>JAWIIG010000028.1:7461428-8705000 GCA_033557465.1 Ichthyophis bannanicus
AGCTTCTCAAAACCTCCGTATAAACTTCAAGAAGACCGAAGTTCTCTTCATATCAAGAAACAAAGCATTCTCACCTCCATCCTCTCTAAAAGTAAGAGATGCGGATCTCCCCTGTAAACAATCTATTCGCTACCTAGGGATTACTCTGGATCAGCATTTTGAATTTAAGGAACACATTCGGAACGTCACAAAGGCTGTCTACAATAAAATAAGAACGCTAAGACAACTCAGACCCATGCTACCTCACAACAACTTCCGGACCATTTTCCAGGCCCTCACACTACCTCATTTTGATTATGCTAATGTCATCTTATACGGTCCCCCTAAAAACACCATTAATCCTCTACAACTGGCGATGAATGCGGCTGCTAGGGTGCTTTGTGGTCTATCAAGATCAGACCATATCACCCCGACTCTCATGGAACTACACTGGCTACCAATTCATTGCAGGATAACCTATAAAATCCTCATCATCACTTTCAAGATTATCAACAACCTTGCCCCCACGTCTCTTAACGACCTCATCTCCCTCACCCCAAAAAACAGAGAGAGAAGGATAACAACGGACAACACCCTGATTATCCCCAAGGAGTCCATCAAATGTACCCAATCAACCAAGAAAAGGACCTTCGCCTTCTATGCACCTAAATGCTGGAATGACCTCACACCTGAAATAAGAGCGATTAAAGACCTCTCTCAATTTCGTAAGGCAATCAAGCACCACATCTTCCTGATCCATTTTGCACAAGCTTCCAATCCTCATCGGATCATCAGCCCTCCTAAACCGACAAACTCTCACTCTTCTCCCCAATTCCCTCACAAGTAATTTCTGCCTCAAGTTCTTTTATGCCCTATCTTATCTTATTCCGACCATAGTCTGCCTGTGAATACTAAAGAACCCAATATGTTTATACATAGCTCAGTTTTTACACTGTTTTTTGTATATAGTTTCACTGTGTGTACATAGTTATAGTTTTATTACCCCCTTTTCCAAGTTTAAGTTACCTGTTATAATGTAAGCACACCAGTGTTTTCTGATTGTGCAGATCTGTTACTTGTAAACCGCACTGAAAACAAATAGCGCGGTATATAAAAGATGTTAAATAAATAAATAAATATGTGCTGGTAAGGTTATGAAAAAGATTGTAACACAGCCAGCTATTGGAATATTTCATATTTCAGCCAAGAGGAGACATACTTTATCTCACAGGATCTGGTAAAATTCTGTGCTGAACCCATCTAGGTCCAGGGTACGCGATGTGTGGAGGCCCTTGATCACATTTTGTATTTCACTAGAGGTAATTGGCGCGTTCAATAGGGCTCGATGACTCAGACTCCGTTGGGGGAGGTTACACTATTGTAGTAAGTGTATACATATTGGCAATCACAACTATTCATGGTGTAGAGTGCATGGTAGTAGGTCAAGAATGCTTCCTCCACCACTGTCAGGGATGTCTGCACCTTCCCATCCAAGGCCTTGACCGAGGCCACCAATCTAGGGCCATGTTCATTTTTAACCAGTGATGACATTAAATTGCCCAGATGATTGCCAAATTGATAGAGTGCATATCTGTAGTGAAGCATGGAGCTCTTCGCCAATGCATGAATAAGTGTATTTAACTGACTCTGAAGAGTTAAGTAGGCCATCCAGTTTTCTTCCGTGCCTTAGTGAACTAACCTCCTGACAGCTGTGCAGAGGTGAGCCGGGGCTTCGGGCCCCGGCTCCCCCTGAAGACGCTGTGGGGCTCTTCAGAGGGGGGGGGGGGGCCTAGGATAGGACCAGAAATGGGCTGATGTGGGGGCTAGGACTGGAAATGGGCTGATGGTGGGGGGCTAAGATAGAACTGGAAATGGGCTGATGGGGGGCTAGGACTGGAGATGGACTGAAGGGAGGGCCTGGACTGGAAATTGGCTGATGGGGGACTAGGATAGGACTGGAAATGGGCTGATTGAGTGGGGCTTGGGCTGTAAATGGGCTGATGGGGGGCTAGAACTTGAAATGTACTTATGGGGGGTGAGGACTTGAAATTGGCTGATGGAGGGCTAGGATAGGTTTGGAAATGGCTGATGGGGGGCTAGGATAGGACTGGAAATGGCATTGCCTCACATCCTGCCCCCTTGATGAAGCCAGTGGTAGCAGAAGTGCTTTACAGTAAGCGTCTTCTCTCTTCCTTCCGTGGAGCCAAATCTCATGGTAGGAACTGTAATATCTTGTGTTTTATGGCGAGACATGGCTTAGTGGCAAAGGGTTTGCTAACTAACTGGTTTTAGGCTGGCCAGGGCAATTTTGTAGTTGGAAGGCTGGTAGCCAACAGGACAGTAAAACCAGCCTATGAAGAGCTGGTTTTCTGCCAACCATTGATCGCTCCCATTCTCTACCGCTACCCTTAACCTACTTTCAAGTCTGGGACCTGTGTAGCATGCCAGTGTTTACTAAGTGTTACTAAGTGTTAATTCCCTCCTGTCCACTCCAAGCATAATCTTATCTTTATAGGCTCTTAAACCTATTAAAAGGGGAAGGGTGGTCAAAGTCATTTTCAGGCTCAGCTGGTTATCATCACCAGGAAAAGATTAAGGCCCTGAAGTTAATTAATCTTGAGGTGAACAAAGTCCCTTAGGTAAATGATATAGTTGTATTAGTACAAGTATCTCTAGCAACTTTAAGTAAGTAAACAACTTTAATGGTTAAACAAAACCTTAAAACTGAGATACAGAGAGCAGTCCAGCAGTGAGATGGGAGCTATCCAGTCTTTTGCACTGTCACATGTTCCCTGTAAAATAGTTATCTCCAAGTTATAATGCCCTGTTCAATGTAATGTTCAATGTAATGTTCCATGTAAACCGCACTGATGTCAAATAGCGTGGTATATAAGATAAATAAAATAAAATAAAATAAATAATAATGTATGATTTTCTCCCAGTTGGTGAGGTGTCTTACATGTGCACTAAGTGCAGGGAACTCTTTGCCCTCTAGGAACAAGTCCAATCTCTGGAGGCTAGAGTAGCAAACTTGGAGGACATAAGGAAGACAGAGAGGTATATAGATGAGACCTACAGGGATGTAGTACTAAATTCCCACCTCCAGTCTGGCAGCCTCTCAGTTGCCATGGAGGACAGAGGTCACATGAAAAGAGAACATCACTTTAGTGTGCCAGGAAGTGATGCTGTATCTAGGACTTGTCAGCCAGGAGATGTAAAACTCTCTCACACCGAGGAGGTTTCTCCAGAACCATGAGCCCATGAGGATAGGGTTAGGACAGCTGTTATAGTTGGCGATTCGATCATTAAGCATGTAGATAGCTGGGTGGCTGGTGGATGTGAGGACCGCCTAGTAAAATGCCTGCCTAGTGCAAAGGTAGCAGACCTCATGCACCATCTAGACAAGGTTTTAGATAGTGCTGGGGAGGAGTCTGCTATTTTGGTACATGTTGCCCCCAATGACATAGGAAAGTGCGGGAGGGAGGTTCTGGAGGCCAAATATAGGCTTTTAGGTAGGAAGTTGAAATCCAGAACTTCCAAGGTAGCATTCTCTGAAATGTTTCCCATTCCACATGCAGGACCCAAAAGGCAGGCAGAGCTCCGGAGTCTCAATGCATGGATGAGACGATGATGCAAAGAAGAGGGGTTTGGATTCATTAGGAACTGGGCAACATTTTGGGGAAGGGAGGGGCTCTTCTGAAGGGATGGGCTCCACCTTAACCAGGATGGAACCAGGCTGCTGGCATTAACCTTTAAAAAGGAGATAGAGCATCTTTTAAACTAGATAGTAGGAGAAAGCCAGCAGTTGCCCAGGCATGCATGGTTCGGAAGAATGTATCCTTGAAGGATACTAGCAAAACAAGGAAGTTAGGGCATCCTGACACAAAGATAAAAGTAACCCAGATGTCCTTCAGTACAGAGCAGAAAGATTCCAAATTACACATATCAATTGATAACCAGATTAATATAAATAAAATACAACCTCTAAAATGCCTGCCTGGAAATGCTAGAAGTCTAAAAAATAAGATGGGAGAGCTAGAATATATAGCACTAAATGAGCAGTTAGATATGATTGGTATCTCAGAGACCTGGTGGAAGGAGGACAACCAATGGGACACTGTGATACCTAGGTACAAACTATATCACAATAATAGAGTAGATCAAATTGGTGGAGGGATTGTGCTCTATGTTAGAGAGGCATTGTGTCATACAGGATTAAAGTTTTGCAGGATACAAAATATACTGTAGAATCTCTATGGAAAGAAGTTCCATGTAAAAAGCGGAAGGCAATGACAGTAGGGTGTACTACTGACCGCCTGGCCAGAATGAACAGATAAATGATGAAATACTAAAAGAAATCAGGGAAGCTAACAAAAGTTACAACACAGTAATAATGGGTGATTTCAATTACCCTAGTATCAACTAAGTCAATGTCACAGCAGGACATGCTAGAGAGATAAAGTTTCTAGATGAAATAAATCGCTGCTTCTTGGAGCAGCTGGTTCATGAACCAACAAGAGGGGAAGCTCTTTTGGACCTAGTCTTTAGTGGAAGACAGGATCTGGTGCAAGAGATAAGGGTTTTGGGGCCATTTGGCATTAGTGATCATAGCATGATCGCATTAGATTTAATAAATGCAAGAAAGATGGCAAGGAAATCCACAGTACTACCTTTTAACTTTCAAAGTGAGACTATGATAAAATGTGGAAAATAGTTAAGAAAAATTAAAAGGAGCAGCTGCAAAGGTTAAAGACAGACATTAAGCATGGGCGTTGTTCAAAAGTACTATCTTGGAAGACCAGACCAGATGTATTCTACACTTTAAGAAAAGTGGAAGGAAGGCCAAAAAACTGCCAGCATGGTTTAAAGGTGAGGTGGATAGAGGTGATATGATTGAGACGTTTAAATACTTCCGTGACATTTCTAGTCCCATAGGTGTTCCTTGTGGTCTTGGGCAAGCCACGTAACCGTCCATTGCCCATGTTCCCTGTAAAATAGTTATCTCCAAGTTATAATGCCCTGTTCAATGTAATTTCAGTTTGTTCAATGTAAACCACCTTGATATCATGAAAGGTGGTATATAAGAAATGTTAAATAAATAAATGCACATGGGGAGAGCCTCTTTCGATTGAAAGCAAATTCTGCTATGAGGGGACATGGGATGAGGGTGAAAGGGGATAGATTCAGGAATGATATGCGGAAATATTTCTTTACGGAAAGAGTGGTGGAGCCGTGGAATGGTCTCCCAGTGGAGGTGGTAGAGATGAGGACAGTATCTGAATTCAAAGAAACATGGGACAAACACAGAGGATCTCTAAAGGTAAAAAGGGGACTGTTGTCGTGGCTGATATGGAAAGACAGACTAGATAGGCCATGTGGACTTTTTCTGTCATCATGCTTCTATGTTTCTATATGCCATCCAAATGAACCTACGTTTTCATTCCAGGTTGTATGTAATGCAACAAAACAGGACAAAAACTGAGGGGATGAATAATTTTGCAAGGTACTGTAACCCCAATTTTTAAAAAGGGTTCCAGGGGTGATCCGCTAAACTACAGACCTGTGAACCTGACGTCAGTACCAGGCAAAATGGTAGAAACCATTATTAAAATAAAATTACTGAACATATAGATAGCCATGGTTTAATGGGAGACAGCCAACATGGATTTAGCAAAGAAAGTCTTGTCTTACTAATCTGTTATAATTTTTTGAAGTGAATAAGGTGAGTCGGTTAATATAGTGTATCTGGATTTTCAAAAAGCCTTTGACAAGGTCCCTCATGAGACATTCTTGGCAAAATTAAAAAGCCATGGGATTGAAGGCAGTGCAGTATTATGGATCAGGAACTGGTTAAAAGATAGAAAGCAGAAAGTAGGGCTAAATGGCCAGTTTTCTCATTGGAGAAAGATGAATAGTGGAGTACTCCAGGGATCTGGAAAAAAGATTTAGGCATCATTGTGGTAATATGTTGAACCCCTCTGCCCGGTATGCAGCGGCGGCCAAGAAAGCAAATAGAATGCTAGGAATCTTAAGGAAAGGAATAGAGAATAAAACAACAGCTTTTACTACATCGTCTGGTAATGAATTTCATAGTTTGATTACACGTTGAGTAACATTATGTTTTCGGTTATTAATCTTAAATGGGTTGCATTATAGCTTTATTGTGTGCCCTCTGGGATAGTATATACTACTGATCTATGTTTACCCGTTCCACTCCATTCATTAATTTATAGTCCTATCATATCCCCCCTCAGCCGTCTCTTTTCCAAGTTGAAGAGCCCTAACCTTTTAAGCCTCTCCTCAAGAAATATCCTTCCATTCCCTTTACCATTTGTGTCGCTCTTCTTTGTACCTTTTCTAATTCAGCTATATTCTTTTTAAGATAGGGTGACCAGAATATCCAAGGTGTGGTAACACCACGGAAAGATACAGAGACATTATAATATCCTTTGTTTAATTATTTTAAATGACCCCATTGCCCCCAAGAATGCATCTTTGTTGCTTGCTGAGCTTAGATTGAAGTCGCTCAGGGCTATGAGGGATTTATGCAACATATTCTGGCTGCACGCTGTCACCAGCACGGCGGATAACTCGTCAAGGTTAGCATTGGGCTCTATAAGTGAGGCATGTGGTGATATATTTGTTGGCAATTGTGATTATGTTTGTGCTGTGTATGATGACTGAGGCTGTGAGCTTGAATTTGAAGTGGTTTCTAGTGAGATTTAGCACACTTCCACCTCTCTTGTGTTCTGTGGCAGTGGAAGGTGGTGTAGTTTGCAGGTGTGATCTGGTTAATGGTGGCTTGGTCTGTGTCTTTGAGCCAGGTTTCAGTGATGCGCAGAATGTCTGTTTTGCTTGATAGAATGTAGTCTGCAATTGTGTTGATTTTATTTCTAACCAATCTGGAGTTGATGAGTGTGCATGTGATGAGAGTATCTAGTATAGGGTTGTTGTGTGCAGATGTGGCTGTGGGCTGAGATATGATTTGTATAATTCAGTGTGGTTTGTGGGTGACATGTTTGATGGAGTGTTGCCACAAGCTGATTCGGTGTGGGTGTGTGAATATAGGGAACATTAGTATGTATGAGGATGTAGGAGTTGCCCCTATGTACAGGAAGAAGATGTGAGCAAATGATAGGAGGAAGAGGACAGTGGTGTTGTGTAGCTTTATGGTTATGTTGTGCAGTTTGCAGAAGGGCTTGTTTGTAGAAATGAGATTAGTAGTGATATTCTGTAGGTATTTATTTGAGGAAAGACTGGTGCTATGAAAAGATTGGTGCTGTGCTTACCAGAGCCCTTGGGTTTAAGAAGTCGTTGTAGCTTCCAGGATGTGCACTTGCATTCCAGAGTTCTTATCTTATGGAAATTTGTGGGGTGGGTTAGGACCCCTAGTGCTGAAAATGTACTAAAAGGTTTCCGCCCAATGCTCAGGTGCTGTGTCTTGAGTTGCAAACAGTTTTTACAGCCTACGGTGCCCACCGAATGGCCACGTCAAAGGGCCCTCTGGCAAGACCCTCCAGCATGGGCCCACCAGGCATGGACACGCCTGAGTGTCTGTCTGGTATTTAAATGTCCTAGTCCTGCTATGCAGTGAGTTGGTGGACCCTAATTGTCCTTGGCAGCGGGGGGGGGGGGGGGGGCAGAAGAATCCTGTGTTCCTGCTCCCCCATTGCAGATGCTGATAAGGAGTCCTCAGATGGAGTGCCTCAGCACGTGGCTGGTATTTAAATGTCCCGGTCCTACTATGCTGTGAGGTGGTGGACCCTGATTGGCCTTGGTGGCGGGGGGGGTGGGGTCAAGAGAATCCTGCGTTCCTGCTCCCCTGTTGCAGACGCCAATTGGGAGTCCTTAGGTGGTGCGCCTGAGCATGTGACTGGTATTTAAATCCAGTGCTTGCCCCGGGACAAACATTGTGGAACCTGTGTGCCTTTTTGTAAACCTGCCAGATACTTGTGATCTGGATTGGCCACTGTTGGAAAGAGGATACGGGGCTTGATGGACCTTGGTCTGACCCTGTATGGCATTTCTTATGTTCATATGTTCTTAGATAGGGACAGAGAAGGTAGATATCAGGCATAGGAGGGGAAAGGGGACACAAAGAGCAGATGCAAGATATGGGGTGGGGGATAGGGACACAGCGGAGAGATGCCAAACATGGGGGGGGAATAAGGACACAGAGGGGAAATGCTGTGCATTGAGGGGGATAGGGACACAGAGGGGAAATGCTGTGTATTGAGGGGGATAGGGACACAGAGGGGAAATGCTGTGCATTGCGGGGGATGGGGACACAGAGGGGAGATGCTGTGCATTGAGGGGGATGGGGACACAGAGGGGAGATGCTGTGCATTGAGGGGGATAGGGACACCGAGGGGACATGCTGTTCATTGCGGGGGAGGGGGACACAGAGGGGAGATGCTGGACATTGAGGGGGATGGGGACACAGAGGGGAGATGCTGTGCATTGAGGGGGATGGGGACACAGAGGGGAGATGCTGTGCATTGAGGGGGATGGGGACACAGAGGGGAGATGCTGTGCATTGAGGGGGATGGGGACACAGAGGGGAGATGCTGTGCATTGAGGGGGATGGGGACACAGAGGGTAGATGCTGTGCATTGAGGGGGATGGGGACACAGAGGGGAGATGCTGTGCATTGAGGGGGATGGGGACACAGAGGGGAAATGCTGTGCATTGAGGGGGATAGGGACACAGAGGGGAGATGCTGTGCATTGAGGGGGATGGGGACACAGAGGGGAGAGATGCTGTGCATTGAGGGGGATGGGGACACAGAGGGGAAATGCTGTGCATTGAGGGGGATGGGGACACAGAGGGGAGATGCTGTGCATTGAGGGGGATGGGGACACAGAGGGGAAATGCTGTGCATTGAGGGGGATAGGGACACAGAGGGGAGATGCTGTGCATTGGGGGGATGGGGACACAGCGGGGAGATGCTGTGCATGGCGGGGGATGGGGACACAGAGGGGAGATGCTGTGCATTGAGGGGGATGGGGACACAGAGGGGAGATGCTGTGCATTGAGGGGGATGGGGACACAGAGGGGAAATGCTGTGCATTGAGGGGGATGGGGACACAGAGGGGAAATGCTGTGCATTGAGGGGGATGGGGACACAGAGGGGAGATGCTGTGCATTGAGGGGGATGGGGACACAGAGGGGAGATGCTGTGCATTGAGGGGGATGGGGACACAGAGGGGAGATGCTGTGCATTGAGGGGGATGGGGACACAGAGGGGAGATGCTGTGCATTGAGGGGGATGGGGACACAGAGGGTAGATGCTGTGCATGGAGGGAATAAGGGATATTTCCTGGCCCTCTTTGCGTCCGGTCGTAACCAGACGCACAGAGGGAGTCGCAATTTTGATTCCGTGGGGCACGTCTAGCCCCCATGGGATCAGAATCATGAACAGGCCTGTATGTGCACTGTGCCAATAGAAATAAATGGGTGGTCCTGCACTTAGTGGCCATTAACATTTGTGAATGCACATTAACTTTTAGTAAACATGCATCTTAATGGGTGGGGCTAATTTTGAATTAAAGCTGCTCTGCTACTGACCAAATACCTGAACCAGTCTGCTCATCAGAACTTCAAGAAACTACACACTCAGCTAAGGCTTTCAAACTTTTCCATTACCTGTTTTTGATAAACTTTACCTGTTGAATATAGGTTTTTAAGAATCTTCAGCCTGCCTATGTTCCTTGCATAGCCTTTAGATCGGATATCTGAGTGTTCTCTCAGTTCATAGAAGGCCTACTGGCCAGGGAAACGTAAGTTCCTGCCCACCCTACCCCTAGCCCCACCCACCCCTGGATTGCATTGCCTATATAGTCGTCATATACATTGACATCTGTCCTTTAATCTGTCCACTTTTTCTCCTTTTCTCCTCCTAGGACAGCTGAGTCAGAACGTCATTTATTTAGACAGATTTGTATACCACCTTATCCTATAATCAAAGTGGTGTATTCAATGCAATAACTGTGGTGCTTTCATTCTGAGAAGAATCATTTGGAACCTAAGAGCTTGCCCTATATGCCTCAAGTTATCTGCTATGCATAAAGAATTGATTCTACTAAGGGAAGAATTAACTGCAATTAAACACTGCAATTAAATCCACCACCACTCCCACAAAGAATCAAACAGCTCAGGAACAAATGGATCACAGTGAGCTCTGGTAGGTTGTGACCTTATAACACAGAGACACCCTATATATCAAGAGATATCCCTGCATAATGCCTTCTCTGCTTTCGATAATGAGGGTGCCCAATCTGTGGAAACTGAAGTGCCCTTAAATGATAGATCTAATGACAAATCTACTGATAATGTATCAAATAGGAAGAAAAAATCACAAAGCACAAAACTACTCATTGGAGATTCCATTATCAGAGGCACCTACTTGAGAACACAGCTCAAAGGAGAGAAGGCCAGCAGGAGTACAAACAAAATTGTTGGTATAGTTCATGCAGAAAGTGAGTATTCCAAAACTGCTATTGTCATCCACTTGGGTACAAATGATCTGGCTAGAAACAGTGCCTCTGCAGTTCAAAGGGACTTCCAGACTCTGGGAGAGAAACTCAAGCCCATTGCTAAACTATAGCATTCTCAGAAGTTCTACCTGTTCATGGTAAGGGGGCAGAAAGGCTGCATTGCATAAACAACTTTAATACATGGCTCCAAACCTGGTGCAAACAAGAAGAATTTAGATATATAGGCAACTGGGGAAACATATGAATCAACAAGAGACTATACTGTACTGATGGACCTACATCTCTCCACCACTGGGAAAATGATCCTAAGTGAGAAATTCAGGCAGTATGTGGACAGGCATTTAAACTAGGGAAAGGAGGTGACTGATGGAGAAGGACAAGTTCAGTACATTACTCCCAGTAAAAGAAAAACACTGGAAACAGCCACACTTTTGAACAACACGTCAATGGCAAGTAGGAAAGGACGTGTAGACTAAAATCCATGCAAAAGGCAGACAAGCCAATCAACAAATGCTGGAAAGCAATGAGCACAGATGCTCGAAGCCTAGCCAACAAAGTACCTGACCTGGAAGTCCTAATGGTGGAAATGGACTTGGACATTGCGGCCATTACAGAAACATGGTTTAACATGGTCCAGATTTGTCTGACAAGACCTGCCTCTGGTGAATCCATGCTGCCTCGGATCCTGTAATCCGCTGGACTCCAGAAACCTAACTATTTTCTCTTTCAGCAGAGTTTCCAATAATTTACTCATCACCGAAGTTAAACTAACCGGCCTGTAGTTTTCAATCACATCCACAGGCTTTTGTGTAATGGCACCACATGAGCCTCTCTACAGTCCTTTGGCACCACTCCCGACTCCAACGAGGCATTGAAAAGGTCAGTCAGTGGAGCTGCTAGAACGTCCCCAAGTTTCCTCAGTATTCTAGGGTGTATCCCATCTGGTCCCATTGCTTTGTCTACTTTAAGTTGAGATAGTTTCTCACGAACACAGTCTTCTGAAAATTGTTCAAGATGTCCCTTGCTTCTGTTCCTGTTTGTGGGTGTTTTCTTAGGTCCTGCTCCTGCAATTCCGCTTTATCCTTATCAGCTTCTACATATTCCTCCCCTGCATCCTTGAGTCTGACAATACCACTTTTGCCCTTCCTCTTCTCACTAATATATCTGAAAAATGTCTTATCCCCCCATTTTATTTCATTGGCTATTTCCTCCTCCTTTTGAATCTTTGCCTTCCTGACAACTTTGCTAGCTTCTCTAAGTTTTTCCAAATACAGATGCCTGTCTTCCTCTATCTGTGATCTCTTGTATTTCATTATTTATTATTATTATTCATTTATCATTTGTATACCGCTACTTCCAGCGATCAGAAGCGGATAACTTAAACGTAAACATAACATAACTATGGTTACAACTAAAGTGACACTATAAAAATGGATGCACGGAGTAAATTGAGTACTTATTAGCTCTTGTGATGAGTGCGGTAGTTTAATTAAATAACACAACAAAAAACGGCGAAAAGTTTAAAAGAAAGGTCATTGATGTTCTAAGACACCATATCAGCAGACGGAAGTCTCTTGGTGGCTAAAGTTCTGAGACCTGTTTTTCGCTGGTTAATTGTTGGTTTTGAAGTGGAATTTTGAAACCCAAGTTTCCCGTAGTTTTGTTTATATTGAACATATCCATTTTTATAGTGACAATACACATTCAGAGACAGACCGTATTTAGTAGTGTTTACAACTAAAGTGAAACAAACATAATTGATTGGCAGGTGATAATCATTAGATAACAGGAGATTAAAGTAAAGGGATAACATATATACAATTTTAAAAGGGATAATATATATACAATATTGGGTCGTACATATATATCATGTATGATAATATAATACAAGTTTATATGAAAAAGTCGTGGCTGTGCTTATTTTGGTTCCTAAGACAGATTGATTCATGCTAGCAATTAGGAGTGTTCATTATGTTTAAGTTGGATCGTATGCTTCATTGAAGAGGTGTGTTTTTAGCTTTTTTCTAAAGTCTTTTAGGTCTTCCACTGATCTCAGTTCTGCTGGTAATTGATTCCATAAAGTCGGTGCTGTATAAATGAAGGCTCTTTTACTTGTGCAGGCTTTGGCTGATCTGATACTGTTTGGTATACATAGGGTGTTTATATTGCAGATTCTTCTGTTTCTGGAAAGGGGTTGAGTGTTTATGAGGTTGTTTAGATATGATGGTGCTATGTTGTGTATGAGTTTGAATGTTGTAACTAGTAGTTTGTATTTTAGGCGGGTGGTTATGGGCAGCCAGTGTAGGTCAGCTAATATTGGTGTGATGTGTTCAGTGATTTTCTTCTTCATGATCACTATGGCGGAGATGTTTTGAGCCATTTGAAGGATCTTTAGGGTTTTTTTAGGTAGTCCTTGAAGGATGGAGTTGCAGTAATCGAAGTGTGGGATGAGTAGGGTTTGTGCAACAGTTCTGAAGTCTGAATGATCAAGGATGTTGCGTAGGAGTTGAATGACTTTTATTTTGTGGAAAATTGCTCTGTTGGTTAATCGGAGGTGTTTTTCCATTTTTAGATTTGTGTCAAGGGTTACTCCTAGATATTTTATTTCTTCTTTTACTGAGTAAGTATTGTTGTTCATTGTTATTGTTGGGGGTGGTTTGAAGTCTTGTTTTCGGGAGATGTACATTACTTCTGTCTTTTTATGGTTTATGGACATATTGTTTTGCATCAGCCAAGTTTGCATCTCTTTTAGGCAGCTTTCAAGATAATGGTAGTTTGGGTTTTCTGTGTCCAATTGTGTGTTTAGCATAATATCATCGGCATATAAATGGAATTGTATCTTGTGCTTTCGAAATATTGCATGAAATATTTCATGAAGGCCTCCCTCTTTTTCTTCACTTTTTCAGCTACTTCTTTCGAAAACCATAGCGGTCTCCTTTTCCTTTTACCTTTATTTACCATTTTAACAAAAAGGTTGGTTGCCCTTGAAATATCGTATGTCTATAATAAGGTTAACACCTTTGAGAAGACCATAAAATTTCCAGCAGGCAACTGAAACATAGAACAACATGGAGACTATCGACATCAGCTTGGCAAATGGTGGTTTTAAGCTCAAAATTTAGATGAGGCCTTTGTGAAGGTACTTCAGTTCTTTTCAAAAGTGGATACAACATGATGAACGGAGCGAGTCTGAAGAGACTACTTCTGGACATCTTCATCTGAACGGACAAAGTAAGGTGCAGACAGAGTGTAAAGATTCCAAATTACCCATGCCTACCAATAGCCAGATTAATATTAATAAAATACAGTCTCTGAAATGCTTGTATGCAAATGCTAGAAGTCTAAACAATAAGATGGGAGAGTTAGAATATATAGCACTAAATGAGAGGTTAGATATGATTGCAATCTCAGAGACATGGTGGAAGGAGGATAACCAGTGGGACACTGTGATACCTGGATACAAACTATATCGTAATGATAGAACTGATCAAATTGGTGGAGGGGTTGCACTCTATGTTAGAGAGGGCATTGAGTCCGAAAGGATTAAAGTTTTGCAGGAAACAAAATTTGCTGTAGAATCTCTATGGATTGAAATTCCATGTAAAAAGGGGAAGGGGAAGGCGATGGCAGTGGGGGTGTACTATCGACCGCCTGGCCAGAATGAACAAATGGATGATGAAATGCTCAAAGAAATCAAGGAAGCTAACAAAAGTCACAGCAGAGTAGTAATAATGGGTGATTTCAATTACCCTGGTATTGACTGGGTCAGTGTTACGGCAGGACAAGCTAGGGAGATAAAGTTTCTAGATGAAATAAATGACTGCTTCTTGGAGCAGCTGGTTCATGAACTGACCAGAGGGGAAGCCATACTGGACCTAGTCCTTAGTGGAACGCCAGATCTGGTGCAAGAAATAAGGGTGTTGGGACCACTTGGCAATAGTGATCATAGCATGATCATGTTTGATTTAATTAGTGGAGGAGGGATAGTAAAGAAATCCACAGTACTACCTTTTAACTTTCAAAAGGGAGACTATGATAAAATGAGGAATATAGTTAAGAAAAAACTAAAAGGAGCAGTTGCAAAGGTTAAAGACTTACAGCAAGCTTGGGTGTTATTTAAGAATACTATCCTCGAAGCCCAGACCAGCTGTATTCCACGCATTAAGAAAAGTGGAAGAAAGTCCAAAAAACTGCCAGCATGGTTTAAAGGTGAGGTCAGAGAGGCTGTTGCTGCCAAAAAAGCATCCTTTAGGAAATGGAAAAAAGAGTCAAACGAAGAAAACTGGAAACAGCACAAGCACTGGCAAGTTAAATGCAAAGCATTGATAAGGCACGCAAAGCGAGAATTTGAGAAGGAACTTGCTACGGAAGCAAAAACACAAAATAAAGACTTTTTCAAGTACATTCTTAGCAAAAGGCCTGTGAGAGAGTCCGTTGGGCCATTAGATGATAGAGTGGTAAAAGGGGCAGTAAGAGGAGACAAGGCTATAGCAGAGAGACTGAATGAATTCTTTGCTTCGGTCTTTACTGAGGAAGATGTAGGGATGTTACCCAAGACTGAAGTGGTATTTAAAGGTGATACTGCAGAGGAATTGAGAGAAATATCGCTATTACAACTATTTGATAAACTGAATGGTAGCAAATCACCTGGACCGGATGGTATATATCCAAGAGTGTTGAAAGAACTGAAATATGAGATTGCGGACCTGCTATTGGTAATCTGTGAACTTTCATTAAAATCATCTGTAATACCTGAAGATTGGAGGGTCGCCAATGTAACACCAATCTTTAAAAAGGGTTCCAGGGGTGACCCGAGAAATTACAGACCGGTGAGTCTGACGTCAGTACCGGGGAAAATGGTAGAAACCATCATAAAGAGCAAAATTACACAGCATGTAGATAGTCATGGCCTAATGGGAGACAGCCAACATGGCTTTAGACAAGGAAGATCTTGTCTTACTAATCTGATTTTTTTTTTTGAAGGTGTGCATAAACAGGTAGACAAAGGTGAGTCGGTTGATATAGTGTATCTGGACTTTCAGAAAGCTTTTGATAAGGTCCCTCATCAGAGACTTTTGGCGAAACTAAAAAGTCATGGGATAGGAGGCAGTGTACTATTGTGGATCGGGAACTGGTTAAAAGATAGAAAGCAGGCGGAGCCCGATGTCCAGCGGGATGGTCGCATAACGCTGAGGCTCCCGAGAGGCCTACTCAGAATCCTGAATTAACACCGGACATACTTGAATTTCTGCTCTGATCCTGCCGGGGCACATTGGTGAGATGGCGGGGACCAAACCTACGCGCCTGGAATTTGGATCTCCAGCGGCTTCTCACGGCAAACGCTCCAAAACTGAACCCCCGTCCCCGCAGAAGGGGCTGGCTTTGCGCGAGGGCCCCGAAATGCAGCAGGAAATCCTCGCAGAGATTAGAGGGGTCAAGGACCTCGTGCAGTCAAACGGTGAAGCACTCCGAGCGCTGCGGGAAGATCTTGGTGTATTGCAAGGCAGGCTAGAGGGGCTCTCTTCGCGTCAGGACAAAATGGAGAGCGTATTAGACTCCCACGCGGTCCGGCTGTCCAAACTCGACAAAGTTGAACGTCAGGTGCGGGCCTTGCAGAAAGAAGTGGAAGATGGCAATAATAGAGCGCGCCGCAACAACCTACGACTCGTGGGCATACCGGAGGGAGCGGAATCGGGAGACATGAAGGAGTTTTTATATAAAATCCTCCCTTCCCTGCTCCAAATCACCTTTACCAAAGAATTGGAGATCGATCGCGCTCATCGTGTACCCACAAACATAACGCTCAACAGGAAGACCCCGCGGCCTATCATCTTTCGACTTTTGAGATATCAACATGTGGAGCAAATTCTCAGTGCCTCTCGGGCAAAGGGCCATATGGAGTTTGAGAGCCACAAGATCTCCTTCTATCCTGACTTGGCTAAACCCACGGTCGACCGCCGAAAGCGCTTTCTGGAATTCCGGCCGAGGCTTCAACAACTACAAGCACGCTATGGCCTGATGTACCCGGCCAAGCTCCGAGTCACGCTTCACAATCAGACAAGAACATTTGAGGACCCTGATCTACTAGCGGAGTTTTTGGATGCTAAAGAAGCCGACTTGATGCGCTGACTTCCAGAATATTCCTGCCAGTATTCTCATATCCGCTGTACCTGCCATATTGGATTTGCCGCGGCTCAGCAAAGAGTCTGTTCGAGGGCGGTGTGTTGCCTTATTTTGATGATATCTGTGACCCGACTCCATCTACCCATCGTAGCCTCGATGAGTATCAGAGACAGTGTTAATTATGGACTCTGGTGTTTCTTTTCTTTTTTTTTTTTTCATGTCTCTATCTTCCTCTCTAGGGCCTCCTCCCGCAGACATATGGTCGCCATTTTCATTGGGGGTTTTGCTTCTTCTCTAAGTTACTTTGGTACATACTTTTCAATATGGGGTGTATTAGTCAGCAGACTCGGTGATTATATCATTGTTGTACAGATTCTGATTATGTTGTATGTTTTCAAGCTCCCTTACCTAAAATGTCTATTACCGATTGATGGCACCATGTAAGATTTTATCATTGAACGTAAAAGGAATCAATAATCCGATAAAACGGAAGAAAATCCTAAGCTATCTAAGTCATGAAGCTGCGGACCTGATTTTCCTCCAAGAAACGCATTTAAATTCGAAGGAAACTCTTAAACTCAATATTAAACCTTACATGGTGGCCGCCTATTCCCCAGCCGTTTCTAAGAAATGTGGGGTTGCCATACTGGTTAGGAAATCTCTGCATGCTACTATTATTGCGACTAGCTCAGATACAGCAGGTAGATGGTCCAGAGTGCACCTCAAGATAGGTAACCTTGAAGTTACATGTATATGCCTTTATGCTCCTAATGTGGATGACCCTGCCTTTTATGCTACCATTGCTCAGGTTGCGCAGGCCTCTGCTAATACTTCATTGATAATAGGGGGGGATTTCAATTTAGTTCTTGATCCCCTGATCGACAAACAGCCGCCTAGGACAAGTGGTCCCCCCAAGAGTCACACCACGCTTACCTCTGTGATCAAAGATCTTGCTTTAGTCGATCTATGGAGGTTACTACACCCCAATGAGCTTGACTTTACCTTCTTCTCTTCCCCTCATAATCCCAGTCTCGCATAGATTTCTTTCTAATATCAAAACTGTTAGTTCCTCAGGTGGACACTGCAAAGATTCACTCCCAACATATTTCAGATCATGCTGCTATTTCTTTTCAATTACACACCACTGCACCCCAAGGGAATTCGGGGGCCTGGTTCTTTGATAGAGCCCTCTTAACTCAGCCAGAGTTCCAGTTAGAAATTCGAGCAGCCATACAGGATTACTTCCATTTTAATTTACCCCAGGATACTGCAAATTGGGCTTGGTGGGAGGGTTTCAAAGCGGCCATTCGTGCAACGATATTAGTAGTACACATGGGGTAGCCTCTAACTTTTATAAATTATTATGTCAGGGTACAGATACTGCTACTTGTAGAGCCCAACAAGCCTGGGAGCGCGAACTGCAAACCACTTTAACCCCTGTGCAATGGAGCGTTTTCTGGAGCAAAGTAGTGCGGGTTTCCCGATCTGCCTCAGTTACCCAAACTCTCTTCTTTTTTGCACATAGATGCTTTTATACTCCAGAAAAAATAGCCAAATGGAACACAACTGCTAGGGACCAGTGTTGGTCTTGCCATACTGCTGTGGGAACCCTCGCTCATGTTATTTATGAATGTCCTCAACTACAGGTTTACTGGGGGCGGGTCTGGGGTCGTATTCAATTTATCTTACACTTCCACGAGCCTCTCTCTTGGAAGATTGTGGGACTCCGCTCAGTGGCGGAGGTCCCCTCTCTTCCTAAGAAGGGTCGCTTTCTCCTTGATTTCATGCTGGGTATAGCCATATGTTTAATCACGAGGAATTGGAAGGATAGCTCTCGACTTACTGTCAATGAATGGTGGAACCTTGTCTGCTTATATAGTAAATATGAGCAGATATCTCGGAGAGCTATTCCCCATACCCAAACTTACTCTCGCTTGTCTAAATGGCAGATGCTCAATGATTATGTACAATCTGCTCATTGCTCCGACATGTCTGTTTAATGTACACTCATCATGTTTCAGATCACCGTTAGGTTTTGTAACACAATAATGTCAGTACACGCCCGTTTCGGGAATGATTAGTTTTCTAGAGAAGAAGCAGGGGGGAGGGGGGTGGCAGGGGTTTACTTTGGTGTATGTATCTCATTCTATGTATGTATCTGTCTTTTAGCTGTATGTCTTCCTTTCCTTTGTTGTTATAAAATGAAAATAAAGAATTAAAAATAAAAATAAAAAGATAGAAAGCAGAGGGTAGGGCTAAATGGCCAATATTCCCAATGGAAAAAGGTGAATAGTGGAGTACCCCAGGGATCAGTACTGGGTCCGCTACTTTTTGACATATTCATAAATGACCTGGAAAAGGGAATAACGAGTGAGGTTATCAAATTTGCAGATGTTACAAAACTGTTTAAAGTTGTTAAAACCCAAGAGGATTGTGGAAAACTGCAGGAGGATCTGGATAAATTGGAAGACTGGGCATCCAAATGGTAGATGAAATTTAATGTGGACAAGTGCAAAGTTATGCACCTAGGAAAGAATAACCCACAATATAGTTACACAATGCAAGGTTCCACATTGGGAACCACCACCCAGGAAAAAGATTTAGGAGTCATCGTGGATAAAATGTTAAAACCCTCTGCCAAGTGTGCAGCGGCAGCCAAGAAAGCAAATAGAATGCTAGGTATCATAAAGAAAGGGATGGAAAATAAAACAAAGGATATTATAATGCCTCTGTATCGTTCCATGGTACGACCGCACCTTGAATATTGTGTGCAGTTCTGGTCACCATATCTTAAAAAGGACATAGCGTTATTAGAAAAAGTACAGAGAAGAGCCACCAAAATGGTGAAGGGGATGGAAGGCTACTCCTATGAAGAGAGGCTACAAAGGTTGGGGCTCTTCAACCTGGAAAAGAGACGGCTGAGGGGAGATATGATAGAGGTCTATAAATTAATGAATGGAGTGGAGCAGGTAAACGTGGATCAATTGTTTACGCTATCAGAATATAGAAAGACTAGGGGACATGCAATGAAGCTACAGGGTAAACTATTTAAGACAAATAAGAGAAAATATTTTTTCACTCAACGTGTAATCAAACTCTGGAATTTGTTACCGGAGGATGTGGTAAGGGCTGTTAGTGTAGCTGGGTTTAAAAAAGGACCCAGTACAAGCATTATGGAACCTGTGTCTTTTGGGGATACTGCTAGGTACGTATGACCTAGATTGGCCACTGTTGGAAACAGGATACTGGGCTTGATGGACCTCGGTCTGACCCAGTATGGCATATCTTATGTTCTTATGTTCTTATCCCCTTTTAGTTTTGCCCACTGTTTTTCTACATCCCCCAGCTATTCCCATCCAACTAACAACTCCCTGAGGTATTGGCCTTCTTGGCAAAGTTAGTCTTCCTAAAGTCTAAGATCCTCACCTTTGAATGGATTCTAACAGCCCTAGTCCTAATACTGAACCACACCATCTGGTGATCACTGGATGCAAAATGATCTCCCACTACATCAGAAACACTTTCACCATTGGTAAGCACCAAGTCCAGTATGGCCCCTTCACGTGTGGGGTCTGTTACCAATTGCATGAATAGTTCTCCCTGTAGAGAATCAAGGATCTCCTTACTTCTAGATGATACTGCAGCAGGAATGTGCCAATCAACATCTGGCATATTGAAATCTCCTATCAGTAACACTTCCCCTTTCCTAGCAATGCTGCGTATGTCTTCAATTGACTCTGTCTCCTCTTCCTCTTTTGAGGGAGGTCTGTATATCACACCAATGCAAATAGATTTCTCTTTCCCTCTTTCTAGTTTAACCCACAATGCCTCCTCTCTCCCTTTTAAGCTTTGCAATTCCAAAGCTTTAATAGTAGTTTTTACATATAGTGCCACTCCTCCTCCCCTTCTTCCTACCCTGTCCTTTCTGAATAAAGTATAGCCAGGTATAGTTACATCCCAATCATGGTTTTCTGTGAACCATGTTTTTGTAACTACCACTAAATCCAAGTCAGCCACTCCCACCAAAGCTTCAACATCAGGGATCTTATTTCCCATGCTACGGGCATTTATACATACTGCTTTCCATATGTTACCCCTATTACCCATTTCCATAAAATTTAACGAGTCACATGAATGGGATACAGCCATAGCTGGCTATAATCTATTTAGAAGAGAGAGAAAGGGTAGAAAAGGAGGAGGAGTAGCCCTGTATGCTAAAAGCAATATTAAAGCTGCTGAAATGTAGGGGACGTGGGGAAAAGAAGAAGCGCTGTGGATTGTGTTGGTAAGAGGAGATGGCACTGTTATCCATACTAGTGTGGTGTACAGGCCTCCAAATCAAACAGAAGAAATAGTTTGTGAATTGATTGATTGTTGATATTGCAAAGATAGCCATGAAAGGGAAGTGATCATATTGGGTGACTTTAATCTACCTGATGTGGATTGGAGTGTTCCTTCTGCAAATATGGAAAGAAGTAAAAAAATAGTGGATGCCTTCCAAGATGCATTACTTAAACAAATGGTGTTGGAACTGACCAGGGAGAGCTCCGTGATGGATTTAGTGCTCACCAATGGAGATAGCGTGTCAAATATCCATGTGGGTGCCCATGTGAGCAGCAGCGATCATCACACGGTATGGTTTGAGATAAAAGACAAGGTAGAATGCAATCACAGCAAGCTCAAAATCCTAGACTTCAAAAACGCTGACCTCAGTAAAATGGCCGAGTACCTGAAGGAGGAGTTGGTGGGGTGGGAGGGGATAAGGGAAGTGGAATTGCAATGGGCTAAACTAAAGGAAGAAATAAAAGGTGCAACAGATACATACATAAGGAAAGTAAATAAATACAAGAGGAAAAGGAAACCTATTTGGTTCTCCAACACAGCTTTCACCAAATTCAGAAGCTCACAAACAGAGGAATGTAGAAAAGAATACAAGATCAAACTAAAAGAGACAAAAAAAGAAATAAGGACAGCAAAATCAAAGGCAGAAGAAAAGATGGCTAAAGATGTGAAGTGTGGTGACAAAACGTTTTCAGATATATTCGGGAGAGGAGGAAAATCAGAGGTGGATATGCAGGATTCAAAAGTGCTGGGAATGGATTCGTGGAAAGTGACATTGAAAAAGTGAAAATTCTAAATAAAAATGTCTGCTCTGTTTTCACTAGAGAAAATCCTGGAGAAGGACCACCTGTGATTGACAAATACAGAAACATAGAAACAGAGAAATATGATGACAGAAAAAGACCACATGGCCTATCTAGTCTGTCCTGCCATATCAACAACTACAACAGTCCCCTTTTTACCTTTACAGATCCTCTGTGTTTGTCCCATGCTTTTTTGGATTCAGTTACTGTCCTCATCTCTACCACCTCCACTGGGAGATTATTCCACGGATCCACTACTCTTTGCGTAAAGAAATATTTCCGCATATCACTCCTGAATCTATCTCCCTTCACCCTCATCCCATGTCCCCTCATAGCAGAACTTGCTTTCAATTGAAAGAGGCTCTCTCCCTGAACATTTATGCCACGGAGGTATTTAAACATCTCAATCATATCACCTCTATCCCGCCTTTCCTCTAAGGTGTATATATGATCCTTCAGTCTGTCCTCATATGCTTTATAATGAAGACCACTAATCATTTTAGTAGCCACCCTCTGCACCGACTCCATCCTATTCACATCCTTTTGAAGGTGCGGTCTCCAGAATTGTACACTATACTCCAAATGAGGTCGCACCAAAAACTTATACAGAGGCATTATCACCTCCTTTTTTCTGCTAGCCATTCCTTTCCGTATGCACCCAAGCATCCTTCTAGCTTTTGCCGTCGCCTTTTCTGCCTGTTTAGCTACTTTAAGATCATCAGACACAACCACGCCTAGGTCCCGCTCTTCTTTAGTGGACAAAAGTACTTCACCCCCTATACTATAATGCTCCCTTGGATTGCTGCAGCCCAAATGCATGACCTTGCATTTTTTTAACATTAAATCCCAGCTGCCAAATTCTAGACCATTCTTCAAGCTTAGCTAGATCCCTCCTCATGTTATCTACACCTTCCTGGGTGTCTACTCTATTGCAGATTTTGGTATCATCTGCAAAGAGGCAAACTTTACCTGAAAGCCCTTCCGCTATATCACTAACAAAGATGTTAAAAAGAATCGGACCAAGGACAGATCCCTGGGGCACACCACTGATAACATCCTTCTCCTCAGAGTGAGCTCCATTTACTTGTACTCTTTGTCGCCTCCCACCCAACCAATTTCTAACCCAAGCAGTAACTTTAGGGTCCATCCCTAGGGTGCTCAGTTTGTTTATAAGTCGCCTGTGATGAACAGTGTCAAAGGCTTTACTGAAATCTAAATACACCACATCTAGGGCTCTCCCTCGGTCCAACTCCCTGGTCACCCAGTCAAAGAAATCAATCAGATTTGTCTGACAAGACCTTCCTCTGGTGAATCCAAGCTGCCTTGGATCCTGTAATCTGCTGGACTCCAGAAACTTCACTATTTTCTCTTTCAGCAGTGTTTCCAATAATTTACTCACCACCGAAGTTAAACTAACCGGCCTGTAGTTTTCAACCACATCCTTACTTCCGCTTTTGTGTAAAGGCACCCCATGAGCCTCTCTCCAGTCCTTTGGCACCACTCCCAACTCCAACAAGGCATTGAAAAGGTCAGTCAGTGGAGCTGCTAGAACGTCCCCAAGTTCCCTCAGTATTCTCGGGTGTATCCCATCCGGTCCCATCGCTTTGTGTACTTTAAGTTGGGCTATGGAGGGTTAAGTGACTTGCCCAAGACAACAAGGAGCACCTGTGGGACTAGAAACCCCAGTCCTTCCGGCCCAAGGTTGCTGTCCTCTAGTGGGATTTGAACCACCGACCTTCTGGCCTGAAGTACCTTGCCCCAACCACTAGGCCACTCCTCCACTCTTTAATAGTAGTTTTTACATATAGTGCCACTCCTCCTCCCCTACTTCCTACCCTGTCCTTTCTGAATAAAGTATAGCCAGGTATAGTTACATCCCAATCATGGTTTTCTGTGAACCATGTTTCTATAACTGCCACTAAATCCAAGTCAGCCACTCCCACCAAAGCTTCAACATCAGGGATCTTATTTCCCATGCTATGGGCATTTATACTCACTGCTTTCCATATGTTACCCCTGTTACCCATTTCCATAAAGTTATTTAATTTATCACCTATCTGGGGGCTTTCACTTACCTGGGGGCTTTCTTCACCCATCCCCAACATATCTAGTTTAAAGCCCTCTTCAGTAGATTAGCCAGTCTACTACTGAAGACGCGTTGACCTTTCTTGGACAGATGGATGCCATCTCTGCTCTGCAACCCTTGGAACAGCATCCCATGGTCTAGGAAACCAAAACGCTCTCGATGACACCATCCACGCAGCCATGCATTCATCTCCAGGATGCGATATACAAATGGGAATGGAGTAGATACCACGCCATTCACAAAAGATGATGTGTTACAACAGCTTGAAAAACTGAAAGTCTATGGGACCAGAAGGGATACATCCCAGGATACTGAAAGAGCTCAGAAAGGTTCTGGCAGGGCCTTTAAAGGATATTTTTAATAGATCCTTGGAGACAGAAGACGTTCGACTGGAGAAGGGCAGATGTGGTACCTCTCCACAAAAGTTGTAATAGGGAAGAAGTGACAAATTACAGGCCAGTAAGCCTTACCTATGTGGCGGGAAAAGTAATGGAGGCGCTCCTGAAACAGCGAATAGTGGACTCTCTCAAAACCAACAGGTTGCATGATCTGAGGCAATATGGTTTTAACAAAGGACAATCTTGCCAAACAAATCTGATTGAGTTTTTTGACTGAGTGACCAGAGAACTGGATCAAGGGCATGTGATGGATGTGATCTACCTGGTTTTCAGAAAAGCCTTTGATACTGTTCCTCATAGGAGGCTTATCAATAAACTCAACAGTTTGGAGGCGGGTCCCAAGATGGTGAACTGGATCAGAAATTGGTTGACTGACAGATGACAGAAGGTGACGGTAAATGGAACTCACTTGGATGAAAGGAAGGTGATTAGCGGTGTGCCCCAGTGTTCGGTCCTGGGACCGCTACTGCTCAATATATTAGTGAGTGATATTGCCAAAGGGCTGAATGGAAAAGTCTGTCTTTTTGCAGATGACACCAAAATTTGCAACAGAGTGGACTCCCCTGAGGGTGTGGAGAACATAAGGAAAAATCTAAAAACACTGGAAGAATGGTCTAATGTTTGGCAGTTAAAATTTAATGTGAAGAAGTGCAGTGTCATGCACTTGGATAGCAGAAATCCAAGGGAATTGTATTCAATAGGAGGCGAGAGATCGGTGTGCATGGACCAGGAGAAGGACCTTGGAGTGATTGTTTCTGATGATCTCAAGGTGGCGAAACGGTGTGACAGGGCGGTGGCAAAAGCCAGAAGGATGCTGGGTTGCATACAGAGAGGAATTACCAGCAGAAAGGAAGAGGTACTAATGCCACTGTGCAAGTTGCTGGTGAGGCCTCAGTTGGAATATTGTGTTCAGTTTTGGAGATCATATCTCGCAAAGGATATAAAAATGCTGGAAGCAATTCAGAGGAAGGTGACCAAAATGATTTGGAGCCTGCGTCAGTAGGCTTATGAGAAGAGACTTCAATACTTAAATATATACACTCTGGAGGAGAGGAGGGACAGGGGAGATATGATTCAGACCTTTAAATACTTAAAGAGTATTAATGGACAAACAAACCTCTTCCAAAGACAGGGAGGGCAGAACATGAAGCTGCAAGTGGGTAATCTGAAAGGCAATGTCAGGAAATACTTTTCCACTGAAAGAGTGGTGGATGCTTGGAATACCCTTCCCATGGAAGTGGTGGGGGCAAATACAGTAGAACACACACAAAAAAAAGCAGAACCTGGACTGACAACAATTATAGGTGAAAAACCCATGTAGGGGCGCAATAAACAAGGTTTTTCACCTATAATTGTTGTCAGTCCAGGTTCTGCTTTTTTTGTGTTCTCCTGTTGGTGTGTGGATACCTTTGCTCTTTTTGGTACGGGGCAAATACAGTGACAGAAATCAAAATGGCATGGGACAGACACAGTGGATCCCTTTACAGCAACAGGATAAAATCAAAATAAACATAGCTATCTCTTATATCTCAACAAATAGGGGTGGCCTACACGGAGCAGTGGATACACCCCTAAACAAAGGCATGGGGAGCGGTGACCTGCATGGAGTGGCTAGTGCACTTACTTTTGCAGCCTTGCTGGGCAGACTAGATAGACCATCTGCCATCATATACTATGTCATTCATTTCTGTGTTCTTCTGTTTGCAAGCTTTTGAATTTTGAAAAAGCTGTGTTTTTTGCCTTTATCTCCTCTTGTTTTTATTTAATTATGTAAGAAAAATAAATAAAAACAAGAGGAGAAGGAAACCTATTTGGTTTTCCAAAGAGGTGGCTGCGCAAATAAAGGCAAAAAACACAGCTTTTTCAAAATTCAAAAGCTTGCAAACAGAAGAACACAGAAATGAATACAGGATCCAACTCAAAGAGTCTAAAAGAGTAATAAGGATAGCAAAATCAAAGGCAGAAGAAAAAATGGCTAAAGATGTTAAGGGTGGCAACAAAACTTTCTTCAGGTATATTCAGGAAAGGAAGAAGATCAGAGTTGGAATTGCAGGACTCAGAAGTGCTGGGAAAGGACTCGTGGAAAGTGACACTGAAAAAGCGAAATTGCTAAACAAATACTTCTGCTCTGTTTTTACTAAAGAAGATCCTGGAGATGGACCAGCTGTGACTCCCAAATATAAAAATAGGACTGAAGTAGATACCACACCATTCACAGAAGATGAGGTGTTAGAACAACTTGCTAAACTGAAAGTGGACAAAGCCATGGGACCGGATGGGATACATCCCAGGATACTGAAAGAGCTCAGAGAGGTTCTTGCAGGTCCGTTAAAGAATGTCTTCAACAGATCCTTGGAAACAGGAGTGGTTCCTCAGGACTGGAGAATGGCTAATGTTGTACCTCTACACAAAAGTGGTGACAGGGAAGAAGTGTCAAATTACAGGCCCGTGAGCCTTACCTCGGTGGCAGGAAAAGTAATGGAGGCGCTCCTGAAAGAGCGAATGGTGAACTTTCTCAAAACCAACAGGTTGCAAGATCCCAGGCAACATGGTTTTACCGAAGGACGGTCTTGCCAAACAAATCTGATTGAGTTCTTTGATTGGGTGACCAAGGAACTAGATCTGGGGCATGCAATGGATGTCATCTATCTGGATTTCAGCAAAGCCTTTGATACTGTTCCTCATAGGAGGCTTGTCAATAAACTCAGTAGCTTGGGGATGGGTCCCAAGATAGTAAACTGGATTAGAAATTGGTTGACTGACAGACAACAGAGGGTGATGGTACATGGAGCTCACTCGGATGAGAGGAAGGTGATTAGCGGGGTGCCTCAGGGTTCGGTCCTGGGCCCGGCACTGTTCAATATATTTGTGAGTGATATTGCTGAAGGACTGAATGGAAAAGTCTGTCTTTTTGCAGATGACACAAAAATTTGCAACAGAGTGGACTCCCCAGAGGGAGTGGATAACATGAGGAAAGATCTACAAAAGCTGGAAGACTGGTCTAATGCTTGGCAACTACGATTTAATGTGAAAAAGTGCAGTGTCATGCACTTGGGTAGCAGAAATCCAAGGGAAAAGTACACAATAGGGGGTGAGAGGTTGGTATGCACGGTTCAGGAGAAAGACCTTGGTGTGATTATCTCTGATGATCTCAAGGTGGCAAAACAGTGCGACAAGGCGGTGGCAAAAGCCAGGAGGATGTTGGGCTGCATTCAAAGAGGGATTACCAGCAGAAAGGAAGAGGTACTTATGCCACTGTACAAGTCACTGGTGAGGCCTCACTTGGAATACTGTGTTCAGTTTTGGAGGCCATATCTTGCAAAAGATGTAAAAAGACTGGAAACTGTTCAGAGAAAGGCGACCAAAATGATTTGGAGCCTGCGTCAGAAGCCTTATGAGAAGAGACTTGAAGACCTAAATATGTACACTTTGGAGGAGAGGAGGGACAGGGGAGATATGATTCAGACCTTTAAATACTTAAAGAGAAATGATGAACAAACAAACCTCTTCCAAAGACGGGGAAGCTGTAAAACTAGAGGGCATAACATGAAGCTGCATGGTGGTAAATTGAAAGGCAATGTCAGGAAATATTTCTTCACTGAAAGGGTGGTGGATGCTTGGAATGCCCTCCCGATGGAAGTGGTGAGGGCAAACACGGTGATGGAATTCAAAACGGCATGGGACAAACACAGTGGATCCCTTTACAGCAACAGGATAAAAGCAAAATAAACAGTACCATCTAACTTCTGAACTATCTAGCATCTGAACAAATAAGGGTGTCCTACATGGAGTGGTGGGTTCACCCCTAAACAGAAACAAAAACATGGGGAGGGGTGGCCTGCACAGAGCGACAAGTGCACCTACTCTTGCCATCTTGCTGGGCAGACTAGATGGACCATGCTGGTCTTTATCTGCCGTCACTTACTATTTTACTATGTTACTATGTTATGTTATGTCTGAATACCATTTGCATGGGCAGTGAGGATAAAGAAAAACTACCAGATTTCTATGTTACTACACACCAGTATCAACTGCCAGGAAGTACTATAAACCCTGCTCATTTAAAACCCATAACAAACCCACCGTATCATAACAGCACTACCAGGACTCACAAAGCACCAAACCCTACCTATCAAAAGGCAACAGTGCAAATATTATACCAATACATCTCCTATTGGGGAAAGAGAACAAGTGGCACTGTCAAATAAAAACTACATAAATAGAATACCTCAGCTCGGTTACACATGCAGAACATAGACCATCAGAAAACATATAGTAGAACCAAGGGATCACAATTTAGAAATATGAAGACAATAATTAAACTGGGAACTCCCAAAAGCCGAACTTGGAATGTACGATGACACTGGAGAAATAAAACTATAAATTAATTCCCTCTTGTGCTAAACAAAACGCAAAGATGTTAGCGATGCACGTTTCCCAGAGCTGACATATTCCAGTTAAAAAATTAAAAATAAAATAGTATTTTTCTACCTTTTTGATTAGGCATTTTATTTTTCATTTGAAATTGCTCGTCACTTTCTTCTGGTTTCTTCGTGTCTTCTGCTAACTCTCCATTGTCTTTTAAGAACATAAGATATGCCATACTGGGTCAGACCAAGGCCCTCAAGCCCAGTATCCTGTTTCCAATGGTGGCCAATCTAGGTCAGAAGTACCTAACAGTTTCCCCAAAAGACACAGGTTCCTCAATGCTTGTATCGGGTCAAGCAGTGATATCCTGGGTCCCTTTTAATAATGGTTTATGAACCTTTCCTCCAGGAACTTGTCCAAACCTTTTTTAAACCCAGCTACACTAACAGCTTTTACTACATCCTCTGGTAACGAATTGCAGAATTTGATTACACGTTGAGTGAAAAATATTTTCTCTTATTAAATAGGTTACCCTGTAGCTTCATTGCATGTCCCCTAGTCTTTTTATATTCTGATGGCGTAAACAATCGATCTACGTTTACCCGTTCCCCATTCATTAATTTATAGACCTCTATCATATCTCCCCTCAGCCATCTCTTTTCCAGGTTGAAGAGCCCTAACCTTTTTAGTCTCTCTTCATAGGAGTATCCTTCCATCCCCTTTACCATTTTGGTGGCTCTTCTCTGTACCTTTTCTAATAACGCTATATCCTTTTTAAGATACGGCGACCAGAATTGCACACAATATTCAAGGTGCGGTCACACCATGGAGCGTTACAGAGACATTATAACATCCTTTTTTTATTTTCCATTCCTTTCCTTATGATACCTAGCATTCTATTTGCTCTCTTGGCTGCCACTGCACACTGGGCAGAGGGTTTTAACATGTTATCCACGATGATGCCTAAATCTTTTTCCTAGGTGGTGGTTCCCAACGTGGAACCTTGCATCGTGTAACCATAGTTTGGGTTGTTCTTCCCTAGGTGCCTAACTTTGCACTTGTCCACATTAAATTTCATCAGCCATTTGGATACCCAGTCTTCCAATTTATCAAGATCTTCTTGCAATTTTCCACAATCCTCATGAGTTTTAACAACTTTAAATAGTTTTGTCTCATCTGCAAATTTGATAACTTCACTCGTTATTCCCTTTTCCAGGTCATTTATGAATATGTCAAAAAGCAGCAGACCCAGCACAGATTCCTGGGGTACTCCACTATTCACCTTTTTCCATTGGGAAAATTGGCCATTTTACCCTACCCTTTGCTTGCTATCTTTTAACCAGTTCCTGATCCACAGTAGTACACTGCCTCCTATACCATGACTTTTTAGTTTTACCAAAAGTCTCTGATGAGGGACCTTGTCAAAGGCTTTCTGAAAGTCCATATACACTATATCAACTGACTCACCTTTGTCTACCTGTTTATTCACACCTTCAAAAAAACACAGATTAGTAAGACAATATCTTCCTTGTCTAAAGCAATGTTGGCTGTCTCCCATTAAGCCATGACTATCTACATGTTTAGCAATTTTGTTCTTTATGATGGTTTCTACCATTTTTATCAGTACTGACGTCAGGCTCACTGGTCTGTAGTTTCCTGGATCACTCCTGGAACCCTTTTTAAAAATTGGTGTTACATTGGCGGTCCTCCAGTCTTCAGGTATTACAGATTATTTTAATGATAGTTCACAGATTGCTAATAGCAGGTCTGCAATCTCATATTTCAGTTCTTTCAACATCCTTGAATGTATACCATCTGGTCCAGGTGATTTGCTACTCTTCAGTTTATCAAATAGTTTTAATACATCTTCCCGGTGTATCAATATTTCTTTCAATTCTTCCGCAGTATCACCTTTAAATACCACTTCAGTCATGGGTAACATCCCTATATCTTCCACAGTAAAGACTGAAGCAAAGAATTAATTAAATCTGTCCGCTATAGCCTTGTCCTCTCTTACTGCCCCTTTTACCCCTCTATCATCTAATGGCCCAACTGACTCTCACAGGTTTTTTACTACAAATGTATTTGAAAAAGCCTTTATTACGCGTTTTTGCTTCCTCGGCATCTTTCTTCTCAAATTCTCTCTTTGCCTGCCTTATCAATGCCTTGCATTTAACTTGCTAGTGCTTGTGCTGTTTCCTTTTTCATCATTTGGCTCTTTTTTCCATTTCCTGAAAGACGCTTTTTTGACAACAACAGCCTCTCTGACCTCACCTTTAAACCGTGCTGGCAGTTTTTTGGACTTCCTTCCACTTTTCTTAAAGTGTGGAATACAGCTGGTCTGGGCTTCCAAGATAGTATTTTTAAACAACACACAAGCTTGGTGTAAGTCTTTAACCTTTGCAACTGCTCCTTTTAGTTTTTTCTTAAATATTTTCCTCATTTTATTATAGTCTTCCTTCTGAAAGTTAAAAGGTCATACTGTGGATTTCCTTACCATCCTCGCTCCATTAATTAAATCAAATGTGATCATGTTATGATCACTGTTGCCAAGTGGCCCCAACACCCTTATCTCTTGCACCAGATCTGGTGTTCCACTAAGGACTAAGTCCAAAATGGCTTCCCCTATGGTCAGTTCATCAGCCAGCTGCTCCAACAAGCAGTCATTTATTTCATCTAGAAACTTTATCTCCTTAGCATGTCCTGCCGTGACACTGACCCAGTCAATACCGGGGGTGTTGAAATCACCCATTATTATTACTGTTCTGTAACTTTTGCTAGCTTCCCTGATTTCTTTGAGCATTTCATCATCCATTTGTTCATTCTGGCCAGGCGGTCGTTAGTACCATGTCTCTGAGATACCAATCATATCTAACTTCTCATTTAGTGCTATATATTCTAACTCTCCTATCTTGTTTTTTAGACTTCTAGAATTTGCATATATGCATTTTAGAGACGGTATTTTATTCATATTAATCTGGTTATCAGTAGGCAGGTGTAATTTGGAATCTTTAAGCTCTGTCTGCTCTGTACTCAAGGTCATTTGGGCTACCTTTGTCTTTATTGGAACCTTCTGCTTATCTGCCCTAACTTCATTTTTTTTGGTAGTATCCTTCAAGGATACATTGTTCCGAACCATGTGCTTTTGGGCGATTGTCAGCTCTCACCTATTATCTAGTTTAAAAGCTGATCTATCTCCTTTTTAAAGGTTAATGCCAGCAGCCTGGTTCCATTCCGGTTAAGGAGAAGTCCATCCCTTTGGAAGAGCACCTCCTTTCCCCAGAATGTTCCCCAGTTCCTAACAAATCCAAACCCCTCTTCCTTGCACCATTGTCTCATCCACGCATTGAGACTCCGGAGCTCGGCTTTCCTTTTGGGTCCTACGCGTGGAATGGGAAGCATTTCGGAGAATGCTACCCTGGAAGTTATAGATTTCAACTTCCTACCTAAAAGCCTAAATTTAGCCTCCAGGACCTCCCTACCACATTTTCCTATGTCATTAGTACTGACATGTACCAAGACAGCAGACTCCTCTCCAGCACTATCTTAGACCTTGTCTAGGTGGAGTGTGAGGTCCGCTAGCTTCGCACCAGTCAGGCATGTTACCAGGCGATCCTCACGTCCACCAGCCAACCAGCTATCTACATGCCTAATGTCCTGTCTTCTCTCTTCTATTTTTTTCCATTCTCTCTCTACATCTGCCTCTAACATACTGATCTTTCCCCTTTTGCTCTTTCCTCCATTTCTTATTCCTTTATTGTCCACTCAGATTTCACCCTTCTATCCTCAATGCCCACTTACTCTCCCAATACCCGGCCAAGCATAGATTTTTCTTCCCTCCCATAGAAAATATCTTTTCCCCCTCTCCATCCTTACTCCCCCAGCCCCATCCCCTTCTAGGCCTCCCCCAACATCAGCTCCCTTCTAGTTCCAACCCCATCCATCATCCACTCACTTTTAGTCCCATTCTCCCATCAACCTGCATCAGCCCATTTCTAGTCCTAGCTCCCCCCATCAGCTCATTTCCAATCCTAGCCCGCATCAGCCCATTTCCAATCCTAGCCCTGCCTGATGGGCAGCCATTTCTAGTCCAATCCTAGCCCCCCATCAGCCATTTGCAGTCCCATCCCAGCCCCCATCAACCATTTGCAGTCCTCTTCTAGCCCCTCCATCAGCCCATTTGCAGTCCTATCCTAATCCCCATCAGTCCATTTCAAGTCTTATCTCCCCCCCATCAGTCCATTTCCAGTTCTAACCCCCATCAGCCCATTCCTAGTCCAAGCCCCCCCATCAGCCCATTTCCAGTCCTAACCCCCCCTTCAGCCCCCCCCCCCCGAAGAGCTCCATGCCTGTCCCATCGGCCTCAGAGGGAGCCAGGGAGGCCCGAGGCCCCAGTTCACCGCTGTATAGTCGCCAGAGTGAAGAGTAGCATTTTCCTTCACTCTGGCAGCTGTGTTCTCCTGTAGCCTGCTGGAGCTCTGAGTACCAGGAAACAGGAAATGCCCTTTAACCTCCGGCATGCCAATGGGCTACAGAAGAACACAGCTACCGGAGTGAAGGCAAATGCCGCTGTTCATTCCAACGGCCTTGCAGAGGTGAGCTAGGGCCTCAGGCTTCCCCGGCTCCCTCTGAAGCCGATCGTACCAGGAATTGAACAGCTGGTACTGCCAGGAGCTGAACAGCATGTGCGGGATGAAGTTGGTGCGGGGTCCCCTGAAGCGTGGGACCCTGTGTGAACAACATTCCCGCACAATGGACTGGCTGGCCCTGGGTAGGATAGAGGAAGAGATGCTGGAGTCAGACTGTGTGGGGGAGAGAGGAGGACACAGATCTCTTTGAAACTATGCCATTTGAACAGCAGGGCATTCTGGATATAGAAGACCTTGTATGTTTTAAATATCAGCTGTTTGTGGCATGGGAGTCTCACAGTGTGTGATTGTTGTCGTGAGTCTTTTGAACCTGTCTCAGTTTTTGGGCTTCTTGTGGGGCCTCGCGTGTCATATTTTGTTGGGACATGGATCCAGCATGCAGTATCCCGGGGCAGGGTGAGGAATCAAGAGAAAACTGATGGGAAAGGCCTCAGGAGAGTCATAGCTAGGTAACGGGTCTCAGATCATAGGAAAAGGGAGGAGTGGCTGGCTAGTGGAAGAGGGAGTCACCTGCAGAGAAGTAGGAAAGTGTCTTGGAGGGTCCCTTTGGAAAGACAGCAGTGATATGTCTCACCAGAGAGAAATGCCAGGATGAGGGGCCTGTATTCCTGGCCAATGACTAGTTGAGGGGTTTGTACTGTATTCCTTAGTGACTATGTTAAGGGTCTTTATTCTCGGGGTTAAGAGGGTTTCATTTACCAAGAAACTAGTGTTCGAGAGGGTGGAAGGTACCATATGCACCAGAGTGAAATTTGGGCAAGGGGAATTATTCCTGTCTTCTGGCAGATTTCATCAGTAGTGATCAAATGGAAATATGAGTTGTCTATATAAAGAGCAGTTGAAGTGAGGAATCCTTATTCCATGGATTAATGCCATATGAGAGGGTATTTTTAAAATTACATAGTAGAATATATTTTAGATCTTGAAAAGACAGAGCCCCCTTTGCCAAAGATAAGTTTGAGCTCTGAATTGGTAAGGTTACCAGATGTTTTGCAGATAAATCTAGGACACTTATCCGAAGTGTGCCTTGGGAGTTGGGACACCTTAGTTCCAGGTTTGAACAACAAGGTGTGGAGGAGGGAAGAGAAGTCATTACCCTGCCCCCACCCATCCCACCATCCATCCATCCCATCACAGCAACAAAATCCCTTCCAAGCAAAGACAGAGAACTAGAAACTGTGGTGCATTTCTTCCTTAATGGATAATGGATATAAATTCTACAAAGTGACATAGTCAAATCACTAAATTGTAGATCTTTTTTTTCTATCCCCTCTGTCCCCATTGCTGGAATAAGGAACAGGAGAATGCCAAGCAGGTGGGATTTGGGGACACAGCTCTATAATTAGGGACAATCTCTGAAAATCAGGGAAACCTGGCAAGCTTTTGAATGGGTAATAGGATTAATATATGTTGCGCTCCAGTTTTGAATGTGATAAGAGAGATCCTAACCAGTCATCTTAGCATTACGTGTGCATTTATGGGAAGATGACTGAAGGAATTGATTTAACTGGTGTTTATGCAGATAGAGGTCAATCAGGTAAGTAGTCAAAGAGTAATAACATAGTCTTAATTCTGCAAAGTTCACTATGTGCAACCCCCCCCCCCCTCCCCAAACATACAAGGAAATATCTGGGAAACAAATCCAGAGATTCTTTGAAATAATTCTGATGTCTTTTTGTACTCCTCTGAGCGATTCGTTTTATTGGCATGATATAAAAATATTAAATAAGTACTATAGATTAAGTATCTACAGATTAATGGTTTCTATGCAGTCCACTGGCAGAGTTTAGGCCAGAGGCTTCTCAACCTCTCCCACAGCCATTTGGATTTTCAGGATATCGCCAATCCAAGATCCATTATGTAAACAGGGGATCCACTGAGGCGTTACCCTATTTTACCTTGATGTTGTGTCGCTGTGGTTGAGTTATTTCAGGTAAGCCACCAATGGAAACTCCCAGCTTACAGAGATAATATTTCTTATTTTTTCCACAATATACTTTAGTGTTTCGGGAACCTTAAATTTCAAACCAGATCTTACCAAGGGATGAGGACTCTCCAACAATGAGTCATTTGAACAAGTTTAACTTTTGAAAAATGTTCTACTTTTAATTTGTAAATGTAGTGCAAATTCATATTTTGTAAACAAATAATAATAATCTTTATAAATGTAGTCCAATATTTTCTGTGAACAAATCTTAAATGCTTCTATTCAACAGTAGTACAATATTGTCTCTTTCAAAAACAGGCAATAATGAATTAACCAGTTTAAAGCTTGAGATTTCTTTACTCCTTAATAGAAGAAAAGTTCAGTTCTAACACTGTCTTTTATCTGTAACTTTGCTGGTGAATGAATATTATCATTGAGGTAAAGACACCTTAGTTTCAAAAAAATTCAACTACTAGTGCAAAGTGTTTCCAAAAAAATAGTCACTGCTGGAGTGTCAGTCACTTATCTTAAATCTTCTTTCTGGGTCTTGCTGCTTTCTTGACATTGGGAGCCTTTGGATGCTTTCTGCTCCAGTGATATCTAGCTGTAGCAAGGATGCATTAAATGAGACTATCTCTCCAGCTGTGTGTGCAGTAACTAGAAAGTGTTCCTACTCTTTTTGAATTTATTCTATATCTGTTACTTATGAGGCTGGCTATTCCTCAAAAAATAATCCCCTATTTTTTCCGCCCACAGAACTCTCTGTGCAAAAATCAGTTTTTGTTTTGAGGTGTCAGAGCCAATCTTTCAAAATTGCCAATGAGTTCTGAAAAACTATACCAATTGCCAATTAACTTTAGTTCTCTTAAATTTAGCAAAGGTATTTTTTTCTTTTATCTGCACATTCAGTCCTTCTCTCTTTCACACATCCACTTTCTTTCACACTGAAACAGTTACACTCTATCAGGATTAAACAATTCCTGTGAGCAGTACTCCATTTTAAAACACTTCACTTTCAGGGTTTTTCTTCTCACTGCACTGGGAGTTTTATACCATTAGCCCTACCTTTCCTTCAGTGCTTGAAGCATTCCAGTGCTATAGAGCAAGTCAACACACTGTTAAACTCTTAACCACAGTAGTGCTCAAAATTAAACTAACTCTTCAACAAATCAATTCAAATTCTCATTCAGCTTGATCTTAAAACTGCTTGAATGAGTCACAAAGCCTCCCCAGCCTTCTTCTTGTGTGTTTATATCTGAAGTCAAGTGGATCACTCATCATGTAAATAGATGACATTGTTGTTCCTTGGTGATGACAGAACACTTCCAGAATTTTCCTCAGTGACAGTAAACACTTCTGGACATGCAGGAGAGGTCTCACACAATAACAACCTGCCATATGCCTCAATTCATTTTATTCTGTCCTATGGAACAGATTCATTTTTCAAAGCAAGGAGCCCCACTGATCTGGAACTTCTTCACTGGCATTTTTCTCAGTGTGTCTTGACTATTTGTTTGACTCTTTATTCTCATTAGGGTGACATTTTTAGAAGTTTTCTTGGTTGTCAATGATCCTGTAATTGAGCCTACCAATTTCAATCAAGGATCTCTGGGACAGGCTTGATTATTCATTTATACAAGTTTTTCTTCGTTGAGTAGAAACATTCCTTTTTTCATCTTGCCTTGACTATTTTTTGCACCATGTCAGGAATATTGTCAGAAGACGTGTATCATAGACCATTGTGATGTCAGCCTCAAATGCTTGTGATGAAAGCATGATTTGACCCTTTATAGCATCCACTCCAAGATGTCTCCACAAGTGAACCAGTACCACCAGATTAGGCTAGACTCCTGTCTTGCAACACTAAACAAAACTGGATACACTTATTAGGCCCTGAAGGACCACAATACTGCACTAACTCCTGGTGGCACAGATGATCCAAAAGGAGGCCTCTGAGTCAAGAATGCTATTGCTCTCCAAATCTGCATCAGTCTCTGAGCATTCATGCAGTTATTCCACACAGCAGTATAGACATAGTAATATCCTAGTGTACATCAAACATATTGTAAATAAGGTTGAGGTTCTCCCTTAACTTCTACATAGAGTTATTTTATAATAGGGCACCAAGGCAGGAAAGGCACATGTGTTGCGCCTATTTTATGAAGGCAACATATGCAGCTATGTGCCTTTAATAGTACCTCGTAGCCTACCCAAAAGCTCCCGCTCAAAGTTACACCTGCTCTGAGGTGCAGCTATGTGCTGGTAAGAATCAGCACATAGGCACATATTCTATATCTATAAGATATACGCATTAGATCTCTTCCTGCCCATTCTCTGCACTTGCAAATTCAAAAAGGTTCTAGGTCAGGTTGGCAACCTGGCATGATCTTGCAGAAAATCATCACCACCACAGCCACCACTTTAGCTCAACAGCTCTCCAATTGCTAGGACTAACTTTGTTGTTCCCAGCGATCCTTTTGCTAGTACTAAGGACAAATCCAGTTTTGAGTGCTGGGGTTAACAGCTCTGCCAGCACACTCAGTATAAGGTCTTATCCTCTGTATCAGCTTATTTTCATCAGTGCCCTCCCGTGTTTCAAGGAAGAAAGCACCAGTTTCCTGACCAATCGGAATCTTGGTACAAGCACACCAGCAGTCAGTACTAACAGCAAGCATCTATGCCCAACTCTTCTTATGACTGACATCAAGATCCAGCAAATAGTAGAAATTGCTGTCTGATCCCTAAAGCATCTCTACATGTCTCTTATCCAGGGCACTCATTGCCAACAGTCTTGGGACCACTCGAAATCCCTTGGAGAAAGTCAGCCAACCTCCTGAATCCAGTTGTATCTTTGGCTCTGCAGCCTTCAGTGAGGCTCAGAAGGAGATTAGCAAAGGAAGTAATTCAGTACTGAAGAGGACTGAGCAGCAGGAAATGACTTGCTCCATTCCATGGCTCCTCCTGCTGCATGTGGAGGTGTATTTTACAAAAGGCTCCACATTTAGCAGGTCTGTTACTAAAATATGTCAGAACTGAGAGCATCTTGACGTCAGCGTCTCAGTTCTGATCACCATGTCCTATCTGAAATGAGTCATTATGTAAATAATGTGGTGCTGATGGAAAGGAAAGGAGCAGGGCTGACCTCCAGCTGCCCTCTGTCACAAATCCTTCTTTATCATCTCTCAAATGCTACAAAATGTCTAAGTCTGCAGTTAAAGAAAGTGCTACTAGTCTATTTTAATGGTCAGACTTCTCTTGTAAACCAAAATATATTCAAGGGAAACCATTGCCAAAACAATCAGGGACAGAGGTAAAAACTGCAGTAGAAGGTAATGAAGATAAGTGGCTGCTTTACTGCCTATTATGGTTATTGCAATGAGAGGGCTCCTCCAACAAATCTAATCAAATACAAACAAGTCTAGATTTTCGACTTGAAATTACTACAGATAAGGTGATATAATTGGCATCCTTAGTATATGATGCCACTTGCCAAAAATCAGATGGAGGACAGAATGGAGACAACTGGGATATTCTCTCGCAGTTACCACACAGAAAACAGACACACGGAGGTGGGTGAGATAAAATTCCTGACAGATAAACAAGATGATCTCAGAAATGGAAGCTGCAGCAGCCACTTAAGGATGACCGAACATCTGGAAAAGGACCTAGAATCCTGACATGTTGACTTTTCTCCAAATGACTGTTTTAAACCTCTCAGCCAGGTTTAAGCAAACTAAAATAGATTGGGTGCATTAATCACCTGGCCCAGCTCCAGGGAGCAATGAACAAATGAGAGCAGTCTTTATTAAGATTTAAAAAAAGAGAAGCAAGGTTTTACAAAACTGTAGAACAAATAAGGGAATAAACCAGAAAAAATGCATTTAAAAAAAGTGGATTTTTTATAGATATCATTAAGCTTGGATGATGCCACTTGCCAACAATCAGCATGAAAAGGTATCCTAGTGGTCAGGGCAGCAAGCTGGGATCAGAAAGACCAGCGTTTGAATCCCACCAACTCGCCTTGGGCAAGTCATCTAATCCTCTATTGCCTCAGGTACAACCTTAGATTGTAAGCACCCAAGGACAGGGAAATACCTACAGCAACTGATTGTAGCTCACCTTGATCTACTAGTGGAAAGATAGGAACTAAAAAAAAACCCCTTAATAAACACAGAGTTAAAAAAGAAAATGCACATATACATAAAAAGTTACTCCTTTCTTAGAGCAGGTGTAACTTTGGCTGTGAGCTTTTGGGGAGGCTACTTTATAAAGGCACATAGGTGCTTATGTTGCTTTTTTTAAACTTTGTTATTTATTTCTGACTGTAGAAATTATCGCACAATTGCTCTGATCCCACATGCCAGCAATATTCGACTCAAGATCATTCAGCAGAGGCTACAACCATACCTGGAACGAGAACTGCCTGACGTGCAAGCAGGGTTCAGGAAAGGGAGAGGAACGAGAGACATCATCGCGGATGTGAGATGGATCCTTGAAAACGCAAAAGAATACCAAAAGGATATCTATTTGTGTTTTATTGATTACAGCAAGGCTTTTGACTGTGCAAACCATGAGAAACTCTGGGCCACGTTAAGAAGAATGAGTATAGCAGAATACCTGATATTCTCTTGCACAACCTTTACATTGATGAAGAAGCAACAGCTCAAACAGAACTAGGAGAAACAGAATGGTTTAAAATCAGCAAAGGTGTACCACAAGGCTGCATACTTCCCCCTATCTCTTTAATTTATATGCAGAACAAATTTTCAGAAAAGCAGGACTGTATGAAGACAACTGAGGTGTGATGATTGGTGGAAGACTCATCAACAACCTTTGATATGCTGGTGATACCACATTACTGGCTAGAAGTGAAAACAATCTGAAACAATTGCTTCTCAAAATCAAGGAACATAGTCTTAAAATGGGCCTGCACCTTAACGTTAAGAAGACAAAGATCCTGACAACTGGCAAAATCAATAAGTTCATCATTGATGTAGAAGAAATTGATATAATTGAAAACTTTAACCTACTTGGATCCACAATCAATAAAGAAAGGACAAGCATTCAAGAAATCCGACGATGCATTTCTCTTGGCAGAATGGCTATGAAGGACCTAGACAAGATTCTCAAGAGCAGAAATGTCTCTTTCCATACAAAGATTGGACTTGTCCACACCATGGTATTTTCAGTAACATCATATGGATGCGAAAGTTGGTCAGTGAAAAAGATAGACAGGAAGAAAATCGATGCCTTTGAATTATGATGTTAGCGACGAATACAGTTTATATCATGGTTTGCCCGAAGAACAAACCAGTCAGTATTAGAGGAGATCAAACCTAAGCTTTCCTTAGGAGCTCAGATGACAAGACTTTGACTTTCATACTTTGGACACATCATGCGAAGAGAGAGATTGTTAGAGAAAGACATAATGCTTGGCAAGGTAGAAGGTCAACACAAAAGAGGAAGGCTGGCAATGAGATGGAACGATACAAAACAGCAGCTATGGGTGCCACTCTATCAACAATGATCCCCCTGACTGAAGACCAAGCATAGTTTAGTTTAGTTTACTTTAGTTTATTGAGACTTAATATACCGCTTATGGCAAATAGCTGCTAGGCGGTTAGGCCAACTATCCAGAGGGTCGCCATGACATCGACTTGCCGGCACTTAACAACAATATTTATTTCTCCAAACGTATTTTCCATTAACATCTCATATCTTTTGCCATAGTAACAATTCAAAAATTCCTTTCAACCCCACCATTTCCTATGGAGTTAATTGTTCCCTGAATCCCCATGCCCACACACACTCCACTTACCCAGTCTCCTGAGGAGCACCACTTATACAGTATCTAAAGACTTTACAGACTCTTATTTCCAGAATCTGACATCTGGGCTATCATGACAAACATCCTTTAAGATCTACAATCTCAGCAAAGTTTTCAACTTTCCCACTTTCCATCCCCTGCCTAACTTTTCAGGCCATATATCTAACCTTATCCCGACCCTACCTAGACATAGCACATACTCAAACCTCTTCTTTTACCTATGTACTATTCTAGCTCACACTTCCCAGGAATTCTATGCAACACTCCTGTTAAAAACGTCAATACCTGCTAATACGCACACACTTCCTATGGTTACTTATGATATACTCCTGTAAATAGTTTGATGCTAGTTATACTGGCAATTGTTGTTAATAAGCATCTGTTTTAAGGACTGGTTCATCCGCTCTACAAGCCCATTTGTTTGGGGATGATATGCCGCAGTCCATATATGCTTTATGCCGAATGCCTCCCAGACCATCGCCAAATGCTTTGATAAAAAGTTACTTCCTTGATCGGTAAGTACCTCCCTGGGGAACCCCACCTCACAAAATAGCTTCACAAGCTCTTGGGCGATTATCCTCGCGGAGGTGTTTCTTAATGGAATAGCCCAAGGGAATCTGGTGGCGTGGTCTACTATTACCAGCAAGTATTGGAACCCTCTCGGTGTTCGAATCAGAGGCCTTACAATGTCCATCCCTATGCGATTCATAGGTGTTGCTATGGTGGGTGTGGACACCATCGGTACAGCTTTGGGTTTTAGAGCTGTAACCCTCTGACAGGTTGGGCAGGATTCACAGTATTGCCTAGTTTCTTTGAAGACCCCTGGCCAATAAAAGCGAACCAATATTTGGTCCAGGGTGCCTTGGATCCCCTTATGGCTACCAATGGGGTGGTCGTGTGCCAACCGCAGTACCATGGCCTTAAATGTTGTCGGCACAACCAATTGCTTCCTTACGGCATCAGTGTATGGGTTAAGGCTTTCCCTATATAGAACCTTTTTCTTTAGGAAAAACCTGGGTAGGGTAGGCCGTGTTTCCTGGGCCCATTCGAAGGCTCTCTTCAGAGCTGGGTCAGCCCGCTGTTCCACTGGGAACGATGGAAATTTATTCACTAGTTCTGCAGGCACCCAGGGCAACCCTGCTCCGGCCTCCAACTCGGCCCTCCCTCGGGTCCTATAACGCCTCTCTTGGCGTTTCTTGGCTTTGGCCTTCCTGCCCTCCTTAACTGGCTCATGAATTAAGTCATCATGTGTGGGAAGAATGTCTAATTCTCCCTCATTTAATTCTTCCTCTTGGGGTCCTTCCTCCTCCTCAGGCTCTTCTGTGCTCTCAGAAGATGTCTTTCCTACCCCCGAGGTCCCGGCTTGCGAGCGGGTGGAAACTAGGCCTGACCGGGTACTCAAACCTGCTACTAACCCCTTAACAAAGGGCGGCCAGTCTCTGCCTAAAATAACATCTCTGGGCAATGTGGGGACTATGGCTACCTGTACTGAGTGTTCAAGGCCCAGTGCATGCACAGACAGCTTCTGTAAAGGGTAGTATGAAAATGCCCCGTGTATGCATTTTAGACGCACCTGGCTCCCTGCTTGACTCGAGGCTGACTGACGGCGCCTCTCAATGGCTTCCCAGAGCCTGCAGGAAATCATGCTCTGGTCAGCCCCCGAGTCAAGCAGGGCCAGTGCCTCTACCCCCTCTACCTGAACATGAATCAGGAATCCATCTTGCACTGGCTTGTCTGCTCCAGCCATGAGGACCGTCCGCTCAGCACAGTCCTTCTGATAATGGCCTGCTCTCCCGCATACATAACATTTTCCCTTACATGTAAGAAAAATATCATTAGTACTTTTAACATTGGCATTAAACATTTTCCCCTTAAGATACTTTCCCTTTTTAAAATCTGCCATTCCTACGGCTTTCATTATACCAAGCCCTGAGGTGTCAGCCATCTGCGCCTCCAAATATCGCTCTGCTAGACTGGCTGCCTCGTCAGTAGTTTGGCAGTTCTGTAAGGTCAGATAAGTTTTCATCTCGGTGGGCACAGCCTGGAGAAACTGTTCCAAAATAACTGTGTCCAACACCGCTTCTATGGTTCTCCGCTCAGGAGTTAACCATTTGCATGCCAGATTTTTCAGCCTCTGCTGCAAGGCTTTAGGGGTCTCCTGTGACTTCATTCTAGCTTCTCTAAACATTCTCCGGTAATGTAAAGTAGACAGCCCTAGTCTATCCTTGACTGCTCGCTTTATTTCATCATAATTAGCAGCAAGGGTTACAGGCATGGCCTTGTAGGCGAAGAGAGCTTCCCCAGTGATTGATACCGCAAAGCGGGTCACCCACTGCTCTCTCGGCCATTTCAACGCTTCCCCTATTCTCTCAAAGGCATCTATAAAGTCATCTATATTATCATGTGGACTCAATTGTCCCAACGAAAATGTATGGCAACCATTTAGTCCTACCGCTGGAACTATAGCGGGGTTTTCAGTCCTCAGCTCCTGCGGCTTTTCCAAAACGCTTTCATAGTGTCCAAGAGTGGCTTCTGCTGCTCTCTTATCATGTTAGCCGTCTGCTCCTGGATGTGTCTAGCCAACTCCAGCTGTTTATCCCACTGGCGTTGCATCCAGCTCATCATCTCTCCGGCATCCATTCTTCTGTCTGTGACCCTGTGGAGAAAAGAAAGACAAAAACCACCAAGTGCGGTACTTATATTGTTTCAGCCCTTAATCTGCAGCACAGCAGCGCCCTCTTTCTTGCCTGAATCCACCTACACTTATGCCCCAGGTATCGTTACCTTAGCTTTTGCGTAGATTCCAGCATGCAAGAAAGGTCTGTGCTCTCCACCGTCCGGTCCATCACTGAACTTGCTTCTCAGGGTCTCCTGGTACAGCAGCAGTTTTTCTTTAAAATGTCCTTTTATTCCAAAAGTAAAAATCCTCAAAACTACGCCAAATGTCACCCACCAGCGTCCCCAGAGGCCAGCGGCGTGGGTACTTCAGTGGGGTAGTACTCTAGTAGCTATAGAGTATTGTGGGAAGGCTTTGCAATGCCTTCTGGAACCTGTGGTTCTAAACACCAGTCAAAGAAATTGTAGTTGCAGACCAAGTGTAAGGTTATAATACAGGATTTTATTCCCCGTCCGGGATTGGATATTTAGCATTTGAAACAAAGGAAAACAGACCATTCATCTGGCATCAAAATTAAAGAAATGCTGAAACAAAACTTGGCTTAACTTCAGCTTTTGTAACAAACAGAAGAAAAAAGAAAACAGTCCTTTTCACATGAAAAACCTTCTTCCTGTTTTCTTTTATAAACAGTTTTCACAGCACTCTAGCATAGAGAGGATATGGCATCTGCCATAGTGTACGTACAGTCCATATCACTGCCATTCAAAGATTCCTCATAAGGCTCATATTGCATCTCTTCACTATCGGAATAACTTTCTCCTGGAGTAAAGCTTCCATTGCAAAGTTCCTCTCTGTAACTCACAGCATTCCCCTCCTCCACTGAACTAGAGGGGAATGGGTAATTACCACATTCACTATAATCACGGTCAAGAGAGCTACACAGTTCCTGGAAAATGCAAGGCAGGTCTTTATATTCTGGACCTCTTCTATTAGGGTTAATACGCCTACCCTCTGGCACTCTCTCTTCCTGGTCTCTCAGCTGAGCCGAGCTCCGTTTGTGTGAAAACCTTTCACTGTGTTTCTCTGCTAGCTGCTTCTCTGGTATAAAAGTTTCCTCAGGGTAAAAACTATTCCCTGCTTGGTACCTTGTGCTGGGTAATTTAGCTCTCCTTAGCCTGGCCACTGGACTACCACCTCTGCTCCCTCCGTAGCATGGGTCCCGGGGATTTTGGAGAGCTGTGCCCTGCTTCTCAAAGCAGTCCCTCCTGGATTCCACAGTTCTGTGTTTCCCTCGTGAGGCTTCTCTCCAAACGTTCCTTTGGCTTCTCTCCTCAGCATCTCTCTCACTCAATGTGTCTTCCTTAGCAGCTCTCTCTCTGAACGTCCCTCCAACTGCTCTGCCACTACTCTCAGATGAGTGACTTTTAACTGCCTTTCTCGTGTGGTTTGTTTGGGCTCCGCCCCTACCCAGCTGCCCCTCATTTCCTAATGAGTTCCTAGCTAGGCTCGTGTTTGGGCGTTCCCTTACACCTCGTGACCCAGCTTGTATCTGTTGCCCATGGTAACCTTTTTCTACGTGTATATCTGAGCTGTCAGCAATGTTTTGCTCAGAGTTCCCTATTTCCCTGGGCTCTGACAGCGCTACCTCATGACAACAATCAAATGCCTTGCTATAGTCGATAAAGCACAAATAGATATCCTTTTGGTATTCTTTAGTCTTTTCAAGGATCCATCTCACATCCCCAATGATGTCTCTTGTTCCTCGCCCTTTCCTGAACCCTGCTTGCACTTCAGATAGTTCTTGTTCCAGGTATGGTTGTAGTCTCTTTTGAATAATCTTCAGTAGAATCTTGCTGGCATGTGGGATCAGAGCGATTGTGCGATAATTTCCACAGTCAGTTGGATCATCTTTCTTTAGTATTGGTATAAACACAGATTTTTTCCAGTCAGTTGGCCATGATGTTGTCTTCCAGATTTCTTGGTAGAGCCTTGTAAGTACGGTAAAAGCTGCATCAGATTGCGGTAATACTTCTATGGGAATGCTATCAATGCCTGGTGCTTTGTTCTTTGATAAGGATTTCAATGCTGCTTTAACTTCTTTCATCATAAGGTACCCGATCATAAGGTACAGGTTGAAACAGCTGTTGGTCCTCTTGATCTTTATCATATAAAAAGTCTGTATATTCCTTCCACCTTTTCTTGATTTTATCAGCATCATTCAACATAGAACCTTGAGCATCTTGTAACATTCCAATTCGAGGCTGGAACTTTTTCTTTAACTCTCGTAGCTTTAGGAAAGCCGATCTTGTTCTTCCTCTAATAGTTTCTGCTTCTATTTCCTTGCATGCGTTGTTATAGTACTTTTCCTTGTCCTGTCTTGCTGCACGTTGGAAATCGCTGTTGAGTTCTGTTATTGTCTTTCTTTCTCCTCTGGCTTTAGCTTCTCTATGTTTCTGGGCAATTTTCAGAGTTTCTTCCGTCATCCATTTTGGCCATTTTTGCTTTTTCACCTTTTGTAGAGACTTCTCGTTTTCTTCCAACACAACCTTCTTGATGTCATTCCATAACTCTTCTGGAGCTCTGCCATTAAATTCCAGTGGTATATTCTCACGGTCATATTTTGCTGCATTCATGAATGGTTTGCTCTTTTTCAACTTTAGCTTGAATTTGCATACTAGTAGTTGATGATCTGTACCACAGTCAGCTCCAGGTTTTGTCTTTTTTTGATGTTATAGAACCTTTCCATCGTTGACTTCCACAGATGTAGTCAATTTGATTTTTATACAATCCATTGGGTGAAATCCATGTGTACAGTCGCCGCTTGTGTTGATGGTAGAAGGTGTTTGAGATGAATAGATCGTTGGTCTTGCAGAATTCTATCAGTCTTTCTCCAGCTTCATTTCTGTTGCCAAGTCCATATTTTCCAACTACTTTGCCTTCTTCTTTGTTGCCAAAGTTTGCGTTCCAGTCACCCATGGCTATCAGGATATCCTGTTTGCATGTTCTGTCAATTTCAGCTTGTACTTGTTCATAGAACTCTTCAATTTCATTCTCTTCTGCAGCTGTTGTTGGGGCATATACTTGAATTATAGTTGTGTTGATAGGCATTCCTCGTAGACAAATATAGATTAAGCGTTTGCTGACTGCATTGTATTTCATTACAGTTCTTGCAAGTTTCTTCTTTATTATAAATGCAACACCATTTCTTCTTTGTCTTTCATTTTCAGCATAGTAGACCATGTGATCATCTGATGCAGAGTGCCCGATGCCAGTCCATTTCAGTTCGCTGACACCCAACAGATCAAGTTGTACACGTTCCATTTCATTCTTGACCACCTCCAACTTCCCTTGGTTCATGCTTCGTACGTTCCATGTTCCAATGCGTAAGACATCTTTACAGCTTCTGACTCTCATTTCATGTGCAGCTACATCAGCAGTCAGACGTCCCGAGGGCTTTGATCCAACCACATCATAAATGATGGCTTTACTCTGAGAAGTCTTCAGCTCTTCCCCAGTAGCTAGTTGAGTGCCTTCCGACCTGGGGGTCTCATCTTCCAGCACTATAGCACAATTTGTTTTGTTGTAACTATCCATTGGGTTTTCATGGCAAGATACAGAAGTAGATTGCCGGGCCTTTCTTCCGCGCAGTTTAAGTTTGGTGTTGTTGCCGTTGTCACAGAAATGTGATCCTCTGCCGTCAACACTATCCCATTCTGCTGCTGCCCAGATGGGTGGTTTGTCTTGGTCTGGCACCTCAGCTGAGACCTGTCCATCTTGGGAGACCCTGCCAGTAGTTAAACTACCGATAGTTTAGCTCTCAGCATCACTGATGCACACAAGCCCTCACAGCACGACAAGCTGCAAACCAAGTGAGGGGCTTGGCAGTTAACACAATTTAAAAAAAAGTTGCAGTATCATGAATTTGGAGAACAGAAATCTGAGAAGGTGTTAGATGATGGTGGAGGAGATTAAGAAACTGATGTGTATTGACTAGTACAGATGTGTATTTGACTAGTGACAGATAGTGAAAAGTGTGCTAAGGCAGTAACTAGAGGCTTAGAGACATTAGGGTGTAGAGAACTAGCAGAGAAAAAGGAAGTGAAGAGACCTCTGCACAAATCAGTGATGGTGTCTTACTTGGAACACTGTGTTCAGTTCTGGAGGCTGTATCTCAAAGGGGTATGGATAGGCTGGAAGTGGTCCAGAGAAAAGCAACCAAATTCTACAGTCTGCTCCAAGGCTATACGAAATGAAAGGACCTAATATATATGCCCTAGAGAAGAGGAAAGATGGGGAGATGTGAGAGAGACATTTCAACCATTGTAATGTATTAATACAAGACAATAGATACGATGTTTTGAAGGCAGCATCTTCTATGAAGCTCCTGAGAGGTACTGTAGGTATAGAAGCAATGCCAGGAAAACCTTTATCACAGAAGGGTTGACAAATGCCTGGAGAGCCCTCAAGGAGGAAGTGGTGGAGACAAAAATGGCAAGAAGTTGAAAAAAGTGTGGGATATATGCACAATGGATTGCCAGTAGCAAGCTGAGTGGAGAGAACCCTAGGTAACTCTCACAGAGTATAACCCTAACTCTAAACAACATTCTTTCCAGGTTTCCCATTATATCTCTTCATATTACTGACACCCTACACTCCCTCTTGTACTCTTCATTCTCAAAACACTCATCTACCAGTCATGCTGCTGTTTCTTGTGCTTGGTTAGAAGCGACATGTCACTCGGCTTTCTACTTTTAGGCTCCAATGCTTTGGAATTCTCTTACACTGCTTATCTGTGCAAAATCTTCCCACAAAAAAACTCAAATCCTTGTTAAAAACCTATTTCTTTAACATAACCTTTCAGGCCCCTCAACTAGGGAAGAGGTTGTGGCCGGAACCTTGTCTATATATGTCCTTGTATGTATATGTTTTTCTTTCTAAGTTACTTTCATTTCTTATATTTAATTAAAGTTCCTTTCTCATTTTTTTAAATTATTTTGAGTTATGTAAAACACTTTGGTGGAAATTGTGGGAGGTGGTATAGCAAATTTTAAATAAACATATTAAAAAAATGCTGGGATAGTTTGCACAAAGTGGCTGCTACAGCTCACATACAGAGCGGCAGTTATAGTCTCAAAACAGTGCTGGTCTGCACTGTGCTTTCAAGAAAATATTGGGGTAATTAGCATAAAGCGGCCACTGCAGTCCTAAACAGCTGTGCTTTGGACCTTTAAGAAGACTGGGAGAGCTATATGGAGGGACCATGATTGAAACCAAGACTTCAGTAAGCACTGGAGGGTAAATTTTAGCATGGCAGACGGCCTGGATGTTGGCTTGAGTGTTGATCTGCTGGGAAGCAAGGTTGAGAACGCCGGACCTGAGGGAGGCCACTAGAGAAAGTTGTGGACAGCATCATTGCTGTGGATATTTGCCATTCAGGGCAGAGTTGGGAGAAGTTCAGAGGTCAAGTAAAGGAAGTGGGGAAAGAGAGTTGGTAATAGATTGCAGGTAGGAACTGATCCAGGACCAGCTTAAAGGGTGAGCCAGTAAGGCAATGACTCAGGGCATTGATGCTTCAGAGTGCTGAAAGCCTATCTCACCAGCTTGCCCCTTCAAAGAGGCAGGAGCTTGTGTCTTCACCTCTGCCACTCTACTATACTTGTGCCAGTGCTGAAAAAAGGTGACTACAAGTATTTCCTTTTCTTGCTAGAAACATCAAGTGCTTGTTTTAACCTTTTAACAATAGCAGAAGCACAGCTCGGTGACTGGAGAAAATGAATAAGCTCCTGCCCTTCTGTAAAGGATTAATCGGGGGGGGGGGGAGGGGGGAGGACAAGCTGTGACTAGAAGGGGACTGATGCTGGGAGGGCTAGGAATGGAAGAGGGCTGATTCTGGGGAGGGGGACTGAAAGGGATTGGACAAGGGCAGATGCTGGGGGGATAGAGAAGGGAAGATACTGGACTGAGAGGGGGAAAAGCGTAGTTACTCACCTGTAACAGGTGTTCTCCGAGGACAGCTGGAAACATTCCTCATATATGGGTGATGGTGCAGATGGAACCCACCCAATAACCTCTCTCCAGCTTTCAAAGAAAGCCTTTGGGAGATATGCCACGCATGCGTGGTTCCCTTCTCGCTTAAGGATGCCATCTTGCTTCAGTCTGCTAACATAGCACAAGATAGCAAAAAGAGAAGCAGCTCCACAGGAAGGAGGGAGGGTTGTGAGGACTGATTCTTGCTGTCCCTTGAGAACACCTTTTACAGGTGAGTAACTACGCTTTCTCCAGGAACAAGCAGGAAGTCAGTCCTCACAAATGAGACTCCCCAGCTACAGGCTACCAAAAAAACCTGTAAAAAGCCACGGGTGACCAGAAAAGGTGAGCTGTGAGAAGCAGCAACTGAGCCGAAAGACTACCGACCCACAAGCGGCCCAAGTATCAAGTGAGGAACCAGTTCTCTGGTGGCCTGAACACACCGAAGGGCCTTACATGCTAAACATATGGCGGAGCACTGCCTGGCCGAAGGCGCTGTCCTGCCGGGATTCTCTCTCCAGGCAGTAGTGAGCTATGAAGGTATGAACAGAGAACCAGGAGGTGCCCCAGAAGATTTTCACCAAGGGGACGGAGCGCAGGTTTGCTATAGATGCCACCATGGCCTATATGCTCTGCACTGTGACCAGGAACTCCAGCAAAAGACCAGCCTGCTTGTAAAGTTACATGGGGCTGTGTGAAGAGGAGCTTGTCCTCAACAAAATGATGTTGTGCTGAAAGTGCACAGAGGTGAACTCTGAAGGAGTTGGACTTCAGCCCCACCTGGGACAGGTGGAGAAGGTACTGGAGTACCAGCTGGACTGACCAGGAGAAGGGGTTAATCTGCCTTTCAATGCACCAGACTAAGAACCATCGCCACTTGAAGGCATAGGCTCAGCGAGTGGAAGGTTTGTGTGAAGCCAAAAGAACTGCTTCTACTTCTCTGGAGAGATCATAGTGGGCCAAGGTTGTCCTTTCAGCAGCCAGACTGTCAGAGATAGGGATCCCAAGTTGGGATGCAGGAGAGAGCTGTCCTCCTGCAAGAACATGCCCAGGTCAATCCCAGTGGAACCGGGGGCACCTGGGACAGGAAGAGGAGCAGTGGAAACTATGGCTGCCGGGCCCACCGAGGAGCCACAAGTATCAGTGTGGCTGTGCCGAGCTGGTCTTTGAACAGGGTCTTGATGATCAGCAGTGTGGGTGGGAATGCATAGAAGAGGCCCTCCGTCCATTGGATCAGGAATGTATCTGCTGTCACCCGCGAGAGGTGCGGCTGCCTGGAGCAAAAGCGGGCCAGCTGAGCATCGGTTGGACTGTCAAAGAGGTCCATCTGTGGGAACCCCCAGAGATGGAACAGTCGATTGGCCACCTTGGGGTCCAGACGCCACTCATGTGGCTGGAGGACTTGGCTGAGCCGGTGCACTAGGGCGTTGTCCTGGTCCGGTAGGTAGACTGCCTGCAGGAGCAGTCTACTTGGGCTGCAGTCTACTTGGAGTCTACTGCAGTCTACTTGGGCTGCTAGTGAATGAGCAGAGGCTCACCGCCTCTCGACATAGGAGGGATGATCCTGTTCCTCCTTGCTTGTTGATGTAGAACATTGCCACTTGGTTGTTGGTCTGGATCAGGACCACCTGATGTTGAAGATGGTGGTGGTAAGCCCAGAAGGCAAGTGCTACCACCCGGAGCTCCAGGAGGTTGATCTGCTGGAGGATCTCCTCCTGAGACCAGCTGCCCTGCGTGCGGAGGTTGTCGCAATGGGCTCCCCAGCCCAGTTTGGAGGCATCCGTGGTGAGGATCCTCTGAGAGGGGAGGCCTGAAAGAGCATACTGGCCTGCAGGTGCTGGAACTGTTGCCACCAGCCCAGGGAGTCAGCCTGTGAGCAGGTCACAACCACTCTGTCCTGTAGGCGACCCATTGCTTGCGACCAGTGGGAGCTCAGAGCCCACTAGGTTGGCCGCATGTGCAGACGGGTGTCTGGAATGACATACACCATGGATGCCATGTGGCTGAGAAGGCAAAGCATGAGGTGGGCAGAGGCCAAGGGTCAATCTTGGATGTGGCCCACCAGCACTTGGAGGTGGTGGGCTCTGTCCCAAAGAAGGATGACCTTGATCTTGATGATGTCCAGCATGGCCCCTATGAATTCCAGGTAGTGCATTGGCTGTAGATGAGACTTTGGGTAGTTGATGACGAATCCATGTGTTCCAGAATGAGGATGGTGCGGGCCATCACCTGGTGGGCTTCTGAGGCGGTGCCACCTTTTATGAGTCAGTCATCCAGGTACAAGAAGATGAACACCCTCTGGAGATGCGGAAGGTGGCAACCACTGCCAAATACTTAGTGAAGACCCTCAGGGTGGAGGCCAGATCAAAGGGTAGAACCCTGTACTGATAGTGGCAGCCTCCTACCATGAAGCAGAGATACTGCCTAAAAAGGGGGTGAATAAGGATTTATGTGTAGGCATCCTTTAGATCCAAGGAGCATAGCGAGTCTCCCTGCTGGAGGTATGGCAGCAATGTTCCAAGGGAGAGCATCTTGAATTTGTTCCTCATCAGGAACCTGTTGAGGTCTTGCAGGTCTAGGATAGGCCAAAATCCCTCGGTCCTTTTGGCACCAGGAAGTAGCAGGAGTAGAACACTATGCCTCTGAGTTTGAGGAGGACAGGTTCCACCGTCCTGTCTGCCATGAGATTTGCGAATTCCTGATGAAGCAGGTCCCGTTGAAGGGGATGCATCGTGAGCTTTCCTGGGAAGAATTACAGAGGTGTCTGTTCAAGGTGGAGGAGGTATTTCTCTACCACCTGCAAGGCCCACATGTTGGTGGTGATAGTGGGCTAGCGGTCGGTGAAAAACACCAGATACCCCCCGGTGTGCTGTAGGGCAGGCCCTTCCAGGGGAAGAGAGGCTATGTCCCAGGAGTCAAATTCCCCCCAGGTTGCGCCTGAGGTATGGGCTGGGACTTGGGGGGCCTTAGGCTTTAGAGGGCCTTGCCCTTGTCCCGTGGCCTGCTGGCCCTGTTGTGGATTTGGGAAGGCTGAGTGCTGATGGAAGTTTCCATAAGCCGCCTTCTTTTTCAGGTATAGGGGCTTTTTACCTGAAGCCTTCCTTTGGGAAGGGTCAGTGGTCTTAGAGAGTCTGGTCCTAGTCATGAACTCGGATTCCAGCTCAGCAGCCTTTTCCGTCATGGGTTTGCTGAAGAGGTACTCTACCACAAGGGACATCAGCCAACTTCTCCTGTATCTATTACTCCAAGTCTGAAGACTGTAGCCAGGCCTGGTGGCGGGCACTAATGCCCACCATTGCTACTGTAGCCACCACACGAAGCCATCATAGGCTGCCCAAGTCATAAACTTGGAACACTCCCTGACTGTGGAGACCAGGATCCAAAACTACTGAAGAGGTTCCTCGGAGAGATCAGCCACAAACCTGGCAAGTTCCTTTGCTGTGTCCCGCAAGTACATGCCCATTCACAGCTGGTAGGCCTGATGAGCATCGAGTCCTGGAAGCATTTCCTGCCCAGGTGTCCGTGGTGCAGGCCTCCTTACCCGGGGGCACCGAAGAGTGTGTTTTCTGGCTCTTGAGTCTCCATAAGGCCTACTCCACCACCATGGAGTTGTGGGGCAGTTGAGCGTTTTGGAAGCCAGGGCTCCAGCAGACCCAGTACATCGAGTCCAGCTACTTGCTCATAATGGGAACTGAGGCCGGGGTCTCCCACATGCGGAAGAGCAGCCGCTCCAGCATAGGAGGAACAGACACTGTGAGGGCCTCTTTGTGGGAAGCCTCGTACTGGAGGATCTCAAGGTCCTCCATTCGAGGCTCCTCCTTGGACTTGGTGGTGAAGGCAAGGGCCTTCGACATGTCCCTCATGAAGTCCAGGAAGGTCAGGTGCTCTGGAGGGGACCGGCGCTGGGCCTCCAGAGGGTATGGATCCGAGGGCACGTCCTTGTGGAGCTGGGTGTCTGGGGACTCGTCATCCTCGATCTCCCAGTCCAACCTGATGTCTGAGGAGATCACGAAGGATCCCCAGGCCTCGGGCTGGAGCACACTCCCGCTGGTCCGGGGTTCCTGATGTCCCTGCACCCCAAGTCGGGTATGCTAGATGGGGAAGTCCTTGGCCCTGACTAGGACAGGGCACAAGGAGCATCTTGAGGTTGGTGGCACTCAATGATTGACTTTTCCAATGAGGCCCTCTCTGTGGAAGGGCCAGTGGTCGGGATTGATAACTTAGAGGAACCGGGAATCAGAGCCCGCTGTTTGGCCATGAAGGCAGAGAGACTGTGTTCTAAGGCCACCATCCAGGCTTCAATGCCCAATGGCTCAACAGCCACAGGCACGGGCATCGAGGATCTCGGGCCCAGTGTTGGTGCCATCGAGGGGATGTCCTCAATGAGGATGGCCTCGGAGGACAGAGACCAATCCCCGGACACTGATCGCATTCTCTCCCACTGGGGCAGGTTTGACTGCTGCTCTCAGCCACTGCCCTCAGCCTTGCATTGATGGCTCCAAGGCTGAGTGCCATAGGACTTTCCCATAGTCCCAGACTCATCACTTGAGGAGGTCACCGACGATGTCAGGCTCTTCGAGGAGCATCCCTCCTTGAGGGAGCCCCGGTTTGGCACTCTGTGACCTCAAGGCTCTGAAGCAGTGCGGTCACTGCGTGAAGTGGAAGCCTCCGCGGTGGCCTCGCAGACGACCTCGGGACTAAATCAGTCTTGTGAAAAATTGACTCATGCAGCATCTTGTGGCCTTGAAGAGCCTTGGAAGTCATCTGCTGGCAGAGACCACACTCCAAGGCATCATGATCCAGCCCAAGGCACCAAAGGCAACAATTATGTGGGTCCGTGCATGACATATTATGAGCGCAACGGTCACATGGCTTGAAGCCACTAACCAAGGCCATGGCGGGGAAGACTGTCCTCGTGAGGTCAAACTCTCTAGGCCTGGCCAGAAAGGGCATGAAACCCATACACTGGAGAAAAAGACCCCTGAAGGGGGAAAAAGAAAAAGGAATCTGAAAAAACGCAATGCTGGAGGCAAGCAGAATCGGGAGACAGGAGGGAACCGGTACACGACCGGAGAAAAGCAAAACAAAAAAGACAGAAAAAAATCAACACTTTCCTTGGAAAAAAGGAGACTGAGGCAAAATGGTACTCTTAGGTGAGAAGGGGACCACACATGCATGGTACATCTCCCAAAGGCTTTCTTTGAAAGCTGGGAAGAGGCTACTGTGCAGGCTCCATTGATGCCGACATCATCCATATATGAGGACTGACTTTCTGTTTGTTCCTGGAGAAGAAAACAGATATTGTGGAGGAGGAAGAAAAAAGCAAGGGCATATATAAGGGAAGGTTAAGAGAAAGAGACATAGGGATGGATACAGGGGTAAGAAGGAGGAAAGACATGGTAAAGGAATTTTGGAGAAGGAAATAAATGGGTGGATGCTTGGGGATGGGAGAAGGAGGCAAGAGGGAGATACTGGGGACGTGGGAGATTCAGGAGGACAGGGACTTCCACTTAAGTGAAGACCATAAGATTGGCTGGGTATTGGGAGTATAAATGGGGACTCATGGAGAGGGGAGAGTGGAAGAACTGGGATTTGTGGATTAGCTGGGGGATAGTGGGGGATTAAGAAAATGAGTAGGGTTTAGGAGGACAATAGAATCAAGGTGATTGGGTTTGGGGTATGAGTAGGGCTATGAGACCAAATGCAGAAATATGGGGAGGGAAGAAGGGCCTGTGAAGTTTGGAAAGGAGTGGGAGGCAACCAAAAGGGACAGAGTGCTATGGAGCAGGTGAGAGACAAAGCAAGGGGATGAGAGAGGGTAGAAAGAGGGGAGGTAAAAGGGGAAATAGGACTTGGATAAGGTATAAGACATAAGAAAGGGACTGGAGGTGGATGAGTATTAGGGGAGGAGCAGGGACTGATGACAGGATAAGAGGCAGAGGAAGGTGGATAAGCTTGGGGAGGGGATGAGTAGACAGAATGGAAGTAAAGGCTAGAAAGACAGGGAATATTGGAAGCTGTGGATGGAAGGAGACAGAGGTGGGGGATGGGAAATAAGATTAGGAAATGGAAAGCTGGAAGTAGGTGAAAGGTGAAAAGAGAAGATGCACACAGCATCCTCCCATTGAAGGTTTTTTCTCTCAGTCTTTTTTTTTGTTCTTTCAAGTACCATTGTCCCTTTATCAGTGGCTCAGTCAGATTTGGAGCTCTTTGTTTTTTCTTCTTTCAAGCCTTAAATTCTGAGGAGCCATTTCCCAGTCCCTGAAAGGCAGATTTGAAGCTGCTTGGAGGGGGGGGGGGGTGTTAATCTTTTTCTTCTCCTTTGTAATCCTAACCCCCAGCACCTTTCCTTCCGAAATCTCTGAAAGTCAGAGACAAAATGGTTCTCTGAGACTTGGGCTGGGCTGTGTCTTGAAGCTCTGCTGTGACCTCATCACTCTTGGGATTTGCAGAACTCAGGCAGGGATAGGTTTTTCTGGCTGTCCAACAAGGAAGCATGAAACCACATGATATGTGATAAGCCCAGTCCAGACGTGGTAAAGAGAAAAGGACAACCACTTTATTAGAAATTTTAACAGGGGTATAATAGCCAAGCCGACCCGACACAGGCAGTGTTTCAGTTATGCCTTCATCAGGGGTATTCTTGGCATACATTAAGAAGGAGGAAAATTCCTTTTCGATTATAGCCTCTTATGTTGTCTTGTAAACGGATGTAGAATTATTTTGAAAAAATCAGTAGAACCAAGCACTGACTGCACACCGTGTGAAAATAAACCGAGAAGTCTCAGATCACAAAAAACGTGTTACTAAGTTAACGAATGGCAATTGAAGCAAGTTTCCTGAACATGTGCTGTTGGTTAGTTGATCTCGGGACAAACCGAAAAACACGATTTTCATTAATGTTCCCATTTGTACAAAAACTAATACATATTCCAAATAAACAAATAGAGCCAGGGCAGGCACTGCACTGCTACCTATATGAGTATTTGTGCTGACTATATGGATTAAGTTAAGCTGCAGTACTGGTATTTAACTTAAGCCAGTAACCATGCCAGCCGCCCATTTGCATGGCTCATATCGCAAGATGTGCCCCAAGATGGAGACACAAAAGCAAAGGTTGGCTCAGGACACCACAACCAGCCCCTTGAGCCATCCCTGAATTCATCTACCCAAACTGCAACTGGGCAGACTAGTTGGACAATTCAGTTTTTATTTGCCATCTTTCAATATGCTACTAGACTAAATTCCACTCATGGCTTGCTTATTTCTCTGTTTTTTCAATAAACTGTTTTATTTTCTTCTGTCTTTTTATTACATTGTTTTTGGCTGAACAGAACTACAGCCATATCTCCTAAACCTTCACATTACTGATGGGGCAGGGTTTGTCTTTGAAAGCTTATTCTGCCTAGAAGCTCATTGCAGGCTAGCCTGAAAATGTTTAGGGAGCTCAGCTCCACTCCTGTTTTCGCTATGTAACAAAGGATCTTTCTTCCGAAAAAGGCACTATAAGCAGCTAAACATGAGATCTCAATTTGCACAGCTGTGACCTCATTTGCAGTGCTACATACAGCTGCAAGCCCAGTCCTAAACACGTTTATAAGGGTGCCACAGAGGGAATCAAATTTGTTCTTATCTATTGTGGTACGTGGCTAGATTTCATATTGTTCATCATTTCTTTTAACCAACCATTTCTACAAAACAGTGGAAGATGGAACCGATTTTAAGTTAACATGCCTGCAAACGACCTCTTGCCAACATTTCATTTTACCTCCTTTTTAAATCCCTGGTTGTTTTTTCTTTCTTTCTTTATATGTGTAGGACCTCCCACCCCATCCCTGAAACTATGAGAGTGGCATTATGGAACTCCTAGAACAGATGCAACTCAGGGTAGCGCCGTGATTTCGTTCCAGCAGAGGGAAAATTCTCTCTTAGGTCCCTAGGCCTGGGACTCAGTAACAGTTTTCTGTGCTCACTGTCACACCGTGACTCATGCAAGGGTAGGAAGTGCCCTAGGCGAACCTCTTTCCCAGCAGCGCCCCTGATCCACTCCCATATCCTTTGCTGCTGCTGCTGCCACCCTTCTCTGGGCCATGTAGCGGCAGAAATACATTGAAAAAGACTCTGTGGCACCGGAGTTACCTTCTGTTCTGGTGCCATAGTGTCATTCGGGCTTCCAACCCCCTCCGATTCCACACAGAGTGGTGCCAGGACAGAAGGTACGCTGGTGTCACTGCATGTGCCGGAGAAGGGCGGCAGTGGGCACCCCCTGACCATTGGTGCTCTAGGGTGACTGCCTAGTTTGCTTTATGATCATGCCAGCCCTAGGCTCATGTTCCAACAAGAAAATGAAACTTACTGAAAAAAAGGCCATCGACAGGGACAATTAGTCATATTGTACATTTTCTGGAAGATGAACCCATCTGGGTAGATGAATCCTGTTCTTGGTCAAACTGTAGCAAAAGTCCCTTTGAGACATTAAAAAATAAAATGAATGGGAATAACTTTTCTAACTGACTAGTACTTAGGTTCTAGGGATGTGCATTCATCAGCGCGCCTTCAGTTCATTAGCCTACCTTAAAAAATTGAACGCACATATTTTTAACATGCATTAAAAAGGGTTCGAGGGGTGATCCAGGAAACTACAGACTGGTGAGCCTCACGTCAGTACCAGGAAAAATGGTAGAAACCATCATAAAGAATAAAATTACTCAGCATGTAGATAGTAATGGCCTAATGGGAGACAGCCAACATGGCTTTAGACAAGGAAGATCTTGTCTTACTAATCTGTTATGTTTTTTTGAAAGTGTGAATAAACAGGTGGACAAAGGTGAGTCGGTTGATATAGTGTATCTGGACTTTCAGAAAGCCTTTGACAAGGTCCCTCATCAGAAACGTTTGGCAAAACTAAAGAGTCATGGGATAGGAGGCAGTGTGCTACTGTGGATCAGGAACTGGTTAAAAGATAGAAAGCAGAGGGTTGGGCTAAATGGCCACTTTTCCCAATGGAGAAAGGTGAATAGTGGTGTACCCCAGGGATGTGTGCTGGGTCCGCTGCTTTTTGACATATTCATAAATGACCTGGAAAGTGGAATAACGAGTGAGGTTATCAAATTTGCAGATGACACAAAACTATTTAAAGTTGTTAAAACCCAAGAGGATTGTGGAAAATTGCAAGAGGATCTTGATTAATTGAAAGACTGGGCATTAAAATGGCAGATGAAATTTAATGTGGACAAGTGCAAAGTTATGCACCTAGGGAAGAACAAGCCAAACTATGGTTACACGATGCAAGGTTCCACATTAGGAACCACCACCCAGGAAAAACTTTTAGGTGTCATTGTGGATAACATGTTAAAAGCCTCGGCCCAGTGTGCAGCAGCAGCCAAGAGAGCAAATAGAATGCTAGGTATCATAAGGAAAGGAATGGAAAATAAAACAAAAGATATTATAATGTCTCTATACCGTTCCATGGTGAGACCGCACCTTGAATATTGTGTGCAATTCTGGTCGCTGTATCTTAAAAAGGATATAGCGTTATTAGAAAAGGTTCAGAGAAGAGCCACCAAAATGGTAAAGGGGATGGAAGGATACTCCTATGAAGAAAGGCTAAAAAGGTTAGGGCTCTTTAACCTGGAAAAGAGACCGCTGAGGGGAGATATGATAGAAGTCTATAAATTAATGAACGGAGTGGAACGGGTAAACGTAGATTGACTGTTTACGTTATCAGAATATAGGAAGACTAGGGGACATGCAATGAAGCTACAGGGTAAACGATTTCAGACTAATAAAAGAAAATATTTTTTCACTCAACGTGTAATCAAACTCTGGAATTTGTTACCGGAGGATGTAGTAAAGGCTGTTAGTGTAGCTGGGTTTTAAAAAGGTTTGGACAAGTTCCTGGAGGAAAGGTCCATAAACCATTATTAAGAAGGGACACAGGATATCAATGCTTGACCTAGTAAAAGCATTGCAGAACCTGTGTCTTTTGGGGAAACTGCTAGGTACGTATGACCTAGATTGGCCACTGTTGGAAACAGGATACTGGGCTTGATGGACCTTGGTCTGACCCAGTATGGCATATCTTATGTTCTTATGTTCTTATTTGCATGCATCATTTCATAGGCAAGTTGATTTGCATATATTAAAATGTTCTAATGCATGTTAATTTTTATTAAAACGAGTGAATGAAATGGATTGAAAAAAGTAAAAAAATGGCAACAAAGGCCAAAAATGCAAAAACAAAATGATAATTTTTCCCTCGGCATATCCCTGGATCTCTGAGGCAAACCCTGATACTTGTCCTTTAAATGTGATGATTGGTGTTCATTAAGTTTGCATAACCGCTGGGCAAAGATTTCTTGAATTCTGTGAAGCCTGTTCAATCTGAAGTAGGGTCTTCGATGGGACTCAAAATGTGGCACGTCATATGCAGGATTTCGTCTGTTGTCAATTACCCATTTCAGCGCTGTCATCTTTGAGCTAAGTGGGGTTTTTTAAATTTAATTAAAAAGGAGCTGCCACTGTGGGTAGGAGGCTTAGAATCCTCCTATTCCTTTGATGGCATATCCAACAAACAAAAAGTTAACTTTTCCGTCACTTTATTATTGGGACCCATATTCCCATTATATTTTGTAGTTTGGTCACCAATTTGGGGGTGTACTTCTTTCATTGAAAGTGATAACATGGCTGTGGTTCTCACCAAAACTGCGGGATCCTGCAGATGAGATGAAGTCTGAAAGTCACAGCAAATTGACCAACTTCATACCCCTCTGTCACTGAAACTTCACCCGCAGTCAGCTCAGCAGTTTTAACCGTGTTTTTCATGTTTTACTGCATCTGACAACAACAAGCAAGGCCAGTGGCTGCCCCTGCCGCGCAGAACGCTCAAGAATAAACTCCACGGCTGAAATAACAATGAGAAACCAACTTAAAATCTTACGCTAAAAAGCGACCTGAAGAAAATTTTGTGTCACGGAAATGCAAACTGTTTAGCCACAGCATGCTTTCCCCTGCATCTCCGCTCACTGGAGTATTCCGTTTTTTTGTTTAATACGCAAAGCCAGCCAAAATTTAAAGAAATACTGGGTCCCACTGAAAAGAGGTGAAAACCCAGAACTACTCACCACCTCAAAAACAAAACTGAGAGGAGACTTTGCTGTGGAGGGACCAGAACTACCCAGTTCTGCAGCCCAGAAAAAGGGACAATACCAACTGAACAGCATCGGTTCTCTATGGTAAAACAAACCCCTTTTTCTCAATGGAAAATAGGAAGAACCATCCGTTTGTTTTATTTATTTATTTTTTTAAAGCTAGTGGAGTCTAAACTGCATAGAAGCTCTTCACCATCTGCTGGAGACTGAGAAATACTGGTGTGAGAGGATGGGCAGAGAACCCTTATAGTCTGACATCATCAAAACCTGTGGTTCTCAGTCTCCATCTGCTGGTGATAGGGCATAACCCATGCATCTGAACTGGACTGGAGGGACGATAAGGAAATTGCCACTGCCTAGTTATCGACAGCTGCTGCTCCAGTTGAGGCATGCAGTGGGTGACAGCTGTGGATATTCAGCGGCACTAACTGTGTGGGTTCTGTGATATTGTTTACTGGGGGAATGTTTTTTTTGTTATTAGGGTGAGATGATTTCTGTTATTATTGGGCATTGAAGATACAGTATGACGGGATTAACAGGGGAGGGTGAATAAGTGTGTGTGTAAAAGAGGGTATTGAGGAACAGTGTGTGCCACTATTTGACCTTGAGCGCCCCTAGTAAATCTAAACAGTAGAGGTGTGGCTTTAAGCTTTCCAATCCAAAAATAGTTAGAAATAATTATAAAGGACATCAATAAGAACATAAGATATGCGATACTGCGTCAGTCCAAGGTCAATCAAGCCCAGTATCCTGCTTCCAACAGTGGCCAATCTAGATCATAAGTATTTGAACCCCCAACTTTCTGGCCTGCGGTAACTTTCCCCAACCACTGAGCCACTCCTCCCTCACTACATGATTATACATTGAATGAAAAAATATTTTCTGTTATTAGTCTTAAATAGGCTACCCTGTAGCTTCATTACATGTCCCCTAGTCCTTTTATATTCTGATGATGTAAACAATCAATCTACGTTTACCCGTTCCACTCCATTCATTAATTTATAGACCTCTATCGTATCTCCCCTCAACCATCTCTTTTCCAGGTTGAAGAGCCCTAACCTTTTTAGCCTCTCTTGATAGGAGTATCCTTCCATCCCCTTTACCATTTTGGTGGCTCTCCTCTGTACCTTTTCTAATAACACTATATCCTTTTTAAGATATGGCGACCAGAATTGCACACAATATTCAAGGTGCGGTCGCACCATGGAATGATACAGAGGCATTATAATATCTTTTGTTTTATTTTCCATTCCTTTCCTTATCATACCTAGCATTCTATTTGCTCTTTTGGCCGTTGCTCCACACTGGGCGGAGGGTTTTAACATGTTATCCACAATGACGCCTAAATCTTTTTCCAGGGTGGTGGTTGCCAATGTGGAACCTTGCATCGTGTAACCATAGTTTGGGTTGTTCTTTCCTAGGTGCAAAACTTTGCACTTGTCCACATTAAATTTCATCTGCCATTTGAATGCCCAGTCTTCCAATTTATCAAGATCCTCTTGCAATTTTCCACAATCCTCTTGGGTTTTAACAACTTTAAATAGTTTTGTGTCATCTGCAAATTTGAAGACCTCACTCATTATTCCCTTTTTCAGATCATTTATGAATATGTAAAAAAGCTGCAGACTCAGCACAGGTCCCTGGGGTACTCCACTATTCACCTTTTTCCATTGGGAAAATTGGCCATTTAGCCCTTCCCTCTGCTTTCTATCTTTTAACCAGTTCCTGATCCACAATAGTACATTGCCTTCTATCCCATGACTTTTTAGTTTTGCCAAATGTTTCTGATGAGGGACCTTGTCAAAGGCTTTCTGAAAGTCCAGATACACTATATCAACCGACCCACCTTTGTCCTCCTGTTTATTCACACCTTCAAAAAAACAACAGATTAGTAAGACAAGATCTTCCTTGTCTAAAGCCATGTTGGCTGTCTCCCATTAGGTCATGACTATCTACATGCTGAGTAATTTTATTCTTTATGATGGTTTCTACCATTTTTCCGGTACTGATGTCTGGCTCACTGGTCTGTAGTTTCCCGGATCACCCCTGGAATAATCTGTCTAGGGGCAAAATAACGCTCCAAAAACATGGTATATGGGGGAAAATGGTAAAAAAAGATGCACTAAGTTTGAAAATGGGCCAAATTGGGCTGGGGATTCCAGAGATAACCCCTCTTAAAATATGGCCCAATGCATTTCTATGGGAGAAGGCGTTACGGCTTCTGTAGTACATACAGTGAACTATAGCAGGTTGGGAATTGCTCCTTACAAAGTCTCTCTCCCTGTTCTTTACTCTCCCAACCCCCCAAGCTGCCCATCCCCAAAAATGTCCCTCACAATTACCCTAACACACACACACATTGTCCCAAATCCCAATAATACTCCCTCATAAGTGCCCTATTAAACCATCAAATGTCTCCACCACAAAAAAATATTCCCAAATATCTGCCCTACCACACTGCAAGCTGTCCCCACACCAATAAACAACTTCCCACAAATGTACCATTCCACAAAAATGACCCCTTACACCTGTCACACCACCCGACAAACTGTCCCATCTTCAAATCCTACCTTCCTGCAGCTTTTGTACCACCCCACAAATTATTCTCACCCCTAAACAATACCCTGTAATTGCTTCAACACCCTGCAAACTGACCCCCCCCCCCCAAAAGGTACCCCATGCAACTACCCCACCAACTTGCTCTGGCCCCTATCCCTAAAAAGGTCCACTCCCTAGCAACTTTCTTACTAACCCACAAACTGCCCCTTCCCTAGAAAATACCTCTATGACATCCCAACCACCCCGCAAATTACCCCAATCTCAAAAGCTATACCACAACTGCCCCACCACCTCCTCAACTGCTCCACCACTTTGCAAACTGCCTGACTCCCAAAAACTACTGACCCACATTTGCCCACCCATAAACACTGCCCCATCACAACCGCCGCACCAACCAGCACACTGCCCCAACCCATAAAAAACACTTCAAAGCAAATGCCGCGCCATAAAATTGACTTACAGGCATAATATTTGCAGGGGGGAGGGGGATATTCAAAGGCAGACCTGTAAACTGCATAAATGCCACTCACCAGGATATTCAGAGGCACTAACCCAATTAGTGGCACTGAATATCCTTGGTTTAGGCCATTAAACACCCCAACACTAAATGCTTAGCATTAGGTCGTTCCAGGGGCAGCATTGCAGGTTAATAACTTGGAACCAACACCTCTATTGTCATTGCCGTTCTAATGTTTACCTCCTTTATCACTGTGTCAAGTTTCCTTGCATCAAGTTTCTTATCCGTTAGACTGGCAATGTCCCAAATTATCATAACTTCTTCATTCTCCGTAATTCTCTCAGAATCATGATCCCAGTGCTTTTCTCTGTGTGCATTTCTAGGTTGATTTTAATCTTAACCTCTTCTCTCTAATAAACGTGTTCTCATGTATGTTGATCTTGACTAGATTGTACACTGCACTGAGCAAGGACTGTCTCTTCTGTAAGTAGCAGGATACCACAACGTGCACTCTGTTTTCAGACCAAAGCATATTTTGGAGTCCCTTCTCCTAGTCTGACCCTGCCTATATGTTACTAGTCAACAGGTGTCTGACATAAGTTTTAGAGAGAAAGATAAAAGGCTCTGATTTTAGGAGTCAGATATCTTCTTGTGCTCTCCATAGGAGTAAGGGGAAAGAGGAGGTTGCTGGAACCCAATGGGGGCTCAGGCTTGGCTTAGGAAGAAGCCTCCTCAATAGCTGGCTAGGTCAAAGAACCACAGGGTGTGCTCTTATTCCTAAACTGGCTAGGCATAAGCACAACTAAAGTGAAGGAGACTGGAGAGAGGAAACATGGAAAGGACCCAGAGGAGCAGAAGGTACCTAGGACTCAGCTTAAGTGTGTCAGAGGGTCCAGTTGTCCTAGGAGAGATGTTTCCTCAGTAAGGGTGAGTAGGAGCAGCAGGTTCCCACCCATCTCTAATGCTGAGAGAGCCAGGGGCTGGACTCCATGGTGCATCCAAAAGACCTTGTTCAAGGAGAACTTCAAGATTTTTGAGATTTATTTTGTGCCATTACTCTCTTGGGGAGTAGAGTAAAGATCCCCAGTTTTGAATCTCCAGTCTAGAGTTTTGAATATGTGTACCATACGTTCCACTCTACCTTACCCAAAAGTTTCCAGTGTCAGTCAGCCAAGTATTTAACCCAGGTGCACCTTCAGTCGAGGTCTGGATTCACAGGTTTAAATATTGTTTTAGATATTCAGTAAAACCCCTTTTAAAAGTGGATTAAAGAGTAGAGGAAGAATGTGCAAAGAACTAAAAGCACTTGTGTGATTTTCTTAAATTTTTTAATAGTAAAACATTTAAAGTAACACCAGTATAATTTTGCAATAAATGAGTTTTAGACACTCATTCAAATGAAAATGACAAGTTTGGTGTGTTCTCTCCCAAGAAGAACCTCAATTTAGTCACAATTATTTTGATAACATAAAAGAGAACTGTAAGTGGTAGCTATACTATTATCACTGACTTTTTCGGAAATTTAACTATACAAATTTCTCTTTCTACAAATGGATTCACCTTTCCAGATTACAATGAGGTAAATGTCACCTTCTTTGTCTTTGTAAATTGTTAATCTGATTAAATCTTGAAAACACATGGAGGCCAATTCTGTAGGTGCATGTCCGGGCCGTCCGGACATCCAGTAATATTGGATGGCCCGGAGATGCACCCGATTCTGTTCCCGTGGGGGCTAGATGGCCCCGTAGGAGCAGAATCGTAGTAATGGGCCTGGGTGTCCAGGATGTGCCCCGATTCTGGCATCCCAGATATCCAGGCACTTCCTCAGCTAGCTCAGCCTGGCTCTTGCATGGAGCCATGGCACCGTGGCTCCATGCAGGAGCCCTGATCAGCCACCTAGAGCATAGATGCCCCGTTCCCCTCCTCCTTACATAAGAACATAAGATATGCCATACTGGGTCAGACCAAGGTCCATCAAGCCCAGTATTCTGTTTCCAACAGTGGCCAATCTAGGTCATATGTACCTAGCAGTTTCCCCAAGAGACACAAGTTCCACAATGCTTGTACTGGGTCAAGCATTGATATCCTGGGTCCCTTCTTAATAATGGTTTATGGACTTTTCCTCCAGGAACTTGTCCAAACCTTTTTTAAACCCAGCTACACTAACAGCCTTTACTACATCCTCCGGTAACAAATTCCAGAGTTTGATTACACGTTGAGTGAAAAAATATTTTCTTTTATTAGTCTTAAATAGTTTACCCTGTAGCTTCATTGCATGTCCCCTAGTCTGTCTATATTCTGATAACGTAAACAATCGATCTACGTTTACCCGTTCCACTCCGTTCATTAATTTATAGACTTCTATCATATCTCCCCTCAGCCGTCTCTTTTCCAGGTTAAAGAGCCCTAACCTTTTTAGCCTTTCTTCATAGGAGTATCCTTCCATCCCCTTTACCATTTTGGTGGCTCTTCTCTGAACCTTTTCTAATAACGCTATATCCTTTTTAAGATACGGCGACCAGAATTGCACACAATATTCAAGGTGCGGTCTCACCATGGAACGATATAGAGGCATTATAATATCTTTTGTTTTATTTTCCATTCCTTTCCTTATCATACCTAGCATTCTATTTGCTCTCTTGGCTGCCGCTGCACACTGGGCCGAGGGTTTTAACATGTTATCCACAATGACGCCTAAATCTTTTTCCTGTGTGGTGGTTCCTAAAGTGGAACCTTGCATCGTGTAACCATAGTTTGGGTTGTTCTTCCCTAAGTGCATAACTTTGCACTTGTCCACATTAAATTTCATCTGCCATTTTAATGCCCAGTCTTCCAATTTATCAAGATCCTCTTGCAATTTTCCACAATCCTCTTGGGTTTTAACAACTTTAAATAGTTTTGTGTCATCTGCAAATTTGATAACCTCACTCGTTATTCCACTTTCCAGGTCATTTATGAATATGTCAAAAAGCAGAGGACCCAGCACAGATCCCTGGGGTACACCACTATTCACCTTTCTCCATTGGGAAAATTGGCCATTTAGCCCTACCCTCTGCTTTCTATCTTTTAACCAGTTCCTGATCCACAGTAGTACACTGCCTCCTATCCCATGACTCTTTAGTTTTGCCAAAAGTCTCTGATGAGGGACCTTGTCAAAGGCTTTCTGAAAGTCCAGATACACTATATCAACCGACTCACCTTTGTCCACCTGTTTATTCACACCTTCAAAAAAACATAACAGATTAGTAAGGCAAGATCTTCCTTGTCGAAAGCCATGTTGGCTGTCTCCCATTAGGTCATGACTTTCTAAATGCTGAATAATTTTATTCTTTATGATGGTTTCTACCATTTTTCCCGGTACTGACGTCAAGCTCACTGGTCTGTAGTTTCCCGGATCACCCCTGGAACCCTTTTTAAAAATTGGTGTTACATTGGCTATTCTCCAATCTTCAGGAATTAGAGATGATTTTAATGATAGTTCAGAGATTACTAATAGCAGGTCTGCAATCTCATATTTCAGTTCTTTCAACACCCTTGGATGTATACCATCCGGCCCAGGTGATTTGCTACTCTTCAGTTTATCTAAAAGTTGTAATACATCTTCCCGATGTATCGATATTTCCTTCAACTCTTCTGCACCTTTAAATACCACTTCAGTCATGGGTAACATCCCTACATCTTCCTCAGTAAAGACTGAAGTAAAGAATTCATTCAGTCTCTCTGCTATCGCCTTGTCACCTCTTAGTGCCCCTTTAACGCCTCTATCATCTAATGGACCAACTGACTCTCTCACAGGTTTTTTGCTGCGAATGTACTTGAAAAAATCTTTATTTCACGTTTTTGCTTCCGCAGCAAGCTTCTTCTCAAATTCTCCCTTTGCCTGCTTTATTAATGCCTTGCATTTGACTTGCCAGTGCTTGTGCTGTTTCCAGGTTTCGTCGTTTGGCTCTTTTTTCCATTTCCTGAAAGATGCTTTTTTGGCAACAACAGCCTCTCTGACCTCACCTTTAAACCATGCTGGCAGTTTTTTTGACTTCCTTCCACTTTTCTTAAAGCGTGGAATAAAGCTGGCTTGGGCTTCCAAGATAGTATTTTTAAACAACACCCAAGCTTGATGTAAATCTTTAACCTTTGCAACTGCTCCTTTTAGTTTTTTCTTAACTGTTTTCCTCATTTTATCATAGTCTCCCTTTCGAAAGTTAAAAGGTAGTACTGTGGATTTCCTTACTATCCCTCCTCCACTAATTAAATCAAAGGCAATCATGCTATGATCACTATTGCCAAGTGGCCCCAACACCCTTATCTCTTGCACTACATCTGGTGTTCCACTAAGGACTAGGTCTAATATTGCTTCCCCTCTGGTTGGTTCATGAACCAGCTGCTCCAAGAAGCAGTCATTTATGTCATCTAGGAACTTTATCTCCCTAGCATGTCCTGCTGTGACACTGACCCAGTCGATACCGGGTAATTGAAATCACCCATTATTATTACTGCACTGTAACTTTTGCTAGCTTCCTTGATTTCTTTGAGCATTTCATCATCTATTTGTTCATTCTGGCCAGGTGGACGATAGTACACCCCCACTGCCATCGCCTTCCCCTTTTTACATGGAATTTCAATCCATAGAGATTCTACAGCAAATTTTGTTTCCTGCAAAACTTTAATCCTTTCTGACTCAATGCCCTCTCTAACATAGAGCGCAACCCCTCCACCAATTTGATCAGCTCTATCATTACGATACAGTTTGTACCCAGGTATCACAGTGTCCCACTGGTTGTCCTCCTTCCACCATGTCTCTGATATTCCAATCATATCTAACCTCTCGTTTAGTGCTATATATTCTAACTCTCCCATCTTGTTTTGTAGACTTCTAGCATTTGCATACAAGCATTTTAGAGACTGTATTATATTCATATTAATTTGGCTATTGGTAGACATGGGTAATTTGGGATATTTAAGCTCTGTCTGCTCCATACTTGAGGGCATTTGGGCTACTTTACTCTTTTTTGGAACCTCTCTGCTTTTTGTAGTATCCTTCAAGGATACATTCTTCCGAACCATGCGCTCTTGGGCGACTGTCGGCTTTCCCCTATCATCTAGTTTAAAAGCTGCTCTATCTCCTTTTAAAGGTTAATGCCAGCAGCCTGGTTCCATCCCGGTTAAGGTGAAGCCCATCCCTTCGGAAGAGCCCCTCCTTTCCCCAGAATGTTCCCCAGTTCCTAACAAATCCAAACCCCTCATCTCTGCACCATTGCCTCAACCACGCATTGAGACTCCGGAGCTCTGCCTGCCTTTTGGGTCCTGCACATGGAACGGGAAGCATTTCAGAGAACACTACCCTGGAAGTTCTGGATTTCAACTTCCTACCTAAAAGCCTAAATTTAGCTTCCAGAACCTCCCTACCACATTTTCCTATGTCATTGGTACCAACATGTACCAAGACAGCAGACTCCTCCCCAGCACTATCTAAGACCTTATCTAGGTGGCGCGTGAGGTCCGCTACCTTTGCACCAGGCAGGCATGTTACCAGGCGATCCTCACGTCCACCAGCCACCCAGCTATCTACATGCCTAATGATCGAATCACCAACTATAACTGCTGTCCTAACCCTTCCCTCATGGGCACATGGCCCTGGAGAAACTTCCTCGGTGCGAGAGGGGTTTACATCACCTGGAGGACAGGTCCTAGTTACAGGATCACTTCCTGCCACACCAGGGTGATGCTCTCCTGTCACGTGACCTCTCTCCTCCATGGCAACAGGGATGCTGCCAGACTGGAGGTGGGATTTCAGGACTATATCCCTGTAGGTCTCGTCTTTGTACCTCTCTGTCTGTCTTATGTTTTCCAAGTCTGCTACTCTAGCCTCTAGAGAACGGACTCGTTCCCTGAGAGCAAAGAGCTCCTTGCACCTAGTGCACACGTAAGACCTCTCACCAACTGGGAGAAAATCATACATGTGACACTCAATGCAAAAGACTGGAAATCCCACATCCCGCTGCTGGACTGCTGTCTGCATCTTAGTTTTAAGTTTGTGTTTAGATCTTTAAGTTCTTTACGTACTAAAGAGTGCTATGGATATTTATACCAATAAAACTGTACCTAATAAGTTTAATATACCTTGTTCACCTGAAGCTTAATTAATCTCAGGTCCTTAGTGTATGACTGATTTGGGTAACGAGCTTCCCCTGAGAGCACCTCCTGTCTTTTAAGATGTGCAAGTACCTATAAAGCTGTGATTATCCCAGGGGTCGTTGGGCGTGGGGAGGGAGGGATATAACACTTATTAAAGAGGGCTTCTATACAGTACCCTGTCCGGTGCTGCTGAGGTAAGCTATATTCTGATTTGATTTAAATTATAGCTCTTTGCTGCTGCTAGGCTCTAACCTATTATGAATTTAAACTACAAGCTCTCTGCTGGATTCTAAATTTAACCAGAAAGCTCTCTTCTGTGTTTTAAATTGAATCTAAAAGTACTTTGCTGATGCTAGGCCCTGAGTGACTATGAAATTTAAACTACAGCTCTCTACTGGGTATGAAAGGTAACCAGAAAGTTCTCTTCTGTGTTTTAAATTGAATCTTAAACTGCTGCTACTAGGCCCTGACTGATTTAACAAAAAATAGTGGGTTCACAGATTAATTAGCTTTAAAAGAAAAAAAAATTCCTTTCAGAAAAATTCCCAGAAGTATATACTCACAATTGCAGATTTCTCTCCAGAAGTAACAGCCCCCCTTTCTAGTCCTTCCTGCCCTTTCTCCTCTCTCGGCCGCCCTTGAGAGCTCCCCACACATCTCAGCTGTACATGCGGAGAGCTCTGTTGCTGAATATGGTCCGGGCATTTAGCAGAGATTATACGTCCCACTGGGATGTATATCCCTGCTAAACGCGGTTCAGACTCTACCCCTTAGGGGACTATTCAATGCGATTAACATGGTTAGCAGACTTGCTAACTGTGTTAATCGCGGTCACCGGGATATTCAGCACCACTGAAGATCGCCAGATGCCACTGTTACCTGCCCTGATGCTAGCCAGCTAGAATGGGGGCATTCTGGGGGCGGGGGCAAAGGCAGCATCCGGCAAGAACCTGAGCCGCTGCTCGGTTATTGCTAAGTGGCGAATGTTAGGCACCTGAAAGAGTGGCCTAACGTTTGCCACAGAAGCTAACCAGGCAGTGGCTGAATATTGCCTCTGTATTGAATATCTGGATGTTAGTTTCAGCAGTGATGGCTAGCTACAGTAATCACACTAGCTACTACCGCTTAATACTTCCCTTACAGTTTTTAACAACATTTCTTTTTTTATAGTGTAACCAGATGAATAAAAAAATAATTATAATAAAATAAAGTTTACCTCCGGGGGTCTGGTGCTGCTCAAATGGCTGCCGATGGCAGCGCAATGTTTCTTTTCCCTTTCGGGAGTTTGGGAACTGTGTTGAGGCTGCTGCCTGCAGCCAGGATGGTTGAAATCCATTGGTTTCCAGAAAGTCCACTATTCTTTCTTTCAAGAGTGCCTCCATTACTTTTATCACCACAGTGGTAAGGTTTACTGGCCTTTGAGGTGACAAACTATAGGCTGATAAGCCTTCCCACTGTGGTGGGAAAAGTAATGGAGGCACTTTTGAAAGCAAGAATAGTCAGCTTTCTGAAAATCAATGGATTGCATGATCCGAGGCAACACGGTTTTACCAAAGGATGATCATGCCAAACAAATTTGACTCAGTTCTTTGATTAGGTGACCAGAGAACTAAATCAAGGGCATGTGATGGGTGTGGTCTACCTGGATTTCAGCAAAGCCTCATAGGAGACTTATCAATAAACTGAGCAACCTGGGGATAGGTCTCAAGGTGGTGAACTGGATCCGCAATTGGTTGACTGACAGATGACAGAAGGTGATGGTAAACAGAACTCACTCAGAGGAAAGGAAAGTGCATAGTGGTGTGCATCAGAGATCGGTCCTCGGACCAGCACTGTTTAACGTATTTGTGAGTGATATTGCAGATTCAGGAGTGATGTGTGGAAATATTTCTTTACGGAAAGAGTGGTGGATCCATGGAATAGTCTCCCAGTGGAGGTGGTGGAGATGAGGACAGTATCTGAATTAAAAAAAGCATGGGACAAACACAGAGGATCTCTAAAGGAAAAAAAGGGGACTGGTGTAGTTGTTGATATGGAAGGACAGACTAGATAGGCCATGTGGTCTTCTTCTGTCATCATGTTTATATGTTTCTATGTTTCAATGGAAAGGTTCAGACAGAGGAGCTGCTAGAACGTCCCACTGTCTAACGTTTTCAAAGCCTCTGACAGTGGGACGTTATAGAATCCGTATAGCAAACCTGTCATACCAAAACACTAACTGCCAACACTTGTATAAAAATAACCCTATCTAGGAAAAGGCAACATTGCAAATATTACCAATAGTTTTACAGAAGTTGAGAGGCACCCATTTCAGCTAAGGGCAAACCTTCTATCTTCTCTACTGGCTTAAAACTATAAATTCTAACTGTTGATTTTTGGGGGAATTACTATTATAGCTTTTAACTGTGGTTTTAGACTACGCTTGGGGGCATTTAGACTGCTTTCCTTGTATAGACTTACATCAGATATCTGTGTGTGCCCACGGTTCAGGAACAGCCTTCTCGCAAAAGACACTTAGGTTCCCACCCACCCTACGCCTCACCCCACTCACCCCAGGGGCTACATTGCCTTTATAGTGGTCACATATGTGCCATCTATCCTTTCTTACTTAGGTTAAAGTCCACATCTTCTTCATCCTTTCTTCTTCTTCTTCCTCTTCTGGGACTGCTTAACCAACATGTCGTGTAATCAGTGCAATAACTGCGGTACTTTCATTTCAAGATGAATCATTTGGAGCCTAAGAGCTTGTCCTATGTGCCTCAGGTCAGTTGCCATGCATGACGAATTAACTCTACTAAGGAAAGACCTAGATGCCATGGATAAAGAAGTGACTCTACTGAGGGAGGAAATAGCTGCAATGAAACACACCTCTTCTAGGATACAAACTGAACAAAGTCCACCACCGCTCCCACAAAGAATCAAACACCCCAGGAACAAATGGATCAGAGTGGGTTCTGGAAGATTGCGACCTGTAACACAGAGACATCCTATACATCAAGAGATATCCCTGCATAATGCCTTCTCTGCCTTGGCTAATGAGGATGTTCAGTCCAAAGAAACTGAAGGGCCCTTATATGAGTCAGACACTGCCCAATCTCCTGCTAAAGCACCAAATATGAAGAAAACCTCACCAAACAGAAAACTACTTCTACTTGGAGACTCCATCATCAGGGGCACCAACTTGGGAACACAGTTCAAAGGAGAGAAGATAGTCATGTGCCTACAAGGCTCGATAGCCAGCAGGAATACAAACCAAGTTGTTGAAGTACTTAGCGCAAAAAGTGAACACTCCAAACTTGATGTTGTTATCCACTTGGGAACAAATGACCTGGCTAGAAACAGTGCCTCTACAGTCCAAAAGGACTTCCAATCTCTGGGAGAGAAACTCAAACTCATTGTTAACACTGTTGCATTCACAGAGGTTCTGCCTGTTCTTGGTAAGGGGACAAAAAGGCTGCATCGCATTAACAGCTTTAATACATGGCTCGAGACCTAGTGTAAACAACAAGGATTCAGATTTATTGGCGACTGGGGAAACAGATGGACCAACAAGAGACTATACTGTGCTGATGGACTACATCTCTCTGTCACAGGGAAAAGAATCTTAAGTGAAAAATTCAGGCAGTATGTGGATATGCATTTAAACTAGGAAAAGGGGGTGATGGATGTGGAAGGTCAAGATCTACACGCCACCCCCTGCAAAAGCAGACCTGTACTTATGCCACTGTACAGGTTGCTGGTGAGGCCTCACCTGGAATACTGTGTTCAGTTTTGGAGATCATATCTTGCAAAAGATGTAAAAAGACTGGAAACTGTTCAGAGGAAGGTGACCAAAATGATTTGGAGCCTGCATAAGAAACCTTATGAGAAGAGACTTGAAGACCTAAATATGTACACTTTGGAGCAGGAGAGGAGGGATAGGGGAGATATGATTCAGACCTTTAAATACTTAAAGAGGAACGATGAACAAACAAACCTCTTCCAAAGACGGGGAAGCTGCAAAACTAGAGGGCATAACATGAAGCTTCAAGGTGGAAAATTGAAAGGCAATGTCAGGAAATATTTTGTCACTGAAAGGGTGGTGGATGCTTGGAATGCTCTCCCGATGGAAGTGGTGGGGGCAAACCCGGTGACGGAATTCAAAACAGCATGGGACAAGCACTGCGGATCCCTCTATAGCAACAGGACAAAAACAAAATAAACTGAACCATCTAACTTCTCAACAAATAGGGGTGTCGTACATGGAGTGGTGGGTCCACCCCTAAACAAAGACATGGGGAGGGGTGGCCTGCACGGAGCGACGGGTGCACCTACTCTTGCCGTATATTTGCTGGGCAGACTGGATGGACCATGCTGGTCTTTATCTGCCGTCATTTACTATGTTACTATGTTAGTTCTGAAAACACCAGAAGATCTCCTGCTGGGAAGATAGAACAAGCTGAATTGCTACAGATCCCCACACAAGATGCACACTAGCAGAATACCTCACCTTGGGTACATGCACAACTCTGCTTCTAAGAGATATCGCAATGGCTGCTTGAACATGGGCTGCAGATCAACTACAAAAAAACAGAAGTACTCCATTTCTCCAGAAACATGGCATCCCCCCCCCCCTACCAAGCACTCAAAATCCACAACACTGCACTAGAAACCAAGCAGGAGGTGAAAAATCTAGCCACAACAATCGACCACCAGCTTGACTTCTCCTCTCACATCACCAGAACCATATATCACAAAATAAACATTCTCCTCAACCTCCAACCTCTACTAGCAGTGTCCGACTTCTGCACAGTACTTCAAGCCCTCATCTTCCCCCTCCTAGATTTCAGTAACAGCATATACCAGGGGCTCCCTAAACTTACACTTCATCAGCCACAGATGACCCAACACACTACAGCACGCACCATACTAAAAGCAAAAAAGAACGACCAGATTACCACAATTTTAAAAGATCCACACTAGCTACCTGTATACAGCCAAATTAAATATACGTAAATCAATAATGAACATATTCAAAACCCCACATGACCAATCATCACCATACCTAAGGTCCCTCATCCAAACACCAACCTGAAAGAGGTGTGGATATAACCAGAACTTACTGGGCTTGCCAACAGAAATAACACGGGTAAACCAAAAGCAACAGAGCCTTCACTACTTAAGCACCTGATCTATGGAATGCACTCCCCAAAAATCTCAAAGAAACACACAACCCAACAAAATTACACAAAGAACTCAAGACATTCCTAGAACTAAATAGTGTGTCCCCAGGAACAATAAACTTACAGATACTTATCCCCCTATTAATAAATACCACCCTCCCACACTGTTCCGCTTTGCTCCTCCCACACCCTCCCACTTTACTCTTCCCATCCACCTCCCCCAACAACACACAACCTTTGTTGCCCATAATTGTGATTATTTAGATATTACGGTCTATTGGCCATGGTTACCAAATGTAATCATTCTGTTTGATGTCACTAACGTGCTAAGGTTCCATGTAAAACAGTTAGGGCCCATTCCACAAGGAGTCCAGCCCCACTATCCGACCTCAGCATATGCTGCTTCCTGGCCCCCACCACATGCATAGAGCCGTTGTGCAAACTGTGGAGAATGGGGGTGACACGGGGGCAAAGCATGGGCAGGACTGACCCCTGGACGTACCGATTCCAGTGATGGTCCTGTACGTCTGTTGATCGCTGGGGGGGGGGGGACGCTCCCCTTATTCCACCTCCGAGGGACATTTAGAAATTCTTGGTCCTCTCCAAATCTTGAAAGGTCAGCAGAGTGTACGTCCCTTGGTTTTATGCCAGAAACTGGAAATCCTACTACTCTGACTCTAAAAACTCAAAAAAGAGAAACTATTCTCTGTCCTAGGTTGGAGACCACTTCTATTGGTTCAAGGAGTTTTCTTTTATATATATATAGGCCGGCTAGCTGCCTCTGCTGACCTTTCAACCTGGATATTCAATGCATATCCAGGCCCCAGCACTGAATATCCGAGTTGCCCGGATTGCCAGCAGCAGCAATGGTTATACCAGCCTTTACTGCACCTGACCTTTCCACTTAGCGATGACCAGGCAGTGGCTGAATATCGCTGCTGCCCAGTTATTGCCAGGTACCGTTTCCAGACTGCCCCGATGCTGATCCAGCCACTGCAAACCTGCTGATTCTGTTTTTGAATGTTTACAATGCTATAGTTGCTCTCTGTTTCTTTAGAGCAGTGGTTCTTAACCTGGGTTCGATCGAACCCTAGAGGTTCGGTGAGTCAGTCTCAGGGATTCAGCGGAGGTCAAGACACAAGACACGCACCCGACTCATATGATTCGTGATGACACGCCCCGCTTGGCCATCATTGGCTGCAGGTGATCACACTACATTGCTTGGCCAATCTGTGCTGCAGGGAATTTGGTGCACTCAGTAGTCGACTTGTGACTGTCGTGATGGTATGTCGTGTGATTTCTTTCTTAATATTTTAATCCATACTAACTATGTCGAGCAAAAAAGAAAGTGGTCAGACGAATATGTACAACATGGATTCGCATATATAACAGAACGTGATGGGAGTCAGCATCCTATCTGCATGATTTGCAATGCCAAGTTAAGCAATTCTAGTCTAGTACCGGCAAAACTAAAGGAACACTTCCTTAACCTGCATGGAGATGGGGAATACAAGAACACAACGCTTGCTGAATTCAAGGTGAAGAGAGCCAGATTCAATGAAAAGGCTACTCTGCCTGCTCTCGGCTTTGTACCCATCAACAAACCGATCCTCACAGCATCGTACGAAGTTGCTTACCTGATCGCAAAGCAGGGCAAACCACACACCATTGGTGAAACACTCATAAAACCAGCTGTGTTGAAGATGGCAAATCTGATGCTGGGAAAAGCGGCCAAAGTTAAATTATCCCAAATTCCTCTTTCAAATGACACCATCAGCGACAGAATAGAGGCAGGGGCGGCCCAAGAGGGGTGCGGGGCCATGTGCGGAGACTCGGTGCGGGGCCTCATTTGAATAAGTGGCCTTATTTGCGTAAATATTTGCATAATGTTACCATACACTAACTTTTAGTAAACATGTCTCTTAATGAGTGTATGGATAAAGAAAGACTAAAAGATTTCTACATTACTATAATCCAGTGCCAACCGCTAGGCACATTAGGAACTACTACAAACGCTGCCCATTTAGAACCCATAGCAAACCCGCCATATCCTGACAGCATTACCAGGACTCACAAAGCACCATACCCTACCTATCAAAAGGCAACACTGCAAATATTAAACCAATACATTTCAGAGAATACTGGGGAAAGAGAACAAGTGGCAATGTCAAATAGGAATTACATAAATAGAATACCTCAGCTCAGTTACACATGCAGAACATAGACCATCACCAAACAAGGAATCACAATTTAGAAACAGGAAGGCAATAATTAAACTGGGAACCCCAAAAGCCAAACTTGGAATGTACAACAACACTGTAGAAATAAAACTATAAATTAATTTCCTCTTGTACCAAACAAAGCGCAGACATTAATGACGCACATTTCCCAGAGCTTTCATATTCCAGTTAATAAATTCAAAATAAAGAGATATCTTTCTACCTTTTGTGCATTTTTTCAGTTGCAATTGCTCCAGCCACTTTCTTCTGGTTTCTTCATGTTTTCTGCTAACTGTCCATCGTCTGCTGTCCATTTGTTCTTTCTTCTCTCTTCTAGTTTTTTTTTTCCATTCTCTCTCTCTACATCTGCTTTGACATACTAATCTTTCTCCATGAGAGATCACGTGAGCGCATGAGCGGGTGAGGACGTGTCCTTGCCGAGCTCCCAGGCCTCCTTAAGAATCGGCAGTTAAATCGGCGGCATAAAAGAGCACTCGGGCGGAAAACTTACCCTGCTGCTGTAACGAACACCAGAGAGCCGCTCCGGTGCCCTGCATTCGGTGCTAACGGGGCCGGATAATGAAATCTGTGGCGAGACGGGAGAAGGCTGCCGGAGCACGAGAGCTCAAGATGGCGCCGGCGGCGAAATCGATAGCGGGACCCGACTCCCCAGGCAAGGAGAGTGCAGACTCGGGGCCGGAAGAGCTTGCCTATGAGGTCGCTAAATTGCTGGAGCCCAAATTTGCAGCGGTGATGCAGAAGCTTGCGGAGATGACCGACATGTTTGGAGAGCTCACCAAGAGAATGGAGGAGGTTGAGCAGAGGGTGACCAGTCTGGAGGAAGGGGAATCAGCGGCACAGCGGGCCCAGCAACAGCAGCAGAAGCAGATTGACGCCCTGCTTCTCAAGGTAGATGACCTGGAGAATAGATCTCGCCGCAATAACTTGCGACTGATTGGGATCCCGGAATCCTGGACGGGGGAGCAGCTCTTCTCTCTGTTTGACACGTGGCTGCCGAAAGAACTGGGCCTGACAGATTTGCAAGGCCGGGTCCGCGTGGAAAGAGCACACAGGCTGGGGCAATGGCAGGAAGGTCGTGCAAGGCCTCGACCGGTGTTAGCGCGCCTCCTAGATTTCCACCAGAAGACCCTCATTCTTCAAGCGTACCGAAAAAAAAGATACCTGAAACTGGACAATGTGCCCGTCTATCTGTTCCAGGACTACTCAGCCACGCTGGCTGCCAAACGGAAAGAGTTTTCGCCCATCTGTGCTGAGCTCATCCAGGGGGGAATCCGCTTTGCCCTGAGCTACCCGGCCATACTGAAAATCTTTTATAAGGGCGCCATGCACATCTTTGAACAGGCCCCTGCTGCGAGAAAGTTTTTGACTGCCTTGACGACTTCTCCCGCCGCGGCTGCTGACCGACCTTGATGGACTACATGAGTGAGACTGTGTTTGGCATGGCCTTAGAACATGCACTGTTTGGATGATCGCCCTTTGGCTGGTCTCTTACATTTGGGTGGTGCAGCTGGGCTATTTGTTGCCGCCTGCAATACCTGTTGGGTGGAGGCCTGGAGGCGCATGGAAGGTGGACAGTGATCTTGCCCCCCAAGCAGTGGGGTATATACGCCTTAGGGTTAGGTAGTATTTGTGAAGGACGGGGAGGATGCTTATGGGGAGTTGGGGATGGGGAAGTTTTGGGAGTGACTGTGAGAGTGCGTGTGGGACTGAGTGTGTGAGTGCTTGGGAGGGTGAGTTCGGGCCATGGGTAGATGAGTGTGGGTGGAAGAGAAGGTGGAGGAGGGCCGGGGGAAGTATGGAGGGCAGTGGGGAGGGGGGGGGGAGAAAGGGGACTGTTTGCAGGCTGGGGTAAGGGGAGGGAGGGGAATAGTAGAGGGGGGGGGTCGGTTCTGTCGGGTCTTTTGATGTAGGAGGTGGGGGGGAATCAGGGAGAGGGTCTGTTGTGCCTACTGAGCGGGGACTTGCTCTGGGAGTCGAGGCTGGGCGACTCCCGGGACTTGTATTTGTGATATTGTTGCATTGTGAACCTCATTTAACTGCGTATGTCTAATTTGAAAATTGCATCTTGGAATGTTGGGGGCATTGGCTCCCCTGTGAAACGTACTAAAATACTGCAATTCCTTAAGCGGAAGGGGACCCATATAGCCATGTTGCAGGAGACGCACCTCAGCGATGTGGAGCATCAGAAGTTGGCCCGTGACTGGGTGGGGAGTGTGCATGGCGCCTCTTCCGGGACCAGGAAAGCTGGGGTGGCGGTCCTGGTGAAACGGGGCGTACCCTTTGAAGTGCAACATCTGACGGCAGACCCTGGGGGGAGGTACCTCCTGCTGCATGCCAAAGTCTATAACGAGGAAATCTGGCTGGTCAATGTCTACGCCCCTAACATTTACGACCACGCCTTCTTTCGTAGATTACTGGGCTTTGTCCAAGGAGCGAAAACCCGCAGTTTGATTTTGGCGGGAGACTTTAATTGTCCGCACGATCCGCTCCTGGACAAATCTGTGTCTGGTGATGCGCGGGCTTGGCGAAATAGAGGTGTGGGGTACCTGTGCCGGATGGGGGACTTGGTGGATATATGGCGTCTCCTTAATCCTGGATCCCGTGACTATACCCACCAATCCAGAGCACATCATTCCTGGTCTCGTATTGATTAGATTTTGGTGAGCGAAGGGGCCGTGTCCAAAGTGGTGCAGGCTGGCATTGAACCGATCGTGATCTCGGACCATGGCCTAGTGTGGGTAACCTGGGAATGTGCGGGGTCCTCGCGAGCGGGCTGGCGCTTTCCCACCTACCTGTGGGAAGATTTGGATTTTCGAAAATTCCTGGAAGTGCAATGGGATGAGTTTCTTTCTTTCAATGATAAGCCAGACTGTTCACCCGTTTTGCTCTGGGAAACCAGTAAGGCGGTCCTGCGTGGAGCAATCATCGCTTATTGTGTAAAGCGATGTAAGCATATGGACCGCAGTCTTTTGGTCTTAGAGCGCAAAGTACGCGATCTGCAGCGCAAGGCTGGCAGGGTAGGGGGGGGAGGCACTGTGGCTAGAGTATGTTGGGGTGCAGGCGGCCCTTCATGAACTTCTGCAGCGCAGGGCTCATTATTCTATGCAATGCTATAAACATCAGTTTTTCCGCTATGGAAATAGGTCTGGCAGATTGTTGGCCAAATTGGTCAAGGCCCCTGGCGGCACGCGCTTCATACCAGTGCTTCGGGTTGCAGGGGGAGCGTTGCAACATCAACCTCCGCAGTTGGCCGAACTTTTCCGTAAGTTTTATGCGCAGTTGTACACTGAAGAAGAGCGGGACTATGAGAACGGGAAACGATTTTTGCGCGACCTGGCCTTACCCCGCTTATCTGAGCTGGATGTGCAACAGCTTAATGCCCCACTAACGGTAGGGGAAATACAGCGGGCGATCCAAGCGGGGAGTAATCATAAAGCTCCGGGCCCAGACGGGTTTACTTATGAATACTATAAAATTCTATCAGCGCGCCTTGCCCCAACTATGGTGGTTCTATATGATGAGGCTTGCCGTTTAGGTCAATTCCCTCGGGATATGCGATGCGCTGACATAACTGTGCTCGCAAAGCCGGGGAAAGATTTGCTGGATCCGGCCTCATATAGACCCATTTCTCTTATCAATTGTGATATGAAGATTTTGGCCTCAGTTTTGGCAAAAAGATTAAACCCCATTTTGCCGTCTCTTATTGATCCTCGCCAGGTGGGCTTTGTGCAGGGTCGGGAGGCCTCTAAGAATATTGCCAAATTACTTTTGGGGATGGAATCTTCTTTACGCCAGGAAGCACCTCTACTGATGGTGAGCTTGGATGCAGAAAAGGCGTTTGACCGGGTGGCGTGGGCGTTTTTATGGGACGTCCTGGGAGCCATGGGTTTTACCGGTGCCTATGCGAATTGGTTACGGCTTCTCTATACCCAGCCTATGGCTAGAGTGGGTGTTAATGGTACCTTTTCCGAACCATTTACTCTTGAGAGGGGCACTCGGCAGGGGTGCCCTCTGTCCCCTCTGTTATTTGTTCTAGCCCTTGTTGCACGCTATCCAGCGGGACCCGCAGGTGCGGGGGGTGGTGATGGGGGGGGGAGGAGACCAAAATCAGCGCGTTCGCAGATGATATGCTTTTGTGTCTTACACATCCCACACAGTCTCTGCCGCGGGCCTTGCAGCTGATAGAGTACTACGGTAGCTTCTCGGGTCTTAAAATAAATGCCTCCAAGTCAATGGTGCTGGACGTGGGTGGCCGAGTGCGGCCGACATGGGGCGGGCCCTTCCCCCTGGTCTGGGCCGGGAACTCTCTAAGGTACTTGGGTGTTAATCTCCCAGACCATCCTGATCATCTATACCAGGCTAATATCCCAGGCCTGCTGGCAAAAACAAAGGCCGTGTTCTCCGGCTGGAAGGGGCTGCCATTGTCTCTGAAGGGAAGGGTGGCATTGTTCACGATGGTTGAGCTTCCTCGTTGGTTATATGTTCTTCGTCTACTGCCTCTTTGGGTCTTGGTGAAAGATTGGAAGAAGTTGGACGGCCTCCTCCGGGGCTTCCTGTGGGGTGGGAGGCGCGCCCGGATCCCTTTGAAGGCCTTGATGAAGGGGGTGGAGGAAGGGGGACTAGGTTTGCCCTCTCTACGGATCTACAATATTCGCTACATGGCACGCCACCTCTGGGGCCTGTTGGACGGCGGAAAGGACTGTACCCCACTAACTCAGCTGAATGGGCTGTGTGCCCCTTATCATAGTCTTTATGTCTTGCATATGGAGCGGCCTTCTTTGGGGAAGGTAGGAGGGAGCGGTGTCTATATGGGGGCGCTTCGAGCAGCTTGGCGCGCGCTGAGCGCTAGGCTGGGTTGGAACTCCAAGACTTCTCTGCTGCTCCCTTTGGTGGGTAACCCGGCGTTTCCCCCTGGGATGCCTCCCCGGAATATATTCCACTCTTGGTTGGAACATGGTTTGGTGTGTCTCGGGGACCTGTATCTGCCGGGAGGGGAGGGTCTTGAGACCTATCAGGCCCTCGCTACACGCTTCCATCTTCCCCCGCGTCAATTTTATGGCTATCTGCAGATTCGCCACTACTTAGAAGGCTTGAGGGGACGGCTGCCGGGCGGGGAGCAGCCTCTCCTGGGGACCCCTCGGCTAATTTTGCAACTACTGGTGGAGCGGGACCGAGGGAACCCGATTTACCGTCAGCTTCTGAGCTCCCTCATGGCTGGACCCCCTCTTTCCGCGCTGGCGACTAGGTGGTGTAGGGACGGGGTGGAGGGGATGACGGTAGAGTCCTTGCGCGCTGCGTTTGGCCGTATCCCAAAGGGGTCCTCCTGGGTTTACTTACAGGAATTGCAGTATAAATTTCTATGGAGAGCCTATGCTACAGATCAATGGGCCTTTCAGGCTGGTTTGCGTCCCACGTCTGCCTGCACCTGGTGTTCCCAACATGTGGGCTCTTTGTTGCATCGCTTTTGGGACTGCCCTGCAGTGCGAGAGGTGTGGCGCCAAGCCTGTACTAAGCTGGCGGGATGGTTAGATATTGGAGATGTCTGTCAGAGGGATGTTTGTCTTTTTCATGACTGGACCGCCGTAGAGCCGATCCCGGCCATATCACACAGGGAGCTTCTGGAGCGTGGCTTTCTGCTGGTCAAGAAAACTCTCTTGACTCGTTGGCTGGATGTTGCGCCACCAGGGCTGTTCTTGTGGGAAAAGGCCCTGCGCGAGTTATTGTATTTGGAGAAACTCACGGCCAAGCAACAGGGAGGGAGACACTGGGATATCTTCATGGGACGTTGGCTCCCAGTTATTCAGAAACTAGCCCCCCGAGAGCGGAGTGTGATTTTGAATGTGTGAGGCGAGACCGGGCGCATGTGTATGGTGTGACCGAGGGGTACTGTACCCGGTTGCCTCTGTGAGCTCATGCTTCCTCCCCGGTCCGCCTCAGCCGCTTGGGTTTAGACTTCCCCCGACCGTACTTTACGTAATTGGCCCCTTTACCGGGCGACTAGGGGGTCTCATTGGCCTTTTCGGGTTGATTTACCTTCTTCCCCTGGCCACTGAGTGCCTCCTATACCTTTACGAATGAGGACCGACCAGAGAGGGTGGGGGGGGGGTGAGGGGGGGTTGGGGGGGGTGGAGGGGGAGGGGGAGAACCTTGGAGATGGAAGCCTGTTATTGTACGGGTAATAACTTTGTTTTGCACAGTGTAAGACTCCCTATATTGTATATTCAAATCTTGTTATTTCTTGTATTGGTGTGTATTTTGTTACCGTTGTAAGATTATAGGACTATATAGTGTGCTATTTCACATTGTTATGTGTGCTGTGCATGTTGAATCAGTTGATTGTGCTTCTTCTATGCTTGCTGTTACAAGCTGTGTGCATGTCTTTAAAGGTATAAACCTAATAAAAATGATTTGAACTAATCTTTCTCCATTTGCTCTTTCCTCATTCCTATTTCATCCACACAAATTTTACCCCTCCATCCTCAATCCCCACTTACTCTCCCAATACCCGGCCAATTGTAGATTTTTCATCCCTCCCACACAAAATATTTTTCCTCTCTCCATTTTACTCTCCCAGCCCCATCCCATTCTAATCCTCCCCCAACATCAGCTCCCTTCTAGTTCCAGTCTCACCCAGCATCCATTTCCTTCTAGTCCCTGCATCAGCCCATTTCCAGTCCTAGCCCCCCATCAACCCATTTCCAGTCCTAGCTCCCCCATCCATTTTCAGTCTGAGTCCCTTCATCAGCTCATTTCCAATCCTAGCCCCACCATCAGCCCATGTCAAATCCTAGCTCCCCTCCACTCAGCCCAATTCCAGTCCAAGCCCCCCATGAGCCTTCTTCCAGTTCTAGCCCCACCATGAGTCCATTTCAATTCAAGCCCCCACCAAAGCCCGTTTCCAATCTTAGCTCCCCCCAACAGCCCATTTCCAGTCCTATCCTAGCTGCTCCATCAGCCCATTTTCAGTCCTAGCTCCCTTCCCTCACAGCCCATTTCCATTCCAAGCTCCCTCCCCATCAGCTATTTGCAGTTCAAGCCTCCCCTTTCACTCAGCCCATTTCCAGTCATAGCAACCCCCAACCCATTACCAGTCCTAGCCCCCCATCAACCCACTTCCAGTCCTAACCCCCCATCACCCCATTTTCAGTTTAAGCCCCCCTATAACCCATTACCAGTCCTAACCCCCCATCAGCCCACTTCCAGTCTTAACCCCATCAGCCCATTTCCAGTCAGCCCCCCATAGCTCATTGCCAGTCCTAACCCCCCCATCAGCCCACAGCCCATTACCAGTCCTAACCACATCAGCCCTCCTCAAGTCCTAACCCCTCCCCATCAGCCCATTTCCTGTCCTAGCCCCCCATAGCCCATTATCAGTCCTAAACCCCCATAGCCCATTAGCAGTCCTAACCCCCCATCACCTCATTTCCAGACAGCCCCCATCAGCCCACAGCCCATTACCAGTCTTAACCCCCCCCCATAACCGATGACCTGTCCTAACCCCCCCAACAGCCCACAGCCCATTACCAGTCCTAACCCCTCCCCATCAGCCCATTTCTTGTCCTAGCCCCCCCCCTATAGCCCATTATCAGTCCTAACCCCCCCCATAGCCCATTACCAGTCCTAACCCCCCCCCCATAGCACATTACCAGTCCTAATCCCCCATCACCCCATTTCCAGACAGCCCCCATCAGCCCACAGTCCATTACCAGTCTTAACACCCCCCCTATAGCCCATTACCAGTCCTAAACCCCCCCAACAGCCCCTTTAGACGCGAGGGGCTGATGGGAAATTTCCCATTAGCCCCTGCGGGCTTAACAGAGACGCGAGGGAGACACTCTCCCTTCGCGAATCTGAAAGCCCTTGCAGAGGGGCTCAGCGAGCAGAGGAGGCCCCGCGGGACACTTCATTCTGCTGCGGCGGCGGCGGCGGCAGCGGCAGCAGCCAGAGCCAGCTTTTTTTTTTTTATGTAATTTTAAAAAAAGCAGAATGATCTTTGCGCGGGGCCCCCTGAAACGCGGGGCCCTGTGCAAAAAACATTCTTGCTCAATGGACGGGCCGGCCCTGAATAGAGGACATGAGTAAAGACATCTTGGCTCAAATAGTTGCAGATCTGATTTCAAGCCCGGCAAAATTCAGCCTCCAACTCAACAAGACCACAGACGTTTCTAGTCTAAGTCAGCTTGCTGTATTTGTGCGCTATGTGAAAGACGACATGATAAAGGAAGATTTTTTTATTTTGTAAGCCTCTTACAACAACAACTAAGGCAGACGATGTGAAGAAACTTGTGGATGACTTCTTCAGAGACAACAATCTTTCGTGGGATATGGTTTCTGCAGTTTGTACGGATGGAGCTCCAGTCATGTTGGGAAGAAAGTCTGGTTTTGGTGCGCTAGTGAAAGCCGATGCACCACACATCATTGTTATGCATTGTATTCTGCACAGGCATGCGTTGGCAACAAATACCTTGCCTCCAGAAATGACAGAAGTATTAAAAATTGTAGTGGAATGTGTGAACTATGTGCGAAATAGTGCACTGAGGCACTGCATCTTCAGTGAGCTGTGTAAAGAAATGGGCTCTGAATTCGAGGTACTTCTGTACCATTCTGATGTTCGGTGCACTGTTCCCTCTAAGCTGTGCGCGTGTGCGCGCGCACACACCTCGCTGAGCGAGCGCACATACTTTACAACAGAGCGCACAAAAATTATGGTTCTGAATCTGATAGAAAACAACACAGATGTCTTAAAATCTAAAAGTTGTTGTGTATTTACGGTTTTCACAAGTTCTACAATATTTTCTAGTGCAATCAATGTGGTGTACATACTGTATTCTGACGGGTAGTCAAATTTTAAAGTATATAACTCCGAGTGTCGTTATGTGGCGCACAAAAATTTAACCTTCCTTCAAAAGCTGCACAGCTGATATTTTATGCGCACACAGCCTACAGAAAATTAGAGGGAACATTGGTTCGGTGGTTATCCGTGTTTTTGCCATGCATGTGGAATTAGCCCTGTTTTTGCAAGAGCACCAACATCATCATGCAGATTGCTTCAGAAATTCTAAGTTCATTCTCATTTTAGCGTACATGGCTGATATATTCGCAGCTCTCAATCATCTCAATCAGCAGGTGCAGGGTGGTGGAGTCAATATCATCGAAGCGGAAGAAAACCTGAAGGCTTTTCAAAAAAAGCTACCGTTATGGAAATGACGAACAGAGAACGATAACTTCGCAAACTTTCCCCTGCTGGACGACTGTGTAAGTAAGATCGAAGATGTGTCTGGAATCGGAGACATTTCTGTACCCACGGAACTGAAGCAAGCAATTGCCACGCACTTAGATGAGCTTGCAAAGTCTCTCGACGGATACTTCCCTACAAGAGAGTCATATCCAGCATGGGTGAGACAGCCGTTCATGTTTGGTGTTGAGACAGCAGATGTCAATGATGAATACCTCGACGAAATCATTGAAATTCAGCAGAGCCAGGTTCAACAGCAACTCTTCAGAACAACAACACTCTCAACGTTTTGGTGTTGACAAATGGTAACGTATCCTGTTATTGCTAGGAAAGCCCTGGAAATTTTTATACCATTTGTTACAACATATCTTTGCGAGCAATCCTTTTCGAGGATGCTGGACATAAAAACAAAGAAAAGGAACAGACTTTTCTGTGAAAATGACATGAGAGTGGCACTTGCCAAGGTGAAGCCACGCATTTCTGAACTGGTCTCTCAAAGGAAACAGCAGAAGTCACACTGATTTGCAGTAAATATTCATTATTATTGTAGCGGTGTAGCCTGATGGAAATTAGGTGATGGGTGTGTGTTAAAATGTTAAAAATAATAAATAGCATAAATACAATAAGTTCATTATTGGAATACATAAGGTTAAAAATTAAAACCATTTCAGTGTGGTAGTATTAAAAAAGGCCATGTCTTTGTGAAAAGTTATGTATGTAATTTGTTGTGAGTTCATGCATTAGGTTTTGTTCTTTGAACATAGTAATGTTAATGCATGATTCATTTTGTGAACCAGTAAAACATATACCTATGTCTTGAATTTGAAAAAAAAATCATATTTTATTTTTCAATAAAGAAGGGTTTGGTGAATGTGCATATGAAACTGGTGGGGTTCAGTACCTCCAAGGTTAAGAACCATTGCTTTAGAGTGCATTTTTGGGGTGATGATGATAGGAGTGGAGGAGTAGCCTAGTGGTTAGAACACTGGCTTGGCAACCAGGGTTCAATTCCCACTAGCACTCCTTGTGGCTTTGGGCAAGTCACTTATCCCTCCATTGCCTCTGAAGAAAGGCCTGGCAATCTACTTCTGGTAAAACTATAAAGCCTATATCGATGCCTCCAAATGATACTTCATAAATTTAAATAAGAGACTTCAGCCAATCTAAACAATTTGCAAGCATTTTAAACACAACCCACGAATGAGAGCCTCAGAATTAACTCACTGAAAAATTTAACTCACTGAAAAATTCAAATCAGGAGTTAAAATAACATCAATGGTTCTCACTCGCTAACAACAACCATCAAGATACACGATATACAAACATTTCATTCAATGATTTCAGACAACACTATAAACTGGCAAAATCACAAATCGTGTAACAAGATGGAATATGAGTGCCCCCAACACCTTTTCTAGACATCTCATGTGAGCGTTTCGCTGCTACTGTTTCAAGGGGATCCAACTCTAAAAAATAAAATAAAAATACAGGGCTTAATCCAATGCCGCAACCTGTAAACACAACTCCGTGCTAACACCGTAACAAAATCTAAACACTTACCTCAAATCACATCGACTACCAGTCAGGCATCTCAATATTAGTCAAAACTGACTTCCAAACCATGATTCACCACCATGCTTAAAGCCGATATTCACTCAAATTCTACTTCCGGACCCATTATATACGGCCGTAACTACAACTCAGCCATCATAGACACCTGACATAACAGCTTCCAACTAATCAATCTACTACTCTGGGGAGGAATGAACCCCCCAATTTAAACGACAATTTGAATTTTTCAGTGAGTTATTTCTGAGGCTCTCACTCGTGGGTTGTGTTTAAAATGCTTGCAAATTGTTTAGATTGGCTGAAGTCTCTTATTTAAATTTATGAAATCTACTTCTGGTGACACTGCCAAGAAAACCCAGGAGCTTCTGGGTTGCCAGGAGTCAGGACTGACTCAAAGGCACACATTGCATTTGATGATAGGTTTGGAGTGGTTGGGGTTAACATTTGAGCCCTATTATTCCACTTGCTGAGTCCTTTACACTCTATTGATTCATATTTTGGTATCGAGAGAATAAAGATCTGTTGAAAGATAAGTGATAAGAGACAAGAAGAAGATTTTGAGTATTAGTTTGTGGGCAAGTCACTTATCCCTCCATTGCCTCTGAAGAAAGGCCTGGCAATCTACTTCTGGTGACACTGCCAAGAAAACCCAGGAGCTTCTGGGTTGCCAGGAGTCAGGACTGACTCGAAGGCACACATTGCATTTGATGATAGGTTTGGAGTGGTTGGGGTTAACATTTGAGCCCTATTCCACTTGCTGAGTCCTTTACACTCTATTGATTCATATTTTGGTATCGAGAGAATAAAGATCTGTTGAAAGATAAGTGATAAGAGACAAGAAGAAGATTTTGAGTATTAGTTTGTGGACTTGGATCTGATTCTCATCTTGTGAAGCCTGTATATGGACTCTTTTTGTTTTTGTTTTTGATTACCTTATTTGGGGTCCTGTTTGGTCCTTTTACTTCTTATTTAAGCACACAATTTCCCTAAATAGCTTCAGCTTTGTATTTTCTTCCTGGTTCTAGAGGATGGAATCAACATCCCTCCTGTTAACCTTTACTCACACGTGACACAACCATGACTGAAGATTTAGTGCTTCAGGCTGGCTGTTTTTAGTTTTTCAATCCAGGAAGCTGAAAGACTTCCACAAGGTGCTCGCCTGTTTGAAAGTGATGCACCTTCTTCTATCACTGTGGAGTGGACCCAGTTATTGTGACAACATAAACGGTAATTAGAGTTGACCTTCATGCAGAATCACTTAAAGAATACTGTAGGGACAACAAAATGCTGTGGGGTATAAATAAAGCTCCAAATATGTATTTTGATAATCAGGGGTTTCTCTAGACGTGGAATGCCATCTTGAGTAAATGCTCTTTTGCTCTGCTATTGCTTTTAATTGAGGCGAGGAGGCAATGGACATCAAAAAGGATGTGGAGCAGGGTTTATCTAAACTGGTCCTTGCTGGTATTGATGTGCAGCCATCAGCTTCTTATCAAGATTTTTTTGATTGGTCAGAAACATTTTGGCAGGGACGTAAGTCAAGAAATTGAAGAAATTCCAATGTGATTTAGAGAATGATCGACAGGGACATATATTTTATTAGATGATACCTAGGGATACGTCTGAGAGTCAACATCGTGTGGCCTTTGGTAGTTCTACAGAGGATTCTTCAGAGGCCTCTGATTATGATTCTTCATCTGCTGCATCATCATCATCATCTTTTTTGTTTCGAGGCCTGCAACCTGGGAAAGAGGAAGGGGGCACATGTCATGACATCACTGGGGGTGGGGCTCCTCTCCTTGTCAATTACAACATCAACAGTTTCAACAATGCCAACATTATTAACTCCTAGTATAAATTCCATTGTTACATCAGTTACTCTTTATGATGTTCCCTCTATAACAACACTTTATTCTCTTGTTTTTAGTCTTTCTGACCGTGTTTTATCAACACATGAGGTTTCTTTGTTAGAACGAGGGTTATCTTTTGTACCTAGCCATGCATTTGATTCTTTTGATACTCAGGTATATCTGCAAAGATTTTTTAGGCGTTTACAGCTAGCATTATATTTTCAGGGAGTGGATCGTTTTCTGAGGAATTGGTTCAGTTTGTGCCACATTCAAAATGGGTCCCTCCCTCCAGTACTATAGATGCCAATTTATTGGCATTTCTGAAGGTGGTTATTTTGGAGGTTCATGAATTACCTCATAGATCTATGAGATATAAACTTTCTTTGGCCGAAAGGCACGTTTTAGGAGCATTAATTACTTATGTTTCTATTCTAGTTGGACTTGTCCATAAAGGTGGGAGGATTGTTGTTCTGAATAAGAGGAGCTATGATGAGGAAGTTCTTTTGCAAATAGGAGATGGATGGTTTTATCATCCTTTAACTGGAGATCCTCCTGGAGATATACAAGTAGACGTATTTGTGGTTTTGGAATCAGCATTACATTAGGGGTTGATCTCTGATTGTTTGTTTCAGTTTTTGTGGATTGCTTACCCAAGAATTCCTTGTTTCTACATTTTACCTAAGATACATAAAAACCCCTTGAGGCCACTGGGATGTCCTATAGTCTCGACAAGAGATTTCCTTTTGGAACCCCTCTCTAAATATTTAGATCATTTTTTGAATCCTTTGATGAGAGGAGCGTTTTCTTATATTCAGGACTCAGGGGATCTATTGTCTAGATTGCAGGAAATTACTGTGGAACCATGTCGGTTCCTTGGAACCATGGACATTTTATCATTATATACACAAATTCCACAAGGGATGGTGATAGTGACTGCCACCCGCTATTTAGAACAGACTGATATGGCGGAGGGATTTCGGGTCTTTTAGGTCCAGTTATTGTATCTGGTCCTTGAATGGAATTATTTTGAATATGGAGGAAGGTTTTACCATCAAATTCATAGGGTCGCAATGGGGGATACAGCCTTTATGTATGTGCTTTTGAGGAGGATGTGGTGTGGTGTGGCCTTCTGAATTTTGGAATGACATGGTTTTGTGGACATGCTTCATCAATGATATATTTTTCATTTGGCGTGGTACAGAAGATAGGTTATTGCAATTTTTGCTTGGTTAAACCAGGCACATGATTATTTAAAGTTTGCTCCGGAATATTCCCATACCAATGTCCATTTTTTAGGTTTGGTTATTTCATCCGTTGATGGGGTTTTACAGACATCTCTTGATCGGAAACCCATGGATCGCAATAGTCTTTTAGACTATTGCACTTTTCACTTGTGGCACTTAAGAGATACAGTAACATCCCCATGGGGCAATTTTTGCGGGTTAAGCAGGTTTGTTTGACTGTTTCTGAATTTCGGTCTCAGGCGGAGGTTATGAAATGTCGGTTTCAACAGAAACATTACCCTGGTATTGTGGGAAAACGAGCGTATACTCGGGCTAATTATGCTAACAGAGATTTGCTTTTCCTTCCTCTGTGGATCCACTTTTTGAGGGACAGGTTTGTGTTCTTCTCTATTCTTCTGATGCATTTTGGATAAAATGAATTATTTGTAAATACTGGGATCTTTTACGTCTCCACTCTGTGTTTACTCATGATTTATGTTTTGCATTTAGTAGGGATTGAAACCTCATGGATCGGTTAGTTCGGACTCGTATGTCTCTACTCTCCTTCGTGGGGGAAGTAGTGCGACATGCAAAGTGTAGCCACTATATGATCTGTAAATATACAATGGATGCTAGTGTGTTTGATCATCCTAGTTTGCCATGTCCTTCAAGTTGCGATTTTGCACAACATGTGATAGTGAAGCAGTGATCTATTGTGATTTATGCCCTTGTAATAAACTCTTTCTTAGTCAGACTTCACGTAAGTTCAAAACAAGGATCATAGAACATTTCTCTGCTTTACGACATGGGATATTGACTGCCCCTTTAGCAGACCATTGGCAGTTTGAGAGTCACATGCTTAGTGATCTTCATGTATCAGTAGTGGGTGGTGGAAATCTTTCTTTAACATTGTTACAGCAGGAACAAGCTTTAATCTATCGCTGCCAAACACATAGTCCCAGTGGTCTGAACGGGTCAATTGAATGGCAATGGTTCTTTTAAGAGTGGTAATATTTTTCCTTTGTATGTTGGATCTATGTATTTATGAAGGAAGGTTTGAATGTAGTTGATTGGTGGGTTATGTTTTTTTGATTGGATGTTGTGGGAAAGGATGTTTGTGATTGGTTGGTTTAATTTTGGGCTGGGTTTTTTAAGAGATCTGAAGGGGCAGTTTGCCAAGGTAGTGCTATTCTATTAGGAACGGATGGTGTTTTATGCATGAGTCACGTTGCTAGTTTAAGGTTTTTGGTTTGTTGTAGTTAATTTAGATTTAATTATATATTCTTATATATTTCTAGTATACAGCTTTGATGAAGACATTTTTACCTTGCCCATCTTTAGGGCACAGAGGCTATGCGGGTAGCATTGAAAATCTAATTGAAATCCCACTGCTATCTGTGTAGCCTCTGCGGGTGCTGTGGCATGCAGGCTTACCCGAATTTTCACTTCCGCTGGCACAGAAGTGAAAATCTGCGTTGACGGGGTTGGCAGGCAGGCAATGCGCTGCTGCAGCGCATAGCTTGCCCAATTCAATATCAGGCCCCTCCTGTTTGGGCCATTGCAATGAGGAGTAGCTTAGTGGTTAGAGCTCTGGCTTGGGAGGCCAAAGACCTGGGTTCAATTCCCACTAGCACACCTTGGGCAAGTCATTTAATCCTCCATTGCTCAGAAAAATCCAAGTTATCAATGACCCTGTTTAATGTATGTTTACCAAGTTTAAGTTGCAATGTAAACTGCTTTGATTGAAATGATGAAGCGGTATAAATAACCTCCTCCTTGCTGGTCTCCCTCTGAATCATCTCCCCTTCAATTTATTCAAAGCTCAGCTGTGAGGCTAATCTTCTGCCAGCGTCATTATGCTCCTATTACCCCTCTTCTCAAGTCACTTCACTGGCTCCCCATTCGTTTCCATGTCCAGTTCAAATTTCTCCTGCTGACCTATAAGTGCCTTCACTCTGCAGCTCCTCACTACCTTTCTTCTCTTATCTCTCACTACACCCCTCCTTGGGAACTCCGTTCTTCTGGCAGATGCCTTCTATCTGTGTCCTCCTCTTCTACTGACAACTCCAGGCTTCTATCCTGCCACCTTGCTTCTCCTTATGCCTGGAACAAAAACTACCTCAGCTGGTGCATCAGGCTTCATAACTGGCCCAAGCTGAAAACTCACCTCTTCAAGGCCGCTTTTGGATCCTTATCCGCTTAGTCTCCTATGTGTTTCCTTGCCATTCCCCTAGATATAGCCTTGTCCTCAGCTGTTGTGTTGACTGTTTTGACTAGATCGATGAGCAGAGGCCGCCTTTTACATGTGCCTGTACAGCGCTGTGTATGCCTTGTAGTGCTATACAAATGATAACCAGCAGTACTATCAGTAGTAGGCTTAAGCCTAAAGCCTCAGCTAATCTCTGAGGAGAAAGGAAAAAAATTCTGTTCCCTTTCAATAATAAACTGAAGGAGCTTTTTTCAAATCAGTTTTCCTAGAATGGAATAATTTTTCAACCATAGTTCAGCAGTAACATTCTTACTGTAATTAGTCCTTTTCCGCCAGTCAGCCAAGGAAATATTTCTACCATTCACCTGAAAATACATTAACCTAGCAAACTTTATATCTCTTTTCCCCAGCAGAGATACTCCCCCATAATTAGATTTTCCACTTCTTTATTGTTAAGGTCCATTTTCTATTGTGACTCGCACAGTAAGTGCGTCATAATCTCAGGGCTTTCTTCGGCTTCCTGTGCCTGTTACAGTGTCTGATTCTGGTATCCCTCCGCCTGCAGCACTTTCCTGCTGCTTTGTGCACATGCTCAGCCCTGACCTGCTCTTTAACTCTCTCAGCGATTCACTGAAACTGCAGCCCGACTTCACACACATTCACACACACACACACACGCATTCACACACACACACACATTCTCTCACTCAGAGCCAGTAAATGTTAATTACTTTGGCATGTTTTTCTTATTTGGAAACTTCCCAGCCTTTCACTTTAAATACGTTATTTTTTTTTATTATTTCTGTTGCTCATCCTATCTGATGTTTAATTACTGCCTGCAGCACTCACTCAACATTAAACTCGGTCCCTGAGATCAGGAATCAGCACCAGATACCAAAACGACCCAGAGCAAGCAAAACAATTTTTTCCCATCACTACAGTGCTACAGGCAACAGCTGTCTGTGCTGTTTGCCTAGCTCATGCCCCTCCCAGAGTCTATTGCTGTACATGCACGATTACATCCAGGCTTGCCCATAAAACATTACTTCTATGGGGCAGCACAGGACCCCAGCACATATACCCCTGAAGCTACCGTGATCAAGGCAGCCATATCTCCCACTGGCCCCCAGTTCAAGCTCTGCCTCCACAGCCCCAGGAATGCAAGCACACTTAAAAAGCCCAAGACAAACAAACCACAGAGCAGGTAAAGGTTTATTTATTTTTCTCTGGCTACAGTACTGAATGCTGGGAGTTTGTATTTTTGTAGCTATCTTGTAGACTCACTGAAGGGCTCTTAGATGCCCAGAAGAAAACCCATGAGAACAGGAGAGAAGATGAAGAATCCGGAAGAGCTCTTTATGTTTCTTTGGGACCTTAATTCACTACTTTTTTGCTTGTCTTTATTACGCATATTTTGCTGTACTTGTGCATTGTAAATACTTAGGGATCAATTTTCAAAGGCACTTAACCAGGTAACAGGTTAGTTCCACTGAATATTCTCTCTGATTCCCTCAGGACTTTCTAGTCAGTGCTGGTGCAGTCTGGGAGTGGAGCGTGGGCAGAGTATCCACAGTATCAACATAAATTTACGTCAACTGAAAGGCTTTCCTAAATTTATCTGGCTAGCTATCTGGAGAGCAGGCTTAATATCGCTGCTATCTGTATAGCGCTGACAGTCAGCACTGAATCCAGATGTTCAGTATTTGCCACATACCAGATGTCAGCACTGAATTATTTTTTAGCTATAGTCAGTGTTTAAAAAACCCCAAAATGCTAACTATTGAGGCTGAATACTGGCTAGTTCATTTTTATTTTTTTATTTATTTTTGGGGATCATCAATAAAGGAATTTTACTTAAAGATTCCTTTGCTGCCCATGTGTCTTTTGAGAGCTTTGCATGTGGAGGCCGATTCTGAGTTGTGCGTCCCCGGGCCGTCCAGACATCCGGACAGCCCAGGCATGCACCCGATTCTGCTGCCACGGGGGCTAGATGGCCTCTCAGGAGCAGAATTGCAGTATAGTGGCTGGACATTCGGGATGTGCCCCGATTCAGGCACCCTGGACATCCACCCACATCCCCAGCTAGCTCAGCCTGGCTCCTGCATGGAGTCGCAGTGCCATGACATCATGTTGCCATGACACCACAGCTCCATGCCAGAGCCACATTCCTGGTGGCAATAGCAGACTCTGCGTTCCCTGCAGCCCGACCCTTCAATGGCCAAGGTCAGGCTGCAGGGCACCCCCTGCACCCCTCATCTGTTCTCTGCACTCCAACTCCAGCAGCCCCCAGCATCCAGGGGGACTTATTCCACCTCCGAGGTAGAATAAGTCACTTGTTGAAATGGCTGACCTCAGACCCCCTGTGCGTCTGGGGTAATGGCGCCACCCACAGCCTGCCCTCACTCCACCTGCAGCCTGCCCCCTCCCACCCACAAGCAGAGCTCCCCGCACAGCTCAGATCTACGTGCGGGGAGCTCTGTTCCCTGGATGCAGACCAGGCATTTAGCCACTCAGAATAAACCCCTTACTGTATATTCTTTTCCTCTTAGGCCTCAAGGTCTTCCTTCTCCTAGTGCACCAGGAGCCTTTCTGTAGTGTGCACTGGTGATTTTGCAGTGCTTCCCCCTTGTTTATATGAGTGTCAGGGTCCTTCTCTTTCATGTGGAGGTCAGGGTTGGCTCAACAATTAGGCAAACTAGGCAGCCACCTAGAAATTGGGTGGCAATTTCTGGGGGGGGGGGGGGGGGTGGGAGCAACGAACAGGGTGTTCAAAGCTAAACCATAGATTTCAACAGCCAAGAGGGTGCAAGGCTTAAGGTCTGTCTAGGGCGCCAATACCTTGAAGCAACTCTGAGGCTGACTCTGGTGGCGCCTCCAGCGCTACCCTGAGCCCCTTTAGTACGAAACCCCCTAGATCTCTGACTGTACAGCAGTAACATGAAACTTATTTTCAAATGATTCTTTTGGCAGTTAAAAGAAACAAAATCATCAGAAATCCCTTGTTTCAGTTTGGCTTCAGTAGCAGAGGTGATAAGAGTGTGGAAAGTGCCTGACTACTCTGCACTAATACAAATCCAAGGGCTCGTGCTGTGCTGTCCGCATTCAGTATTTTCACAAGCTAGAGAGGGAAAGTTCCTTTAGAATTAAAGCTATGGGGCCTTAGCACCCTCTGAGTTCAGGGCTCGCAACCATGATCTTGGACTCATCACATCTCATTCGCACAGTACTGTATCTTATGCCCCTGGACATGCAACTTTCCTGGCAATGAAAAATTACCGAGGTAATGGGAAAGTTGCGCACTTACGTTTAAACTCAGATGGACAAAAGAATAGGTAGGATGAATTAGGAACAGAAACAGTATGGCTGACCGGCGTTCCCAAGCCCACCAGCTCAAGATTCAGTTGTAGGAAGAGTTGGCATCAGGAGCGGCATAATTGGCAGCATTCCCCAGACCTGCCAGCCAAAGACAAAGACTTTTTCTGCTCCCTGATGCAGCTGCAGGAACTGAACACATTCACCATCCCGACTATCCCACCTCTCAAATGCAGGGAAAGATGCCGAATCTTCAGTCTGTATTAGAGCAGTTTTCGAGAGAGTGCCGGACTCAAGAGGAGAGTCCTCTACACACACATTTCCCACTGGAACAGCCAAAGATACTCTCTGCAGCTTCCATGGGGGCTGCAACATGCCTCACATTGGGGTCTGTGCAAGGAAACAGATGAATACGGACAGACAGACCACCACACAATGAAGGGAGCCTCCCAGTAGCTTATCAAAATGCACCTAAAAATACTCAAGGCATAAACAAAGAGAAATAATAAATGGGAAACGTTATAGTGCAATCCTGTGATCTCTGCTCTCTATAGTGCTCTTCTTCTTGCCCTCCTCTCCAGCTGGTTTCTGGAACCTTCCACAGAACAAACTCCAGAACTCATACCATCATTAGTGAGCAGAATATTGTGACCCCCCCCCCCCCACCTCTTATACCGCCTTTAGGAGGACTACGATATAAAATGAGTTTTACCTATTCAGTATGATATCAAAGCATGGAACTTATTAGCCCTTTCAGGTTGCCACTGAACAATAAACCTGGATACTCAATGCTCGGGCCGTATCCGGGTCAGCCGTGGAGACTGGAAGTTAACCAGGCAGAGGCGATATTCAACTAATGGTAGTGCTGAGTGCTGAATATCCCACTTAGGGGCATAGTCTGTAAACCAGGTAAATGCCTTTGAATATCGCGTCCTAAGAGCCTAATGCACATATGTGAGCATTTTTTCAATGAGTAAAGTTTGTAATGTGGACAAGTAAAGGCAAATGGGTGAGACTCATTTTAAGTTTTAGGACTCCTAAAGTGATAGAATGAATTGAAATGAGCCACCTTCTATATACAAGTTGTGAGAGTATAAGAGAATCTTAATCCTTTGTTCTCCTTCTGTCTCCTTCCCCTTCCCTGCTGTGCCCAAGTTCTCAGCTATTGTACTGTCTGTCCTGATTAGACTGTAAACTCTGATGAGCAGGGACCGTCTTTGACGTGTGTCTGTACAGCACTGCATATGCCTTGTAGCACTATATAAATGATTAATCGTAGTAGTAGTAGAATGATTCGATTTCTGAGTTAGAGTAATTTCTGCCAGGAAGCACTGCGGTAATCCGCTTACTGTGGGGAAACCAGTGGCAGGTTGGAGGTGTTTTGAATGAAGGCAGGAGATGGGTTTAATCCAGAGGCTACTGCAGTTGATTTAAAGAATCTGAAGCTGACTTATTGCAGGCAAGCATGTAAAACATCGGAAACAGATACGTTAAACCATTTGAACTACAACACAAGTTAACATGTTCAGTGGAAACTATAATTGTTGTGAGTAGCAGACGGGAAAGACAGTGTTAATAGCTTCATCTTGTCACCAAAATCCTGCCAATAGCCGCAACAATCCCCATACCCAGAGCCGGTGCTAGGATCTCTGGCACCCTCCCTGCAAACTATACATTGGTGCCCCTCCCTCATTATTATTATTATTATTGATAGACTCCACTCCCCCTTCCCAAAATTCCTTTGGGAACTATCTTCACATAAAGCTAGTATTTCTCCTTCAAATGAAATCTAAGAAGAAAATTGCAGTGAACTGGCAAATAAATACTGAGGAGTAAATACTTAACCTTGTATGAAGAGGCTGTGATAATCAAAGGGTTAATGTGATAAAGAATACACAATCATTGTATTTATTTATTTAACTAAAAAAAAAAGGCCTTCAAAGGTTAGCTTTTCGTGCCTCTTCTCACTCCTGCTTTTGTTGCCACAGATGTTTAAGAAAGGTTTGGACAAGTTCTTGGAGAAAAAGTCAATAGGCTGTTATTAAGCCAGACCTGGGGAAGCCCACTGCTATCCCTGGGTGTAAGCAGCATGGAAGCTGAGGTGAGCACTAAGAGGCAGGATTCAATCCTCGTGCTGATGTCAGCAGTCCTAACTGTCAATGTCGGCAGTATCTATGTGCGAAGCACTATCTGGTTGGACTTTGAGATTTCTTTGAGAGCACTGCTTTGCTGTTGCCTGTTGGAGCTGCTGTTATCGTGAACATGCAGAAACTTTGCTGGCATGCCGAAAGTGGAAAGATCACTCCATAGCCTCCTATGAGAGCCAGCAGTGGTGCTCCTTGTAGTGGACTAGCAGCGATGCTAAACACAAGCTTCAAGCCCTGTGCTGTGGCACACATACATCTGACTCTGACCAACCAATTCACTACACTGGAAGCTCCCCCACTCCCTCTATTCTCTGTGGCTGGCTGCCTGGTCAATATAACCTTAGCAGCGTGCCACAAGAGGGAAGAAGGGAGGCCTGGCATGTTTGGTGCCCTGCAGCAAAGCTGAAAGAAGTCTTGGATCAAATATTCTTAATGAGTAAGTCAGCAGCACTGAAATACTCCAGAGTGGCCTGTTGTGAAGCCTTGTGGTCCAGCTATTCTAGTGATGTGGATGTGGAATAAGACTACAAGTGTGCTGTTGACAATTCAGTCTGAGAGGTCCCATGGCATGGAGGAATAAAACAGTGCTTAGGAGATAATCGGAGTGTGGGGGAGGGGGTTGGGGTGTTAACAAATAAGTCAAGTGTCACAATATATAGTTCAGCTGTGGTTAATCTAGTGAAGTAATATTGTGTTTGTGCAACTGTTTTGACGTAAATGTAAAGATTGTATATCTTCCTTATTATGTGCATCGCTTCTTATTAACATTTGAATTAAAAAAAATAGTGTGAGATACCGCATTTGTGTGTGTGTGTGTGTGTATCAGTGGGTGAGTGTATTTGTGTCTTTCTGTGTGTCATGGAGACTGCGAGGGGCTACATAGACATGTACATGATATATGTGAGTGTCATGGGAACTATCGTGTTTTAGATATATGTGTGTGTGAATGTGTGTATCGTGAAGCCTATTGGGGGCTATGTGCATGGCTCTGTCATGAAGGGTGTCAAGGGCTACATGCATGTGTGTGTGTGGAACTGTGTGTGCATGTGAAAACAGCTCACATGGTGTGAAAAAGTGTCACATTTCTCCTTCCTTCATTTGCATATTTTGAGGTATGTATGTGGAGAAAGAGTTCAAAGAGAGATGATAAAGTGTGTCTCGTTATGGTAGAAGGGGAATGCAGGAAGGAACCTTTATAACTGGCGTTACCTATATATATGTCTCTCTTCAGATAGTGGATGTGTGTGAGTGATATGCGGGGATGGGATGCCTCTGTGTATGTTTGTGTGTGGGGGTAGGGTGCCTGTGTGTCTTCTGGTGAGGACGGCGGGCTGCACCTTTTAGCATATATTCATTGTGCTCTTTTCTCCTCTCCTGTGTGTAGACCCTCTTCTGCTGCCTCCCCCCATTAGCAGCATACAAAGGATGAAGCAATGAGAGCAGTCTGCCCCGGGTGGCAGCAGTAGTGCCAAATTTACTTTACTTGTTTGCCATGCAGCACATTGCTACCTCTGCTCTAGGCCCTGTGGCATTTACTCTCCCAAAGTCTCATGATAACACCGCAAGATTTTGCCCGGGAGGAAACAGCCACTGGGGACAGGCCTTGCATGGAGGCTGTGCTGTGCTATGTGGCAAACAAGTAAGTTTGCCCATAGGGTGGGGAGGTGCTGTTCTGGGTGCCAAATAGGCTCAGTATGCCACTGCTCCCACTCTGTTACCTTCCCTTTCTCCCTCCCCTTGCATTCTCATCCCATGCCCTCTATTCCCCTCCCCTCCCCCCCCCCATCTTTCTTTCCCAAACCCACTGGCCCTTTAAATTTTATCTTACCTCCTGTGTGTCTTTGGCCCTATCTCCTTGTTCTACAGCTGACTTTTTCTGCTCTTCAGGCCCCAGGAGCAGAAGAGGTGCTGCTCCAACTGACCCGCTTGGGTGGAGCACTGCGGCCAAGGCCCAAGGCACTTAAAGGCAGGGAACAGGAATTCTAGCAGGCACTGTGTCCAGCTGAAGTGATAAAAGTATAGGCAGCATTCAGAGAGTGGCTGCCGCTGGCTCACCATGCTCAGGTCACGTGATCACACCTTCCTGGACGCCATGTATCTGGTGTGCTTTGTGAATGTGTGCGCCAAGAACAGCCGCACCTCGCTCAAGTTTATCATCTGCCTTTCTAGACCCTGTGCTCGGCCTGCGCTTCATATGCTTGCTGCTGAAGAAGACCGCAAGCAATGGGGGGGGGGGGGGGAGGGCGCATTGCACTCAGCCTGGCCTATGAACTCGGCTGCTGTCAAGCAGCTGTGTAACTCAATGCAACCCCCAAATCTCTGATGGCGTCTTCATTTATGCCACCTCGACCGGCCACAGCACTGTGCTCAAGTTCCTGCTCCACACTTTCAAGCAGGGGCACAATGAGTGTATACGGGCACTGAGTGGCCAGCCTGGAGTGAGGGGGGCATCCCCGGAGCCACCAAGTTCCCAGCTCCCAACCTGGGAGATGTTGATGTTTTACAAATCTGTGTTGTGGTCTGAGGAGAGCTGCATCGAGGAGCGGCCTGATGACTCCCAAAGGTGGTGTGGAGCAGAAGGAAGTGTGTTTTGGGTCCGCAGGATAAGCTTCTCCTGCAGGCACACAGAACTACTGCTGACCGGCACTACCCTGCTGTGCTTACCCTGCTTACTGGGTAGGGCCGGCCCTGTCCATACCATATCCAAAAGAAGAGGATCCTCCCTAGCAACCAAAGTACTTCCATTTGACACCCACCATCCAAACGTCAATGTCTTATCCCTCTCTAAACAAAAGACAACATTTCCTCCCATCACATCACAGCTCTTCCAAACTGGTCCACCAAGTTTATTCTCATTTATCTCGTGCATATTGTCATGATGCGGGCACTAATAAAGTTCGTTTTAAGAAAAGAAATCCTGTTTTAGAAGAACTAGATATGCAGTTACCTTCAGGCACAGCTAGAGGGAGCAGGAACAGACATACTGGTCTTAATGAACCTAAGCTCACTGATGACCTGCAGCTGAAAGGGAACCAGGAAGTCAGCAGTAACGGTTCACTTTATAAGCCAGAGCAGAATGCTTCTGGACAGCAGTGGCATAAGCAGCAGTGGCAACAGCAGAGGAGGCAGTGGAATGAGCATGTGAAGCAGCAGGAGCTGAGGAAGGAGGAGAAAGAGGAAGAAGGAACTGGAGCTGGACTAGAAGGAGAAACAGCAGAGAACCCTGGAGGCTATCAAGGACATAAGCCTGATTGCTGTGGAAGAAGCCAAGCTGGAAGCTGGAGGAGAAACAGACCTCACAAGGTGGGAAGCCAGAAAGCCCAAACTGGACCTGTTGTGCAAGGGGAGTTTGGTGGAAGTTACTCCAAGGTGAGAGGCTCTGCCACGCCTAGTTCCTATACTCTGCTGTTTGTAACATAGAGAGAAGAAAGCTAAGAACCAGAGAGGGAGGTTCTGACAAAAGCTTATCTCTAGAGGATCATTGCCCAGTTTCACCTATTCAGAGGGAAAAGCATTTTTATAAGCAACGGAAGTTTTTACTCAGTGAGCCCAGGTATGAGGCATTGAACATTAACTGTAATGATTGTACTGCTAAAAGCTATGCTAAAAGAAGGATTCCTCCTAAGGGAAACAAGAGTGCAGACTGGTTCACCAAACTACCGCCAGCCTTAAGAGTCCCTGGTTATGTGAAGCCAAACTCCCAACTTGTAGATGACCATGCTGAAATAGACAGGGACAGTAAAAGCCCTTTGAATCAGTATAGGGGAGAGGAATTGATGGAAGTGGATTCTCCCAGCACTATTCCCTCACCTTTGCCTGAGGAAATGGAATGTGATTGGTGCACTGCCTATGCTCCAAAGTGTGTATGCTCCACAGAAGAATAAATGAAATATGATTTGATGTTTATTATACTGAATATTACTTTGAAGAAAACCTGCTTTAAACTGTGAAGTAACAGTTAACTAGCCAGTGAATATTGGTACCTTTTGAAACAAAGGACTGTTTCTGTTATCTAAAATATCTCTTAGTTGAACCTTGCTTTAAACGGGGAATAAAAGCCTTTATTACCCTACACTTGGATTCTTTGTTCTTTAACAGCGCTACCTAGTGGCGTATAATCTTTGTGTCACCGGTTACCGGATGACAATATTCATTATGGATATCTTGAAAACCTGAATGGCTGTGAAATTCCCAGGAAAGATTTAGGAAACCCTGCTGTTGAGAGAGGCTAAGAAGGCTAGAAACTTTCCTTCTAAAAATAAAGGGAGGTATAGGATAAACAGAAGCATAAAAATATAGAGGCCAAGTCAGTGATGTATGTCTCCGGGCCGTCCGGATGTCCAGACATCTGGACGGCCCGGGGATGCACCCGATCCTGCTCCTGTGGGGGTTAGAAGGCCCCACAGGAGCAGTATCGTGACATAAGGCCAGGATATCCAGGACATGCCCTGATTCCGGCACACCAGACATCCCAACACTTACCTGGCTAGCCCAGCCAGGCTCCTGCATGGAGCCGCGCTGTCATGGCACCATGGCTCCATGTAGAAGCCGCGATGCCCGGAAGACCCTGACATTCTTCATTCCCTGCTGCCCAACCCCTAATCGGGCCTACTGTGGCCAGGGCTGGGCTGCAGGAACACCCTGCACCCACTTACCCCGTTTACTGGCCCTGGCTGCTGACAGTCCCACCATCCAGGGGGACTTATTCCACCTCGAAGGTGGAATAAGTCCCCCATGCAAATGACCGACACCGGATGTATAGGACTGACCTTGCTCCACCTTCGGCCCACCCCTTCCCACCCACAAACAGAGCTCCCCACACATCTTGACTGTACATGCGTGGAGATCTGTCAACTGCAGCGGCACCCCAGAGCTTAGTGGGGATGGACGTCCAAACCTGAAGTCCATCCCCGCTAAACACAAACCAGAATCTACCCCATACGTAACAATGGCAGAAAAAAGAACACAGCCTATCCATTCTGTCCCTGCGATGCTTTCTTCTCCCTCGGAGATCTTCTGTGCTTGTCCCATGCTTGCTTGCATTCAGATGCTGCCCTTGCATCCATTATCTCCACTTGGAGACTCTTCTAGGCATCCACCACCCTTTCCATAACAAAATATTTCCTTAGACTACTGCTGCCTCTACCCCCTTTCACCCTTATCCTATGACCCCTCATTCCAGAGCCTCCTTTCCATTGCTTGGCTTTCATGTTTTTATACTTTGGAAGTTTTTAAGGGCTAGATTTACTAATATGTGTTACTGCATTACTACATAGTAGCTTCCATTTTATGCAGTTGGAGCTATTTACTAAAATTAGGGTTCAAATCCCACTAGAGGACAGCAACCTTGCGCCGGAAGGACTGGGGTTTCTACTCCCATAGGTGCCCCTTGTGGGCTTGGGCAAGCCACTTAACCCTCCATTGCCCATGTTCCCTGTAAAATAGTTATCTCCAAGTTAAAATGCCCTGTTCAATGTAATTTCAGTACGTTCAATGTAAACCGCCTTGATATCATGAAAGGCGGTATATAAGAAATGTTAAATAAATAAATAAATGCTAATAATGTGCATATGGGCCCATTACTAGCACAGGGCTGTGTGATACCTGCAAGGAGGCACGTACACCCGCCCCCCCTGCATTTACCATGTTTCATCATGCTAAAACGGCTGTGGGAGCAACTAACGCCACTCATTGAGGTGACATTAGTTGCATATGCAGTACTTGCCCTGAGCGCATGTAACGCAGAATACAAACATCAACACTAGCTGTACTGCGATAGGAATTCCCCTGTCTCACTCAGTCTCTGCCCTGATGCGTACTGCAAGGGTATCGCAAGGCCAATACCATGTGCTAAGCCCACGCTACCCCAGTAGAATGCTTTAGTAAACATGCCCCATTATGTGTTAAGGCATTAGTGCACGTTAACAAGTAGTAAATCTAGCCGAAAATGTATATCAAATCTCCCTTGTCCTGCCTCTCTTGTCCCCATATGCTTTAAGATGGAGACTGTCAACCATTTTAGTAGCTGCTGTCTGGACAGATTCCATCCTGCTTATATCTTTTTGAATATGTGGTCTCCAGAATTGCGCATAGCACTCCAACTGAGGTCTCACCATAGAGTTAAAAGGTCTTCTTGCATTTCTGTTTCATTGCTTGCCTTTCACAATCCAAGCTCAAAGTGAGTTACATTATTTTAACGATCATTAAGGCAGCAGGTGACTGCAGTGTAAGAGTATTTGTGTAGCATGCTTTGGGTGTCACAGTTATTATTGGAAGGAAATAAAAGGGGAAAAAATTTTGCTTAAACCTCTTTCAAAGGTACCTCAAGGTGAATTACATTCAGTTATGGTAGACATTTTCCTTGAAGGGCTACCAAAAGGGACTGCTACTGCTGGAAAGAAATCTGCACTTGGAAGTATTTGCCTGCTGGGAAATCCTCTAAATCTTGGGGAAAGGGACTTCTTTGGGTTAAAGCTGATAAATCTGTGTACTTTAGAATTCAGAGTTTTTGTTAAGTCGTTCAGGGCTTAGTACCACCAGAGAGCTTTCATTTAAATTTAAGGTCAGTCAGGGCTTCATACCACCAGAGAGTTTTTCATTTAAATCAAATTGGAGTATAGCTTAGCACAGAAGGTATAATAGGGAAAATATTCCTTGAGTAGAAAGAAAGAAATTGTTTCTAGAGACTTCTAACAAGAAACCTTCCAGATAGAAGGCAAGAGACCCGTGAAATTGTTTTAAATAGGTGTTAAAGCCAAGTTAAAGGGGCAAAATGAAATGCTCCCTCTATCAAACCAAGGGCTATGTGAATCGCTCAGGAAATTATTAAGAGATTACCTTAGAAGCACAGGTCAGGGCACTGTGTAGCAAGCCAGCTTTTACTAAAGTGTTCTTTTCCTTCCACCTACCCTGACTCCTACCCACCCCAGGCATAATCTTAGCTTTATAGGCTCTGAAAATTATTAAAGGGGAAGAGGTGGTCAAATTCCGTTTCAGGTTCAACTTCAGGAATAGATTAATTAAGGCCCTGAAATTAATCTTGAGGTGAACAAAGTCCCTTAAACTTATTAGGTATAGTTGTATTAATACAAGTATCCCTAGTAACTTTAAGTATGTAAACAACTTAAATAGCTAAACAAAACCTGAAAACTAAAATGCAGCCAGCAATCCAGCAGCAAGATGGAGGCTATTTAATCTTTTGCATTGAGTGTCACATGTACAATTTTCTCCCAGTTGGTGAGGGGTCTTATGTGTGTACTAGGTGCAAGGTGTTCTTTACTCTCAGGGAATGAGTCCGATCTCTGGAAGCTAAATTAGCAGACTTGGAGGACCTAAGGAAGACAGAAAAGTATACAGACAAGGCCTACAGGGACGTAATACTGAAGTTCCACCTTCAGCCTGGCAGCCAGCGGCGGCTCAAGGCAATCTGCTGCCTGAGGCAAGGGATGAGATGGCGCCCCCCCTCAGAGCCGGGGGGGGGGGGAATCTTTCTCAAAACACCAGTCAGGATCTGAACCAAACCAAAAAGCCTATTAGATAATATGTAGCAAATGCAAGATGTTCACACCACAAGGAACTAAAAGAAAGAGCGAGAACCACAGCAGTTTATAACTCCAAATAATAATTCATTTATATTTTGTTGTTATAAATTGTGTTATATGTTCAAAAAGAAAAATCAAGCACCATATTTTGCATTCACAGAACCCCCTCCTCAACAATGGGTGCAGAGCAGAGGTAGGACATTCACCCACAGAACTCAATATATTTAAAAAAAAAATTTGATTCTGGTCATCTCACCAACAACAAACATTTTCCAGTACCAGGCATATTGGGAACTAATATAAAACCCTACAAAAGTCACCGAAGATCTCCAAGGCCAAATCTACATAACACCGTATTTATAGGTCTGTTTTCTGAGGGTTATATTGTCCAAAATCAAAAAGAAATTAAGCCCTCACAACGTAGAGAGAGTAAAACTACATACAACCTTCTGTAGTCATTCATAAACATTCAGCATATCGAGAATGACTCTGTCATTAAAGAGAAAAAGAAAAAAGAACCAATGGTCTCAGACTAGATTGGGCACCACCTCTGGGTATGATTTCCCTGTAGGTTTAAAGCCCGTTTGCATCAATGACCAAAAATGGTTCTTAATTTAGAAGTGACGGTCTAAACAGTAATAATAATTCGAGATTACTCTTCATACTTTCTCAAATAATATAGTGAGACTTTGCTTATCTGTTAGTATATTAAAGAACTTCCCCGACGCCACCACACAGGCACCATCACTGCGTTTCGGCTCTTCCTCAGGGGGTTCAATAGTTCTTTCAAATAGAGTCTCATGAAATTTAATGGAAATGATAGGCGGCAATCAACCCTGCAGTTTGTAAATCTCTGAAACTGCCCGCCTCGCACTTAGACGCCGCGCATGCGATCTCCAGATAAGATAACAGATAAGCAAAGTCTCACTACATTATTTGAGAAAGTATGAAGAGTAATCTCGAATTATTATTATACTGTTTAGACCGTCACTTCTAAATTAAGAACCGTTTTTGGTCATTGATGCAAACGGGCTTTAAACCTACAGGGAAATCATACCCAGAGGTGGTGCCCAATCTAGTCTGAGACCATTGGTTCTTTTTTCTTTTTCTCTTTAATGACGGAGTCATTCTCGATATGCTGAATGTTTATGAATGACTACAGAAGGTTGTATGTAGTTTTACTCTCTCTATGTTGTGAGGGCTTAATTTCTTTTTGATTTTGGAAAAATTTACATAACATCATAAACTTTCAAAACTCGTACAATTGGCCTACCCAGATATCAAGTTGTTACAGTATACAAATTTGTGTTATGTACAAATTAACCGAACGCCTGGCCTCACTCATGCACTCAGAACACAGGCCCTCACTAAGTACAGAATATGTGACCATAAACTAAAGGAAAAATAAAAAATAGCTAGACAAAATTTAAACTAAAATCCAAGGTGTTGCATTGTTACATGGCCTATTACAGGATATTAGAATGATGATTCCATTCAGTTAGCTTCAGTATTCTAATATTATATATCATACTTGCTATATTATTATAGTAGGGATTTATTGCAATGATTTGTAGAAACAGTAAGTCTGTGAGGCATCAGCTTGGTTTTATTTCAATAGCTGCTGCCTCACAGACTTACTGTTTCTATGAAACATTGCAATAAATCTATATTATAATATAGCAAGTATGATATTTCATTTTTTAGTAATTCTAATAATATTATATATAAAATACAAGACCTTGTGATGTATTTCCTCAGAGGCTTGCCTCTGCCGACGCTGACAGGGGGATGAAAGGCTGAAATTTGAGCTTCCGCACCATCCTGCTTCTGAATGGGGTGGTGGTGGGAAGTGCCACGCTAAGGGAAAAGCACCCATGAAATCGGAAAATTTCAGCACGCTCTAAGATCAGCGGGCAGATTGATGACGTCATCCAACTGCGGAGTCCAATCACAGCAAGCTCAAAGTCCTAGACTTCAGAAACGCTGAATTCAGTAAAATGGCCAAGTACCTGAAGGAGGAGTTGGCAGGGTGGGAGGGGATATGGGAAGTGGAATTGCAGTGGGCTAAACTAAAGGAGGCGATAAAAGGGGCAACAGATACATATGTAAGGAAAGTAAATAAAAGCAAGAGGAAAAGGAAACCTGTTTGGTTCTCCAAAGAAGTGGCTGCTCAAATTAAGGCAAGAAACACAGCTTTCACAAAATTCAGAGGTTCGCAAACAGAGTTCTATGAACAAGTACAAGCTGAAATTGACAGAACATGCAAACAGGATATCCTGATAGTCATGGATGACTGGAATGCAAAAGTTGGCAACAAAGAAGAAGGCAAAGTAGTTGGAAAATATGGACTTGGCAACAGAAATGAAGCTGGAGAAAGACTGATAGAATTCTGCAAGACCAATGATCTATTCATCTCAAACACCTTCTTCGGCTTTCCTAAAGCTATGAGAGTTGAAGAAAATGTTCCAGCCGGAATTGGAATGTTGCAAGATGCTCAAGGTTCTATGTTGAATGATGCTGAGAAGATCAAGAAAAGATGGAAGGAATATACAAAGCTTTTATATGATAAAGATCAAGTGGACAAACAGCCGTTTCAACCTGTACCTTATGATCGGGAACCATTGGTGATGAAAGAAGAAGTTGAAGCAGCATTGAAAGCCTTATCAAAGAACAAAGCACCAGGCATTGATAGCATTCCTATAAAAGTATTACAGCAATCTGATGCAGCTGTTACCGTACTTACAAGGCTCTGCCAAGAAATATGGAAGACAACATCATGGCCAACTGACTGGAAAAGATCTGTGTTTATACCAATACTAAAGAAAGGTGATCCAACTGACTCTGGAAATTATCGCACAATCGCTCTGATCCCACATGCCAGCAAGATTCTACTGAAGATTATTCAAAAGAGACTACAACCATACCTGGAACAAGAACTACCTGAAGTGCAAGCAGGGTTCAGGAAAGAGCGAGGAACGAAAGACATCATTGGGGATGTGAGATGGATCCTTGAAAAGACTAAAGAATACCAAAAGGATATCTATTTGTGCTTTTGACTGTGTAAACCATGAGAAACTCTGGGCCACATTAAGAAGCATTGGTATACCAGAACACCTGGTCGTACTCTTGCACAATCTGTACATTGATCAACAAGCAACAGTTCGAACGGAACAAGGAGAAACAGAATGGTTTAAAATAAGCAAAGGTGTAAGACAAGGCTGCATACTTTCCCCCTACCTGTTTAATTTATATGCAGAACAAATCATCAGAGAAGCAGGATTGTATGAAAACAATAGAGGTGTGAAGACTCATCAACAACCTTTGCTATGCTGATGATACCACATTACTGGCTGAAAATGAAGATTTATTTATTTACATTCTCTTATATACTGCACCAGTGTGGTTTACATTGAACAAACTGAAATTACATTGAACAGGGCATTATAACTTGGAGATAACTATTTTACAGGGAACATGGGCTATGGAGGGTTAAGTGGCTTGCCCAAGACCACAAGGAGCACCTGTGGGACTAGAAACACCAGTCCTTCCAGCCCAAGGTTGTTATCCTCTAGTGGGATTTGAACCCCCAACCTTCTGGTCTGAAGTACCTTGCCCCAACCACTAGGCCACTCCTCCAACAACAAGATGATCTGAAACATTTGCTTCTCACAATCAAAGAACATCGTCTCAATATGGGCCTGCACCTTAATGTAAAGAAGACAAAGATCATGACAACTGCCATAATCAACAGGTTCATCGTTGAAGGAGAAGAAATTGAAATCATGAACAACTTTAACCTACTTGGATCAACTATCAATAAAGAAGCAATAAGCAGTCAAGAAATCAGACGACGCATTGCTCTTGGCAGAATGGCTATGAAAGACCTAGATAAGATTCTCAAGAGCAGAGATGTCTCTCTCCATACAAAGATTTGACTTGTTCAAGCCATGGTATATTTAATAACATCATATGGATCTGAAAGCTGTACAGTGAAAAAGATAGACAGGAAGAAAATTGATGCCTTTGAATTATGGTGCTGGCGGCGAATACTGTGTATACCATGGACTGCCTGAAGAACAAACCAGTCGGTACTAGAGGAGATCAAACCTAAGCTTTCTTTAGAAGCTCAGATGACAAGACTTCGACTTTCATACTTTGGACAGATCATGCAAAGAGAGAGATCATTAGAGAAAGACATCATGCTTGGCAAGATAGAAGGTCAACGCAGAAGAGGAAGGCCAGCAATGAGATGGATCAATACAATAACAGCAGCTACGGGTACCAGTCTGTCAACAATGAGCCGCCAGTCTGAAGACCAAACACAATTTAGGATTGCTATCCAGAGGGTCGCCATGAGTCGACTCCGACTCGATGGAACTTAACAACAACAACAACAGTGGGAATGTTCAGGCGTATTGGAAAGGGATTCAACAGTGGATTCAGGAGAATTTAGGGGAGGTGGTGGAGATGCGCCCAGGGGTAGCATTGCTATCATGGTGGGGGGAGGATAGTCAAAAAAGTGGGGGGTGGATGATTATGGCATGCTTAAGTGCAGCTAGATGTGAGATAGCTGCTGCATGGAAACAGAGAGAGTTACCCACAGTGATGGAATTTGAAGGGCGCTTGAGGCACACTGTCTTAATGGAAAAGCTAACGGCGGCCAGAAGGCAGAAGGGGGATAAGTTTGAAGCGGATGGGGGGAGTTATGGCATGTTTTGGGGGTGGGGGAGGAAAAGGGGGGAGGGAAGGGGGCGGTGGGGAGTGGGCAGTTAGAGGTTAGAGGTCGGTGAGGGGGGATAGGTGGAAGGTTTACATTGTCATTGAAAAGGTGGGACAGTTAGGGGCTGTTAGGATGGGGTTCGAAGGTTCTAGCATCTTAGAGCTGTAAGCTAAGTAAAATACAATAATTAAAGAATGAGTAATACATAATTGTTAATGGGTTAAAATCTTTATTGTAAGTGTTTATCATTTTCAAAGGTGGTTGTAAGTTTAAATAAAATATGCTGTTGGAAGAGAGGGGGGGTATAGGGGGGATGTGATTATCATAGATGCTAGTATTTAAGTATGGGGTTAACCTTCATCTATCTGTTCAATGTATCAGATTCTAGTGTGGAATTTTGGATATAATAAAAAACTTAAATTTAAAATAAATAAATAATAAAACAAGCATAATATTAAACATTAAATCTGATTAATGAAAAGCCACTTACACTGCCCCCCCCCAATCAAACCATTATAAGTATCTGCACATCTAATTAATTTTGTTATGACCAGATTATTGATGAGGAGGGAAGATATAAAATGAGAAAAACTAATCCTGGTATCCGTGAATTCAAAGGCTGGACTGGATTGTGCTAGAGCTGGAAAAAGTCTGGAAATCAGCAACAGTGAAGCTATCAGGTTGCTAAACAAAATTAAACATAGATGTTCCCTTAAAATTTGAAATTTCTTTGAATCTGAACTAACAAAATATATTAAATTTCAGTCTGGTAGCAGAAAGAACACAAAACTGCAAATCTCAAAAACAATCCATTTCCAGTACCCCCCAACCAAAACCCTACAGTTGACTACACCAAGAACCCAAAGTACAGGACCCATAGATCAAATCTACTATTCTATAACAGCACTAACTTCTGAAAGTCACACAACATGGAGCATACCAGAAAAGGCAGCACCACAAATATTGCAGTGGGCTCTAGAACATCCATATTCCTATTCAGAAAACTGAATGAGCCAGATTATTACAGATACCTACATAGAAACTCCATGCTAACAGAACACGTAGCCTCAGTAACACATGCACAACAGAGAAACATCGTCACCAAGTAGGGAATAAATTAATACAAACTAAAACCAGACATATGTAGACAAAAAATGCTTTTACCCATTACTCTAAGATTTACAGGATTTCTTTACTCCAGAGTGAGGCAAGAGAAAGAACTCTCACATGCTGGCATCTGCATTGTTTGTAGAAACTGACATAATGGTTCAGTGCAAGTGCAAATAATGCCACCTCAGTGGATGGTCTGAGTTGCACTGGCAGCTGTTTTGCCACATTGAAATGCAGTAACTGCAGGGGGATATAACTGCCTCCCTGCAGTTAGCCTATGGCCCCACGTTATTAAACTCTGGAATTCATTACCAGAAGATTTAGTAAAAGCTTTTAGTGTAGCTGGCTTTAAAAAAGGTTTGGACAAATTCCTGGAGGAAAGGCCCATAAACCATTATTAAAGAGGACCTGGGAAAGCCACTGCTTGCCCTGAGACAAGCATTGTGGAACCTGTGTGCCTTTTTGGGAACCTGCCAGGACTTGTGACCTGGATTGTGACCTAGGATACCGAGCTTGATAGACCTTGGTCTGACCCAGTATGGCATTTATGTTCTTATGTTCATATGCTACCAGCGCAGAGCTTAGGAAACATGCTGCTAAATATGCCAAACAAGAGGGACTCAATAGCACCTCCCACTTCCACAAAAACAAGAGTGACTTGGCACCGCAATACAGCACTTCCCGCCCTCTGAAAAACAAGAGAGGCTCAGTGGCCTTTACACAGCACTTCCCACCCTCTGAAAAGCAAGAGGGACATTGTGACCCCAACACAACACCTCCCACTCCAACATAAACACCAAGAAGGGCTTGGAAACCCCAACATAACTCCTGAATGCGCACTGGACCAGCATAGTGCTAATGTAAATATATATTCTGCAAAAGACAAAGGAAATGCAAGATGCTCGTACACCAAGGAACTAAAAGAAAAATTGAGAACCACAGTGCAGTTTATAAGACCAAATTATAATTCATTTTATTTTGTTATAAACTGCATTATGGTTCTTACTTTTTCTTTTTGAATATATATTCTGTATCCACAGAAAGCTCTCCCTCAACAATGAGTACAGAGCAGAAGTAGGACATTCATCCATAGAACTCAGTATATTTAAAAAAATAAATCTAATTCTGGTCATCTCACTAACAATATAAACATTCTCCAGTGCCAAGCATATTGTGAACTAATATAAAACCCTATAAAAGTCACCGAAGATCTACAATGTCAAATGAACCATACCATACTAGCATAATTTTCCAAAACTCATACAATAAGGGGCCTTCCCAGAAAAAAGCAGCACTATAAATACTGCAGTGGGTCCTAGAACATCCATACACTTATTTTAAAAGCTGAACAAGTCAAATTACTACAGTACAGATCCCTATGTACAAACTCCATGTTAACAGAATGCCTGGCCTTGGTCACACACTCAGAACACAGACTCCCATCAAATATAGAATAAGCGACCACAACCTAAAGTAAAAATAAAAATATGTAGACAAATTTAAACTGAAACCCCAAGAAGCCAGACTCCACGTGTGATGCAACACCAGAGAAATAAGAGATGCAGTTCCCCATACTGATTAAAATATAAAAATAGCACAAAGTCCAATCATTAAATTGAAAATATAATTATTTTTTCTACCTTTGTTGTCTGGCCATTTTATTCTGAGAGCAGCGTGTCCTGCGGGCAGGCTTTCCACTATGCCGTCGGCACTCCACAAGCCATCCTGAATGATGAGTGGGGGGCGCGCAGCTAGCAACAGTATCCTCCTGACATCGGCGCACCCTTGCCGTGCTTACCCAGCTTACTGTCCTGGTTCAGCATTTGTCTTTCTGCTTTCCCCCTCCCCCGATGTCCAGCATTTGTCTTCCTGCTTCCCCCTCCCCCTGCAATGGCAGCTAGTTAACAACTTTGATAAAAAAAGGAAAGCAGAAGCACAGATTCTTGTGACTCCAGCATGCTTGTAAGCCCTGATGGGTCCTGCTCCCTCTGATGCTTTTCGCATCGGGGGGGGGGGGGGGGGAGTGGAACCAAAAGGGACTTACAAGCGCACCAGAGTCTTGAAGACCCTGCACTTTTGCTTTCATTTTTTTTTTTCAAAGTTGACAGCTTGCCGCTGCTGCTCCAGTGTTCTCAGATCTGGAGCAGCAGCGGGGAGGGGGGGGGGCGGGAGGAGGTTGGAGGTCTGTGCTTGATTCTGCTGCTGCTGACCTAGGAGAAGCGGAGGCGGCAGTGACAGCAGCTGGTCCACTCTAATTTATTTTCACCATAGAAGGCAGAGTGAGGCAAACGCCACTTGGTTGTTTGAGGGGCATTTTTTTGCTGCTCCCAAAACTTTGCCCCAGAGGCGGCCGCCTCACTCTGCCTTATTATAGACTCGCCCCTGATTATCAATGTCCACCAATAACCAGATTAATATCAATATAATACAATTTAAATGCCTGTATGCAAATGCTAGAAGTCTAAAGCAGAAGATGTTTTTGTTGTTATTAAGTGCCATCGAGTTGGTGTCAATTCATGGCGACCCTCTGCATAGTTGTCCTAAATTGTGTTCAGTCTTAAGTCAGGCGGCTCATTGTTGACAGAGTGGCACCCATAGCTGCTGTTATTGTATCAACCCATCTAATTGCTGGCCTTCCTCTTTTGCATTGACCTTCTACCTTGCCAGACATGATGTCTTTCTCTAATAATCTCTCTCTTCACATGATGTGTCCAAAGTATAGTTGAAGTCTTGTCATCTGAGCTTCTAAATTCTAAAATCTAGTATTCGTCGCCAGTACCATAATTCAACAGCATCAATTTTCTTCCTGTCTATCTTTTTCACTGTCCAGCTTTCACATCCATATGATGTTATTGAAAATACCATGGCTTGAACAAGTTGAATCTTTGTATGGAGAGAGACATCTCTGCTCTTGAGAATCTTATCCAGGTCCTTCATAGCTATTCTGCCAAGAGCAATGTGTCATCTGAATCTTGACTGCTTCTTGCTTCTTTATTGATAGTTGATCCAAGTAGGTTAAAGTTGTCTATTTCAATTTCTTCTCCATCAATGATAACCTTATTGATTTTGCCAGTTGTCAAGATCTTTGTCTTCTTTACATTAAGGTGCAAGCCCATTTTAAGATTATGTTCCTTGATCTTGAGAAGCAAATGTTTCAGATCTTCTTCACTTTCAGCCAATATTGTGGTATCATTAGTATAGTGAAAGTTGTTGATGAGTCTTCCACCGATCTTCACACCTCTGTTGTCTTCATACAATCCTGCTTCTCTGATGGTCTTGTTCTTCATATAAATTAAACAGGTAGGGGGAGGTAAGCAGCCTTATTGTACACCTTTGCTGATTTTAAACTATTCTGTTTCTCCTTGTTCTGTTGGAAAAGCTGCTTCTTGATCAATGTAAAGGTTACGTAAGAGAACGAACAGGTGCTTTGATATACCCATGCTTCTTAATGATAAGAGAGTTAAACTATATAGCACTAAAAGAAAGGTAAGATAAAATTGGTATCTCAGAGCCCTGGTGGAAGGAGGACAACCAGTGGGACACTAATGATACCTGGGTAAAAAGTATATCGCAATGATAGGGTTGATCAAATTGGTAGAAGGGGTTGCACTCTCTGTTAGAGAGGGCATTGAGTCACACAGGATTAAAATTTTGCAGAAACCAAAATACAATGTAGAATCTCTAAGAATAGAAATTGCATGTAAGAGCATAAGATATGTCATACTGGGTCAGACCAAGGTCCATCAAGCCCAGTATCCTGTTTCCAACAGTGGCCAATCTAGGTCACAAGTACCTAGCAGTTTCCCCAAAAGAAACAGGTTCCACAATGCTTGTATTGGGGCAAACAGTGGATATTCTGGGCCCCCTTTAATAATGGTTTATGGTCCTTTCCTCCAGGAACTTGTCCAAACCTTTTTTAAACCGGCTTTTACTACATCCTCCAGTAGCAAATTCCAGAGTTTGATTACACGTTGAGTGAAAAAAATATTTTCCCTTATTGGTCTTAAATAGGTTACCCTGTAGCTTCATTTTATGCCCCCTATCCTTTCTATATTTTGATGGCGTAAACAATCGATCTATGTTTACCCATTCCACTCCATTCATTAATTTATAGATCTCTATCATATAAGAACATAAGAATATAAGATATGCCATACTGGGTCAGACCAAGATCCATCAAGCCCAATATCCTGTTTCCAAAAGTGGCCAATCTAGGTCATACGTACCTAGCAGTTTCCCCAAAAGACACAGGTTCCACAATGCTTGTATTGGGTCAAGTATTGATATCCTGGGTCCCTTCTTAATAATGGTTTATGGAACTTTCCTCCAGAAACTTGTCCAAAACCTTATTAAACCCAGCTACACTAAGAGCCTTTATTAAATCCTCCGGTAACAAATTCCAGAGTTTGATTACACGTTGAGTGAAAAAATATTTTCTTTTATTAATCTTAAATAGTTTATCCTGTAGCTTCATTGCATGTCCCGTAGTCTTTCTATATTCTGATAACGTAAACAATCAATCTACGTTTACCCGTTCCACTCCGTTCATTAATTTATAGACTTCTATCATATCTCCCCTCAGCCGTCTCTTTTCCAGGTTAAAGAGCCCTAACCTTTTTAGCCTTTCTTCATAAGGGTATCCTTCCATCCCCTTTACCATTTTGGTGGCTCTTCTCTAAACCTTTTCTAATAACGCTATATCCTTTTTAAGATACGGTGACCAGAATTGCACACAATATTCAAGGTGCAGTCTCACCATGGAACGATATAGAGGCATTATAATATCCTTTGTTTTATTTTCCATTCCTTTCCTTATGATACCTAGCATTCTATTTGCTCTCTTGGCCGCCGCTACACACTGGGTCGAGGATTTTAACATGTTATCCACAATGACGCCTAAATCTTTTTCCTGGGTGGTGGTCCCTAATGTGGAACCTTGCATTGTGTAACCATAGTTTGGGTTGTTCTTCCCTAGGTGCATAACTCTGCACTTGTCCACATTAAATTTCATCTGTCATTTTGATGCCCAGTCTTCCAATTTATCAAGATCCTCTTGCAATTTTCCACAATCCTCTTGGGTTTTAACAACTTTAAATAGTTTTGTGTCATCTGCAAATTTGATAACCTCACTCGTTATTCCCTTTTCTAGGTCATTTATGAATATGTCAAAAAGCAGCGGACCCAGCACAGATCCCTGGGTACACCACTATTCACCTTACTCCATTGGGAAAATTGGCTATTTAATTTAATTTAATTTAATTAACAGATTATTTATATACCGCTCCTTCCATTGATCAGGTGCGGTTTCCATATAACAACAATAAACAGTGTGGTCTGTTTTTACATATAACATTTGTAGCTAGGTAAATACAGTTAACAATTAATAATTAACAATTAACAATTAGTAAACTATGTACAGTTGAACATAATTAAACTATATACATTGTTTTGTTTTTCATTTACTTATTCGCTTTGTTTTAGGGTGTATCACTTCATTCTTTTGATGAGTTGTGTATTACTCGGGGTGGGATTATCCTTTATCCAGTTGGGGGGTGTGTGGTGTGCTGGTCAGAGATCCATAATGCTTTGTGAATAAGTGTGTTTTGAGTTTTTTTCTGAACTCCATTATGTCGGGTAATTGTCTTAGTTCTATTGGGATTGTGTTCCACAAGATAGGTGCTGCATGGGAGAAGGCTTTTTTGTTAGTGGATTTATTGGCCCTAATGAATTCTTTTGGAGTGGTTAGTTTATTAAGCTGGTCTCTCCTTTGTAGATTGTGTGTAGGTTCTATTTTGATAAGGTTATTTATGGGCAGGGGTGCTGTTTTTGTTATGGCTTTGTAGGTGGTTAATATAGTTTTATATTCTATGCGGCTTTGAATCGGGAGCCAGTGTAGATATTCTAAGATTGGGGTTATATGTTGGAAAGGTGGGGCTTTCGTTATGGTCCTTGCTGCTGCGTTTTGTGCTAATTGAAGTTTTTTTATGGCTTCCTTGCTTACGCCAAGTAAGGTTAGGTTTGCGAAGTCGAAATGTGGGGTTATGATTGCTTGTATGACGCGTTGGAAGTCCTGTAAGTGCATTAGTGGGCGGAGTTGCTTTAATATTTTTAGTTTAAAGTAAACTTTTTTTGCTATGTTTCTTACATGTGTGTCCATGCTGAGATGTTTATCCAGTATAACACCTAAGTAGCGTATTTCAGTTTTCAGTATGATATTATTATTTTGCAATGTAATATGCGAGGGGGGAATAAATGTTGTGCATTTAGTTACTATTAGGGCTTCTGTTTTTGAGTGATTGATGTGTAGATTGTTTTCATTTAGCCAGGTGTTGATTTCAGTGAGGCAGTCGTTAATGAGTTGTGTAGGGATATTTGGGATTTTGAATGGGACATACATCATTATGTCGTCCGCATATAGGTGATAGAGGACATTGAATTTTTTAAATATTGTACAGATGTGTTTTAGGTATATGTTAAAAAGCAACGCTGATAGAGCTGAGCCTTGTGGGAGGCCTAGTTCTTGTTTGTATGTTTTTGATGAGAGATTACCGATTTGTACCGTTTGTGATCGTTCTGTTAGATAAGAAGTAAACCACTTTAGGACAGTGGATTTAATACCTATTTGTTTAAGTTTATTGATCATTATTGAGTGGTGAACACTGTCGAAGGCTGCAGACACGTCTATGAATATGAGTAAGAATGCTTGTTTAGGTTTGTCTATTCCTCTCACAAGTGTATTGATTAGCACTGTTAGTAGTGATTCTACTCCGTGTCTGGGGCGAAAACCCATATTGCTGGTCGTCAAGTGGGGCTGAGCTATCAATGAATTCTTGTGTTTGAATTTGTACAGTTTTTTCGATTAATTTGGCCATGAATGGAATACTCGATATGGGTCTGTAAGAATTAGGTGATGATTTGTCAAGGGTAGTATTTTTTAGAATTGGGCGGATCTGTGCGTGTTTTAGAGTAGCGGGTAGGTATCCACTTTTTAGGGAGAGGTTTATTATTGGGAGGATGAACTGAGAGAGTACAGGTAGGGAGTTCTTTATCCAGGTTACTGGACAGGGGTCAAGTAGAGATGTAGTAGTATTAATGTTTGTGATGATGGATTTGAGTTCAACTTTGGTTAAGGGTTGAAATACAGACCATTCATCTGTGTTAAGTATTTGTGAAGTGTCTACTGGCTTAGGTGGTATGGGATGGTACTTTGTCTTGTTCATGTAGTAATTTGCCAGTGTTTGTGGGGTAATGTCTGTGATTTCATTACTGGAGTTGTGATTATTATTAGTCAGCTTTTGGACAATTGAGAAAAGTTCTCTAGGTCTATTTATTGCGTTGTTTAAGATAGAGGCGTGGTAGTTTTTCTTGGCATTGTTTATTGCGTCTTTATATTTGTTGAGTTGCGTGAGGTATGAGTCTTTTGTAATTGTGTTTTTATTTTTCCGCCATTTATATTCGGCTTTTCTTAAGTTCTTTTTCATTAGCTTTAAATCTTTATTGTACCAGGGGGTTTGATCTTTTTTAGGGTGTGTGTTTTTCTTAGTTATTTGTTTATTAGCTGCAGCATTTTTGATGGTTTTGTGCCAGTTCGTTACTGCTGCATCTAGGTTTATTGGTGATGTAGATAAATTAGGGATTATTATGTCGAGGAATTCTTCTTCATTGTATTTTTTAAATCTTGATGTATGTGCATTAGTTGTTGTTCGTTTAACTGATGTTTAGCCCTACCCTCTGCTTTCTATCTTTTAACCAGTTCTTGATCCACAATAGTACACTGCCTCCTATCCCATGACTCTTTAGTTTTGCCAAATGTTTCTGATGAGGGACCTTGTCGAAGGCTTTCTGAAAGTCCAAATACACTATATCAACTGACTCACCTTTGTCTGCATGTTTATTCACACCTTCAAAAAAACATAACAGATTAGTAAGACAAGATCTTCCTTGTCTAAAGCCATGTTGGCTGTCTCCCATTAAGCCATGACTATCTACATGTTCAGCAATTTTGTTCTTTATGATGGTTTCTACCATTTTTTGCTGGTACTGATGTCAGGCTCACTGGTCTGTAGTTTCCCAGATCACCCCTGGAACCCTTTTTAAAAATTGGTGTTACGTTCGCCATCCTCCAGTCTTCAGGTATTACAGATGATTTTAATGATAGTTCACAGATTACCATAAGGAGTGGAGTGGAGGAGTGGCCTAGTGGTTGGGGCAGGGTACTTCAGACCAAAAGGTCAGGGGTTCAAATCCCACTAGAGAACAGCAACCTTGGGCCAGAAGGACTGGGGCTTCTGGTCCCACAGGTGCTCCTTGTGGTCTTGGGCAAGCCACTTAACCCTCCATAGCCCATGTTCCCTGTAAAATAGTTATCTCCAGGTTATAATGCCCTGTTCAATGTAAACCACACTGATGCAGAATAGCATGGTATATAAGAAAATATAAATAAAATAATAAATACTAATAGCAGGTCTGCAATCTCATATTTCAGTTCTTTCAAAACCCTTGGATGTATATCATCCAGCCCAGATGATTTGCTACTCTTTAGTTTATCTAATAGTTGTAATACATCTTCCCGATGTATCGATATTTCCTTCAATTCTTCCGCACCTTTAAATGCCACTTCAGTCATGGGTAACATCCCGACATCTTCCTCAGTAAAGACCGAAGCAAAGAATTCATTCAGTCTCTCCATTATCGCCTTGTCGCCTCTTAGTGCCCCTTTAACCCCTCTATCATCTAATGGACCAACTAACTCTCTCACAGGTTTTTTGCTACGAATGTACTTGAAAAAGTCTTTATTACGTGTTTTTGCTTCCGCAGCAAGCTTCTTCTCAAATTCTCCCTTTGCCTGCCTTATCAATGCCTTACATTTAACTTGCCAATGCTTGTGCTGTTTCCAGATTTCCTCATTTGGCTCTTTTTTCCATTTCCTGAAAGATGCTTTTTTGGCTACAACATCCTCTCTGACCTAACCTTTAAACCATGCTGGCAGTTTTTTGGACTTCCTTCCACTTTTCTTAAAGCGTGGAATACAGCTGGTCTGGGCTTCCAAGATAGTATTTTTTTCAACAACAACCAAGCTTGATGTAAGTCTTTAACCTTTGCAACTGCTCCTTTTAGTTTTTTCTTAACTATTTTCCTCATTTTATCATAGTCTCCCTTTCGAACGTTAAAAGGTAGTACTGTGGATTTCCTTACCATCCCTCCTCCATTAATTAGATCAAACGCAATCATGCTATGTTCACTATTGCCAAGTGGCCCCAACAACCTTATCTCTTGCACCAGATCTGGTGTTCAACTAAGGACTACGTCCAATATGGCTTCCCCTCCGGTTGGTTCATGAACCAGCTGCTCCAAGAAGCAGTAATTTATTTCATCTAGGAACTTTATCTCCCTAGCATGTCCTGCCGTGACACTGACCCAGTCGATACCAGGGCAATTGAAATCACCCATTATTATTACTGTGCTGTAACTTTTGTTAGCTTCCTTGATTTCTTTGAGCATTTCATCATCCATTTGTTCATTCTGGCCAGGCGGTCGATAGTACACCCCCACTGCCATCGCCTTCCCCTTCTTACATGGAATTTCAATCCATAGAGATTCTACAGCAAATTTTGTTTCCTGTAAAACTTTAATCCTTTCTGACTCAATGCCCTCTCTAACATAAGAGCGCAACCCCTCCACCAATTTGATCAGCTCTATCTTTACAATATAGTTTGTATCCAAGTATCACAGTGTCCCACAGGTTGTTCTTCTTCCACCATCTCTCTGAGATTCCAATCATATTTAACCTCTCATTTAGTGCTATATATTCTAACTCTCCCATTTTATTTTTTAGACTTCTAGCATTTGCATACAAGCATTTTAGAGACTTTATTTTATTCATATTAATTTGGCTATTGGTAGGCATGGGTAATTTGGGATCTTTAAGCTCTGTCTGCTCCATACTCGAGGGCATTTGGGCTACTTTACTCTTTTTTGGAACCTCTCTGCTTTTGGTCATATCCTTCAAGGATACATTCTTCCGAACCATGCGCTCTTGTGCAACCGTCTGCTTTCCCCTATTATCTAGTATAAAAGCTGTTCTATCTCCTTTTTAAAGATTAATGCCAGCAGCCTGGTTCTATGCCGGTTACGGTGGAGCTCATCTCTTCGGAAGAGCCTCTCCTTTCCCCAGAATGTTCTCCAATTCCTAAGAAATCCAAAACCCTCATCCTTGCACCATCGTCTCATCGACGCATTGAGACTCTGGAGCTCTGCCTGCCTTTTGGGTCCTGTGCGTAGAACGGGAAGCATTACAGAGAATGCTACCCTGGAAGTTCTGGATTTCAACTTCCTACCTAAAAGCCTAAATTTAGCCTCCGGAGCCTCCCTACCACACTTTCCTATGTCATTGGTACTGACATGTACCAAGACAGCAGACTCCTCCCCAGCATTGTCTAAGGCCTTGTCTAGATGGTGCGTGAGGTTCGCTACCTTCGCATCAAGCAGGTATGTTACCAGGCAATCCTTACGTCCACCAGCGCCCCAGCTATCTACATGCCTAAAGATTGAATCACTAACTATAACGGCTGTCCTATCCCTTCCCTCGTGGGTACATGGCCCTGGAGAAACCTCCTTGGTGTGAGAAGGTTTTACATCACCTGGAGAACAGGTCCTAGCTTCAGGATCACTTCCTGCTGCAGCAGGGTGATGCTCTCCTGTCATGTGACCTCTCTTCTCCATGGCAACAGGGATCCTGCCAGATTGGAGGTGAACTTCAGTACTGTATCCCTGTAGGTCTCGTCTATGTACCTCTCTGTCTTCCTTATGTACTCCAAGTCTGCTACTCTAGCTTCCAGAGATCGGATTCATTCCCTGAGAGCAAAGAACTCCTTGCACCTAGTGCACACATAAGACACCTCACCAACTGGGAGAAATTCATACATTTGACAGTCAATGCAAAAGACTGGAAAACCTCCATCTTGCTGTTGGACTGCTGTGTGCATCTTAGTTTTAATTTTGTGTTTAGATCTTTAAGTTCTTTACTTACTAAGGGTTGTTGGGTATACTTATACTATTTATTTATATATATATATATATATTTGTGGTGAGGAGGAGGCAGCCCAGCATGAAAATAAAGGAGAAAGAAGAACTTTTCTTCTTCTCGGGGGATGGGTTCACTAGAACACATACATCACAGCAGAATCCCTGAGAGAAACCAAGAGGGCAGTGCTAGGCTTAAGCCACTCCCAGACCTCATGACAACCTCAGGCAAGAGTAGGAGGTACAAGTGGGTGGAGTCAGGAAGGGAGTTGCCCTGCTCAGCGTTTAAGTTTGAGGGAACAAACAAAGTGAGCAGAGAGGCAAGGAACTCCAGAAAGGCCTGGAAAGCCAGAAAGGCCAGGAACTCCAGAAAGGCCAGGAACTGCAGAGATGCAGGAGAGAGCAAACACAGCAGAACCAGCAACCATGAAAGAAACAGTTACAAAGTGAGTAGCAGCAGAGACAAGAGCAGCCAGCACTGCAGCCCAGGAAGCTACAGGGAAGGTTCCAGGCAAAGGACCAAACAGACTGGCAACAGGGAGAAAGAGAGAAGGTTGGCTTTAAGGAAGCTAAGGCAAGAGTGCTTAGACTCACCGGAGGAAGGGTCTATCTGCAGGCATCAGAAGCCCCAGGAAGGGAAGTGGAGAGCTTACCCTGAGTCACTGTCTAGCTCAGAGACAGAGGGAGTGCCAAGCCGGAGAAGCCTCAGCCAGGAAGGTGCTGCAATCAGACTCCAAGGTAGGAGAGTTAAAGCCATAAAGCCTAAACCCTGTGTTATTCGCTCTGATTCAGAAGAGAGGTTAAAGCCTAGGAAAACCCGGAATAGGAGTAAGGGTTTTGCCAGGGACACTGAACAGGAAGAGCCCAGTGAAATCCTACCAAAAGGTGAAAGGGTCATTCAGTGGCATAGGCTATTTAATCTGCTAAAGAATATTAAGGATAAACTGCCAGAACGATTACAAGCATTGCCAAGTTACAGCTCAGTTGAAAGCATGGAAGTAGCAGGCCAAGAAAGTGACCTTACTTCAGTTTGTTCTGAGATGGACTGTAATGTGTGCATGAAGGCTGAGTAATGGAAGCCTGAGAAAGGAAAGAAGTGAAGCTTGTGTAAATATCTTTATTGCAACACTGGTTACAAGTGTTACCTTAAGAGGAGAAGAATAATCCGGTATTTTGCTTTGACCTGAATGTGTACATTTGCTTTGAAGATTTTGTCAACCATTTTGACACAGATGCTAATAAAATTCCTGTGTGCTTTAAAACAACCACTCGGTTCATAATCTCCTTGGCACAACTACAATCCTTGGGAAAGAGGAATTGAGATGGCTTCCCGTCCCTACTAGGCAACCGCCTGGTAGGGGCCCGACCGCCACAATATATATATTTCTTCTATACCGCTCCTTCCAGAGATCAAGGGCAGTTTACAGTTAACAGTTAAACAACTTTTGGAACAGTTGTTCCAAACAAACAAACTTGTGTGTCAAACTTTGTATTTATATATATACAAGAATCGGCCTCTTAACTTCGCTTTTTCTTTGGAAAGGGTGGGGGAAGGCTCTGGGGTTGTTTAAGGTAGGGGTGAGTGAGCCTGTAGGTTCTGGAGGTTAGTAGGTTGGTTCTGGAGGTTAGTAGGTTGGTTCTGTGTTTGTTGAGAGGTAGCTCGTAGGAGGTGAGGGATTTCAGTTGGGTTTTCAAAATGTTCAGTGAAAAGGTGAGTTTTGAGTCCTTTTCTGAATAGTTGGAGGTCTTTTGTCATGTGGAGGGTAAGTGGAAGTTCATTCCAGAGGGCAGAGGCAGCAAATGAAAAGGCTCTGGAGCTTGTAGTTTTCTTTGTCCTGCAGATGGTTTTGGGTATGACAAGTGAGTGGGTTGCATTTTGTCTGCTTGTTCTGGATTCTGGTGGGGAGTGTAGGAGGGTGGTTAGGTGTGAGGGGGAGATGTCATTGAGGAGCTTGAATGTTGTTAAGAGTATTTTATATGTTATCCAGCTATTTATAGGGAGCCAGTGTAGTTCATGTAGAATGGGGGTTATGTGGTCGGCTAGACGTGCTTTTGCTATCACCCTGCCAGACATGTTCTGGGCTCTTTGGAATATATTTGTGTTTTTAAGTGGTAGGCCATTCAAAAGAGTATTACAGTAGTCAAAATGGGGGGTAATTAATGAGTTGACTACAGACCTAAAATCATGGGTGTTGAGGAGGAGTCTTAGGTGCTGTACAGTCTTTAGTTTATAGAATACAGTTTTTGCTGTTTGCCTTATGTGGGGGAGCATACTGAGTGTGATCTAATATTATCCCTAGGTATTTTACCTCTTGTTTAACTGGGATAGCGGTGTTGTTGATTATGATGGTTTTTGGATAGATTGTATCATGTTTTCTTGATACAAACTTAGCTTCAGGTTTTTTTAGGTTAATGTTGAGTTAGGTGGTTTCTAGCCAGGATTCAGCCCCTCTGATACATTCAGATAGGTTGTGGTATGAGGGGTTGCTAGTGTTTATGGGGATAGTGAGCATGATGTCATCGGCATAAATGTAATGGTTGATTTTGAATTTTTTATATATGTTCATGATGGGCTGGAAGTATAGATTAAAAAGGAGGGCCGAGAGGGCCGAACCTTGTGGAATTCCCTGTCCTTGGGAGACCGTTTCTGAGGTGTTCTGGCCTAGTTGGACACGTAGCAATCGGTGAGATATATATGACAAACCATTTAAGGACAGTGCCTCCTATTCCCAGGTTTGCTAGCCTTTCAATTAGTGTGTTATGTTGATGTTGTCAAATGCGGAGGTTATATCTATGAAAAGGAGTATGAAACCTTGTTTGTTGTCATCTGTTCCTCTAATGAGGTTATCCATCAGTGTTATTAGCAAGGTTTCAACACCATGGAAGGAGTGGAACCCGAATTGATGGGAGTCTAGGGGTGTGTGAAGGTTAATGTAGTCTTGTAGTTGGAGTTGGATGATTTTTTCTACTACCTTAGCAATGAACGGTATACTGGCTATGGGCCTGTATGAGGTTGGGTCTTTTGGATCTAATGCTGTATTTTTTAGGATGGGACAGATGTAGGTGAGTTTGAGGGCATCTGGCATGATGCCTTGTGAGAGTGATTGATTAATTATGTTTTGGATGTTTGTGGCGAGTACGGCTTTGATGGATTTGATCCATGATACTGGGCATGGGTCAAAGGGGGAAGTTGTGGGGTTAATCATTCTTATGACCTTGAGGAGGTGCTTTTGATCGACCACGTGAAAGCTTTCCCAATTTTTGGGGTTTTTTGGGTCTATATGTGTTGCCGTGATAGTGTTGGAGGACTTATTTTTTAGTTTCTCTGCAAAATGTGTGGCTAGGGTTTGTACGCTTATTGTGGAGTGTTCTGGTTCTGGTTTTTGGGGTTTTGTTAGTGATCTTACAATTGCAAATAATTCCCTTGGTCGATTAATGGCCATATTTATTACTTTAGTGTGGTAGTCTCGTTTTGATTTGTTGATTGCGTCTTTATATATATTGAGTAGGCTTATGTATTGGGATTTGTTTTCATTCGATTTTGTTCTTCATCTTTTTTCTTGTTTTCTCTGGGTTTTTTTAGCTTGGCAAGTTCTTGAGTAAACCATTTTTCAGATCTTTTTAGGGTTTTTTTTGGTGTGACTTGTGTGGGGGCGGCTGCCTTTTGGATGGTTGTGTTCCATTGGTTTATGGCTATATTGATGTTTGATGTGTTTGTTGCGAGTTTGGGTAATACATTGTCTAGGAAGGCATCTTTATTGAAGTGGGTAAAGAGTTTATGTGGTGTAGTGTTTTGTGTGTTGGTATTGGGTGTTTGTGTGTGGAGATAGAAGGTTATTACGTGATGGTCGGACCAGGGCACCTCAGTTATGGATGGGGGTGTGTGGAGTTGTTGGTTATTGAAAAGCATAGGGAGGAAGACAAGATCCATGGTATTTCCCTTTATGTGTGTGGGAACATGGATGATCTGTTTGTATCCCATTTCTGTCATTGTGTCCATGAAGTTTATTGTGTGAGAGGAATTGAGGGATGGGAGGTTCAAATCGCCCAGTATGATAAGTGGTTTTCTCAGTGAGGCTGTGCATGCGAGTTCCAGAATAGGGGTGAGGTTGTTGTGGTCAGATGATGGGGGCCTGTAGATGAGGCAGAGTGCAAGGGTTTTATTCTCTATTTTAATGATGTCCATGCCATCTATACTGTTAATGTTTGTTAGGATATAGTGGAGGTCTTTTTTGGTAAGGATGAGGGCTCCTCCCCCTCTTTTGGCATCCTAGTGGCAGTTGAATAGGTCATATTGTTGAGTGTGCAGTTGATTTAGTAGGATTGTGTCAGTGGGTGAAAGCCATGTCTCCATGATAAAGAGTAGGTCGGGTTTTTCATCTTTGATCAGGTCATTGACGATTGGTATTTTATTTCTTATAGACCGTATGTTTATGAGAATGAAATTTTGCAGAGTAAGTGTGTTGGAGGAGTCATGCGTACTACTAGGTTGTTGATGTTTTATTTGAATTAGTCTAGGATAGAATCTGTGGGTAGTTTGGTGTGGATTTTGGTTATGGGCGTAGATACTTGGTGGAGAATGTAACATGTTTCTGTATGTGTTGTGGATAATGGGACTAGTATTATAGGGGGTTTGGTCTGTTAGGTATATTATACTAATAAAACTATACCTAATATGTTTAATGTACTTTGTTCACCTGAAGCTTAATTAATATCAGGTTCTTCATGTATGCCTGATGAGGATAAACAACTGCACCTGAGAGTGAATATGGCGCCTCCTTTCCTTTAAGAGGTTTAAGCACCTATAAAGCTACGATTATCCGAGGGGTGGGTGGGTGTCGTAGAGGGAGGGAAGAAAGGAAATAAGACATTAAAAGCTGGCTGCTACATAGTACCTTCTCCTGTGCTTCTAAGGTAATCTGTGACCAATTTCCTGGGTGATTCACATAGCTCTTGCTTGGATAGAGGGAGTCTTAGGTTCAAACTTTAACCAGAAAGCTCTCTGCTGAGTTTTAAATTTAAACAGAAAGCTCTTTGCTGCTGCTAGGCCCTGACTGAGTATTAAATTTAAAATAGAAACATAGAAACATAGAAATATGACGACAGAAAAAGACCACATGGCCTATCTAGTCTGTCCTTCCATAACAACTACAACAGTCCACTTTTTGCCTTTAGAGATCCTCTGTGTTGGTCCCATGCTTTCTTGAATTCAGTTACTGTCCTCATCTCTACCACCTCCACTGGGAGACTATTCCACGGATCCACTACTCTTTCCGTAAAGAAATATTTCCGCATATCACTCCTGAATCTATCTCCCTTCACCCTCATCCCATGTCCCCTCGTAGCAGAACTTGCTTTCAATTGAAAGAGGCTCTCTCCCTGAACATTTATGCCACGGAGGTATTTAAACATCTCAATCATATCACCTCTATCCCCGCCTTTCCTCTAAGGTGTACATATTAAGATCCTTAAGTCTGTCCTCATATGCTTTATAATGAAGCCCATTAATCATTTTGGTAGCAACCCTCTGCACCGACTCCATCCTGTTCACATCCTTTTGAAGGTGCGGTCTCCAGAATTGCACACCATACTCCAAATGAGGTCGCACCAAAGACTTATACAGAGGCATTATCACCTCCTTTTTTCTGCTAGCCATTCCTCTCCGTATGCACCCAAGCATCCTTCTAGCTTTTGCTGTCGCCTTTTCCACCTGTTTAGCTACTTTAAGATCATCAGACACAACCATGCCTAGGTCCCGCTCTTCTTTAGTGGACAAAAGTACTTCACCTCCTATACTGTATTGCTCCCTTGGATTGCTGCAGCCCAAATGCATGACCTTACATTTTTTAACATTAAATCCCAGCTGCCAAATTCTAGCCCATTCTTCAAGCTTAGCTAGATCCCTCCTCATGTTATCTACCCCTTCCTGGGTGTCTACTCTATTGCAGATTTTGGTATCATCCGCAAAGAGGCAAACCTTACCCGACAGCCCTTCCGCTATATCACTAACAAAGATGTTAAAAAGAATCGGACCAAGGACAGATCCCTGGGGCACACCACTGGTAACATCCTTCTCCTCAGAGTGAGCTCCATTTACTTGTACTCTTTGTCGCCTCCCACCCAACCAATTTCTAACCCAAGCAGTAACTTTAGGGTCCATCCCTAGGGTGCTCAGTTTGTTTATAAGTCGCCTGTGAGGAACAGTGTCAAAGGCTTTACGGAAATCTAAATACACCACATCTAGAGCTCTCCCTCGGTCCAACTCCCTGGTCACCCAGTCAAAAAATCAATCAGATTTGTCTGACAAGACCTGCCTCTGGTGAATCCATGCTGCCTCGGATCCTGTAATCCGCTGGACTCCAGAAACCTCACTATTTTCTCTTTCAGCAGCGTTTCCAATAATTTACTCACCACCGAAGTTAAACTAACCGGCCTGTAGTTTTCAACCACATCCTTACTTCCGCTTTTGTGTAAAGGCACCACATGAGCCTCTCTCCAGTCCTTTGGCACCACTCCTGACTCCAACGAGGCATTGAAAAGGTCAGTCAGTGGAGCTGCTAGAACGTCCCCAAGTTCCCTCAGTATTCTAGGGTGTATCCCATCCGGTCCCATCGCTTTGTCTACTTTAAGTTGAGCTAGTTTCTCACGAACACAGTCTTCTGAAAATAGTTCAAGATGTCCCTCGCTTCTGTTCTTATTTGTGGGTGTTTTCTGAGATCCTGCTCCTGGTTCTTCATCTGTGAACACAGAACAAAAATATTTGTTAAGCAATTCCGCTTTATCCTTATCAGCTTCTACATATTCCCCCCCTGCACCCTTGAGTCTGACAATACCACTTTTGCTCTTCCTCTTCTCACTAATATATCTGAAAAATGTCTTATCCCCCCATTTTATTGCATTGGCTATTTCCTCCTCCTTTTGAATCTTTGCCTTCTTGACTACTTTGCTAGCTTCTCTAAGTTTTTCCAAATACAGATGCCTGTCTTCTGCTCTCTGTGATCTCTTGTATTTCATGAAGGCCTCCCTCTTTTTCTTCACTTTTTCAGCTACTTCCTTCGAAAACCATAGCGGTCTCCTGTTCCTTTTGCCTTTATTTACCATTTTAACAAAAAGGTTGGTTGCCCTTAAAATACCCCCTTTCAGTTTTGCCCACTGTTTTTCTACATCCCCCAGCTGTTCCCATCCCACTAACGACTCCCTGAGGTATTGGCCCATCTTCGCAAAGTTAGTCTTCCTAAAGTCTAAGATCCTCACCTTGGAATGGATTCTAACAGCCCTAGTCCTAATACTGAACCACACCATCTGGTGATCACTGGATGCAAAATGATCTCCCACTACAACATCAGAAACACTTTCACCATTGGTAAGCACCAAGTCCAGTATGGCCCCTTCACGTGTGTGGTCTGTTACCAATTGCCTGAATAGTTCTCCCTGTAGAGAATCCAGGATCTCCTTACTTCTAGATGATACTGCAGCAGGAATGTGCCAATCAACATCTGGCATATTGAAATCTCCTATCAGTAGCACTTCCCCTTTCCTAGCAATGCTGCATATATCTTCAATTAACTCTCTGTCCACCTCTTCCTCTTGTGAGGGAGGTCTGTATATCACTCCAATGCAAATAGATTTCTCTTTCCCTCTTTCTAGTTTAACCCACAATGCCTCCTCTCTCCATTTTAAGCTCTGTAATTCCAAAGCTTTAATAGTAGTTTTTACATATAGTGCCACTCCTCCTCCTCTTCTTCCTACCCTGTCCTTCCTGAATAAAGTATAGCCAGGTTTAGTTACATCCCAGTCATTGTTTTCTGTGAACCATGTTTCTGTAACTGCCACTAAATCCAAGTCAGCCACTCCCACCAAAGCTTCAACCTCAGGGATCTTATTTCCCACGCTACGGGCATTAATACACACTGCTTTCCATATGTTACCCCTGTTACCCATTTCCATAAAGGTATTTAATGTATCACCTACCTGGGGGCTTTCACTTACCTGGGGGCTTTCTTCACCCATCCCCAAGGAATCTAGTTTAAAGCCCTCTTCAGTAGATTAGCCAGTCTACTACCAAAGATGCGTTGACCTCTCTTGGACAGATGGATGCCATCTCTGCTTTGCAACCCTTGGAAAAGCATCCCATGGTCTAGGAAACCAAAACGCTCTCGATGACACCATCCACGCAGCCATGCATTTGTCTCCAGGATGCGAGCCTCTCTGCCTTGGCCTTTACCCTCAAAATGGAAGCTTTCTGCTGGGTTTTAAACTTAAACTGAAAGCTACCTGTTGAGTTCTTAATTTAACTAAAAGCTCTTTGCTAATACTAGGCCCTGATTGATTAAATAAATATACTGGATTTACAGATTAATCAGCTTTAATCTAAAGAATTCCTTTTTCTCCAAGATTTAGAAAAATTCTCATAAGTAAATACTTACAATTGCAGATCTCTCTCTAGAAGTAGCAGTCCCTTTTTGTAGTCCTTCAGTATATGAAAAGGGGAAGGTGATGGCAGTGGAGATGTATTATCGAATGCTTGGCCAGAATGAACAGATGGATGATGAAATGCTAACAGAAATCAGGGAAGCTAACAAAAGTTACAACACAGTAATAATGGGTGATTTCTATTACCCTGGTATTGACTGGGTCAGTATCACAACAAGACAGATAGGGAGATAAAGTTTCTTGATGAAATAAATGACTGCTTCTTGGTGCAGCTGGTTCATGAATTGACAAGAGGGGAAGCTATTTTGGCCTAGTCCTTAGTGGAACACAGGATCTGGTGCAGGAGATAATAGTGTGTGGGGACACTTGCAAGTAGTGATCGTGCTTGATTTAATTAATGGAGGAAGGATGGCAAGGAAATCCACAGTTGTAGTTAAGTACCATTGAGTCGGTGTCGACTTATGGTGATCCTCTGTATAGTTGACCAAAACTGTGTTATTTAAAGTCAGGCGGCTCATTGTTGACAGAGTGGCATCCATAGCTGCTGTTATTGTATCAATCCATCTCGTTGCTGGCCTTACTCTTTTGCATTGGCCTTCTATCTTGCCAAGCATGATGTTTTTCTCTAACGATCTCTCTCTTCGCACAATGTGTCCAAAGTATGAAAATCTAATCTTGTCATCTGATTTTCTAAAGAAAGTTTTGGTTTGGTCTCTAGTATTGACTGGTTTGTTCTTCGGGCTATCTACGATATATATATCAATGGGGCCGTGGCTCCGATAACGATCGGAAACCGCTACCGCAGATTTGTAAACAAGTCCCATAGTATTCGTCGCCAGCACTATAATTCAAAGGCATCAACTTTCTTCCTGTCTATCTTTTTTTTAACTTTCAAAAGGGAGACTATGATAAATTTAGGGAAATAGTTAAGGAAAAACTAAAAGGAGCAGCTGCAAAGGTTAAAGATTTACATCAAGCATGGGCATTGTTTAAAAATACTATCTTGGAAGCGCAGACCAGATGTATTCCATGCTTTAAGAAATGTGTAAGGAAGGACAAAAAAAACTATCAGCATGGTTTAAAGATGAGGTCAGAGAGGCTTTTGTAGCCAAAAAAAGTGGCTTTCAGGAAATTGAAAAAGGAGCCAAATGACAAAAACAGGAAACATGAGCACTAGCAAGTTAAATGCAAGGCATTGATAAGGCAGGCAAAGAGAGGATTTTAAAAAAGCTTGCTGTGGAAGCAAAAACGCATATTACAAACTTTTTTCAAATACATTCATAGCAAAAAACCTGTGAGAGAGTCAGCTGGACCATTAGATGACAGAAGGGTGCTAAGGGAGGACAAGGCCATAGCAGAGAGACTGAATGGATTCTTTGCTTTGGTCTTTACTGAAGAAGATGTAGGGAAGTTACCCATGACTGAAATGGTATTTAAAGGTGGTATATCGGAAGAATTGAAAGAAATATCGATAAACTAGGAAGATGTATTACAACTATTTGATAAAAAGAAGAGTAGCAAATCACATGGACCGGATGGTATACATCCAACTGTGTTTTAAGAATTGAAACATGAAATTGCAGACCTACTATTATTGATCTGTGAACTATTATTAAAATCATCTGTAGTACCTGAAGAATGGGGAATGGCCGATGTAGCACTAGTTTTTAAAAAGGGTTCCAGGGGAGAGGATGTGATGTCAGCAACCAAGATGGCTGCATAAGCTAAAAGATCCAGCCAGCCCTAGCAACAAAAGGGTGGAAAATAACTTACCCATACACCCAAAATAGTGCAGAAAAGGACTAGAAGGGTGCGGGAACCACAAGGATTACGGCGAAAGCAAAAAAAAATCAATCTAACTCCTCCTGTGGCACCTGACGCCCAGAACCTGCCGCGGACCCCACTCATATCTTTCCGGGAGTGGCAGTGGAATCACATGTTGTGCTGAGTGGTGAAAGCAGCGCTAGTGCTTTGCTCTAGGGGCCTCCTCTTCCCTCCCAGGCTGCTAGTGCTGTTGAAGGTTTATAGGGAAATATATAGTATGATCAATTGGTATAGGACAAGCCACAAAACAATAAAAAAGATAAAGAGAAGCCACAGCCCGCGGAGTCAAAAGATGGCAGACAGTGTTCCTGAGGATGCGTAGATGAGCCACTGATTATGGCTACTGTAGTGAGTGCACTTAATGAAAAACTTGCCAAAATATCAGACCAGATAGAACTAATCACCCATTCTATGTCTATGTCAGAATTTGCTGCTAGTATTGCAGATTGCAGAGGAAGTCGAGCATCATGTGGCTGATTTGGAAGGTGATACGGGTAGCACATGGAGCCAACCGCAGGATTTACAGGCGGCAGTGGAGCTTAGTCCCTGGGCTTTGGGGTGTGAGGTGTGGGGATGGATGCGGTGTGTGAGAACGGAGAGGGTGTTATGTCAGGAGTTCAATGGTTTGTCAGATGAATGAGGGGAAGGGTATAGAGGGGGTATCTGAGATTGAGGGAAGGGCTATGTGAGATGTGGGGTTGTATGGGGGAGAGAGTTGCTTGCGAAGATGGAGGGGTATTTATTTATTTTATTTATTTATTTGAACATTTTTCTATACCGCCCCTTCCAGAGATAAGAACATAAGAACATAAGATATGCCATACTGGGTCAGACCAAGTTCCATCAAGCCCAGTATTCTGTTTCCAACAGTGGCCAATCTAGGTCATACGTACCTAGCAGTTTCCCCAAAAGACACAGGTTCCGCAATGCTTGTACTAGGTCAAGCATTGATATCCTGGGTCCCTTCTTAATAATGGTTTATGGACCTTTCCTCCAGGAACTTGTCCAAACCTTTTTTAAACCCAGCTACACTAACAGCCTTTACTACATCCTCAGGTAACAAATTCCAGAGTTTGATTACAGGTTGAGTGAAGAAATATTTTCTTTTTATTAGTTTTTTTTTTTTTTAAATTCCTTTATTTAACCTTTTATAAAGCGTACATCAAAAATCAACCATAGCACAACACAAAATCAACCCCATACAATCAACAAAACACAACCCACCCCCCAACCCACCACCTACCCTGGCTCTCCTGGGAAAAGCAAGAAACCGGATAAAGTAGAGTAAAGAGAGGAAACGAGGGGGGTACCCACTCCATCCTCCCAAACAACAGCACACACACTAGGCGGGGCGGCCTATGCAGGCACTAGGCCATTAAGCAAGCAGGTATACATCTTTACATAGCCTGGGCATGGGCTACAAATTGATCCAAAAGAAACCATCTACGAACGTTCCCTTTTTATTAGTTTTAAATAGTTTACCCTGTAGCTTCATTGCATGTCCCCTAGTCTTTCTATATTCTGATAACGTAAACAATCGATCTACGTTTACCCGTTCCACTCCGTTCATTAATTTATAGACTTCTATCATATCTCCCCTCAGCCGTCTCTTTTCCAGGTTAAAGAGCCCTAACCTTTTTAGCCTTTCTTCATAGGAGTATCCTTCCATCCCCTTTACCATTTTGGTGGCTCTTCTCTGAACCTTTTCTAATAACGCTATATCTTTTTTAAGATACGGCAAACAGAATTGCACACAATATTCAAGGTGCGGTCTCACCATGGAACGATATAGAGGCATTATAATATCTTTTGTTTTATTTTCCATTCCTTTCCTTATGATATCTAGCATTCTATTTGCTCTCTTGGCTGCCGCTGCACACTGGGCCGAGGGTTTTAACATGCTATCCACAATGACGCCTAAATCTTTTTCCTGGGTGGTGGTTCCTAATGTGGAACCTTGCATCGTGTAACCATAGTTTGGGTTGTTCTTCCCTAGGTGCATAACTTTGCACTTGTCCACATTAAATTTCATCTGCCATTTTGATGCCCAGTCTTCCAATTTATCAAGATCCTCTTGCAATTTTTCCACAATCCTCTTGGGTTTTAACAACTTTAAATAGTTTTGTGTCATCTGCAAATTTGATAACCTCACTCGTTATTCCACTTTCCAGGTCATTTATGAATATGTCAAAAAGCAGCGGACCCAGCACAGAACCCTGGGGTACACCACTATTCACTTTTCTCCATTGGGAAAATTGGCCATTTAGCCCAACCCTCTTTTAACCAGTTCTTGATCCACAGTAGTACATTGCCTCCTATCCCATGACTCTTTAGTTTTGCCAAAAGTCTCTGATGAGGGACCTTGTCAAAGGCTTTTTGAAAGTCCAGATACACAATATCAACCGACTCACCTTTGTCCACCTGTTTATTCACACTTTCAAAAAAACATAATAGATTATAAGACAAGATCTTCCTTGTCTAAAACCATGTTGGCTGTCTCCCATTAGGCCATGACGATCTACATGCTGAGTAATTTTATTCTTTATGATGGTTTTTACCATTTTTCCCGGTACTGACGTGAGGCTCACCGGTCTGTAGTTTCCTGGATCACCCCTGGAACCATTTTTAAAAATTGGCGTTACATTGGCGATCCTCCAATCTTCATGTATTACAGATGATTTTAATGAAAATTCACAGATTACTAATAGCAGGTCTGCAATCTCATATTTCAGTTCTTACAACACCCTTGGATGTATACCATCTGGCCCAGATTATTTGCTACTCTTCAGTTTACCTAATAGTTGTAATACATCTTCCTGATATATCGATATTTCCTTCAATTCTTCTGCACCTTTAAATACCACTTCAGTCATGGGTAACATCCCTACATCTTCCTCAGTAAAGACCGAAGCAAAGAATTCATTCAGTCTCTCCGCTATCGCCTTGTCGCCTCTTAGTGCCCCTTTAACTCCTCTATCATCTAATGGATCAACTGACTCTCTCACAGGTTTTTTGCTACGAATGTACTTGAAAAAATCTTTATTTAGCGTTTTTGCTTCTGCAGCAAGCTTCTTCTCAAATTCTCCCTTTGCCTGCTTTATCAATGCCTTGCATTTGACTTGCCAGTGCTTGTGCTGTTTCCAGGTTTCGTCGTTTGGCTCTTTTTTCCATTTCCTGAAAGATGCTTTTTTGGCAACAACAGCCTCTCTGACCTCACCTTTAAACCATGCTGGCAGTTTTTTGGACTTCCTTCCACTTTTCTTAAAGCGTGGAATACAGCTGGTCTGGGCTTCCAAGATAGTATTTTTCAACAACACCGAAGCTTGATGTAAGTCTTTAACCTTTGCAACTGCTCCTTTTAGTCTTTTCTTAACTATTTTCCTCATTTTATCATAGTATCCCTTTCGAAAGTTAAAAGGTAGTACTGTGGATTTCCTTACTATCTCTCCTCCACTAATTAAATCAAAGGTGATCATGCTATGATCACTATTGCCAAGTGGCCCCAACACCCTTACCTCTTGCACTAGATCTGGTGTTCCACTAAGGACTAGGTCTAATATGGCTTCCCCTCTGGTCGGTTCATGAACCAGCTGCTCCAAGAAGCAGTCATTTATGTCATCTAGAGACTTTTCTAACCAGGGCTCCACACATCAAACAGTAAGTAAGGTTTTGAGGGTTTCTTTGTTTGGTTTGTTTTTATTACATTGCTAGCTCTCTGACTGGGAGCTCTTAAAAGGGTTTTGTGTATATTTTTAAAAGCAAGGTTACTTCATTTTTGCTGTTTTAGGGGAACTTTAATTGAGCACAGTAGGTTGCTGACTCCAGTGACCTCCTCAGCTTTAGAAGCTGCTAACACCTAATCAGGTGTTAGTGGGCCTGTTTCCTGAGTGCAGTTGAAGCCTGCATAAATAGGCTCCTGTGCCCTGCCCCTTTGAGACTTTTCTAACCAGGGCTCCACACATCAAACAGTAAGTAAGGTTTTGAGGGTTTCTTTGTTTGGTTTGTTTTTATTACATTGCTAGCTCTCTGACTGGGAGCTCTTAAAAGGGTTTTGTGTATATTTTTAAAAGCAAGGTTACTTCATTTTTGCTGTTTTAGGGGAACTTTAATTGAGCACAGTAGGTTGCTGACTCCAGTGACCTCCTCAGCTTTAGAAGCTGCTAACACCTAATCAGGTGTTAGTGGGCCTGTTTCCTGAGTGCAGTTGAAGCCTGCATAAATAGGCTCCTGTGCCCTGCCCCTTTGAGGCTTTTCTAACCAGGGCTCCACACATCAAACAGTAAGTAAGGTTTTGAGGGTTTCTTTGTTTGGTTTGTTTTTATTACATTGCTAGCTCTCTGACTGGGAGCTCTTAAAAGGGTTTTGTGTATATTTTTAAAAGCAAGGTTACTTCATTTTTGCTGTTTTAGGGGAACTTTAATTGAGCACAGTAGGTTGCTGACTCCAGTGACCTCCTCAGCTTTAGAAGCTGCTAACACCTAATCAGGTGTTAGTGGGCCTGTTTCCTGAGTGCAGTTGAAGCCTGCATAAATAGGCTCCTGTGCCCTGCCCCTTTGAGACTTTTCTAACCAGGGCTCCACACATCAAACAGTAAGTAAGGTTTTGAGGGTTTTCTTTGTTTGGTTTGTTTTTATTACATTGCTAGCTCTCTGACTGGGAGCTCTTAAAAGGGTTTTGTGTATATTTTTAAAAGCAAGGTTACTTCATTTTTGCTGTTTTAGGGGAACTTTAATTGAGCACAGTAGGTTGCTGACTCCAGTGACCTCCTCAGCTTTAGAAGCTGCTAACACCTAATCAGGTGTTAGTGGGCCTGTTTCCTGAGTGCAGTTGAAGCCTGCATAAATAGGCTCCTGTGCCCTGCCCCTTTGAGGCTTTTCTAACCAGGGCTCCACACATCAAACAGTAAGTAAGGTTTTGAGGGTTTCTTTGTTTGGTTTGTTTTTATTACATTGCTAGCTCTCTGACTGGGAGCTCTTAAAAGGGTTTTGTGTATATTTTTAAAAGCAAGGTTACTTCATTTTTGCTGTTTTAGGGGAACTTTAATTGAGCACAGTAGGTTGCTGACTCCAGTGACCTCCTCAGCTTTAGAAGATGCTAACACCTAATCAGGTGTTAGATCCCGCCCTACCCACCCCGACTCCCACCCACCCCTAGTGCGCAGCCTTGCTTTATAGGGCGCCTCCCCTTTCACAAATCACAGTGAATTGGACCAGCACATTTGTATGTAATTAAAGTGTTTTAACTGCTTTTTCTCTATAAAGACAGCTGCGAAACCGGCTGGTACTTGGTAGATCTCTCTCTTTTGCTCTAACAGATACCTAAGCTCCACGAAAAGAACAATGGCTGGGAAAAATCGTATTGCTAAAGCTGTTGCTCCCGTTACAGCTTCTGCCTCGGTCCAGACAGAGGTCCTAATGCCGGTTGAAGGACCGGTTCCATGTGCAGGGTGCCTGCATGCTGAAGCTCTGAGGAAAGAGGTGGAGGAACTCAGAGAGGAGGTGGCGAGGCTGAGGAGCATTCAAGACAGTGAGAAGTACATTGATGAGATGCTACTTGCAGCAACCAAGCTCTCCAGCTCCGGAGAAGATGGGTGCCAACAGAATGTCGATGGTTGGACACAAGTCACCAGGGCCTGCAAAATCACCAATCCAACTTCTCCATCCCTTGAATTGAAGAACCGTTATGCAGCCCTGGAAGTGGAGGAGGTGAAAGCATCCCTGGAAAGGGAAGAACCAGAGTTCAAGTACCCCAAAGTTGCGGAATCAGTCACCAGAAGGAAACGAAGGGTGGTGGTGGTTGGAGACTCTCTTCTGAGGGGTACTGAGGCGTCCATCTGCCGACCAGACTTGATGTCCAGAGAGGTATGCTGTCTGCCTGGTGCCAAAATCCAAGATGTTACGGAGAGTTTGCCGAGACTCATCAAGCCCACAGACTATTACCCAATGTTGCTAATCCATGTTGGAACAAATGATACTGCCAGGTATACCTCGGAACGTATCAAAAGTGACTTCATGGCTCTGGGACAGAGGGTGAAGCAGTTAGGTGCACAGGTGGTGTTCTCTTCAATCCTCCCTGTTGAGGGTAAAGGCCAAGGCAGAGAGGCTCGCATCCTGGAGACAAATGCATGGCTGCGTGGATGGTGTCATCGAGAGCGTTTTGGTTTCCTAGAACATGGGATGCTTTTCCAAGGGTTGCAAAGCAGAGATGGCATCCATCTGTCCAAGAGAGGTCAACGCATCTTTGGTAGTAGACTGGCTAATCTACTGAAAAGGGCTTTAAACTAGATTCCTTGGGGATGGGTGAAGAAAGCCCCCAGGTAAGTGAAAGCCCCCAGGTAGGTGATACATTAAATACCTTTATGGAAATGGGTAACAGGGGTAACATATGGAAAGCAGTGTGTATTAATGCCCGTAGCATGGGAAATAAGATCCCTGAGGTTGAAGCTTTGGTGGGAGTGGCTGACTTGGATTTAGTGGCAGTTACAGAAACATGGTTCACAGAAAACAATGACTGGGATGTAACTATACCTGGCTATACTTTATTCAGGAAGGACAGGGTAGGAAGAAGAGGAGGAGGAGTGGCACTATATGTAAAAACTACTATTAAAGCTTTGGAATTACAGAGCTTAAAAGGGAGAGAGGAGGCATTGTGGGTTAAACTAGAAAGAGGGAAAGAGAAATCTATTTGCATTGGAGTGATATACAGACCTCCCTCACAAGAGGAAGAGGTGGACAGAGAGTTAATTGAAGACATACGCAGCATTGCTAGGAAAGGGGAAGTGCTACTGATAGGAGATTTCAATATGCCAGATGTTGATTGGCACATTCCTGCTGCAGTATCATCTAGAAGTAAGGAGATCCTGGATTCTCTACAGGGAGAACTATTCAGGCAATTGGTAACAGACCCCACACGTGAAGGGGCCATACTGGACTTGGTGCTTACCAATGGTGAAAGTGTTTCTGATGTTGTAGTGGGAGATCATTTTGCATCCAGTGATCACCAGATGGTGTGGTTCAGTATTAGGACTAGGGCTGTTAGAATCCATTCCAAGGTGAGGATCTTAGACTTTAGGAAGACTAACTTTGCGAAGATGGGCCAATACCTCAGGGAGTCGTTAGTGGGATGGGAACAGCTGGGGGATGTAGAAAAACAGTGGGCAAAACTGAAAGGGGGTATTTTAAGGGCAACCAACCTTTTTGTTAAAATGGTAAATAAAGGCAAAAGGAACAGGAGACCGCTATGGTTTTCGAAGGAAGTAGCTGAAAAAGTGAAGAAAAAGAGGGAGGCCTTCATGAAATACAAGAGATCACAGAGAGCAGAAGACAGGCATCTGTATTTGGAAAAACTTAGAGAAGCTAGCAAAGTAGTCAAGAAGGCAAAGATTCAAAAGGAGGAGGAAATAGCCAATGCAATAAAATGGGGGGATAAGACATTTTTCAGATATATTAGTGAGAAGAGGAAGAGCAAAAGTGGTATTGTCAGACTCAAGGGTGCAGGGGGGGAATATGTAGAAGCTGATAAGGATAAAGCGGAATTGCTTAACAAATATTTTTGTTCTGTGTTCACAGATGAAGAACCAGGAGCAGGACCTCAGAAAACACCCACAAATAAGAACAGAAGTGAGGGACATCTTGAACTATTTTCAGAAGACTGTGTTCGTGAGAAACTAGCTCAACTTAAAGTAGACAAAGCGATGGGACCGGATGGGATACACCCTAGAATACTGAGGGAACTTGGGGACGTTCTAGCAGCTCCACTGACTGACCTTTTCAATGCCTCGTTGGAGTCGGGAGTGGTGCCAAAGGACTGGAGAGAGGCTCATGTGGTGCCTTTACACAAAAGCGGAAGTAAGGATGTGGTTGAAAACTACAGGCCGGTTAGTTTAACTTCGGTGGTGAGTAAATTATTGGAAACGCTGCTGAAAGAGAAAATAGTGAGGTTTCTGGAGTCCAGCGGATTACAGGATCCGAGGCAGCATGGATTCACCAGAGGCAGGTCTTGTCAGACAAATCTGATTGATTTTTTTGACTGGGTGACCAGGGAGTTGGACCAAGGGAGAGCTCTAGATGTGGTGTATTTAGATTTCCGTAAAGCCTTTGACACTGTTCCTCACAGGCGACTTATAAACAAACTGAGCACCCTAGGGATGGACCCTAAAGTTACTGCTTGGGTTAGAAGTTGGTTGGGTGGGAGGCGACAAAGAGTACAGGTAAATGGAGCTCACTCTGAGGAGAAGGATGTTGCCAGTGGTGTGCCCCAGGGATCTGTCCTTGGTCCGATTCTTTTTAACATCTTTGTTAGTGATATAGCGGAAGGGCTGTCGGGTAAGGTTTGCCTCTTTGCGGATGATACCAAAATCTGCAATAGAGTAGACACCCAGGAAGGGGTAGATAACATGAGGAGGGATCTAGCTAAGCTTGAAGAATGGTCTAGAATTTGGCAGCTGGGATTTAATGTTAAAAAATGTAAGGTCATGCATTTGGGCTGCAGCAATCCAAGGGAGCAATACAGTATAGGAGGTGAAGTACTTTTGTCCACTAAAGAAGAGCGGGACCTAGGCGTGGTTGTGTCTGATGATCTTAAAGTAGCTAAACAGGTGGAAAAGGCGACAGCAAAAGCTAGAAGGATGCTTGGGTGCATACGGAGAGGAATGGCTAGCAGAAAAAAGGAGGTGATAATGCCTCTGTATAAGTCTTTGGTGCGACCTCATTTGGAGTATGGTGTGCAATTCTGGAGACCGCACCTTCAAAAGGATGTGAACAGGATGGAGTCGGTGCAGAGGGTTGCTACCAAAATGATTAATGGGCTTCATTATAAAGCATATGAGGACAGACTTAAGGATCTTAATATGTACACCTTAGAGGAAAGGCGGGATAGAGGTGATATGATTGAGATGTTTAAATACCTCCATGGCATAAATGTTCAGGAAGAGAGCCTCTTTCAATTGAAAGCAAGTTCTGCTACGAGGGGACATGGGATGAGGGTGAAGGGAGATAGATTCAGGAGTGATATGCGGAAATATTTCTTTACGGAAAGAGTAGTGGATCCGTGGAATAGTCTCCCAGTGGAGGTGGTAGAGATGAGGACAGTAACTGAATTCAAGAAAGCATGGGACCAACACAGAGGATCTCTAAAGGCAAAAAGTGGACTGTTGTAGTTGTTATGGAAGGACAGACTAGATAGGCCATGTGGTCTTTTTCTGTCGTCATATTTCTATGTTTCTATGTTTCTATCTAGGAACTTTATCTCCCTAGCATGTCCTGCCGTGACACTGACCCACTCGATACCGGGGAAATTGAAATCACCCGTTATTATTACTGCGCTATAACGTTTGTTAGCTTCCTTGATTTCTTTGAGCATTTCATCATCCATTTGTTCATTCTGGCCAGGCGGTCGATAGTACACCCCTACTGCCATCGCCTTCCCCTTTTTACATGAAATTTCAATCCATAGATATTCTACAGCAAATTTTGCTTCCTGCAAAACTTTAATCCTTTCTGACTCAATGCCCTCTCTAACAGAGCGCAACCCCTCCACCAATTTGATCAGCTCTATCATTACGATATAGTTTGTATCCAGGTATCACACTGTCCCACTGGTTGTCCTCTTTCCACCATGTCTCTGATATTCCAATCATATCTAACCTCTCATTTAGTGCTATATATTCTAACTCTCCCATCTTATTTTTTAGACTTCTAGCATTTGCATACAAGCATTTTAGAGACTGTATTTTATTCATATTAGTTTGGCTGTTGGTAGACGTGGGCAATTTGGGATCTTTAAGCTCTGTCTGCTCCATACTCGAGGGCATTTGGGCTACTTTACTCTTTTTTGGAACCTCTCTGCTTTTGGTAGTATTCTTCAAGGATACATTCTTCCGAACCATCCGCGCTTGGGCGACTGTCGGCTTTCCCCGATTATCTAGTTTAAAAGCTGCTCTATCTCCTTTTTAAAGATTAATGCCAACAGCCTGGTTCCATCAGGGGCGGTTTACAGATAACAAAGCGATAATAATAATGAAATTATTATTATTTAGAATGAATGGTTTTGTACAGTGAACAATTTGAATGAATTAACTAAATTTTAGTACAAATTAACTAAGGGCAAAAATATGTGACTCTGGAACTATTCATAAAACATTATTTTATAATTACTAATAGTAATCTCCCCCCATTTATCTCATACCCTCATATTCTCCTCCTTTCCTACAAGAACCCCCCTATCTTCTATAACCAACCTTAGAGATCCCTCCATGTTATGGGGAGGGGGATTTCTTGTGGGGTTGGAGGGATCTCTAAGGTTGGTTATAGAAGATGGGGGGCTCTTATAGGAATGGAGGAGTATCTATAAAGTTGGTTATACATGGGAGAAGGAATTGTTTGTGGGAGCTGGGGGCTGTGTCTATGATGTGTGGGAAGGATGAGGGGAGGGAATTTTAGGACTGTTTGAAGTTCAGGGTTGGAGTGGGTATCACTGTGAGATTGGGGGAGGGAGTGTCTGTGAGGTGTGGGTGGATGAGGAGGGGGGATTATTAGTGGGGATGGAGGGGGGTCTGTAGTGGTTGTGGTATCCCTGAATGTGGTGAAGGTAGATTATTCATGGGACTTGCTATACTGCTCTTCGAACAAAAAAGCCCACAAGATGCTTTAGCTTTGCAATGAAATGTGGGAATGGAGGAGGTTGTCTGTGCCTCAGTCTATGAAGTGGAGTGAATGGATAGGGTGTGTCTGGGGTGAATTGAGGATGAATAAGGGTGTCTGTGGATGAGATGAAGGTGAGGATATCTGAGATTTGAGGATGTATAAGGGTGTATATGGGGTTGTGGTCCTGAGGATATTTGTGGGAATGGAAGAGGCGCCTATATGCGGTATATCCCTCAGGTTAGAGATACCATTGTAGCTATGGGGGATGGGGTGAGCTCAGTGATGTTAGCCTAGTCACCCAAAAAATGATTTCCTGGCATAACAGTAACAGAAAACAATTCCATGATGGTTCTCGGAATATGTATCTGGTTGTCAAACAGGTAGAAAAGGTAATGACAAAGGCAGAAGATGTTAGTGGCATAGGGAGAGGAATGTTCAGCAGCAACAAGGAAGTGACAATGGCCCTGTATAGGTCTCTGGTAAGTCTGCATTTGGAGAACTGTGTGCAATTCTGGAAAATGCACCTTTAAAAGGATATAAACAGGATGAAGAAAGTCAGTGATCTTTGTCCTAAAGTATGCGGGTACAGACATAAAGATCTCAGTATAAACACGTATGAGAGGAGATATGATACATGTGTTTAAATACCCCCAATTGAAAGGAAGCACTGGGACAAGGGAGAATAAGATGAAAGTGAAAGGGAACATTCTCAGGAGTAATCCTATGGGAATATTTCTTTATGGCAATGGTGGTGGATACATTGGAGTAGCCTCTTAGCAGAGGTGGCAGAGACGAGGACTGTATCTGAATTCAAGGAAGCATGGGACAAGCACAGAGGCTTTCTAAGGGAGAGGGGGATTGTAGAGCTTGGTATTTGGTTTGAATGGGCAGACTGGATAGACTCTATGCTCTCTTTCTTGTGTCATTTTCTGTTTCTACGTTAAATGAATGCAAAGGCAAGGACAGAAAGATTAGCACTCATAAAATGAGATCATCACATAGAGGAGCAAAAGAGAAAATATCTGGTAAAGCTAAAAGAGCTGGGAAATTAGGATGGCGAAAGCATGAGTGGAAGAAAAAACAACTAAAAAGTAAAGCAAAGTAACAAGACTTTGCTTGATGAACATCTCCTGATCCAAGGGTGGATCAGATTGACAGTGAATGGAGCCTACAGTAGTCGCTCCAGGTTGCTGTACTCCACTACCTTGTGGGTGTTGGCCCACAGCTGTTGGGCCTTGCTTTCTGTTTGCTGCTGGGAAGAAATGGGGACACTAGCTCCCTCCAACCAGGGGCGGCCCAAGGGGAGTGCGGGGCCATGTGCGGAGACTCGGTGCGGGGGGCCTCATCTGCATAACTATTTGCATAATGTCAAAATGCACTAACTTTTAGTAAACATGCCTCTTAATGAGTGTTTGGATAAAGAAAGACTATCAGATTTCTACATTACTATACTCCAGTGCCAACCGCCAGGCACATTAGGAAGTACTATAAACACTGCCCATTTAGATCCCATAGCAAACCCGCCGTATCATAACAGCACTACCAGGACTCACAAAACACCAGACCCTACCTATCAAAAGGCAAAACTGCAAATATTAAACCAGTACATCTCAGAGAATACCAAAACATCTCCTACTGGGGAAAGAGAACAAGTGGCACTATCAAATAGAAACTACATAAATAGTATACCTCAGCTCAGTTACACCATTGGAACATAGACTATCACCAAACAAAGAACAAGGGATCACAATTTAGAAATAGGAAGACAATAATTAAACTGGGAACCCCAAAAGCCAAACTTGTAATGTACAACAACACTGCAGAAATAAAACTATAAATTTCCTAAACAAAACGCAGACGTTACCGATGCACATTTCCCAGAGCTGACATATTCCAGTTAATAAATTCAAAATAAAAAAGTATTTTTCTACCTTTTGTTGTGTGTGCATTTTATTTTTCAGTTGCAATTGCTCCAGTCACTTTCTTCTGGTGGACAGAGAGTGGAAGAGGTGGACAGAGAGTTAATTGAAGACATACGCAGCATTGCTAGGAAAGGGGAAGTGCTACTGCTAGGAGATTTCAATATGCCAGATGTTGATTGGCACTTTCCTGTTGCAGTATCATCTAGGAGTAAGGAGATCCTGGATTCTCTACAGGGAGAACTATTCAGGCAATTGGTAACAGACCCCACACGTGAAGGGGCCATACTGGACTTGGTGCTTACCAATGGTGAAAGTGTTTCTGATGTTGTAGTGGGAGATCATTTTGCATCCAGTGATCACCAGATGGTGTGGTTCAGTATTAGGACTAGGGCTGTTAGAATCCATTCCAAGGTGAAGATCTTAGACTTTAGGAAGACTAACTTTGCGAAGATGGGCCAATACCTCAGGGAGTCATTAGTGGGATGGGAACAGCTGGGGGATGTAGAACAACAGTGGGCAAAACTGAAAGGGGGTATTTTAAAGGCAACCAACCTTTTGCTAAAATGGTAAATAAAGGCAAAAGGAACAGGAGACCGCTATGGTTTTCGAAGGAAGTAGCTGAAAAAGTGAAGAAAAAGAGGGAGGCCTTCATGAAATACAAGAGATCACAGAGAAAGGAAGACAGGCATCTGCATTTGGAAAAACTTAGAGAAGCTAGCAAAGTAGTCAAGAAGGCAAAGATTCAAAAGGAGGAGGAAATAGCCAATGCAATAAAATGGGGAGATAAGACATTTTTCAGATATATTAGTGAGAAGAGGAAGGGCAAAAGTGGTATTGTCAGACTCAACGGTACAGGGGGGGAATATGTAGAAGCTGATAAGGATAAAGCGAAATTGCTTAACAAATATTTTTGTTCTGTGTTCACAGATGAAGAACCAGGAGCAGGACCTCAGAAAACACCCACAAATAAGAACAGAAGCGAGGGACATCTTGAACAATTTTCAGAAGACTGTGTTCGTGAGAAACTAGCTCAACTTAAAGTAGACAAAGCGATGGGACCGGATGGGATACACCCTAGAATACTGAGGGAACTTGGGGACGTTCTAGCAACTCCACTGACTTTTCAATGCCTCGTTGGAGTCGGGAGTGGTGCCAAAGGACTGGAGAGAGGCTCATGTGGTGCCTTTACACAAAAGCGGAAGTAAGGATGTGGTTGAAAACTACAGGCCGGTTAGTTTAACTTCAGTGGTGAGTAAATTAATGGAAACGCTGTTGAAAGAGAAAATAGAGAGGTTTCTGGAGTCCAGCGGATTACAGGATCCGAGGCAGCATGGATTCACCAGAGGCAGGTCTTGTCAGACAAATCTGATTGATTTCTTTGACTGGGTGACCAGGGAGTTGGACCGAGGGAGAGCTCTAGATGTGGTGTATTTAGATTTCAGTAAAGCCTTTGACACTGTTCCTCACAGGCGACTTATAAACAAACTGAGCACCCTAGGGATGGACCCTAAAGTTACTGCTTGGGTTAGAAATTGGTTGGGTGGGAGGCGACAAAGAGTACAAGTAAATGGAGCTCACTCTGAGGAGAAGGATGTTACCAGTGGTGTGCCCCAGGGATCTGTCCTTGGTCTGATTCTTTTTAACATCTTTGTTAGTGATATAGCGGAAGGGCTGTCGGGTAAGGTTTGCCTCTTTGCGGATGATACCAAAATCTGCAATAAAGTAGACACCCAGGAAGGTGTAGATAACATGAGGAGGGATCTAGCTAAGCTTGAAGAATGGTCTAGAATTTGGCAGCTGGGATTTAATGTTAAAAAATGTAAGGTCATGCATTTGGGCTGCAGCAATCCTAGGGAGCAATACAGCATAGGAGATGAAGTACTTTTGTCCACTAAAGAAGAGCGGGACTTAGGCGTAGCTGTGTCCGATGATCTTAAAGTAGCTAAACAGGTAGAAAAGGCGACGGCAAAAGCTAGAAGGATGCTTGGGTGCATACGGAGAGGAATGGTTAGCAGAAAAAAGGAGGTGATAATGCCTCTGTATAAGTCTTTGGTGCGACCTCATTTGGAGTATGGTGTGCAATTCTGGAGACCGCACCTTCAAAAGGATGTGAACAGGATGGAGTCGGTGCAGAGGGTTGCTACTAAGATGATTAGTAGTCTTCATTATAAAGCATATTTATTTATTATTTATTTATTTACAGTTTCTTTTATACCGCACTATTCGACATCAGCGCGGTTTACAATGAACAGAAACTACACTTACCAAATATTGATCAGTGCTTACAATGAACAGCTGGGTATACATTAAACAGGTTTACATTCAACAGGTTTCATAAACAGAGGAACATAATAACTATGTACAAAAAGCAACTATGTACAGAACAACTAGGCGCAGCTATATGTTTCTTGAGGGAAGAAGCAAGGTGAGATTGCAGCTCTTCGCGTTAAGACTATGGAGAGCATGGGTTTAACGTGTTGACATGGGGTGTAGAGGTAGGTTGGTGTGAGGCAGTGTCTGAAATATTGTAGTGCTGCAAGAACAGGTGATGCTTCAGTGCCTTCCTGAACTGGGAGAGGTCACTGATGGTTCTGATTTCTGTTGGTAAGGCATTCCAACATGATGGTGCGAAGTAAGAGAAGGCTCTGGATCTGGTGGCTTGAGAGCACTTCGTGATTGCCTTGGGTAATACAAGAGAATTGGAGGCAGTCGATCTCCTTGCGCGATTAGGGGGTGTAGTTGATATCAGGTCGGTGATAGAAGATGCGGAGTTATTATTGATCGCTTTGTGAGTCATGGTAAGGATCTTGAAAGAGATCCTGGAATGCATAGGAAGCCAATGTAGCTGTTTCAGTATTGGAGTGATGTGGGTTCGCTTGGAGGCTCCATAGAGAATTCTTGCAGCCGAGTTCATGGCCAATTGTAAGGGGTTAATCGTACTCTTTGGTAGGCCATGTAGAATGGCATTGGCGTAGTCCAGATGGGGCATTATTAAGGCCTGAAAGACTGATCGAAAGTCATCTGGTTCAAGCAGCTGACGCAAATGACGAAGGGTCCGGATTTTATGATAGACGGATTTCGCTACGTTGTTGATGTGGGCCTTCATATTGAGCTGTTGATCGAGGGTAACCCCTAGGTATCTGACTGTAGACTTGCAGATGAGCTCGGCGTCACGCACTTTGATGGACCTTGGTGAGGTGAATGCAGGGTTTCTCGTCACGAAGAGGACTTCTGTCTTTTTAAAGTTTATCTTAAGCATCTGTGATTTTAACCAGTCTGTAACCGCGTCGAAGCACTCGATTAGTGGGGAGAGGTCAAGGAGCTCTGTTGAGAATGGCATATACATAAGGACATCATCAGCATAGACCAGGCAGTTGATGTTGAATGATTGGATGAGGTCACAGATAGGCTGCATATAAACATTGAAAAGTAGGGCAGAAAGGGAGGAGCCTTGTGGCACACCTTTGGTTTGCTGGAAGGGGTCGGAGGTTGAAGATCCAGAACGAACATGTTGCCAACGGTCTCTGAGGTATGAGGAACACCAAGAGAGGGCGGATCCGTGAACTCCCTTCTTTCTAAGACGCGATAGGAGAACTTCATGATCCACAGTGTCAAACGCCGCTGCAATGTCCATGAAGATCAAAGCAAAACCTTGTCTGACATTGTTTAGGCCTATGGTAAGAGTGTTGAACAAGGAAGTCAGTAGGGTTTCCACACCGTGTGATTCACGAAATCCGTGCTGACATGGGTGTAAGGGTGCATTGCAGTCAAGATGGTCTTGTAGTTGACGTTGAGTGATCTTTTCGATGACTTTCGAAAGGAGGGGAATGCTGGAGATGGGTCTATAAGATTCCATCAAAGAGGGGTCCAACCTGCTGTTTTTTAGGAGGGGTCTGATGGAGGTCTGCTTCAGGGTGTGGGGGAATGTTCCTGCAGAGAACGATGCATCTATTATTTTTGCTAGAAATGGGCTGAGATCAGCTCGTAGTGACTTTATCCAGGAAGCTGGACAGGGGTCGGAGGGTGCTGTTGTAGGATTTATTTTTAAGATGGTATCTTGAATGATTCTGTCATTTGGAGTGGAGAAGGAAGAGAGAGTGTGTTGAGTCTCACCCGAGAATTGGCTAGGTGAGGGTGGAGGGACAGTGTAGGGAGTGTTGGCTGAAGTGGGGGGAGTAGAGGTTGGATCAAGCTGATTACTTTTGCTTCGTAAGTAGTTGGCATATTTCTGAGGATCTAGGAGGGGTGGGGCGCTCTGAGAGGGTTCCTTTGTTAGGGTTTTCACGATGTGGAAGAGCTCGTGAGGTTTGTTGAGGGAACGCTGTAATCTGCCTGCGTAATATTTTTTCATGTTAGAAGATACGGATGAGCGATGTCTTGCTAATTGTGTTTTGAAAGCATCATGATTCTCGGTTGTTCTTGATCGTCGCCATCGTCTTTCTAGTTGTCTGAGGAGGAGGAGTGATTTTCTTAGCTCTGGGGAGTACCATGGTGCATTCTTTCTCTTATGGGGTGCTTTGGTTGAGGTAGGAGAGTGGATCACAGCATCAAGGCAGGAGTTCCACGAATCGACCATGTCATCAAGGCTTTTTCCGGAGAGTATATTAGGTTCTGGGTCTTCTTTAGGATGTCTTCTCTGTTAAAAGGCTGAAAACGTCTAAAGTGTTCTGAGGAGAGTGCATCTGTTGGTAATGGCTTGGAAGATCTAGGAGATATAGGCATCTGAAATAGGATTAGGAGATGATCAGACCATGGAACTGTGATTGAATTTAAGTATGAATTGTGCCAATGGGGAAGAGCTGATTCTGGTGCAAAGATAAGGTCCAGTGTGTTACCTTTTATATGAGTAGGTGTGTTGACCAACTGAACATAACCTAGTTCACTGAGAGCATCAATAAAGGCATTGGTGTGGCTATCTTGAATGGTTGGGAGGTTGAGGTCGCCTAGAACCCAATTTGGGGTGTGTGGGTTCGTAGAGTTACAGGCCATATCAATGATTGTGGCTAAATCGTCTGGTGAGGAGGATGGTGCTCTATACAGTAAATTGATAGAGACCTGCTTATTTGTGATGGTCACAAAGTCAAGGGTTGATGTGCTGTTTGAGGCTGCAAGCTGGAACCTAAGATCTGATTTGGATAGGATGAGTACCCCTCCGCCACGGCTTTCAGTTCTGTGACATGAGTGAACTATGAAGTTGGAGGGAACAATCTGGTGGAGGAGTACGGAGTCAGAGGAAGATAGCCAGGTCTCAGTGATACATAAGATGTCAAGGTTATGAGCTGAGAGAATATCTATTAATGCTGGCCATTTTTTCCTCATTGATCGAGCATTTATTAGTGCGCATTTGAGGTTAGAGGGATGGGTAGGTTGTGTGCTCTGAGGGGAGTTGTGTTGCTGTAAGGCAACATAGATCACATGTGGACCAGGTGGGCGTCGTGGTGGTTCAGTTTGATGGTTGGGGAGGCCAAAAGGTCTATTATTCCCTGGTCTGTGAAGGATTGGAATAGTGTTGAAGGGTGCAGTGAAGGCTAGGGTATCATACGTTAAAGCTATTAACATATAACAGAGGGAGAGGGTAAAGGGGTGTGAGGTTGAAAAGTATGATAACATGGTGGAGGTAAAGCTTGAGCTAGTGTACTGATAATAGATAATCTGTGTGCACTAGGAAATGTTTGACATATATATCTAGACAGAAGGCAGAATAATTGCACATTTAATTGCATAAAACTAGAGCAATGTTGGAATGGTATCTATTTAGAGTATACTAGTAAGCAGGATGCATCACATTAGGAGACAGAGTAACTAGAAATAGTATACAATGTTGCAAGGTGACTGACAAAGAAACTAGACATAGTGTACAATGTTGCAAGGTGACTGCCTCTAGCGGTATAATCTAGTGAGAGGCCTGCATAGGCATAGGGTATGCAATACAATACAAACCGGGGCAGGCTTATATGTGGGCTCTGTTTCGGGTTGCATGTAGTGCCCCGCCTAAGGGCCACGCCAAAGGGCCCTCTGGCGAGGCCCTCAGGCGCGGGCCCGACAGGCGCGGGCCCGCCTGTCGGCGGCACAATTTAAATGGAGCTGCCGCTCCCCTCTCACAGCCCGGATTGGGCTGGAGTAAGGCCCCGAAGGAGTCCTTCCCGCCGTCGGCGGCACAATTTAAATGGAGCTGCCGCTCCCCTCCCACAGCCCGGATTGGGCTGGAGTAAGGCCCCGAAGGAGTCCTTCCCGCCGTCGGCGGCACAATTTAAATGGAGCTGCCGCTCCCCTCCCACAGCCCGGATTGAGGACAGACTTAAGGATCTTAATATGTACACCTTAGAGGAAAGGCGGGATAGAGGTGATATGATTGAGATGTTTAAATACCTCCGTGGCATAAATGTTCAGGGAGAGAGCCTCTTTCAATTGAAAGCAAGTTCTGCGACGAGGGGACATGGGATGAGGGTGAAGGGAGATAGATTCAGGAGTGATATGCGGAAATATTTCTTTACGGAAAGAGTAGTGGATCCGTGGAATAGTCTCCCAGTGGAGGTGGTAGAGATGAGGACAGTAACTGAATTCAAAAAAGCATGGGACCAACACAGAGGATCTCTAAAGGTAAAAAGTGGACTGTTGTAGTTGTTGTTATGGAAGGACAGACTAGATGGGCCTTGTGGTCTTTTTCTGTCATCATGTTTCTATGTTCTGCTATCTCTCCGTTGTCTGCTGTCCATTTGTCCTTTCTTCTCTCTTCTAGTTTTATTCAATTCTCTCTCTACATCTGCTTTAACATACTGATCTTTTTCCTTTTTGCTCTTTCCTCCATTTCTTTCTTTATTCCTTTTCCATCCACTCAAATTTCACCCCTCCATCCTGAATCCCCACTTACTCTCCCAATAACCAGCCAATCATAGATTTTTCTTCCCTCCTTCACAAAATATTTTCCCCTCTCCATTTCACTCTCCCAGCCCCATCCCATTCTAGTCCTCCCCAACATCAGCTCCCTTCTAGTTCCAGCTCCACCCAGCATCCGCTCCCTTCTAGTCCCTGCATCAGCCCATTTCCAGTCCTAGCTCCCCCATCAGCCCATTTCCAGTCCTATCCTAGCCCCTCTATCAGTGCATTTCCAATCCAAGCCCCCATCAGTTGATTTCCAATCCAAACTCTCCCATCAGCCCATTTCGAGTCCTATCCTAGCCCCTCCATCAGTCCATTTCCAATAGAAGCCCCCTCATCAGCCCATTTCCAATCCTAGCTTCCCATCAGCCCATTTCCAATCCTAACCCCCATCAGCCCATTTCCAGTCCTTTCCTAGCCCCATAATCAGCCCATTTCCAGTCCTAGCTCCCCCACTCAGCCCATTTCCAGTCCTATCCCCCCCTCAATTTCCAGCAGGTCCTCCCCATTCAAACCATTTCCAGTCCAAGCCTCCTTCACCATCAGCTATTTGCAGCCCTAGCTCCCCCCCCACTCAGCCCATTTCCAGTCCAAACCCCCCCACTCAGCCATTTCTAGTCCAAACCCCCCTCCCCATCAGCTATTTCCATCCTAGCTCCCCCCCACTCAGCCCATTTCCAAATCAAGCCCCCTATGAGCCCATTTCTAGTCCTAGTCCCTCCATCCATCCATTTCCAATCCAAGCCCCCCCAAACAGCCCATTTCCAAATCAAGCCCCCTATGAGCCCATTTCTAGTCCTAGTCCCTCCATCCATCCATTTCCAATCCAAGCCCCCCCAAACAGCCCATTTTCAATCCCAGCCCCTCATTAGCCCATTTCCAGTCCTATCTAGCTCCTCCATCAGCCCATATCCAGTCTTAGCTCTCCCCCACTCAGCCCATTTCATCCAAACCCCCTCCCCATCAGCTATTTCCAGTCCAGGTCCCCCCCACTCAGCCCAATTCCAGTCCTAGCTCCCCTCCACAGCCCGTTTCCAGTTCTAGCTCCCCCCAATTTCCAGTCCAAGCCCCCCTACTCAGCCCATTTCATTCAAGATCCCCCCCATCAGCTATTTCCAGTCCAAGCCCCCCTCCACTCAGCCCATTTCCAGTCCTTGCTCCCCCCATTCAGCCCATTTCCAGTCCAAGTCCCGTACTCAGCTCATTTCCAGTCCAAGGCACCCTCCCCATCAGCTATTTCCAGTCCAAGCCCCCTCCTCTCAGCCCATTACAGTCCTAGCTCCCCCCCACAATTTCCAGTCCAAGTCCCCCCACTCAGCCCATCTCCAGTTCAAGCCCCCTCCACTCAGCCCATTTCCATTCCTAGCTCTCCCCCCCCCCACAGCCCATTTCCAGTCCAAGCCCCCCTCCCCATCAGCATTTTCCAGTTCAAGCCCCCCCCCACAGCCCATTTCCAGTCTTAGCTCCTCTCCCACAGCCCATTTCCAGTCCAAGCCCCCCCCCCCTTCTGAAGAGCCCCATCGCTATCTAAAATGCTTTAGAGGGAGCTGGAGAGGCCGCAGCTCACCTCTAAAAGCTGCCGAAGTGAAGCTCGTCTTTTTCCTTCACTTCAGCAGCTGTACTGAGGTTTAGAATGCTGCCATGCTGAGGTCAAAGGGCACTTCCTGTTTCCCAGTGCTCAGCTCAGCAGCGTTCTAAACTTCAGTACAGCTGCCGAAGTGAAGGAAAAAGACGCGCTTCACTTCGGCAGCTGTTAGAGGTGAGTTGGGGCCTCTCCGGCTCCCTCTAAAGCCGTCCTGCCTGCCGGTGTTCAGTGCGGGATGTTGTTAGCGTGGGGCCCCCTTGAAACAACATTCTTGCCCAATGGACAGGCCGGCCCTGCCTCCAACTCTTTCTCTGCTGCTCTCCAAAGCTAACCTCCGGGCAGTGCAAAGCACCTGGAGAGCAGCTCAAACCCTGTTCCCCCTCCCCTACTACTGCTGCAGGCAATGTGAGACTGGCTTCCACACACCATGTCCCCAAACATGCGGAAGTGCCCTGCTGCACACGGGGATTTAGAGAAGGGAAGGGGGAGGGGGTGACAGACTACTGGGGGAGGGGGTAAGGAAAGGAAGGGGAACTACTGATTCTTTGGGGGGATAGATTAAGGAAAGGAAGAGGAGATGGACAGAGTGGGAAGCACAGCAAGGAACTACAGTAGATAAGAGATAATAGGGACTGAATGGGCTGAGTAGGAATTTGGAGATGGCAGGCCCTAGTAACTGATAGATATGAGGGAGTAAGAGAATAGGGAATAAAGGCTGGGGGAGGTCAAGAGCTGATGTGAATGATCTAGAAGACTAGAGAGAGGGGAAGAGATGTAAAACCAGATGGATCTCTGAAAGGGGGGGGGGGGGGAGGGAGGAGAGGGTAGAAATGTGGCTGGGGTGATGGTGAGTGACTGAGGAACGAGCTGGGGTCCAGGGAGGGAATGGATGTAAGGGACAGGGCTAAGGCTGGTAAAAGGACAGAGAATGGTAGATGAAAACTGAGGCAGCACGTGGTTCTTGCTTTTTCATTTTGCTCCTTGGTATGTAATCACTTTGTATCTCCGAGTCTTTTGCAGAATATTTATTTACATTAACACTCAGGCCGGTCCAGTGTGTGTGTCAGGATTTGCTATGTTTTATATTAGATTCCCAGGCTAGATAATAAAACTGCTACAATTTTTGCTGCATATAAACATCATTGCAAAGATTTTTTTAAAAATTATATAGCCTGGAAATGTATTGCTTTCTTTATTCTTGGGAAAGACACCTGATCGGTGTCCTGAGTGAGGGTCCACCTGTTCCACGACTAGAGCTCTGTGAACGCCCCTCCATTTTGACTGGGGGAGGGGAGGGGTGCTAGCTCATCTCTCGCCTCAGGCAGCAGATTGTCATGAGCCACCCCTGGATGCAAACATGGTTTTGCTGGTTTTCATCTATTCATCTGACCATTAGGTCACATGAAAGCAAGCAAGGAACTTATGCTGTACCATTTTCCAGTACTACAGTCCCCTTCCAGAACTCAGACTAGTAAAACCTCCAGTGCAGCTTGTAAAGTTAGTCTTGTAGCTTGTAAAGATATTTTGTTAGGCTGAAATTTCTGTCCCTCAAGAAGTTCCTTCTCTGTTTGTATCTACTGCAACAGAAAGAAGCCCTGTAGCAATACAGAGACTTCTTGTTGCTTCGTGGAGCTATGAGCAATTCTGAGAAGTGTTTCTTGGAACAATAAAATCTTATCTTAGCTCAGCTGCCCGATGGAGGCCAATTCAAGGAAAGCTCGAGCCCATATTTTTTGCATTGAAGGCTCCCTCTGCTGGCCTCACAAGGTCTTTAGACTGAATGTAGACTTCCTGAGTAAAATTGCTAACCTCAGTGGTTGAGCCCGATATATGCCTGTTCTCTTTAGCATTTGGCTGATGTTGTTCTTGCTGAAATCTTGCCTCAGTTTTTTAAATTGGCAGCATCTAACTTTTAATCAGAAAAAAACATGTGTGCATATGTTGGACACCTGGTGACATACACATAAGAAGCAGGGGCGGACCAAGGGTCATGCGAGGCCATGTGCGGAGACTCACTGCAGGGCCTCATTTGCATAGCCACTGGACATCATTTGCATAAATTTAATTCATTTTATTGTAATATATATAGGTTGCCCGTCTAAAATTTTAGGCAGCTTTCAAAGGAGCCCTTCACAAGCCTCTTTTTTCTCCCGGCAATGACTAAGGGGCATGTTTACTAAATATTAATGTGCATTAAGGGCCACTGTGCCAGTAGAAATAAATGAGCATTGCTGCACTTAGCAGACATTATCATTTGTGAAGCACATTAACTTTTAGTAGAGATGCCTCGTAATGAGTATCTCAATATTATTTGCATAGGTAGTGAGGATAAAGAGACTACCAGATTTCTACATTACTGTATTTCAGTGTAAACTGCCAGGCACATTATGAAATACTATACCGAGTGAGGTGGTGGCCTCAGGAGGCAAACCTTCGGGGGTGGCAAAAATGCCCCCAAAAGAGCTGCCTCACTCCGCCTTCAGTTTTAAAAACAGCAAAAAAAAAAAGTGGAAAAGCCGCTACAATAGTGGTAATTTCAAATGAAAAGGAAACCGGTGCAGAGCTTCCCGGCCCTGTGGAACCCCTGCAGCTGCATCCCACCCCCAAAAGGAAGTGACGCTAGAGCGGGACGCAGCTGCAGGGGTTCCAGAGGGCTGGGAGGCTCCGCACCGGTTTCCTTTTCATTTGAAATTACTGCTATCGCAGCCGCTGGGGAAGGGGAAGGAGCAGAACGGAACTTCATGGGCGGCAGGAGGGGGAGTGGAACGGAGCTACACAGGGGGAAGGAGAGGAAGTGGAATGGAGCTACACGGGGGAAAGACAGGAAGCAGAAAGGAACTACACGGAGGGAAAGAGATGGCTGGAAGGGGGCTGACATAGGGGGGAAAAGAGGGCTGGAAACTGGAAAGGAGCTGACAGAGGGAGAAAAAGAGGACCGGAAACTGAAAAGGAGCTGACATAGGGGGAAAGAGAAGGCTGGAAACTGGAAAGGAGCTGACAGAGGGAAAAGAGATAGCTGGAAGAGAGCTGACAGAGGGGGAGAGAGTGGGCTGGAAGAGAACTGACACAGGGGAAAGAAAGGGCTGGAAGGGAGCTGACAGAGGGGCAAAGAGAGGGCTGGAAGGGAACTAACATGGGGGAAGGTGGGGGCTGGAAGGAGCTGATACCTGTGGATAGTACTGGAGGCGGACTGGAAGGAGCTGACACTTGGGGATGGGACAGGTAAGTGGCTGAGTAATGCGGAGGAGGCTGGCAGGGAGGGAGCATTGGAACTGGAAGGGAGCTGACACGTGGAGAGTGTTACTGGGACTGGAAATAGGCTGATGGAAGAAAGTGAAGAAGACAAAAGAAGAGACAAGAAATGGCAGATAGAGTGCTAAGAGAAGACAGGAAAGCAGAAGCCTCAGATCAGGACCAGCATGACAGAGAATAAAATGGTCAGACAACAAAGGTAGAAAAAATAATTTTACTTTCAATTTAGTGATTGGACTTTGTGCTATCTTTATATTTTACACAGTATGTGGATCTGCATCTCTCATCTTGTGTTGCACTGGCTTCTTGGGGTTTTGGTTTAATTTTTGTCTCAATATTTTATTTTTACTTTAGGTTTAGGTTGTGATCACTTATTCTGTACTTGGTGAGAGTCTATGTTCTGAATGTATGATCAAGGCTGCATGTTCTGTTAACATGAAATTTATACGCAGGGATCTGGACTGTAGTAATTTACTTTGTTCAGCTTTTCAAATAGGTGTTAGATGTTCTAGGACCCGCTGCAGTATTTATAGTGCTGCTTTTTTCTGGGTAGGCACCTTGCATGAGTTTTGGAAGTTTATGCTGGTAATGGTATGGTAGATTTGGCCTTGTAGATCTTTGGTGACTTTTGTAAGGTTTTATATTAGTTCCAAATATACCTGATACTGGAAATGTTTGTTAGTGAGATAACCAGAATCAGATTTTTTTTAAATATATTGAGTTCTGTGGGTGAATGTCCTAGTTCTGCTCTGCACCCACTGTTGAGGGTTCTGTGAATACAAAATATATATTCAAAAAGAAAAAGCAAAAACCATAACACAGTTTATAACAAAATAAAAATGAGTTATAATTTGTTTTGGTGGGGAGGTTGTTTTTTTAATTTATAAATTTTCCAAGACATCACAAACCAGTGGTTATAATTTAGTTTTATAAAGTGTGCTGTGGTTTTCGCTCATTCTTTTAGTTCCTTGGTGTGCAAACATCTTGCATTACCTCCATATTATCTAATCGTTTTTTTGGTTTGATTCAGTACCTGACTGGAGTCTTGAGAAAGGCCCCCCCACACACACACACTACGGGGAAGGGAGGGTGCTATCTCATCCCTCGCCTCAGGCAGCAGATTGCCTTGAGCAACCCCTGATACACCCTGCTCATTTAGAACCCATAGCAAACCCGCCATATCATAACAGCACTACCAGGACTCACAAAGCACCAAACCCTACCTATCAAAAGGCAACACTGCAAATAATAAATGAATACATCTCAGAGAATACCAGTACATCTCCTACTGGAGAAAGAGAACAAGTGGCACTGTCAAATAGAAACTACTTGAACAAAATACCTCAGCTTGGTTACACATGCCGAACATAGCCCATCACCACACAAAGAACAAGGGATCGCGGTTTAGAAATAGAAAGACAATAATTAAACTGGGAACTCCAAAAGCCCAACTTGGAATGTACAACACTGGAGAAATAAAACTATAAATTAATTTCCTCTTCTACTAAACAAAATGCAAAGGTGTAAGCGATGCATATTTCCAAGAGCTGACACATTCCAGTTAATAAATTCAAAATAAAAAAGTATTTGTCTACCTTTTGTTTGTGCTTTCTATTTTTCAGTTGCAATTGCTCCAGTCATTTTCTTCTGGTTTCTTTATGTTTTCTGCTAACTCTCCATTGTCTGCTGTCCATTTATCCTTCTCTCTTCTAGTTTTTTTTCCCATTCTCTCTCTACTTCTGCCTCTAGCCTACTCAACTTTCACCTTTTGCTCTTTACTCCATTTCTTTCTTTATTCCTTTTTCTTCCATTCAAATTTCACCCCTCCATCCTCAGTCCCCACTTACTCTCCCAATACCCGGCCAATCATAGATTTTTCTTCCCTCCCACACAAAATATCTGTTCCCCTCTCCATCCTCACTTCCCCAGCTTCTTTTTTCTCCCGCCAATCCCAGCTCCACCCCCTTCTGGTCCTCCCCCAGCATCAGTTCCCTTCTAGTTCCAGCCCCTCCCAATATCCACTTCCTTCCAGTCTCATTCGTCCATCCCACCGCATCAGCCCATTTCCAGTCCTAGCTCCCCTGTATCATTTCCCTTCCAGGACCCAGTATCATCCAATTTCCAGGCCTAAACCCCAGCATCAGTCCTCCTCCAGTCCCTCCCAGCATCCACCCCCTTCCCCATCAGCCAGCATCAGCTCATTTCCAGTCCTAACCCCCCAGTATCAGTTCCCTTCCAGTCCCCCAGTATCATCCCATTTCCAGGCATAAACCCCAGCATTAGTCCTCCTCCAATCCCTCCCAGCATCAACTCTCTTCCAGTCCCCAAGCATCAGCCCATTTCCAGTCCTAACCCCCCAGTATCAGTCCTCCTCCAGTCCCTCCCAGCATCGGCTCCCTTCTAGTCCTAGTACCCCATCCCCAGCCCATTTCCATTCCTAACCCCCCAGTATTCGTTTTCTTCCAGTCCCTCCCAGCATCCACTCCCTTCCAGTCCCACCTCCCCAACATCAGCCCATTTTTAGTACTGGGCCCCCCATTCTCATTCTAGCTTCTAGTCCCCCCATTCCATTCTAGCCCCCAGTCCCCCCATTCCCATTATAGCCCCCAGTTCTCTCCATTCCCATTATAGCCTACCCAGTTCCCCCAGACACACACCAAAAGGGACCCTGCACCTGATCAACTTCAGAGAGAGCCGGGGAAGCCTGAAGCCCCACCTCGAGTCACCTCTAAACAGCCGAAGGAGTAGACAGTTGTGTTTCTTCTCTCCCGTGCCTGTGATAAAAAGGAGCTCGCCGGCGTGCTGAGCACCGGTAGGTCAACCTCCCAACAGTCAGCATACCAGCGGGTTCCTTTTTATCACTCCCACGGCTGTTCAGAGGTCAGCTGGGGCTTTGGCCTCCGCAGCTCCCTCTGCAGCCGGTCAGGTGTGGGGTCCCCCGAGGTGCCGGACTATGTGTGAGCAACATTCCCTCTGGCCAGGACAAGAAGACTGAATTGGCACAAGGCTGAAATTTCTCAGCAGTAGGGGCTTATCATCAAGACTAGTGTTGAAAACTTAATGATTTGCTTTCCATCTTCTGTCAGTTCAGCTGTGATGAGAACATTCTGTTTTAATCAAAATTAAAAATGATTTCACAGGCAACGTCTTCCATCTTGAATAAAGGCATGTGTGGTTGCCATATTACTCCTCTTGCAAATAAGCTGCAGGTGAGACTTTTTTGTTCAACTAAATGAATGCACCTATATGTTTCCTTCATCAGCTCAGTGCTAAATGAGACGAGCATGAATGTGGGGCTCTGTGACGGGGTATATAGGAACTTACCTGTCCTTCTCCAAAGGGATTACTAGCACTTCACCTTAAAACATGTTTTGATGTAACTGTTCTTATTTTGTTAAATGTAAACCACTTTGATTCCCCTGAAAGGCGGTATATAAAACCAATCAATAAATAAAATAAATAAATAAAATAGGCTAATGAACAGAATTCAGGGCTGGGAGGGTGTAACTCAGAGGGATTAAGAATCCAGCTGTGTGCACAAGGAAGAGGAGAGGCCTCTGGAGACAGAAAGCTCCTTCCAAGCAGGGCTGGGAGAGGAGTCCGGCTGTAAGGTAGACAATTCAGGAGGTGGGAGTGATTTACAGACACTGAAGGTCAAGTGATTGACTGAACTTTGTGCTGAACTGAATTCTGTGCTTTAAATTGTGGGTCGGGGGAAGGACACTGAGAACCAGCCTTGTGAAGGTAATAAGCTGGGAGTGATTGCTGGATCGCTGAAGGGTAATAAAAGTGGTTTTGTTTGGCCTGATGTATGCATGATATTTTTCAAGCTCCCTTGCCAGCACATACCACACTATAACACATGGTGATGCCAGCTTGGGGATTTTCCTGTAAACATGTGACACTTATTAAAAGAGGGCTGCTACACAGTACCCTGTCCTGTGCTGCTGAGGTAAGCTATATTCTGATTTGATTTAAATTATATCTCTTTGCTGCTGCTAGGCTCTAACTTATTATGAAATTTAAACTACAAGCTGTCTGCTGGGTTCTAAATTTAACCAGAAAGCTCTCTTCTGTGTTTTAAATTTAAACTAAAAGTACTTTGCTGATACTAGGCCCTGAGTGACTATTAAATTTAAAATACAAGCTCTCTGCTGGGTATGAAATGTAACCAGAAAGTTCTCTTCTGGGTTTTTAAATTTTAAACTTAAACTGCTGCTACTAGGCCCTGACTGATTTAACAAAAAAAAACAGTGGGTTCACAGATTAATTAGCTTTAACACTAGAAGCCCCAAAAGGAATTTTACCTAGAAACCGCAAAGTGCGTCGATTGACGCATTATCACAATGACTGCGTTTATCATGAAATGCAGATGTGAATTAATGTGAAGTTACTTATTTGTTAAATACGTGCAGTATGTGACGTCATTACATGTCATTGTGTGTTTATTGTTTGTAATGTCGGAGTAAAACTGTAAACAGTGATTGAGATCCGCCACCTAGTGGGAACATGAATTTATACCTAGACGACCCAAAGTACGTCAATTGAGAAAAGTGGAAGGAAGTCCAAAAAACTGCCAGTATGGTTTCAAGGTGAGGTCGGAGAGACTGTTAAAGCCAATAAAACAACTTCCAGGAAATGGAAAAAGGAGCCAAATGACGAAAATTGGAAACAATGTATGTACCGGCAAGTGAGATGCAAGGCATTGATAAGGCAGTCAAAGCAGGAATTTGAAAAAAAGCTTGCTGTGGAAACATTAACGCATAATATAAACTTTTTAAAGAACATTTGTAGCTAAAAATCTGTAATAGAGTCAATTGGACCATTAGATGATAGAGAGGTAAAAGGGGCACTAAGTGGGGACAAGGCCATAGCAGAGAGACTGAATGAATTCTTTGCTTTGGTCTTTACTGAAGAAGATGTTGGGAAGTTACCCATGACTTAAATGGTATTTAAAGGTGATGCATCGGAAGAACTGAAAGAAATATCAATAAACCGGGAAGATGAATTACAACTATTTGATAAACTAAAGAGTAGCAAATCACCTGGACCAGATGGTATACATCCAAGGGTGTTGAAAGAACTAAAATATGAGACTGCAGACCCACTATTAGTAATCTGTGAACTTTTATTAAAATCATCTGTAATGAGAGGAAGTGACGTCACCGAGACCGATGGCATCCAGGCGAACCCTGCCATAAATAAAGATAAAACCCTTGCGGAGTTGAAACTAAAAGCTAAAAAAAGAAGGAGAGAACCTTATGAGTAAGGGAGAAGAGACAAGCCGGATCGTAGCCGCTGGTCTGAACACAGAGCAAAGAATAGCAGGCGGCAGTGTCGGCAAGCCTCGGGGCAGCACGGGAGAGAGCCGCATGGCTGGCGGTGAGGAGAAAGTCTGAAAAACTGTTTGGCATTGTCAGGAGAGGCAGAGGAGAAAAAAGCGGACCAGAGAGGAGCAGAACAGGAGAGAGAGAGCGTGCTGCAGAGGTGAATGAGGAGAACGGGAACGCTCGAGGTGAAAATGGAAAAAGGACAGTGAGGAAAAGCAGAGAAAATGGAGAATGGCAACCGCGTGGCAGACATGATGGCTGTGTGAATTGTAGGTGGCAAGGTGGAGCTAAAGAGGAAGGTGAAGAACGCAGCAAAAGTAAGAAAAGGCGAATCAAGGAGTAAAGGAGGGGAATAAGAAAGCTGGAGGTGATAGAAAAAAGAAGAGTACGAAGAGAGAAAGGCTATTAAAGCACACAAGTGGAAGTAGTGGAGAGAACATTGAAGGAGAAAAGCAGCAAAGTGTGTAGTAAAACAGGCATAATGGCAAAAAAGGAGGAAAAAAGACAAACCAAATAGGGGTGAAAACCAAAAAAGTGAAAGCACGGAGGAACAACAAGGAAAATCTTGAAGAAACCAGGGGTTTGTGTGTTTAAAAGGATTTGAAATAAAGACCAACCTTTCATTGACGAGTAGTGGCTGACGGGGAAGGAGAGCGAATCACGAAGTATATCATAGCTACGAGAAGGAAAACTATGGACTTGAGAGAATATGCTTTTCAGAGTGGGGGGGGGGGGGTGGAACCGGGGAACATAATGCCTTGGAGACTAAAAATAAAAACGCTGAACAAATGGAGGCAGTTGAGGGGACTACAAGTAGAAGTACTGTGGAGCAAGGAGAGGAAACTTTGAAAGACATTTCCAAAGTAGAGCTGAAGGAGTGGTTCACTGAAATAAAGAAGGAGGTGCAAGCAGTAAAAACGGAGCTCAGTGAACTTATAGGAAATCTGAAGGAAGAAATAATGGAATTGACGCATACAGCAGGAAACCGCGAGAATCAACTACAAAGTTTAGAGCAACAACAAGAGAAGCAGCAACAGGGGGTTCAGGAAATGCAACAATGGCAAAAGGAGGTGCAATATAAATTGGAAGACTTGGAAAATAGGTCTTGCAGGAACAACTTGAGGATAAGAGAAGTGCTGGAGGAGAAGGAATCCCAAGACAGTGTGAAAGTGGCGGCTTCCGTATGTTCAGAAATACTTAGAAAGGGGGGGAGGATGTGGGTCCTGAGGAGATTGCATTGGACAGAGCACTGGGAGCACTGGGAGCGGTGAGAGTCAATAGACCTTGAGACATTATTATATGTTTTACTGGATACAAAATGAAGGAAAGAGTTGTAACAAAAATAAGGAGCCTGGGGGCCTTGAATTGGCAAGGATACCCGGTATCTATATACGAGGACCTATCCATTGGAACATTGCAGAGACGGAGAGCTATGCAACCTGTTACACAGACATTGTGAAATGGAGATATTAAATACAGGTGGTTGCATCCTTTTGGGCTGTCCTTCACATTAAAAGGGAAAACATGGAGAGTATAAATGGTAGAAGAGGCGAAAGCAGCGCTACAGGAAGCGGGGCTGAGGTCTGAGAAAACTAACAGTGGACAAAACAGGGAATGAGGTGTTAAAGCGTCAAAGTGTGGAAGAACAGCAAGAACTGAAGAAGGGACAGAGTAAAGAGAGCATAGAAAGAGCTAAGAGATAACCAGATAAGATGGTGGAGAGCTAACAGATGGACATGCTGGGAGAGGCCGAGAAGGCACAGATGGTGAACTGGTGATAAAATAGTGCTGTAGAGCACAATGTATAGCCATAGAAGTGTTTGTAAAGTATATACTAGGAATGGTTGAAGCGTTAACAGTATTTTACATGATGTTTTTGAATATGGGGATATGGGGGTGGTGGGTGGGGGATGGAAGGTAGTAGGGGGAAAGTGGAAGAAGGAGGTGGAGGGACGGAGAAGGGGAGGGAGGTGGGGCAGGTGGGGGGAGCAGGAGACGCACTACTCTAAAATCTCCTGGACAAGGAGGCAAGGGGTGGGGGGAGGGGGAATGGAGAGTGGGGGGAGGGAGGGGGAGGGGAAGAGGCGGGGAAAACAAGCTAAAGAGGAGGAGCAGAAGGAGTAAGGCAGGGGAGTGTGGAGGGGGGAGAGAAGAAGGTGGTAGAGGAAGGGAGGAAAGAGGGCATAGGGGTGGAGGGAAAGCTAAGCAATTGGGAATAATTACCATAAATGTAAAAGGGTTAAGGACGTGGCAAAAACAATGGATGTTAGAGTGCGAGGGTAGGCGTATGAATGCAGACATCATTTGTATACAAGAGACTCATCTAAGGGTGGGGCAGGAGTATTTGGTACAATCAAAATCATATCCAAAGGTGGTATTAGCGGGGCAGAGGGCGAATCCTAGAAAGGGAGTGGTAGGAATTCTGGTGGGGGAAGCATTTAGACATTGCATAGTAGGTGAGAAGAGAGGGAAAGATGAGAGATGGGTGGGAGTGACGTTGCGTGTGGGGGAGGAAGAGGTGTGGGTGATAAGCGTATATGGTCCAAATGAGGGTCATGGAGAAGCATTTGACAAAATAACAAAGGAATTGGAAGAATTGGGTGATGTTCAGTTAATATTGGGGGGAGATTTCAATTTTACTAGCAACCCCAGGTTGGACAATAGTGGAGGGCAGGGTAGTGGAAGGAAGAAGGATAGACTGAGCATGAAGAGGATGCAGGAGAGACTAGGGGTGATAGATTTATGGAGGGCTAGACATCCTGGGAAGCGTAGGTACACATTCTGTTCACAGGTGCATGGCACATACAGCTGGTTGGACAAGATATGGAGAGGTGGGAAATGGTCATCAAAAGTAAAGGAGGTAGAACAAGGGGAAATCACATGGACAGACCATGCCCTAGTAAGTGTAATTTTTGATATAGGAGTGGAGGAGGAGGGGATCAAGTTTTGTAAACTTAATGACTCATTGTTAGACGATGAGGAGCATGTGGGGATGCTGAGAGCAGCTATTAAGGAGTATCTGTCCTTCAATGAGACAGGAGAGGTCCAGTTGAAAACCATTTGGGATTGCTTAAAGGCAGTCATTAGAGGAACACTAATCAGTATAGTAGCGTGAATTAAAAGGGAGAAGAAGAAAGTGGAAGAGGACTTGCTAGGACAGATAAAACAGCTGGAGGTCCAACGTCAAAGGACAAGGGACAATGGGGTAATGACTAAACTGATAAAAACAAGAGCAGAACTCAGTAAGTTGAAAGGGCAAGAAACTGCGTTTAAACTAAGTGTATTGAAACAAAAATATTTTGAAGGGGGATATAAAGCAGGGAGGATACTGGCAAGTACGATGTGGGCCCAATGGCAGGCGGCATATACAGAAGGAATTAGGGACAATAAGGGGAGGATGATACACCCCACGAAAGAGATTAGTCAGGTTTTTAAGGAATATTACTGAAAGTTGTATCAAAGTGAGCTGCAAAAGGGACAGGAGGAGATAAAGAGATATTTGCAGGAGTGCGGGCTGGGTAAGGTGGATCCAGAGGACAGGGAAAGAATAGGAGAGGAAATAATGGAGGGGGAGGTGAAGGAAGCTATAAAGTCCCTGAAATTAGGAAAGTCCCCGGGATTGGATGGGTATACAGTGCAGTTTGTGATAAGGAAGCTTATCATAGCTCAGGAAGGAGCTATAGGAAAGGTGAAGTGACTCTGAACAAGCAACCTGTCAGTTCTGGTAGAAATAAGAAAACAGAATTTTCCCATAAAAGACTACCAGTCCCAGAATGCACCAGGTTTCCAACAGCCATTAGAGGAGCTGAAGTGGGGAAACGTGTGTTCAATCAGGAGGGCTATGAGGTAATCCCTAAGCTCTCATCTCAAAGGGCAGGGCCTGATTCAGCACAGCTGCGCTGTGTTAGGGAGGAGCATTCATCTAGGCCGAATAAAGGTAGAGTTTATTCTACAGAGAATCGTCCTCAGTATCCTGAGAATCAGCTTGAGCTTGATCATCTTCATCATCAGGAGGATCATCAGAAGCAGAAGCCAAACCGGACGGACAGAGAGGGAAAGAAACCCTTTGGAAGAAAGAGGAGAAAGCCTTTGAGAGGTCTAGAAGAGTCCAGAGCAGTACGTATACTGGGAGGCATTCCAAGGGCCAGCATACACCATTGGACTGGGGAAAGCCAGAGGAATGGTGCTGCAGAGCTAGGAATCTCCAGACGATACCTGTGAGAGAGACGGCTGCACATGGAAGGGACCCTAAGACCCGTGCCAGAAGGTATGTGAAGAGAGATCCAGTGTCCAGGGATCTGGATTGGAAGGCTGGACATAAGAACTGGACTACATACTGGCCAGGCTATATAGAGAGGAACTCTAACAGCAATGGAAGTTCAGGTATGAACACTGATCTATGCCCTAGCTATAACCTTGAAAGACAGCAGGGAAACAAGTATTCTCCTGAAAGTGCTCCATTGAGAGATTCATCTGTGCCAATCCATGATATTGAACCCATGCTTGTTGAAGAAGGGGGAATGATTACAGATGAAGAATGTGTTTATATGGACTGCTCTCTCTCCAAACTCCTTTGGTGATTTTCTGTTATAAAGTACAGCAACCATCACAAAGAAATACAAACTTGTTCTTTAATCTACTCAGAAAAGCTCCTGAAGCAGGATTTGACCCACACAGTAGAAAGCAAGCCAGCTAAGGGGTTTCAGCTGGATAACTGCTAGCAATTGAGCCTTACCTAATTGCTTGTGAGCTAGGAGAGAATCACTTCTGAATCTATGTGGGAAGATATAAGAAGTTAACCTGAAAAGAACAGTTTCTTTTTCTCTTTGTAGCTTTTGGTTTGTTGTTTGATACTTGCTAAGAGGATATTAGCTAAGCCTACAGAAAAAGACCAGTTTGTTATCAAACAGGTCTTATTTCTTTTGCTTTTGATTGCCTGATAAGTTAAAAATGTTGTTTTCCTTATTTTGTTTTTCCAAGTTTAACACTGAAAGCAAGTAACCTGATTTATGTGCTACCAAGCATATCTGGGTTGGGAGAAATAACCCCATAAATAAATATCTTATTGGCTTTAACACTTGAGCACAACTAAATTATTGTCAGCAGCTGTGTCTGGTGTGAATGAACTACATTGCCCACAATCCCTTGCAAATCATATAGATATATGCACTTGCCAAGACTGTGAAGATTCTCACCCAGGCAGCCGTCTGACAAGTACTATAGGAAGTTGGTGGAGCAAGTTACACCAATACTGACTCGGGTACTTAACAAGGTACTGGAAGGTGAAGGGATTCCTCAGACGATGGGGGAAGCGGGTATCACAGTGTTACCAAAACCTGGTAAAGATAAGGGGGTGTGCGGTTCATACAGGCCCATTTCATTGATAAATTTAGATGCCAAAATATTTGCTAAGGTATTGGCCAATCGGATTCAGGGGATCTTGCCTAAGATCATACATAGAGATCAGACCGGGTTTGTAAAGGGGAGGCAAGGGTGTGATAACATCAGCAAAATGATGAACATTGCATGGCATCTTCAGGGCAATGGAGAGCAGGTGGTATTAGTCATGGTAGACGCGGAGAAAGCGTTTGACCGAGTTGAATGGCCATATATGTTTCAAGTGCTGGAGGAGATGGGATTTGGGGACAGGTATATAGCATGGATAAAAGCCTTATGAGCACCCGAGGGTGAGGATCAGAATAAACGGAGGATACTCTGAACAGTTTACATTGGGGAGGGGGACCAGGCAAGGGTGTCCTTTATCACCACTTTTGTTTGCACTGGCTATTGAGCCCTTGGCGGAAGTGGTCAGGAGGGAGGCGGATGTAAAAGGGGTAAGTAATGAGAGGGAGGGAGGAGAAAATAGCATTGTTCGCAGACAATGTGATCTTCTCATTAATGTAGCCCTTGACTACCTAGCCAATATTGATGAGAATTATACAGGGGTTTAGTAGTGTGGCAGTCTATAAAATTAATTCTAGTAAAACAGAAGTCCTTTGGTTTAACCTGAAAGGGGGGTTAGAGGAAAGGTTAAAGTCGCATTTCAATTTCAAATGGGTGAAGCAGCAGTTTCGATACTTGGGGATACAATTGGGAAAACCAATAGAGAGGATTAAACAGTGGAATTATCAGGCATTGATGGACTCCATAAGGAGAGATTTGGCACAGTAGGGGGGGCTACAATTGTCATGGTTAGGCCGAAAAGCGGCAGTGAAAATGAATGTACTGCCGAGATTACTGTTTCTGTTCACAGCCTTGCCCTGTAAGATGACTAAGAAGGAGGTAGGGAAGCTGCAGAATATGATTACATAGTAACATAGTAAGTGACGGCAGATAAAGACCATGGTCCACCTAGTGGAGGAGGGATAGTAAGGAAATCCACAGTACTACCCTTTAACTTTCGAAAGGGAGACTATGATAGAATGAGGAAAACAGTTAAGAAAAAACTAAAAGGAGCAGTTGCAAAGGTTAAAGACGTACATCAAGCTTGGGTGTTGTTGAAAAATACTATCTTGGAAGCCCAGACCAGCTGTATTCCACGCTTTAAGAAAAGTGGAAGGAAGTCTAAAAAATTGCCAGCATGGTTTAAAGCTGAGGTCAGAGAGGCTGTTGTTGCCAAAAAAGCATCTTTCAAGAAATGGAAAAAAGAGCCAAATGATGAAACCTGGAAACAGCACAAGCACTGGCAAGTCAAATGCAAGGCATTGATAAGGCAGGCAAAGAGAGAATTTGAGAAGAAGCTTGCTGCGGAAGCAAAAACGCGAAATAAAGACCTTTTCAAGTACATTCGTAGCAAAAAACCCGTGAGAGAGTCAGTTGGTCCATTAGATGATAAAGGGGTTAAAGGAGCACTAAGAGGCGACAAGGCGATAGCGGAGAGACTGAATGAATTCTTTGCTTCGGTCTTTACTGAGGAAGATGTAGGGATGTTACCCACGACTGAAGTGGTATTTAAAGGTGTGGAAGAATTGAAGGAAATATCGATACATCGGGAAGATGTCTTACAACTATTAGATAAACTGAAGAGTAGCAAATCACCTGGGCCGGATGGTATACATCCAAGGGTGTTGAAAGAACTGAAATTTGAGATTGCAGACCTGCTATCAGTAATCTGTGAACTATCATTAAAATCATCTCTAATACCTGAGGATTGGAGGATCGCCAATGTAACACCAATTTTTAAAAAGGGTTCGAGGGGTGATCCGGGAAACTACAGACCGGTGAGCCTGACATCAGTACCGGGAAAAATGGTAGAAACCATCATAAAGAATAAAATTACTCAGCATATAGATAGTCATGACCTAATGGGAGACAGCCAACATGGCTTTAGACAAGGAAGATCTTGTCTTACTAATCTGTTATGTTTTTTTGAAGGAGTGAATAAACAGGTGGACAAAGGTGAGTCGGTTGATATGGTGTATCTGGACTTTCAGAAAGCCTTTGACAAGGTCCCTCATGAGAGACTTTTGGCAAAACTAAAGAGTCATGGGATAGGAGGCAGTGTACTACTGTGGATCAGGAACTGGTTAAAAGATAGAAAGCAGAGGGTAGGGCTAAATGGCCAATTTTCCCAATGGAGAAAGGTGAATAGTGGTGTACCCCAGGGATCTGTGCTGGGTCCGCTGCTTTTTGACATATTCATAAATGACCTGGAAAGTGGAATAACGAGTGAGGTTATCAAATTTGCTGATGACACAAAACTATTTAAAGTTGTTAAAACCCAGGAGGATTGTGGAAAATTGCAAGAGGATCTTGATAAATTGGAAGACTGGGCATCAAAATGGCAGATGAAATTTAATGTGGAGAAGTGCAAGGTTATGCACCTAGGGAAGAACAACCCAAACTATGGTTACACGATGCAAGGTTCCACATTAGGAACCACCACCCAAGAAAAAGATTTAGGCGTCCTTGTGGATACCATGTTAAAACCCTCGGCCCAGTGTGCAGCGGCGGCCAAGAGAGCAAATAGAATGCTAGGTATGATAAGGAAAGGAATGGAAAATAAAACAAAAGATATTATAATGCCTCTATATCGTTCCATGGTGAGACCGCACCTTGAATATTGTGTGCAATTCTGGTCGCCATATCTTAAAAAGGATATAGCAATTTTAGAAAAGGTTCAGAGAAGAGCCACCAAAATGGTAAAGGGGATGGAAGGCTACTCCTATGAAGAAAGGCTAAAAAGGTTGGGGCTCTTTAACCTGGAAAAGAGACGGCTGAGGGGAGATATGATAGAAGTCTATAAATTAATGAACGGAGTGGAACGGGTAAACGTAGATCGATTGTTTACCTTATCAGAATATAGAAAGACTAGGGGACATGCAATGAAGCTACAGGGTAAACTATTTAAGACTAATAAAAGAAAATATTTTTTCACTCAACGTGTAATCAAACTCTGGAATTTGTTACCGGAGGATGTAGTAAAGGCTGTTAGTGTAGCTGGGTTTAAAAAAGGTTTGGACAAGTTCCTGGAGGAAAGGTCCATAAACCATTATTAAGAAGGGACCCAGGATATCAATGCTTGAACCTATACAAGCATTGTGGAACCTGTGTCCCTTGGGGAAACTGCTAGGTACGTATGACCTAGATTGGCCACTGTTGGAAACAGAATACTGGGCTTGATGGACCTTGGTCTGACCCAGTATGGCATATCTTATGTTCTTATGTTCTTATGTAAAGATCTGAATCATATCTCCCCTGTCCCTCCTCTCCTCCAAAGTGTACATATTTAGGTCTTCAAATCTCTTCTCATAAGGCTTCTGACGCAGGCTCCAAATCATTTTGGTCGCCTTTCTCTGAACAGTTTCCAGTCTTTTTACATCTTTTGCAAGATATGGTCTCCAAAACTGAACACAGTATTCCAAGAGAGGCCTCACCAGTGACTTGTACAGTGGCATAAGTACCTCTTCCTTTCTGCTAGTAATCCCTCTTTGTATACAGCCCAACATCCTCCTGGCTTTTGTCACCGCCTTGTCACACTGTTTTGCCACCTTGAGATCATCAGAGATAATCACACCATCGTCTTTCTCCTGAACCGTGCATACCAACCTCTCACTCCCTATCGTGTACATTTCCCTTGGATTTCTGCTACCCAAGTGCACGACACTGCACTTTTTCACATTAAATTGTAGTTGCCAAGCATTAGACCAGTCTTCCAGCTTTTGTAGATCTTTCCTCATGTTAACCACTCCCTCGGGAGAGTCCACTCTGTTGCAAATTTTTGTTTCATCTGCAAAAAGACAGACTTTTCCATTCAGTCCTTCAGCAATATCACTCACAAATATATTGAACAGTGCCAGGCCCTGGACCGAACCCTGGGGCACCCCGCTAATCGCCTTCCTCTCATCCGAGTGAGCTCCATGTACCATCACCATCTGTTGTCTGTCAGTCAACCAATTTCTAATCCAGTTTACTATCTTGGGACCCATCCCCAAGCTACTGAGTTTATTGACAAGCCTCCTATGAGGAACAGTATCAAAGGCTTTGCTGAAATCCAGATAGATGACATCCATTGCATGCCCCAGATCTAGTTCCTTGGTCACCCAGTCAAAGAACTCAATCAGATTTGTTTGGCAAGACCGTCCTTCGGTAAAACCATGTTGCCTCGGATCTTGCTACTTGTTGGTTTTGAGAAAGTCCACTATTCGCTCTTTCAGGAGCGCCTCCATTACTTTTCCCGCCACCGAGGTAAGGCTCACGGGCCTCTAGTTTGACACTTCTTCCCTGTCACCACTTTTGTGTAGAGGTACAACATTAGCAATTCTCCAGTCATGAGGAACCTCTCCTGTTTCCAAGGATCTGTTGAAGACATCCTTTAACGGTCCTGCAAGAACCTCTCTGAGCTCTTTCAGTATCCTGGGATGTATCCCATCCCATCCCATGGCTTTGTCCACTTTCAGTTTAGCAAGTTGTTCTAACACCTCATCTTCTGTGAATGGTGTGGTATCTACTTCATTCCTATTTTTATATTTGGGAGTCACAGCTGGTCCATCTCCAGGATCTTCTTTAGCAAAAACAGAGCAGAAGTATTTGTTTAGCAATTTCACTTTTTCAGTGTCACTTTCCACGAGTCCTTTCCCAGCACTTCTGAGTCCTGCAATTCCAACTCTGATCTTCTTCCTTTCCCGAATATACCTGAAGAAAGTTTTGTTGCTACCCTTAACATCTTTAGCCATCTTTTGCTCTGCCTTTGATTTTGCTATCCTTATTTCTCTTTTAGTCTCTTTGAGCTTGATCCTGTATTCATTTCTGTTTGCAAGCTTTTGAATTTTGCGAAAGCTGTGTTTTTTGCCTTTGAGCAGCCACCTCTTTGGAAAACCAAATAGGTTTCCTTCTCCTCTTGTTTTTATTTACTTTTCTTACATATTTATCTGTTGCCCCTTTTATTGCCGCCTTTAGTTTAGCCCATTGGAATTCCACTTCCCTTATCTCCTTCCACCCCGTCATCTCCTCCTTTAGGTACTCGGCCATTTTATTGAAGTCAGTGTTTTTGAAGTTTAGGACTTTGAGCTTGCTATGATTGGCCTGTACCATGGCTTTTATCTCAGACCACAAACTTTGGGAAGGGAAGCACCCTAAGTTTGCAAGGGTTGTACCAAATGAGGGTGGAGGGGGGGGGGGGGTTAGGGGTGCCTTGCTTGATGAAATATTTTGAGGCAGCACAATTTAGAGACACCTTCTAGAGCAGGGGATAACCTTTATTTAACACAGCAGATTCTCATCTCAGTGCCCACGTCCCACCACCACGACCACTCTACTCATACTCCAGCCCTGGCATCTAGCGACACAAGCATTGTGGCACAGAGGGACTGTGTCTGATGGCGTGCTTTCAACATCATTCCCAGAATGGAAACCAGTCTCTGCTGATGCAGTCCCACCAGAAGGCGTGGCTGGCACAGGTCCCTGCCCAGCACCCGATCCCTGCTGATCTGCTGCCAGCTGCTGACATGCACCAGTGATTGTTGCCATGTATGCCACCATTTCTCACATAAGCCACATCTGCACTTCCCGGTAGTGGATCTCCCTGCTGTTCAGCTCCTGCAGGTGCTGACTGATGACCTGGAGATCCTGACGCAGGCCATGCAGTTCCTCCCATATTACCTCTGTGCACTGCAGGATCCGCACCACCTCCCGCAGAAGTTCCTGATCAACCTCATCTGGTCTACTGCCTGCAAAATCCTCACAGACAGGGAACTCCAAAGCATGGTGGGAGGGGGCAGATATTTTAAGTTGGGTACAAATGGAGGCAGGGGGTGAAGAGTCTAAGGAGAGGAGAATATGGGACCCAGGTGTTTGGAGAGAGAACGAAGGGAAGGATAATCCATTTAGGGAACTTATGTTTCAGGTGTGGAAAAAATGATGGGGGTTTCCCATGGAAGGGAAAGTGTATTCGAGACATACATTTATTAGTGTGGTAGGGGATCAGGGGTTGGGAGGAAACTCTAAGGTACTTAAGAGGTGGAGTGGAAAAGGGTTGGAGAGGCTAGGACAACTGTTGCGAAAAGGGGGGGGATTAAAACATTTGAGGAACTGCAGCAAGAGTATCAGATAGAAATAAAGGACCAATATGCATATGTACAATTGTGATATTTCATGAATACACAGGAGCTGAAATCAGATATGGAAAGGAAACCTATGCAACTTGAGGAGATGATGGGGAAACAGTGGTCTCAAAAAGGGACAATATCAAAAATTTATAAAATGCTTCTACAGAAGGGGAGGGAGAAGGAGAGGTGGCAGCAGCGGTGGGAAGAAGAGATTCTGGACCTTTGGATGACAGCCGGTGGGTAGAAATATATGCGCGAACTTATAAGTTGGCTAGGGGAACTCCAATGCTAGAAAATAGTTTGACGTTGAGGCTTAGGATGTACTGGACGCCAGTGTGGATCCAGGCAATATTTCCAGATAGTTCAAGTGAGTGTTAGAAGAAGTGTGGGGCTGGAGGGGACTTAATACACATGATATGGCAATGTCCAAAGGTGCAGGAGTATTGGGGGAAGGTAGGAAGGCTATATGAGGAGATTGTAGGGTGTGCCGACAATACTAACACCGGCAATGATTGTGCTCAAAGAGGGGGTGAAAGAGGGGGAAGGTGCTAAGGAAATATTTATGGGATATGGAATTATAGCAGCCCGTATGAGTCTTTTGCGATGGTGGAAGATTATGGAGGTACCTCCGATGAGGGAGGTAGTGAGTAAGTTGGAACAGCTGTGGGGTTTATGTATGATTGAGGAGTATAGAAGGCATCAGGCAGGAAAACATAAACAGGTGTGGCAATGGTTCGAAAGTTGGAGGGGGAAGGGGGTGGAGCAAGTATGGCACAGAGAAGGAGGTAAGGAGGGGGAAGAATGATGGGTCAGGAGAGTTGGGGGTCAGGATAAAGGGTAGGAGGGGAGGGGAAGTAGGGGGTAAAGAATTAGGGAGGGAGGGGGAAGGGGGTGGGAGGGAAAGGGGGAGGAAGAAGAGGAAGGTATTAAGAGAGGGGTGGGGAATGATAATAAGATAAGCTAGGTAGATTGGTTGAATAAGAGTGTGCATAATTCATGAACACAGCATTAAGGTGTAAGGTGATAGACTGGTAGAACTGTGCTAATGTACAAGAGTGATGTAAGATATAGAACAAAGAGCACAAAGAAGTGTGTAGATGGAGGGGGGGGGAAGAGGGAGAAATAAAGGTGGAAGTTTGAGTTCATGTTTAATGTCGAAAGGAGAGGAGGAGGTGAGAGATGGTGTATGAATAAGTCTGTAAAGGTTGTAGTATATAACTGTAAAGGTTGAAAATAATAATAAAAACTATAAATTAAAAAAAAATCATCTGTAATACCTGAAGATTGGCGAATGGCAAATGTAATGCCAATTTTTCAAAAGGGTTCTAGGGGCAATCAGGGAAACTACAGACCGGTGAGCCTGACATAGAAACATGACAGCAGAAAAAGACCACATGGTCTATCTAGTCTGCCCTTCCATATCAACTACAATAGTCCCCTTTTTACCTTTAGAGATCCTCTGTGTTTGTTCCATGTTTTTTTTTTTAAATTCAGATACTGTCCTCGTGTCTACCATCGCCAATGGGAACTATTCCACTCATTTACCACTCTTTCCGTAAAGAAATATTTTTGCATATTACTTCTGAGGCTCTTCTCTTTCATTCTCATCCTATGTCTCCTCATAGCAGAGCTTGCCTTCAATTGAAAGAGACCTTCCTGTGCAGCTACTGTATGCCAAGGAGGTATTTAAATGTCTCTTATCATATCGTTCCTATCCCGTAGCGGCCTCCTCTTCCTTTTACATTTATTTAACTTTCTAACAAAAGATTTGTTGCCCTTAAAATATCCCTTTTCAGTTTTGCCCAATCTTTTTCTAGGTGTCATTGATGGGACCCAGATAGCATTGAGGGCATCACGATGTGAGCAGAAGGCATACCAGAAGAGCCATAACTACACATCCATGAACATGCAGGTGGTGGTGAATGCAGATATGGCCATCACAGATGTGTGGGCCCAATTCCCAGGCACCTGCCACAATGCATACAGAGCACTCTGGACTGGGACAAACTGCAGACAGGGGAAGCCTTGGGGATGCCTGGCTGCTCGGTACATGGACAAGACTTGCAGTGGATGTTGTCACAGGGCCTACCTCGGCAGCGTACTGGAGTGAGGTAGGTGGGACATAAAAACATTTAAGGTTGGGTTTGGCCAATATCATACAGGGCCCAGGGACTTTCAGCCCTGGTAGCGTCCTTTGGTACCAAAATCCCACAGAAAACAAAAGGTCCGAGTGGAGGGAAAACAAAAGGCATTTATTTCCCCTTTCATGCAAAAAGGTTCATATGCTTGGACACAAAAACGTCAAACACAAATTCCTTACTTCAGGATAAAGAAAAAGAAAGCATTAAAGGAAAACTGTTATCTTCACAGTAAATGGTAAAGCAGGCAAACAAACAGTCTCTATTCCCAAGACCTAGCTTAGTTGCTTAGTAAGGACTCCAAGCTTCCTGTCTTACAGAAGCTACAGTCCATCTCAGTGTCTGATGCAAATTCCACATGCATCGGTTCCCCTTCTGAAGCCTCTGAGCCTAAGTCAGTACTTGTTGGTAAGTTGTAATAAGACTTTTTATATATCTTCTGCACAACCTCCCAATGCTCAGGGTTGAATACAGGGCATCGGTCCTGCGCCCACAGATACTGGGAACTGTCTTCCTTTTGCAGGTATTTTATCTTAGCTTTCTGTAAAGCTTGGTCACTAACAAGTTTCTTGGTTGGTGCGTGTTTCTTGCACCTTATCTCATAAGCATTCTCACGAGGATAATATTCCTGTGCTCCCTGTATTCCCCATACACCAGCAGTTTGTACCCTGCTTTTAGTTAAATATGGGTTACCTTTTCTTCTCGGCTTGTCTGCTCCAGGTGGGATCCTGCCTGGCCTGAGCAATAGGCCTTGTGCTCTCCAAGCGTCTTGCTGTTGGCTTTAGACCACAGTCACAGCCACGCCTTTGCTTCTCTGTACAACAAACACTCACGCTGGCTGGAGTTGTCCCACCTTCTCCACGGGGTCTCCTTTCTCCAAGCCAATGCGGCTGCTGCTGCCTCCTGCGGAACCGTGGTTCAGGGATTACTGCTCCTTCTGGATATCTAGCCCATTCACTCGGATGTCCTGCCCAGCCTGCTGGTTCTGCGGGTTCTCCTGGCAGTCCTCTTTCCCTAGGCCGTCCTGCCTGTGCCTTTCTCCAGGGCTGTCCTGTCTCCTCAGGGTATCCTCCTCTCCAGAGCGGTTCCTCTTTCCCAGCTTGTTCTCCTTTCCCAAGCTGTTCTCTTCCTGGCCGTTCTGCCAGTTCTGCCTGTTCCGGCCGCTCTGCCTGTTCTGCTCCTGGTTCTAATTCTGCCTTCCAACCTTCCCAATTCCCTTTAAGAGGCACTCCTCTCTTTCTTGATTGGAAGCTGGCTGGCATTACCTCATGACCTAGGAGGTGTGGTTCCTCTGTTCCTCGGAGGTCCCTCCTGCTCCCCCTATGTGGTTCCTCACGATATTGCAGGTTGTGCTTGACTTTTCCGGCCTTTAAAACATTTTCTTCCCCTCTCAGAGGGTCTGCAGCATCACAATGTGATGTGATGTGATGTGAGCTGTATATGACCCTGTGGTGCAACCCATAAAGATTAATGCATGTGTGCTTATAAGGTCTGGTCTGCCAGGCAGCGCTGGTAGGGAGATGTTTCCAGAGCATCTGGGTGCTGGTGCTCCACAGAACCCATGATGAGCAATGTTCCTCCCAGCCTTGATAGACCATGCACAATAGCAAAGCTGATGCATGCCTGTCCCCTTGGCCCCACATGTGATCATGGATACCCACTGTGGATGTGGCTATTGATACCACAGGAGGAGCAGTATAATGAAGCACACCAGAGGACTCAGGCTGTGGTGGGGAGGACCATGAAAATGCTGAAGAACCAGTTCTGATGCATAGACCACAGTGGCAGAGAGGTGCTGTACAGGCCGGAGAGGGTGTGCTGTATTGTCACCACCTGCTGCATCCTACACAATGTAGCATTGCAGTGGGGCATTCCCATCCCTGAGGAACTGGTGGCAGTGGATGCCAATGCAGTGGAGGCAGACAATGACGACAGGGAGCAGAGCAGAAGCAAAGGTCAGCTGGCCCAGTCAGCCTCACCAGCCCCAGCCATCGCCACCAGCTATCGCCCCAGCCTCACGAGAACCAGCCCCAGCCATCGCCACCAGGAACAGACTGTTACGGGACACCTTCTAGAGCAGCGGATAACCTTTATTTAACACAGCAGATTCTCACCTCAGTGCCAACATCCCACTCCCACCACCACCACCACCCTGCTCATGCTCCAGTCCTGGCATCTAGTGACACAAGCATTGTGGCGCAGAGGGACTGTGTCTGATGGTGTGCTTGCAACATCATTCCCAGAATGGAAACCAGTCTCTGCTGATGCAGTCCCACCAGAAGGTGTGGCTGGCACAGGTCCCTGCCCAGCACCCAATCCCTTCTGATCTGCTGCCAGCTGCTGAAATGCACCAGTGATAGTTGCCATGTATGCCACCATAAGCCACATCTGCGCTTCCTGGTAGTGGATCTCCCTGCTGTTCAGCTCCTGCAGGTGCTGATTGATGACCTGGAGATCCTGGCACAGGCCATGCAGTTTCTCCCGTATTACCTCTGTGCGCTGCAGGATCCGCACCACCTCCCGCAGAAGTTCCTGATCAACCTCATCTGGTCTACTGCCTGCAAAATCCTCACAGACAGGGAACTCCAAAGCAGGGCTTGCTGGAGTGTGCTGCGCTGCAGTGTCATTCATGGTTGCCTCCTGTCCGCTGATCTCCACCTGCTGTGTTCCTGTGGTGACAGTGGGAGATGGTGCCTCAACAACATTGGAATCAACAGCCTATGATGGCCTCGCCACCGGCTGGTCTATGGGAGAGCAAGAGTGACACAGGTAAGGCCCCAGCTACCCTCCCTGGGGACATGGTAGTTGCGCAATATGTGACAAGCAGCCCTGGATGCAGTGCCGCAGGTGCATCTACTGTCCTGTGCTGACACATTTATTTATTTTTTATTTAACATTTCCTATATACCGCCTTTCATGATATCAAGGAGGTTTACATTGAACAAACTGAACTTACAATGAACAGGGCATTATAACTTGGAGATAGCACATGACCCAGTCCCAGCCACCAGTGGTGTGTCCCAGTGACTGTCCCAATGCGCTGCCAATACAGGTACAGGGACAAAGCAATCAATGAGCATGCAGTGGCACCAAAAACACACAGGAAAGGCAAGACCCATGAACATATGTTCACACCTGCTTCACTGTCCCCTATGCCTGTGCACATGGTGGCTGTATGTCACCACAGCAGTACACCACAAGGTTCATGACACATGTGGGTGAGGAAAGTTACCACTGGCCATACCCCGCCCCCAAAGTGCCAGTGCACAGGGCATGGTGACAACACATGTGCAAGAGGCATGCAGTCCCCCACACCTCTGCAGACAAGGGCACAGTGGCACAGCAGTTGTGGAGGAGTGTACCCCTAGCTCACATTAGGCGGAGTGACCTGATATGACATAGTCACACACAGCCCATGTGGGTCCCTGTCAGGCATCAGCTGGCATGTATGATCCATTCACCCCCCTGAATTGCTGCAGTGCTGCTGACATAGCCAGCAATGCCTGAGACAACTGCATCCTGCATGAAGCTGAGCACCTGCTCTTCCAGGGTGTTCAGGAGCTGTTGGCAGTCAGTTGGCAGCCTATCGTTCCTGGCCTTCTTCTCCTTGGCAGCCTGTCTGATTACCTGCCACTTCTTCTTCAGGTCCTCCACATCACGGTTGTGGTGGTGGACCGCATTAACCCTGTGGGATATGTCCTGCCAGCCATGCTTCTGGGTACTGGCATCCTCTGAGCTGAAGTGGGTGACATGGCTGTGCATAATGAGGCCCAAGGCCATGGTGGTCTCCAAGGGTGAGAAGTTCACCTTATGCATCTGCTTTATTGCCTTACCATGGCATCAGGCAAAGGGAAGTAGGACGGGATGCTACCCATGTATTATTTTCAAAATGCATGGATATGATGTCCTAACCAAACCACACCCTGCACAAACCTTCAAGACCAACCTGCATAAGATTCAACCAAAGGACAGATGAATATGGTGGACAACACTGGCCACCGGCTGTGACAATAGCCGGGATATTTGGAATGGCAAAAAGGTAGCTGCAGCAAACTGCATACATGCAATATGCATGTAATGTGCCAACCGCACCATAACTGTGTAAGGTGAACATATGTTGCACTATGTGTGCAGCCGCCATAATCAGGGAGGTTGAATATGGGGCAGCATGCTGCCTTGCCTATGCCATACCTGTGTACGTGAGATATGAGCGGGATAGATGGGCAACTGCATGACCCATCATAACTGGGTTTAAACAAACTCTCCCCATTGTGACCAGACATAACTGGGTAGCACCCCACCATATCTGCATAGGGATGCAATGCTGCCATTTACACAGGTATGTGAACTACTGCAGCAACCCCACAATAGACGGGGGGGGGGGGGGGTAAGCATGGGCAGTGGGGGGGGGGGGTGCTGGGGACCACAAGGCTGGGGCATCTGGCTGGTCCACAGTCATCCAGTGCTCGGCAATGCACATCAATACAAAGGGGGTCACAATAACTATCCATCCAATAGAGGTGACAGTGGCCATGGGTAGGGGTCTGTGTACACAGACCTACAGTGCACAGGGCAGCCATGGCATTTCCAGGGCAGGGGTTAGGACCACCTGTGATGACACACATGCATGGCCTGACAACAGTGGTCATTCCAAGAAACACCTGGTGGCAGTGAACTGGACCACATGGGCAGGTGTCAGTCCTGGGGCTTTGGCACCACATGGGATGATGGTGTCTATGCTATGTCAGCTGTGCACCTCGGCAATGTCCCAGTGCAGGTGGTATGGGGGTTCAGTCCCCCCTGTCCACAGCTATGGCAGGGCAGGGTACCCACAGTGTGCCAGACAGCCCCTGCCAAGCGTATGTCAGATGATACATGTATGGGTGTGATACCAGGGTATGTGTGGGGAGACCACCATCATGGGTATGTAGCCTGCCAGACAGTGTGCAGGCTCATATCCCCCTGCCAGCCAATCCTGCATGGTGACTGGACACCCTGGTGTGGCAGTCCCAGATGCACCCCATGGCATTCACAGTGGAGACGCATGGACCTACCACTTCTGCCACCTCTCCCCTATTGGTACCAGCTCCCTTGACCACCATATTCAGCCCCCCGCCCCTGGCCACCCATCTGCCTGCAGGTGGGAGCCCAGGTGTCCCCGCCTGGCCCCTGTCATGCTGTGCTGCATCCATACCTCCCCATGCCTTGGCTACTCCTGTACTGCCTGTGCCCCCACCTCTGGGAGCCACATACATGGCAGCACCTTGCCCTGTGCTTCACATAGACCACATGTGCCCTGCCCATGAACCCATCTCCTCCATGGACATCTGCACATTGAGAGTGCAACTGGGTAACACAAACCATGATCCACACCTAGTATTGCTGGCAGCAATGATGACAGAGGGAGGTACAAGCATCAATTTTATTTAAATAGAGTCTTGCAATGTACATAAAACCGTGTCCATGCATGGCAGTTACAGTCAACATGTTGGGAACATGCACTACATCTCCCAAGAGCAGTCTGACATGTCCCTTGGAGCTGGGCCCACCACGGGTGTGGCTAGGCAACAGGACCCTGGCTCCTTGTGCCCAGCTCTGGGCCATTTCACCACAACATCCACCGCATCACACTGGTTGCCAAGGTCCATGATGCCCTGCTGTTAATGGACTGGGGGGCTCTCCATGCACCTCAGCATGGTCGCCGCAACAGCCTGTAGGCCCTGTCCTATTATGGTGGCTGCATCCTGTATTGCCCCCAGAGGAGCTGCATCTCCTGTGCCAGGCTGGCCAGTGCATCTGAGCTAGCGAACACAAGGAGCAGGAGACGTGGGAAGAATAAGGGTCTTTATTATGCACAAGGGACCCCAACGCGTTTCGGCAACGCCTTCCTCAGGGGGAACGACACTAATAATAATAAAAATACAAATAAATGAATAATTAAAAAACATAGTACTGTAAAAGTTAAAAGCAAATAGAACACACTTAAAAAATTAAAAAAGTGAAAACACCGGCAAAACGTACAGCATCAAACAATCAAGATACATTGAGATTAAGAAGTGCAAGGCAGGGCTGAGGGAAAAAAAAGTTCAATCCATATAAAAAATTATGAAAAGGGAAACTGACCAAACACTTAAAGAGAAATATATTATGCTTATGTAACTAATACAGAGTCAAAGAAAATAAAAAAATAAAAAACCTGTAAAATACTTATCAAACCTGAATAGTGTAGAGCCAAATAGAACCAAGTAAAAATGCACAAAAGCTGAGTAATAATATATAAAGATAACATAAATACATCAATAATTTAACCAAATAAATAGTCAAATAAAAAACCAAACTAAAAAACTATGATAAAAAAGGGGGATAAGATGAATAGTTAAAAACGATAAATATTATAATAATATAAAAGTATAACATGTACACAAAAATGGCAACAATCAGAATTGTGACAATGCACAAAAAATATATATAAAAAGTATATAAATATGTAAAATTAATGTTGAAATAAAAATTCATAAAATTGCCCAATTGTAAGAGAGGGAGACCATGTAAAATGAACACAATTAAAAATAATAAAGATACATACAGTCTATGTTAATATTAAACAATAACATTGAACTAACTGTATTTGGATGGTAAATCAGAAAAGAATAGGGAGGCCGCAGGGCCCGTACCTGGCCGGCCGGGTTTAACCGGGCCGGCGGCTCGTGGCACCCTCATCGGGCCGCGGGGGCCGGAAGAATGCTGGTGGCTGGCAGCATTTTTTGAAGCGATTGGCTCCCGCGGCTGAGTGACAGCGGCGGGAGCCAATCAGCTCGGCTTGACTGGGGGGAGGGATAGCCAGCATCTGGGTCTGTGCTCGGGGCGCGCATTCGTGGATGCGGGCCCCAAGACAACGGACGTCTTCTGCTTCTGGCTTCGGCGGTTTTGCGGTGCCCGGCGGTCTTCTTCCCTCGGAGTTGCTGCAGCATTGGTGCCGGGAGCTTCGGACGCTGTTCTGCAACGGTTGTCGTGAGTGGGGTTTTTTGGCGCGGCGCACGATGCCTGCACGAGGGCCGAAGGGCAGGTGGCTGAGTCACCGGGGGGGGGGCTTTACCCCTGGCATCTGGCTATGGCTGGGGGGCTGAGGCCGTCGGCTGGGTGGGGGGGTGAAGCGGGGGGGTGCATGAGTGGTGCTACTAGTTCTGGGCAGGGTGGAGGGGGGGATAGTGGGCAAGGGGGGTACCCGGCCCCCGGTGGGGGAGCAGCATGGGATTTTTGGAGGGGTGGGGGGCAAGGTACTTCCCGAGCGGATTGGCTTGGGGCTTGGGCACCTGCGTGGGCGGGGGGCCCCCTCTCCCCTTCCCCTGTGTTCCCTTATCTTCCTCCACAGGCTGTGATGGCGTGGCCTCCTCCCGGTGGAATGTCGGTGGCCGGTCCGAGGGTGGCGGACGGCGAGGCGTCCATCGTCCCGACGGCGGTGGGCAGCAGGCGTGCGGAGGACCCGCCGACCTCCCGAATCGCTGAGGTCGCTACGGAACAGCCGGCGAATGCAGTGGACGGCGGCGATGGAGTGTTACCCTCAGGTGAGTTGTCAGCCGGGGGTGGGGAGGGGGGGGTTTTGGGCATCGGCGTCGGGGGGAAGGTTCGGAGAAAGCGTAAGCACGCGTGTCGGCGGCGTCATCGGGGCGAGTCGTCGTCGTCTTCTTCGTCCAGCAGGTCGTCTTCGTCTTCTGCGAGTGGGGATTCAAAGGAACGGGTGCGGGGTCCGGCTACTCCGGGGGCCGAAGGGCGCGGGGCGGTGCCGACGCTAGCGTCTTTTTCTGAGCTGTGGGAGGGGGTGCCGCGGGCGCTGCGCAGGAAGATTCGGAAGAGGAAGTATATCGATATCTTCCGCTTGTTGGAGGGGCGGAGGCGGTCGGGTGAGAGCCGTAAAAAGAGGAAGGAGGACGAGAAGGCGGGGAGGGTCAAGCGCGTGTCTCGTACTGTTCTGAATTGGGCTAGGGCATTTTTGAGGTTGGCTAGCGTGTGGGGCCATGAGCATCCAGAGCAGTACGGGATGTTGCTTGCATACGCGGATTCGATTTTGGAAGCCGCTCAGACGCATGAAGGTTGGGCTTGGCTCAACTACGACGAGAAATTTAGGGATAAGATGGAAGAGAACAAGGGGCTGTCCTGGGGGAATCAGGACATTAGCTTGTGGTTAACGCAGATGGCTGTACGGGCGGGGGGTGCTGGTGGGGTTGGCGTGCAGAAGGTTGGTGGGGCCGGCGTGGTGGGTAGGGGGCGGCCCTTTCGTGAGGGACCGTCCGGGGGCTCCGAAGGCAGGGGGTGAAGGGGCGGGAGATCTCTGCTGGCGATTCAACAGATCGTCGTGTCCCTTTCCCGATTGTAAATTTAGGCACGCCTGTTCCATTTGCGGAGCGGGGCATTCGGCCCTTAAGTGCTCCAAGCGGGTCTTCCCTCCCGTTGCAGTATCGGCAATTGGATCGCTCTTTGAACCCTTATCGAAATTCCTTGATGTGCATTTAAGGCCCTTTGTGACACAGGCACTTTCATATGTTAGAGATTCTGCACACATCATACAGATTTTACAGTCATTTCAAGGTCCTTTTGGGGATGTACTTTTGGTTACTTACGACATTCGCTCATTATACACTAATATTCCTCAACAAGCCGCGTTGGAGGTGTTAGCCAACACTTTAATTTTAAGATCCAAACCTGTACGTACTCCTACGTTTTTTCTAACACAATTGGCAGAACTGGCTATGACTGAAAATTATTTCTGTTTTAGAGGTATCTTTTATAAACAGGTAAAAGGGGTGGCCATGGGTTCCCCCATGGCGCCCGATGTAGCAAACTTGTACGTCACAAACTTCGAGACTACCTTTTTGTCGTGCCATCCATACCAATCCAACGTGCTTCTTTGGAAGCGGTACATTGATGACATTTTCATGATATGGCACGGCACGGAAGAGCAGTTACAGATTTTTCATTCATGGCTTAACACATTAGACGTAAATTTACAATTTGAAGGTAATTATGACAGTAAGGAAATCTCCTATTTGGACATTTTGATCAAAAGGTCTTACACTGGTTTTTCAACCACTCTTTACCGCAAACCCACGGATCGCAACACATTTCTCAAATATGATAGCTTTCATAATCCATCTTTCAAGAATAATCTTCCAGTCAGTCAATTTCTTCGCATCAAAAGATTATGCACTAATAATGAAGATTTTGAACACCATGCCTCAGATATGATGAATAGGTTCGCACAACGAGGTTACCCCTCCTCTTGCATTAGGCGAGCTTACCAGAGAGCATCTGCCACGGATCGTTCCTCTCTTCTTGAAAAAACCACACGTACACACTCTGATAAAATTGTATGCCCTCTTACCTTTTCAGGCTTTTCCAAAGCTATTGTTAACATTTTAAAGCAAGAGTGGCACCTCCTTTCTACTATACCTACCTTTGCAACTAAAAAATTAATGATTGCCTACAAGCGCACCTCAAATTTGTCTGATTCACTCGTTCCATCTGCTCTTACTAGTAATAGACCCTCACCCAGTGTCAAGGGGCATTACAGTTGTGGCAACTGCTCTGTTTGCATCCATGCCATTACAGTTAAAGAGGTTTTCGTGGATACCAATACAGGACGTAAACTTTTTTTACATCATTACTCCAACTGTAAAACTGCCAATGTGATTTATTTAGTACAATGTCCATGTCAGAAATTATACATTGGCAAGACCTCGAGACAGATCCGCACTCGTATCATTGAACACCGCAGTAATATCTCTAGGAAACATCCAGATAAACCATTGGTTTCTCATTGGTTAGATAAGAACCACAATATCAGTGACATAAAGTTTTTAGTGCTCAGAACGATTATCCCCCACTGGAGGGGAGGTGATGTGGAAAAAATGTTGTTAAGAATTGAGCAGCATTTTATTTATGAACTCAACACCTTGGAACCGCATGGCTTGAATCAAGAGGCAGATCTATCAGTTTTTTTAGGCTGATCTTGTCTTTCCCTTTAGTACATCATTCTATTAGGGCATCTCAATACATATTCCCCTTCTAAGATTGCTTGTCCTTGATTCTTTTAATTTTACTTGTATTCTGTATCACAGGATTTACACTCCTCCCCCAGTATGACGTCATTAAATTTTGGCGCCCTTTTCGGCGTTTAAATAGTAGCACAGGATCACTATTTCCTTTCTCAGCTGATCAGAACGCCGTGTCAGCGTTGCAGTCTCTCTCACAAATTCGTGCCTCGACGGCTCCCTTGAGCATTGGAGAATCCCCTGATTGTAAGTTGTCTCCTTGTCTCCCTTTGAATTTAAAGTTTCACTCTGGATTTATTTATGTTCACATATATATTCCTATTTTAGTGGTTGCGCTGCTATTTGGTACACCAGTTTGGAGCGTTCATTGTCAGCGTGTGCCTGGGTGAGTTTTTAGAGCATTCCCTCCTGTATATTAGCACTACCTTTGCTATTTTATTTATAGAGTTCCTCCCTTGCACTGTTGCACCATCATAGTTTTACGATTTTTCAACACAAGCCTTAGGGTTTTACGTTTTAATATTTACTTTAATATTATTTTTTACTTTTCTGCGGTGCATCACTGTTTGTATAATCGCGACCACACAATTTCAACGGGCTTCGGAGTGGTTTTACATTCACATGTCTATACTTCCCTTCAAATACTCTCCACCCTTCTAATTTGCTGGGTTCCCTTGGTATTTTGCATTGCTTTCGTTTCATAGCTTACAGGGTTCAATGTATATTTTTATTATTCATTATTAATAATCGGCCTGACAAGCAGTTCTCTTATATACATGATTTCCCTTTTCTCGCTCGCCTACCGGCATGCTTATTTTCACACGGTATTTTGCTATTAAGCACGTATTCATACCACATAGCTTTTATTCGTTGTCTTAATCACATCTCGTTGGAGCAGTTTTGCATTGTACAATTGTCCTTGTTTCATTGCTTACATGTCTCCTTCTTTCTCCTTTTTTTGTTGGTAAGCATGCTACCATTGCCAGTTTGCCTTATAATAGTAATTCTTCATACAACATTTGTCCCCTGGGTCTTATTCCGTTTGGCATGCTTATTTCTACATTACATTTAGCTATTGAGCATGTATTCATGCCGTTCAGTTTTTGTTTTTAATTTATGTTATTCTAACTATCATTTTTATTAGTTTTTTATCACATTGTCTTACATACACATTAACTTGACCATATCTCATACCTTCATTGTACGGTCCATCTGGTTCTTCTCGTTATTTTTAGTTTTTGTTATTGGTCTGATATAATATACCATGTTCTTTTCTGATTTACCATCCAAATACAGTTAGTTCAATGTTATTGTTTAATATTAACATAGACTGTATGTATCTTTATTATTTTTAATTGTGTTCATTTTACATGGTCTCCCTCTCTTACAATTGGGCAATTTTATGAATTTTTATTTCAACATTTATTTTACATATTTATATACTTTTTATATATATTTTTTGTGCATTGTCACAATTCTGATTGTTGCCATTTTTGTGTACATGTTATACTTTTATATTATTATAATATTTATCGTTTTTAACTATTCATCTTATCCCCCTTTTTTATCATAGTTTTTTAGTTTGGTTTTTTATTTGACTATTTATTTGGTTAAATTATTGATGTATTTATGTTATCTTTATATATTATTACTCAGCTTTTGTGCATTTTTACTTGGTTCTATTTGGCTCTACACTATTCAGGTTTGATAAGTATTTTACAGGTTTTTTATTTTTTTATTTTCTTTGACTCTGTATTAGTTACATAAGCATAATATATTTCTCTTTAAGTGTTTGGTCAGTTTCCCTTTTCATAATTTTTTATATGGATTGAACTTTTTTTTCCCTCAGCCCTGCCTTGCACTTCTTAATCTCAATGTATCTTGATTGTTTGATGCTGTACGTTTTGCCGGTGTTTTCACTTTTTTAATTTTTTAAGTGTGTTCTATTTGCTTTTAACTTTTACAGTACTATGTTTTTTAATTATTCATTTATTTGTATTTTTATTATTATTAGTGTCGTTCCCCCTGAGGAAGGCGTTGCCGAAACGCGTTGGGGTCCCTTGTGCATAATAAAGACCCTTATTCTTCCCACGTCTCCTGCTCCTTGTGTTCGCTTGTCCTACCTGCAGGAGGCTGCTCCTCCTTGTACTCCAGTGCATCTGAGCTGACAGCATGTGGACCTGTTGGGGGTTCCTGCCCTGGGGCAGCTGGTGCATCCTCGGGCCACAGGCATGGATATGAGCCTGTTTTGTCTGTCCTGCCTCCCACAGCAGCCCCGATGTCCCCGTTGGGCATTTGCAGGTCATATTACTGGCATGTGGGTGGTCAGTGCTGTAGAGTTCTTTGCAGCATCGCCTGGCTCCACTTTGGGTACCACTACTCTCACCCTTCTGCCTGCAGGGGGGCCAGCCCCCACCTCATGCAGTTCCGCCACCTTCCCACTCCATACCACCCCCTTACAGTCCTCCCCTTCCTCTCCTCCTCTTCCTTCTTCTCCTCCTCTTCCTCTACAGCTCCCCCTCCTTATCCACCCCTCCTCCTGGCACTCTTCCTCCCACACCAATATCTCCCCATCCAGCTCCTCCTCCCCTTCCCAACTATCCCCCCTTCACCACCTCCTTGGCCTCCCTCCTCCAGACCCTCTACCTCCTCCATTCCCACTGACTCCCCCTCCTCTGCCCCACCACTGCCATCCTGCCTGCCCCACCCTCTGCCCCTTCTCCAGCCTGCCCACCTCACTTTCTGCCTCTCTGCACACATCTGCCCCCTGCTTGGCCCGTCTTCCCTCCACCTGGAAAACTACCTCCCTGCCTGTATCAGCCCTCTGCCCCTCCCCAGACCACCTTCCTGAATATCCTCCTCCCCATTCCCAGCCTGCCCTCCCACTCCCCCTCCCCCTCCCCCTCCATCTCAATCTCCATCCTGTCTGCACCCCCACTCTGCCACCTCCACAACATCCACACACCTCCACCTCCACCACATCCACATTTACCCCTCAACCTCAACCTCAGCCACCCCACCTCCCCCTCCCCCTCCTCTACCTTCCCTCCTCCTCCACCACCTCCGCCTCTGCCTCCTCTGCCATTTCCTCCAACTCCTCCCCCTCTCCTCCTTCTTCTTCCCTCCCCCTTCTCCTCCTCTTCTTCCTCCCCATTTATTTGGACTACCTCCAAATTGTCCCCTAAGGGTGCTTTGCATCAACCCTATATATCAGGAACTCCTTCAGAGAGAAATCACTGCCCTCTTGGGGGATCTTGCAATCAAACTCGTGCCACCAGAGAAGAGAGGGCGAGGATTTTATTCCAAGTACTTGCAAATTCCAGCCTCAAATTGGAATGTTACAAGTTGTTCAAGCATCTATGTTGAATGATGCTGAGAAGATCAAGAAAAGGTGGAAAGAATATACAAAGTTTTTATATGACAAAGATCAAGTGGACCAACAGCCTTTTCAACCTGTACCTTATTTTTATTTATTTATTTTATTTAACACTTATTTATATACCGCATCTTCCAGTGATCAGTTGCGGTGTACAAACAACAACAGTCAACAATGCAGAGCTTGTTTTACATAGAACAATAATAACTTTTTACATAGAACATCTTAACTTGTACAACAAAGGGTTTAAAAACTAAGCAGAATACTTCAGTAATTCAACTAACACAGATTGTATAACAGTTAAAACAAAAGTACTGTCCCTATAACATGGCAGATTATGACAGTTGTAACTATATACAAGTAGGGTTGTATGATCCGGAACCATTGGTGTTGAAAGAAGAAGTCAAAGCAGCATCGAAAGCCTTATCAAAGAACAAAGCACCAGGCACCAGCAATCTGATACAAATATTACAGCAATCTGATACAAATATTACAGCAATCTGATACAGCTTTTACCATACTTAGAAGGCTCTGCCATGAAATTTGGAAGGCAACATCATGGTCAACCGACTGGAAAAGATCTGTGTTTATACCAATACTAACGAACAGTGATCCGACTGACTGTGGAAATTATCACACAATTGCTCTGATCCCACATGCCAGAAAGATTCTACTGAAGATTATTCAACAGAGACTACAACCATACCTGGAACAAGAACTACCTATGGCGGAGGATCACATTTCTGTGACAACGGCAACAACACCAAACTTAAACTGCACGGAGGAAAGGCCCAGCAATCTACTTCAGTATCTTGCCATGAAACCCCAATGGATAGCTACAACAAAACAAATTGCGATATAGTGCTGGAAGATGAGACCCCCAGGTTGGAAGGCACTTAACTAGCTACTGGGGAAGAGCTAAAGACTTTTCAGAGTAAAGCCAGCATTTATGATGTGGTTGGATCAAAGCCCTCGGGACGTTTGACTGCTGATGTAGCTGTGCATGAAATGAGAGTCAGAAGCTGTAAAGATGTCTTACACTTTGGAACATGGAACATACGAAGCATGAATCAAGGGAAGTTGGAGGTGGTCAAGAATGAAATGGAATGTGTACAACTTGATCTGTTGGGTGTCAGCGAACTGAAATAGACTGGCATCGGGCACTTTGATCAGATGATCACATGGTTTACTATGCTGGAAATGAAAGACAAAGAAGACATGGTGTTGCATTTATAATACAAAAGAAACTTGCAAGAACTGTAATGAAATACAATACAGTCAGCGAACGCTTAATCTCTATTCGTCTACGAGGAATGCCTATCAACACAACTATAATTCAAGTATATGCCCCAACAACAGCTGCAGAAGAGAATGAAATTGAAGAGTTCTATGAACAAGTACAAGCTGAAATTGACAGAACATGCAAACAGGATATCCTGATAGTCATGGGTGACTGGAACGCAAAAGTTGAAAACAAAGAAGAAGGTAAAGTAGTTGGAAAATATGGACTTGGCAACAGAAATGAAGCTGGAAAAAGACTGATAGAATTCTGCAAGACCAACGATCTATTCATCTCAAACACCTTCTTCCAGCAACACAAGCGACGACTGTACACATGGACTTCACCCAATGGATTGTATAAAAATCAAATTGACTACATCTGTGGAAGTCAACGATGGAAAAGCTCTGTAACATCAACAAAGACAAAACCTGGAGCTGACTGTGGTACAGATCATCAACTACTAGTATGCAAACTGAAGCTAAAGTTGAAAAAGAGCAAACCACTCTTGAATGCAGCAAAATATGACCTTGAGAATATACCACTGGAATTTAAAGACTGCCTGCAAAATCAATTTGCTGCTTTAGATACAAATGACAGAGCTCCGGAAGAGTTATGGAATGACATCAAGAAGGTTGTGTTGGAAGAAAGCGAGAAGTCTCTACAAAAGATGAAAAAGCAAAAACGGCTAAAATGGATGACGGAAGAAACTCTGAAAATTGCCCAGAAATGCAGATAAACTAAAGCCAGAGAAGAAAGAAAGACAATCACAGAACTCAACAGAGATTTCCAACGTGCAGCAAGACAGGACAAAGAAAAGTACTACAATGACGCATGCAAGGAAATAGAAGCAGAAACTATTAGAGGAAGAACAAGATCGGCTTTCCTAAAGCTGCGAGAGTTAACGAAAAAGTTCCAGCCTCGAATTGGAATGTTACAAGATGCTCAAGGTTCTATGTTGAATGATGCTGTAAAGATCAAGAAAAGGTGGAAGGAATATACAGAGTTTTTATATGATAAAGATCATGTGGACCAACAGCTGTTTCAACCTGTACCTTATGATCTGGAACCATTGGTGATGAAAGAAGAAGTTGAAGCAGCTTTGAAAGCCTTATCAAAGAACAAAGCACCAGGCATAGCCCATAGCCCATGTTCCCTGTAAAATAGTTATCTCCAAGTTATAATGCCCTATTCAATGTAATTTCAGTTTGTTCAATGTAAATCGCACTGATGCAGAATAGTGCGGTATATAAGAGAATGTAAATAAATAAAATAAATTGATAGCATTTACATAGAAGTGTTACAGCAATCTGATGCAGCTGTTACCGTACTTACAAGGCTCTGATCCCACATGCCAGCAAGATTATACTGAAGATTATTCAAAAGAGACTACAACCATACTTGGAACAAGAACTGCCTGAAGTGCAAGCAGGGTTCAGGAAAGGGCGAGGAACGAGAGACATCATTGCGGATGTGAGATGGAACCTTGAAAAGACTAAAGAATACCAAAAGGATATCTATTTGTGCTTTATCGACTATAGCAAGGCTTTTGACTGTGTAAACCATGAGAAACTCTGGGCCACATTAAGAAGCATGGGTATACCAGAACACCTGATCGTTCTCTTGCACAATCTGTACATTGATCAAGAAGCAATAGTTTGAACGGAACAAGGAGAAACAGAATGGTTTAAAATAAGCAAAGGTGTAAGACAAGGCTGCATATTTTCCCCCTACCTGTTTAATTTATAAGCATGACCAAATCATCAGAGAAGCAGGATTGTATGAAGACAACAGAGGTGTGAAGATTGGTGGAAGACTCATCAACAACCTTCACGATGCTGATGATACCACATTACTGGCTGAAAGTGAAGATGATCTGAAACATTTGCTTCTCACAATCAAAGAACATAGGGGCTTGTTTACAAAGCCGCGGTAGCGGTTTGCGATCGTAATCGGAGCCGTGGCCCCATTGATTTCAATGGGGCCGTGGCTGCGATCGCGATCGCGAACCACTACCGCGGCTTTGTAAACAAGCCCCATAGTCTCAAAATGGGCCTGCACCTTAATATAAAGAAGACAAAGATCATGACAACTGGCATAATCAACAGGTGCATCGTTGAAGGAGAAGAAATTGAAATTGTGAACAACTTTAACCTACTTGGATCAACTATCAATAAAGAAGCAACAAGCAGTCAAGAAATCAGACGACGCATTGCTCTTGGCAGAATGGCTATGAAAGACCTAGATAAGATTCTTAAGAGCAGAGATGTCTCTCTCCATACAAAGATTCGACTTGTTCAAGCCATGGTATTTTCGATAACATCATATGGATGTGAAAGCTGGACAGTGAAAAAGATAGACAGGAAGAAAATTGATGCCTTTGAATTATGGTGCTGGCGGTGAATACTGTGTATACCATGGACTGCCCGAAAAACAAACCAGTCGGTACTAGAGGAGATAAAACCTAAGCTTTCTTTGGAAGCTCAGATGACAAGACTTCAACTTTCATACTTTGGACACATCATGTCACAAATTGTATATATTGTATATATTGTGGTTGTACATAGTTACCCTGTTAGCCAAGTTGAATATCCTGTTCATATGTAAACACAAAGTACTATTGGAAATGTGTATGTTCACTGTTTATTGTAAACCGCGCTGATGCTGAATAGCGCGGTATAGAAGAGACTTTAAATAAATAAATAAATAAATAAATAATGTGAAGAGAGAGATCATTACAGAAAGACGACATGCTTGGCAAGATAGAAGGTCAACGCAAAAGAGGAAGGCCAGCAATGAGATGGATCGATACAATAACAGCAGCTACGGGTACCAGTCTGTCAACAATGAGCCGCCTGACTGAAGACCGAACACAATTTAGGATAGCTATCCAGAGGGTCGCCATGAGTCGACTCCGACTCGACGGCACTTAACAACAACAACAAGTGCAAGCAGGGTTCAGGAAAGGGCAAGGAATGAAAGACATCATCACAGTGGCTCAGTGGTTGGGACAAGTTACCTAGGGCCGACTTCGCTCCTTTCACCTTGCTGCACCTCACGCCTGGAACAGCCTACCTGTGTCTATACGCCAGGCACCCTCCCTGGCCCTCTTCAAATCCAGGTTGAAGACTCACCTCTTCACCATCGCTTTCAGATCCTGACTTCTATCCTTATTCTATCTTAACCCCCGTCAACTGTCATGACCATATCGTATTGACCATATTGTGCCTTGCACTAATCTGACCTATGCTCTGTAATGTTCTGATTAGATTGTAAGCTTCGATGAGCATGACTCTGACGGGCAGGGACTGTCTCTTGTATTCTGGCTAACTCTTGTTGGTTAGCTGTACAGCGCTGCATGCGTGCCGCTCTATAAGTGATGAATAGTAGTAGTAGTAGTAGTGGGGCCAGGGGTTCAGTTCCCGCATTGAGACAAGTAACCTCAGGCTGGAGGGACTGGGGTCTCTAGTCCCATAGCTGCTCCTTATGGCCTTGGGCAAGCCACTTAACTCTCCATTGCCTCAGGTACACTTAGATTGTGAGCCATTTGGGGGCAAGAGAATAAAAAGTACCTGTTAGTATATACATGTAAACCGCTCTGATCTGTAAGTAAAGGGCAGTATATCAAATGCCTAAACCATAACCATCCTTGAAAAGACTAAAGAATACCAAAAGGATATCTATTTGTGCTTTATTGACTACAGCAAGGCTTTTGACTGTGTAAACCATGAGAAACTCTGGACTACATTAAGAAGCATGGGTGTACCAGAACACCCAATTGTTCTCTTGCACAACCTTTGCATTGATCAAGAAGCAACAGTTTGAATGGAACAAGGAGAAAAAGAATGGTTTAAATTTAGCAAAGGCATACAACAAGGCTACATACTTTCCCCCTACCTGTTTCATTTTTATGCAGAAAAAATCATCAGAGAAGCAGGATTGTATGAAGTTGTTAGTGTAGCTGGGTTTAAAAAAAGTTTGGACAAGTTCCTGGAGGAAAGGTCCATAAACCATTATTAAAAGGGACCCAGGATATCACTGCTTGACTCAGTACAAGCATTGAGGAACCTGTGTCTTTTGGGGAGACTGCTAGGTACTTAAGACCTAGATTGGCCACTGTTGGAAACAGGATGCTGGGCTTGATGGACCTTGGTCTGACCCAGTATGGCATATCTTATGTTCTTATGTAAAGATTGGTGGAAGATTGGTATCAAGCAGTAGGAGAAGGAGGTCTTCCAGAGAGATACAGTAGGAGGAGGGAGTGGAAGCCAAAAACCACAGCCAAACACAGGTAGGTATATCCAAAAAACTTTGGGTCCACAAATAAATTTTTTTGGATATACCTACCTGTGTTTGGCTGTGGTTTTTGGAAGACTGGTATCATGAACAAGCTTCGTTATGCTCATGATACTCCATTACTGGCTGAAAGTGAAGACATTTGCTTCTCAGGATCAAGGAACATAGTCTTAAAATGGGCCAGTACCTTAATGTAAAGAAGACAAAGATCATGACAACTGGCAAAATCAATAAGTTCATCATTGATGGAGAAGAAATTGAAATAGTGGACAACTTTAACCTATTTGGATCAACTATCAATAAAGATGCCACAAGCAGTCAAGAAGTCCGATGATGCATTCCTCTTGACAGAATGGCTATGAAGGACCTAGACAAGATTTTCAAGAGTAGAGATGTCTCTCTTCATACAATGATTCAACTTGTTCAAGTCATGGCATTTTCAGTAACATAGTAAATGACGGCAGATAAAGACCAGTATGGTCCATCTAGTCTGCCCAGTCAGATGGCAAGAGTAGGTGCACCTGCCGCTCCGTGCAGGCCATCCCTCCCCATGTCTTTGTTTTAGGGGTGAACCCATTGCTCCGTGTAGGACACCCCTGTATGTTGAGAAATTATTTAGTTAAGTTTATTTTTATTTTATCCTGTTGCTGTAAAGGGATCCACTGTGTCTGTCCCATGCCATTTTGAATTCTGTCACTGTATTTGCCCCCACCACTTCCATCGGGAGGGCATTCGTCATATGGAGGGTAACGTCATATGGATACAACAGTTGGACAGTGAACAAGATAGACAGGAAGAAAATTGATGCCTTTGAATTCTGGTGCTGGTGACGAATACTGTGTATACCATGGACTGCCTGAAGAACAAACCAGTCAGTACTATTGGAGATCAAATCTAAACCTTTTTTAGAAGCTCAGATGACAAGACTTCAACTTTCATACTCTGGACACATCATGTGAAGAGAGAGATCATTAGAGAAAGACATCATGCTTGGCAAGTTAGAAGGTCAACGCAAAAGAGGAAGGATCGATACAATAACAGCAGCTACAGGTGCCAGTCTGTCAACAATGAGCCACCTGACTGAAGACCGAACACAATTTAGGACAACTATCCAGAGGGTCTCCATGAGTCGACATTGACTTTACAGCACTTAACAACAACATGTATTTAGACGACAACACCTTTATCAAGAATCAGAATGCGATACTCAGCAAATGTTCCTTGGATCTCATGATCCTCCTGATGTGTACATCAAAGAAGAAAATTGAACAACATAAGGAAGACATAGGGGCTTCTGGCTGATAATAATAAAAATTTGGATGATTATAAGAAGGAAATCAAGGATAAGAAAATCTCTAAGTTTAAACTTGATGAAGATGATTATAATTTTGGATATGTTTACTAATGGTATAAAAATGGTTATTTTGAGGACAGCTATAGGAGGTATAGGAATAATAAGAAAAGACAACTGGTTGATAGAGAGGAACCCTTAGAGGAAGTTGTTGCATCAGTTAAGAAGTGCAGCAGAAGCCACTCTCAGGACCTCATTGACCCCTCAGCTCCCCTATTTAACTCAGATAGACAAATAGATAAATTCGATTTTTCAATGGACAGATTGTGGGAAGGCGTCCTCCCATCCACCGGTCAAGAAGGTGGCACAGGAATACAGAGCAGACCACCACAGGTTTCAATACAAAGGGAGAGGCAGAGGGGGGAGATGGAGGTCGTACATCGGGAATGTCACTTTAACAACAACACAGTTGGAGATATTAAATAAGGGTCTTTCTTATGTCTCATTAGTTTGATATGACCCATTTAACACTAGAGTTGGTCTTTTCAAGTTTTTCAGAAAACTTAAAATCAAAGATTATTTCAATAATCAAGTGGAATCTCATAATGATCAATCCATCAAACATAGCTGGTCCACTTGGATCCCACCTTCTGGGGGTGATCCAGCTATTGATGTACTTAAAAAAACTGTTTTTAAGTGCATTGCTGATCTCAAAGCCACTCATTGTCGAACATATCATAATACCACACAAGAACAGAGGATGGCTCTAGATTCCCTTAGGACAAATTACAAAATAATGATTAAGCAAGCAGATAAAGGAGGCGCTATAGTGGTGATGAACTGCACAGATTATACAGCTGTAATCAGAAGGCAACTTAATGATAATCACGTCTACAATCGGCTAGATCACGATCCGACACCTTCACTTTTTTTTTTTTTGAAACTTTATTTATTAATCATCACGAACATAACATCCAGTACAATGCAGACAATAAGCCTCCGCAGAGTGTACTCTTATCTCCGCGGGAGGCAAACACCAGATATAGTTATGTAACAACAGCATAAAGAAAACAATGCATACAATTACATAATTTTATAGAGAAGGCGAACCACCCCCCTCCCCCCCCACCCCTCACCCCTCCCGTCGTCGCAACCACCAAGCACCAGTCAAGATATGTAATCGCAATCCATTCTCGAGTTCCCCGCACCCAGGCTCTGCATTGGTTCCCTAACATCCCACATTAACTATTTCATTCCGGCAGTGGGGGCCCAGACTCTGAATATATGGCTCCCAAAGCAGCATGAAGGCAGACCACCTCTTTACCGTACCCCTGGCTCTCCAGCGCTCCGCTAGCATCAACTGATGAAACCTATTGCGCCACTCCAAGAACGTTGGCGGGTCCCGATCGCGCCAATGATGTAAAATAGGGCCTTTCCCCACCAGACATGCCTTACACACCAATAACCGCTCCCACCTTCCCACCGGGAGAGTCCGATGGAGCAGATCGAGTATGACCAGAGCTCCGGTCCAAGGAAACCTCAGCTGTAATAGCCCCGTAAGGTATTTACTAATAGAGGACCAATATGGGAGAATGCGCCTGCACTGCCACCACATATGAGTTAAAGTAGCCAATGGCTCTGAACATCTGGGGCATGACCCATCCTGCGTAATGCGACTCCGCAGAGCTCGTCGAGGGGAGAAATGTACCCGAGTCAAAGCTTTATATTGCACTTCCCGCCATCTGGCACCCTCCACAATCCCGCCTATCCGCCCCAATGCCTGCCTGATAGTGTCCGGTGGTACCACTCGCCCCAGTTCTTCTGCTCAAGCCCTCTCTATCCTCCCAAAGTCTGGCTTTGCCCGAAAACATTCCAACCGGGCTTTCAATCCCGCTATCGTCGGGGGGGGTGTCTCACCCCCAGTCTCGAAAAATTCAAGGATCTGCGCCGATCTGTCCACGCCCAACTCTTCCCTGGGCAGTGTAGCCACATAGTGAGCAATTTGCATATAGGCAAAAAACTGAGAGGGAGGTAGCGCGTACTCGGCACACAGCTCCGAAAACGATTTGCAGTGACCACTAAGCCCCGCCACATGACCCACATATTCGAGACCTTGGGCTTGCCATAACTGAAAGTCTCGGGAGTCCGACCCTGGTAGGAAATGTACATTACCATGAATGGGCAGCCAGCTCGACACCTGCCAGTCCCGGTGCCAAAAGCTATTCAGCTGTCTCCATGTACGTCGCATAGAATTAAACATGGCGCTACGCGTTATTCGACGTGGGAGGTGTACGCCTTCCACGTGTAAAACCCCCATCAAAGAAACCGGGGCCACCACTGCTGCCTCTAAGTCCCTGGGAGTGTAGGTGTCCGTCCCCCCCAACCAATCCCCAAGATGCTGCGCTTGACATGCCAAGGCATAAGTCCCTAAGTCCGGGAGGCCCAGGCCGCCATTCTGCCATTTGCCAACCATACGGGACAAGGGAATACGCGCCCTGGCCCCTTTCCACAGGAACCCTTGAATCTCCCTTTCTAAGCTATGCAGATCTCGGTGCAACAGCCACACTGGCAAGGTCTGCATCCAGTATAAGATACGAGGCAGGACCACCATCTGGACCGCCGCCACTCTCCCCAATAGCGACAGCGGTAATGGGTTCCAGGCTCTCAGCTGATTCCGCAACCCCGACAAAACTTTCTCAAAGTTAGTCCGATATAGATCTTGGGGCAACCGGGTTAAAACAATACCCAGGTACTTAAACTTTTGGTCGGTCCATTTCAGAGGAAAATCCCCCCCCCCCCCCAGCGTCCCTTCAGGTACCCTGACACGTCTAGGGCCTCCGATTTATCTTCATTAATCCGAAGTCCTGCAAAGCTACCAAACAGCCGGAATTCCGCCATCAATCTTGGGAGAGATTCCCTGGGAGCCAGTAAATGCACCAGCATGTCATCCGCGAAGGCTGATACTTTAAACCTCTGTTTACCCACCTCCACCCCACAAATCTGGCTATCTGCTTCTATGCTCCGTATCAGCGGGTCTAAGGACAAAACAAACAACAGAGGGGACAGTGGACACCCCTGTCTAGTACCTCTATGCAAGGAAAAGGAATCCGACAAGACCCCATTGCACAGCACCCTGGCGGTCGGAGAAACATACAGACTGTGTATCATATCACAAAAGGATTGCCCCAGGCCATACAAAGGAAGCAGATATTGCAAATACGCCCAATTTACCCTGTTGAACGCTTTTTCAGCGTCAAAACTCACCAAGAGGGATTGCAACTGTTGGGTGTGCACCCATTCCAGAGACGCCAGGATTTTACGTAAATTACGCACCTCGTGGCGCCCCCTCACAAAGCCCACCTGAGATTCGTGCACTATCTCCTCTAAAACTCCCGCCAGGCGCTCAGCCAGGATTTTCGCCAACAGCTTCATATCGAAGTTTAATAATGAAATCGGCCGATAGGAAGCCGCCTGTAGAGGGTCTTTACCCGGCTTGGGTATAAGCGTTATGTAGGCCTGATTATCCCCCCAGCGCCAACCCCCTCCTTCGATTCTACAGCGATAGGTCTCTACAAGAAGAGGGCTCACCCAGTTAGACAAAAGCTTATAAACTCAGCTCCATACCCGTCCGGTCCTGGGGCCTTATAACAGCTGGCTGCGGAGATGACACTCTGCACTTCTTGTAGAGTTACTGGTTGTCCCAGATTGCCGCGCTGTTCCGCGGTCACCTTCGGTATAGTCAAACCTTGGAAATACTTTTCCATGGTAGAGGGGGACATCTCCCCTGTCGCATACAGTTTCTGAAAGAAGTCTTTGAATATCGCACTGATCGCCCCCCGATTTTGCTGGAGATTCCCATGTTCATCTCGGAGGGCCGCCACCAATCTAGCTCCTCTCTGACCCTTCAAACATCTCCCCAATAATCGTCCCGGTTTGTCCCCGAAACAATAGAGCCGGTACTTATAATACATTAAGGATTTCTTGGCTCGCTGGTGAAGCAGTTCATTTAACGCAACCTGCAGCTCCCACAACCGCTTCCTATTAGTCGCCGTTGGAGCTCGGCCACTAAGCACGCGTGCCTGTGTCACCTGTTTTTCCAGTCTAATAATCTGCGCCGCCAGTAGTCTCCGCTTTCGAGCCACATATCCGATTATATCCCCTCGTAACACCACTTTGGCGGTTTCCTAAACCAGTTCCGGGTCATCCTTATGTATCTGATGATTCAGTTCAAAGTCCCGCCAGCGTTGACCGAGGAATTGCTGAAATTGGCTATCTTTATACAGCTCAATGGGGAATCGCCAAATACGGGACTGTCCATCTCCTCCCCCCCACTGTAGTTCTATCCAAACCATTGCATGATCTGAGATCTCAGGGGGGCCTATCTGGGCCTCTCCCGTGTGTGCAAATAGGGGGGTGGAAAGTAAGAGATAATCAATTCTGGCACTTGTACCGTGTGCTCGTGAGACATGAGTGTAATCCCTCTCGGAGGGGTGTAACAGTCGCCAGGGGTCTACCAAATCTAAACGCGCCTTAAATCTTTGCAGCATCTGAGATATAAGCGTCCTCTCTCGGGTTCCCCTACCACTCGAGGTATCAAGGTCTATCTCAAAGACCCTGTTGAAATCCCCACCCAAGAGCAGCGGCACATCTGGTAATTGCTCCACCTTGGCTGCAAAACGATTGAAAAAATCCTGATCTAGTAGGTTGGGCCCGTACAAATCACCTAAGATAGTCTCTCGGTCCTCCAGCGACCCATGTAACAGCAAAAATCTCCCAGTAGGATCCACTACCTGGCGGTGCAGCGTAAAGCGCACCCTCTTATGAATGAGAATGGCCACTCCTCCTTTTTTCCCCAGTGCAGGCGCTCCCCATACCTGACCCACCCAGTCACGGCAGAGTTTGGCGTGTTCCTCGGCTGTCTGATGGGTTTCTTGTAATAGCGCAACATCACATCGCTGTCTAGCCAGCGCTTTCAATACTTTATATCTCTTTATCGGGCTACCTAGTCCACATACATTCCAAGATATTATCCGCAGGGAAGTATCTGCCTCCTGGGCCCACACTGCCAGTACTGCGTGTCAGAGGAAACCCCCCCCCCAGCCTGGGGCCCCCCCTTGTGTTTCCTTGGATGGATTACTTGATGTCTTTGCATGAATTTTGGGGTGCGACGACCTTTCCCCCTCAGTCCCTGCCTTCCCCTTACCCCACTACCCCCCACTCTCCCCCTTCCCATCCACCTCGTATCCCACCCCCTCTGCCCCACCCCTCCCCCCCTCCCCCCCCTACTTTCCATTCCTTCCCCACACATATTCCACTTCCACCTCCCAACCCTACTAGATGTGTCCGGGTTTCCTGTCCCGTGGCAGTTAGTACCCCCCACCCGCCTATGCCCGCCTATGGGTTGAGCACTCCCTCCTAGGCAGGAACAAGCTCATGTTCTCGGAGTAACCCCGATATTCCACATAAGCAGGCCCGGGAACCACGAGTGCATCGAGCTACCCTCCCCCTTATTACAGTACTATCTTCTCCTTATAATGCAGTAAATCAACATAACAGTAAGTAACATAATACAGCAAAGGTAAATTACCACAGCATGTCAAAATCTCACAGTAAGTGAAAAATGAAAACCAGACAGAAAAAAGGTCTGTAAGCCATTGTTAAGAGGATACCCAGGGGCGCAAGTCCTCGACGAGCCCAGCACTGTGATATCTTTGTACCCCGGGTGAGCCCCAAGGCACCTCGGACTCCGGCGGGTCCTCTTTAAGAATAGAGCACCGGGCCTGTAAAACTGCGATCCAAGCCTTCAAGGCTTAACTATTAATCACAGGCTCTCAGGGAAGGGGACCCCGCAGGTCCAGTTACACATCGGGGAGTCCGTGTACCTGACACCCGGTCCACTGCTCATCGAGAATAGAAGCTCTCAGAGGTCCCTGCCGATTCAGGCCCGTCCCGCAGGCTCCGTATTCAGTGCTTGTTCGGATTTCTCCAGCTGCTGGACATACGCCGTCACTGCCTCCGGGGCATCGAAACTTTTGTGCTTGCCCTGATGTACCACGTGCAGGCGTGCCGGGTACTGCATGGTAAACTTGATGTGGGCAGAAATCAGCTTTTGGCAGACAGACGCGAAGGCCTTACGGCGCTGGCTGAGGGCTGCTGAATAATCCTGCGCAATCCTGATTCTTACATTATCTGCCTCTACGGTTCCAACTTTCCTAGCCTCCTTCAGTACGGCTTCTTTGTGCTGGAACTGTAAGAATTTCACCAGTACAATCCGGGGTCGCAGGTCCCGCGTGTTCTTGGGGCCTACTCTGTGTGCCCTCTCCAGGACAACCCGGGTCGTCTCTCCGGCTTCCCCCAGCAGCTTAGTACATAGGGCTTCCACATAGGACAGTAACGCTGAGTCTCCTACCGATTCCGGAATCCCCAGCAGTCTGAGGTTGCTCCGTCTGGATCGGTTCTCCAGATCATCAATCTTCTCGCCCTGGGCCCGAAGCATGGTCTTTGCCTGAGCCAGCTCCTGTTTCAAGCCCGCCACCTCCTCTTCTGCCTGCACAATTCTCTCTTCCGCGTGCTGCATGCGGGCGCCGATAGTATCGACGGAAAGTTGTACTGCATCCAGCTTTCCCCGTAGCACCTCGAATTGTGCTGCCAGCGCTGTGGAAACTGCCGCCGAGATCTCTTCGGACAGTAACCCTGTGGTCGCCGAGGAGGGCAGACTGCTCTTTGGGGGCGAGTCAGCCATTTTCTGCTGCCCTAAGCCTCGCTCCTTGTCTCGCCGATTTGCTTTAGCTGCTGCTGCCATACCGGCTCCTCCGAGGCTGGATTGCTGGGGATAATCGGTAGGTGAAGTTATTGTTAGGAAGGGACTATTCTGTAGGTTCAAGTAAACGGCTCAGTAGACCGGTATGGGATTGGAAGCCCGGAGCTCAAGCAGAAAGCGTCCACCCAAGCTCACCACATCACGTGGTCTCCCGACACCTTCACTTTAAACAAGGGTTGATTCTTTGGTTGCATTGGGCCATGATGTAGGCTATTTGACTAACAAGGAAGCCAAATTTTTAACAGTTGCTTATCCAGTGGTACCCACTATTTATATTTCACCAAAGGTACACAAATTTATAGTGGACCCACCAGGCCACCCTATAATATCTGCGATTGGTTCTCTTTTTGAACCTATGTCCCATTTTTTAAATGTCTTATTACGTCCCTTTGTCACAGAAATTCCTTCTTTTACTAGAGATTTGGCACATATAATTAATATTTTGCATACATTCCAGAGATATCACGATGGGTTGATACTGATTACACTTGATATCGAATCATTATATATGAATATTTCCCAGCAGGAGGCTATTCACATTGTTTAACATGTTCTCATTTCACGGACGCAACATAAACGAATATCAACATTCTTCTTGATACAATTAGCCATTTTGGCTCTGGAAGAGAATTATTTTTGGTTTGATGGTTTGTTTTATAAACAAGGGATGTCACAATTGGCTCATCAATGGCACCGGATGTGGCCAATTTGTATGTAGCACAGTTTGAAAAAGATTTTCTTACACAATGGACCTCATTCTCGAATGCGGGTTGCAGGGTTGCACGTCCCCACAATCTGCCTAGATCCTATTCCCCCACCGGCTCTCCCCATACGTCCTATACTTCAGGATAGGGAGAGGCGGGGGGATAGAGTGGGGGAGGGCCGCCTGGCAGCACGTGCAGGGCCAATTCAGGTCACAGTCCTGTATGTGCTGCCTGGCTTTCTGGGACATGCTGCTTATACCACCTCAGCATTTTGTGGCTGATTGGGGCAGGGGAGCCATCCAATCCAGGCCTTGGGAGGCCAGCCTTGGGTTGGATAGTGAGGAAAAGAGGGGCCAGGAATCCAAATGTCTGGGACGCCTGTGGGGAGGAAGTCTCTGCAGGTGGAGGGGGCCATCCTCAAGCCTGATTCTGGCTCCCACAGGAACATTTTGTTCCCACGGAGAAGAATTGTATCCTAATGGCCCCGTCATCAGCAGGGACGTCTGGACGGCCCAGACGTCCCCCTCCTGGAATGAGGCTCAATATGTCTATAAACCGCATGTGAAGTTATGGCAACATTACATAGATGACATCATTCTGATTTGGGATGAGAAACAATACCTTCTTGAGGAGTTTTTGGCTTAGATTAATACCTTAGACTGTAACTTGAAGTTTCAAGCACAGTTTGACAATAGAGAAATCACCTTTTTTGGACATCAAGATATCTAAGGCTGAATTTTCTTCTGTACTGATCTCTTTAGGAAACCAATGAATCGTACCCATTTTTTAGATTATTGCAGTTTCCAAAACAGCTCTCTAAAGAATAATTTACCTATCAGCCAATTCTTATGCATTAGACGTCTCTGCTCTGACCAAGCTGATTTTGAAAAGAACACCCACATACCTGATACTAGGTTCTGTCAGAAGGGCTCTCCAAAGAAATTTATTGAGAAAGCGTTTCGGAGGGCTAAGGATATAGACCGAGACATACTCCTCCAGAAGCAAAACAAGCCTCATTGTAACAAGATGATTTGCCCCCTTCGAGGAAGATTACAGCAGTCCTGAAACAAGAGTGGCATATCATCCAAACCATCCCTGGTTTTAAATCTCAGGAACTGACAATCGCTTATGAAAGAAATTCAAATTTATCTAATCTTCTAGTACCCTCAGCACTACCTGTGTCTCAGAGGAAGCCTCTGACTGTTGGTCACTTTAAATGCAGATCTTGTTCTGTCTGCTCACTTGGTTTTGTTCACCCTGGTACACAGACATGTTTTCCTTTAAAGAGGTTTACTAAATTAGTAATCCCTCAAATATAATTACAATACAACTCTAAAAGTAGACCCGAATACAAACAGGGGGGCAGAGTAAAAAGATACATGGGGAAACATATAAGTGAAAACAATCCAAGGAAAGGCATTAGGCACACACCCCGTCACTCTCAATACACTGCGTTATCTATCCTAATCAACACCATCCCCTCCCAAAGCCGCCATAGTCGGCAGCTTCCTAAGGTCCAAGAATGAACATAGCTGTTCAGGTTCAAAGAAAATATATCTAACCCCTGCAAATGAAATAAAGCATTTGCAGGGATAATGCAGACGAAAACTAGCCCCCAGAGCAACTGTTTCTTGTCACATGATCAAAAATTGGCATCTACGCTGCTGTGTAGCACGACTCACATCAGGAAAAATTTGTATATATTCACGCAGAAAGGGAATGGAGAGCTTTTTAAAGTATAAAGACAACACTCTGTAAAGATCAGTTTCAAATACAAAGGTTACCAATAATGTAGAACGAGCCTGCACTGAAAAAGAAGAGCATCCAAGGAAATCTGTGAGATTATCAGGAACAACTGAAGCAGGAAAATCTTGCCCAACTTTCTTCACTGGTAAAAAATAGGCTCTAGTTATAGGAGGACATGCGGAATCAGGAATAGTAAGCACTTCAGACATATACTTCTTAAAAGTATCCAGACGAGCCTGCACTGAAAAAGAAGAGCATTCAAGGAAATCTGTGAGATTATCAGGAACAACTGAAGCAGGAAAATCTTGCCCAACTTTCTTCACTGGTAAAAAATAGGCTCTAGTTATAGGAGGAAGTGCGGAATCAGGAACAGTAAGCACTTCAGACATATACTTCTTAAAAGTATCCAGAGGAGACATATTAATTAACTGAGGAAAATTTAAAATTCTCAGATTTAAACCCCTAAACTTGTTTTCAAATTGCTCTAACTTTTGGTGAACAGCTAATTTATCTTTCACCAGTTGATCAATCACAGTCTTAGAATCACTAACGTCTTTGACAATAACAGCCAGCTTCTCATGTGTGTCCTTTTCAAAGTTCAAGTGTTGCGTTGAATTTTGAGCCACTACCTGCACAAGAGCAGAGATGTCCACTGCACACTTAGAAACAGTTGCATCCAGCTTCACTAACATCTTCCAAATGGAATCCAAGGAAATCTCACCAAACTGCTGCTGCTGGGAACCAGGAGACAAGTTCAGTTGGGAGCAGGGCCGGCCCGTCCATTGAGCGAGAATGTTTTTTGCACAGGGCCCCGCGTTTCAGGGGGCCCCGCGCAAAAAACATTCTAATCCAAAAGTAAAATTTAAAAAAATTAAAAAAAGCTGTCTGCTGCCGCTTCCGGGGCTGCCGCGGCAGAATCGAGTGTGCCGCGGGGCCCCCCCTGTGCCCGGCAGAGCCTTCCCTCCCCGGTATCAGCTCTCTCCAGCTGCAGTCACACGCGCCGGTTTCGGAGCGCGAGAGGAGAGTTTCTCCCTCGCTGCTCTGTTAAGCCCGCGGGGGCTGATGGGAAGTTCCCATCAGCCCCCGTGGGCTTAACAGAGCCGCGAAAGGGAAACTAGTCCCTTCGCGCTCTGAAAGCCGGCGCGCGTGACTGACTGCAGCTGGAGAGAGCTGATACCGGGGAGGGAAGGCTCTGCCGGGCACAGGGGGGGCCCCGCGGCACACTCGATTCTGCCGCGGCGGCCCCGGAAGCGGCAGCAGACAGCTTTTTTTTATTTTAAATTTTCCCTGGGCTGGGCTGGGCTGGGCTGGGGGGGGGGGGTTAGGAGTGGTGATGGGTGATGGGCACTGGGGGGGGTTAGGAGTGGTGATGGGCTATGGGGGGGTTTAGGAGTGGTGATGGGCTATGGGGGGGCTTAAAATAAAAATTGGGTGATGGGGGATTAGGACTGGAAATGGGCTGGTGGGATTAGGACTGGAAGTGGGATGATGGGGTGTTAGGACTGATAATGGGTTATGGGGGGGATTAAACTAAAAATTGGGTGCTGGGGTAGTAGGACTGGAAATGGGCTGGTGGGATTAGGACTGGGAGTGGGCTGATGGGGAGGTTATGCGTGTTAATGGGCTATGGGGGGCTTATGCTATAAATTGGGTGATGGGGGTTTAGGACTGGAAATGGGCTGGTGGGCTTAGGACTGGAAGTGGGTTGATGGGGGGTTAGGACTGATAATGGGCTATGGGGGTCTTAAACTAAAAATTGGGTGATGGGGGATTAGGACTGGAAATGGGCTGGTGGGATTAGGACTGGGAGTGGGCTGATGGGGAGGTTAGGACTGGTAATGGGCTATGGGGGGCTTAAACCAAAAATTGGGTGATGGGGGATTAGGACTGGAAATGGGCTGGTGGGATTAGGACTGGGAGTGGGCTATGGGGGACTAGGACTGGTAATGGGTTGGGGGGGTTGTTAGGACTGGAAATGGGCTGAGTGGAAGGGGGGTTGAATTGCAAATAGCTGATGGGGAGGGTGGCTTGGAATGGAAATGGGCTGAGTGGAAGGGGGCTTGAACTGCAAATAGCTGATGGGGACAGGGCTTGGAATGGAAATGGGCTGAGGGGAAGTGGGGGGCTTGAACTGCAAATAGCTGATGGGGACGGGGCTTGGAATGGAAATGGGCTGAGGGGAAGTGGGGGGCTTGAACTGCAAATAGCTGATGGGGAGGGGGACTTGGAATGGAAATGGGCTGAGTGGAAGGGGGCTTGAACTGCAAATAGCTGATGGGAAGGGGGGCTTGGAATGGGCTCTTAGGGGAGGGAGCTAGGACAGGAAATGGGCTGATGGAGGGGCTAGGATAGGACTGGAAATTGGGTGTTGGGGGGAGCTAAGATTGGAAATGGGCTGTGGTGGGGGCTTGGATTGAAATGGACTCATGGAGGGGCTAGAACTGGAAGTAGGCTCATGGGGGGCTTGGATTAGAAATGGGCTGAGTGGAGGGGAGCTAGGATTTAACATGGGCTGATGGTGGGGCTAGGAAAGGACTAGAAATGGGCTGATGGGAGGCTGGTATTGGAAATGAGCTGATGAAGGGACTCGGATAGGACTGGAAATGGATGGGGGAGCTAGGACTGGAAATGGACTGATGGGGGGCCAGGACTGGAAATGGGCTGATGTGGGGACTAGAAGGGAACGGATACTGGGTGGGGCTGGAACTAAAAGGGAGCTGATGTTGGGGGAGATTAGAAGGGGATGGGGCTGGGAGAGTGAAATGGAGAGGGGAAAAATATTTTGTGTGGGACGGAAGAAAAATGTACAATTGGCCGGGTATTGGGAGACTAAGTGGGGATTGAGGATGGAGGGGTAAAATTTGAGTGGATGAAATAGGAATGAGGAAAGAGCAAAAGGAGAAAGATTATTATGTTAAAGCAGATGTAGAGAGAGAATGGAAAAAAACTAGAAGAGAAGAAAGGACAAATGGACAGCAGACGATGGAGAAATAGCAGAAGACACAAATAAACCAGAAGAAAGTGGCTGGAACAATTGCAACTGAAAAAAAATGCACAAAAGGTACAAAGATATCTCTTTATTTTGAATTTATTAACTGGAATATGTCAGCTCTGGGAAATGTGCATCATTAATGTCTGTGCTTTGTTTAGTACAAGAGGAAATTAATTTATAGTTTTATTTCTACATTGTTGTTGTACATTCCAAGTTTGGCTTTTAGGGTTCCCAGTTTAATTATTGTCTTTCTGTTTTTAAATTGTGATTCCTTGTTTGGTGATGGTCTATGTTCTGCATGTGTAACTGAGCTGAGGTATTCTGTTTATGTAATTCCTATTTGACATTGTCACTTGTTCTCTTTCCCCAGAAGGTCATGTATTGTTATTCTCTGAAATGTATTGGTTTAATATTTGCAGTGTTGCCTTTTGATAGGTAGGGTATGGTGCTTTATGAGTCCTGGTAGTGCTGTTAGGATACGGTGGGTTTGCTATGGGTTCTAAATGGGCAGTGTTTGTAGTAGTTCCTAATGTGCCTGGCGGTTGGCACTGGATTATAGTAATGTAGAAATCTTTGTCTTTCTTTATCCATACACTCATGAAGAGGCATGTTTACTAAAAGTTAGTGTATGGTAACATTATCCAAATATTTATGCAAATGAGGCCCCTTATGCAAATGAGGCCCCGCACCGAGTCTCCGCACATGGCCCCGCACCCCCTTTGGGCCGCCTCTGGTTGGGAGCCATCCACCACAACGGAAGAAGCACCAGAAACCAGCTCACCAGCCAACTCAGGACCTCAAGCCACACAACATGGGCAGGAGGAGCAAGAAGCGGCATTGAACAGGAAGCAGGCAGGCCCACTACTCCACCGTCCTCCCCCGAGGTCAGTAGAGCGATGTCTACCGAGCCTGATTCCACAGGCTCCAATTTCAGTGGGACCGTCGAACGCGGCTGCGGGTTAGGTGGAATCTGCTGAGCCGTGGACACTTCCCCATTGGTTGGCCTCAGCAACGAGCCCTCCGATGCAGCCTTCTCTAGCGCATGGCCTTAAGGAGGAGCGCCTCAATCTGTTGTTGTCCAGCCGTGGGGGAAACACCCTTCGCTGGCTTATCTCTGGGGTTCCCGTGCCGCTTTGGAGGCATCAGAAAAAGAGAAATTAAGGAAAGAGACTGAGACGCCACACACCTAGCGTGCCGACATCTTAACTCCGCCCCCTTTTTAAAAATTTTTTTATTTATACGTTTTAACAATATTTATAAGCATGAAACTTGTGACAGAAACATAAGAGTTGTAGTGCATAAAAGTCCTGAAATAAGAGTGTCATATCATCCAAACCATCCCTGGTTTTGAATCTCAGGAACTGACAATTGCTTATAAAAGAAATTCAAATTTATCTAATCTTCTAGTACCCTCAGCACTACCTGTTCCTCAGAGGAAGCCTCCGACTGTTGGTCAATTTAAATGCAGATCTTGTTCTATCTGCTCACTTGTTTTTACCACCAAGGGTTCGTTTGTTCACCCTGGTACACAGACATGTTTTCCTTTAAAGAGTTTTACTAATTTTAACTCTGAAAATGTAATCTATCTGATTAAATGCCCATGTATATTGGAAAAACCAGCCGTAGCATTAAGACTCGAATGATTGAACATCGGAGTGCTGTGTCTACTGCTTTTTAATATATTCATAAATGACCTGGAAATGGGAATAATGAGTGAGGTAATCAAATTTGCAGATGACAAAATTATTCAAAGTTGTTAAAACCAAAGAGGATTATGAAAAATTGCAAAAGGACCTTGATAAACTGGAAGACTGGGTGATCAATGGCAGATGAAATTTAATATGGACATGTGCAAAGTTATGCACCTAGGAAAGAACAACCCAAGCTATGGTTACACGATGCAAGGTTCCACATTAGGATCCACCACCCAGGAAAAAGATTTAGGCGTCATCATGGATAACACGTTGAAACCCTCCTCCCAGTGTGGAGCAGTGGCCAGGAAAACAAAAAGAATGCTAGGAATCATAACGAAGGGAATGGAGAATAAAACAAAGGATATTAAAATGCCTCTGTATCATTCCACGGTGCGACCACACCATGAATATTGTGTGCAAGTCTGGTCATCGTATCTTAAAAAGGATATAGCGGAATTAGAAATGATATAAAGAAGAGCCACCAAAATGGTAAAGGGGATGGAAGGATACCCCTATGAGGAGAGGCTTAAACAGTTAGGTCTCTTCAACCTGGGGGTTGATAGAGGTCTATAAATTAATGAATGGAGTGGACAGGGTAAACATAGATTGATTGTTTATGCCATCAAAAAGTAGAAAGACTAGGGGACATGAAGTGAAGCTAAAGTATAACCCATTTAAGACTAATAAGAGAAAATATTTTTTCACTGAATGCGTAATCAGACTCTGGAATTCAAAAGCTGTTAGTGTACTGGGTTTGAAAAATGCTTGGACAAATTCCTGGAGGAAAGGTCCATAAACCATTATTAAAGAGTACCCGGGAAATGCACCGCTTGCCCCAATACAAGCAAAGTGGAACACTGCCAGGTACTTGTGACCTGGGTTGACCACTGTTGGAAACAGGATACTGGGCTTCATGGACTTGGTCTGACCCAATATGGCATTTCTTATCTTCTTATGTTAATGTCCTCAAGCCCCTCTAAGTGTCTCTCACCAAGGCCCTGTGGCCAAAAAGTGTCTTTTCAGACCTTATGGTTTCCCTGGGGACAACATTCAGTTGCTGCGGCCACCATCCCACCGCTCCTCTCATCCAAGGGAATGCCCGCCTTCCAGCTCGTCTACAAATTGTTGAATATTGCCCTTGCCCTCCAGGGTGCACACCCCATCTTCCAGAAATACCCGAAGCTTTGCCAGATAAACCAAGCTGAATTTAATCCCTTGGGCATGCAGCCGGGGGCAGTATAGAGTGCCCTCTCACCACTTTGCGGTCACCTGCACTGAGAGGTCCTGGAACATTAAGTGCCCGATTTTTGAAGGAATTTGCATGGGTGGAATGGGGGCAGAGGAAATAGCTAACTGAGTAGCACAGATTTTCGATGCTACCCACTTAGTCCTTTATGCCTTAAAGATAGGCAAGATTTTTCCTCGCCTATCTTTCAGGCCAGGGGCTAAGCGGGTAGCATAGGAAATTGGTGCTACCTGGCTAGCTCCTGCGGCTTCCGGGGTGTGTGGCGCAACCCGGATTTTCAATGACAGGGCCACATATAACCCTGGCATTGAAAATCTGGGTTAGGCAAAGGGGATGGGCTATGAGCCGACGTGGCAATTAGCATTGCCCGGCTGAAAATTGGGCCCTTACATTTTATATCCCTCGAGCTCCAAAGTTCACTGTTTATGATATGCCTCCAGGAGTGTCCTTTTGTCCATATAGTTCAGCAGTCGAAAGATAACCAGCCATGATCAGTTACCCCCTTCTATTCGCGTTTCCAGGCAATGTGATCACTCCACTTTCAGTAGGGTTTCCATCCGAAGAACTCCCAGTGCTTTAGGAAGAGTGGTCACACATAGATCCAGCAGGTCTTTGTCCCCTACACTTTCCGGGACTCCAATGAGTTGGAGACTATTTTGCCTGCTACAATTCCCTTGGTCCTCCAGACGCTCCTCTAAATATGTCACCTTCCGCTGCATTTGCTGTAGCTGCACTCGCAGCTTCTTGAGCTCCATGTCTGCAGCCTGGATGCGTTGAGTGTTCTCTGTACTCTGCCTTGAATGACTCATCAGGTCCTCCTTGACCTCATCCATGGTCGACTGAAGCTTGTCCAACTTGCCCTCTAGTACTGCTGTTATGCTTCTTGTGAGATATTTGGCTACATCTTCTGACATGATCAAGGCCTTGATAGCCACCCAGGGGGCTCCCGTTGCCTTCCATACACTCCATGGGCTTCTGTACATTCCCAGAGGCACTTTTAATAGAGGTTCTAGTCATCAACTGTACCTTTCTGACTGTGCTTCCTCTGCGAGTGATGCCACCTCCCCGCTGCCTTCTAGGCATCCCCCCCCAAGACTCTTTCACAGGTCCTCGCTCCTCTGGGGTTGTAGCCCATGTGGGCCTCTTTCCCAGGGCATTCTTCTCCTCTCACCACCTTCTTCTGGCCTTCGAGTCTTCTCTGGCCTTTGGGTAGTGAACCAATCTGGCTGGGATGCTTAAGGTATCGCTCAACCACTCAGCCTCTTCAGTAAAGCTCCAAACTCCACCACTGCTGGAGGTGATGGGTGTGGTGTTGCTCACTGTTGCCATGAGGAAGGTGCTCTGCTCTCCAAATAGACAGTGTTGTTGGAGAAGGGCATCCACCCAGTCTCCACAGAGACAGGGGCATCTCTACTATGGTCCACATCTCTGGGGTGTCCAGGAAATGTTTGTCCCATGCAGACCAAGATGGCAGTCAAAAGCAGGGTGACACTCCCTCACACTAACAGTTAAAGTCAATGCTGCAGGCTCCCCCTGACAGATTCATCTCTCATTTATGGAAAAGGCAGTGCAAGGTGACACAGCAGTACAGCCCCGGCCCCAGGTCGCAGAGCCGGTACTTCAGTTTTCCCTGGGAGCCAACCCATTCATGCCTTTCTGCTGGCTGGGCTGCCCAGATGTACAATCACCCCAGTTGCGGCTTACTGTCTTCAGAGGCATCTCAGGATCTCAACTGCTCAGATCTTCCACTCCTTTCTCCTTAGAATCGGTCTGTGCTCCATGCCGCCTGGAGAGCACGCCACATGCAGGCTAGGCCTCCCGTTATAGCCCTACAGGTACTGGCACTTTTATTGCTGATGTTCCAGCATTCTGGGGGTCCTGCAAGGCTCTTACTGGCCTGTTGGATTGCCGCCTATGTTCTGCCACTTCTGGGGTTATGCGTTCAAACTTCCCCATACAGGGCCATAGGATGGTAATGTGATCAACAGGGGTGCTCCGCTTCAGCAAGATGCAACCATCTAACCCAAAGCCAGAACTGGAAGCCCCCAGGCTTGTCTGCATTCTGATTGGCTTTCAGTAGACTGTAGCTAGGTAGCCTCATACGTAAGGACTTCATTCCCACTTGTCCACGGAGAACACCTGCTACAGGTGAGTAACTGTCCTTCTTCCAATTGCATTTCAAACATAACAAAGAATTATTTCTTGGTCACCTGTAGCAGGTATTCTCTGTGGATAGTAGGAATAAGTCCTCACTACCCTCCCACCTCCCCTGGGAGTTGTAGTCTACTATAGCTATAGTAACAGACTAGTTCAAGAAGGTGTCACAGCAACAGGCAGGAAGAGGGCATGCAGATTTGGTGGAACCTCCCAAAAGCTTTGAATAGTAACTGGTGAATGTTTCTGTGTGGGCTTCATCAGATGAAGCCACTCATACATGAGGACTTATTCCTGCTGTCCACGGAGAACATCTGCTACAGGTAAGTAACTGCCTTTTTTACTGATCGTATTTCAAATGTAACAAAAAATGATTTCTTGGCCAAAGAATTTGGGTCTTTCCAGATGTGGTGCATTCTACGTAATGTAATCTGAGGGTTAAAATAAAATAACTTTTGCCTGGCTAGGCTGGGGAAGTACTGTCCAGGGTTATCTGTGGCAACTAGAAATGTTTCTTTCCAATCCAGGGAGGTTTTGCGGCCTCCAGAACTGTGTGTTTATGTTGGGGAGGTACAGGGATCTCTGCAGGAATCTCTTGAGTGAGCAGTCTTTCTGGAGGGAAACTGCAGAGGCAGGAAACAGGGAATTGAAACTGAAAACAGCAGTTGGGGATGTTTGTGGGAAAGGTGAGGTGTCTGAGAGATTTCTGAGTGAAAAGAGGGCTGAAAGGCTTGTTTTTGGAAGGTTATTGAGTAAAGAAAAGGATTGAACTGGTGATTGGTGACTGTGGAAGTGTGGTTTAATTCTCTGGAAATTGAATTTGGTGACCGTTTGGAACTTTGGGTGAGTGGCTCTGAGAGAAATACTGACTGACAGGCTGAGAGTCTTTCTGAGTAAAGAATATTTCCTAAAGGAAATTAAATTATTTTTGGAATCCTGTCTAACGTCTGGAGAAACCATTTATACTCAGAGCTGGAACTGTAATTCTGAATCTGACTTTAAGCTCTTGAAAGTGGCTGAGATGATTGATTTTATAAGAAGTATCGTCTTGGATTAGAGGAAAAAAACGCTGAATTTCCAGAAACGGGTAATTTCTGGCTGAAGTGACTAAGAAGTATCCTGAGAAAAGAAGGGGAAATTCAAACCTAAGCTGTGACTGAACTGTTTGTATGTAAAGCGGAACACAGAGCTTAAACATTCTGCTGGGCTCTCTGCTTAGTTAATTGAGACTGACACTTAATCAGCCTGAGAAGATGGTCTTTTTCCTGGATTGAAAGAATAAAGCAGTTCCTAGCTGGTTCAATTAAGGGAAGTGTGTTTGGGAGATTGATGCATGTGTGTGTGGTCGAATTGCAGTCCAGAGTGTGGATGTGTGGAGTAGATGTATTCAAAGAAAGAAAGGAAGACAGGGTGAATCAATTATCCTTTTATTTAATTAGATGGGGAAAGTGTTATAGTTGCTGAAAACCCCCCCCCCAATATTCTTTCTTAAAGAGAAAGACATTTTGCCCCAATTTGCAGTATAGGATAGACAGGATTTCCCTTGTTAATTTGTTAAAGATAGGGAATAGGATCTAGTGCAGAAGAAGACATCTGAAGAATCTGAGAAGATCTTCAATCCAGTAGCAGAAGGATCTGGAGTCCTGTGCCCTTTTGCAAGAAAGAGAACTGGAAGAGGTACTGGTGCACCCTACACAGAGACAAACAGGGAAAACATATTTGAGCTTAAATAAAACATCTACTGGGAAAAAACCCACATGGAACATTAAGAATTCCAAAAAGGAAACGTACCTGTTAGAGGGGGAAATGTTTGAAGGTTTTGAAAAGGAAAATAAGAATTCCATAGTAGGAACTGGCCTGGAAATTTTTGTTTAAAGGTTTCACCAGCAGATCTAAAGAATAACTTGACTTTCCTGTTATTTGATGTGACTGAATACACTTACCTGAGTTATTGGTGTGTTGATGCGAGCAGAACGTTACTTTGAGTTAAGAAGAATACTGTACTTTGGATGGTTACACTATTGTAATATTTAAGAAATTGCAGTAAAAATCCTATTCCTGAAAGTAAATGTCCTCATGTAGTCCACTATTACAAACCACACCCTAGCTACAATTAATACCTGTAACATCACCTTGACAGTGGCTTATTCACTTTAGTTTATTTTCCTCTCACTCTCTACTTGCCTCATAGTAAAGGGAGAGTAAGACGAGGTTACAGGTGAGTAACTACACTTTTTCTGATTGTATTACAAACATAACAAATAATTATTTCTTGGCCAGGTGTTCTCTATGGACCATAGGAATAAGTCCTCACAGCCCTCCCACCTCCCCTGGGAGTTGTATTCTACTACAGGGTGGCCCAAAAAATGTGAGAACATCTTGTAGCATATAAGTTATTTAAAAATTCAAAAAGACAGATGTCAACGATTGACAAATAAAAAAAAAAAAGATGGCGACCAGAAATTGTCAAAATAAAAACGTTATATAGCTAAAAAAGGTACATAAGTAAACTATTTAAGTTTTTAATTTACGAGATGTTCTCACTTTTTTTGGGCCACCCTGTATAGCTATAGTAACAGACTAGTTCAAGATGGTGCCACGCTGGCAGGCAGGAAGAGGGCATGCAGATGCAGTGGAACTGCCCAAAATTTTGGAGTAAAATACCATTTATATGCAGACGATATTATGATGTATATCCCATTTACGATACCCAACCTACCGCTACAACTCCTATCGGACTGCTATAATGAAATCACAACATGGCTGAAAGCACAAAACCTTCACATAAACCACACCAAAACCGAAGTTCTAATTGTGACCAAGAACAAAACCTATATCCCCCCAACACACATAAAACTTCAGAACCAAGAAATTAAAATAAAAAATGAAATAAGATATCTAGGCGTTATACTAGATACACATCTCACGATGGAAACACACATTAGCAATACCATAAAGAAAATTTATTTCAAACTTAAAACCCTCAAACAACTTCGTCCGCTAGTATTCGCACAAGATTTTATCAACATAATCCAGGCAACAATAACTCCACATTTCGACTTTGCCAATCTAATTCTAATAGGCATATCAAAACAAAACATTAAACGATTGCAATTAGCGCAAAACGCAGCGGCCAGAATCACATTGAAAATTAACTCACTCCAACACATATCACCAGTACTAGCCTCCCTCCACTGGCTACCAATTCAAAGCAGAATAATCTACAAAGCAATAATAACAGCATTCAAGGCCTTAAATGATATGGCCCCAGCCATGCTATGTAACTTAATACACAAAGAACCATCCAAGCCCACACACAGAAAAGGACATTTGAACAGACTAAAGATCCCAAAAGATTATACAAGAGCCCATAAATCAACAAACACCAGAGCCTTCTCCCACATAGCCCCAATGACCTGGAACTCCCTCCCAGAGGAGCTACGAACACTAACGGAAATCATGGAACTCCGTAAAAAATTGAAAACTTATCTGTTCACAAAACACTATAACAAAGATAACCCAGCACCTGCATTAGACAAAGGCTAAACAGGTCTCAGTCTTCAATAAGCAAAAGCCCTTAACACATACAGACAACACATACCTTTGATAACCTCACAACTTATCTCCCTTCACCCCCATGTATATATACTAAATACAAAACTGTATATAGTTTAATCTGTTCTGTATTATCTCACATTGTTTAGACTGTACACGCTATATATATAATATGATGTTCCTGTAAATATGTTGTTATAATATGTCGTTCCCTGTAAAACAAACTTGCTTTGTTAATTGTTGTTCACTGTGAACCGCATCTGAACTTTGGAAGATGCGGTATATAAATGTATGTATAAATAAATAAATAAATAAATAAAAGCTTCCAATAGTAACCGGTGAGTGTTTCTGTGTGGGTTCCATTGGATGATGTCATTCATACATAAGGACTTATTCCTGCTGTCCACGGAGAACATTTGCTACAGGTGAGTAACTACCTTTTTTTCTGATTGTTTATCAAATGTAACAAAGAATTATTTCTTGGCCAAAGAATTTGGGTCTTTCCAGATGTGCCGCATTCTACGTAAGAACACCGTAGATTATTTCTTAATATGTGGCAAGAGACTCTTTCCTTCTGTGTTACCCTTGTATTGTAAGGTATCTTAATAGCAGGTATGTTTTCCTTGTTCCTAATCATTTGCGTTCTTTGTTTTTTTTAGTTAAGAAGTTGACGGTCTCTGTTTCTTTTCCTGGTTCTCTACAGAAGATAGACCAAGAGTAACTGTTAAATAATCTGGAAATGAGGTGCCTATTGCCTATTTCTTGATTTCTATTTTTTCCTTTTTTCTTTCCCACCCAATTTCTCTCTTCTCCTCCCCTTCTCCTTTATTTAAATCTAATGTTAATATTGATGAATGTGTATTTAATTACCTTTAGCTTTTTATTTCTCAGTAATTCATTATTCTTTCTTCATCCATATTTATGTTGCTTTAGCAAGTGTATAAATTGTAAATTATGTTAAAACACCAATAAATACAAATTAAAAAAATCCTATTCCTAAAATCTACCCTTGGCCTCTGAATCCCCCTACCATCCCACAAACTGCTTCTTTCTGCAAAACCTGTCCCCTGCAGCTATCCCACCATATTGCAAACTGCCCCTACATCTGCCCCACCACTCCGCAAACTACCTCCTGCAACTGCCCTTGTATCTGCAAACTGCACACCCATACAAAATATCCCCCACAACTGCTCTACCTTCAAAAACTCTCCATGCAAATATCCCACATCCGAAATACTGCCGCACTACCCTGCAAACTGTCTCCATCCCCCTAAACTGCCTTCTCACAACTATCACCATCTCAAAACTACGTCCAACAGAAATGCCCCACATGAACACTATGCACATATAGACACAGAAAGTATAAATCATTCCCTAGCTGTGATATACTACATTTTACATTATTGACATTCATATATATATATTGCATTTTCTTTGCTGTGATTTCTGCTGCGAATTGTATTGCTTTCATTTTGGTTGTTATACCTCGCATGCCATTCCAGTTAGTATCTGCTGCCATGGGCAGGCCTAGGAAATACTACTACTAATAATCATTTGTATAGTGCTACAAAGTACACACACTGCTCTAGATACACATGTAAGAGACAGTCTCTAATCTAATTAAGATATACAACAGAACAAAATTGGGACTAGGGTAAATTTAGAGACATGACAAAGATACACACAGCTGGTGAGCAGGAGAACAAGAGGATCCGGATCCAAAACAGCTTCAAAGAAGTGGGCTTTTAGCATGGATTTGACCTGGAGGAGCCTGACGCACTGACTCAGGTACTTTGTTTCAGGTATATGGAGCAGCAAGGTGGAATGAATGAAATCTGGAGTTGGCAGTGGCAGAGAAGGCGCAGATAAAAGGGATCTGCCAGAGAGGCAGAGTTCCCGTGGAGGGTGAGATAAGAGAGGAAAAGTAGGGAGAGCCACAGAATGAATGCACTTGTAGATCAGTAGGAGAAGTTTGAAGTAGATGCAGAAATGGATAGGGAGAGTCGGGGCTGGCCCGTCCAGAGGGTGGCAAAGCATGCTTTTTAAATGGCGGCATTGTGCCACCGCTTTGCTATCTGTGGCAGGCCTGGAACCTTAGCACCAGTGGAGCGAAAACCATGGCCTGCCACTCCTGCCCCCCTCTGATGCAACTTCCTGTCACAGAGGCAGGAATGTCAGGTCATGTATGCATGCTGGTGCACCAAAGCAGTGGCCCAAAGCTGCAGCTTTCAAAACAATGAGAGGTGCTGCCTCCAGTGCTGCCAGCCCCTTGCAAAAGATGGATTCAGGCGGTGTGTAAGGAGGGGGGGGCAGTGACAGCGGTATGGGGGGGGGGCAGTGATATGGCGGGGGGCTTCTGCCTGGGACAGCAGAAACCCTGAAGCCGGCTCTTGCCAAAGTCTCCAGGGACCTGTTCCTGGCTTATTGGATAACCACAGGATTTAAACAGATTCTGAAGAAAAGAGGATTGAGTATTAAATATATCCTTCGACAAACAGATTCTCCATAGTTGTAGAAACTAATAGGTAAACTTTCTTTGAATTTGAACAGGTGACAGCTACGGAATTGCAAGTATGTATTGTGATCTGTAGGCTAACAATACAAAGACCAAGACATCAAGAAATTCCAGTTGAGTAGAAGCATATTTCATGGTAAATTGTAGATGAGGGTCAAATGTATTAATCCAGGAAGAGAAAACAAGAAGCTCCTGTTCAGACCAGACAAGAGCATAAAGATGTCATCTAGATATCTCTTCCATAAAAGTATCAAAGAATAGTGTATTGAATCATAAAAATATTTATCTTCAAACTTAGAGACATATAGGGGTATGTTTACTAAACAGTGCTAATGTAGCAGCTGCGACGTTATCGCGCGATAATGGCGCATTACCATGCGAGAACATCACGTATCACGCGATAACGTCTCCTGCGGCTGTAAGGTGCGCAGGGGGTGGAGTAAGGCTCCCCAGGGGTGGAGAGAAGGGGTCAATGGGCGGAGAGTGGGCGGGGAGAGGCCCCATGCACACTAACACCGTGAAATGAAGGTCTGAAAAGTAGCGCCAGTGAAAACCTCGCGCTAGAGGCACATTTGCAGGGGAGAGAGACCATTTCAGTCAGCAATGTGCAGCAAAGGCAGGGAAACCAAGAAAAGTGATAGTAGTGATACATGTGCAGCAACATCATAGTGCCCAAGTACGAGAGGGCACTACTGTGAGGCTGCAAATGGGGTACAGGGGGCTGCAGGCTGGACATGCGGTGGGGCAGCTGGGGCACAGGGTAGGCTAGGCAGATGCCTAGGTGACACATAGGAATGTAGAAACGGAAAACCAGCAAGACAGCAACTGACCAAGGGCAAACATGGCCACGAGTGTGTGTCCCAGGGGACAGTACCCAGCAAGTACCCCAAAGGGCACATAACATTGGCAGGCGGTGCCGGGGGGAAGTGCGGATGTCTATGTAGGCACCCCTACCCCAGATCCCATACCATAGGCAGCCGCTTACAGGCACACTGGATGGCCTGCGACTGCGCACCACCAGCACCACCGGCATAAGGGCATGTCAGCATGGTGGCGGAGGGGTGCTGGTGGTGGAGGGGGCAGTGGCAGCACACCAAGGCAAAGCCCTGTTCAGGTGGGTGGCCTGCAGTGCAGCAGACAAGGGCTGTCTGATGAACAGTAATGGTATCCCCAGGGAATGACCTGCCTCTGTGGCAACAGTGTGGTGCAGTACACACAGCCAGTGTGTTCAGGGGCAGAAGGTTACAGGTTCAAGTCCCAGCTGTGGCTCCTGCAAACCATGTCCCTATATTTTACCCAGTACTAAACCATGGTAATAAAGAGGGAACCTTTATTGCAGATTAAATAAACATGCCATAAACACCTATAGTTTACCCTACAGAGCACAGACACCATAAACATGTGCAATCCCTAGAGCAGTTTCCCAACCCCAGTCCTGGAGGACCAAACACCATTCAGGGTGTCAGGATGTCCCCAATAAATATGCATGAGATGCATTTACATGCACTGCCCCCAGTGTATGCAAATGTATCATGCATATTCATTAGGGACAGCATGAAAACCTGAACCATGTTCGGACCACCAGGACCGGAGTTGGGAACCTCTGCCCTAGAGCAGCGGCCAACAGGGGCACAAACACCCACACCCACAGGCCCCACTATCCAGCGGCTCATGGAGAGTCAGGCTGTTGGGCCCTGTGCGGAGCAGGAGCTACCAATACTAGCACCTGTATACCTTAGCAATGCCTGCACTGTGCCCAGGACTGCTGTGGCTGCCAGGGCTGCCAACCACCGCTATCTTTGCACAATGCTGAAATAGGTGTGGGAGTGTGCGTATGTCTATCCAGTGTTATGTGGCTGCCTTCTCCTTCCTGAGCACACAATGCTTGTACTGTTTCCAGTGTTAGCCTGCCAATGTGCATAATGAGGAGCAAGGTACTGTGGGTATGGCCTGGACAGGGCGGCTTGGGCAGGAAGCAGTTGCACAGGGCATAGGGCAATGGCTGGGACATTGTAATGCCCAGCCACCACCTGCATGGACAGGGTGGCCACAGCATGTCATGCTGGGGGGTCACTATCACTCTGACTGAGCATGGCTAGGTTCCCCCATAGTGCTATATAGTATTTCTCTCACATGATATCTCTGGGTTTCTTTTTCTGGGGCCCAATCACGGACATACCTGCTTGGTGTGCGTGCCCACATCCCATTTTTGGGTACACACAGTTCCTCGAGGAACATGCACTATGTACTAGCTAGCAGACTGCAGTTAGCATGTGTATGGCTGGAACACCTTGCAAGGTGGAGACTGCTTGTGCCCGCAGCTGGTGAATGTCAGATAGGAGTGGGGGCAGCTGAGCTTTGCCAGGCCTACTGCCCTATGTGATGCATACAGATCCGCAATGACTGCCCAGTAAGGTGCCCATTCCCCTCTACTGCCACCATTGCAGAGATGTAGATCTGTCGGTGTGGGATCCTGTACCCCACCCTGACCCACAGAGGGCGGGTTGGGTGGTGTTACATAATCCGCTTTGGGGTCCACACACCACCCTTCACCTATAACATGTGACCATGGCACCCACACAGGATATGCACAATTCTGGGTGCATCATAGTCCACAAGGCCTAGACGTGACTGGGAAGTACAGATGGACACAGCTGTATCCTAGGTGTGTCTGCAGGGACTACCCATCACACACTGGCACTGATGGGGACCTGCAGCGCAGCCTATCTCAGCCATGCCAGGTCCTGCGGAACTGGTGCTAGGCTCCACACCTCACCCTCAGGGTGAGCACAGGAACCGCACAATGTCATGGTCTGTAGCTACTCTGTGCCAGTAACACACATGGTCGGTTCCACCTACCAGGCCAGGTTGCTATAGAGGCGCATGCCCCATCTTGTGTTCGGATGTAGGCTGCTGATCTGCATGTGCAGTGCATCATGGGTACGAGTGGGTTTACCCTGTCCAGGCAACCACAGCAGACCGTTTGTGTGGTGACCTGCAGTCTTTCTGTAGCAGTCAGCGGTGTGTTAGACACTATGGAGATGTAGCCCACTGGTTATTTCAATGACTGTGGGGGCAGAGGTCATGGGTTTCATCCCACAGTGGTGTTATTTAGGAATGCTGTCTGCTGCTTTTCCTTTTCATTTACATCAGTGCTGCCAGCAGCAACACCCTCGCAGTGCCGTAGCCTAAGGTGCCTCATAGGCGCCCTATAAAGCGCCCTATAAGGCACATTATAGGGTGCCTTGGCAGACAGGGCACTTTATGATGTGCCCTATGGGGCGCCTTATAGGGCACCTTATGTGGCACCTTAGGTTACGGCACTGTGAGGGTGTTTTTGCTGGCAGCACTGATTTAAATTACAAAAAGGAAATGCCTCAAACAGCCTTCTCACCCAGTACAAAACGTGATTATATAAACAAGAGTTTATTAATATATCCTTACTGCCAACCCGACACAGGCCGTGTTTCGCACACTTCGTCAGGGGTTGATCTGGCAAGAACAACTAAAAACATAAATATATAAATATAAGAATAAATAACAAATACATAAATGGATTAAAACACATAAAAGAACAGAAAGTACATTAAAAAATAAAAGCAGAAACCTGCTAACATGAGTAATACCACTTATAAACTGTAACCATAGTGTTGTAAATATATATAAAGAGGGACTAAAAGTGTGGATAAAAGTTAATAAATAATTAATAAACCACATAAATACAATAAATTATTTCATAAACTATTAATAACTCGTGAAATAAATACATATACACATAAATAAATAAAAAAGGTAGAGGAGAAGGATTATTGGAATGTGATAAACAACACAAAAGAGGGATTATTTACCTCTGAGCGGATAGTCAACTAGCCTTTTAATAATAAACTCAAGGACTCTGACAATGATGCTAAAAAGATAATGTAAAATAAAATCATCATTCAAAGCAAAAGATGGACCAAAAACATAAATTTATATACATATCAAAGGAGCATATTAAAATCGGAGGAATATGGCAGGAGCGTGTGGTGAACTGTACCCTCAAGGGGAGTAAACCTACTAATTAAAAAGAACTAAAACAGCCCTTTTTTTAAAAAAAAAAACTTTGAAAACCATCCAACTTTTTATGCAATATATACTTAAAAAATTAACAAGAACCCATCAAGAGGGGGCTATAACTGACGTATTGGACTATTTACATTAATAAAATGACATAAAATAAATACATACTTTCTTCGGACTTAAATTGTCTGTACCTAATCGGCCATACATGCTTTAAAACTTCAATGGGGTAGAAGGAATTAAAGAACTGACCTAAAAGCAACCTCTTTTTAAACTGCCGCTGGCAATCTTGCAAACTACCGAAGTCAGCGTGCTCAATAAACTGAAAGAACAAGAAACCTATCTTGTCAAAAAACCTTTTACTCAAAAGCAAAACCAATTCCATACTTTGTCTATGCTTAATCGTTCATGCTTGCTCTAAAACTGCATGGTATAAAATGAATTGTAAAACTGACCCAAGGACAACGTCTCTTTATCTGCCGCTGGCAAATTCTGCAACCCGCCGAAATTGGCACACTTAGTAACTGGAAGAACAAAGGAATTATTAATAACAGAGTCTAAAATGAAAAAGCCCTTCTAAAACTGCAAAATCAAACCTAGAAAGTCCTTGAAACGGCTCCTCTCGTGCAATCAAAATTACTCTAACAAAGGACGCCGACGCAGGCGCTTTCCAAATATAGCCGGGAAGTCAAAGGGGCGGAACAAAAATGGAACGTGTGTAAAACTCATATCTAAACCATAAAGTGTAAGTTCCCAAAAGGAAAAAGAGAATGAATCTAACACTGAGGAAAGTGACTAAATAGAATGAACTACACATCTAGATAGTCTTCTTAGTAAGCCATAGGTATCTCATCCATCGGTCTCTAGACAAAAAATAATGCCTCCATTGCAACCACGGGATAGGCTGTCATAAGAGACATATTGTTAAAATATAAATAGATAAATAGTTAAAAGCATTATGATAAGAAACTACCTGAATAATTAAAATATTATAAAAACCAATTGCCGATCATAATGAGTAACATTGCCTAATATTATTATCTCCTGAGGTTATATTATGAAAGGAGGCTGGATTGTCTTTCATTACAAATAAGGGCGCGGGCACGGTCCCGGGGCCCGCAGGTAACCGGGTGCCCGGCCCAATGCGGGACCCGGTTTGCGCCTCGGAGGAGTGCCTGAAGGGGGGGGGGCTTTGAGCGGGCATTGGGGCAGCGCGGCTATTGGCCGTGAAAGAGAGAGCACGTTTGAATTCATTTGATCCCCCATCCGCGTGCGCACGTGGGGGATCCGCTGGCGGGTGCGGGCAGGCGCGCGAGCCTTTCGGCATCGTGGCCCATGCGAAGCGCACGCTGCCAGCTTCTGCTCCTGAGGTCGTTGGCGTTGGGGCCATCGCAGACGATCGACTCGCAGGCTTGAGGGTACCGGGAGACAGGGTCGGCACCGCAAGTTCGGCGGCGTCGGAGTTTGTATCCTGACTGGACACGCGACGGTGTCCAGCGCCGGGAGAGACAGGCGATTTCGGGCTCGAGAGGGGGTGAGGATTGGGTCCCGGGAGGCCTCGGCGTTCGATTATATAAAAATAAATAAATAAATAAATAAAATCTAGAGGAATAGGATCAGGGGAGCTTAAGAGCTGTGCTGTCTAGCTGCCCATACGCCGAATAGCGCTAGAGGCCAGTCACGATGCCTACAGGCAGGGCAGGGTGCGGATGTGGGTGGGGGGTAGAGAGGGCTAGGCTTACCGGGCCACGGCTGGGCCTGGGGGGGTTGGAGGGTGCGGCTGGAAGGGGGACACGCTGCGGGGACGCTCGGTGAGCAGGGTGCCACGACCAGTCAGGGGCCAGGCAAGGGGACCTACGAGGTCACAAGGGAGGTACGGGGGTCCAGCCACTAGGGCGAGGGCTGGCCGCAGAGCAGGAGGGCAAGGTAGGGGGGGCGAAATACTAGGAAGGCGGCTTGCGCAGGGCTGCGAGCAGGATGACGGCCTGGGGATCAGGCAGAGGGGCGATGATGGTAGGGTGGAGAGTGGGGCGCAGGGGTGCCACATCAAGCCCTGTGGGGGGCGGTGCGCCGGTACACTATTGGGGGAGCCAGGGCATAGTACCTGGTGGTGCCTCATTTCGGGATGGGGCATCGGCTGGTGCGGAGCTGGGTCCATCGGCCGCGTGTGGCTCTGGGGGGATGCGTGGGTTTCTCCCTGGTGGACGGACTTTAGAATGGGAGAGGTGGTTGGCGGGGGGGGGGGGCAATGCCCGTCAGCGGCGGATTGGGCAAGGGCCTGGCAAGCAGCCTGGTCCGCCTGTTTTTCTCCCCAGGTTTTTCCCTTTCTTTCTCCGCAGGTTCCATACCTTCCCTCGCAGGGACCGGCGCAAGGAGTCAACAGCCCTCAAAAGCAGCACATGGATGCCCGCGGAGCCGAGATGCACCTCAGAGCAGAGGCCAGTCCGGTGCCACAGAGTTGGAATGGACAGCGTGGGGGCGCAGAGCAGGCACAAGGATCGAGTACGCAGACAGGGACTGAAGAGTCAGCAGCGGGTGAGTTGTTGTTGGAGGACGGGGCTGAGAGTGGGGGGAGGCGCGAGGACAGAGAAAGCGGGCAAGGCGGCGTGGAAGCGGAAGCACTCATGCCGGCGGAGGAGAGCGTCTGACTCGTCATACTCGTCATCTTCGGAGTCATCGGGATCATCGTCAGATGGTCCGGGCATGGGTCCGGAGGCGCGTGAATCCGTGACAGCAGGGACACACCAGAATGTCGCGACTTTATCGGAACTCTGGGAGGGGGTGCCGAAGAGGTTACGTCGGAAAATTCGGAAGCGGAAATATATTGATATTTTCCGTCTCTTGGAAGGTCGTAAGCGTTCGGGAGACAGTAAGAAGAAGCGGAAAGAGGACGAGAAGGCGGGCAGGGTTCGGAAGGTATCCAAGACAGTCGTGAACTGGGTTCGTGCATTTTTGCGTCTCGCTAGCGTATGGGGGCAACATTGCCCGGGCCAGTATGGCATGATGCTGGCTTATGCGGATACCATTCTCGAGGCTTCCCAGACCCACGAGGGGTGGGCCTGGTTGAATTATGATGAGAAGTTTCGGGATAAAATGGAGGAAAACAAGTCGTTGACCTGGGCAACTCAAGACATCAATTTGTGGCTTACACAAATGTCGGTGCGGGCGGCATCGGGGGGGGGGGGGTTGGGGAGGGGTGGCTCGAGTGTTAACATAGGGACGGGTCGTTCCTTTCTTGGTGGGGTGTCCTCCGCACCGGGCAGAGGGGTGTCGGGTATCGTCGGGGACGTCTGCTGGCGGTTCAGCAGAGCAGCGTGCCCTTTCCCGGATTGCAAATTCAGGCACGCCTGCTCGGCGTGTGGCGCCGGCCACCCTGCATCCAAATGCATTAAAAAAGGTCCCCTGGGGGCAGCCTTGCCTGCCGGGAAGACAGCGGGGGGTGTTTGACGTGGCCCCTACACCAATAAAAGTGGACGCGTTGAGACAGTGGCTGCAGGGTTACCCGAGTCCGCGTGTACGACGAATGTTATTATTAGGGTTTCAGTTTGGTTTTGTTATACCGGTTGGAGGGATGGTGGCGACCTCGGCCGTGAGGAATTCCCCATTGGTTAGGAGGTATCCGGCAATAGTTGAAGAGAAGGTTGCGATCGAGTTACAGTTGGGCAGGATGGCGGGGCCTTTTCATCAACCTCCGTATCGAGATTTTGTGGTGTCCCCGGTTGGGATTATACCAAAGAAAGATCCGGGGAAGTTTCGTTTGATCCAGAATTTATCCTCTCCTCTGGGGGATTCAGTGAACGATCACATACCACACAAATGGTGTACGGTCCGCTATGCATCATTTGACAGGGCGGAGGAGCTGGTTAGGCGGGCAGGGCCCGGCACGCTGATGGCAAAGGTTGATATCGAATCGGCGTTTCGGCTATTGCCAGTGCATCCCTCGGCGTTTCGTTTTTTAGAGTTTCAATTGAGAGGGAGTTTCTATTTCGATAAATGCATGCCTATGGGTTGTTCGGTATCCTGTGCCTACTTCGAAAAATTCAGCACCTTTTTGCAATGGGCCGTGTCGCGATTGGTTGGTAGAGGCGAAGTAGTGCACTATTTGGATGATTTTCTCTTTGTTGGTCCAAGCGGGTCCCCGGCTTGCTGGGAGCTACTCGAGGGCTTCAACACTTTAGCGGGACAGTTGGGGGTACCGCTGGCGGAGGAGAAAACGGTCGGGCCATGTTCAAGGCTTACCTTTTTGGGTGTCGAGTTGGATTCTGATCAGATGGTTGCGCGCCTGCCAGTGGAGAAGGTCGTGCGGTTACGGGTCCTAGTGGCTAATGCCCTGGCTTCCGCGACGTTAACACTGAAGGAGATGCAGGCATTGATCGGATCCTTGAACTTCGCATGTAAAGTGATTCCAATGGGGCGGGTATTCTTGCGGCGTCTGGCGGCAGCAACGGCTGGGGTGAGGAAACCGCACCATCGTATCAGGGTTCCCAAAGAAGTCAAGGACGATCTGAGAGTCTGGGACACCTTTTTGAAGGAGTTTAATGGTACCTCGGTTATTAAAGAGGTGGTGTGTTCGAGCGAGGACTTGCAGCTTTACACTGATGCAGCAGGAGGTGTTGGTTTGGGTATTTACTTCCAAGGGGCGTGGTGCGCAGAGCGATGGCCGGAGCATTGGCGGGACAGTGGTTTGTTGCGGAACATCACATTTTTGGAGCTTTTCCCGATACTTGTGGCTTTGGAGTTGTGGCCGGATAGATTGCGTGATCGTAGGTTGTTGTGGTGGTGCGACAATATGGCGGTGGTGTGAGTGGTGAATTGCTTCACTCCGAGATGTCTGCGGGTGGCAGGGCTGATGCGAGCCATAGTTCTCGACTGTTTGCATTTAAATTTAGTGTTGAAGGCGCGTCACATTCCAGGTCATACTAATGCAATCGCTGATGCTCTTTCTCGTTTGCAGTGGGAGCGCTTTCGACAATTGGCACCAGAGGCGGAGGCGGAAGGGAGAGAGGTTCCCTCGAGCTTGTGGAGCTTTGGCCAGCAGAGATAAAGGAACTGCTGCGGAGTTCGGTAGCCGAGAGTACCTGGGAGGCTTATCGAAGAGGCTGCGGAATGGTGGTAGCTTTTTTGCGGGAACGTGGTTGGCAGCCTGGTGCGGTCTCCGATCAGGTGTTGGGGCAGTATATAATATGGGCAAAGCGCCAGGGATTATCCAGATCTGCGGTGAAGGGACACATCGCGAGCTTCGGGTTTTTTATGAGAGCTGTCGGGTGGGGCTCTGTTGGTGGTGGGTTTATGGTTAGGCGGTTGCTCCGCGGTTGGGAGCGGTTGAGGCTGTCCCCGCCGGATGCGAGGCGGCCGATTTCCCATGCATTACTCACGAGGCTGTGCGATGAATTGCCGGCTGTCACGGAGTCGCCTTACGAGGCGATGCTATTCCGGGCGGCGTTTACGTTGGCCTTCTTTGGGGTGTTTCGGGTCGGGGAGTTGGTGGTGAATTCTAAGAAGGCTGGGTTGGGTGCTAGTTTGCGTCTCCAGCACACCCAGTTGGAAAGGGAACAATTAAAGGTACTGTTGACAAAATCCAAGACGGATCAGGGGGGTAGGGGAGCTTGGGTGATACTCAATGCAATTGGCGGTCCCACTTGCCCAGTTTCGGCAATGCGGGACTACTTGCAAGTGTGCCCTAGGATGGGGGGCGGACTGTTTGTGCACAAAAATGCGCAATTTCTGACGCGCTTTCAATTTTCGGCGGTGTTACGGAAAATGCTGGATTCTAGAGCATTCCAGGGCTATGTACGTGTATAGGATTGGGGACAGAATGGGGGGGGGGGTCTTACTAACTCTTGATTTCTTTTTCAGATGAGGGACATGGTGTACGGGAATGTTGGATCATTGGGCACTCATTTGTCTTCTGGGCTGAAACTCGAGCGGCAGTCCGGCCGGTAGGGATCAATCTAGAATTCGATCCGGCAACTTTGTCGGTTTCATGGCTGGGCGTGCGGGGGCTTCGATGGACACAGATGCTGCCCTTGCTTCGACAACAGATGCAACTTGGGAGTCTGCCGGAGATTCTGCTGGTGCATCTTGGGGGCAACAAAGTGTCATCATGGACTTGCAAGCAGTTGATCAACGCGGCAAAGAAAGACTTGGCAGTGGTGCTGAGTTGGTGCGAAGGGGCGGTCGTGATCTGGTCGGACATTGTACCTAGACCTGCTTGCTGGGGATGGTCCAGCGGAGATGGTCCAGGGGGTTGACGAAAATAAATCGTCAAATTGGGCAGTGGGTTTGTGAAAGGGGGGGTTATCAGGTCCAGCACCCATGGGTGGAGGTGGGCTGTGCAGGTCTCTACCGGGACGATGGGGTTCACCTATCCCCAGTGGGAGTAGACCTGCTACTTAATGACTGGCAGGAAGCCTTAGAGAAAGTCGTGCGGGACGGCAGAACTGGTCGCAGATAAGTGGTGGGGGGGGCGGCACAGGCAGGTAATGTGCCTGTGCCGGTGGCAGGGTCCCGGAGCTTCCGGGATCCGGAGCTGGAGGCCATTTGGGCGAGGGCGGGGTGCCCTCGACCCGGTTAAACCCGGGCCGGCTTGTGCTACTGAGACAGCCAAGTCGGGGAAGGGTTCTTGGCAATTGGCTGGTACCTTGACTGTCCTGGGACGGCGGCGAGGTCACCTTGCTAATCATAAGGCTGGTGGCCGATCGTGCCGCAGGACAGGGGGTCCCTTGTGTACTGTTCTGTTTGTTGTTAACAGTTGGCTGTGTGAATAAAGCTGCGACCAGTTTACGCCAATCCCGGTCTCTTGTGATTATTGGCAATTGCCATGTAGGTCATGATCGATCAACAGTTGGCCTAATGGGGGTGGAGTGTAAGTGGGAAAGGGTAGGTGTGATTAGATGGCAAGGGCGAGCAGTGGGTCCGGCTACCCGGTTATAAACAAGGACGCGGGCACGGTCCCGGGGCCCGCAGGTAACCGGGTGCCCGGCCCAATGTGGGACCCGGTTCGCGCCTCGGAGGAGCGCCTGAAGGGGGGGTTGGGGGGGGCTTTGAGCGGGCGTTGGGGCAGCACAGCTATTGGCCGTGAAAGAGAGAGCATGTTTGAATTCATTGGATCCCCCATCCGCGTACGCGCGTGGGGGATCCGCTGGCGGGTGCGGGCATGCACGCGAGCCTTTCGGCATCGTGGCCCATGCGAAGCGCATGCTGCCAGCTTCCTGCCCTCCCACCCGTAGTGTCGGTGGTGAGTTTAGCGGGTTTGGGTTGTCGCAGCTGGGTGGGGTGGCGGGGTCCCGGAGCTTCCGGGATCCGGAGCTGGAGGCCATTTGGGCAAGGGCGGAGTGCCCTCGACCCGGTTAAACCCGGGCCGGCTTGTGCTACTGAGACGGCCAAGTCGGGGAAGGGTTCTTGGCAATTGGCCGGTACCTTGACTGTCCTGGGACGGCGGCGAGGTCACCTTGCTAATCATAAGGCTGGTGGCCGATCGTGCCGCAGGACAGGGGGTCCCTTGTTTACTGTTCTGTTTGTTGTTAACAGTTGGCTGTGTGAATAAAGCTGCGACCAGTTTACGCCAATCCCGGTCTCTTGTGATTATTGGCGATTGCCATGTAGGTCATGACCGATCAACAGTTGGCCTAATGGGGGTGGAGGGGGGGAGTGTAAGTGGGAAAGGGTAGGTGTGATTAGATGGCAAGGGCGAGCAGTGGGTCCGGCTACACGGTTACTGCTTCAACCTGTGTTAACACGACTTTTTCAAAAGCCTCTATGATAGGGTCTGTTTGCTGAGGAGGAACCCACGTGGACTTCTTACTAACAAGAGAATTATCGCTATAAGCATTATCCCGGTAACCGGGTAGCCGGACCCGGCGCATCCCCAACCCCATCCCCAGCCCCCCACCCACACCCCCTCCGCACCCCCCCCTTTTGGTAAAAGACCACAGACAACATTCTTCATGGTAACAAACTGGTCGCAGCTTTATTTCCAACAGAAACGTATTAACATTAATGCCAACAATACAGAACTATACCAACCCAGCGGAGCGATGCACCGCCAGCCATGCTATTAGCAAAGCGGCCCCGCCTCCGCTGCGGCCGCGTACCCACCAACGGCCGAGCTCATCCCACCCCTATCCAACTTCGCCATATTACTAGCAAAAGTCTTCCAGGGGTTATCCGGGCAAGGGCACCCCGCCCCCACCCCAAGTGGCATAAGGCTCCGGACCCCGGAAACCTCCGGGATCCCGCAAAGACACACACCCCCCAGCTGTGACACCCCGCTATTTCCCCCCCCCCGCACCGCAGTAGAATGGGCAGGCGGGCGGGACGCCTCACCGACAGCCTACCGCATGTGCTCCAGGCTCGCACCCAAAGCCGAAGCACATGCCCGACTGGCCTCCCTGATTGGCTCCGCTCGCCACGTGCACCAGTGGAGCCAATCAGTTTGAAAAATGCCCCACGCTTTTCTTCAGCGCGCGCCTCCGCTGATCCTCCCCCACGCTTGCAGGGTCCTGCGCAGAGCCGGGCACCCGGTTATGCTCGGGCGCCGGGACCCTGCCCGCGCCCTGCTTATTTAGAGAAAAATTGTTGAATACATAATTTCCTAAAGAACTTGTACAGATCTATATGGACCTCAAAAGGATCCGCCTTATTCTTAGGAACAAATGACAAGCCTTTGCCCAAGATAGACTCCTCATCGGGTGTTAATGAGTATTTAGAAATATTTATCAGATTACTCAAAACTTTGGTACTAGATGGATAATCTACTGTCTCCTTTCTTCCGACCAATCTGTCTTCCATTGTCCTCTGCCTCGGCCTCTTGTATAGCCCCTTCCGCGGCCGCGACCCCTGTATGGTTGCTCCTGATGGTAACCAAATACCCGATCTTGTTCGTAATCTCGGTCTGATCTCATTTGGTGTGAGTGAGACCGAGAGTTGTCCCGTCCTCCCCCTCTCCAAAGGGAATCCATCTGAAAAAAGGCTCTTGATGGTTATCATGATTATGCTTAGTTTTATCTTTTTTGTCTCTTTGTGGCTTTCCTGCCTCCCTCTGAGTGGAGAAAAGGGAGGCTGAAGCATCAAATTCACCAGATTCGCTCCTGCCACGCTTCTTCTTTTGCTCTAGGGGACTATCCCTCTTATCAAGAGTAGTTATGCTCTCTTTTCGGTCGAAAATAGAAGTCCTCTTTTTAAACCACAACCGGTCACTATCCATTTTCTTGCTCCAGTAGTAAACATATCCTACTCTATAGTCATCTTCGTCTCTTTTAAATTTTTCAACTTTCTTGTTTTTTACTTCCGTTTTAAACTGCTGGATGTTTCTTTGATAGTCTTCATGTACAGTATCAAATTGTTTGTCACATTCCTTTAATGCAGACAACTCATCTATTTCTATTTTCAAAATCTCTGATTTTTTATTTGCAGTGGTAATTAAAAGGATCATAAGATCTAAGGAACATTTATTTAATATAGCATTCCAACACTTTATAAACCCTTCTTCTGTCGTATACATCCCTGGTGCTTTATTCATTCGTAATCCTCTAGGGATAATTTTAGATTTACAGCACTCTAAGAGGTAAGCTGAATGCATCTGTCCTTTTACTAAATTTTTGGTAATTTCTACCACATCCTCCCATTGACTCCAAGGATCTTCATTGTTTGCTTCATTTTGATCAATGAGGGACTCCTATGGTGAGGTCCATATAGATCTGTACAAGTTCTTTAGGAAATTACGTATTCAACAATTTTTCTCTAACCGGGATAATGCTTTTAGCGATAATTCTCTTGTTAGTAAGAAGTCCACGTGGGTTCCTCCTCAGCAAACAGACCCTATCATAGAGGCTTTTGAAAAAGTCGTGTTAACACAGGTTGAAGCAGTAATGAAAGACAATCCAGCCTCCTTTCATAATATAACCTCAGGAGAGAGAAAAGCTATTCTATCATAACAGAAGAATAATCAAATTATAATTAAACCAGCCGACAAAGGAGGAGCTGTTGTAATATTAGATAAAGACTATTATATACAAGAGATTAATAGACAGTTAAAAGATCATATTTTTTATCAGAGGTTAGATAAAGATCCTACAACAGACCTAAAAAGGACCATTGATAATTTAGTCATCACTGCCTTTGAGATTGGGCATATAACCAAAAAAGAAAGGGATTTTCTTATTGTAGAAGCACCCGTGATTCCTACAATACATATTATTCCCAAAGTTCACAAGTCTTTGGTAGCTCCCCCTGGACGTCCGATTGTCTCAGCTATAGGCTCAGTTTTAGAACCTATCTCTAAGTTTTTAGATCTATTTCTGCGACCCTTTGTCCAGGAAATGTGGTCATACGTGCGGGATTCAGCACACGTAATAGAGATTTTATCGGAATTTAAAAATTATAGAGCAGATACAATTTTGGTGACTCTTGATGTAGAATCGCTTTATACTAATGTGCCACAAAAGGAAGCTTTTGATATCATTGACTATTACCTCCAGAGACGTACTACGCACTGTCGTATTTCTACATCCTTTTTATTATCCCTAGCACAGATTGCGTTATTTGAAATTTTCTTCTGTTTTAGGAATCTGTTTTATAAACAGATCAAAGGGGTGGCGATGGGGTCTGCTATGGCCCCTGACATAGCCAACCTTTACATGTTTAATTTTGAGAATAAGTTCCTGAAGGTACACCCTTTTAATGATAATATCTGTCTTTGGATCAGATATATTGACGATATTCTGATTCTTTGGCAGGGGTCTATAGAGAAACTTGATGAGTTTAATATTTGGATCAATCAATTAGATGTAAATTTGAGATTTCAGATTACATATGATCCTTATAAAATAGCCTATCTTGACCTTTTAATCAGAAAAGAGAATGATGGTTTCTCCACAACGCTTTATCGGAAACCCACCGACAGGAATCAACTACTTCATTATAGTAGCTATCATAATCCAGCATTAAAGAAAAATCTTCCTGTAGGCCAGTTCCTAAGAGTTAGGAGGGTCTGCACTAAGCTACAAGATTTCGAGAGAGAGGCCAAAGATATGAAAGAGAGATTTCTGATGAGGCAGTATCCCGAGTCACATATAGAACAGGCATATAGAAGAGCGAAAGAATCCTCACGCACCTCCCTATTACAACCAAAGATTAAAAAAGATGAGATAGGGGTAGTGTGCCCTTTATTGTATTCACAATATTCGTCTAAGATCATCAAAATTCTCAAAAGTGAATGGCATCTCATTCAGACTTTGCCATGTTTTCAAGATCAAAAACTTACCATTGCACACAAATGAAACATTAATTTACGGAATCTTTTAGTACCCTCAGCTTTGACAGAAAGAGGATATTCCCCCAAATACAAAGGGCAGTTTCAGTGTGGAAAATGTTCGGTTTGTTTAAATGTGCTTCCAATCAGAAATTGGTTTATTCATCCCATTACTAATCAGAAGTTTCAAATTAATGATTATGCTAACTGCGAAACCCAACATGTGATTTATGTTATACAATGTCCCTGTAAAAAATTATACGTTGGCAAGACAAGCCGTCACATTAAAAACAGGATCATTGAACATAAAAGCTGCATTAAGAGAGGTTTAACTGATAAACCTCTAGTAACACATTGGCAGGCCAACCAGCATGGTATCATGGATTTAAAATTCTTTGTGATCAAGAAAGTCAAAATCAACTGGAGGGGAGGAGATATTAATAAAACCATGCTAAGATTGGAGCAGAGGTTTATATTTCTATTAAATTCTTTAGACCCCCATGGTCTTAATCTTGATAGAGATCTGTCCGTCTTTTTATAAAAGTTTGCTAGAGATGTAGCAGATAGTATACAGTTTTGTCCGTTTTTTCCATCCCTGGTTGTAGCATAGTTCTTAATTGGCATTTTAGTTGTTTATTTTTGGTTTTATTTCATAATTTATTTTTTTATCCTTGATTGGTAGGTATCATTATTAATGTTTTAATTTTGACGTTTATGTGTCAGAGTCACAGGCTTTTGTCATGTCGTATGCAAAGAGATTTAGGCTTGGTTACTTTATAGGTCAGCTGAGAGTCCGTTAAATAATATTAGGCAATGTTACTCATTATTTATGATCAGCAATTGGTTTTTATAATATTTTAATTATTCAGGTAGTTTCTTATCATAATGCTTTTAACTATTTATCTATTTATATTTTAACAATATGTCTCTTATGACAGCCTATCCCGTGGTTGCAATGGAGGCATTATTTTTTGTCTAGAGACCGATGGATGAGATACCTATGGCTCACTAAGAAGACTATCTAGATGTGTAGTTAATTCTATTTAGTCACTTTCCTCGGTGTTAGATTCATTCTCGTTTTCCTTTTGAGAACTTACACTTTATGGTTTAGATATGAGTTTTACACACGTTCCATTTTTGTTCCGCCCCTTTGACTTCCCGGCTATATTTGGAAAGCGCCTGCGTCGGCGTCCTTTGTTAGAGTAATTTTGATTGCACGAGAGGAGCCGTTTCAAGGATCAGTTTTACAATTCATTTTATACCATGCAGTTTTAGAGCAAGCATGAACGATTAGGCATAGACAAAGTATGGAATTGGTTTTGCTTTTGAGTAAATGTTTTTTTGACAAGATAGGTTTCTTGTTCTTTCAGTTTATTGAGCATGCTGACTTCAGCAGTTTGCAAGATTGCCAGCGGCAGTTTAAAAAGAGGTTGCTTTTAGGTCAGTTCTTTAATTCCTTCTACCCCATTGAAGTTTTAAAGCATGTATGGCCGATTAGGTACAGACAATTTAAGTCCGAAGAAAGTATGTATTTATTTTATGTCATTTTATTAATGTAAATAGTCCAATACGTCAGTTATAGCCCCCTCTTGATGGGTTTTTGTTAATTTTTTAAGTATATATTGCATAAAAAGTTGGATGGTTTTCAAAGTTTTTTTTTTTTTTAAAAAAAAGAGCTGTTTTAGTTCTTTTTAATTAGTAGGTTTACTCCCCTTGAGGGTACAGTTCACCACACGCTCCTGCCATGTTCCTCCGATTTTAATATGCTCCTTTGATATGTATATAAATTTATGGTTTTGGTCCATCTTTTGCTTTGAATGATGATTTTATTTTACATTATCTTTTTAGCATCATTGTCAGAGTCCTTGAGTTTATTATTAAAAGGCTAGTTGACTATCCGCTCAGAGGTAAATAATCCCTCTTTTGTGTTGTTTGTCACATTCCAATAATCCTTCTCCTCTACCTTTTTTATTTATTTATGTGTATATGTATTTATTTCACGAGTTATTAATAGTTTATGAAATAATTTATTGTATTTATGTGGTTTATTAATTATTTATTAACTTTTATCCACACTTTTAGTGCCTCTTTATATATATTTACAACACTATGGTTACAGTTTATAAGTGGTATTGCTCATGTTAGCAGGTTTCTGCCTTTATTTTTTAATGTACTTTCTGTTCTTTTATGTGTTTTTAATGCCATTTATGTATTTGTTATTTATTCTTATATTTATATATTTATGTTTTTAGTTGTACTTGCCAGATCAACCCCTGACGAAGTGTGCGAAACACGGCCTGTGTCGGGTTGGCAGTTAATAAACTCTGGTTTATATAATCACGTCTTGTACTGGGTTTGGTGTTTACGTGATTATTTGCCTTTTCGTGGTGGTGTTCTCAAACAGCCTTCTTACATAACACCACTACAGAATCAAACCCATGAGGTCTGCCTCCACAGTCATTGCAGTGAGCAGTGGGCTACGTCTTTACTGCTTCTAGCACTGCGCTGGCATGAACGTAGGGTTAACATGCGTTAATGTGTCACGGCGCCCACTATCACGCAATACAGATTCTTGCTACCTTGCCGCCAGAACACCCACTCCTTATATGGCATCCTTCACATTATCGCTGCAACTAGCGCCGGTAACATTAAGACGGTTTAGTAAACATACCCCATAGTGCTGCAACCAAAGGGACCCCCCCATAGCCAACCCACAGATCTGCTGCTCCAACAATATGGAACAATCTACCGGACGATCTAAGGGCAACTCCAGACCTCAAAGACTTCAGAAAACAACTGAAAACCATGCTGTTCATAGAGCACTATGGTCACATCACATAACCTAAGAGAATGGATAACAGCACTCCAATCCTCCCAAACAACTGAATATATATAAAATATGATTCTAGCACCACTGTAAATAGCCCACCCTGTATATAGCTCAAACAAATCAAGCACCCAACACATCCCTCACACAACTAAGTTTTATCCTCACTGCATGTACAACACACACACTTTACCTGATTGCTTGCTGTGATACCACCTTGATTATTAAGATAAGGCGGTTTAGAAATACTGTTAAATAAATAAATAAAATAAATCTGTTCATAAAATGTCGACTTGAACCAGAAGTAATTTCTTTTGAGGACAGTTTCTGCAAATTGCAATAGCAGATGTCAGGAAATTCTGTGCAGTTCCATACACATTCCCAGTGTTTCTGCTATAACACCCAAAGTACCTTGTTGAGGTATGTTAGTGTAAAGAGCATTAGCATCAAAGAATACCAAAAACGTAACCTTACCAACCTCAGTAAATGAGGCAAGGATCCTCAAAAAATTTGAAGTATCTTGTATATATGATCTTATTAATCAAACTTAGAAAGGAGTTCAAGAATAAATCCCTTAGGGGTAGATTCCAAGCTGCGTTTAGTGGGGATGGACGTCCAGTTCAGACGTTCTACACTGCTAAATGCCCAGCACCATATTCCCTGCCCAAAGCTCCCCGCACATAGGGGCAGCGATAGGGAGGAGAGTGGGCAGGCTAGGGATGGGGCACAAAACCCGGACATACAGGGCTGATTCTGGTCACGACCCTGTACATCTGGGTCCACCAGGATAGATGGGGGATGTCAGGGGATGGCGGCGCCTGGGCATGGAGAAAAGATGAGGGGGTGCAGGGAATTCCCCGCAGTCCGACCCTAGCCATGGAAGGACCAATTGGAGGTCAGGCTGCGGGGAAAGAAGGTTCTGGCGGGCTGCTCTATGCAGGATCCTAGCTGAGTTAGCCGGGTAGTGTGACAAACGTCCGGGAGCCCAGAATCAGGGCCCAGCCTGCACATCTAGGCCGATTGCACCCGTTTCTGATTCTGTGGGGACTTCTAGCCCCTGCGGGATCAGAATTGGTGCAGCATCTGGCCATCTCGATTCTGAACACCCAGACGGGCCAGGCACGCACAGCACAGAATTAGCCTCTTAATAGATATATTAGGTCTACGAGGTGGAGAATCTAAGTTTTTATGCACTTTAGGGAAAAAATATATGTAAAGTGTTTTCGCTTTCCTGAGAGGTAGAAATACTAGTGAAAAAGTGACTAGGTTTCTTCAGTGGAAGAGAATGATGAAGAAAAATGCAATCCACTGCTCTTGGTGCCAGTCCATTCTGCAGAGGATGGAATAGCGTTGTCCAATTAAAAATTTTACCTTCCTAGCAAACGCTTTTTCTGACTGTAATTCATCGTATGTCATTTACAGTATCTGATTACCTGCCCCTACCAATTGCTTTACATGGGGAGGACAAAACAGAAAGTGTGATTATGTTAAATGAACATAAAAGTCGCAGGTCTGCTCATAACCTGATGGCTCCGTTGGTTGAGCATTGGGTAACTGCTACTCACACTATATGCTAAATAAACCCCACGACCTATTTACTCTTGTCAAGAAACTAGCCAAGGAACCTTCACCGGAACACCAGTGTGAAATCAACCCACAAGAATACGCTCTTTACATACAATCTAAGATGTGCTGTACAAATAAAATTATAATAACCCCTGTCCCGAGCATTCAGGGGCTCCCAGCTCCTTTAGTATCATTCACCACCCCTTCTTTGAAGCTGATTGAAGATACGATCTCATCTCTCAACTTATCCACAGCACATACTGATCCTTGTCCAGCCTTCTGAATAAAGGATCTTCGCAAAGAGCTTGCTCCAATAATATCCAAGATCATAAGGCTATCATTCGACACCGCCTCATTCCCTGCTGCCCTCAAACAGACATCTATCAGACCTCTACTGAAAAACCTCAAGTTAGATCCACAAAAAACAGACTCTTACCGACCCATTTCCAGCATACCCACTCTTGCAAAAATAATTGAAAAAATAGCCTACAGACAACTACAAGACCATATTGACACTGAAGCGCCTTTGGATACCTGTCAACATGGTTTCAGAGAATCGCACGGGGTCGAGACGCTCCTCACTTCACTCCTCAACAGCCTAAACTCTGGTATCGATAACATCAAACAGGGTTTTGTTCTCATCTTTTTAGATATTGCGGCTGCTTTTGATTCGGTCTGTCACGATCTTCTCATTATCCGCCTAAGAGAGAAGGGCTTTTGTGGAAATGCTCTCGAATGGTGCAACTCATACCTCTCAGAGAGATGGCAGCATGTTCGCTCAAATGGTGAAACATCAGATCCGTTTCACCAAGGACAAGGAGTCCCGCAAGGTTCCTCTCTATCATCACTACTATTTAACATATACATGCAACCTATATGCAACATTATCAGGTCCTTCAATGTCAACTGTATGATCTATGCTGATGACGTGTTACTATATATGCCGTTCTGCATAGATAATATGAACCTCACCCCCATAACCAGTTGTTTTAACGCCATCTCAAATTGGCTACTGACTCAAAATCTCAGAATACAGCACAAAAAAACGGAAGTTCTTTTTATCTCAAGGAACTCTAAGTTCACACCACCCACATTCCTTGAGGTTCAAGATAACAGAGTTACTTACCTGTAACGGAGTTCTCCGTGGACAGCAGGATAGGTCAGCCACACCTGGTGACGTCATCCGACGGCGCCGAGACGGAAGTGCTCTCTAGCTCAGACTTCTGAGCATGTGTGAGGTGGTCCCACCTCCCCGGTCCGCCCCTAGCCCCACCAGTTAGTGAATAGCTGAGCCTTGAGGCTAGGGTGCGGACCGCGCAGGCCACCCTCGAGGGGAGGTGGGCGGGATTGTGTGGCTGACCTATCCTGCTGTCCACGGAGAACTCCGTTACAGGTAAGTAACTCTGTTTTCTCCTAGGACAAGCAGGATGTGTCAGCCACACCTGGTGTCTCCCTAGCTGTGATCAGCGCTGCGGCTGAGGGTGGCCCTGGACGGGCCGTCAGGCAAGGAGGACACTAGGCGGCAGTGAGGAGAACCTCTGTTATTTATTGTGCAAATAACAATAAGTGTAAACAACAGACTACAATGCAACATGCATTGAGGTAGAAACATCAAGTGCAATTAACCAACTGTGTAATTCAAACATCAACCGTGCATTTCAACATAACTGTGCAATTAGCATTGTGCAAATAAACAATCAGGATCTAAGGTCACAGCGCCATGCGACCAAAGCGTTGTGTAAATAGTCTCCCTCAGGAGGTATCCACAGCGTTCGTGCAAGTGGGCCCTGCTGCCGCAGATAGGACTGCTCGGCCGAAGGAGCTGTCCGCTTCTGCCTGCAGGTCTAGGCAGTAGTGTTTCTGGAAGGTGAGGTGCGAGGACCAGGTTGCCGCTTTGCAGATCTCGCTTACTGGGACTTCCTGAGCGTTGGCGAGGGAGGTGGCTAGTGCGCGGAGTTGGTGGGCACTAGCCTTGTTCGCCGGCTGCTCGCCGGCCCTCTGTAGGCAGTAGGTGACACAATCGGAGATCCAGTGGGAGAGCGTGCGCTTGGTGACGGGTCTCCCCGGTCTGTTGGGGTCGAAGGACACAAAGAGTTGGGTCCCTAGACGAATGGGGGCTGTCCTGTCGATGTAGATGCGCAGGGCTCGGATGCAATCCAGAGAATGGAGGCGTAGCTCTTCGGGGGACCCGTGGGGGCCCGGGAAGAAGGAGGGCAGCTCCACCGATTGGTTGACGTGGAAGGCAGAGGCGACCTTGGGGACAAACTTGGGGTGTGTCCGAAGGGATGCTCTGTTGTGGTAAATCTTGGTGTACGGGGGGTGAGCCACTAGAGCCTGTAGCTCACTAACCCTCCTTGCAGATGTGATGGCGATGAGGAAGAGGGTCTTCCAGGTTAGAAATTTTTCAGCAGCGGAGAGCAGGGGCTCGAAAGGCTCTTGTGTCAGCTGCTGGAGGACAATGTTGAGGTCCCAGGAGGGAACCGGTTTTTGAACCGGGGGCTGCAGGTTTCGGAGGCCTCTCATGAAGCGGGACACAATGGGAAGGGAGGCCATGGAGCCCTTGGTTGAGTCGTTGCGTAGCTGATGCAGGGATGCAATGGCTGCAAGGTGTATCTTGATGGACTGCGGTTTTAAGCCCTGGCTGAAGAGAGTGGAGAGGTAATGCAGCACCAAGGGAATGGGGCATGAGGCAGGCGGAATGCCTTGTCTTGCACACCAGATACTGAAGCGTTTCCACTTGAGGCTGTATGACTTTCGAGTGGACGGTCTCCTGGATGCTAGCACTATACACTGCACATCCGCGGGCAGGTGGAGGTCGCGGAGGCTTACCCTTTCAGCCTCCAGGCTGTCAATGCAAGAGTCTGGAGATTGGGGTGCCAGGTCTTGCCCTCGTTCTGGGTGAGCAGGTCCGGTCGCAGCGGTAAACGGATGGGAGGCTCCTGTGAGAGCTGCAGTAGCAGGGAGAACCACATCTGCCGTGGCCAGTGGGGCGCAATCAGGATGATGTGCGCCTTGTCGCTGATGATGCGCTGAATGGTGGCTGTCATGAGGGGGGTCGGGGGGAAGGCGTAGGCCAGCTCCCAATCCCCCCACGGCACTGCGAACGCATCGGAGGCCACTCTCCGGGAGGAGGGGCGTTTCGAGCAGAATAGGGGGCATCTGGAATTGGCTTCGGTGGCGAAGAGGTCGATCCGCGGACTCCCCCAACGTCGGAAGATGGACCGTGCCACGTCCTCGTGAAGTGTCCACTCGTGCGGTTGGAGTTGTCTGCTCAGCTTGTCCGCTAGTGTGTTCTGCTCCCCGGGCAGGTAAGTTGCTTGTAGCAGGCAGTTGTGTGCCAGGGCCAGAGACCATATCTCGAGAGCTTCCCTGCAGAGAGGACGAGAGCCCGTGCCCCCTTGCTTGTTGAGGTAGAACATTGCCACCTGGTTGTCAGTCTGGATCAAGACTGTCTTCCCCGCGAGGTGGGGCATGAAGGTCTGTAGTGCATACTTGACCGCCCGGAGCTCGAGAACATTGATGTGGAGGGATTGTTCTCTTCTGGACCAAGCTCCTTGTGTGCTGAGTTGCAGCAGGTGGGCTCCCCACCCAGTGGTGGAGGCGTCCGTGGTCAAGATGAGTTGGTAGCCGCAGGGCTGTAGGTTCTTGCCCACGGTGAGATTGGCAGGAGTCATCCACCAGCGTAGGCTCTGGTTTACTTTTGCTGAGGAAGGGATGAGGGTGGTGAGTGGATGGGACAGTTGTTTCCAGTGTGTGTGCAGGTGCCACTGGAGAGTGCGCATGTGCAGTCTGGCAAGGGGCAGGACTGAGGTAGTCGCTGCCATGTGACCCAGAAGGCATAGGATGTCGTGGGCCTTGGTATGTTTCGCAGCAGCTATCTTCCTGGCTATGTGGATGATAGCTTCCTGGCGGTTCTCGGGGAGGAAGGCCTTGGATGTGGTGGTGTCGATTATTGCCCCGATAAACTCCGTGCGCTGTGTGGGTTCCAATCGCGACTTGTCCTTGTTGAGTAAGAATCCCAGCTTGGTCAGCAGCGTCGTCGTCTTTTGGACTGCTGCTATAAGTTCTGGAGCGGAGGGTGCAGACATCAGCCAGTCGTCCAGGTAGGGAAAGATGGCGAGCCCTTGTCTGCGGAGGTGCGCCGTGACCACGGCTACGCACTTCGTGAAGACCCTGGGAGCAGGGGAGAGTCCGAAGGGAAGCACCCGGTACTGGTAGTGGCAACCCATGGCTATGAATCTCAGGAATTTCCTGTGAGAGGAGTGGATAGGGATGTGAGAATACGCGTCCTGTAGGTCCAAGGTAGCCATACAGTCCCCCGCTCTGATGAGGGGCAGGATGGAGTTCGGGGAATACATTTGGAACTTCTCCTTCACGAGGAAGTTGTTCAGTTTGCGGAGATCCAGGATGGGGCGAAGGCCCCCGGACTTCTTGAGAATAAGGAAGTACCAGGAGTAAAACCCAGTGTTTAATTCGTTGGAGGGAACCCGCTCGATCGTCCATGTCCTTATGAGTTGCTGAAGGAGCTCCGAGAGGGCGGCTTCCAGGTGCAAAGGAGGCTTGCTGGTGGGCTGCGTGCGCTGCCACGGTGGGGAAGAGAACCGCAAGTGGTAGCCCGCTTGAATAATCTGGAGGACCCACTGTTCCGTGGTGATCTCCCGCCAGGCGGACAGGAAGCTGGACAAGCGACCTCCCACCGGCAGGCCCGAGGGAACGTTCGGGGTCAGCTGGAGCGGATAGTCAGAAGGAGGATGGGTTCTTACCCGCCTGCTGAGGGTTTGTTTGTTTCTGTTTTCGGTCTCTTTGCGGTTGTCTCTGAAAGGACGATTTGCTGTAATTCTGTTTAAATTTTGAGGCCTGCCACTGTCTACTGGTCCCGTAGTATCTTCGTGATGAGGAGAAAGGCTTGCAAAAATAGTTCCCTCTCTGTGACCAGGAAGGGCGTTTGAGTCCGTCCGCCGCTAACGTTTTCAGAGTGGTGCAGTCCTCTCTGAGGCCGTTCACAGTGTCAGCGACCTTGTCCCCAAACAGGGAGTCTCCGAGGCAGGGTGCATCCGCGATCCTGTCGTGTGTGTTGTCAGACAGGCCGTAAGCACGTAGCCAGGCCCATCGGTGAGCAGCAATGGCCGTGCCCGCTGTCCGGATGGCCGTATCAAAATTGTCGAAGGCCGTGCTCATAAGGTGCTTGGAGCACTCGGCCAGTTCTTGGAGCGTGGCTGAGGTTGCGTGCTGTGATTGCTTAGGGAGCGTGAGTAGTTGGCTCTTGAGTTCTGCTAGCAGGGCGTCTTGGAACAACAAGTGCTGGAATTGATGCGCCGAAATCTTGGCGTTCAGCATAGCTCCCTGGAATACCTTCCGTCCTAGGTCGTCGAGGAGCTTGGGATCCCGACCTGGAGGATGGGTAGCCTGCGTGCGTGAAGACTTAGATCTCTTGAGCGCTGATGCTACCACTATGGATTGGTGGGGCAGCTGAGGCTTATCGAAGCCAGGTGCTGTCAGCAGGAGGTATTTGTTGTCCAGGCGTCGGGCGCAGGCATGACCCGAGGCAGGGGACTGCCACAGGGTGGACTGTTTGTCCTTGAGTTTCTGGTGGAGAGGAAGAGCCAGAGCCGGCTTGGGGCCATTGAGGTACTTCATGACCTCTGGATCCTTCTCGTCGGAGGCCTCCTCCTTGGTAAGGCCAAGCTTGGCAACCACTTTCTTTAAAAATTTTGGATAAGTGAGGTCCTCAGGTATCTGCGTCTGTATCTCATGTTGCTCATTGTTAGTGGATCTGGAAGAAGGGGAAGCGGGATGCTCCTCCTCCTCAGCACTCGCTCCGGAGTCGGGTCCCAGCATAGGGGATGGACTCCATTCCCTGGAAGGCGAGCCTGGAGTAGGGGATCTGTTCCCATGTTCAGGGGAAGTTTGTACGTCCAAGGGGGCTGCAGCCGCGTTCTCCTGGCCTGGAGGGGCGGTCTGCTGCACCAGGCGAGTCAGTAGCTGTAGAATAGCCTCTGAAGTGGTGGATCTTGTGGAGTTGCTGCTTCTGTTTCCTCTGCTGGCGCTGGATTGTCTGCTGTCTCTGCGGCTGCGGGAGGACCTGTTATCAGCGCTGTCGCTGCTGGATCGGGAGCGGCGGTCCCTCCTGCGTCTCTTGTTCCTAGCATGACTCCTGCCGCTGTTTTCGCGCCGACGGGGGGACTCCCGGCTGTCAACGCGGCGTTTATGATGCCTGCTATGCCTGCTATGTCCTCTGTGTTGATTGCCGTCGGCGCGGAGTCTGTCAGCGCGGGAAGCACCTGGAGAGGCAGCCCTTTGTTCGCCGGCCTGGGACGAAGAGGAACGGCGCTGGGGAGGCATGCTGACATCAGCGATGATGCGGGACCCGCTCTGGCCAATCCGGTTGGAGGGGGAATCCCTGTGGGTGGAGACAGGCGGGGCCACGTGGGCGGCGCCATCTTGCCCGAGGTTGCCTGAGCCGCATGGCTGGTGGAGATCAGCAGAGCCGCATGGCCGGGGGGGGAGGATCTCGCGGAGGAAGGCAGGCTTCTTTCCGGCAGCGCAGGGACGCTGGAGCTGCGAGAAGGCATCTCAGTAGAGCCGCTGACGGTGAGGGGGCTTGCCCGAAGCACCGCAGGGGCCGAGGAAGACACAGACGTTCCCGAGGGGGGAGGAGCAGCAGAGCCCTTGGCCGCCCGGAGAGAGGTCTTTGCGGGGGCTTTCCCCTTGGAGGACTTACTGCGTTCCAGTGCGCTGGTGAGGGGAGCTTGCTCCGGTGCCGTTAGAAGGTCCTTCAAAGTGTAGTCCCTCAGTTTCTGGGCTCGAGGGGACATCCGGGCACAGCAGAGGCAATCTTGCACGTTGTGGGACGCCCCGAGGCATCTGAGGCAGTTCTGGTGAGTATCTGCTATGTTCATTTTCCGCTTGCATCGCGGGCAGTTTTTAAATCCAGGTTTGGGCATGATGAGATGAGAGCTGGTAAAATCTGTCTGGAGGCGAAGGCGGAAGAATTGAAACTGGTGGGGCTAGGGGCGGACCGGGGAGGTGGGACCACCTCACACATGCTCAGAAGTCTGAGCTAGAGAGCACTTCCGTCTCGGCGCCGTCGGATGACGTCACCAGGTGTGGCTGACACATCCTGCTTGTCCTAGGAGAAGCCAAGTTGCAAGTAAAATCCCACATCCGATACCTTGGAGTGACTCTGGATCAGAATCTGGATATGAAGTCCCACATAGCCAACACAGTAAGGGCAGTGTATTTCAAGATTCGCTCCCTCAGACACCTCCGCCAACTGATTGATCCAGATGATTTCCGTACGGTCTACCAGGCTCTAATTATTCCCCATTTTGACTTCGCAAACTCTATATTACAAGGGCTCCCTCAATCTACCCTAAACCCGCTTCAACTAGCCTTAAACAGTGCAGCAAGAGTGCTTTTTGGGGTACCTAAAAGAGAACATGTAACACCTCTCCTGAAACAACTACATTGGCTCCCTATCCAAGCGAGAATCACCTTCAAGACTCTGATCCTGGCCTTTAAAGCTCACAAAGGACTCGCTCCCTCATCAGTATCAGAGATGATCCAACCAATCCCTACCAACAGGCTAAGAAGAACCACGTAATTAAACATGCTAATGGTACCAAAAGAGTCCTTAAGATACAACTCCACAACAGTAAACCGATCCTTCAGTTTATGCGCTCCAAAACTTTGGAACACCCTCCCACCACACATTAGGGCCATCGCTGATCTCTTCCAGTTCAAAAAGGCCTTGAAACATCACCTTTTCATCAAATATTTCCCAGAGAACATAGTAACACAGGCACACTCAAACAGCAACAATCCCGTTCTTTCCACGTAACCTCTGCCAACCCAACAACACTTCACACCTCTCTCTCATATTAACAAGGTTCTTTTTTATACAATATGTCTTCCAAATGTAAATAGTTACACTGACTATTATTTGTTGTAAATAATTACCCCGGTTACCCAAGTTATTGTTCCTGTTATATGTAAACAAAAAACAGATAATTGTATCTTGTCTGATGTTTTCTTGTTCTATGTAAACCGCGCTGATTATGAATAGTGCGGTATATAAAAGATGTTAAAGAAATAAATAATAAATAAATACATGCAATCTTTGCTGGAGAGTGATTGATTGCATTAAAACAAACTTGGTGAGGAGACAATATTGATTCTTTGTTGAACATGGATGGACAATCCTGGATTTACCAAGTATATACTGTCACTCCAGGTGGACTTAACTTTCACACTGAATGGATGAAGTCTGACTCTTCTGATTGGTTCTGATGCCTTTAGGATATGATGTATAAGATGCTGAATCTCCTCTTGGGGCAAAAATGTTTTCTTAAATGTTTTATTTAATGCTTTATTAAAACACGCTCACTGTGTCCATATGGATAATTTTAAAGGAAAGTCTGGTCAAAGTAAGAACAATTATATAGTATTTGAATTGAAGCTAATAACTGCCTCCCTCCCCGCTGATGCAGATGGTGTATGTCTGCTCTTGAAACGTAGATGCATGCAGGGGTCTACTTTGGGACTTCAGGTGGAAACTTCAGCTGAAGTTCTCCTGAGCTCTAGGACACACAGGTTTTGCTACCCCTTTTGGAATTATAACATTTTTTCATGAGACGTGGTGTTATGAAATTAAAATAAAAGGACTTTAGGGGAGGACTTCCGGTGACACATGAGCGAGTGAGACGTCTTTTCGCTCGCTCCTGGGCCGCCTCATGTTTTTCTCTTAAATATCCTTACTTTTACAGCCCTGTCACGCCGGCGGTAGGCAGGAGTGGATAGCGCCTGGTGTGCTGTGAGTGGAAAGGGGAGACGGTGCTTACAATGCCGCTGCCTGCCAGAAAAGATCGAGACAAAGGGTGAAAAAGTGGCGCTGCTAGGCCTCCTGAGTCGCAGCCTGCCTCCCCGAGCGCTGAAAGCACGGGCTCCAAGACGGAGGAGCTAGCCCGGGAAGTTGTTAAATTGTTGGACCCGAAATTTGATCGGATCATGGCGAAACTGGAGTCGATGGAGACGGCACTGCTCGAGATGGATCACCGCATTGAGGAAGTAGAGCAGCGTGTGGCGCTCCTGGAAGAGGAGGAGGGGAAGCGCGCGGCTGAGCATGAGGCGCAGGCCAAGAAAGTGGAGGCCTTGCTGGCCAAAGTCGACGACCTCGAGAATAGATCCCGCCGCAATAATCTGCGACTGGTGGGCATACCGGAGACTACCACTGATCAGTTGCTAATTTATTTATTTTATTTATTTAGCGAGTATTTGTATCCCGCTCCTTCCAGCGATCAGAAGCGGTAAGATTACTATTGCGAAGCTGCCAAATCAAAGCAGGTACAAATTTTGTTTACATTCCGCTGATTGAAAAGTGGCTCCCGAAGGAATTGGGACTGGATGCTTTGGTGGGGGATCTTAAGGTGGAGAGGGCACATCGACTTGGCGCCAAATTGCAAAATGGGTCTAGACCTAGAGTGGTGATCCTGAAGCTCCTCAACTTTCAACATAAAGTTCAGCTCATGCAAGCCTACCGTAAGAAAGGGGATTTGCGACTGGAGAATCAAAAGTTGCTGATGAAATATCCGCTCTGGTTGCAGCAAAATGCAAAGCCTTCTCGCCGCTCTGTGCGGAACTGGCGAGAAAGAATGTGCGCTTCACCTTGGCATTCCCGGCGGTGCTTCGGGTCACACATCTGGGGCGGCAGCATGTGTTTGAGTCGGCGGGTGCAGCTCAGGCTTTTGTGGCGGGCCTGGAGATATCAGCGGCGGCGCAGAGAGAAGATTCCTGAGCACGAGATGGACTTCGGCTGATGGCAGTGTGGTGGAGTGGCCTAAGCATAGTTGCGTGCTTGTCGAGCGGCGGAGCTGCAGGAGAGTCGGAGATGGTGCCTGGAGTGAGCAGCAGCGCCATGTTTGGGTTGCGGGACTCTTGAGGCAGTTCCATGTTTGCCAGAGTGGGACTGGGGTTTCTTTCCTGGTGGGGAGGGCTGTTTTGCGGGGTATTGTTTAGCACTGTCTCCGACTCTGTTTGTGTGTTCACATGTTTAAAGGCACCGGGTCCTGTTTGGACCTTGAGAGTGATGGGGGGACTATTTGTAGGTATACTGTTCTTATACTGGATACTGACTGTTCTTATGTGTTTGCTGGGAGGGGGGCGGGGGCGGCCCTGTGGTGTATGGCACGGGAGTCAGCCTTGGCCGGAGTCAGCGGGGGGTTGTGTGCATTACCTTAAAGGACTAGGGGGGTAGGTTAGTGGGAGAAGGGAAGCGGGTAGGTGGGTGGGGCAGAGGGCTGGGGGGCGGAAGGGGTAGGGAAGGGGGAGGGGGTGGAGGGGGGAGTTGTTTCTTCTCTTGGGCTGCTTGGGGGGGCTGCTAATCTCTGGGCCCATGGGCAGAGGACGGTGGTTTCTTTGGGGGGGGAGGGGTTGGTGGGGGGGGGAGGGTCGGGGTTGGGGTGGGGGTTGGGAGTGTAGTTGGCATTTGCGATTCTTTGGGGGGGGGCTTGGGGAGAGGGGGAAGGACTTGGGGGCACATGCCAGGCCCTCTTGGGGGTCAGACGGTTAGGGACAGGCTTCAGCGTGGGAAGGATGCGGGACAACTGAGACAAGTGTGTATGGGGGAGGATGCAGGGGGGAGCTCTAGGCTGGGGGAGCTCCCTTCGTCTTTTTGTATGGTGATGCTTCTTTGTATGGTTAGTATGTATGTGGATGATCATGGATGAGGGGTTGAGGCTGATTACTTGGAATGTGTGTGGTATCGGATCCCCGGTGAAACGTTACAAGATTTTGCGTGTTCTTAGAGATCAACGGGCTGATGTGGCCTTCCTACAGGAAACGCATCAGAGTGCCCTAGAGCATAACAAGCTTGCCAGGGGCTGGGTCGGGAAGGTCTACGGGGCCTCCTCGGGCGGGAAGAAAGCAGGAGTGGTGATTTTAATTCGGAGGGGGGTGGATTTGGAGGTGGACCATACCATTTGTGACCCGGATGGAAGGTTTGTTATTATAGTGGGGACCATTAAGGGAGTTAAATTAGGCTTGGTGAACATCTATGGCCCAAATATATATGATGCTCGCTTTTATACCAGATTGAATAAATGTTTGAGTAACCTCGGCCCAACTCCTTTCATTATGGGAGGGGATTTCAATTGTGTGTTAGATGAAACGATAGATCGGTCTGGGAACCGAGGGTTGACCAAGGACAAGAAATCTCAGTGAATTCGGGGGGGGGGGGGTGTGAGGGATTTAATTTGTTAGATTATTGGAGGGTGCTGCACCCCCTGGATAGGGACTATACTCATGTCTCTAGAGCCCATGACACGGGGTCCCGGTTGGATTATTTTTTGGGGTCTCAAGAATTATTTCCTAAAGTCACTGGCACAGAGATTGGGCCGGTGGAGGTGTCGGACCATGCCTTTGTCAGGTTGGATGTGCGGTGGGGGCTGCAGAGGGGTGGGGCTTTGTGGCGCTATCCGCTCAGCTATACCAGGGGTGCCCAGTTTGAGGCTTTCTTACACTCGCAGTGGGCCGAATTTGAGGAATTCAATGGGCAGCATAGGGATAACCCCATTCTTTTTTGGGAGACTGCCAAGGCGGTTTTGCGAGGGCGAATTATTGAATTTGGTGCCCGGAAAAGGAAAACATATGCTTCTCGTTTAATTATGCTGGAAAGACAGCTGTGCCAGGCGCGGCGGAAGCTAGCACAGCAACCAACGAGGGGGCAGAAATTGGAATTTAGTAGATTGCAGCAGGAGGTGAATGCGCTTTTGCATGACCGGGCACAGCAATCTTTGCTCTACTATAGGTATAAGTTTTATAGGTACGGTAGTCGGGCGGGGAGCCTGCTGGCAAGGTTGGTGAAGACTAGTCGAGGGCAGACCACTGTTGGGGCCCTGCGGGATACCCGGGGTGTGATACGGACTGGGCAAGCTTACATCGAGGAACGGTTTCGTGAATATTACCAGACGCTTTATGGTACTGGCACTGGGAACTTAGTGCAGGCTGAGAAATTTCTTGCGGCGATTGATGTGCCTAGTCTTTCTCTGGAAGAGCGCGCTTCTATTAACGGCCCGCTCACGAACGTGGAAATTAGGGGGGCCATAAAGGTTCTGCATAATTGTCGGGCGCCGGGTCCCGATGGGTATAGGGGTGAATTCTATAAGTTAATGGGGGACAGGGTGGTTGGGCCGCTGCGACGGTATTATTCGGATTTGATCGAGCGTCAGGCTTTCCCCTATGAGAAGAATAGTGCGATGCTTACCTTGATTCCTAAACCTGGTAGAGATGGGTTGTTACCTGAGTCATATAGGCCTATTTCACTTTTGAACGTGGATATCAAACTTCTGGCCAAAGTTATGGCTAATAGACTAGCTGAGTATATCCCTCAACTGGTTAAGGAGGATCAGGTGGGTTTTGTGAAAGGTAGGCACGTTATCAAGAATCTGCGTAAGATCGTTTCCTCGTTATATTTGACTGCCGCGGCGGGGGAGCCCGCCTTATTAATCAGCTTCGACCCTGAGAAAACGTTTGACCGAGTGGAGTGGTCATACATGTATCATTTGTTGGAGGCCATGGGGATAGGGGGGTTCTTTTTGGATACGGTTAAGCTTTTGTATTCGGATCCCCGAGGGCGGATTTTGATTAATGGTTCCCTCACTCAAGACTTTCAGATTAGGAGGGGGACGCGGCAGGGTTGCCCCCTGTCCCCGCTCTTGTTTGTCTTAACCCTGGAACCTCTCTTGGAGCGCATAAGGACACATAGGGGATTGGTTGGGGCCCGGGTGGGCACCGCAGAATTCCGGATTTTGGCTTTTGCTGATGACATTCTAGTGTACCTGGGGGCCCCTAAGCTGACCTTACCTGTTTTGTTGAGGTTGATAGCGGATTTTGGGACATTTTCGGGCCTGAAGTTAAATTTGGACAAGTCTGAGGCCTTGGATCTGCAGCAGACCTTGTCTGGGGACTGGGAAGCCTTCCCCCTGAAGTGGGCAGGGACGAAACTTCACTATTTGGGGATATATTTAACTGCTGATATAGCACACCTGCAGATGGTTAATCTGGCGGCATTGTTGTCACAGACTGCGGAGCGTTTGCATGGTTGGCGAGACCTACCGCTCTCTTTGGGAGCTAGGGTAGCTTTGTATAAGATGATTATATTTCCTAAATGGCTCTATATGTTGCAGAGCTTGCCCATCTTGTTGACGAAGAGGGAGATTGCAAAGGTGGAGAAATGTTTAGCCTTCTTTTACTGGAGGGGGAAGAGACCTCGGCTAAGTCTTAAGATCTTGCAGAGACTGTGGGGAGGTGGTGGTCTGGGAGCCCCCGATCTGCGGAGTTATAATGTTGCCTGCCTGCTGAGGAATTTGCAGGATTGGCTGGCGACCTCGGTGGATTATACGCCCCTGGAGTATGAGCAGGAAGTGGCGAAGCCCCCGGCATTGCGTTATATCTTACATGCGGCGGCGGCTGACTTACCTCCCCTGGTAAGGGGGCACCCTATCTTTAAAGTCATGCGATGGGTTTGGCGTCTGTTATGTTCTCAGTGTTCTTGGAACCCTGGGACGACCCCCTTTTTGCCTCTGTATGGGAATAGGGCTTTTGGGCCGGGGATACCGGCGGGGGGGGGGGGGGGCATTTCGCGGCTGGGAGGCCAAGGGGATTGTGGCCCTGGAGCAAGTAGTGAATGACTGTGGGCAGGCTCTCGGTTTTCCTGACCTTCAGGTAGTTATGGTTTGGTACCTCGGGATTGGTTCCCCTATTTACAACTACGCAGTTATATTCGTAGTTTGGATGGTCAATATCTGCATACAGATATCTGTTCCAAACTCGAGGAATTGTTGTATGCAGGGAGCGTGCATCGGGCCAGGGTGGCCACATTACACAAGGAATATCTCTCTCTAAAAGGGTTTCCTGATGAAGGCGTCTTGGCAGCAGCGTGGGCTCATGATCTAGGGGTGGAGCTTAGAGGGGTTGATATGGTGTAATTGCTAGTGGATATCCCTCGGAGACTTAAGCCGGCGGATTTTAGGGATTTGCAATATCGTATTCTGCGACGCTGCCACTTTGCTCCCTGTCGGGTGTATAGGGCGGGTTGCGGGGCTACCGCGAGCTGCCCCCGGTGTGGAGTGACCCGAGCGGATCTGGGGCATATGTGGTGGCAATGCTTGGTGGTGGTTAGATTCTGGAAGGCCCTTGTGGGATGTCTTACCGGGGTTTTGGGCTGTCCAGTTCAACGGGACCCCAGGGTGTTGGTGTTAGGTATGACTAGCCGGGTGGTCGGTCTGGGGGGAGGCCCGAGGCGTTGGGTCCATAAGGTTCTATTAGTAGCTTGGAGGGTGATTTTGCTGAATTGGCTGCTCCCCTTCATGGGTCAGTGGCGAAGAGAGGTACATCGGGTGTTACTGCTCGAGCAACAAGGGGCCAAACATGGGGATGTAGCCACTGATCGGGGGGGGGGGAGGGGGGGGTTGGGGGCGGTATGACCCTATTGAACCCTGATTCATGGCTGTGATATCAGTTGCTGTGTTAGTGTGATGTTGCTATGGTTTGTTATTGTTGTGTGTGCTGTGTTCAATAAACAAATTTATACATAAAATAAAAGGACTTTAGATAAGACGGTATCGAATACCAATGCACCTTCAGTCTGACTTGGGTCCAACATAAATATTTTTCCTTCTTTGATACCTAAATTCTTCTCTTTTTTGGTAAAATAAAGTTTAAGCATATATGGGGAGGGAGGAGTGGCCTAGTGGCTGGAGCAAGTTACCTCAGGCCAGAAGGACCAGGGCCTCTAGTCCCACAGGTGCTCCTTGTGGTCTTGGGCAAGCCACTTAACCCTCCATAGCCCATGTTCCCTGTAAATAGTTATCTCCAAGTTATAATGCCCTGTTCAATGTAATTTCAGTTTGTTCAACATAAACCACCTTGATATCATGAAAGGCAGTATACAAGAAATGTTAAATAAATAAATGTTTGTATGAGCCCTTATAGCTGGAACAGAGCTGCTACTGCATTTTTTAAACCTTTGAAATTACAAAATGCTGCCTAAACTGGTCATGTTGTAATATATGGCGAAAAGATGTCCAAGGAGGGCATTCATTCTGCCCCTCAGCCCAGCTCAGCTCTGTCCAGGTGTCCCAGATTTCCTCTCCAAAAATCTGGTAACCCTAAGAAAAGTAGGAGTGTTAATGTTTCCACAGTGGCTCCTTCCCTTTTACAAAGTCATGCTGAATATCTTTTGGCCATGCTGAAATTTCTCAACTATTTGTTTTTACAGCAGTTTCTACAGGCCGAAGCCTTGATACTTTTCACGATTTGCCAAAACTAATTTGGATAAGCTTGCAGAATACTTTGATGCCAAAGGCTAATCACAAAGTGGGGAGGAGCACAGACTAATCCTTGTGATTCAGTCAAACACTGTAAACAGGTAAGAAAGAGCAGACAGGCTGGATGAGGATTGACTGTCAGCATTTCTGCAGGTCCTCAAGTTCCAGCTGTGCTGTTTCCTGTAGCCGTTCCAAAATGTGCTATTTTTCCCTAACATGCTCCCAGTTATTCCAGCAGTTCCAGTCATGCTCAGTGTCCCAGTTTCAAATCTACAGCTCTTTTACAATCCATATCTCTAGACAGCAGAAGTTCCAGCTGTACTGAATAGTTCATTCTGCCTACGTGCACAGCTGCACTAATACACAGTGTTAACAGAGTTTCAGGGGTTGCAGCAGGTGAATATCCTGGGAGCTGACTAAGGAAGACTGAGCATAGAGGCGATGCCTGGGGCAAAAGGGCAAACCAGAGCTCCACAGGCAGGCAGAATGCAACAACTGTGAGTAGATTATTATCCTCATCGCATTTGTGAGCATTAGTGTGCGTACAGCTGATTACAAGCATAACAAAGCATACAATGCACACCTAAAGCAATATATAAGAGGAACAAATACAAGCATATGCGTGACAATTGGGAAAAATTCATTTTAAACAAATTCAAACCAATTTTTTTTCACCATGCATACTCCAAATATCCTCATTTTTGCTCTTTTTTCAGTCCTTTTCACAGAGTACAGCACATACTTTCATGCACACACACTCTCATACATTCATGTGTGCACACAAATATACAGATCTTCTCTTGGTCACGTGCAGAAACAGGCACATTTGCGTCCACAGAGGCACACGCCCTTCCAGAAAGCAGCCCGCTTTTTTTTGTAGATGTTGCTCATTTTTGTAAAAATACCAGATCTCGGCACTCCGTAGTGTACAAGGCTGTGCAAATATGTTTCCTAACCACATTATTCTAGAGATTACATAGAGATTCTCTCAGCCATTGGATCCTGGTTTGATTTTTTTGAGACGGTTAATTTTAACCAGTCCTTATAAATCTTACATCTGTTAACATTAGACTTTTTCTTTTATTTATTTACCTTGTATTCAGCTGACTTCTTTCCAGTAATAACTCATTATATGCTACTGATATGCTTGCAGTCATTAGTATTAAACAACACAACACTGAGGTCTTTCAGTTCCTGTCTAACAGAGCATCAACACTATGTGAAAATAGGAACGCAGCAATCAGCTCCAGATGTCCAACAGCAAGGAATACCATAGGATCTGCCCTAACCTCCCTGTTATTCAACCTTTTATTTCAGCCCATCTGCACTATCATACAGGCACACAATTTATTTAGCTGGATTTATATACTGCCTTTCACCGGATCAAAGCAATTTACATGAAACAAAGATACTAACATTTAGAGTGGAACAGGTTACTATACAGCATGCATTGGAATAAATAGTGTCGGTCAACTACATACAAAGTTTACCGTTTTAAGGGTTTCGGTTACGTGTTCTATCATATTTTTGCAGATGATATAATGCTTTATATACCCTTCTAAACCATAAAGTCCATATGCACAGCCCATATATCCTAATAAAATGCTTTAATACTGTCATTAAGTGAGTATCTGAGCATAATCTAGCAGTGAACTACAAGATGACCGAAGTTCTCTATATGGTTTATGGTATATTCAGAACTTAATATACAGCCTTTCAGGATAATTCAAAGCGGTTTCAATAAAATAAAAAAAATAAGACAAACAAAAAGAAATTCATTTTAATAGTAAAGAGAGAGGGGAGAGATACAAGACAAAGCAGGAAGAGGGTTAGGTGAGGGCAGAGAGGGGATGCAGGGCTATATTTGCAGTCTAGCTGGAAGGGGCAACGACCAGTTGAAAGAAATGGGTTTTCAGTGCATTTCCGAAACGAGAGTAAGGGTTCTAGGCGAAGATCGGGGCAGATTATTCCAAAGATGAGGGGCACAGAAATAAATAGCAGAAGATCAGGTAGAGTGATCGCCTCCTCTCCACTTTCCACAATCGTTAGGCAGTTTGCATGAATGGTGTGAAGAGAGCAAGAGGGAGCCAATGGGATCAGAAGGGATGAGAAGCACAGTGGAAGACTAGAATGCAATACCTTGTGAACAAGTGTGAGGACCTTGAAGTGCACACAATAGGGTATGGGCAACCAATGATGCTGGAGAAAGAGGGGTGTGATGTGGTCATATTTGGAGGCATGAGCAAGGAGATGGACAGCAATATTTTATAGGGTTTGCAAGCAAAGGATTTCATACTGGAGGTTAGGGCATTGATTTGAGAACCAAGGGACCTGGGTTCAATTCCCACTTGCACTCCTTGTGGCCTTTGGCAAGTCACTTACCCCTCCATTGCCTCAGAAAAACCCAAGTTATCAATGTCCCTGTTTAATGTACATTACCAGTTTTAAGTTGCAATATAAACCGCTTTGACTGAAATGATAACGCAGTATTAAAAAACATGTTAAATAAATAAAATTAGTCATGAAGGCTGGTGTAAATAATGTAGCAATAGCCGATATGAGTAATTACTAGGGATAGGATAAGATGAGCTAGGATTGAGGGGGGGGAGTAAGGAGGGAGTAAACAGAGCACATCTGACGAAGGGCAAAGAATGATCTTTTGACAATAGAACTAATGTGGCCATGGAAAGTAAGCTTAGGATCCAACATTATACCCAGGTTATCTTGAAGGAAGTGGATAGAATGAGAGAGGTAGGGTCTAGGCATGGTAAACAAGATGGAGGAGGAAGAGAGCCCATAAACCAGAGTACCTCTGTATTCTGAGGTTTGAGTTTAAGGAGTTGGGCACTAGACCAGGAGGCCACATGCGAGAGGCAAGTGTTAATGGAGGAAAGGTCCAGGGATGATGAAGGTGCCGTAGTAGAAGGATATCATCAGCATAATAATGGGCTGTTATACCTGCATCTTGCAAAAGGTGACTTTTTTGTGGTGTTGGGTAAAGCTTTGCTGTTAGAGCTCATTGTTCCTTTTTTTAAACCTTCCTTTCAAAGCAATCTATTTGAACTCACTGACCTCATCAAGCATTAGGCAAAATCTGGAAAGCGGCATGTATAAATATTCGTAGCATGGGAAATAAGATCCCAGATGTTAAGGCTTTAATGGAAGAGGCTGACTTGGATTTAGTGGCCATTACAGAGACATGGTTCACTGACAACTATGACTGGGATGTAATTGTACCAGGCTATACTTTATTCAGAAAGGACAGGGTAGGAAGAAGAGGAGGAGTGGCACTATATATAAAAAATAATATTAAAGATATAGAATTACAGTGCTTAAAAGGGAGCGAGGAGTCACTGTGGGTTAAATTAGAAAGAGGGAAAGGGGAATCCATTCGCATTGGTATGATATACAGATCTCCCTCACAGAGAGAAGTGGATGGAGATTTACTAGAAGACACAGTATTGCCATGAAAGGAGAAATACTACTGATAGGTGATTTCAATATGTTGGATACTGATTGGCATGTATCCCTGCTGTGGTGTCATCTAGAAGTAAGGAGATCCTGGATTCTCTACAGGGAAAACTATTCCGGCAACTGGTAGCAGGACCAACACGTGAAGGGGCCATACTGGACTTGGTGCTTAACAATGGGGAAAGTCTTTCTGATGTCATAGTGGGAGATCATCTCGCATTCAGTGATCACCAGATGGTGTGGTTCAGTATTAGGCTAGGGTTGATAAAATCCATTCAAAAGTGAGGGTCTTAGACTTCAGGAAAACTAACTTTGCAAGATGGGACAATAAAGGAGTCATTAGCGGGATGAGAACAGCTGGGGCATTTAGGAAAGCAATGGGCAAAACTGAAAGGGGTTATTATAAGGGCAACAAACCTTTTTTGTTAGAAAGGTAAATAAATGTAAAAGGAAAAGTAGGCCACTATGGTTCTCAAAAGAATCAGCTGGAAAGGTGAAGAAAAAGAGGGAGGCCTTCATAATATGCAAGAGATCACAGAGAAATGAAGACAAGCATCTATAATTCAAAAAACAGAGAAGCTCGCAAAGTAGTCAGGAAAGCAAAGATAGAAAAGGAAGGAGAAATAGACAATGCAATAAAATAGGGGGATAAGAAATTTTTCAGATATGTTAGTTAGAGGAGGAAGGGCAAAAGCGGTATTGTCAGACTCAAGGATGGAAGGTAGAAGCTGATGAGGATAAAGCAGAATTGTTAACAAATATTTTTGTCCTGTGTTCAGAGTTGGAGGGCCAGGAGTAGGACCTCAGAAAACACCCACAAATAGCAACAGAAGTGATGGAGATCTTGATCGATATTCAGAAGGCTGTGAGGAACTAGCTAAACTAAAAGTAGATAAAGCGATGGGACCAGGTGGGATACATCCGAGAATATTGAAGGAATTTGGGGACATTCTAGTAACTACACTGACTGACCTTTTCAGTGCTTCTTTAGAATCAGGAATGGTCCCAGAGGACTGGAGAAAGGCACATGTGGTCCCTTTATACAAAAACAGAAGTAAGGATGAGGTTGATAACTACAGGACAGTTAGTCTAACCTTTGTGGTGAGTAAATTATTGAAAACATTGCTAAATCAGAAGATTAGTAAGGTTTCTGGAGTCCAGTGACTTGCAGGATCTGAGGCATCATGGATTTACCAGGGGAAAGTCTTGTCAGACAAATCTGATTGATTTCTTTGACTGGGTGACCAGGGAGTTGGATCGAGGGAGAACACTAGATGTGGTGTATTTAGATTTCAGTAAAGCCTTTGACACCATTCTGCACAGGCAACTTATAAAGAAACTGAGCACCCTAGGGATGGACCCTGAAGTGACTGACTGGGTTAAAAATTGGCTGAGTGAGAGGCATAAAGGGTACAGGTAAATGGAGCTCACTCTGAGGAGAAGGATGTTACCAGTGGTGTGCCGGAGGGGGTCTGTTCTTTGTCCGATTCCTTTTAACATCTTTGTTAATGATATTGCGGAAGACCTGTTAGGTAAGGTTTACCTCTTTGTGGATGAATACAAAATCTGCAATAGAGTAGACACCCAAGAAGGAGTACATAGCATGAAACATAGAAACATAGAAATATGATGACAGAAAAAGACCACATGGCCTATCTAGTCTGTCCTTCCATATCAACAACTACAACAGTCCCCTTTTTTCCTTTAGAGATCCTCTGTGTTTGTCCCATGCTTTTTTGAATTCAGTTACTGTCCTCATCTCCACCACCTCCACTGGGAGACTATTCCACGGATCCACCACTCTTTCCGTAAAGAAATATTTCCGCATATCACTCCTGAATCTATCCTCCTTCACCCTCATCCCATGTTCCCTCGTAGCAGAACTTGCTTTCAAATGACAGAGGCTCTCTCCCTGAACATTTATGCCACGGAGGTATTTAAACATCTCAATCATATCATCTCTATCCCACCTTTCCTCTAAGGTGTACATATTAAGATCCTTGTCTGTCCTCATATGCTTTATAATGAAGACCACTAACCATTTTAGTAGCCACCCTCTGCACCGACTCCATCCTGTTCAAATTCTTTTGAAGGTGCAGTCTCCAGAATTGCACACTATACCCCAAATGAGGTTGAACCAAAGACTTATACAGAGGCATTATCACCTCTTTTTTTCTGCTATCCATTTCTCTCTCCATATAAGGAGGGATCTAGCTAAGCTTGAAGAATGGTCAAGAATTTGGCAGCTGAGATTTAATGCTAAAACAAGCAGGATCATTCATTTGGTCTGCAAAAATCCAAGGGAATGGTACAGTGTAGGGGGTGAAGTACTTCTGTCCTTGAAAGAAGAACAGGACCCGGGCATGATTGTTTATGATGATCTTAAGTGGCTAAACAGGTAGAATAGGCGACAGCAAAAGCCAGAAGGATGCTTGGGTACATAGAGAGAGGAATAGCCAGGAGAAAAAGGAGGTGATGGTGCCTCTGTATAATTCTCTTGTCCAACCTCATTTGGAGTATTGCGTGCAATTCTGGAGATCACACCTTCAAAAGGATATAAGCAGGATGGAGTCGGTGCAGAAGGTGCTACTAAAGTGGTTAGTGGTCTGTATTACAAAGCATATGGGGACAGACTTTAAAAAGCCCGATATTCGAAGGGCAGTTACATGGTTTACACATCCCCGATTATGGTCCTTATGTGCCCCGCTTCTAAACGCTTAGCATTGGGGCATGTCGGGGGCATTCCAAGGAGGAGTGGAGGCAAAGACGATTGATAACCAGGCAGCAGTGATATTGCATACTACCCGGTTAGTGACTTTGGCTTTCAACGTGTGCGTCCCCTAATATTCAAAAAGCTGGTGGATGAAATGCAGTCTCAGACGTCTCACTAATGAGCAAGAGCGAGATATTAAAGATTGTGCAAGATCAGCCTGGATCAATACTCAACCTAAATTTAACACAAATTACTCAATAAAAGTTAAACAAAGTTATTAAGACAGCTAAAGAAAATTATTACTCAATAAAACTAAGAAAAAATGTACTTTCCATTTCCCCTCATAGTTCTTACTGGATCTTCGTCTCTCTGTTTTGTTTTTGCTTAATTTGCTTAACAGCTGATCACATCCAAGTAAATGACAGAAGTTTCATTAAAATGGGGGGGGGGGGGGCACTGTTCCCTCTAAGCTGTGCATGTGTGTACGCGCACACACCTTGCCGAGCGAGCGCACATACTTTACAACAGAGCGCACAAAAATTACGGCTCTGATTCTGATAGAAAACAACACAGACGTCTTAAAATGTAAAAGTTATGATTGTAATCACTAGAAATGTCCTGCTTCATTTAGTAATCGTCTATTTTCATTTAATTTGATTAAAATCAATGTGGTGTACATACTGTATTCTGACGTGTAGTCAAATTTTAAAGTATATAACTCCGAGTGTCGTTATGTGGCGCACAAAAATTTAACCTTCCTTCAAAAGCTGCACAGCTGATATTTTATGCGCACACAGCCTACAGAAAATTAGAGGGAACATTGGGGGGGGGGGGGAATCCTCCAACTTTATTGGATTAAAATTTAATTTGAAACTAATTTGAAACATAATTTTCATGGTGGTAGATCACCGGCACTTTTGGCCGATAAAAGTAGATCACGACTTGTTCAAAGTTGGACATGCTTGCTCTAGAGAGACCATTAGAACTACTCACACAATTTTCAGTTCAAGTTCACAATTTCTTGAGTTCCTTCTGCAATTATGTAAAGTTAAAATCTTGTATCTCTGCTCTTATATTATCATTTAAGTTAAAGTTTTTGGTTGACATGTAAACAGCTTTAACTGTCAAATAAAGCCGCATTTAAAAGCAGCTAAATAAATAGTTACGGTGAGTTGCATTCAGGTACAATAGGAATTTTCCTGCCCCAAAGGGCTTACAATCCAAAGGGCCCTTTTACTAAAGTGCAGTATTTTTTTGCCCAGTAACATGCATTTTCAGTCAAAATCAATGCTCAGTAGGTGCAATTGTTGGGGGTGTGGCCAGCATATGTCCGACTGTTCCTGTGCAGATAATCCCCTTAGCAGTTACCACGGGTGCCCCTAAGGCCACATACTGAGGCAACAGTAGGTGCACCTGCGCTGACTTCAGCATTGGCGAGTAGTGCATGCTACTGATGCTTGCACTAAATACAACGTAAGTCAACGCCCACTCTCTGCCCCAACTCTGCCCCTTCCTGTGATGCGCCTTCCTGTGATGCCTTCCTGTGGTAATTGTTCTGCCTGTGCGGTAATAATTACCATGAGCACAAGGAGGTAGTTAACACGTGTTGAAATGCACGCTAATTGCATAACATCTTTTAGTAAAAGGGTCGCTAAGTTTGTATCTAAGGTAATGGAGGTTTAAGTAACTTGCCCAAGGGCATAAGGAACCGCAGCAGGGTTTGGATTCTCAGCCCACTGCCCTAACCTTTGCTGGTTGTATTTCTATGTTGTAGTCAAATATTTATTACTGTTAATTTATATAATCATGATTTTACTGCAGCATGTTTTGATGTTTCATTTTGCCTTATACTTCACATTGAACTCAGTTTTATCTGGTGAAAGGTAGAATATAAATTCTGAATTAAATTAAGTTGTCCAATAACTGTTTCCTGCATACATTCTCTAGAAGATTCTATAACTTGGTCACTCCCAAAATACATGTGTCCACTGCACGGAGAATATGAGGCACAAGGAGGCTTCCAGCTTATCCAGTCTGTGTCTCGATTGACTTGAACTCCTGCTTTATCTCTACCACTAAGGATCCTAATCTCTGCTTGACCCGGGCTTTACCCCTCACTTCCCCACCGCTGACAATCTCTAGAATGTGTCCCAAGATTAAGCCTTCACTCTCCCAGTGATAACAATTTCTGTACCTGTTCCAGGCTTTATTCCTTATTACCATAATTCTAAGGAACTTCTGTGATTATCTCAGGCTTTACCCCTCACTCCCCACTGCTGAGGGTCCTCTGTGCCTGTCCCAGGCTTTACTTAGGATGACCAACTGCCTGGTTTTGGATCAAACAGTCTGGTTTTCTAGTTTATTGTACACTGACTGATTAAAAGGGTGACCAAACATTGTAACGTCTGGCCACATGGTGTTGGAATAACATGCAATGTGTGCCCCAGTGCAGTCCATCATAACATGCATTCTTGTGGCATGTTCCAAGCAGACTTATCCTTTTCTGTTCTTTGGTGGCTGTGCGGCCGCAGACTGTACCTATGCCTGCAACATGCTGTACCTATGCCTGCAACATGCTGTACCCATGCCTGCAACATGCTGTACCTATGCCTGCAACATGCTGTACCCTTGCCTGCAACATGCTGTACCTATGCCTGCAACATGCTGTACCTATGCCTGCAACATGGGTAGTGCCTTTGGAAAATCCCGGTTAAGCCCCAACGCACCCAGCTGCTATCCGCTTAGCATCGGGGCATGTTTGGGGTGTTCTGGGATAGTGCAGAGGCGGGAAATGGCATTAAGCAGGTAGCAGCGATTTTCAATGCTACCCACTTAGCTCTCTGCATCTAGGCGACAATAAACCTCGCCTATCTTTACGGCGCTGGGGCTAAACGGGCAGCATCGAAAATCGCTGCTACCTGCTTATCCTCGGCAGCTGCCGGCCTGTGCAGTGTGACACAGATTTTCATTTCCATTGCTGCAGAAATGAAAATCCGGGTTAAGGGGGTCGGTTGCCTTGGGCGATTCACCCCATGAGCAGCAGTCAATCACTGGCCAGTGGGACATGGTTTTAGAACAGGTGTCTGGGAAGGGATCTGCTTATTGTCATTTGTTCTAGGGCCTTTCAGAAACGTAAAACAAAGCAGTTTACAGTCCACTAAAATCAACAAAAATAGAAAGGAACTCCAGGTCATAAGATAGGAAAGAAGAAATTAAAAAGTTGGTTATTGTAGCCTAGCTTGGTCTGATACAGAGTTCCCACGGGAGAGAAATGGCTCAGGTCATACGAGAAGAAAGCACCTCCCCATGCACTTTAATAATTCATCCTAGCACAATGAGTCCAATGTTATATTCAACGGAGCCTCATGCATGAAAAGGGGTCTAGGAGGAGTGCCCTGCCTACGCGCGCAATACTGTAACTCTTGCCACAGAATTTATCCCTGAACTGCTATAGAGCACTATTGAGATTGTTTTATGTAAGATCATAGTGTGATATCGTTATGGCAATCTTTGGGTCGTGACTCACTGTAATGCAGTATTTCTACAGAAAGTTCTACCTTTCATGCATTAGGAGGGTCTATTCTCAGTTACTGGTCTGCATTTTGCATGCCTTAGTGCATTGTTCCTACTACTCTTTGAGGTAGCCATGAAGCTGAAACAGTTTTTTGCAAGAAGGACAGACACAGAGAATATCCCTAGTAAATCAGATGGGACCCGATGGGACCCCCCCCCCCTACTCCTTTTCTGATCCCATCGCAGACCCTCCGCATCCTGAGCTTTGAGTTTGAAGCATTCCACTATCCTGTCTGAACCCTCCCCAAGAGAGGATCCATGACTGACAGCTAGGACTGTGTAATCTCTCTCCCCGTCCCTCCTTCCCACCCTGCTCCCTTTCTGACCCTCCTTTCAGCCATGAGATGGAAAGGACCCAAAAAAGGGCCAAATTACAGCACAGCTGCCCTGCACAGTGCGAGAGAGAGGAAAGGGCAGAGGGAGGGAGAGAGAGAGGGAGCGTAGAACCTGCACAGTAAACAAGAACTGTTTAAATATCCTCAGACTCCCAGACCCGCCCCTCGGGGAGCAGAAGCCAGTGTCTGACAGCTGTAACAGTCACCCATCACATCCCCTTCACCTCAAACAGGGGCAAAGTCAGCAGAGGCAGGAACTTTCAGAGGGAATTCTTTGGTGGCCAACACCCAAGCAGAAAAAGTTTTCAGTCCAGGGTAAGTGTTACCTCGGCTTTTGGGATCCTGGAGAAGCCATTAGTGAAGCGGCAGCTGGGACAGGAGCTGACATTCCCACCCAGAGGACAGGGGTTAGACTTTGTGAAGTGAGATATGACAGACTCGCTATACGGAGTGAGTTTTCTCTGTGTCTTTTCCCCTTTCCCTGCCAGTTTATTTGCAGAAGTCAGCAGCTGTGTCTTCCTTATCTAATGAACTCCGAGAAAAAAAGAAATATACATATATAACTAGCAAATTTTATTAAGGATAGGAGATCTGCCGAGAGCAAGAAAGAGCCAGAGATAGACAAGGTCAGAGACATATACGGCAGTGACAGACAAGGAGGGAATAAATTGACAGCAGCAAAAGAATGAGAGAGTGAGAGAGACACAGGGGAAAAGAGAAAAGCAGAATGAGAGAAAGATAAAGTCCCTTTACTGAAGCTTAGCGCATGCAGCATGGCCCTGTGGGCTCGTGGTACATAGCGGGCACTAAGAGTCAGGTAGAAGAGAGTATTGAGAGAAACATGGTGAGCAATGAGAAAGACCTTTGGGACTTATTTCCACATTCATAGATCTTATTGGGAACCTCAATAGCATTTTTTGTAGAGGGGAGATGAGTGGAATGAAAACTTACATTTTTATCATTTTAAATTACAGTTTACCCCAATCCTTCCTCGAATCCTTGTTGAATGTTTGCAGATATTTATTTCAAAATAACAATGACATTTGTAGAGGCAACAGGAGAAACTGAGCTTCCTCCATAAAGACTTCAGAAGTGGGTCATAGGTGAGATCAGTTTCTTTGATCCACCGTCCTTCAGCTCTCATTTGGTTTAGCAGGGTCACTGTACGCTGAAAGGCAGAAGCCAATATATAGCCGGCATGCTTTCTACCATTTGAAATTCCCAAATCAGCTGACTGTAGATACAGGGTTATTAGTGCAATTCAGCCCCTGATCAGTTGAAAAACTCTCCCAGTTGCCGGCGCGCCTTTCCACGGCCTTGCAACTCTTTCTATTGGTAGCATTTATTTCCATGGCCTTAGATCAACAGAGGAGCCTGTCCTCCCTTCTATGGCCTCTACCCAATAAAATAACCCCCCCCCCCCATTTCTCCTTCTTTACATTTCTGTAGCATTGTTCCCTACAAAGGCTGCCCAGCAACTGAACTTACATCAAAGCAGGACTGAATTCTTTTAGGGATTTTCTTTCATATAAGCCCATAAATATTAATCCACAGTAAAAATAGACATTTATTTTCTGTGCATTGAAGATTACTGCCTCCCTTCCCTCAGAGCAAAATGCGCTCCGTGGTTTCTCTCTATACAGGTAGGGCAAGGGCAGATGTTAGACTACTGACTCTCAGCATCATGTCTGCAAGGCCACTGAGACACCCTAATGCTTCTAGGCAGAAAGTGGGATCCTGAGGTCCGTCAGCTTTTGGAGAATCTCTCTGTAATACTCCCTGGGGCACTGAGGCAAGGTTATCCCAGAGAGTGATGTCACTTCACCTACTATGATATGCCAGGGTGTTGTATATCTCATGCGGCCTGCACATGAAGTGGGCAGCAGCCTGGTATCCTTCTGTCCAGACTGGCAATAATGACATGATCTATCTGGATAAGATATGCTGCCCCTGACATAACCCAAAAACCTAAACACTGATTCAGGTTAAAATAAACACACACAATGGAACAGAAAGTACAAGGTTCATCATGTTTAAGCTTCCCCCTTTTTAGGCGTGTTTTGCATAAGCGATAGCGCCTTTTGCAGAGGGTTCACTGGGGTTTTTTGTTGATGAGTTTCTCTGTATGCATCTGTTTGTTTGTGAATGTACAAGAATGCACAAACAGATGCTTGTTCTCCCCCTCCCATGAGGAGCACTGGTTTACAGCCACTGCCAGTAGGGACCCTATTGAAGGCGGGCAGAAGAAGAGCTGCTGAAAAATGGCGCAGTTCACATTTCCCCCTTGTGAGACTTGAAAGCAAGAAGTCACCCAAGCTTCTTCCTCTGTAGGACTCAACCATGCAGAAAGCAGATCGCAGAGGGGGAAATGTGAATTGTGCCGCTTTTTAGGAGCTGCATCCAACAGAGCAATCAGTGAGTGAGAGAGCAATTGGATGAGGGACTGGGTGAAGCCTTAGGAGGGGGTGGTGGCTATGAGAGATACAGAGAGACATTTGGTGAATCTTAGAGGAGGGTCATGTGAGAGTCTGTTAGGGGTCATAAGAAGGAGAGAGACAGCCCCTGACACTTTCCACGACACACAGGCATACACATATATATGCACACACGCAGCCACCAGTACTTCCCATGACACCAACACACACAGACACAAATGCACACCACTATTGTATCTCCATCATTATACATACACACACACATGCTATCCTTGCCTAGGGGGTCATGAGAGAGAGAGAGACTAGTGGGAGACTGCTATGGGGGGGGGCATTCATTGTAAGATAAAGCGGTATAGAAATACTATTAAATAAATAAATAAATAAATTCATGACACACAGACACATACACTCTCTCAAGATAGATGCTGATATAAGGCCAAGATTCACTGTTGTGGCAGATAAGGGCCAGTATGGTCAATCTAGTTTGCTCAGTAAGGTGGGGCCCGTCTTCTGATGCAGGCTCAGTATCATTTTGGTTGCCTTCCTCTGAACTGTTTCAAGTCTTTTTATATCCTTTGTGAGATACGGTCTCCAAAAATAACACAATTCTCCAAGTGAGGCCTCACCAGCAACTTGTGAGCATTAGTACCTCTTCCTTTCTGCAGGTTATTCCTCTCTGTATGCAACCCAGCATCTTTCTGGCTTTGGTCACCACCTTGTCACATTGTTTCACCACCTTGAGATCCTCACAGACCATCACTCCAAGGTCCTTCTCCTGGTCCATGCACACTAACCTCTCATCCCTATTGCACAATTTCCTTTGGAGTTTGCATCCCAAGTGCATGACTCTGTACTTAGCATTAAATCAGACCTATATGAGTTTGCTAATGGCGGAAAGTGAAATGTGTCATTTTGTGTGTGCAGTTTTCAACTTATTACTTTTTTTACTCCAATAGCAGTTGGAAAGAATTATATAAAGGGGCTCGAGAATGTCTATCTGTCCCTCTGCCATCTGTCTATCTGGGGGCAAAATAACTCTAAAAAAATCTGCAGAATGGGATGAAACTTGGCATGTGGGAAAAACTTGTAGAAGATGCATCAAATTCGAAAATGGTTCAAATTTGACTTCCTCCAAAAAAATATATTAGCCCAGTGCATTTCTATGGGAGGAGTTCCAGCTTCTCTGGCGTGGACACTTACAGTGAGACGTAGCGGTTGCAGAATTCCTCCTTTCAAAAGCCCTCTTCTCTACTTTCCAAATCCCCTAAACTGCCCCACCCACAAAAAATGCCCCCACAACTGTCCCACCACTCTGCATGCTGCCCCCCCCAAAAATATTCCTTTGTAACTGCCTTGGCAAACTGCCAAACAGGCCCAGTGCTACCACTAAGGGAACTAGGTGATTGCCTAGGGCACTGGCCCTCCGAGGGTACACATTGCTGCTGCTCTTCCCCGGAGCCTGCAGCGGCAGTAATAGTCCTCAAACCGCAATGCAGTGCTTACTAAGACTCCAGCGCTCTGTTGTGGTACCTCCTGTTCACAATGTGCAATTTCTGTCCCCAAGAGACATTTGAGGGGGCAGAAATGGCACAATGTGAATAGGAGGAAACAGTGACGTAGTGCCGGAATGTTAGCAAGTGCTGCGTCTTGGTTTGGGGGCTATTGCTGCCATTGCAGACCCCCAAGAGGGGTGGCAGTGGAGGCAATGGGAGCAGGCACCTCCAAACCTTGTGCCAGCCCTACCGCCAAATGTCACCAGCCCCAAAAGAATACTCCCAAGCCACAGCAAATAGCGTTTACAACCTCTCTCTGCAGTTCTCTAAGTCTCCTGTCTCTAGGAGTGAGCCTGTCCTGCCTGCTTCCAAAGCAGGTACTGTGGGTAGGATTCAGCCAATGGGAAGGCTGTGGGGGCGGAGCACTGGATGCTGCTCTAGTCACAGAATGTGGGCAGGATCCAACCAATGGGAAGGCTCTAGGGGCGGAGCACTGGAATGCTGCTCTAGTCACAGGAAGGAAGGCGGGGAGCTAATGGAAGTTTCTCCTGCATGTGGTGGGAGATTGAAAAGAGATGAAGCTCCCCTTCCCCCCAAAAAAGCCTTAGTGCATTCCTACAGGAAAAGCTGTCTCAACAGCTGCAGCATACAGACATTAATTACAGTAACATAGCAATTATGGAATTGCTCCACTTCAGACAGCCCTCCCCTCTCCATATCACAGACACCCAGAGAAACAACTAGATGTAAATACACCCACATACACACACGCGTGTACGCACATAGAGGGGTTCCCTACTTGTTTTACTATACATACAATGTTCCTCTGCGCCTTTCAGTTTTACATCTCTAAGAGTATTTCTTACAACAAGCCATTCAGTCTGCCTATCAAATTTTGGGGTACTGGAAATAGAAAACTTAGATACACAAACAGAGGTAAAAAAAATGCTTTAATAATACAAACTTTAATATAGAGTGGGAATTTCAGATGTTTCCACCTGGACACCCACCACTGCTTCCTGGTATGGGCTGGGTCTGCTCCACCAAAGGAAACTCCTAACATTCTGGCAGTGCCTAAATCCCGGCTCCAAGTGGGAACTAGGCTTCATTAGGCCCCACCACTAGTGGTTTGGATTTTGCTGTATTCATTTTAGAGTTTGATATCCTCTCAAATTCTCTCAGTCCCGGCATCTGGATCAAAGCAAGTGATGTCATCTGCATAGCACCTGCACACATCTTCCCTCCTGGGTGGACAGGAATCCCCTGGGTGGTCTTATTATGTATTAGAACTGACCCTAATAAGGGAATCATAGAGACGACAACTGCACGACACCAAGTGGGCAGTCTTGTCTGACTCCTGACTGGATCCTAAACCCCCTTCCCAACCCCAATTAACTATAGAGACACCATATGCAGAGTAGAGGCAAGACAGTCATTTAACAAAAGTTTAGGAATGCCATAACGTCTAAGAGTCTTAAAAAGGTAGCTGTGATCAACCTGGTCAAAGTTGTTTTCTTAATGTAGACTCAATAGCTAGAAAGGTAGAAAGGAATCCCTCTTCTCTCTCCCAGTGCCAGTAGTTGTCACACAGGCCAAGTTGTTGGCAACATGCCTTATACAGCACCTACTTGTTCTGAAGAGATGAGGGATGAGGCAACTGCAGACAAAACCTTAGCTGATATGCTCACTATTAATAGTAATGCAGGTCTCCAGTTTGTCAGCTGTTCTCCACTCTCTTTTTTGCGTAGCAGCATCAGAAGTGATTTTGGTAAGGAGTATAGTAGAGAGTAGTGTTTGAATACTGGCTCAAACTCAAAGAATCAAAAAGAGAAATAAGGATAGCAAAATCAAAGGCAGAGGAAAAGATGGCTAAAGATGTTAAGGGTGGCGACAAAACTTTCTTCAGGTATATTCGGGAAAGGAAGAAGATCAGAGTTGGAATTGCAGGACTCAGAAGTGCTGGGAAAGGACTCGTGGAAAGTGACATTGAAAAAGCGAAATTGCTAAACAAATACTTCTGCTCTGTTTTTACTAAAGAAAATCCTGGAGATGGACCAGCTGTGACTCCCAAACATAAAAATGGGAATGAAGTAGATACCAGACCATTCACAGAAGATGAGGTGTTGGAACAACTTGCTAAACTGAAAGTGGACAAAGCCATGGGACCACATGGGATACATCCCAGGATGAGGGGAAGGTGATTAGCGGGGTGCCCCATGGTTCGGTCCTGGGCCCGGCACTGTTCAATGTATTTGTGAGGGATATTGCTTAAGGACTGAATGGAAAAGCTTGTCTTTTTGCAGATCACACAAAAATTTGCAACAGAGTGGACTCCCCCGAGGGAGTGGATAACATGAGGAAAGATCTACAAAAGCTGGAAGAATGGTCTAATGCTTGGCAATTATGATTTAATGTGAAAAAGTGCAGTGTCATGCACTTAGGTAGCAGAAATCCAAGGGAAACGTATGCAATAGGGGGCGAGAGGTTGGTGTGCATGGTTCAGGAGAAAGACCTTGGTGTGATTATCTCTGATGATCTCAAGGTGGCAAAACAGTGCAACAAGGCGGTGGCAAAAGCCAGGAGGATGTTGGGCTGCATACAAAGAAGGATTACCAGCAGAAAGGAAGAGGTACTTATGCCACTGTACAGGTCGCTAGCGAGGCCTCACTTGGAATACTGTGTTCAGTTTTGGAGACCATATCTCGCAAAAGATGTAAAAAGACTGGAAACTGTTCAGAGGAAGGCGACCAAAATGATTTGGAGCCTGCGTAAGACACCCTATGAGAAGAGACTTGAAGACCTAAATATGTACACTTTGGAGGAGAGGAGGGATAGGGGAGATATGATTCAGACCTTTAAATACTTAAAGAGGAACGATGAACAAACAAACCTCTTCCAAAGATGGGGAAGCTGCAAAACTAGAGGGCATAACGTGAAGCTGCAAGGTGGAAAATTGAAAGGCAATGTCAGGAAATATTTTTTCACTGAAAGGGTGGTGGATGCTTGGAATGCTCTCCCGATGGAAGTGGTGGGGGCAAACACGGTGACGGAATTCAAAGCAGCATGGGACAAGCACAGCGGATCCCTTTATAGCAACAGGATAAAAACAAAATAAACTGAACCATCTAACTTCTCAACAAATAGGGGTATCCTACATGGAGTGGTGGGTCCACCCCTAAACAAAGAGAGCAAATAGAATGCTAGGTATCATAAGGAAAGTAATGGAAAATAAAACAAAAGATATTATAATGCCTCTATATCGTTCCATTGTGAGACCACACCTTGAATATTGTGTGCAATTCTGGTCGCCGTATCTTAAAAAGGATATAGCAATATTAGAAAAGGTTCAGAGAAGAGCCACCAAAATGGTAAATGGGATGGAAGGATACTCCTATGAAGAAAGGCTAAAAAGGTTAGGGCTCTTTAACCTGGAAAAGAGACGGTGAGGGGAGATATGATAGAAGTCTATAAATTAATGAACAGAGTGGAACGGGTAAACGTAGATCGATTGTTTACGTTATCAGAATATAGAAAGACTAGGGGACATGCAATGAAGCTAAGACTAATAAAAGAAAATATTTTTTCACTCAACGTGTAATCAAACTCTGGAATTTGTTACCAGAGGATGTAGTAAAGGCTGTTAGTGTAGCTGGGTTTAAAAAAGGTTTGGACAAGTTCCTGGAGGAAAGGTCCATAAACCATTATTAAGAAGGGACCCAGGTTATCAATGCTTGACCCAGTACAAGCATTGTGGAACCTATGTCCTTTGGGGAAACTGCTAGGTACGTATGACCTAGATTGGCCACTGTTGGAAACAGGTTACTGGGCTTGATGGACCTTGGTCTGACCCAGTATGGCATATCTTATGTTCTTATGACTCTTCTCTCGGGAATAAGGCCTTAGCCAACATAGCTTCAAAGATCTTGTAAAATTCTGAGGTTAGCCCATCACTCCCTCAAATCTCTGACAGCTCATGATGGAGATGCATCACTGACCTTTAGCAACTTGACTGGGGCTATGAGAGGCTGACAGTCTGGATACAGGGATATTTCCCATGAAGACCTTGATCTCTTGAGTCAGTATGTTGCATCATTATTGTATTTATTTTTTATTTTATTTAACAAATTTTGATAGACCGTTTTTCTAAAAGTCAAAACGGTTTACATGGAACTGAGTGGATACAATGAACAACTTATATATAGCATTATGAACATTTTACAGTGAATATTTGAACATTTTAGAGAGGATAAAGAACAGTGAACATCTTTTAGAGAGCTCAAGAAGTTAGAAAAACTATATACAGTGTAGAGTAAGGGGTGGGGAGCGTAAGGAGTGTAGGGTTGTGGAAGTTTTTATGAGGATGGTGTGAGGGATAGTACGTTTATTTTTGTGTGCTCATACTGTTCTGTAATTGGTTGGTATCCATTGCCAGTGTTCCTGGAAGAGATGAGTCTTTAGCTTTTTACGAAAGTCTGTGGCTGATGTGATGCTTCGTATTTAGGGGGGTAGAGAATTCCAGAGGGTGGGGGCATATAGCGTGAATGCTCTTAGTCGTGTGGTTTGTTTGCTTTTGCGAGTCTGTGGTAGGAGATTGAGGATGTTTTGAGTGCTCTTTCGGTCTGTCAGGGTTTGACACATGAATTAAAGTTTGAAGATGCTCTGAACATTGTTTGTCTAGGGTCTTGTGGATGATGCTTAGGACTTTGTATTGTATTCTTGAGCTGATAGGGAGCTGGTGGAGGAGTTTGAGGATGGGAGTAATGTGGGTTTGCTTTGAAGCTTGGAAGATGGATTGAGCTACAGTATTCTGAACAAGCTGTAATGGGAGAAGTATGTTTATGTTTATGTTTATTTAAAAACTTTATATACCGCCCATCACAGAGTGTCAGAGCGGTTTACAATCATAAAAATCATAAAATGTTGCAGAAAAAGAAAGAGAACGCCAATTTAAAAGTTGCAAAAGAGGAGAAAAGGACAGAGATCAGAAAAGAGGAAAACAGGACAGCCGAGAAACACACAAAAAAAGATTAATTATGTTGTTCTTTGAGGAAGGAGAGAAGCAGGGGGAGAGGAGGGGAGAGGGATATTGAAAGCCATACAGAAAAAGTGTGCTTTTAATTGGGTTTTGAAGGATTTGAAAGAGGGATCTAATTGGAGTACATATTTAGGTAGGCCTTGGTAAATTGAGTAATTTGAAAGAGGGATCTAATCGGAGTACATATTTAGGTAGGCCTTGGTAAATATAGTTACAGTAGTTGAATAGAGAGATTGATGGTGGCTTGGCAGACTGAGTGGAATGTTTCAGTGGATAGAGTGGGGCATAGGTTTCGGAGAGTTTAGAGCTTGTAGTATACAGCTTTGGTTGTGTGAATATGGGCCTTGAAGATCAGCTGCTGGTCAAGTATAATTCCAAGATATTTTAACTGGGAATTAACCCGAATATCATTGCTGCCAATTCTGATGGAAGCAGGAGGGGGGTGAAGTTGGGATCCTTAGTGATGTGAAGGAGTTCTGTTTTATTGAGGTTAATGGATAGATTGTGAAGGTGGAGCCATTTGATGACTTAACATAAGAACATAAGAAATAACATACTGGGTCAGACTAAGGTCCATCAAGCCCAGTATCCTGTTTCCAACAGTGACCAATCCAGGTCACAAGTACCTGGCAGAAACTCAAAGGCCACAGCTTCCACAATACTAGTCCTGGGGTAAGCAGTGGATTTCCCAGGTCCTCTTTAATAATGGTTTATGGACCTTTCCTCCAGGAGCTTTCCAAACCTTTTTAAACCCAGCTGCATCAACAGTTTTTCTACATCCTCCAGTAATAAATTCCAGAGTTTGATTATGTGTTGAGTGAAAGTTAAGCAATTTGAGAGAAGGGAGCAATCAGGGACAGAAGTGTGGAATGGTGGGTAGATCATTATGTCATCAGCGTGTATCAAGTATTCAACTCTGAACTGTTGGAGGATGGCACACAGAGGTTGAATTATATATTGAACAGCAGGAAGGAGAGAGATGATCCTTGTGGCACTCCCTGGGTTAGGGTGAAAGTAGTTGAGGTTTGTGTTTTAATTTTTATTCATTGACTTTGGTTGGAGAGGTAGGAATGGAACCATTTGAGGGGGGTGCTCAGAACCCAATGTGAGAGAGTTGGTCGAGGAGGATCTAGTGGGAAAAAGTGTCAAAAGCAGCAGAGATGTCCAAAAAGAGCAGCATGAAGCTTTGGGTGATTATTTCAGTGCCAGTTATGAGTGAGTTTAGGAGGGAGGTTAGAAGGGTTTCTGTGCTGTGGTTGGGTCAGAATCCATGTTGATGCTTGTCTAGAGGTGCGTGGTGGTCAATGTGATCTTGAAGTTGGGATTGTACAGCTTTTTCGATGATTTTGGTATGCTGGTTATGGGTCTGTAGGATGATGGTAAGCAGGGGTTGAGTTTGGTTTCTTTAGAAGTCTGATTGATGCTTGTTTGAGGGAAGGAGATGTGGTTCATGGTGTTGAATTTGAGGCTTTTCTGTGCAAGTATACATACTCCTTCTCCTCTGCTGGACATTCGAGGTCAATTGTGGATGTTGTGGATGGTGGTGTTAAGTTGGTTGAGCAGGATGTTGTCATTTTCAGTGAACTAGGTTTCTGTGATGCATGTATATTGACCTTGTCTGTTATGTAGTCATAGAGGGTTTGAATTTTGTTTTGGGTGGGGCATGAGTTAATGAGGGTACAGTGTATATACGGTTGTGATGGTGTATAAGGTTCATGTGCTTTTGAGGTAGAGTCTTTGGGGCTACTGTGTGGATCTTGATGAGGCATCCATACTTTCTGTCGTGGTGAGAGCTGGAAGGGTGCCATATGTTCCGTAGTCTGTTTGGAGGATGGGAATTAGTGGAATCATAGGGTGACTATTTGTGAGTGCATAAGTCCGGGAGAAAGCTAGGAGTAGACATAGGATGGTTAGCCAGTATAGCGAGTGTGTCATATTGTGGTGAGGAGTGGCAGCTGAGAGAAGTTGCCTTGTCTCTTGTAGCTTGATGCCAAGCTTCATTGGTGCCTGGCTCAGAATCAACTGCTACTAATTATCATTCCATGGGTGTTTCCACTCACTTAAAACAATTTCTTTAAATGAACATTGTCGCTTTGAGCACTTGCGCCTCTGCACAGCATTGATGATAAAGTAGGCACTCCAAAATGGTGATCTACTCTTGAGACTAAACATCCACCACACTTATGGGAGGAGTACAGTACCCATGACTATCAGGATATCCTGTTTGCAATGTACAGTGATATGCAATGATCTGTGGCGGCTCAGTCAGCTGGTTTCTGGTTTCGCCAGCATTTGAAGCTTTATCAAAGGATACTATGAACTCTGCCACTTGTAGAGTATGGTGTCTGCTAGTCTCGTTGGAGGCGGTGCTTTGCTTTGCTTGTTGGAGGATGTTGCTGTTGTTGTTAATTGCCATCAAGTCGGTGTCGACTCATGGCGACCCTCTGGATAGTTTTCCTAAATTGTGTTCGGGCTTCAGTCAGGCGGCTCATTGTTGACAGACTGGTACCCGTAGCTGCTGTTATTGTATTGATCCATCTCATTGCTGGCCTTCCTCTTTTGCGTTGACCTTCTATCTTGCCAAGCATGATGTCTTTCTCTAGTGATCTCTCTCTTCGCATGAAGTGTCCAAGGTATGAAAGTCGAAGTCTTGTCATCTGAGCTTCTAAAGAAAGCTTAGGTTTGATCTCCTCTAGTACTGACAGGTTTGTTCTTTGGGCAGTCCATGGTATCCGCAGTATTTGCCGTCAGCACCATAATTCAAAGGCATCAATTTTCTTCCTGTCTATCTTTTTCACTGTCCAGCTTTCGCATCCATATGATGTTATTGAAAATATCATGGCTTGAACAAGTCGAATCTTTGTATGGAGAGAGACATCTCTGCTCTTGAGAATCTTGTCTAGGTCTTTCATAGCCATTTCTGCCAAGAGCAATGCGTCATTGGATTTCTTGACTGCAGCAGAGGATGAAATTGATGAATTCTATGAACAAGTTCAAGCTGAAATTGACAGAACATGCAAACAGGATATCCTGATAGTCATGGGTGACTGGAACGCAAAGGTTGGCAACAAAGAAGAAGGGAAAGTGGTTGGAAAATAGGACTTGGCAACAGAAATGAAGCTGGAGAAAGACTGATAGAATTCTGCAAAACCAACAAGCTAGTCATCTCAAACACCTTCCAGCAACACAAGCGACGACTGTACACATGGACTTCACCAATGGATTGTACAAAATTCAAATTCACTACATCTGTGGAAGTCAATGATGGAAACGTTCTATAACATTAACAAAGACAAAACCTGGAGCTGACTGTGGTACAGATCAACTACTAGTATGCAAACTCAAGCTAAAGTTGAAAAAGAGCAAACCACTCATGAATGCAGCAAAATATGACATTGAGCATATACCACTGGAATTTAAAGACTGCCTACAAAATCGATTTGCTGCTTTAGATACAAATGACAGAGCTTCAGAAGAGTTATGGAATGACATCAAGAAGGTTGTGTTGGAAGAAAGCGAGAAGTCTCTACGAAAGGTGAAAAAGCAAAAACGGCCAAAATGGATGACAGAAGAAACTCTGAAAATTTCCCAGAAACACAGAGAAGCTAAAGCCAAAGGAGAAAGAAAGACAATCGCAGAACTCAACAGAGATTTCCAATGTGCAGCAAGACAGGACAAGGAAAAGTACTACAATGATACATGCAATGATACATGCAAGCAGAAACTATTAGAGGAAGAACAAGATCGGCTTTCCTGAAGCTACAAGAGCTAAAGAAAAAAATTTCAGCCTTTAATTGGAATGTTACAAGATGCTTAAGGTTCTATGTTGAATGATGCTGAGAATGATCAACAAAAGATGGAAAGAATATACAGAGCTTTTATATGATAAAGATCAAGTGGACCAACAGCCGTTTCAACTTGTAACTTATGATCTGGAACCATTGTTGATGAAAGTAGAAGTTGAAGCGGCATTGAAAGCCTTATCAAAGAACAAAGCACCAGGCATTGATGGCATTCCCATAGAAGTATTACAGCAATCTGATGCAGCTGTTACCGTACTTACAAGGCTCTGCCAAGAAATTTGGAAAACATCATGGCCAACTGACTGGAAAAGATCTGTGTTTATACCAATACTAAAGAAAGGTGATCCAACTGACTGTGTAAATTATCGCACAATCGCTCTGATCCCACATGCCAGCAAGAACCTTTTGAAGATTATTCAACAGAGGCTACAAACACACCTGGAACAAAAACTACCTGAAGTGCAAGCAGGGTTCAGGAAAGTGCGAGGAATGAGAGACATCATCGCGGATGTGAGATGGATTCTTGAAAAGAGTAAAGAATACCAAAAGGATATATATTTGTGCTTTATCAACTATAGCAAGGCTTTTGACTGTGTAAACCATGAGAAACTCTGGGCCACATTAAGAAGCATGGGTATACCAGAACACTTGCTTGTTCTCTTGCCCAATCTGTACATTGATCAAGAAGCAACAAAGGGTACAGGTAAATGCAGCTCACTCTGAGGAGAAAACTTAGGGAACTGACATAAAGATCTCAATATGTATAGTTTGGAAGAAAGGTGAGAGAGGGGAGATATGATAGTGATGTTTAAATATCTCCATGGTATAAATGCACAGGAGGAGAGTCACTTTTAATTGAAAGAAAGTTCTTCAACGAGGGGGCATAGGATGAAGATGAAAAGGGATAGACTCGGGAATAATTTGCAAAAATATTTCTTTATGGAAAGAGTGATAGATGCATGGGATAGTCTTGCAGTGGAGCGGTGTGGACAAGAACTGTATCTGAACTTTAGAAAGCATGGGACAAACACAGAATTTAGAGAAAAAATGGGACTGTAAAGCTCAGTAGTTGGTATAGAAGGGCAAACTGCATAGTCTGTATGGCCTTAATCTGCCGTCTTGTTTCCCTGTAATAGAAAAGAGCTTGAGTATATAAATACTAGAAGAAAAGAAACCACAGCATCCAACACAAGTTACTGAAAAAGAAGATCAGCAAAAAAAGGTGAAACTGTTACTGGAAAGTGCTTTAACAGCCCTGGAAACAATTTGCAATCCTTATACTTTCATACTGCTTTGGAATTGTAAACTAGCCTCATAAAGATCTGGAAAAACACAGATGTAAGAACAAGGAAACACCTCCATGCCCATCACAGAGTATGCCATAATTTGATATCCCAAGAGGTGCGGGCCTTATAAAAATATATTGCACAGGCATACCTAGCAGCATCAAGAGATCCACATACTCTTGGTGGGCAATTTTGTAACAAGGGTGCCTAAATCTGAAGATGGTAAAGGTGACAATTTTTAGCCTATTTTATAAAGAAACATAGGCAGCCCTGTTCTTTTATAAAATGCTTACACAAATAGCACCTGGATTGTAGGCATGACAGCATGGCACGGGTGTATGAAATTTACATCCAAGAGGTTCTGTTCACACCTTTTTTAGGAGTAGTTCAAGATGAATTAAATTTAGGTATAGTATGTATTTTTCCTGTCCTTAGCAGGATTGCAATCTAAGTTTATACCTCAGGCAGGAGAGGGTAAAGTGACTTGCTTAAGATCACAAGGAACAGCGGTAAGGTTTGAACCTCAATTCCTTATTCACTACTCTAGCCCTGAGGTCATTCCTTGCACACGTGACTCAGGCGCTACCCAGACTCCTCCACTGGTCACACCCACTCTACAGGTATGCTCTTCTGTGTTCCATGAATCATTATAGATGTGATTTAATTTTATAAGAGGCTTTTATGCATGGCAAAGCTTTATAAATGACTTCCAGCAAGTGCTGAAGTACAGAGTCAGTGTCCATCTTTAAACCTGGAGCAACCTTCTGTTGAAGAATAGAAGAAATAAGTTAGATTAATCAGCACAAAGAGGTAAAGAAGCAGCAGAATCTGAAAAAGAAGAGTAAAAACTCTTCAAAGAATTAAATCAGAAAACAAGAACGAACAACTCGTTAAAGCACAAATATAGTGGAAAATACAGAGAGATTCTTACCCTTAAGAAATTCTAACAATTGTTCCACTTCAAAAAAAACATACCGTTTCCTAAGGGTAAGAATTAACGGCAAGACTTAGGAATGTTGTGGTTATTATATTTTCTTGTCTCTTGACTTGTTAAAGGAGTTAGAAACTTATTTACCAGAAACCAATTTGTGGATCTTTAGAATTATATATGCTCACCTTCTTGATGTGGGCTTGTAGTTTATGATGATAAGATATGTTATGTATCGATAATAATGTATCGTAAATGTTATTTTCCTGTATCTAAATGAAAATTCCATAAATAAATAATTTTAAAAAAATACAGAGAGATGTCAGTGACCACAAGTAGACCATGAATTCTTAAGGAGAAGTGAAGTTAAACATGTGCACGGGCCCAATTTTCATTTATGTGCCACAAAAAGGCAGATAATCACGTGAAACCACTAGGATAAACAGTCCAAAACGTGATTATAATAGTAGGAAAGACAAGTGGCTGGTATTTGATAATAAACTTGTCTTTCCTACTATTATAATCACATTTTGGACTGTTTATCCCAATTTTCATTTAGGCAGGCTATGCGCCGCATTGGCACATAGCCTGCCCACCAACCCCCTTAACCCGGATTTTCATTTCTGCAGCAATGGAAATGAAAATCTGTGTCACACTGCACAGGCCGGCAGCTGCCGAGGATAAGCAGGTAGCAGCGATTTTTGATGCTGCCCGTTTAGCCCCAGCGCCGTAAAGATAGGCGAGGTTTATCGTCGCCTATCTTTAAGATGCAGAGAGCTAAGTGGGTAGCACTGAAAATCGCTGCTACCTGCTTAATGCCATTTCCCGCCTCTGCACTATCCCGGAATGCCCCAAACATGCCACAATGCTAAGCGGATAGTGTCTGGGTGCGTTGGGGCTTAACCGGGATTTTCCAAAGGCACTACCCATGTAGATGCCTTTGGAAAATCCTGGTTAAGGCATTTACACGGGTAACATGGGCTGTTACCTGTGTAGCTGCCTTTGAAAATCAGCCCGTGGAGACCAATTATGATGGGGCACATCTGGGCCGTTCGGACGTCCAGAAATATGGATGGCCCGGATATGCACCCGATTCTGATCCCGCAGGAACTAGAAGGTCCAGAGGTAACAGAATCGAGGCATAGGGCCTGGAAGTCATGGACATGCTGTGATTCCATGCCTCCGGATGTCCTGGCACTACCCCAGCTAGCCCACCCAGGCTTCTGCATGGAGTCGCGGTTCTATGGTGTTCTGTTGCCATGGCACTGCGGCTCTATACAGGAGCCACGATCATCCACAAGCATCAAACTGCCTGCTTCCCAACAGCCCATCCCCCGATCGGCCCTTCTGAAGCTGGGATCGGGCTATAGGGAACCCTCTTCCCTGCTGGTTTACAGAAACTTCGCCCGCCACATTTCACCGCCCACATTTCGCCCCCCACATTTTGCTCCTGAGGAAACATCGCCCCTCACATTTCACCCCTGCACATCTCGCCCCCGGGAAAATTCATCCCCACACATTTCGCCCCCGGGAAATTTCGCCCCCGAAGTAGACAAACTTATTCAAAATATTACCATAGTTCATGTTTTAGCACCACCTTCATTTGCGAAGGCGCTAACTGAAGGACGTTGGCGCCCAACACAATCCAATTTGCACACATGCCTAATTGGCTAATTTTTCATGTTTTTCAATTTTTACACAAACTTTATGTTTGTACGTTGCACAAATACTGAATTTTTTTGTTGCACAGCATTATCCTGGATCCACCACTGAAAGAAAATTACCATTTAAAATTCAAAATTATATGAAATGCCTCGTAAGTAAACAATTAAGTTCCTGTTGTCAAAATCTTGAACAATACATCGAACTCTAACAGAAATTGACAGATATTTTTTGTTTCTCATATTGTTTGGGTTTCCTGCAACCAGTTGAGCAATTTCATAGTCATGCAAACCTTGCTGCCTTTTCAAGCCCTGGATAAAACGGTATATATTGGGGTAGAGCATGCCACAGGTTTCTTGGAAGCTACGATGCCACCCTTCAATATCATTGTTTGTTCTGTGCCGACCGTCCAGAGTTCTTTGGTATACGTTCCAGAAATGTGTAGGAAATGGAGGCATTTGACGACCACGACGCTGCCTCCTTCTGATGTACGTATCTTCAAAATAATTGGCAATAGGCATCGTCTCAGCAGGAAAATCGGGGCTTTCTGTTACTTCTTCGAAGGCATCAGCCACGTTTTCGGGAGGGACAAATGCCAAGGCAGGGATCATTCGTACCCAGCGTGCAAATTTGTGATCGTTCTGGTATTGGCCCTAAAAAATGTTTAAGTCAGGTTATATAGTACAGCACAAATGCAGGAATGCTTATGTGATACCTGTCATTGAAATTAAGGAAACAAGTAATTTTTGGTCATTAATGAGGAAGGTTCAGAAAATCAGCTGAGTGTGTGTACAGCGATGTACATCTTTCATTTACATTTTTTGCCCTAATAAACTCGACTTTTGAGAAATACGAAGTGCACACGTCTGACGATCTCTGCACAGTGTAACGCCATTTTAATGAACGAATTTATGACAGACTTAAAAATTAAACCTTTGAGCTTTCTTAATATGCATGTTTTGAAACTACTTTGTGAAACATATAGGTGCATGGACTGTAAAATGTGTACGTATAAAATTTTCTAAACTTAAAATTTGAGGATTATTTGCATTCAACTCAATGGTCCTCTCCATAACTCCATAGTTTCGAGATCTTGTGTTCAATTTATTACCTTTAGTCCTTCCTGCGTGACCTTTCGCCAGACGGATTGTGACAGGTGGAAAAAGCAGCCAGTTTTGCTCAACCCTGGAAATTCTTCATCAAATGCCAGAATAGAGGCTTGTTCAAAGTCGGTCACCAATCTTTGTGGATGTAGACCAGGCCAGAGGCTTTTTAGTTCACGCAGAAACCGGACGTAGGTTGCTCTGGTCTTATTGGGAAGTAAGGCGTAAACTGCTGGCACGACCAGGTCTCCATGAATGGCATGCAGCGTGTAAAGCTGTTGAAAAAGCATAGGAGCCGTACTGAAAGTGCCGTCTGCGAACCATTCTTGGCTTTGGGACAAAAGCTGGAGGTTGTTAGGAGTCGAAAAAATCAGCATGCGGTCAGCTTCGTTGCCAGAGTTGAACAATAGAAAACGTTGTCTAATCCCATCGATAGTGATGTACTGGTAATCCTGAAACATTGAGATACATACGCGTATGTTGCAGTGATACTAGAGTAAGGTGCTCTAAACTAGAATTTTGAAAGTGTAAAGTAACTCCAGATTTTTGTACTTCTAAAAAACGCGTATGCATTTTTCAACGGAAGGTACTAATAAATGTACGAAAAATGAGGCATGCTCCGTAGCATGCTCCACTTAACATGTTTCTGTTCTGTTCCTCAAAAAACATTTCTCAGGTGCTCTTTCATAGAGAACGTGTAAGGGGCTGTGCTGTTGCTTATTCCTTCTCATTGCAGGATTGTTTGTGCTCCCTGAACGCTAGAACATAATGGGACAATGTATAAAAAGTATCTGATACTTTGCAGTCAAATTAAAAATTAAATGAAGTACGCAAAAACGATTTCATTTTTGAGCATATTTTCCTTCATCCAATCTTGTCAAAATTTCAAAATGATACGCTTAAAAACTTGATAAAATCACAGTTCATTTCTAATAAGTCCTCTAGCCCATATAACCAAAAGCGTTAACTTAGTTTTATGGTCATAATTTTTTGCACTCAAAAAATATAAAATCATCAGAGCCACCTTAAATTTTGAGCAGCATACCTCTGGTATAACAAGCTGAACAACCGATTGGGGCAATCGAGGAACTCCACCTTCCTGACGTGCGTTCCGTATAGTCCTTTTCAGTGAATCTTTACTTGGCAGCAGGGCGGACACATTTGCATGGGCTTCACTCACAACGTTTGTAAAGATCTGTTGCGGCGTTTCGTGCGTAGTTCTTGCTCTGCTCCTCATTTCGTTGATCAATTGAACTGCCTCAGGCCTTGCAGCTTGAGCTGCATGATTGTGCGTTGTAACAGATTTCACAAATTCACCATTGGCACAGGATGTCCACACTCGGTCTCTACACGTCGATCGCTTTTTGCAGACCCATATTGCATTAAGCTCGTCTTGAGTCCTCTTTGAAAAGACATAAACGTAGTTCTCGTGAACCAGCTTCCTTTTTCCATGGATTGAAACAAGCGAGTCCATGTGCGTGATATAAAGAATTGGATATACTGACTGCAGATATTCGCTTCACCCTTATATACATGTCTGACGATCTTGGCAACCAATAGGCTGCAAAACTTTCCCCGCCATCATTTATGATTGGCTGATCATCGGCAACAAGAGATAAACAATAATAACTGCACAATGTCAAATGTATTAGAACTTCGGGGGCGAAATGTGCAGGGGCAAAATTTCCCAGGGGCGAAATGTGGGGGGCAAAATTTCCCAGGGGCAAAGTTTCCTCGGGGGCGAAATGTGGGGGGCGAAATGTGAGGGGCGAATTGTGGGGTGCGAAATGTGGGGGGCGAAGTTTCCGTATCCCCCCCTGCTCACCTCAGTGTGGGGTCCCAGCATAGTTGTCCGCTGCCACTGTGGGGGGGGGGGACTTATTCCACCTCTGAGGTGGAATAAGTCCCCCGTCTATGGCACCCAGCCCGGACATACAGGGCCGGAATCGGCCCTTTATATCCGGGTTGGGTGCCCTGCCTCTTGCCCACCTTCACTCCTCCTCCTGCCTGCCCCCTCCCATCCCCACACAGAGCTCCCCACACATCTCCCCTGGGAGCTCTTTTACCATGATCAGCACGCTGGTGTTTAGCGGGGATGGACGTCCAGACCGAACATCCATCCTTGCTAAACAAAGCCCAGAATGACTCCCAAAGAGGAAAGGATTATTTATTTATTTTATTTAACAGTTTGATATACCGCATTTCCAAAGATCACATGGTTGCGCGAGCACATGTAGTTTGGTTGCTTGAGGTGAGCTCATGTGGGAGAGCGAGTATGTTTTTTGCAGTTTCTTCTGAGTCTGTTTACCGTAGGTTTTCACAGTAGATTCTGTAGGTGCTGGGAGCCTGAGTTGTGGTAGGTCTTAAAGGTGGTTACTAGGGTTTTGTATTTGTTCCAGAAATAACAAGGTAGCCAATGAAATCCCTTTTGTAATGGAGTGACATGGCTGGATTTGAGTGCTCCTAGAAGTATTTGAGCAGCGGCATGTTGTGCGAGTTGTAGAGGGTGAGAGAACTTTTGGGCACACCTTGAAGAATGGCATTGCAAAAGTCAAAGTGAGGGAATATCAATGGTTGGAAGACTGTTCTAAAGTCATGAGGCTTAAGGAGTGGCTTGAGGTGCTGAATGGCCCTTTTCTTGTTGTGGATGGTTTGTGTTATTTTTTTAATATGTGGCTGCAGTGTGAGAGTTTGATCAATGGCGATATCGAGATAAAGCACTTCCGGCTTGACCGTTAATTCAGCATTATTGACATAAATGATGATGGAGGGAGAAGGATTGATCCCTGGTTATAAAGAGTACCTCAGTTTTCTTGTAATTAATAGTGAAGCAATGATCCAATAGCCATTGGGTGATAGCATTAAAGCAGCTTGTAATGTCTGTATAGGAAGATCTTATGGTGGAGAAAGGGGCGTAAATCATAATGTAGTCTGCATACAAGTGATAGAAGACATTGTGGGTCCAGATGATGTCACAGATTGGTTGAATGTCGATCCTAAATAATAATGCAGATAGGGCAGATCTCTGGGGGAAACATTGTATTTGCATGTAGGGTTCAGATATGTTGGGTCCTGATTGCACAAACTACAAATGATCAGATAGGAATGAGCGGAACCAGCTTAATGTAGTATCTTGGATTACGATGTTTTGAAGATGCTGTAGGAGAATGTTGTGACAAATTATGTCAAAGGCGGTGGCTATGTACAGGAATATCAGGACAAATCCTTGCTTAGGATTTTCAGTGCTTTTTACGAGACTGTCAATGAGCGATATTAGTAAGGTTTCAATGCCATGGCCGGGCCGAATCCATGCTGTTATATGTCCAGGGGGGCATGGGCATTAATGTGGTCCTGTAGTTGATGTAAGACTGCTTAGTCCATAATTTTTGCTAGGAAAGGTAGACTGGAGATTGGCCTATAGGAGTTTGGATCATTTGGTTCCAGTTTGGGATTTTTTAAGATTGGATGGATAGAAGTGGCCTTAAGACTGGTGGGCATGAATCCTTGGGTGAAAAAGAGGAGTACCATCTTGGAAAGGATTAGGGGTTAGCTTGGTTCTTGAGATTTTAACCCAACTTACTGGACAGAGGTCCAGTGGAGAGGTTGTTGTGTTGAGATTAGTGATAATGCTCTCAAGGTTCTCGGGGGTTACTGGGTAAAAGGATTGAATAAGGGTGCTAGGAAGGGCTAGGTTACAAGGTTAAGTATGCCAGTGGGGGAGCTAAGAAGTTTTGATTGGAAGTGGTTGGCAAGATTTTTATTTATTTATTTTATTTATTTAACGTTTTTCTATACCGCACTATTCGGCATCAGCCATACATTGAACTTACATAAAACAGGGAATTTAAACATGGATAACAGGTGAACTTTATACATAAGATTCTGCACTGTAGGGGCAGTGGACGGATGTATTTGGTTGGGTTCTTTGGCTAGGGATTTTACAATTTCAAACAATTCACTAGGTTTGTTGAGCGATTTCATTATTATCCTAGTGTTCATTTATTCTAGAATGGAAGAATAGCCTAGTGGCATGTAGATAGCTGGGTGGCTGGTGGACGTGAGGATCGCCTGGTAACATGCCTGCCTGGTGCGAAGGTAGCGGACCTCAACGCCACCTAGATAAGGTCTTAGATAGTGCTAGGGAGGAGTCTGCTGTCTTGGTACATGTCGGTACCAATGACATAGGAAAATGTGGTAGGGAGGTTCTGGAGGCTAAATTTAGGCTTTTAGGTAGGAAGATGAAATCCAGAACTTCCAGGGTAACATTCTCTGAAATGCTTCCTGTTTCACGCACAGGACCCAAAAGGCAGGCAGAGCTCCGGAGTCTCAATGCGTGGGTGAGACAATGGTGCAGAGATGAAGGTTTTGGATTTGTTAGGAACTGGGGAACATTCTGGGGAATGGAGGGGCTCTTCTGAAGGGATGGGCTTCACCTTAACCGGGATGGAACCAGGCTGCTGGCATTAACCTTTAAAAAGGAGAGAGAGCAGCTTTTAAACTAGATATTAGGGGAAAGCCGACAGTCGCCCAAGAGCGGATAGTTCGGAAGAATGTATCTTTGAAGGATACTACCAAAAGCAGAGAGGTTCCACAAAAGAGTAAAGTAGCCCAAATGCCCTCAAGTATGGAGCAGACAGAGCTTAAAGATCCCAAATTACCCATGTCTAACAATAGCCAAATTAATATGAATAAAATACATTCTCTAAAATGCTTGTATGAAAATGCTAGAAGTCTAAAAAATAAGATGGGAGAGTTAGAATATATAGCACTAAATGAAAGGTTAGATATGATTGGAATATCAGAGACATGGTGGAAGGAGGACAACCAGTGGGACACTGTGATACCTGGGTACAAACTATATCGTAATGATAGAGCTGATCAAATTGGTGGAGGGGTTGCTCTCTATGTTAGAGAGGGCATTGAGTCAGAAAGGATTAAAGTTTTGCAGGAAACAAACTCTGCTGTAGAATCTATATGGATTGAAATTCCATGTAAAAGGGGGAAGGCAATGGCAGTGGGGGTATACTATCAAGCGCCTGGCCAGAATGACCAAATGGATGATGAAATGCTCAAAGAAATCAAGGAAGCTAACAAAAGTTACAGCGCAGTAATAATAATGGGTGATTTCAACTACCCCAGTATCGACTGGGTCAGTGTCACGTCAGGACATGCTAGGGAGATAAAGTTCCTAGATGAAATAAATGACTGCTTCTTGGAGCAGCTGGTTCATGAACCGACCAGAGGTGAAGCCATATTAGACCTATTCCTTAGTGGAACACCAGATCTAGTGCAAGAGATAAGGTTGTTGGGGCCACTTGGCAATAGTGATCACAGCATGATCGCCTTTGATTTAATTAGTGGAGGAGGGATAGTAAGGAAATCCACAGTACTACCTTTTAACTTTCGAAAGGGAGACTATGATAAAATGAGGAAAACAGTTAAGAAAAAACTAAAAGGAGCAGTTGCAAAGGTTAAAGACGTACATCAGGCTTGCCTGTTGTTGAAAAATACTATCTAGGAAGCCCAGACCAACTGTATTCCACGCTTTAAGAAAAGTGGAAGGAAGTCCAAAAAACTGCCAGCATGGTTTAAAGGTGAGGTCAGAGAGGCTGTTGTTGCCAAAAAAGCATCTTTCAGGAAATGGAAAAAAGAGCCAAACGACGAAACCTGGAAACAGCACAAGCACTGGCAAGTCAAATGCAAGGCATTGATAAGGCAGGCAAAGGGAGAATTTGAGAAGAAGCTTGCTGCGGAAGCAAAAACGTGAAGTAAAGACCTTTGAAAGTACATTCGTAGCAAAAAACCTGTGAGAGAGTCAGTTGGTCCATTAGATGATAAAGGGATTAAAGGAGCACTAAGAGGCGACAAGGCGATAGCGGAGAGACTGAATGAATTCTTTGCTTCAGTCTTTAATGAGGAAGATGTAGGGATGTTACCCATGACTAAAGTGGTATTTAAAGGTGCGGAAGAATTGAAGGAAATATTGATACATCGGGAAGATGTATTACAACTATTAGATAAACTGAAGAGTAGCAAATCACCTGGGCCGGATGGTATACATCCAAGAGTGTTGAAAGAACTGAAATATGAGATTGCAGACCTGCTATTAGTAATCTGTGAACTATCATTAAAATCATGTCTAATACCTGAAGATTGGAGGATTGCCAATGTAACACCAATTTTTAAAAAGGGTTCCAGGGGTGATTCGGGAAACTACAGACCGGTGAGCCTGACATCAGTACCGGGAAAAATGGTAGAAACCATCATAAAGAATAAAAGTACTCAGCATGTAGATAGTCATGACCTAATGGGAGACAGCCAACATGGCTTTAGACAAGGAAGATCTTGTCTTACTAATCTGTTATGTTTTTTTGAAGGAGTGAATAATCAGGTGGACAAAGGTGAGTCGGTTGATATTGTGTATCTGGACTTTCAGAAAGCCTTTGACAAGTTCCCTCATCAGAGACCTTTGGCAAAACTAAAGAGTCATGGGATAGGAGGCAGTGTACTATTGTGGATCAGGAACTGGTTAAAAGATAGAAAGCAGAGGGTAGGGCTAAATGGCCAATTTTCCCAATGGAGAAAGGTGAATAGTGGTGTACCCCAGGGATCTGTGCTGGGTCCGCTGCTTTTTGACATATTCATAAATGACCTGGAAATAACGAGTGAGGTTATCAAATTTGCAGATGACACAAAACTATTTAAAGTTGTTAAAACCCAAGAGGATTGTGGAAAATTGCAAGAGGATCTTGATAAATTGGAAGACTGGGCATCAAAATGGCAGATGAAATTTAATGTGGACAAGTGCAAGGTTATGCACCTAGGGAAGAACAACCCAAACTATGGTTACACGATACAAGGTTCCACATTAGGAACCACCACCCAGGAAAATAGATTTAGGTGTCATTGTGGATACCATGTTAAAGCCCTCGGCCCAGTGTGCAGCAGCGGCCAAGAGAGCAAATAGAATGCTAGGTATGATAAGGAAAGGAATGGAAAATAAAACAAAAGATATTATAATGCCTCTATATCGTTCCATGGTGAGACCGCACCTTGAATATTGTGTGCAATTCTGGTCGCCGTATCTTAAAAAGGATATAGAGTTATTAGAAAGGGTTCAGAGAAGAGCCACCAAAATGGTAAAGGGGATGGAAGGATACTCCTATGAAGAAAGGCTAAAAAGGTTAGGGCTCTTTAACCTAGAAAAGAGACGGCTGAGAGGAGATATGATAGAAGTCTATAAATTAATGAACGGAGTGGAACGGGTAAACGTAGATCGATTGTTTACCTTATCAGAATATAGAAACACTAGGGGACATGCAATGAAGCTACAGGGTAAACTATTTAAGACATATAAAAGAAAATATTTTTTCACTCAACGTATAATCAAACTCTGGAATTTGTTACCGGAGGATGTAGTAAAGGCTGTTAGTGTAGCTGGGTTTAAAAAAGGTTTGGACAAGTTCCTGGAGGAAAGGTCCATAAACCATTATTAAGAAGGGACCCAGGATATCAATGCTTGAACCAATACAAGCATTGTGGAACCTGTGTCCCTTGGGGAAGCTGCTAGGTACATATGACCTAGATTGGCCACTGTTGGAAACAGAATACTGGGCTTGATGGACCTTGGTCTGACCAGTATGGCATATCTTATGTTCTTATGTTGGTTTGAAGCAGCAGGATGGATGTGGGGAAGGTACTGTTCAATTCCACTGATGCTCCTTGTGGCCTTGGGCAAGTCATCATCTGGTGCAAACTTATATTATAATTCCAGCACAGTATAGTGGACTATAGATATGATGGTTCAGAGCCAATCTAGAAAAAAGAACCACTGTAAAACAGACAAATGCAGATTTTGTTGCACTGAAATGAAAAATGGTCACACATCTCATCACCAGGTATGACATACAGATGTCAGAAAAACTGCACACAGAAAGGCATGTTAAGATAGCATGTCTAATTCACTGGAAGCCCTGTGAACACCAAAATACTGGGCTCATGACCCTGACAGAACTGTGTTATATAAAGAAGATAAAGTTTGATGCAAGAAAATGGACATGGTTGTAATGAAAAGGAGCTCACGAATAGCATTACTAATAGAGATGTCAGTGACTTATCTGGACTCTGTATAGAAAAAGAGAAAATCCACAAGTTGTCAGAAGTAAGCATAAAGCCCAGTAATAAAGAAGAAGGCGAGGGACAAGGCTGACTTTTTTTCTTGGAAAACACGAAGAAACTAGCAAACAGAATGTTCACTTATTCTAGACCTGGAAGAATAGCCTAGTGGTTGAAGCAGCAGGCTGGATGTGGGGAAGGTACTTTTCAATTCCACTGATGCTCCTTGTGGCATTGGGCAAGTCACTTCACCATCTGGTGCAAACTTACATGTTAAATCTTCTAAGAACAGGGAAATACCAGTTGTATTTGAATGCAACTAGCCTTGAGCTAAACAGGATACATAGGAGCTCTGTAAGACTCAGAAATTAGAAGTTGCTATGGACAGGTTATCAGTATAAAATCACTTTGAGCCTTTGCAGAGGAGCAGTTGCGGTGTTAGTGGATGGTACCCTCAATAGCTGAACGTGCTCAGGCATTCCCTTTATAGATAGAGATGGCAGCCAGGGCCGGTGCAACCATTCGATGAAGTAGGCCATCACCTGGAGTGCCAGTGATTGGTGGGTGGCTCACTGCTGCCACCGTCACCCCTCTCCGGGACATGCAGGTGGAGCAGGGGGCATTAAGAATGAGGTTTGCTTAGGGGGCCTCATATCCGTGCACTGGCCCTGTTGGCAGTCTTCCTCTCATAAGAGACCTTTCCCACCTGGATAATGAACAGAAAAGAGACAAGGAATGCCTCAGAGTGCAGTCATAACAGAGAAATCAATCAAAGCTTTTTTTGTAATAAGTTTCATATGAATAACGTACCAGAGTCTATTAGGATGAACGCTTAATGTTAATAGCTTTAAATCCAGCATAGCAGGAACAAAAAGTGTCTGAGCTCACAGGGAGATAGATTCTAGTGTTTTCTTTTTCTAAGAAACATGACTGACTGTGGCAGCAGAAATCAATCTGATCGACAAGAACTGGCTGTGGGATCCGCTCTTCTGCGGCAGAATATACTGAAATGAAGATCAGAAGGCAGGATATGGAGTGTAAGAGTCTCATTGGCCTAAGTTCAGAAGCTACTGTGATCTTAGAAGCCCTGATTAAAGCAGTATGAGATCAGTTTATTAATATATGCATTCCCTAATCCAAAGATGAGACAGAGATACTATTTTTTTCTGTTTAAATCATCTTTTCACAGTTGCCAAGTTGCTCAATACCAGGAATAAGCTTTTAAGCCAGTCCTGAATTTCTGACAATCTCATCCTGATGCTTAATGGGACTTGCAGCACTGATTACAATGGGTAAAATCAGGGACTTCAAATATCATACTGCATTGCAAGGCAAATTTAAATCCAGAACTGGCAAAAAGATCCCATTCCTGGAACTAGGTAACTTGGCAAATCTGTCTTTTACCCTCTAAAACTGAAACATTTGGAGGGTACTTCAATTGTATTTCTTCTGATTTTGCCAGAGTACATATGATCAACCAAGCTGAGTCATGTGGGCAAACAAGCCAGTCTGGAAGACAGAGGAGACAACAACCACAGAAATCTGAATTTAAAAGTGTTAGGGGTAAATAGATAGAAAAATACAAACATGACAGCAGAAAAAAACCACATGGCCTTTCTAGTCTGGCCTTCCATATCAACCACTACAAGAGTCCTCTTTTTTCCTTTAGAGATCTTCTGTGTTTGCCCCATGCTTTTTTGAATTCAGATTCTGTCGTCATCTCTACCACCTCCACTGGGAGACTATTCCACGGATCCACCACTCTATCCGTCAAGAAAAAGTTCTGCATATTACTCCTGAGTCTGTCCTAGGGTTGCCAACTGGCTCCAGATGCGCCCGACAGGCTTGATCCAGTCCTGTGTTTACCCCATTGCATGCAGGGACTTGTAGTCTTGCTTTTCTTATGTAGTGCAATGGGGAAATCAGAACTACATGTCCCTGCATGCAATGGAGTAAACGCAGGACTGGATCAAGCCTGTCGGGTGCATCTGGAGCCAGTTGGCAACCCTAGTCTGTCCCCTTTCACCCTCATCCTATGTCCCATTGTAGCAGAGCTTGCTTTCAATCAAAAGAGGCTCTCCTCCTGTGCATTTATTCCCTGGAGGTATTTAAATGTCTCAGTCATCACCTCTATTCCACCTGTCCTCTAAAGATTACATATTAAGATCCTTAAGTCTGTCCTCATATGCTTTATAATGTAGACCATTGACAATATTAGTAGCCACCCTCTTTACCAACTCCAACCTTTTGAAGGTGCGGTCTCCAGAACTGCACATAATACTCCAAATGAGGTCACACCAAAAACTTATAGAAAGGCACTATCATCTCCTTTGTTCTGCTGGCCATTCATCTCTTTATGCACCCAAGCATCCTTTTAGCTTTCACCATTATCTTTTCTACCTGTTTAACTACTTTAAGATCATCGGAAACAATCACGCCTAGGTCCCGCTCTTCTTTTGTGATCAGAAGTACTTCACCCCCTATACTACATCGCTCCCTTGGATTGCTGCAGCCAAAATGCATGACCTTGCATTTTTTTAACATTAAATCTCAGCTGCCAAATCTAGACCATTCTTAAATCTTAGCTAGATCCCTCCTCATGTTATCTACACCTTCCTGGGTGTCTACTGTATTGAAGATTTTGGTATCATCTGCAAAGAGGCAAACCTTACCTGACAACCCTTCTGCAATATCACTAACAAAGATGTTAAAAAGAATTGAACCAAGGACAGATCCCTTGGGCACACCACTGGTGACCTCCTTCTCCTCAGAGTGAGCTCCATTTACTTGTACCCTTTGTTGCCTTCCACTCAACCAATTTCTAACCCAAGCAGTTAACTTAAAGGTCCATCCCTAGGATGCTCAGTTTGTTTATAAGTTGCCTGTGAGGAACGGTGTCAAAGGCTTTACTGAAATCTAAATACACCACATCTAGGGCTCTCCCTCGGTCCAACTCCCTGGTCACCCAGTCAAAGAAATCAATCAGATTTGTCTGACAAGACCTGCCTCTGGTGAATCCATGCTGCCTCGGATCCGGTAATCTGCTGGACTCCAGAAACCTCACTTTCAGCAGCGCTTCCAATAATTTACTCACCATCAAGGTTAAACTAACCGGCCTGTAGTTTTCAACCACATCCTTACTTCCTCTTTTGTGTAAAAGGACCACATGTGCCTCTCTCCAGTCCTCTGGCATCACTCCCGACTCCAAGGAGGCAATGAAAAAGTCAGTCAGTGGAGCTGCTAAAATATCCCCAAGGAGGGGGGGGGGGGGGGGGAGAATGGGAGGGAGGCTTCTGGCCATACAGAATAGAAATATGTCTTAAATAAATAAACAGCTCCTGTCATTTCCCTATACACTGTATGTTGGAGAAACATTTATTCCAGAAAAGATTTTATTTTAGAGCAGCAGTATTGTAGTGGAATGTCTGCTTTGAATTTGTGGAACATCTTTGGCCTTGAAATGAACAATCCATGTGTGGTTTTTACCTGTAGTTTCTGAAGTAGGGACCTGGGATGTCAGTGAGCCTTCTCAGTACATAGTACGGAGGCTATACTTCTGTGACATTAGTTACATAAAAATGGCCTCTGTTATCTTTTATTGGGGGAAGGGATGGTTTCTACAGTGCAATGCATGAGAAAAAAGCAGACTGCTGGGAAAACATTAAAAACTAGCAGAGCTTTCTTCAAAGATGATCTCATATTGAAAGTAATTCTAAATACAGATAATATAAACTTAAGCATTAATTTAGCTCATTTGCTGGTAAAGCAGTAGAAGCAGATCAATGAAGGAGTGAAGTCAGTATCACAGCCTGCAAAGAGAAGTCGTTCTCATCACCGGGCTCATATGAGAGCTGCAAAAAGACAATAAAAAGTTGAGCAATAACTAATCGATAAATCAGGCTGAGAAAAAATTAAAGAAGAAATTCTATACAGTACTAGTGGAACTCAGTTTCTTAAGTACATGTGCATGTGGATCCAAAAAAACAACAAGCTGTCAGCTCGTACCAAGTCCCATGCATTCTATATGTGGCACATGTGACTGGAAAGAATCTCACGTATACACACAAAAGATTCCCTCCTGTCATGAATCCTGAGCTGGCCGCTGCGCCCTTCCCTTTCTTCTCCCACTGCTGGCTCCCTGAATCATTGTAAAGCAGCTGGGGGTGGCACGGGGTCTCAAAGCTCAGACATATGCTCAGACTCCTCTGAGTTTTGCCGCCTCCAGCAGGAAGCTTTTGAAAGAGGGGGCCTGACCCAGAAGAGTTTAAGCACATCTCTGCGCTCAGAGGACCTATGGCATGCATAGCTGCTATACAAGGATTCAGGACGGCCAACAGTGGTAAGGTGATGGTAGGGGGAGGGGAAAGATATTGGACACAGGGGAGAAGGAAAGATGAGGGGATACCTAGGGAGGAGAAGGGGAGATGCTGGAAATGGGCTGATACTAGGACTGGAGGATAGGACTGAAAAAGGGTTGGAACTGGAAGGGGACTGGTGGTGGGGAGCTGGGACTGGAAGGGAGCTAATTCTAGGACTGAGATCCTGGGTCTGGAAGGGGGATGATGTTGGCAAATGCTAGGGTCAGGGTGGGAAAAAGGGAGATGCTGGAGGAGTGACAAGAGAGAGGAGGACAGACATTGTGGGGAGCAGGGAAGAAGCAAAGCCATAACCAGAGGAAGATTGAGAGGGAGGCTAAGGAGGAAGCAAGACAAGATGAATGAATATTGGAGAAGGAAGCAAATGGGTAGGTGCTGGGGAAGGGGAGTAGGAAGTAGGAGGACAGGTACTAGTGATATGGGATGTGGGAAAACAGGGACTTTACTACTACTACAAGTGCTATTAATAATTTATATAGCGGTACAAGGCATACGCAGCGCTGTACAAACACATATAGAAGACAGTCCCCACTCATAGAGCTTACAATCTAGTTAAGACAGACACTACAATACAAGAGAAATAAGGGGTTCAGTAGGGAGAGGAGACACAAGAGTAACAAAAGATTAGGATCCAAAAGCGGCCTCAAGAGGTAAGCCTTTAGTAGAAGAAAAGGGCATAGAGAGAAGAAAGATAGAGGAGGAACAGAGTTCATGAGGAGGGGTGTAGGGAGAGAGAAGACAGAAAAGATAGTGAGAGGCAGTAGCGTGAATGGAGACTGGCTGGAGACTCTGGGTGAGAAAACAGAAGAAAGATTCTAAAGATAGGTTGGGTATTGGGAGTGTGAGGAACTGGAGCTTGGTGGGATTGTGAGTGGGATCTTTGAATTGTTTGGGGGGATAGTGGGGACTAAGAAATTGATCAGAGATTAGGAGGACAGTGGGGACAAGGTAATTAGGTGATGGGTTTGAGTAGGGTTGTGAGATCAAGTGCAGAAATATGGGGAGGGGAGAAGGTTTGAAGGACCTGAAGGGTTTGTGGAGGAGTTGGGAGGGGGGCAGTTGAAAAAGACAGAGTACTATGGAGTTTATGAGTGGCACAGGAAGGGACAGGTCTTTCATGAAGGAGGTGAGAGAGGGTAGAAATGGGAGACATGAAAGGGGAAATGGAATCCTGGAAGGGGGTAAGACATAAGAAAGGACCTGGATGTGGAGAGAGGATGAATGCTAGGGAATGAGCTGGCATTGATTAAGGAATGAGAGGCAGAAGGTGGTAGATGAGGCTTTGGAGGGGATGAGTGCTGAGGAAGAAATTGGGGATTAGAAAGTGGGTGAAAGAAAAGCGGGGAAATAGGATGATGGTGAAAGAATGAGACGGACATGAAATAGAAGGACTAGGGAAGTGAGGTTAGGCAACGGAAAGCTGGCAAGTAGTGAATGATGAAAAGAGGGAAACTGAAGACTGAAGGAGGGAGGAAGAGGAATGGAATGAAGCTATAGTTAGATAAAAGGCAAATGAGAAAAATAGAGAAAAAAAAAGATGAAACAAGGATCAATGCTGGAAAGAGATGCAGGTAAGGAAAGGACGAAGAAGACAGGGTGTGTGAAGAAACTGAAAATGGAAATGGGATCTTGGAAGAGGACTTAGAAGAAAACCAACAAGAGGAAGTAGAAAAGACAGACTGGGACCAGCCCAACTGGAAAAATAAAATGAACGGACAACAAAGGTACAAGAGAGTGTCCGTTTTTAGAGAAGAAATATGTCAGGTTTGAAAAAGTGCATTTCTTATAGTTCAGTACAGGAGGAAATGCATTTCTGTTTTTCTTTCTGCAATGTTTCACAGGGGTTTTCATTTTAATATTTGTTTCAAATTTTGTAGTTTCTTATTCTGCACTATGTGATCTGTGTTTTCTATGTGCAGCAGAGATGAGGGACTCTGGTAACATGTAGGTTCTCTATAGGAATCAGTAGTTCTGCTTGTTCTCTTTTCTAACTGGGGGTTACTGGTGTTCTAGAATATTTGCAGTGCTGATTTTCCATAGGTAGGGTTGGTGCAATTTGAGTTCTCGGTGCTAGTATTGAGTGTCCATTTGCAGGGTTTTGTGTTATGATGAAAAATGTCTATCAGTGGAAGGAGTTAGTGGCATTGTCACTGATGTGAGACCAGAATTTGAATAACAATTTTTGTACGTTGAGTTGTAAGTGAACACCCTACTTCTGCATCTGTTGTTGGGAGAGTTTTATTGGTGAGTCTGAGAGTGTTTCATATGAATGAATTATGCCTTATCAGACTGATATTCAAAGGCAATTAGATGTTTGCTGGCAAATGCATAATTAGCCTAACCGTGTACTTTTTAAAAAATATACAGATTATCTTGGACTGTTTCAACTGCAGAACGGCCAGATATTATCTGTATGCTTGTGGGGCATGTTAGGGGTAGAATGAGGGTAGGCCAGAAAATTATTCAGTAATATTCAGCCACTGTCCAGGCAAGTTACAGGTTTAGCTTAGGCCTGAGGAATATCAGATAAACAGAAAGGACAGGGTAGGAAGTAGGGGAGGAGGAGTGGCACTATATGTAAAAACTACTATTAAAGCTTTGGAATTACAGAGCTTAAAAGGGAGCGGGGAGACATTGTGGGTTAAACTAGAAAGAGGGAAAGAGAAATCTATTTACATTGGTGTGATATACAGACCTCCCTCACAAGAGGAAGAGGTGGACAGAGAGTTAATTGAAGACATGTGCAGCATTGCTAGGAAAGGGGAACTGCTACTGATAGGAGATTTCAATATGCCAGATGTTGATTGGCACATTCCTGCTGCAGTATCATCTAGAAGTAAGGAGATCCTGGATTCTCTACAGGGAGAACTATTCAGGCAATTGGTAACAGACCCCACACGTGAAGGGCCAATACTGGACTTGGTGCTTACCAATGGTGAAAGTGTTTCTGATGTTGTAGTGGGAGATCATTTTGCATCTAGTGATCACCAGATGGTGTGGTTCAGTATTAGGACTAGGGCTGTTAGAATCCATTCAAAGGCGAAGATCTTAGACTTTAGGAAGACTAACTTTGCGAAGATGGGCCAATACCTCAGGGAGTCGTTAGTTGGATGGGAACAGCTGAGGGATGTAGAAAAACAGTGGGAAAAACTGAAAGGGGATATTTTAAGGGCAACCAACCTTTTTGTTAAAATGGTAAATAAAGGTAAAAGGAAAAGGAGACCGCTATGGTTTTTGAAAGAAGTAGCTGAAAAAGTGAAGAAAAAGAGGGAGGCCTTCATGAAATACAAAAGATTACAGAGAGAGGAAGACAGGCATCTGTATTTGGAAAAACTTAGAGAAGCTAGCAAAGTAGTCAAGAAGGTAAAGATTCAAAAGGAGGAGGAAATAGCCAATGCAATAAAATGGGGGGATAAGACTTTTTTCAGATATATTAGTGAGAAGAGGAAGGGCAAGAGTGGTACTGTCAGACTCAAGGGTGCAGGGGAGGAATATGTAGAAGCTGATAAGGATAAAGTGGAATTGCTTAACAAATATTTTTGTTCTGTGTTCACAGATGAAGAACCAGGAGCAGGACCTCAGAAAACACCCACAAATAGGAACAGAAGCAAAGGACATCTTGAACAATTTTCAAAAGACTGTGTTCGTGAGAAACTATCTCAACTTAAAGTAGACAAAGCGATGGGACCGGATGGGATACACCCGAGAATACTGAGGGAACTTGGGGACGTTCTAGCAGCTCCACTGACTGACCTTTTCAATGCCTCGTTGGAGTCGGGAGTGGTGCCAAAGGACTGGAGAGAGGCTCATGTGGTGCCTTTACACAAAAGCGGAAGTAAGGATGTGGTTGAAAACTACAGGCCGGTTAGTTTAACTTCGGTGGTGAGTAAATTATTGGAAACGCTGCTGAAAAAGAAAATAGTGAGGTTTCTGGAGTCCAGCGGATTACAGGATCCGAGGCAGCATGGATTCACCAGAGGCGGGTCTTGTCAGACTAATCTGATTGATTTCTTTCACTGGGTGACCAGGGATTTGGACCGAGGGAGAGCCCTAGATGTGGTGTATTTAGATTTCAGTAAAGCCTTTGACACTGTTCCTCACAGGCGACTTATAAACAAACTGAGCACCCTAGGGATGGACCCTAAAGTTACTGCTTGGGTTAGAAATTGGTTGGGTGGGAGGCGACAAAGAGTACAAGTAAATGGAGCTCACTCTGAGGAGAAGGATGTTACCAGTGGTGTGCCCCTGGGATCTGTTCTTGGTCCGATTCTCTTTAACATCTTTGTTAGTGATATAGCGGAAGGGCTTTCAGGTAAGGTTTGCCTCTTTGCGGATGATACCAAAATCTGCAATAGAGTAGACACCCAGGAAGGGGTAGATAACATGAGGAGGGATCTAGCTAAGCTTGAAGAATGGTCTAGAATTTGACAGTTGGGATTTAATGTTAAAAAATGTAAGGTCATGCATTTGGGCTGCAGCAATCCAAAGGAGCAATATAGTATAGGGGGTGAAGTACTTTTGTCCACTAAAGAAGAGCGGGACCTATGCGTGGTTGTGTCTGATGATCTTAAAGTAGCTAAACAGGTAGAAAAGGCGACGGCAAAAGCTAGAAGGATACTTGGGTGCATACGGAGAGGAATGGCTAGCAGAAAAAAGGAGGTGATAATACCTCTGTATAAGTCTTTGGTGCGACCTCATTTGGAGTATAGTGTGCAATTCTGGAGACCGCACCTTCAAAAGGATGTGAACAGGATGGAGTCGGTGCAGAGGGTGGCTACTAAAATGATTAGTGGTCTTCATTATAAAGTATATGAGGACAGACTGAAGGATCTTAATATGTACACCTTAGAGGAAAGGCGGGATAGAGGTGATATGATTGTGATGTTTAAATACCTCCGTGGCATAAATGTTCAGGGAGAGAGCCTCTTTCAATTGAAAGCAAGTTCTGCTACGAGGGGACATGGGATGAGGGTGAAGGGAGATAGATTCAGGAGTGATATGCGGAAATATTTCTTTACGGAAAGAGTAGTGGATCCATGGAATAGTCTCCCAGTGGAGGTGGTAGAGATGAGGACAGTAACTGAATTCAAAAAAGCATGGGACAAACACAGAGGATCTCTAAAGGTAAAAAGGGGACTGTTGTAGTTGCTATGGAAGGACAGACTAGATAGGCCATGTGGTCTTTTTCTGTCGTCATATTTCTATGTTTCTATGTTTCTGTGTTTCTATGTTTCAATGACCACGCCTTCATGTTCTCTATATTCAGCGCTGCTTCCAACATGGATAGTGACACAGATTAAGTTAAATGGGAGGGAGGCATTTATCAGACCAGTGGACTGAAAATTGACTCCTTTTTGTGCAGCTTGTACTGCAAGATCAGAGTCAAGGTGGGCAGGGGCACAAAAGCAAAAGATGGCGGAGGGTGCTGCACACCCATGAGCCAGCCCTGTCTTGAACCCCTGAGAATTTGGTGTAGATAGGACGCTAAACATAAAAGTAATTGGATAATGAGGGGGAAGACGCAGGCATATACACACACACACACACACACACACTCCAGTTGAGAAGCCTTCCCTTTGAAAAGTGACCTGTGTGAGAATGGATTGATTACAGGAAGCTGTTTGAGGCGTGCACAGGTCCTACTGAGGGAACTCATTCCTAGGCTGGCCAAACAGAACAAACCTCTGCTGAGTTAGTGAATCTCTTTCAGTCTGACATGAAATAACTCAGAGAAAAGTTGGGAGCTACGATGGGCTTACTTATAAATCTTAAAATTCCTCCAAAAGCTATTAGCCAGAAAATGAATGAAATGTTCACTGGAAATAAGAACATAACATACACCATATTGGCTCAGACCAAAGGTCCATCAAGCCCAGTATCCTGTTTCCAACAGTGGCTAATCCAGGCCACAAGTACCTGGTACACAGATTCCATACTGCGTATCGCAGGGGTAAGCAGATTTCTCCAGTCCTATTTAATAATGGTTTATGAATTTTTCTTCCAGGAACTTGTCCAAATGTCTTCTAAACCCAGCTACACTAACGGCTTTTACTACATCCTCCGAATTTGATTACGTGTTGAGTGAAAGAATATTTTCTCCAATTAGCCTTAAATGTGCTACATGGTTACTTCATTGCATGTCCTTTAGTCTTTCTAACTCTTTGAAGGATTAAACAACTGATCTATGCTTACTCGTTCCACTCCACTCATTGTTTCATAGACCTCTGTGATATCTCCCCTCAGATGTCTCTTTTCCAGGTTGAAGAGCCCTAATCTTTTTAGCCTCTCCTCATACAAGTATCCTTCGATCCTCTTTACTATTTTAGTGGCTCTTTCCTGTACCTTTTTTGATTCTGCTATATCCATTTTAAGATATGGCGAACAGAACTGCACACAATATTCAAGGTGCAGTCGTACCATGGAATGATACAGAGGCATTATAATATCCTTTGTTTTATTCTCCATTACTTTCCTTATTATTCCTAGCATTCTATTTCCTCTCCTAGCCACCGCTAAACACTGAGCACAGTGATGCCTAGATCCATTTCCTAGGTTGTGATTCCAAATGTGGAACCTTGTATCATGTAACTATAGTTAGATTTGTTCTTCACGTGAGTGCATAACTTTTCACTTGTCCAGATTATTTTATTTATTTAGCTATTTTTATATATCGCTTACTCTACAAGACTAAGCGGTTTACATAAGGACTACAAAAAGGGACTGCTACTTCTGGAGAGAGATCTGCAATTGTTAAGTATTTACTTCTGAGAATTTTTCTAAATCTTGGTGAAAAAGGAATTATTTAGATTAAAGCTGATTAATCTGTGAATCCAGTGTATTTGTTAAATCAGTCAGGGCCTAGTATCAGTAAAGAGCTTGCAGTTTAAGTTTAAAACCCAGCATAGAGCTTCTAGTTTAAATTTAATACTCAGTCAGGGCCTAGCAGCAGCAAAGAGCTTTCAGTTTAAATTTAAGACACAGCAGAGAGCTTTCTGGTTAAATTTAGATCCTAAGACTCCCTCTATCTAAACAAGGGCTGTGGGACTTCCCCTGGAGATTGGTCACAGATTACCTTAGAAGCACAGGACAGGGTACTGTGTAGCAGCCAGCTTTTAATAAGTCTTCTTTCCCTCCCTCCCTCCCTGACAACCATCCACCCCTTGGATAATCGTAGCTTTATAGGTGCTTAAACCTCATAAAAGAAAGGAGGTCCCATCTTCACTCTCAGATGCAGCTGCTTATTCTCATCAGGCAGAAACAAGTCCAAACGTGGAGTAAGGAAAGACCAATCTTTATTATGTGTGACTGGGAACACCCAACACAGGCCGTATTTTGTTGCCTTCGTCAGGGGTAATACATCTGGCACACTAAAATCATGAATACATAAATAAACAAAGAGAATCATATCTAAAAACATCATTAAAAAGAAGTTAAAAATTATATACAGATAAATGTATATAATGGTACAAATAAATAATTACATAAATAAATAAAAATCAAATGAGTATATTGATCACCTACAGGGATAAAATATGACAACAGTCATAAAACAGAGGATTATGTAACAACCTCCATACATATTGTGTACATGGGGGCAACACATACATCTATGTAAACAAAATAAATAAAAGCCTATATGATTTTTATTTATTTATGTAATTATTTATTTGTACCATTATATACATTTATCTGTATATAATTTTTAACTTCTTTTTAATGTATTCATGATTTTAGTGTGCCAGGTGTATTACTCCTGATGAAGGCAACAAAACACGGCCTGTGTTGGGTGTTCCCAATCACACATAATAAAGATTGGTCTTTCCTTACTCAACGTTTAGACTTGTTTATTCTCATCTACGTGGTAGTTCTGCTTCCTACAGTGCTATTCTCATCAGGCATACATTAAGGACCTGAGATTAATTAAGCTTCAGTTGAACAAAGTACATTAAACGTATTAGGTATAGCTTTTTTAGTATAATTATCCCCAACAACCCTTAGTAAGTAAAGAACTAATACCTTAACACCTAAACACAACCTTAAAACTAAGATGCAGACAGCAGTCCAGCAGTGAGATGGGGGTTTTCCAGTCTTTTGTATTGAGTGTCACATGTATGATTTTCTCCCAGTTGGTGAGGGGTCTTACGTGTGCACAAGGTGCATGGAGCTCTTTACTCTCAGGGAATGAGTCCAATTTCTTGAGACCAGAGTAGCAGACTAGGAGGACATAAGGAAGACAGAGAGGAACATAGACGAGACCTACAGGGATATAGTCCTGAAGTCCCACCTCCAGTCTGGCAGCATCCCTGTTGCCAGGGAGGAGAGAGGTCACGTGACAGGAGAGCATCACCCTGGTGTAGCAGGAAGTGATCCTGTAACTAGGACCTGTCCTCTAGGTGATCTAAAACTCTCTCTCACCAAGAAGGTTTCTCCAGGGCCATGTGCCCACGAGGGAAGGGTTAGGACAGCCGTTATAGTTGGTGATTCATTCATTAGGCATGTAGATAGCTGGGTGGCTGGAGGACGTGAGGATTGCCTGGTAATATGCCTGTCTGGTGCAAAGGTAGCGGACCTCACGTGCCACCTTGACAAGATTTTAGATAGTACTGGGGAGGAGTCTGCTGTCTTTGTACATGTCAGTACCAATGACATAGGAAAGTGTGGTAGGGAGGTTCTGGAGACTAAACTTAGGCTTTTAGATAGGAAGTTGAAATCCAGAACTTCCAGGGTAGCATTCTCTGAAATACTTTCCGTTCCATGCGCAGGACCCAAAAGATAGGTAGAGTTCTGGAGTCTCAATGCTTGGATGAGACAGTGGTGCAAGGATGAGGGTTTTGGATTTGTTAGGAACTTGGGAACATTCTGGGAAAGGAGGGGGCTCTTCCGAAGGAATGGGCTCCACCTTAACCGGGATGGAACCAGGCTGCTGGCATTAACCTTCCAAAAAGAGATAGAGAAGCTTTTACAATAGATAATAGGAGAAAACTATAGTCGCCCAAGAGCGCATGGTTCAGAACAATGTATTCTTGAAGGATACTAGCAAAAGACTGAAGTTAGGGCATATCAGCAGAGAGGTTCCAATAAAGAAAGAAATAGCTCAAATGCCCTTGAATGCAGAGCAGACAGAGCTTAAAGATTCCAAATAATCCCTGCCTACCGATAGCCAGATTAATATGAATAAAATACAGACTCTAAAATGCTTGTATGCAAATGCTTGAAGTTTAAAAAATAAGATGGGAGACTTGAGGCTTTAAAGCCAAAAAAAGCCTCCTCCGAAGCTGGGTACTACGTGCCACATCGGGAAAAATATTTATAAGGTGACCGCAAAACGTTGTAGCTTTATATTTAAAGAAAGCCTTAAGAATAGATTGTTTTGCATCCAAAGTTTTGAATGTCACCAACAAGGTAGCCCGGGTACTTATTGTATCTGTGGAGTCCTCTAGAAAAGCTGTTAAATTCGAAATGGAAGGTTCAATTACATCTAAATCCCCGTTCGCTGAAGAAACCTTTTTCACCGCAGAGGAAATATAATACATTTGTGAGAACGCAAAAGGCTCACTCAAATGCAAGACCTCTCTCAAATACTTGTCCAGAAGAATTAAGGGAGCTAAGAGAGAGGTATGTGGAAAATTTAAAAAACGCAAATTATAAAGACGTATAGAATTTTCCAATGCCTCTACTTTACTATGCAAGATTAACGAATCCTTTATGCCAGCCACATTCGCAGAATGCAACGGGCTAACCTGGGATTCAAGCCTAGTACACGTAGCATCAACATAGGAAACTTTATCATCAAGCTGCTTCAGGTCTTGCAGCTGGGTGCTACTTTCTTTCTTAGATTCCCTTGAAAGTGTGTTATAAATTATGAGGGTGATTCATTTATTTTTACCGATGTTTCTCACTTGGAAAAATTTATTGCAGATAGGAGAGTGAGGGAATAGTAAGGGGAGTGTAGTCGTTGATTTGCCTCCGGTTAGGTGGGTTGTATGCCTTATTTTCTTATTTGTATCTTGATTATTGTAACGCCTCAGTCGAATCTCAGATATGTGGGCTAAATCAGATCTGTTACTTTGTATAGATGTTTCTATGGATCGGAATAATTTTTCTTTTCTTTTTTTCTGATTGTCTTTATATTTAGTTGGTGTTAAACTGATTAAAAACTTTAATAAAAAAAAATAAGGTGGGAGAGTTAGAATATATAGCACTAAATGAGAGGTTAGATATGATTGGTATCTCAGAGACATAGTGGAAAGAGGACAACCAGTGGGACACTGTGATACCTAGGTACAAACTATACCATAATGATAGAGCAGATCAAATTGGTGGAGGGGTTGCGGTCTATGTTAGAGAGAGCATTGAATTACAAAGGATTAAATTTTGCAGGAAACAAAATTCACTGTAGAATCTCTATGAATTGAAATTCCATGTAAAAAGGGGAAGGGGAAGGCGATGGCAGTGGGGGTGTACTATTGTCTGCCTGGCCAGAATATACAAACGGATGATGAAATTCTCAAAGAAATCAGGGAAGCTAACAAAAGTTACAGCACAGTAATAATAATGGGTGATTTCAATTACCCCGGTATCAACTGGGTCAGTGTCACAGCAGGACATGCCAGGGAGGTAAAGATTCTAGATGAAATAAATGACTGCTTCTTGGAGCATCTGATTCATGAATCAATCAGAGGGGAAGCCATATTGGACCTAGTCTTTAGTGGAACACAAGAGCTCGTGCAAGAGATAAGGGTGCTGGGGCCACTTGGGAATAGTGATCAAAGCATGATCGCGTTTGATTTAAAAAATGGAGGAGGGAGGGTAACGAAATCCAGAATACTATCTTTTAACTTTCAAAAGGGAGACTATGATAAAATGAGAAAAATAGTTAAGAAAAAATTAAAAGGAGCAGATGCAAAGATTAAAGATTTACATCAAGCCTGGGTATTGTTTAAATATACTCTCTTGGAAGCCCAGACCAGCTGTATTCCATGCTTTAAGAAAAGTGGAAGGAAGTCCAAAAAAATGCCAGCATGGTTTGCAGGTGAGGTCAGAGAGGCTGTTGCCAAAAAAGCATCTTTCAGGAAATGGAAAAAGAAGCCAAATGACAAAAACTGGAAACAACACATGCTCTGGCAAGTTAGATGCAAGGCATTGATAAGGCAGGCAAAGGGAGAATTTGAAAAAAAGCTTGCCAGGGAAGCAAAAATGCATAATAAAAACATTTTCAAGTATATTCATGGCATAAAACCTGTGAGACAGTTAGACCACTGGATGATAGAGGAGTAAAAGGGGCACTAAGTGAAGACAAGGCCATAGCAGAGCGACTGAATGAATTCTTTGTTTTGGACTCTACTGAAGTAGATGTAGGTAATTTACCCATGCCTGAAATGGTATTTAAAGGTGATATAGCGGAAGAATTGAAAGAAATATCGATAAACTGGGAAGATGTATTATAACTATTAGATAAACTGAAAAGTACCAAATCACCTGGACTGGATGGTATAAATCTAAGGGTATTGAAAGAACTGAAATATGAGATTGCAGACCTACTACTAGTATCTGTGAACTATCATTAAAATCAACTGTAGTACTGGGAAAAATGGTAGAAACCATTATAAAGAATAAAATTACTGATCATGTATATTGTCATGGTTTAATGGGAGAAAGCCATCATTTATTTAGCCAAGGAAAGTGTTGTCTTACTAATCTGATATATTTTTTTGAAGGTGTGAATAAACAGATAGACAAAGGTAAGCCGGTTATAGTGTATCTGGATTTTCAGAAAGGGTTGGACAAGGTCCCTCATGAGAGACTCTTGGCGAAATTATAAAGTCATATGATAGGAGGCAGTGTACTATTGTCAGTGGAGGCAGTGTAGTATTGTGGATCAGAAAATGGTTAAAAGTTAGAAGGCTGAGAGTAGGGCTAAATGGCCTTCACTTGGTTTGCAGCTTGTCATGCTGTGAGGGCTTGTATGCATCAGTGATGCTGAGGGCTAAGCTATCAGTAGTTTAACTACTGGCAGGGTCTCCCAAGATGGACAGGTCTCAGCTGAGGTGCCAGACCAAGACAAACCACCCATCTGGATAGCAGCAGAATGGGACAGTGTTGGCTGTGGAGGATCACATTTCTGTGACAATGGCAACAACAGTAAACTTAAACTGCATGGAGGAAAGGCCCGGCAATCTACTTCTGCATCTTGCCATGAAAACCAATGGATAGTCACAACAAAAGAAATTGTACAATAGCGATGGAAGATGAGACCCCCACGTCGGAAGGCACTCAACTAGCTACTGGGGAGGAGCTGAAGACTTTTCAGAGTAAAGCCAGTATTTATGATGTGGTTGGATCAAAGCCCTCAGGACGTCTGACTGCTGATGTAGCTGTGCATGACATGAGAGTCAGAAGCTGTAAAGATATCTTACATATTGGGACATGGAATGAAGGGAAGCTGGAACTGATCAAGAATGAAATGAAACGTGTACAACTTGATCTGTTGGCTGTCAGTGAACTGAAATGGATTGGCATTGGAAAATATGGACTTGGCAACAGAAATGAAGCTGGAGAAAGACTGATAGAATCCTGCAGCAAGACAGGACAAGGAAAAGTACTACAATGACACATGCCAGGAAATAGAAACAGAAACTATTAGAGGAAGAATAAGATCGGCTTTACTAAAGCTGCGAGAGTTAAAGAAAACATTCCAGCCTCAAATTGCAGTGTTGCAAGATGCTCAAGGTCATATGTTGAATGATGCTGACAATATCAAGAAAATGTGGAAAGAATATACAGAATTTTTATATGATAAAGATCAAGTGGACCAACAGCCATTTCAACCTGTACCTTATGATCCGGAATCATTAGTGATGAAAGAGGTCGAAGCAGCATTGAAAGCCTTATCAAAGAACAAAGCATGGAAGTATTACAGCAATCTGATGCAGCTGTTACCGTACTTACAAGGCTCTGCCAAGAAATTTGGAAAACATCATGGCCAACTGACTGGAAGAGATTTGTGCTTATACCAATACTAAAGAAAGGTGATCCAACTGACTGTGGAAATTATCGCACAATTGCTCTGATACCACATGCCAGCAAGATTCTGCTGAAGATTATTCAACAGAGACTGCAACTATACCTGGAACAAGAACTATCTGAGGTGCAAGCAGGGTTCAGGAAAGGGCGAGGAACGAGAGACATCATCGCAGATGTGAGATGGATCCTTGAAAAGACTAAAGAATACCAAAAGGAAATCTATTTGTGTTTTATCGACTACAGCAAGGCTTTTGACTGTGTAAACCATGAGAAACTCTGGGCCACATTAAGAAGCATGGGTATACCAGAACATCTGATTGTTCCCTTGCCCAATCTGTACATTGATCAAGAAGCAACAGTTCGAACAGAACAAGGAGAAACAGAATGGTTTAAAATAAGCAAAGGTGTATGAGAAGGCTGCATACCTTCCCCCTACCTGTTTAATTTATATGCAGAACAAATAATTATCAGAGAAGCAGGATTGTATGAAGACAACAGAGGTGTGAAGAATGGTGGAAGACTCATCAACCACCTTCGCTATGCTGAGGATACCACATTACTGGCTGAAAGTGAAGATGATCTGAAACATGTGCTTCTCGTGATGAAGGAACATAGTCTTAAAATGGGCTTGCACCTTAATATAAAGAAGACAAAGATCATGACAACTGGCAAAATCAATAAGTTCATTGTTGAAGGAGAAGAAATTGAAATCGTGGACAACTTTAACCTACTTGGATCAGCTATCAATGAAGAATCAACAAGCAGTCAAGAAATCTGACGACGCATTGATCTTGGCAGAATGGCTATGAAAAACCTAGACAAGATTCTCAAGAGCAGAGATGTCTCTCTCCATAAGATTCAACTCATTCAAGCCATGGTATTTTCAATAATATCATATGGATGTGAAAGCTGGACAGTGAAAAAGATAGACGGGAAGAAAATCGATGCCTTTGAATTATGAAACAATCAAATGCTAGAAAAATTACTCCAAAATAACAAATTAATTCAGAAAAAATAGGAGGGTTTCTAATTCAAAAAACACTTTCAATGCTCGGAAGTGGTCTCAGACTATGCGGCTGCCGTGTTCTGGAGATTAAATGCTCAAAATATCCAGCGGCGCCTGTTAGCATCAATGACACCTTCCGGCTTGACTTTTCAAATATTCTCTAGACCCTCTCCCAATGGTGCTTCACATCGGATTAAATTGCACACTTAGCTTTCCATGCAGAAAAACATTTTTTCTTTTGTTTTCTTAAAGCAAAAGCGTTTTCTTAAAAGCACGGCGTTTTTTTTGGGAACAATGATTAGAAGAGTGCAATACGAGAAGTAAAGAAGAACGCATGCTTGTTTAAGGAAGTTGTGCAGCGCTTCGGTCAAGTTTGGTTAAACACTTGGCTGTTTAAGACGTATCCCCTGAAGAACCTCATGAAGTTGAGAGAAATGCAGTCATGACATTGTATGTGAGGCGTTGGGAGAAAGAAGAAATCATTTTTTATGATATGCTTTAAGAAACATCTCTGCTCTTGAAAATCTTGTCTAGGTCCTTCATAGCTATTCTGCCTAAATCCAGCAGCCTTGCCTCACCTAACACAGCCACTGTGTTTCATTTCTGACATCAGGGGTAGCCAGCAAAGAACAAAAAGTATTTTATTTTTAATTTTTATTGATTATAATATGCCAACTTTGAGAATTTGCTTTTGATATTGTTCCTGTGTTGGGATCTATTCTGTAGAAATCTGGTTTGTTCTCTTATGGGATACTGTTTCTGTAAGCATCTTTAAAATACAATCAAATTGTTTCCAGATGTATGTATATAATTCAATATTAGAAGTGATTAACATGCAACACATAAACACAGAAGTCAGAAAGTCCTTTTTGGCACTATGTAAATGTCGCTCTTCCCGTCCGTCCTCGATCCTTTTGCTATGACCTCTCTGTTGCTTAGCTGCATTATCACTTGTCTTGATTATTGTAATTACATTTATGCTGGGATATCTCTCTCTTCACCAAAACATCTTCAAGCAGTTCAGAATACAGCTATTCGCATGTTATTGTTCACAGGAAAGTTTATGTTATGTCACTTCTGAAATTGCACCATTGGTTGCCAATCTGAGCTTGAGTCCAATATAAGCTGTTGACATTAGCACACAAGGTCCCTTCTTCTGGCTCTCCTGCTTGTCTATTCTCATATCTCACATTCTTACTCCATCCCGGGCCCTTCCCTCCTTTCATGATAAAAGGCTTCTTATCCCCCCTCAGTAAAGCTCTAGAAACTAGAATCTACATGTCCATCTCTTTGGTTTTTCCTGCCTTGATCTCTCCATCTTGAATCTTCCTACACATCATTCAAAACTCAGCTCAAAACACATCTCTTTTCATGGGTTTTCAGAGCCTAGATTGCCCGGACATAAAACAAACCTCCTCCCCTGTCTCCCCTTCCCTCTCCTTTCTGCTACAACTATTGGTTTTCTATATCCCTAGTCTCCTCTGTCCTATCAGTTAATGGGGTTCCTTTGTATTTTCCTTGCTTTTAAGCTTGTAACCTGCTCTAAAACAGAGCGGTGGTATATAAACATAAACAGACCTGCTAACCGCGTTAATTGCAGTGAGCGGGATATTCAGCAGTACTAACGTAATTAGTGCCGCTGAATATCGTAGGTGCCCTGCTGCACGCGCCAATGCAAACTGACTAGCATCAGGGCATATCAGGAGCAGAGCGGAGGCAGCACCCGGGGGTAGCCAGGCAGTGGTCATATTCAGCCGTTGCCCAGTTATCCCTCGGTGGTGAAAGTCAGGCGTGCTAAAGGCTGGACCAACTTTTGCCACCGAAGCTAACTGGCCAGAGGCTGAATATTGCCGCTGAGCGTTAAGTTTCTTGGCTGTCCAGCTGACTCGGTTATTCAGTGCCGGTGGCACTAGCCTTGAATATTGAGATCTAGGGTTGAGCAGCAACGGCTAGCTGCTGTAATATCGGGCCTATAGAGTTTAAAATATCTTAAAGTGTCATTCACGATGCAGACTACCTAGGGGCACTCAAGGTTATTGCTAGTAAGAGTGTAATCTGCATGGCTCAAGCTTATATGCCCAGTGCCCAGTCATGTCAAACTTGCCTGACACCCCCCCCCCCCCCACAAGAATTATTTCAGGCTGTTCCACTGGCTTATGTCAGCTTCAGGAATGTTTATTTCTTACATCTTTGCATCTTTCTCAGAGTAGGTAAAAATGTGCTTCTGTTTCTCTCCGGGGTTGTACTGCTCATAGCCTGACTTCTCAGAGTTTCCGTTTTCGTATTTTTTCCTGCGTAATTTCCTGCTAATTTCCGAACCCTTATTTTGCATTTGGTGTGGCTGAAGTGAAGGATCCTGATAACATCTAGTGTCTGTACAGAGATAGATAAGTCTTGCTTCTTCCATTTTCCCAGTAAGAGGTGTGATAGTAAACGAGGTGGGGGAATATTTACAATGATGCCTTTTCATAAGGGGCACAGCTACAGTTGGAGCAGGTCACAGGGTCATCACCCGCCCCCCCCCCCCTCCTAAGAACAGCCATGCATGTGAGTACCAGGACCTTCTTTCTAGAACAAGAGCACTGAGTAGATATAACAGTCATCTCAGAAACCTGGTGGAAGGAGGATAATCCATAGGACACTGTGATAGCAGGGTACAAATTATAGCACAATGATAGGGTAGATCAAATTCTATGTTAAAGGGGCATTGAGTCGAACAACAAGCGTTCTACAGGAAACAGAATACACTGCAGAATTTTTATAGACAGAATTCCATATGTAAAGGGAATAATGATGGGGGTGTACTACCGTTTGCCCAGCCAGAATGAATGGACAGATAATGAAATGTTGGAAAAAATTAGAGAAGCTAACCAATTTGGCAACACAGCACCATTGTGTGATTTCATTCATTGGCCCATTATTGACTGGATAAATGTTGCTTCAGGACATGTCAGGGAGATAGATTTCCTAGATGAACTAGACTGCTTCATGGAGCAGTTGGTTTGAGGAACCAACACAAAGGGAAGCTATTTTTGACCTAGACCCTAGTGGGCATGGGATTTGGTGCAAGAGTCAATAATGTTAGCGGCACTTGGTAACAGTGATCATAAAACGATCAAATCTGACTTAATAACTGGAGAGAGGATACCAAGGAAATCTGCTGAACTAGCATTTAACTTTCAAAAGGAAGACTGAAATGAGGAAAATGGTTAGGAAAAGCTAAAAGGGGCTGCTAGTGGTTACCAGATGTATTCCATGTATTAAAAATAGTGGAAGGAAGGCCAAATGACAGTCAGCATGGTTAAGAAGTATTGTGAAAGAGGGTATATAGCCAAAAGAACATCTTTCAAAAGTTGGAAAAAGGATCAGAAAGAAGAAAGCATTGATAAAGAAGGCAAAAAGAAACTTGCGGTAGAAGCAAAACTCATAACAAAATCTTTTTCAGGTATATGCAAAGCAAGAAACCTGTGAGGGAGTCAGTTAGATCATTAGATGATTATGGGGTAAAAGGGACATTTAGCGAGGACAAGACCATAATGTCTTCACTAAACAAATTCTTTGCTTCAAATTTACTGAGAAAATATAAAGGAATTGCCAATGCCAGAAATAGTATTTAATGTTGGTGATTCAGAGGAACTGAAACAAATCTCAGTGAACCAGGAAGATGTAAAAGCCCAAACTGACAAAATAAAGACTAGCAAATCACTTGGACCAGATGGTATAACCCTAGAGTTCTGAAAAAAACTCAAAAATGAAATTGCAGATATACTATTAGTAATCTGTGATTTTTCATACAATTGTCTACAGTACCTTAAGATTGGATAGTGACCAATGCTACACCAGTTTTATAAAGGGATCCAGGGGTGATCTGGGAAACTACAAACTGATGAGCCTGAAAACAATGCCGAGAGTCAATGCAAAATAGAGTCAATGCATCTGCAGCCAGAAAAACCTCCAGCAATGCTAGTGTGCAGGACCGGCCAGTTTTCTAATATAGCTATGAAAGAATGAAGTTGATCCAGGGGATTCAGATCCACCAGATCTGCCAGATCTACCGTAACTTGATTCTTTCACTGCTGAAAAAGAACCTGACTGGTGATGCACACTAGCGCTGGGCCACATTTAAATCCCCAGTGCTGAGTAGGTATAAGCTAGATCTTCTGTGAATCCAGTTTAAGGTAGTATTATGTCGATTCGGAGACTCTGAGTGATCGGGAGGATCTGTTTTTTAGCCAGACCCTTTGCGTCGCTTTTCTCTTCTGCTAAACTCATTTTACAGCAGGTTTTGCTGAGCTGGGTAGTTTGTGTGTTCAAGAAGCTGTGTTTTGGTTTCCTCCTGCAGTTTTTTGGCCTAACATTTTTGCTGAGAAATCGTTTCTTACTTTTTTGGAATTTTATGTTTGGTGGGGAAGAGAGGATTGTTCCTGGAAAGATTCCTGTCAAAGCATTGAGCTTTGACAGGAATCACTGTAAATAGCCCACCCTGTATATCACTGTAAATAGCCCACCCTGTATATCACTGTAAATAGCCCACCCTGTATATAGCTCAAACAAATCAAGCACCCAACACATCCCTCACACAACTAAGTTTTATCCTCACTGCATGTACAACACACACACTTTACCTGATTGCTTGCTGTGATACCACCTTGATTATTAAGATAAGGCGGTTTAGAAATACTGTTAAATAAATAAATAAATTAAATAAATTGAGCTTAGAACAGACAGAACTTTTGGTTGTATGAATGAGATAAGCTGGGACTTTAGATCCTTCTATGGAAACTTGCTGACTTTTTAAAGAATTTATTTTTGCTATGAAAAAGCCTGTTTTTAAGCGTTTGCCTTTAGACAGAAATATACACAGCTCTGAATTACTTACAGGGACTTGTCTGGTTTTTCCCTTTCCTGTTGGCTCTTTAAAGACAAGTCAGCCTGAGTTTAGGTATCTGGAAGCTGACTTGAATCCTGTGATGAGACTAAATAAAATGAGTGAACCCGGCGATGTGAATGAGACTAGAGAAACCTAAATATCTTCTATTTTGATTCTAGTTAGTTAGGAAAAAAAATTCCAAAATTTCAGAAGACTCATTTTTTTTTCCAGAGGGTAGGTAGCGAAGGTTTTGCCTTGTTGATTTGTTTAAGTTAGGAAGTGGGTTTATGACCTTGGCTTTACCAAGTGAAGAAGAGGACAGACCAGGCCCTGAGGAGCAAGAGGTTCCCCAGATCATTACATCACCTTACTAAGGTTGCCAACTGTCTTAAGATGCGCCCCACAGGCTTGATCCAGTCCTGGGTTTACCCCGTTGCATGCAGGGATTTGTAGTCTTGCTTTTCTTATAAAGTGCAATGGAGAAATCGGAATACATGTCCCTGCATGCAATGGGGTAAACCCAGGACTGGATCAAGCCTGTTGGGCTCATCTGTAACCAGTTGGCAACCCTACACCTTACTCATGAGCTGAATTAGCAGCAGGGACTCCAGAAATGTCCTCATTGTAAGAGTAGAGGAGCACTTTGGTGCTCTGCCACACGATATTACATTCAGTCAAGGTGCAGGCGTCAGAGAATGCAAAGGGATGAGGGAGGGCAGAACCTTCTTATCACACACAAACACTGCTAAGTACAGTTACAAAAAATGTAGTTCCCATGGCAACCGGCCCTGACCTGCAGTACATAACCTGATAAATGACAAATTTAGGAAGCAGATTGCCGCAGGCCATACAGGGTGACATTTGGAAGACTCTAAGTGGGAACTTTGCTGAAGAGATAATGTAGAAGGCAGTTAGTGGAAACCTTTTAACATTTATGGACGAGAAAGTCTGCAGAGTGAGGAGAGTCAGTATTGGTGATGTCTATGAAGGGCTGAGAAGGTCAAAACTCAAAGATGATGTCTAAACCTGCCAAGTAGAGGGATCAATTGGCTGCAGATTCTTCTCCTTCCTCTCCTTTAAAAAATACCATTGATCATGGGAACTGAAAATTGACCCCTTCCTTGTTTAAGCCACGCCAACTCCTGATTCATCTTCTGGCTCCAGCCAGGCACCTCACCTCTGCATGACAGAAACACAAACACACATACAGGCACCCTACCTCTGTAGGACAGACATGCACACACACACACACACACAAAATACAAAGACACTATAGATAGCACAAAAAAGACTTACTATGCTGCAATCTTATCAAAATCCTATAATAGACCACGAGAGCTATTCTCCATTGTTAGAAATCTCACTAATAACCCTCAAACACATAACAATGAAATTACTGACATATCAGTACAAACTTTAGCTGACTACTATCAAAATAAATCCACACAACCTATAATGTCCATAGACAAACATAACGTAGCCTTAAATTTCGCAAATGAATGGTCAGTTTTTCACCCCACATCCAAAGAATCACTAAAGAATATTATCTCCAACCTCAACACTACCACCTCTTATCTTGATCCATGCCCTGTAACATGGATAAAAAACACACTTCCAATACTAATCTCTTTCATCCTCCCTATAGTCAACCTCTCATTACTCCAAGGTTACCTCCCTCCTAAACTCAAACATGCACAAATCCGCCCAATTCTCAAAAATGGTACTACAGACAAAACATCCCCAAAATCGTATCGACCTATTTCAAGTATCCCTTTCTTAGCTAAAATAATAGAAAAAGTGGTACAGATCCAGACACAGGAACACCTAGACTCTTACTACCCACTTGATGAACACCAATATGGTTTTAGACCTCAGCATGGAGTAGAATCACTTTTAACAGTCTTAATTGATACACTCCTTAAAGGGATTGTTAATCACAAAAAAGCATTCATACTCCTATTTATCGACATATCAGCCGCATTTGATAGTGTACATCACACTATAATGCTTAATAACCTAAAACAAATAGGTATAAATGCCACGGTACACAAATGGTTCACCTCGTATTTACATAATAGAACGCAAAATGTAAAAATAGCTAATCAGACATCCACCACATATAAACAAGAAATTGGTCTCCCACAAGGCTCAGCTCTATCAGCCCTCCTATTTAACATATATATAAAACCAGTTTGTGACATTTTCAAAAAATTCGGTGTACTCTATCATCTATACGCAGATGATATTATGTTATACATTCCATTCACCATCCCTGATGTACCGATAAAACTCTTAACAGATTGTCTTAACGAAATCGCAACCTGGCTAAAAGCGAAAAACCTCCACATAAACCATTCAAAAACAGAGGTATTAATTGTAACAAAAAACCATTCATATGTCCCTCCAACCCACATAACAATACAAAACCATGACATCAAAATAAAAAACGAAATAAGATACCTAGGAGTCATTTTAGATACACACCTAACGATGAACACCCACATTAGAAACACTATAAAGAAAATCTATTTCAAACTCAAAATACTCAAGCAACTACGCCCCTTAGTCCACTTACAAGATTTCATTAACATAATACAGGCAACCATAACCCCACACTTTGATCTTTCCAACCTAATTCTCTTAGGTATAACGAAACAAAACATTAAAAGAATACAACTTGCACAGAACGCAGCAGCTAGAATTGTAATGAAAGCACACTCATTCCAACATATTACTCCAATATTAGCAACCCTGCACTGGCTCCCAATACAAAGCAGGATAATATATAAGACCACAATAACCACATTTAAAGCTCTCAATGGCATGGCTCCAATCCCATTAAGCAATCTTATAAGCAAGGAAACTCAAAAAGTCACTCACAGAAAAGGACACTCAAATAAATTAAGGACCCCAAATGATTTTATAAAAGCAACCAAACTAACTAATAACAGAGCCTTCTCACATGCGGCCCCCATTATTTGGAACTCCACCCCAGAGGACCTAAGATCCACAACAGAAATTATAGAATTCCGCAAAAAACTGAAAACCTACCTCTTTGCCATGCACTACAACAACATTGATAATACACTAATCATCCCAGAAAAAGGCTAAATAACACCCAACTGAGTAAAGCTAAACCCCACAATTAACAGATTTACACCCTCTTGTAAATAACCATGTTTTAAATCTAAGGAACTTACAAACCTGTATCTGTACATAGTTCTTAAATTGTTCTTGTTCTGTTATGTATTTAACCATTCACCGTTCTGTTATGTATTTAACTATTACATTGTTTACTGTCAAAAATTGTTCCATGTAAAACAAGCCCTTGCTTTGTTGACTGTTGTTTCAATTGTGAGCCGCATCTGAACTCTGGAAGATGCGGGATATAAATGATTGTTAAATAAAAAAAAAAATAAATAAAAAACATATAAGCACCTCATCTCCACCCCCCACCCCCCGCCACACATAGAGGCATCTCACCTCTGCACCACATACACACACATACATGTATGAGCATCTCACATCTGCATCACCCCCACACACACAGGTACATCACCTCCATACCACACACACACACACACACACACTCAAATACCTTACCTTCATACCACAAGAAACACACACACATACACAGGCACCCTACCTCCTCGCAACAGACACGCACACACTCACCTCACCTCTGCATCACCCCCCACACACAGGGATCTCACCTCCGCAGCACACACACACGTGCTCCCTCCCTCCAGACGCATGACAGTCACATACGCAAGCACCTCACCTCTGCATGACAGAAACACACACATGCACCTTACCTCTGTACCACAAACACACATTTATACACAGGCACCCTACCTCCTCACAACAGACATGCACTCAAACAGGCACCCTCCCTCCATACCACATACACACACACATATGGGCCCCTCACCTCTGCATCACCCACATACACACAGGCACCTCACCTCTGTACCACACACACAGACACACTGCAACACCGCTTCCACACGACAGACATGGACACATACAGGCACCTCTCCTCCGCACCACACACACACATGCGCACCCCACCTCTGCATGACGGACATGCACACACATAGGCACCCTACCTCCACACTACACACACACAGGCACCTCAACTCTGCACCACACACACACACACACACAAACACACATCTTACCTTCCTACCACAAGCACACACACACATACACAGGCACCCTACTTTCTCACAACAGACAGACACACACACACACACACACACACACACATCTTACCTTCTTACGACAAGCACACACACACATACACAGGCACCCTACTTTCTCACAACAGACAGACAGACACACACACACACACACACATCTTACCTTCTTACGACAAGCACACACACACATACACAGGCACCCTACTTTCTCACAACAGACAGACAGACACACACACACACACATACAGGCATCCTCCCTCTACATGACAGAGACATACACACACAGGCACCTCACCTCCGCACCACATACAAACACACACACATATGGGCACCTCACCTCTGCATCACACACACACACACAGGCACCTCACCTTTGCAGCACACTCACACACACAGAGGAACCCCACCTCCGCATGGCAGACTCACACACACACAGGCACCTCCCTCGACATGACAAACAGACACACACAAAGACACCTCACCGCTGCATCACACACACACAAGTACCTTACCTCTGTACCACAAACACACACACACACACATGCACCCCACTTCCATATGACAGACACACACACACAGGCACTCTACCTCTGCACAAAGGACACGCATACACACAGGCACTCTCCCTATGCACAAAAGACGCACACGCACACACACACACAGGCATCTCACCTCTGCAGCACACACACACAGGTACCTCACTTTCATACCACACACACACATACAGGTACCTCACCACATACACAGATGCCCCGCTCCCTACCCACACACAGGCACCTACCACATCTCCTCCCACGCACAGACAGGCACACCACACACACATACAAACACTTAATATCTGAAGCTGTATCTTATCTGTATTTCTGTCTAAAGATGCCACATGGTATAGGAACTCTGGCACTGGTCTCATGAGACTTGAGAACATGAGGCTAGCATGAGGAGATCACAAACACTGGCTCTTAAGAATTTGGCCTGGCTCTTAAATCCACACAAAATTTGTCGAGTCCGGCAACAGAGGCACTGCATGTTTGGAATTTTGGTGCCAGCTATAGTTTGCACAGCTGCACAAATAGAGTCCTGTCACAATGTACACCTCTCTGCTAGCTGCTGCTTTTACATTTGCTGAGCAGTAATGTGAGGCACAGTTCTCTTTAATCCCACATGCAGGCAATGCTGCTTCTCCTCATGGTCTGCCCCCTCCCTCAATCCCAGTGATTCTTGTTCAGAGATGGGCTGCAGGAAAAGCCAGCACTGCACATAATCAGCAACACGCCGCCTCCAAGCAAGTGGCACTGAGATCGACGGAGGCAGAAGACTATGGTGAGAGGCTGCGCCGCCTGCATGTGGAATCAGTGAGGCTTGTGCGTCTCATGCTACTGCTCAACAAAAGGTGAGGGAAAGTGTCGCCTGCCTTCTCTATTTCTTGGGTTACACTGCATGCAGAACTTGGCTTGTTGGGGTTTCAATTTAATTTTATCTACCTATTTCTATTTTGAGTTTATTATAATTTATTCTGTACTTGGTGAGGGTCTAATTGTGTTTTGTCTGTGTGATTGAGACAAAGTGTTTGTTAGCCTGGAGTTTCTCTTGACGCAGTTTCTCCAGATGGATTAGTTTTGTGAACATAAAACAAAAAAAAAACCTTAGATGAACCATAAACCACTCCTACACCTAAATAAATCACAAACTACTCCCACACTTAACAAATAAGAATGAAACCACAAAAAGTGGACTTTATACAAACAAAATGCTATACCATTAAAAGGGAGAAAAAGACCTCAGGATGACTAATACTCCACTATGTGGCAACTGAATTGCCATAGGGGAACTCGTATCTCTCACATCACCGGTCCCTTAAATCTCCAAAGCCAAAGTCAGCTCTATCCAATTTATTGTTTTCTATTCTCAAAAAAGTACTTTTTTTTAGAAATTTACAGATTTTTATAATAATTTTCTTTTAATAATAATGATTAATCATGGTAAGTCTCACATATCCAAGTTTCATTAAATAGAGAGCCACTCTCTTCCATAGGTACGACAACCCAACTCTCTCATTAGGTCAACTGACCTCGGAGAACAGCCCTCTGTAACAAAGCAAACAAAGTGTTCATAGCGCAGTTTTCTGATTGCTGAATTTATGAGCTTTTTTACGAAGTAAATTGTTGTGCCCCCGAGGAAGCCCTGTATGAGAAAAACGAAGATCTTTGTTGGGCGATTATGGCTGATGAATGTTTGAAGTTTGGTGGACTTTGATCAGTGTGGGAGTTTGTTTTAAGTTTGGTCCATAATTAATGTACAGTCACCTGGCTGTTTTCTTTGTTATAGGAACCTTGCATTGTGTAACCGTAGTTTGGGTGGTTCTTTCCTAGGTGCACAATTTTGCACTTTTCCACATTAAATTTCATCTTCCATTTGGACATCCAGTCTTCCAATTTATCAAGGTCCTCTTACAATTTTTCATAATCCTCTTGTGTTTTAACAACTTTGAATAATTTTCTGTCATCTTCAAATTTGATCACCTCACTCGTTATTCCCATTTCCACGTCATCCTGATGCATTATGGGACATGCAGCCCTGATTCCAATGGGTATAATCAAGGGACTACATATACCATACTGCCCTGCAAAGCAAATCTAAAACCAGAACTAGCTTAAAATCAGACTTCTGAAACGGAGTAACTTGATAATTCTGTGTTCTAGTGTAGCATTTTGCTATAGATTTTCCCTCGCTACTTCTGCTCTCCAATGCAGAAAGCAAGCTAGCATATGAAAATTGTGAGTAAACCGACTGTGATGAAGGGGGGAAGGGGACAGGAGTGATGCCCAAATGCTTTTGCCCCATACTTTCCCAGGATGCAGTGCACAGGGCCAGGCAGCTGACATTTCTCAAGATGGCGGCATGAGGCAAGATAGTGTGGGCATTGCTCCTGTTCCTTTGACTGTTAAGTTGCCTGGGGGGATTCCGATGCTTTCCCGAGGAATTTGGAGGTGAGAGTAAGGGTAGGGGCAACTGGGCTACCAGGGAAGACTTGGCAGGATGGTGGGAGACTGCATTTGGGGGATCATAATCAGTGGAGACACTGTGATCAGGGGTGTGATCATCTAAGATGAAGTGTTAAATTTCACCTCAGATAAAAATGTTTTTAAAGCAACCTAGTGCACGCACAGGTAGCAGATGTAACGCAGATCCCTATGCGCACATGTCTGGCCTGCTCCCCTTGTTTAGCTCTGACTTTTTTCACCCAGCTGATTTACAGCATCACTGCGCAAAAAGCCTGTGTTAAATTTACATTAGGTGACCTTGTGCTAGAGCTTTGCTCTGGACCCTGGCACAGGGTTTCTGCATCGAGCTACGAGTGCGTGTTATGCTTTTCATCTTTCATGCTCTTCCCTACCTTTATCTCTGTCAGTTGTTAAAAAGAGACGAGTTTTGCTCTCCATGCTGGATTCCTTGCAGCTGTAACACTTTATTTTGGACTGAAGTCGAGCTGCCAAGTTACCCAGTTCCAAAAGGAAGAGTTTGGGCAAAGCTTGGTGCATTATGGGCCCTGCAGCACTGGTTTCAGTAAGTGGCCTCAGAGGCTACAAATACCATTCTCCTTTGGGATGCAAGTTCAAAACCAGGACTGGTCAACTAGGCTTCCTCCTGGAACTGGGTAACTTGGCAGCTCTGCTCACATGTAAAATGTTCTATATACAAACTGCATTGTTGTCCGTGAGATTTATCCTATGTGTGATATTAAGGGGGGGGGGGGCCGGCACTAGCTGCAATGAGACAGCGTGCTGTCCTGGATTTCCTGCAGTGCTATTTTCATCTGAATGGAAAGAACATGTGGGCCTCGTGTTCCAGGTTATTCCTGGTGTACGGTGACTGCCTACAGTTACTAAATGGCAGCTGAATCCATCCAGGTTTTATTCCAGTTGTCACTATGCATTTGTAGTTTTAGGGTGTTTAGAAAAGAAAACTGGCATATAGACTATGCAATGGGGGTAAAGCCAGGACTGGCTCAGCTTATCCCTGATGACATGGAGTCATTTTGTAGCCCTGTGATCTTGGCCTGGCCTTGCAAAGTGGGATGCTCTGCTGTATCTCATGCGTATACAGGGAATCATAATGTATTTTGGGATACATTAGTATGACAGAAACTATCTTAACTGGGTTTAGGGTTACGGACTAGGTTCATATCTTCTGTTTAAACTGAGCCAGTACTGGATTTGCCCTACTGCATCTATAAGACAGGGCTTCCCAAACCAATCCTGGGGACCCCACAGCCAGTCAGGTTTTCAGGATGTCCACAATGAATATGCATAAGATAAGTTTATGTATGCCAGAGCTGCCAAGTTACCCAGTTGCAGGAATGAGAATTTAAGCCAGTCCTGTATTTCTGACAGTCTCATTATGATGCATTATGGGACCTGCAGCACTGATTCCCATGAGTAAAATCAGGTACTTCAAATACCATAGTGCATTGCAATGCAAATTTAAAACCCAGAACTGGCAAAAAAATCTCCCTCCTGGAACTGGGTAACTTGACAACTCTGGTATGCTGCGTCTCCAATACATGCAGATTTAACTCATGTGTATGTAACCCACCCTCTCTACTGTATGTAGTCCCTACGGTGGCCCCCTCAGGCTGTCTGGTGTCACACCAGTCCAAGAGGTTCTTTTCCTAGCTTCAGTCTCTTCTCTTGGAATTACATTTCAGGGTCTGTTGAATGAGGACCAGCATACCCTGGGAAGCCCTCGGACTTGCACTCCACTCACCTCTTCTCTTATCAAACGAGTCCCATCTAGATTTTGTGTCCTGAACCAAGGGGTTACTGAAAACTTTAGGGTCTGTGATACATTAACAATAACAATCAGCAGAGCCAGAAAAATATATAACAATGTTGCAGCAGTCAACACCTTCTCTTTACTCCAAAATAAATACATGCAGAGAATGTTCTTTCCTCTAAATCTGTGAGTTTGCCATACTAGGTTTAATTTCTCTTTGCCTAAGGCTGGAAATTTGCCCAACTCTCCCACCTGCAGCACCTCCTATGATTTCCCTGAGCTGATGCACCTTCTCCGTGTATCTGGAGCTAGTTGTGGTGCACGAACAGGTCCCTGATACAGTCTCTGCGCCCTGGTGTCACTGGTTACTGTTCATTTGTCTGGCTTCCTCTTTTCCCTAGAACAGGTGGCTTCCATAGATACAGCTCCCCGGTTCTGATCTGCAGCTGCTCCTGGTTCAGGTGTTGCTGGTTAGTTGCATATATTTCTTGGGGTCCTGTTCTTTACCTCCAGAGGATGTGACTCCCTGCATCTTTCACAGGCAAGACCTTTCTCCTAAAAGTCAGTGGGGGAGCTGGAAGGCATTTTCCCCTCTGTTTCTGCTATGCCTGTACCTGTAGAGGCCCTTAGGATGGTATAAGAAGTTTGGGAATAGCCACTCTCACCTGTGCCTTATGCCTACATGGTACAGTGGCTGTGTGCTAAAGACAGAGTTCTGCCTTTGGGAGGAGTTTCTATATGACTGGGATTTTCCTCCCAGAATGATGTAACTGGGTGGAAAGGAACCTCCTCTGTTCTGGAAAGTGCCAGTTCTCCTCCAGCTTGTACTGTAGAAGGGACACTGGATGGCATTAGTTACTCAAAGCAATGGCATCCAAGCTGTCTCTACACCTAGTTATTATGGACATCCTGAAAACCCGACTGGCTGTGGGGGTCTCCAGGACACATTTTGCAATTATCCAGAGCTGAAGATATGAGTTTTGCAAGCCACTCTGGAGCCTGTCACATACAAAGAAGAGAACTATGTGGTCTGCAAAGCTCATAATCATGGGTCCCCAAACATGGACCTCAAGGGCCACAACCAGAGTGATCACTCAGGGCCATGAGTTTACTTTACCTCAGATTATTTATTTTTTTAACTTGGCTTTATCACTTCAATCAAAGCAGTTTACCTTGTAACTTAACCTTGGTAAATGTACATTAAACAGGGACATTGATAACTTGGATTTTTCTGAGCAATGGAGGGTTAAGTGACTTGCCCAAGGCCACAGGGAGTGCGAGTGGGAATTGAATGCTGGTCTCTGGGTTTCCAAGCCAGTGCCCTACCCACTAGGCTACTCCTCCCCTCCGCAGATGGCCCTGCTATGCCCTGAGCTGACATGAAGATTCTGCACTAAAGGGAAAGTGTCTCAAACTTCAGTGTTATTGTTTTACATTGGGAACAATTCCTAATCCTGTGTGTTTCGGGAATAAGACAGGGCAGGGAAAACAAAAGTCAGCCGCCAGGTTTAATACAATGCAAATAAGAGAGGCTAGGATGGTGCTGCACTATGGTGACTGGAAAATCTCATGCACTTTCTGTCTGTTTGTGTAGGGCCAAGATGTGGTTCCCTGCTCGTCTCCTCCTGTTTGCTCCTCTGCTGTTGGCTGCAGTGGCTGGTAAGTTCTGTGCCAAGACTCTGACAGGTCACTATGCACTGAATGCCGACAGGAATAGACACGAATATCCAGGCCTTGGATGTGGGGGCGAGGAAGTCATGTCTTTTTAGAGGTTTTAGCAACTCTTTAGGGGTCGATGTGGTGCCATTTATGCCCATGGAGGAAGATAATGGAGGAGGAGAGGAGATCGATGTCCCAAAATGATGAAGAGTTGGACTTTCTAGAGCATCTGAGCTGCAATTGTTTACTTACAATAATATGACTATTCGTCCAGCACCAACCCCACTCCCACTGCCTCTCATGCAGGTAACAGGACGATAGTCTGAGTGTGGTCACGCAGGTAAGGGGATTCCTTCAGACTGCCAGATATGTCTCTTACTCTTAGCATCTGGGGGATGGGGGCTCTTCTGTACTTCCAACAGTAAGGGCTGAGTACCTCCAGCGCTGTGAGCACTCCAAGTTGCTTCTTCATCAGGGGAGCACACTCTCCTGCTTCCAAAACAACAGTTTCTGACAGTCACAAGAGTACCCAGAAATGCCGGGGGAGTGTCCTGGAATGCACACACTCACATACTCCCACATTAACACATACTACACAGTCACATAGACCTGGAAATACATGAAACATGCAGTCACACGTGCACCTGTCACGCACACAGCCACCATATACTGTGATTAAAAGTAAAATAATGTTTAGAAAAGGAAAAAATGCTTGATTGGATTCCTTGGTGCTGGGTGAGAATTGCAGTGAGATTTTCTCTCTGCTGGACAGGATTCAACCCTCCTCTTCCTGAGTCTGATATTCTATTATTAGGGAACACTTAACCAAAGATAAGAGTAGGCAAGGCACAGAGAGAGGGAAAACACACACTTACATGCAGGGCCGGTGCACGGATATGAGGCCCCCCCGCCCCCGCCCCCCTTGCTGCCTCTCCAGGATGGCACTGCTTACCTAGACCTTCAGGGCTGTGGGGCTCTTTCTCTTTCTGCCACCTCCAATGCATGTTACCAACTTCCTTTTGCATGCTGGTGGAAGCAGCTGGTCTAGCCCCTTCCACCCCCAATGCAAACAGAAAGTCTGAATCATGCATCAAAAGGGGCAGAAGCACAAAGAGACCTGAGGTGCTAGAAGTTTTGGTAAGTGCTGTGGGGCTCTTTGAAGTAATTGCAGCTGCTGTAGGTTCTGGAGAGCAGGGGCGACAATAGCAGACATGCACCGCCCTCTGACCATTGGTGCTCTAGGCCATTGCCTAGTTCACCTAATGGCGCACACTCACATAAGCATACTCAAATGTAACTGGAAACCTTACATAGCAAGACTCTGCATGCACTTCAACACCAGTGAGACAGAAACAGACTTGCTTTTCGTCCTGTACTGTGCGAGATGCAAAAATATCAGAGATGCATATTTCCTAAAGTTGACAGAAAAAAATAAGAGACTACCCCCAAACGAAAAAAGCTGGAAAGAAACTCTTTCTAATGTGATTTTGCTAGAGCAGCAAATTATTTCATATCCTGTGACTAGGTCAGAAATGTAATATCACAGAAACAATATTGTGTGTCACCAGAATCCTGCCGTTTTGTTATTTGTCTTTTGTACACAATTGTTCTTTCTTTAATCACTTTATGTGTTACAAATCTGTCATGCCAAAAAAGTGTCTTCAATCTTGAGAGGTGTGCACGCACACATATGCACAGAGAGGAACACAGAGACTGTGTTAGCCATGTGGAGGTGCATCTGAGAAATGACGTCCAGTGGTTAGGACAGCAGCACGGCATTGTAAAGACCAGGGTTTGAATCCCAGAGATTCTCCTTGGGGCAAGTCACTTACCCTCAATTGCCTCAGGTACAACCTTAGCTTGTGAGTCCTCTGGGGTCAGGGAAATACCTACAGTACCTGATTGTAACTTGCCTTGATCTACTACTGGAAAGATGTGAGCTAAATACTAATGAATAAAAAGTTGTCTTCTCTGTAATTTAGAAATGGCTCCATCTTTAACAGAACTGTTTCTACAATACAGTCAGGATTGCGTTCATCATGACCTTGGCATCTCAGTTCCAGTCTCCGTGTGCCTTCACATCAACCGGCTCTCTTCTATCTACATGTTTGTTCATGCCTGCTGAGGCAAGACTTCCCAAGTTGGCTTTGCCCCATTAAATCATGACTATATATTCACTAATTTTGTTTTTTATAATGATTTCTACCACTTTGCCTGGCACTGACGGCAGGCTCACTAGTCAGTAGTTACCCAGATCACCCCTAGTGGGGAGCTCTTACACCTGTATTAACCTTAGGACTTCAGCTGTTTCTCAAAAATCTCAGAGGAGGAAAAGCTCACAAGCTACTTCCTCTCAGCTTGTAGTCTGCCTCTCCTGCAACTCTTGTACAAAGGATAGAGGAGATATGTTTCCCTCTTCTTATGGTTTGTAGCTCCTACTCCGAACTTGCAGAACGGTCTAGGGGTCTCTATGCTCACTGCAGAAATGATTTACTAGGTCAGCCTCTCAAGGGGGTGCCCTAGGAAATGGGTCAGACCATCTACGTGTACATCTAACACATGTCTTTTCAAGGACACACTGATCAGTAAGGAAACCTTTTTTTTGTACTAAATTTTTATTGGAATTTCATTATCATATACATCAGTATAGCAGGGAAAATTCAAATAATATTCAGACAAGACACCCCTATCATCACAATACAAATCAAATCAATAATTCACCCTTCAATCCTTCCCTCCCTCTACTGAAACTCTTCCCCCTTACTCCTCCATTGTTCGTAAGGCTTCCATATTTTCTGAAAAACCTCTTAACAATGATACTTAAATGCTTTAATTAGCACAGTCTATGCATAGAGTCCATTCTGCCCCAAATGTTTTGCGCATCAGAAATGGAAAAGCTGGAGGCACCTGATCCAACTTGTTGCACAGAGCATTGCGGGATATTGGGGCAGGGTTCTGCCTAACACTGCGCATACCAGAAGGCCACAGCTCCTCCTTCTCTTGTTGGTGGATAAAGTCTCTTTTGTTATGCAGGATTCAGACACAGGTGCGTGACTTAAGAGGCGTGAACTAAAGGGCAGGTTTGGCCCCTTATGAGCCCCTTAGGAGCACCGGAGGACACCACTGGAAGAGACAGGTTGTGACAATGGGGAAGTGTAAGATGAGAGTAAGATTCCAGGTGTGGTAAAACCTATGCAGGGACCGATGGACGCACATCTGGTGAGTGTCCCTCCTAATGAGAGACCATCTGTGCCCGATGGAACTGACTCTTCTGCGGAGGGGTCCTTGAGTTTTAGGTTTTGAATCTCTTCCCCTCAACCTGCTATAATCAAGGATTTGTCTTTGACAGAGGCCTCTCTGGTGGGGGCAGGTACGCCTATTGCCTCTACTCTCCTGGATTCTGCAGCTGCACGTCAACATTCTGTTTCAGACTCTGTAGCTCCTTTCCCAGCTCCAGTATCCATGGCGGATATGTCTGTAGATATGGGGTCAGAGGGTGTGGGTTCCTTTGATATTTCCCTAAAGGATGTTTGACTGGCAGTTGGGAGGATGGAGGGGGTACTGAAGGGCACCCTGTCTCATTGGTGTCATTTTTCTCAGGATGCCACTCAGTGTTTGAAACATCATGCGGCGTAGCTCTCTGATCTAAAAGGCAGAACCTCTAGACTCGAAAGTAGTGTTGGTAGTGTGCAGAACTTGGAGAATTCATTTGTAAAGGATAGTTTGGAGCTTCGTAATCAGATGGAGCATCTTGAGAATGTTATTAGAGCAAAGAATTTACGATTTCGTAATTTTCCAGTAGTTCGTTTGTTGTCCCCACTTGAGCTCCTGAAGAAGTACTTGTCAGAGGTATCTTATTCTAGTTTGGATGACTCAATGGTTTCTTCTATTTATTATCTGCCTTACTTTTGGGCAGCCCAGTGGGGACGTGAACGAGCTCATTGATATTGATAGTATGGAATTGACTCAGTTTCTGGAGTTTTTTCTTGACAAAGTATAAAAAGGGTGATGCTGGTGATTACATTTAGGTTGGAGATTGCTAAAAGTGCCATTTTGAAGTTATTTTTCCCTAAGAAGAGTGCCCCTTTTAGTGGGCACCCTATAAATGTTTTTCCTGATGTGGCTAAGGCTACTCAGCTTTGGAGGAAGGCCTTTTTGCAATTGAGACCTAGAGTACTGGCCGCTGGGTGCACCTTTGGAATTTGTTACTGGAGGATGTAGTAAAGGCTGTTAGTGTAGCTGGGTTTAAAAAAGGTTTGGACAAGTTCCTGGAGGAAAGGTCCATAAACCATTATTAAGAAGGGACCCAGGATATCAATGCTTGACCCAGTACAAGCATTGTGGAACCTGTGTCTTTTGGGGAAACTGCTAGGTACACGTGACCTAGATTGGCCACTGTTGGAAACAGGATACTGGGCTTGATGGACCTTGGTCTGACCCAGTATGGCATATCTTATGTTCTTATGTAAGTTTCCTTGCAAGTGTGTTGTAATGTATTCTGGTGCCAAATATATCTTTTCAGATGTATTGCAGTTGGAACAATTTCTTAGTGGTAAATAGTTTGTATATTTGCTTATATTTTGATGTGTTTGTGGGTTTTGGTAATTAAACGGGATTATTAATGTCAGTTTCTGGGCATCTGACATCTACTGGGTGTATTCCTTAATGTGGACTATTACATATTCTCCTGCTTTTGGGTTTGTTTCCCACAGTTTCTTTTTAGCTTTCTTTGTTTTTGTAAGGATTTCAAAACTTCATTAAAATATAAATTTAAAAAAAAAGGAATGGAACAGCTTCTCCATTCCTTCGCCATTTCCATATGCACTGCAGCACAATAATACATACCCAATTTCCTCACAGAAACATCTTCAATCCCTGCCCAAGTATTCAACAAGCTCCAAGGTCCAGCCTGTCATTTCTTTAAACATCCTTCCCATCCATTTCCAACAAGCTTGCACCTGTGAACACTTCCTTTTTAAAAAATGTTTTTATTTATCCAAATGTAAAAAAAATGCATATCACCTGGATGCACAAGAAAAAGCAATATTCAGAGAAATGATAAACCCCAAAAACATAAACCTAATAGACCACCATAAAGAAGGGGGGGGGGGAGGTGTAGAAAGGAAAAAAAAGCAAAAGGAATATTAATCCCTCCTAGGCAATAAGCGCACTCATGGAACAGACAAAAGCAGCTGTAGCGTGCATTACTGTGAGGTCCCTCTCTCTTTAGCAGCAATAAACTCACTCAGCTGACTGGGAGCAAAGAAAACATACATTTTACCCCCGATAGATACAAAACATTTGCAAGGAAACTTTAAAGTAAACCCAACCCAGAGAGCGTTAACCTTCGGCCTCAGAGCCAAAAAGGCTCATCTGCAGGCTTGCGTAGAATGAGAAAAATCAGGAACTATCCGTACATTAGAAGCCAGAAAGCTAACATGCATATTACAGAAATAGAATTTCAAAACAGAATCTCTGTCAGACTCAAACCCAGAAGTGGCCAACAAGGTAGTACATTCAGGGACCACTTCCAAAGAAGATTCCAAGAAGCAAGTCAAATTCAACTGGCTTTCTTCTTGATCTTCCGAAGGAAAAGGCATCCCACTCCCTGGGAGCGAGATATAATAAGCTTTAACTAAAGGGGAAACTTCAACACCTCCTTCAAATACTTCCTGACCACGTCCAAAGGAGCAATCAATGGACACAGGGAAGTTTAAGAAGCATAAATTGTTCTTCCTGGTTTGATTTTCAAGAAAATCAATCCTGTGATTCAAAATATCCTTCAGCAACAGTATTTATGCCCAGCACTCAATCTCTCAATCTCCTCTATCTTCTCTTCAATATGAATCAGGCATTGAGCCTGAACAGGGAACTGATGCAATACCATCTGGACTTCAGTTTTCAAAGATTGAACCGAATCTGTTATTGAGGCCTCTAGGCCTTTCAAGGCTTCCCACAGGGTCTCCAATGATAGTTGAGCAGACTTCACCACCACACCCGCGGAAACTCCAGAAGCTCCATCAACTCGCCCAAAAGTAAGTTCTACCAGTGAGAAAGTCAATGGAGGCTATCCTGATGGCCTGCCGCTCGCAGCCAGTGCTCCAACACTATGCCCAACAGTAGTAGCACTCCTGAGGAATCCATTTCTGGGTCGTGGGGGGGGGGGGCTGCTCTATCTTCTGCACTCCGGTCCACTGCCAGCAGTGATGAACCAGCCAAAGCTTCTACCGAATCCAGGTGAACAAATCGAAGACAGTCTACCAGCTTTGTCTGCCTCTTAGAAGGGCTGCCACCAGTATTAGAAGCTCGCCTGGACTTCCCCTTCCTCTTACCCGGCATAACAGCCACCAGTAAGAGAGCAGGCAGGGCAGTGAAAACAGGAAAACCAACGGGAGATCCCACTGGCGCCTTTGACTAGAATGCCATCTTCATCTGTGGACACTTCCATCACATATGTAGCCACCTATCTCCCTGCATTCTTCCAACATGTTGGGCTAGATCCTTTCATCCCCTTACTTATCCTATATGGAGTTAAGTACATCTGATAAAGCATTTTATAACAGTGTTCTTGTATTGAGGCGGAAGCCTCATTGGTTTTAGCATTTTCAAATATCCCCCTGCAAGTCTGATCCTTCTAATCTCCCCGTAAGTCCCTCTCCCATGATTCCATAAAACTAGCTTTTCCCCCTTCACCCCCAACCAGCTGATATAACTTAGACAACATACCTTTTGAGCCGCAGCAGGAACGATATAATCATTTAAAGACCAATTCTTCTGTTCCTATGATATTGGACCTCTTTGATGTCCCAAATAATGGCTTATTTGTAAAAATGGATGCCTATCTCTATCATCCAACCTGAACTCTACATCTACCTCGTCAAACCCCTTCACCTCTCCTCCCTCATTCAGTAGTTGCCCATATACACAAAGTCCTTAACCCTCCCATCATACAAATGCCTTTGCTTCCCTCCCTGGAAGGAAATCCCATCTCTGTTGTATCACATATATCCGCAACCCCTTCCCACACACCCAACAACCTCCCCCTCATTCTATCACAAACCTAACAAGTAAGCCCAATGAAAGGGTGTTCTTCCACTATCCCCTCCCTCCCTGTTCGCCCTCTCCTACATCATATCAACTAATAGCTCCCCTCCAATTATTGATTGCTCTGTCTGGACTCACTGCTTCCACCTTTCACTTTTTTCCATTCCAATACTGCCCATAACTGAGCCATCATACAGTATCTAAACAGGTCTGGGATTCCCAGTCCCCCTTCATCCTTCCATTCAACAGCACCTGCCTACTCAGCAGGAACAGGGGCTTCTTCCAAATAAAGGAAAATATCCTTCTTTGTAGCCTTCTTAGCATTTCCTCAGGAACCCCCAGAGGTAGAGACATAAATGGAAAAAGAATCCTAGGCAGCACATTCATTTTTATAATATAGATCCACATGAAGGCAGGTCTGTGCCATTGTTCTAAATCTAACCTAATCTTGCTCAACAGCGGCTCATAATTTAATTTATACCGATCCTTCAAGTCCTGTTCCATCTGTACTCCTAAGTATTTTATTGACCTCTTTGCCCAGTGAAAGGGGAAAGCATCCTTCAATCTCACCTCCAGCGGAGGCTCTAATTCATATAGTAAGGCATATGGGGACAGACGTAATGATTGTAATATATATACGTTGGAGGAAAGGCGGGATAGAGAAGATTTGATAGAGACATTTAAATACCTCTGTTTTATAATTGCTTAAGAGGAGAGACTAATAAAAGAAAATATTTTTTCACTCAACGTGTAATCAAACTCTGGAATTTGTTACCAGAGGATGTAGTAAAGGCTGTTAGTGTAGCTGGGTTTAAAAAAGGTTTGGACAAGTTCCTGGAGGAAAGGTCCATAAACCATTATTAAGAAGGGACCCAGGATATCAATGCTTGAACCAATACAAGCATTGTGGAACCTGTGTCCCTTGGGGAAACTGCTAGGTACGTATGACCTAGATTGGCCACTGTTGGAAACAGAATACTGGGCTTGATGGACCTTGGTCTGACCCAGTATGGCATATCTTATGTTCTTATGTTCTTATGTAGAGCCTCTTTCCATTGAATAAGCTCTGCAATGATGGGATATGAGGGTGAAAGGGGGTAGACTCAGGATAATATGCAGAAATATTTATTTACGGAAAGAGTGGTAGATGAGTGGAATAGTCTCCCAGTGTAGGTAGTAGAGACAAGGACAATATCTGAATTCAAGGAAGCATGGGACAAACACAGAAGATATCTAAAGGAAATAAGGGACTATAGTGGTTGTATAGAAAGGCAGACTAGATAGCTATATGGTCTTTTTGTGCTGTCATGTTTATATGTTTCTATGTCTTTCAGCACCTCAGTTTTCCCCATTCATTTTGTAACCTGATACAGCGCTATATAATTCTACTTCTTTTAATAAGTTTGGCAGAGAGATCAAAGGATGACTTATAGTAAAGATAATATTGTCTACCCTAATCCCTTCCGTATCCCTCTTCACTCTACTTGCTTCTGCTAATGGTTCTATCACTAAATCAAATAACAGTGGTGATAGTGGGCAGCCCTGTCTTGTATTCCTCACTAGTTCAAACTCCTCAGAATATTTACCATTATTTCAAATTCTAGCTTTAGGTGCCTTGTATAATGACCAATAAACTCATCCCCTATTCCCATTCTCTGCAGCACTTGGAACATAAAGCTTCATTCCCCACTTGCATTATCCAGAGCCAACATTACAGATGGGATTTTCTCTGTTCTAGCAACCCAAATTAAATTAAGAATCTTCCAGATATCTTGATTTTCAGAAAGCCTTTGACAAGGTCCCTCATGAGAGACTCTTGGGTAAATTAAAAAGTCATGGGATAGGAGGCAGTGTACTATTGTGGATCAGGAACTGGTTAAAAGATAGAAAGCAGAGGGTAGGGCTGAATGGCCAATTTTTCCAATGGAGAAAGCTGAATAGTGGAGTAACCCAAGGATCTGTGCTGGGTCCGCTGCTTTTTAACATCTTCATAAATGACCTGGAAATGAGAATAATGATTGAGGTAATCAAATTTATGGCTTATTAAAATTTGATATACCGCCCTTCGTACCAGCAGAGCGGTGTACAATAGACAAATTAAAAACAAATCTAGAATAATGGAAAAGAACTCCATTACAATAACAGGAAAGCTAAAGAAGAGGAAGCAATGGAGTGAGAGGAGGGAAAATAAAGGGCGGGAGAACTGTGAAGGAAGATCGAAGGCCAGCTGAAATAGGTGAGTTTTCAGGGAGCACTTAAATTTGCGGTATGATGGCTCGAGGTGAAGGTCAGCAGATGACAACAAATTATTCAAAGCTGTTAAAACACAAGAGGATTGTAAAAAATTGCTACAGGATCTTGATATATTGGGAGACTGGGCGTCCAAATGGCAGATGACCTTTAATGTGGACAAGTGAAAAGTTATGCACTTAGGGAAGAACAACCCAAACTATGGTTACACGATGCAAGATTTTACATTAGGAACCAACACCCAGGAAAAGGACTTAAGCGTCATCATACATAATACATTGGAACCCTCTTCCCAGTGTGCAGCGGCGGCCAAGGAAGCAAATAGAATGCTAGGTATCATCAAGAAGAATGGAGGATGAAACCAAGGATATTATAATGTCTCTGTATCACTCCATGGTGTGACTATACCTTGAATATTGTGTGCAATTCTGGTCGCCATTTCTTAACAAGGATATAGCAGAATTAGAAAAGATACAGAGAAGAGTGACAAAAATGGTAAAGGGGATGGAAAGATATCCCTATGAGGAAAGGCTTAAAAGGTTACGGCTCTTCAACTTGGAAAAGAGACGGCTTAGGGGAGATATTAGAGGTCTATAAAATAATGAATGGAGTAGAATGGGTAAATGTAGATTGGTTGTTTACCCATAAGAACATAAGATATGCCAGTCTTGAAGGACTAGAAAAAGGGACTGCTACTTCTGGAGAGAGATCTGCAATTGTGAGTATATACTTCTGGGAATTTACTGAAAGAACTTCTTTGTATTAAAGCTAATTAATCTGTGAACCCAATGTTTTTTGCTAAATCAGTCAGGGCCTAGTAGCAGCAGTTTATGTTTAAATTTAAAACACAGAAGAGAGCTTTCTGGTTAAATTTGGAACCCAGCAGAGAGCTTGTAGTTTAAATTTAATAGTCACTCAGGGCCTAGTATCAGCAAAGTACTTTTAGTTTCAATTTAAAACACAGAAGAGAGCTTTCTGGTTAAATTTGGAACCCAGCAGAGAGCTTGTAGTTGAAGTTTAATCATCACTTTAAAACACAGAAAAGAGCTTTCTGGTTAAATTTAGAACCCAGCAGAGAGCTTGTAGTTTAAATTTCATAATAAGTCAGAGCCTAGCAGCAGCAAAGATTTGTAATTTAAATCAAATCAGAATATAACTTAGCATATAAGGCAAACAGGGTCAGTACTCAAAAAGTAGAAAGACTAGGGGACATGCAATGACATTACAGTGTAGCACATTTAAGACTAATCAAAGAAAATATTTTTTCACTCAGTGCATAATCAAACTCTTTAATTCATTACCAGAGAATGTAGTAAAAGCTGTTAGTGTAACTGGATTTAAAAGAGGTTTGGAAAGTTTCTGGAGGAAAAGTCATAAACCATTATTAAAGAGGACTGGAGAAATCCACTGCTTACCCATTGGACAAGCAGCACAGAATCTGTATATCTTTTGGAAACAGACAGGTACTTGTGACCTGGATTGGCCACTGTCGGAAAGAGGATCCTACTATTACTACTACTACTAATTAGCACTTATAAAGTGCCAAGCACGCAGCGCTGAACAGCTAACCTACCAGAGGTGGCTAACACAAGAGACAGACAGTCCCTGCCCGTCAGAGTCCTGCTCATCGGAGCTTACAATCTAATTAGAACGGTACAGAGCATTGGTCAGTTCTGGGGAAGATACAGTGTGGTACCATCTGGTACAGCTTGATCAATAGTTGGGTCAAAAAATGTTAATGGGGGTTAGGGTAGGAAGAGGATGGAAGTCAGGATCTGAATGCAATGGTGAAGAGGTGGGACTTCAACCTGGACTTGAAGAGGGCCAGGGAGGGCGCCTGGCGCACAGACGCAGGTAGGCTGTTCCAGGCATGTGGTGCAGCAAGGTGAAAGGAGCACAGTGCGGGTGAAAGGCATTGAAAGAAGTGATTTGTTAGCGGAGCGCAGATTTCGAGAGGAGACGTAGGGGGAGATAAGAGATATGAGGTAATGAGGGGCCATAGAGTGAATACATTTATAGGTCAGCAGGAGAAGCTTGAACTGGATGCGGAATTGGACAGGGAGCCAGTGTAGTAACTTGAGAAGTGGAATAATGTAGGCATGGCGAGGCTGGCAGAAGATTAGTCGAGCAGCGTGATTTTGTATAGATTGAAGGGGAAGGAGGTGGCTCATGGGGAGACCAGCGAGCAGTAGGTTTCAGTAATCAAGGCAAGAGGAGATCAAGGAGTAGATAAGCATTTTGGTAGTGTGTTCTGAGAGAAAGGGGCAGATCTTGCTGATGTTATAGAGGAAAAAGCGGCAGGTCTTGGCTACAAGCTGGATATGGGCGGAGAAGGAGAGAGAGATGTCAAAGATAACCCCTAGATTGCGGGCAGAGGGAACAGGAAGGATAGTAGATCCATCCATGTGGACTGAGAGAGGGGGAAGTGGGGGGGAGGAGTTGGGTGGAAAGACAAGGAGTTCAGTCTTGGCCATGTTCAGTTTCAATCAACGATGAGACATCCAGGCAGCGATGTCCGAAAGACAGGCAGAGATCTTGGACTGGGTTGCCAGAGAAATATTAGGTGTAGATTTGGGAGTCATCAGTATAGAGATGGTAACGAAAGCCATGAGAAGAGATAAGCGCGCCAAGGCCTTGGGTATAGAGGGAGAAAAGGAGGGGGCCCAAGACAGATCCCTGGGGAACACCTACCTGAGGTGGGGTAGGGGAGGAGGAGAGGCCACCAGAGCATACACTGAATGAGCGATGGGAGAGGTAGGAGGAGAACAAGGATAGTACGGAGTCCCTGAAGCCCAGCGAGGAGAGGGTGGTGAGGAGAAGGTCATGGTCAACGGTGTCAAAGGCAGCAAAAAGATCAAGAAGGATGAGGATAGAATAGAGGCCCTTAGATTTAGCCAGGAACAGGTCATTGGTGACTTTTGTGAGTGCCATTTCAGTGGAGTGTAGGGGGCGGAAGCCTGATTGTAGTGGTTCCAAGAGGGCCTGGGAGGTGAGGAAGTCGAGGCAGCAACGGTGAACTGCTCATTCTAATAATTTGGATATGAAGGGAAGGAGGGAGATGGGTCGATAGTTAGAAGGGCATGTGGGATCAAGTGAGGGTTTCTTGAGGAGGGGTGTGACAACGGCATGTTTGAAGTCAACGGGGACAGTTGCAGTGGAGAGTGAAAGGTTGAGGATATGAGTGATGGAGGGGACAATGGTGAGGGAGATGGAACGTAGGAGATGGGTGGGGATAGGGTCTGATGAGCAGGTGGTGGGTTTGGAGGAGAAAGAAGAAGTGCGGTTTCTTCTTCAGAGATCGGGGGGAAGGAGGAGAGGGTGGCAGGGGGAGTATGGATGGGGAGGAGAAATGTGGGGGGGAGGTAGATGAGGGGGTAGGGAATTGGAGGGTAATTTTGAGGATGTTGTCATGGAAGTAATCGGCTAAGGTTTGGGCAGAGAGGGAGGGCGGGATTGGGGCGGGGGGACCTTGAGAAGAGAATTGAGGGTGTTAGAGACGGCGAGGATCAGAGGCAAGGGAATTAGTCAGATGGATGTAGTAATCTTGTTTGGCAAGTGCTAAGGCTGACTGGAAGGAGCCAAGCATGAATTTGAAATGTAAAAGATTTTCTGGGGAGTGGGATTTGGACCAGGCTCGTTCAGCAGAACGGGCACAGATGCGTAAGTAATGGATTGTGGGTGAAAGCCAGGGTTGGGGAGTAGATCGTTTTACAGGACGTGAGGTGGGAGGGGCAAGAGTGTCAAGGGCTGAGGAAAGTGTAGCATTGTATGAGGAAAATGCTTCATCGATGGACTCAGAGTTTAAGATGGAGGAAAGAGATGGAGAAATGGTGGAGGAGAGAGTCAGGGGGTCAATATTACTGATCATTTATATATACTGGGCTTGATGGACCCTTGGTCTGACCCAGTATGGCATATCTTATGTTCTTATCACTGGCTTGTCTAACTGCAACAAACCAGGTTGATCATGTTTAACTAACTTGGGCAAATATACCAAAACCTTTCCCAAAATCTTGGCATCCAGAGCCAGTAAGAACTGCAGACATTCACATCCTTCACAGGCTTGGAATCTCCGTAATCCCTGCAACATTCATGAAGTCCAGTAATCCCTTCCCCCTCCCCACACCACCTCATTAAATAGTTCATCCAAAAAGTCCACTATCTCTGCACTAAAAATGTTATAAAATTTGCTATAAATCTGTCCAGCCCGGGTGTCTTCCCACCTTTCATGCTCTTGATTGCCTCCATCACCTCTAATCTCTCTATGTCCTTATCCAGAATGTTAATTTCCTCCTCCCTTAATCTATTCAGCACTAGTTCCTGCACGTATTCTCCCGCTCTCCCTTCCCCCTCGTGACCTCTGACTCATATAGTTTCTTCTAAAATTCACAAAATACTTCTTGAATTCTAGTATTTTCAAATTCCATTTCCCCTTTATTATTATTATTTTTTATGATCTGATAATAAGCCCTTCTCATCTTCAACATATTGGTTAAGTATACTCCTCCCCATTTTATTACAAAACTCAAAATAATTTTGATGTAATTTTACCATCTGGAAACCCACCTAACTGTGAATCCCTCAATTCTCCCCTTAGCTTTGCTATTTTCTTTAAGGTTTCCTTTGCTAATGTTCTCTTATGCTCATCCAACAGCACTTTCAACCCCTTCCATAGCTCTTCCTCCTTCTATACTCTCTCCTGTTTCTTTTTTACAGCTAAAGATATGAACTGCTCCCTTATTGTAACTTTCAATCCATCCCACACCACCCCCAATTTAATGTCTCCAGTATTGTTCAACTCAAACTACTCTCGAGCAGCCTGCCTTAACCTACCCATCCCCTCTTTTTTGTCCAATAAAGATATGTTAAGTCCAAAAATTCAAACTCTCTTCCTGCTGACTTAGGTCCATCTTTAAAGTGACCGGTGCGTGGTCTGGCCAAGTAATCTGTCCTATCTCAGCCTCTTTCGCTCTGGCCAAAAGCGACTCGTCTATCAATATCTTATCAATCCTGCTGTATGAATTGTGTGGGTGGAAATAAAAAGTATAATCCCTTTTCCCACATAGCTTCTGCCTCCTCTGATTTTCCCATCATTCTTTTCAATTTTTGGCACTCCATTCCACCCCCTCCCCTCCCCGAATTATCCAGACTAGGGTTAATTGTGAGATAGGCCTTTTCCAATAATTATGGGGGGAAATGTCAAAGTCCTTCCATTTTTTCCCTAACCTTATCATGTGACCTGGTCAGGCAGCACCCTCAGAGGCATCGAGATGAGGGAGGTGAGTCCCTGCCGCCCAGCCCCAGCCCTGGCAGACTTCCCCGGATGACGGGAGGTGGGAGAAGTGGGCAGTGGGGTGTCCGGCACCAGCACAGCAGTGGGTGCGGGAGAGGCCTGACTGTCCTGTCAGCTGTATGTCCCCCGTGGCCACTGAAGGAGCACGCCATGCCGTCCCGTTGCCTGATCCTGCTACCACGGGAGTGTCTTGCTCCCACAGTGCAGAATCAGGTACAGCGGAGTCTGTCCTGTATGGACAGCCTGGATGTGCCCTTTCCAGGATCGGGCTCCACATGTAGAGAATAAAGTTTAAGCATATACGTATGTATGTGCACTTATAAAGCAAGAAGGACTGCTACTGTCTTTTTTTGTAAACTTCTGAAATTATTGAATGTTACTAAGGCAGAATGTCTGAGGAGGGAGGACTGCTGCCCCTCTCAGCTCTTGTCAGCCTTGCCCAGGTGCCCCACATTTGCTCTCCAAAAATCTGGTAACCCTATTAGCAAGGAAACATATGGTTCCTCACACTAGTAATAATTAGGGGTTCATTTTTCTGTGAAGGTGCGACCATAATAATTTAAACATCAGCGCTGACGTGCTGACTATTCAGCAGTCTTAAACAAAATATATAGATTATCTGGATAGCTTCTAAATATCGCTGCCTTCTATATCATTTTTAAGCTTCGCCCTCCCTCCACCCCTTCACTACCTGTGTAATATTGTGTAAATCAGAGGGCCTTTCAGCCAGATGCTATCTGTATAGCAAATGAAAATCTACGGATAGCACATTCACTGTCAACTAGTGAACATATGATATCAGTCTATCAGTATTTACATAACAAATTGTGGGTTTTTGAAAGATTAAATATATTATTATGTGTGTGTGTGTGTATATATATATTTTTTTAAATCGTTTTAAGAATTTACAAATAGCTTGGAGGTCAATTTGATGGCAAACTCTATGTGAAAGTTGGTGTTGGTGGGCAACTGGTTTGGGAGCTTTGAAAGGCTCATTTCTAAAATGAGCTGCAGAGCACTGAAACGTCTCATCCACCTCTGGAAAGGGAGCGAGACCCCCCCCCCCCCCACACGAGATTTCCTGTAGGTGTGGAAGGGGGATAATTCTTTTCTAAATAACAGCCATACAAGAAAAAGAGGAAGTGTGACTTTTTGACCATTCAAATTCCCCTATTAAAATATATTTTCCATTTCCACTTCTTTGACTAGATACTGGTGTTCGTCATGGTTATTAAAGACTGTAGCTGTTAACATACGCTGAGCTAAATTTTACACCGATTATTGAATCTCTTTCCCTGTAACTTCTTTTTCAGAATCTGAGAAAAAGAATGAGCGTGACCCCTTTACCTATGGTGAGTTCAACCCTGTCCTTGTACTGCACCTAACCCTCCCTTTAATTCCAGTTCCTTGCAGAGGCTGACTGTTAGCCCCAACCCTTACAACCTTTATCATCACACCGTCTCTGAGCCCTAACTGTGATTCCAAACCCTAGCCTTATTCCTAACCCTACCCCTGCCTAATTGCCGGACATTACAGCATCCCAGGCAGGGGGGGTTGGGGGAAGGGTCTACTCTGATGATGTAGCCATCTTGAGGGCCCCTCTCTGATACTGTGACTTGCCCTGTGGAAATGTCCATCCCCTGCAGGACTGCTGGGACCTGCCCCTTGTGATGGCCCTGAATACCTTACTGCATCTGAATCCTAACTCTAAGGCCTATATTGTGTTTGGCTCCTTCTTGCATGCTGGGGCCTGTAATTAATCTTAGTCTGAAAGTATTCTAATTCTAAAACTCATTTGAAAACACCCAAAACAAAGAAGGGCAGATGTACTTTTTCCTCTGATATTTTCCTTACATCCTGAGTGAGGGATTGTTGCTTGAGTAATTATCATATGAAGGTAAAGGGCTAAGAAACTGGAAGAATAAATCCCTCTCTCACAGTACTGCACTAGCCTTCCAGAGGCCCTGCAGAACATTTTAGTTTTAGGCCCTCATGGCCTTTTTCCCCTCATGTCCTCTTGCATATGGTCTCTTCCAGAGTCCTCTACTTCCTGTCCCCTGTGGCTAAGGTTGCCAAATGTTTCCGATTTTCGGGAATTGTCTCTGACTTTGAGGTAGTGTCTCTGACTCCATGGACTATAACCAGCTTCTGTCCCCGATTTCAGCAGGAACAGAGACAAAGGACATTGTTTCTCCTGCGTCCCACTCTGATGCAGTCTTCTCAACCTGGTAGAAGGAGATTAAAATTAACTTATTTTCTGAAAAAAGAGGACGAATTTTAGAACTATATACAATATTTGTATATATAAAATAAAGTTTAAGCATGTATTTATGAACACTTATATCTTGAGAAGGGCTGCTCCTTTCTTAAAATTTTGAAATGACCGAATTCCACTTAGACTGATCTTTTCAAACTATATGGGGAAAGATGTCCGAAGAGGGAGAACCCCTGTCCCTCCCAGTCCCATTATCTTAGCCCAGCTGTTCCAGATTGCTCTTCAAAAATCTGGTAACCCTACCTGTGACTCCTTAGAACACGGGCACAGTGTACATCTAATTTTTGGGCCTCCTTTTTGTCCATGGCCTTGGGCAGCCTTGCCTATACCTGTATCCGGCACGCTCCCCATATATTCGAGGAAGGATAAGAGAGAAGATAAGACTGAAAAAGAAAGATGAGGGACAGAGAGAGAGAAGTGTAGTGGGAGGAAATATGGGAGATAAAAAGAGGAGTGAGTGAAGAATGGAGAGGAAAAGCAAGCGAAGCGAAGAAAGGAACAAACAGGGGAGAAGTAAAAAGGAATAGGCAAGAAAGGGGAGGAGAAAGAGTGAACTCTGGCTTGAGACCAATTCTCTTTGTTTTCCAGATTATAAAACCCTGAGGATCGGCGGCCTGGTCTTCGCTGGGGTTCTCTTTATTCTGGGCATCATGATTATATTAAGTGAGTTCTTATCCTTTTATCTAATCTGTCTCGGTTATGGTTCTTGACCATTAATATAATGAAATATATTTGTAGGCCTAGTTTGTAGTGTCCATACTGTCTGACCATTTATCCCTCTGTAACTTTCAGCTTTGAGAGCTGGGCTCAAGATTATGAAAGTTATCCATGTACCTTAACTTGGAAAAGAATATGAACATGTACAAGCATTTTGGAAATCAGCACTTACTGTAAATAAACACCTTTGGAAATCTAGTGTGCTCCATAGAGTACACCTTTCCAATGTTTTCTTTATAGTCAAAGGACATTCGTTTCAGCTTCCAACTCAAATCAGAGACAGCTCTCTTGACCTATCATTCACAACTAGCCAGGGGTGTCTCTATTTCCCCAGAGATGCCAAGTTACTCAGTTCCAGGAGTGAGATTTAAAGCCAGTCCTGGATTTCTGACAATCTCATCATGACGCAGTATAGGGCTCACTGCACGGATTCTAATGGGTAAAATCAAGGACTACACATACCATACTGCAATGCAAGGCAAATTTAAAACCAGAAATCTCACTCCTGGAACTGGGTAACTTGGCAAATCTGTTTTTCTCATCAGTCCCAAGTATCATAATGACATTTTTGAGCTGGGGGTCTTGAATCCTGAGTCTGCCCAATGGTGTCACTGTTAAGCAAGACGTGCTGTTCCCACCCACCAGGAACTGTGAAGGTCACCTCCACAGCAACCCCACTGATCTTAGGAATAAAGCCAGCTCTCCTTCAAGCCAACTGGGCCATCAGGCCAGCCCAGTCAGAGGCAGTTTCGGTGCATCTGTCCAGTCTCTGTTTATTCATATGTTCTTTTTATTCTAATTAGGTAGAAAATGCCGTTGCAAATTTAATCAGCACCAAAGGTATGTTCTTTCTTTTCTTGAATAGAAGCAGCATCATTTTCTACATTGCTTAAAATATGAGCTGTCTGCTTAATCCTTTTAATCATCTAGTTAAGTCTCCTTACTAATTTAATCTTAATATACCTTATTTCTCACAAAGCTTCATATTTTGGAATAAGCAACATCTGTATTTCAGATCTCTTTCCCCAAGACGTGTGTCAGCTATCTGTGCCGTGTTCATGGAATACATGCATTAGTGCATTGCCTACTTGCAGCTATGATGAACATCTGCCCTTCAGCTATCTCTACTGTATTCATGCATTACATACATTAGTGCTTTGCCAAAATGTGGCTCTGATAAAGATCTGCTCTTCAGCTTTCTGTGTGTACTCATACATTACATGCATTAGTGAGTTGCACGCGTGACATTTGGCAGTGATGAAGATCTGCACTTGAGCTAACTGTGCCATATTTGTGCTTTACGTGCATTTGGGCGTTGCCAACATGTGACGGTAATGAAGGTCTGCTTTTCAGCTATGTGTGCCATATTCATTAACTACATGCTTTAGTATGTTGCAAACATTTGGCTGTGATGAAGGTCTTCATGCATTTAACATTAACATAACATTTAACATTTAACATTGTTTGTATACCGCACTATTTAACATCAGCACGGTTTCCAGGAAACACAGATGTCCAAGGGGGGGAAACCTTGGACTTACATTAAACAAGGAATTCAAACTTGGATAACAGATAACAACTATGTACAAACTTTTCAATATAAACTATGTACACAACTCTTCAATCCATCTATGTGTGCTGTGCAAAGGTCTTTGTGGGGGATATGTCAGGGTGGAATAAGTGGATATGGATGGGGTGCGGCTACGTGATGTCTTCAGGGTTGGGAAAGCATTGAAGGAAAAGGTAGTGTTTTAAAGCCTTTCTGAACTGGAGAAGGTTGTTTATGGCACGGATATTGGGTGGTAGGTTGTTCCAGCATGATGGTGCAGCTAATACGAAGGCACGGTTTCTAGAGGCATTGGTGCATTTGGTAATGGTCTTCGGGAGTATTAAGGAGTTGGTGGCGACAGATCTTCTGAGTCTGTTGGGAGGGGTAAGCTGGATGAGTTCAGTGAGGGCATTAGCCGTGCATTTGTTGATGGCTTTGAAGGTTATTGTTAGGATTTTGAAGGTGACTCTGTAGCGTATTGGGAGCCAGTGCAGTGTCTTCAGGATAGGGGTGATGTGCTGTCTGCTAGATGCTTGTTGGAGGGTTCGAGCTGCGGTATTCATTGCTAGCTGCAAAGGTTGTAGAGTGCACTTCGGTAGGCCGAGGAGGATGGAGTTCGCGTAGTCGAAGTGGGGCATCACCAGGGACTGAAAGACTGTTCGAAAGTCGTCTGGCTCAAGTAGCGGTCTGATATGACGTAGCATCCGGATTTTATGGTAGATCGCTTTTGAGATGTGTCCTATCTGGGCGTTTAGGTTGAGATGTTGGTCAATCATAACTCCAAGGTAACGGATCGTTGTCTTCGTGAGGAGTTCGGCGTCGCGTACTTTCAATGAAGATGGAGGGGTGAATGCTTGGTCTCTGCTGATGAAAAGCACCTCTGTCTTTTTGAGGTTGATTTTGAGCATCTGAGAGTGAAGCCAGTCTGTGACTGCATTGAAGCATGAAGATAGCCGGGATACGTCTGGGTGATCCGTATGTATTGGGGTGAACATGAGGACATCGTCGGCGTAAATTAGGCAGTTTACACCGAAGGACCTGATGATAGTGCAGATAGGCTGCATATAGACGTTGAAGAATAGGGCAGAGAGAGAGGAGCCTTGAGGGACGCCCTTCGTTAGTGGGAATGGTGTGGAGGTTGAGGTACCGGATCGGACGTGTTGCCATCTGTCATTTAGGTATGAGGTGCACCATGCAAGGGCGGTTCCGTGGATGCCCTTTTCGGCTAGGCGGGAGAGCAGTAGATCATGGTTGACGGAGTCAAAAGCAGCAGCAATGTCGAGGAAGATGAGGGCAAAACCCTGTTTGAGGTTGTCCAGCCCTGTTATCAGAGTGCTGAATAGGATTGTTAATAATGTTTCCACGCCATGTTGTTCCCGAAATCCATGCTGACAGGGATCGAGGGGTGAGTTATCCTCGATATGTTGGCTCAATTGGCGGTGGACTATTTTCTCTGCAATTTTCGCCAGGAGGGGTATGCTAGAGATGGGTCTGTATGATTCCATCTTTGTGGGGTCAAGTTTATTGTTTTTGAGCAGCGGTCTAATGGAGGTTTGTTTTGGGCTTCGGGGGAAGACGCCTGTTTGGAATGAGGTCCCAATCAGTTTTGCCAGGAAGGTACTGAGTTCAGTTCGTAGGGTTTTTATCCAGCATGCTGGACATGGGTCGGCTGGTGCTGTGGTGGTGTTTATGTTCATGAGGATGTCTTGTATTTCTCTGTCGGTTGGGGTAGTAAAGGTGGAGATGGTGCATTGTGTCGCTGTCACTGCTTGTGAGGATGAGGTGGGAGGGGCCATCACAATGCCGGGGGGCTCATCGCTAGCGGATAGGGTGGCTTGGTTTGCTTTGGTTTGCAGGTAGTCTGCATATTTCTGTGGGTTTGGTTGGTTTAATTGATCAGTAGAGGGTTCCTTTGCTAAGGATTTGACAATGTTGAACAGCTCGTGCGGCTTATTCAGGGATCGTTGTAGTAACTCAGCGTGGTATTGCCTCATTTTCTTTAAAACTGCTGTTCGATGGGAGCATAGCTGGGCAGAGTAGGTTTCTTGGCTTTCAGTTGATCTGGATCGGCGCCAACGTTTCTCTAGCTGTCGGAGATGTCTGAGGGAGGTCTTGAGCTCGGGAGAGTACCAGGGAGCATTCTTCCTCTTGTTACGTGGAGCTTTGATGGTGGAAGGGTCAGTTGAGGCATTGAGGCATGAGTTCCATGTGGAGACCATGTCCTCAAGATTCATATCATGTGTATTATGGAGAGGATGTGCCCTTTCTAGGATCTCTTCTCTGTTGAATTGGCGATAGCGTTTTGATACTGGTTCTGGTGGTTTGTTTAAGGGCTGAGGGTTAGATAGTGATGGGTGAGTGGGGATCGTGAATCTGATTAGGCTGTGGTCTGACCATGGAACTGAACATAGTGAGAGGTTGATCTTGGATATGTGGCAGAAGGTTGATTGTGGTGCGAATATTAGATCAAGTGTGTTTCCCTTGATGTGGGTGGGGGAGTTGATCAGCTGGATGTATCCTGCCGCCTCGAGAGCGTCAAGAAAGGCTCTGGCTTGAGTGTCTTGGAGTGAGGGGAGGTTGAAATCTCCTAGTATCCAATTCGAGGTCTGTGTCTTGGCGGGGTTACAGGCAATGTCGGTGATGGAGGAGAGATCATCCGGTGATGGTGAGGGAGCTCGATATAATAGGTTGATGGTGTGACATTTGTTCGCTATGGCGATGTGGTCTAGGTGGGGAGTGCTGCTTGAAGCAATTGTCTGGAATTGTAGACTGGTCTTACATAGTATGAGTACACCTCCACCCCTTCTGTCAGTTCTGGGGCAGGAGTGGGTGGTGAAATTCGGGGGGACAAACTGGTGGAGGATTGCCGTATCTGCCTCTTACATGCATTGGTGCGCTGCCTACATATGGCGGTGATGAAGATCTGCTCTTTGGCTATCTGTGCTATATTCATGCTTTACTTGCACTAGTGTGTTGCCAAAATGCGAATATGATGAAGATCTGCTCTTCAGCTGTGCCGTATTCATGCTTTACGTGCATTAGTGCATTGCCAACATGCAACTCTGATGAAGATCTGCTCTTCAGCTATCTCTGCTGTATTCACACATTAAATGCATTAGTGAGTCGCTGACATGCAGCTGTGTGTTACCTTCATGCGACGGTGACGAAGAACTGCTCTTCAGCTGTCTCTGTTGTATTCATGTATTAGGTGCATTTGTGCGTTCCCTACATGCAGCTATTATGAAGAGTTGCCCTTCAGGTGTCTGTGCCATATTAATGTATTACACACATTAGTGCATTGCCTACATGCGGCTCTGATAAGCATCTGCTCTTCAGATATCTGTGCCATATTCATGCATTAGTGTGTTACCTACATGCGACTATGATGAAGATCTGCCCTTCGGCTATCTGTGCTGTATTCTTGCATTACATGCATTAGTGAGTCGCTGACATGCGGCTGTGCATTACCTTTATGCGACGGTGATGAAGATCTGCTCTTCAGCTGTCTCTGTTGTATTCATGTATTAGGTGCATTTGTGCATTCCCTACATGCAGCTATTATGAAGAATTGCCCTTCAGGTGTCTGTGCCATATTAATGTATTACACACATTAGTGCATTGCCTACATGTGGCTCTGATAAGCATCTGCTCTTCAGATATCTGTGCCATATTCATGCATTACGTGCATTAGTGCGTTACCTACATGCAGCAGTGATGAAGATCTGCACTTCAGCTAACTGTCATATTTGTGCTTTATGTGCATTTGTGCGTTGCCAACATGCGACGGTAATGAAGGTCTGCTTTTCAACTATGTGTGCCATAATCATGAACTACATGCTTTAGTATGTTACAAACATTTGGCTGTGATGAAGATCTTCATGCATTACATGCATTGGTGCGCTGCCTACATGTGGCGGTGATGAAGATCTGCTCTTTGGCTATCTGTGCTGTATTCTTGCTTTACTTGCACTAGTGTGTTGCCAACATGCGACTATGATGAAGACCTGCTCTTCAGCTATCTCTACTGTATTCATACATTACATGCATTAGTGCATTGCCAACATGCAACTCTGATGAAGATCTGCCCTTCAGCTATCTGTCCTGTACTCAAGCATTACATGCATTAGTGAGTCGCTGACATGCGGCTGTGCATTACCTTCATGCAACGGTGACGAAGATCTTCTCTTCAGCTGTCTCTGCTGTATTCATACATTACATGCATTAGTGAGTCGCTGACATGCGGCTGTGTGTTACCTTCATGCGACAGTGATGAAGAACTGCTCTTCAGCTGTCTCTGTTGTATTCATGTATTAGGTGCATTTGTGCGTTGCCTACATGCAGCTATTATGAAGAGTTGCCCTTCAGGTGTCTTTGCCATATTAATGTATTACACACATTAGTGCATTGCCTACATGCGGCTCTGATAAGCATCTGCTCTTCAGATATCTGTGCCATATTCATGCATTAGTGTGTTACCTACATGCGGCAGTGATGAAGATCTGCTCTTTGGCTATCTGTGCTGTAGTCTTGCTTTACTTGCACTAGTGTGTTGCCAACATGCGACTATGATGAAGACCTGCTCTTCAGCTATCTCTACTGTATTAATACATTACATGCATTAGTGCATTGCCAACATGCGACTCTGATGAAGATCTGCCCTTCAGCTATCTTTCCTGTACTCAAGCATTACATGCATTAGTGAGTCGCTGACATGCGGCTGTGCATTACCTTCATGCGACGGTGATGAAGATCTGCTCTTCAACTGTCTCTGTTGTATTCATGTATTAGGTGCATTTGTGCGTTCCCTACATGCAGCTATTATGAAGAGTTGCCCTTCAGGTGTCTGTGCCATATTAATGTATTACACACATTAGTGCATTGCCTACATGTGGCTCTGATAAGCATCTGCTCTTCAGATATCTGTGCCATATTCATGCATTACGTGCATTAGTGTGTTACCTACATGCAGCAATGATGAAGATCTGCTCTTCAGCTATGTTATATTCATGCTTTATGTGCATTAGTGCACTACCTACATGCAGCTCTGATGCTCTGTGTGCTGTATTCGTGCTTTACATGCATTAGTGTGTTGCCAACATGTGGCTCTGATATTTGTGTTGTATTAGTGTTTTATGTGCATTAATGTGTTACCTACATGCAGCTTTGAGGAAGATAAGGTCTTCAGCTATCTGTTGCATATTTGTTTATTATGTGCATTGCCTATACATGGTTATGATAAATATCTGATCTTCTGCTGTCTGTGCCATATCCGTGCATTATGTTCATTAATGCTTTGCTGACATGTTGTTCTGATGAAGATCTGCTCTTCAGCCATCTGCGTTATATTCATCCTTTTACATGCATTAGTGCATTGTGAACATGCGGACATGCAGTTCTGATGAAGATCTGCTCTTCAGCCATCTGCGCTATATTCATCCTTTACATGCATTAGTGCATTGTGAACATGCGGACATGCAGTTCTGATGAAGATCTGCTCTTCAGCTATCTGTGCTATATTCATCCTTTTACATGCATTAGTGCATTGTGAACATGCGGACATGCAGTTCTGATGAAGATCTGCTCTTCAGCCATCTGCGCTATATTCATCCTTTACATGCATTAGTGCATTGTGAACATGCGGACATGCAGTTGTGATGAAGATCTGCTCTTCAGCTATCTGTGTTGTATCCGTGCTTTACGTGCATTAGTGCACCGCCTATATGTGGTTGTGATGAAGATCTGCTCTTCAGCTACCTGTGCCATATTCATGCATTATGTGCATTAGTATGTTGCCTACATGCAGCTGTGATGAAGATCTGCTCTTTGGCTATCTGTGCAGTATTCATGCTTTACATGCATTAGTGTGTTGGCTACATGCAGCTCTGATGAGGATCTGCTCAACTATCTGTGCCATTTTCGTGCATTACATGTGTTAGTATGTTTCCTACATGTGGTTTTGATGAAGATGTGCTCTTCAGCTATCTGTGTTGTATCCGTGCTTTACGTTCATTAGTGCACTGCCTATATGTGGTTGTGATGAAGATCTGCTCTTCAGCTACCTGTGCCATATTCATGCATTATGTGCATTAGTATGTTGCCTACATGCAGCTGTGATGAAGATCTGCTCTTTGGCTATCTGTGCAGTATTCATGCTTTACATGCATTAGTGTCTTGGCTACATGCAGCTCTGATGAGGAGCTGCTCTTCACTATCTGTGCCATTTTCGTGCATTACATGTGTTAGTATGTTTCCTACATATGGTTTTGATGAAGATGTGCTCTTCAGCTATCTGTGTTGTATTCCTGGATTACACGTATTAGTGCATTTCCTACACATGGCTGTGATAAAGATCTGCTCTTACATAGTAATATAGTGCATTGACTACATGTGAATCTTATGAAGATCTGCTCTTCAGCTGTCTGTGCTGCGTTGATGTATTTCATGCATTAGTGCATTGCCAACATGTGGCTGTGCTGAAGGTCTGCTTTTTTCAGCTGTGCCATATTCATCCATTATGTGCATTAGTGCATTCCATACAGGTGGCTCTGATGAAGATCTGCTCTTACATAGTAATATAGTAACATAGTATATGACAGCAGATAAAGACCAGTATGGTCCATCTAGGCTGCCCAGCAAGGTGGCAAGAGTAGGTGCACCTGCCACTCCATGCAGGTCACCAGGGGCGGCCCAAGGGGGATGCGGGGCCATGTGCGGAGACTCAGTGCGGGGCCTCATTTGCATAAGGTGCCTCATTTGCATAAATATTTGCATAATGTTACCATACACTAACTTTTAGTAAACATGCCTCTTAATGAGTATATGGATAAAGAAAGACTAAAAGGTTTCTACATTACTATACTCCAGTACCAACCGCCAGGCACATTAGGAACTACTACAAACACTGCCCATTTAGAACCCATAGCAAACCCGCCGTATCCTAACAGCACTACCAGGACTCACAAAGCACCATACCCTAACTATCAAAAGGCAACACTGCAAATATTAAACCAATACATTTCAGAGAACAATAATACATGACCTACTGGGGAAAGAACAAGTGGCAATGTCAAATAGGAATTACATAAACAGAATACCTCAGCTCAGTTACACATGCAGAACATAGACCATCACCAAACAAGGAATCACAATTTAGAAACAGGAAGACAATAATTAAACTGGGAACCCCAAAAGCCAAACTTGGAATATACAACAACACTGTAGAAATAAAACTATAAATTAATTTCCTCTTGTACTAAACAAAGCGCAAAAATTAATGATGTACATTTCCCAGAGCTGACATATTCCAGTTAATAAATTCAAAATAAAGAGATATTTTTCTACCTTTTGTGCATTTTTTTTCAGTTGCAATTGTTCCAGCCACTTTCTTCTGGTTTCTTCGTGTCTTCTGCTAACTCTCCATCTGCTGTCCATTTGTCCTTTCTTCTGTCTTGTTTTTTTTTTTCCATTCTCTCTCTACATCTGCTTTAACATACTAATCTTTCTCCTTTTGCTCTTTCCTCATTCCTATTTCATCCACTCAAATTTTATCCCTCCATCCTCAATCCCCACTTACTCTCCCAATATCCAGCCAATTGTAGATTTGTCTTCCCTCCCACGCAAAATATTTTTCCCTCTCCATTTCACTCTCCCAGCTCCATCCCATTCTAATCCTCCCCCAACATCAGCTCCTTTCTAGTTCCAGCCCCACCCAGCATCTGCTCCCTTCTTGTCCCTGCATCAGCCCATTTCCAGTCCTAGTCCCCCATCAGCCCATTTCCAATCCTATCCTAGCCCCACCATCAGCCCATTTCCAGTCCTAGTCCCCCATCAGCCCATTTCCAATCCTATCCTAGCCCCACCATCAACACATTTCCAGTCCTAGCTCCCCCATCCATTTCCAGTCCTATCCGAGTTCATCCATCAGTTCATTTCCAATCCCAGCCCCTCATCAGCCCATTTCCAGTCCTATCAGTTCCTCCATCAGCTCATTTCCAATCCCAGCCCCCCATCAGCTCATTTCTATTCCTTTCCTAGCCCCACCATCAGCCCATGTCAAATCCTAGCTCCCCTCCGCACAGCCCATTTCCAATCCAAGCCCCCCATGAGCCTACTTCCAGTTCTAGCCCTCCATGAGTCCATTTCAATTCAAGCCCCCACCACAGCCCATTTCCAACCTTAGCACCCCCAACAGCCCATTTCCAGTCCTATCCTGGCCCCTCCATCAGCCCATTTCCTGTCCTAGCCCCCCCCCCACTCAGCCCATTTCCAGTCCTAGCTCCCTCTCCTCACAGCCCATTTCCATTCCAAGCCCCCCTCCCCATCACTATTTGCAGTTCAAGCCCCCTTTCCACTCAGCCCATTTCCATTCCAAGCCCCTGTCCCCATCAGCTATTTGCCGTTCAAGCCCCCCTTCCACTCAGCCCATTTTCCAGTCCTAGCAACCCCCATCCCATTACCAGTCCTAGCTCCCCCATCAGCCGACTTCCAGTCCTTACCCTCCCATCAGCCCATTTTCAGTCTTACCCCCCATCAACCCATTACCAGTCCTAACTCCCCCATAGCCCATTTCCAGTCCTAATCCCCCCATCAGCCCACTTGTAGTCGTAGCTCCCCATAGCCCATTACCTGTTGTAACCCCCCATCAGCCCATTACCTGTCCTAACCCCCCCATAGCCCATTTCCAGTCCTAATCCCCCCATTAGCCCACTTGTAGTCGTAGCTCCCCATAGCCCATTACCTGTTGTAACTCCCCCATAGCCCAGTACCGGTCCTAACCCCCCCCATCCCATTACCAGTCCTAACGCCCCCCACAGCCCACTACCAGTCCTAACCCCCTATCAGCCTACTTGTAGCCTTAGCCACCCCATAGCCCATTACCTGTTGTAACCCCATCAGCCCATTACCTGTCCTAAACCCCCCATAGCCCATTTCCAGTCCTAATCCCCCCATCAGCCCACTTGTAGTCGTAGCTCCCCATAGCCCATTACCTGTTGTAACCCTCCATAGCCCAGTACCAGTCCTAACCCCCCCAGCCCATTACCAGTCCTAACGCCCCCCACAGCCCATTACCAGTCCTAACCCCCTATCAGCCTACTTGTAGTCTTAGCCCCCCCATAACCCATTACCTGTTGTAACCCATCAGCCCATTACCTGTCCTAACCCCCCATAGCCCATTCCCAGTCGTAACCTCCCCATCAGCCCACTTGTAGTCGTACCACCCCATAGCCCATTACCTGTAATAACATCCCCATCAGCCCATTACCAGTCCTAATGCCCCCCACAGCCCATTACCAATCCTAACACCCCCATCAGCCCATTTCCAGTCTTAGCCCACCGCCCCATAGCCCGTGTCCAGTCCTAATCCCATCAGCCCACTTGTAGTCGTAGCCCCCCATAGCCCATTACCTGTCATAACTTCCCCCATCAGCCCATTTCCAGTCTTAGCCCCTCCATAGTCTATTACCTGTCCTAACCCCCCATAGCCCATTCCCAGTCTTAACCCACCCATCAGCCCACTTCCAGTCCGAACCCCCTATAGCCCATTTCCAGTCCTAACCCCCCCCCATCAGCCCATTTACAGTCCTTACCCCCCTCCCTCCCTCCCTCCCCCCCCATCAGCCCATTTACAGTCCTTACCCCCCTCCCTCCCTATCAGCCCATTTACAGTCCTTACCCCCCCCTCCCTCCCTCCCTCCCTCCCCCCCCATCAGCCCATTTACAGTCCTTACCCCTCCCTTCCTCCCCATCAGCCCATTTACAGTCCTTACCACCCCCCCCATCAGCCCATTTCCAGTCCTTACCACCCCCCCCATCAGCCCAGCTACGTATAAAAGAAAAAAAACCCAGCCCCCGGCTGCTGCTGCCGCTGCCGCCGTGGCAGCGGCAGAATGGAGAATCCCGCGGGGCCCCCCTGTCCTGCAGTCTTCTATGCGGCCTCAGCGCGGGCTTTTCAGAGCCACGCGAAGGGAGAGTTTCCCTTTCTCGCGGCTCTGTTAATCCCACCGTGGGGCTGATGGGATTTCCCATCAGCCCCGCGGCGTGATTAACAGAGCTGCGAGAGGAGAAGCTCTCTCTCTTCGCGCAGCTCTGACAGCCGACGGAGGCCGCATAGAAGACTGCAGGACAGGGGGGCCCCGCGGGATTCTCCATTCTGCCGCTGCCACGGCGGCAGCGGCAGCGGCAGCAGCAGCCGGTTTCTGGGGTTTTTTTTCTTTTAAACTTAGCTGGGCTGATGGGGGGGAGGGGGTGGTAAGGACTGTAAATGGGCCCCGCGGGATTCTCCATTCTGCCGCTGCCACGGCGGCAGTGGCAGCCGCAGCCGGTTTATGATTTTTTAAAACTTTGGGATGCAAGATGTTTTTTGCGCGGGGCCCCCTGAAACGCGGGGCCCTGTGCAAAAAACATTCTTGCTCAATGGACGGGCCGGCCCTGCAGGTCACCCCTCCCCATGCCTTTGTTTATGGGTGTACCCACCACTCTGTGTAGGTTACCCCTATTTGTTGAGATATAAGAGATACTTAAGTTTATTTTGATTTTATCCTGTTGCTATAAAGGGATCATCTGTGTCTGTCTCATGCCCTTTTGAATTCTGTCACTGTATCTGCCCCTACCACTTTCATCGGGAGGGCATTCCAAGCATCCACCACCCTTTCAGTGAAAAAGTATTTCTTGACATTGCCTTTCAGTTTACCCCCTTGCAGCTTCATGTTATGCCCTCTCGTTTTCCAGCTTCCCCGTCTTTGGAAGAGGTTTGTTTGTTCATTAATACTCTTTAAGTATTTAAAGGTCTGAATCATATCTCCCCTGTCCTTCCTCTCCTCCAGAGTGTAATATTTAGGTCTTCAAGCCTCTTCTCATAAGCCTTCTGATGCAGGCTCCAAATCATTTTGGTTGCCTTCCTCTGGCCTTATAGTCTTTTTATATCCTTTGCAAGATATGGTCTCCAAAACTGAACACAATATTCCAAGTGAGGCCTCACCAGCAACTTGTACCACTCTGCTGGTAATTCCTCTTTGTATTCAACCCAGCATCCTTCTTGATTTTTCCACTGCCTTGTCACTCTGTTTCGCCACCTTGAGATCCTCAGAAACAATCACTCGAAGTCCTTCTCCTGGTCCGTGCACACCAACCTCTCGCCCCCTATCTCATACATTTCCCTTGGATTTCTGCTTCCCAAGTGTATGACACTGCACTTCTTCACATTAAATCTTTACTGCCAAGCATTAGGTCATTCTTCCAGCTTTTGTAGATCTTTCCTCATGTTATCCACTCCCCTCAGGGGAGTCCACTCTGTTGCAAATTTTCATGTCATCTGCAAAAAGACAGACTTTTCCATTCAGTCCTTCAGCAAAATCACTCACAAATACATTTCAACAGTACTGGTCCCAGGACCGAACCGTGGGGCACACCGTTAATCACCTTCCTTTCATCTGAGTGAGTTCCGTTTACCGTCATCTTCTGTCGTCTGTCAGTCAACCAATTTCTGATCCAGTTCAGCAACTTGGGACCCGTCCCCAAGCTGTTGAGTTTATTGATAAGCCTCCTATGAGGATCAGTATCAAAGGCTTTGCTGAAATCTAGGTAGATCGTATCCATCGCATGCTATCAGTGCTATATTCATGCATTGTGTGCATTAATGCATTGCCTTCATGCAGCTGTGATGAAGATCAACTCTTCAGCTATCTATGCCATAGTCAGGTATTACATGCATTACTGCATTGCTGACATGCAGCTCTTATGAACAGCTGCTCTTCAGCTATCTCTGCCGTATTCGTGCATTAGTGCGTTGTCTACATGCAGCTATGATGAAGATCTGTTCTTCAGCTGTCTATGCCGTATTCATGGATTATGTGGTTAGTGCACTCCCGACATGTGATTCTGATGGAGATCTGGTCTTCAGCTATCTCTGCTGAATTCATGCTTTATATGCATTAGTGTGCTACCCACATGTGGCAGTGATGAAAATCTCCTCTTCAGCTATCTGTGCCGTATTCATGTGGCTCTGATGAAGATCTGATTTTCGGCTATTTGTGCTGTATTTGTGCTTTACGTGCATTAGTGCGGTGCCTACGTGCAGCTGTGATGAAGATCTGATCTTTGGCTATCAGTGCCATATTCGTGAATTACACAAATTCGTGCGTTGCCTACATGCAGCTGTAATGAAGACCTGCTCTTCAGCTGTGCCATTTTCGTGCATTACATGCATTAGTATGTTACCTACATGTGACTGTGATGAAAATCTGCTCTTCAGCTATCTGTGCAGTACTGATGATTTGCAATGGAAACGAGTCCGATCTCTGGAGGCTAGAGTAGCAGACTTGGAGGACATAAGGAAGACAGAGAGGTACAGAGACGAGACCTACAGGGATATAGTCCTGAAGTCCCACCTCCAGTCTGGCAGCATCCCTGTTGCAATGGAGGAGAGAGGTCACATGACAGGAGAGCATCACCCTGGTATGGCAGGAAGTGATCCTATAGCTAGGACCTGTCCTCCAGGTGATATAAACCCCTCTCGCAGCAAGGAAGTTTCTCCAGGGCCATGTGCCATGAGGAAAGAGTTAGGACAACCGTTATAGTTGGTGATTCGATCATTAGGCATGTAAATAGCTGGGTGGCTGGTGGACGTGAGGATCGCCTGGTAACATCACGCACCATGCACTTTGGACCACGGACCTCATGCACCACCTAGACAAGGACTTAGATAGTGCTGGGGAGGAGTCTGCTGTCTTGGTACATTTCGGTATCAATGACATAGGAAAATGAGGTAGGGAGGTTCTGGAGGCTAAATTTAGGCTTTTAGTTAGGAAGTTGAAATCCATAACCTCCAGGGTAGGTTTCTCCGAAATGCTTCCCGTTCCACGTGCAGGACACAAATGGCAGGCAGAGCTCCGGAGTCTCAATGTGTGGATGAGACAATGGTGCAAGGATGAGGGTTTTGGAAGGAATTGGGGAACATTCTGGGGAAAGCAGGGGCTCTTCTGAAGGGATGGGCTTCACCTTAACCGGGATGGAACCAGGCTGCTGGCATTAACCTTTAAAAAGGAGATAGAGCAGATTTTAAACTAGATAATAGGGGACAGCCGACAGTCGCACAAGAGCACACGGTTCGCAACAATGTATCCTTGAAGGATACTACCAAAAGAATGAAGTTAGTGCACATCAGCAGAGAGGTTCCAATAAAGACAAAAGTAGCCCAAAAGCCCTTGAGTATGGAGCAGACAGAGCTTAAAGATTCCAAATTACCCATGCCTACCGATAGCTAGATTAATATGAATAAAATACAATCTCTAAAATGCTTGTATGCAAATGCTAGAAGTCTAAAAAATAAGATGGGAGAGTTAGAATATATAGCACTAAATCAGAGGTTAGATATGATTGGAATATCAGAGACATGGTGGAAGGAGGACAACCAGTGGGACACTGATACCTGGATACAAACTATATCGTAATGATAGAGCTGATCAAATTGGTGGGGGGGGGGGGGGTTGCACTCTATGTTAGAGAGGGCATTGAGTCAGAAAGGATTAAAGTTTTGCAGGAAACAAAATTTGCTGTAGAATCTTTATGGATTGAAATTCCATGTAAAAAGGGGAAGGCGATGGCGGTGGGGGTGTACTATTGACCGCCTGGCCAGAATGAACAAATGGATGATGAAATGCTCAAAGAAATCAAGGAAACTAACAAAAGTTACAGCGCAGTAATAATAATGGGGGATTTTAATTACCCCGGTATCGACAGCATTTTGTCCTTTTCTCAAGGGCTGCTAGTGGAAGGTTGCTAAGTACCATATATTATGTAATTTGGTGATGGTGCTGAATGGCAATGCTACTTTAGCAGTCCCATTGCTAACTGATTATTATCTCTGAAGTGTCCACTGGGATGCCCGTTGAAAACCAGGACTGGCCTAGAACTTCCCTATTGGAAACCAAAGCATTTGGCTGCTGAATTCCTGTGTCACCTGGGGGCTCATTCTATAATGGGACATTATATGAAAGTGCAAAAAGGCACCTAGTGTATATAAGCAACACAGGTACCTAATGTGCCCTCATAAAATAGACTCGTACAGCGGACCCCTAGCAGCACACAAATACACTCACACAAATGGAAATGTATAAGTGTCCATGCGGGTGTGTACCCTCTGCACGTCCACACACATTTTATAAATACACACATGCATTACAGCTCCTCTCCTTATATCTATGTATTTAGCTGCACAATTTTATAAGAACCATTTTCTGTGTTTAAAACATGCCTTAATTACACATGCAAAATGCTTTTGCAAAATTCACATTCCCTTAGTGTGAATCTGCATTGAGCATATAGTTATATTGTAGGCCTGTGACTCTGGGCTCCGAGCTAGGAATATGAACATAAAATATTCTTGGGTTATTTTTGGTCTTTTCGCCTCCTTTACAGACATTTCATTGGTTTGTTTGTTTTAATCTGCATTAGAACCTTTCAGTGAACTGATGTACTAATACGGAATTTAATTCTGTTGAGGTCTGGCCAGCAGAGGGCATAGCATTCAGAGATATAAAAGGAATGGTACAAATTCTAATTATAAAGGGAAGCTGAAGCGTAACTGTGAGTTTGAGAGGGCAAGGTGTAGGTTGTCTCAGGATAGCTCTCTAAACCATATTTAGGAGAGACACAGAACAGGACCCTCTGCAAGAAGGTCACAGCAGCTGCAGAGCTCTGTAAGGAGAATCTGAAGAGAAGAGAGACAAGGCTCATGACTCTTTGCAGATGGAGGGTAAGGAGGAGAATGACCAGCCTAGAGGGTTCACAAGGAGCTGTGTGTATGCGGATTTGCAGCCCCCTGGAAGCTTGCTGTGCTCATTCCCTCCCTGAGTGAAGTGTCTCTGAGGTTACAAAGGGTTAATCCCAACCGAGGTGGGATCGTGGATCAGCTGGACCCCAGCTCCTATGCTCTTTGCCTAGTATTGTTTTCTCCTCATTTTATTGGATGCATCCTGATTTTGGGGCACGTACTAAACCGTGCTAAGAATCAGCATAACCTGTGCTAACTGTTGGGCGTCCGTACAGGTAGCACAGTGGGAAGCATCGCCCCCACGATTAGCGTGGGTGTACTTGGATAGCACTGCCTGCATGATGTCCATGCTAATCAGAATGTGCAAACACCCACGCTCAGTCCCTCCCAATCACATACTAAGCAATTAGCGCAGACCTGCTCATGGTTACAGCGCTCCTGTTTACTGCCTGCTAGACCGTGCACTCACAGTTAGCATACCCCTTTGCCCCTTCGCAGTGAGCTAGCTGGATGGTAAACTCCGACTTCTTGCTGAATGGTGCTGACTCTCTTTTCCTTCTTCACTTCTGCTTGCGATTCGTTGTTGCTTTTTGAACCTTGATAAAGTTTTTAGCTGATGGCAGGTCTTCATCTTAATCCAACCAACACAATCTCTTAGCTAAAGCATATCTACCCAAAAATATCTATCAACCAACACAGCTTCCGCCCCAGCCACGGAGTTGAAACACTCCTGCTATACCTATTTAACGACATACTACACCTCATAGACAACAGCAAGAACAGAATACTCATGATCTTCATTGACATATCATCAGCATTTGACACAGTGGAACACGGAACGCTACTAGCAAGACTACAGAACATCGGTCTACAAGGAGTCACACTGAGGTGGTTCCACTCTTACCTAACAGACAGACAGATACAGGTCAAGATTGGGCCCAACACATCCCGACCCATAAAAGTCATGCAAGGCGTACCCCAAGGATCTGCCCTATCAGCACTATTATTTAACCTCTACATCCAGCCAATATGCAGCATCATAAAAGAACACAGGATAAAATACACAATCTATGCAGATGACATGATGATATACACACCAATCACCCTCGAAAACCCAGACTGCACCAAAATAACAGATTGTCTCACACACATGAACAGCTGGTTTCAAGACAACAACCTGACCATAAACTACAGCAAGACCGAGGTGCTAATCATCGCACGAAACTCTGACTTCATCCCTCCTTGCAACATCAAGATAGGCAGCACAACCATACCCATACAACCAGAAGTGAAATACCTCGGAGTAACCCTGGATAAAGAACTGAACCTTCAGTCCCACATCAGCAGAACCACCAAAAATGCATACCACAGGATGAGACTAGTCTGACGCCTCAAACCCCTCCTCGCTCAGGAACACTTCCGCACAGTTTGTCAGGCACTAATAACCCCAATCCTAGACTTCTGCAACCCAATCTATCTTGGCCTAACAAAACAGACACTAAGACCATTGCAACTGGCACAAAATACAGCAGCTCGCATAATAGCCGGCGCCACAAGACAAGAACACATCACACCCACCCTAAAAGAGCTCCACTGGCTGCCTATCAGCGCCCGCATTAGATACAAGCCAGTTAAGGTAAATAGGCAGCTTCTGAATATCACCACTGCCCAGTTAACCATCAGTGATGCTCCCGCTCCACCCCCAGAATGCTCGGACGCTAAGCACTTAGCATTTAGTGGCCCAAACCAGGGATATTCAATGGCAGTAACTGAGTTAAGTAACTGGGTTAGTGCCTCTGAATATCCCGGTGAGCAGAGGATCCATAAACCATGCAAACACCTTTGAATATCCCCCCACATTTGATGAAATATATGATTACACATTTGGGGGAGGAAGGAGCAATTCCCATGGGTAACGCCTTTCATAAAATTGACTGATAGTATGCAGCTAAATAAATAAATAAATAAATGTGTAAGTCCAGGCAGGGACAGGACAGTCTTCCTTCTATGCATGCCACTCGACAGGCATTCCTTATCGTTCCTCCAGTTTAGTCCTCCACCTCTGGGTTGTGCACCTCCTCCTGAAGCTTGGAGACTGGGCATGTCAAAGTCGTGACATCACTGGATATAGCCTGCTGGTATCTCCCATCAGCCGCCAGTGTGTCCAGTCTCCATGCAGCAGGAGGACGTAGTGAGCCTAGCTTCTGGGCTCACTTGGGGGGAACAGATAAGGAGCATTTAGTGTGACAAATTCTATTCTGATTTTCCTTTGATTTTTACTTTTAATTTTACTTTTAATTCAGTTACCTTTGGTTAATTGGCAATCAGGGATTAGTTCCCTTTAGTTATTAGGAACAAATTTCCTTATATTTACAGTAATTTTAAATTTGAGCCTGGCTCTTTAAATTAGTAGCAGCTCTCGCCTTCCCTCCTTGTCAGTTATTTTCATTTGCTGCAGGCATTCGCCGGTGCAGATCTCTCTCCCTGGATGGTACGAGAGAGAGCACTGAAGCTGTGCGAGACGAAGCCTCTCCGTTGCTGCGGGATTTTAATTTTACTCTGTGGAACCAGCTGAGTGGTCCTCGCCGTGGCTGACAGGCGCATCAGCGCGGCTTGAGGATCGGATGAATTCAAGGCGGTAGGAGCAGGCTGCGTGGCTTTCGGCCCTGCAGGTAAGGCCTTCGGGCTCTGTCAGTCTGCTGAGGCCTCCTTTTTGCAGCGGCTGTTGTTCTTGGCGCCAAAATTCATTGGTGAAGGGGTGGCCATTTTCTCTCTAGGTATTTGGACCGCATGGCGAGAGTTGCCTGTGTGAGGAAGACGACAGGCAGAATAGCTAGATTTTTGGGCCTAGGGTTTCTTTCTTTTGTTTGTAGGTTTTTTGAGGCTCGGGGGGTTCCTCAGCATTAAGGGGGCTGTTGTCAGCCCTCTTTATTTTTAAGTTTATTCTTAGTTTTATAGGACAACAGTTTTGGCATTGATCTCTGATACCACATGTTCTTTCCCTCCTAATCATGTCTCTGAGGAGCATCTGTTAAGTCCCGGGATAAGTCCCGGGATAAACCAAAGACGACCTAAACACACCATTAACCCACATTGTCAATGAATCCCTCAGACAAGGACATATGCCAGATCTCCTCAAAACCTCGATCATTCGACCAACACTAAAGAAACACAACCTGGATCCCCTCGACCCCGCCTCCTACAGACCCATCGCAAGCCTCCCGTTCACCACCAAACTCATTGAAAAAGTAGTTCAGAGACAGCTCCAAGAACACCTGGACACCAACAACATACTGGACCCACAACAGCATGGCTTCCGCCCACTCCACGGAGTTGAGACCCTCATGGTGTCACTAATGAACACCCTTATCATAGGAACCCAAGCCAAACACTCTGGATATGCCATGATCTTTCTAGACATATCAGCGGCCTTCGACACCATCTCCCACAACATCCTAATACACAGACTACAAGCAATTGGCATCAAAGATACCATACTCCAATGGTTCTATTCATACCTAACTAATAGACATCAACTGATCTGCACAAATACATCAACCTCCCCCCCTTTCCAGCAACACCAAGGAGTACCCCAAGGATCCACACTATCAGCCATGCTCTTCAACATCTATCTGCAACCACTCTGCTCAATCATATGCGCACACAACATCCACTTCCACATCTATGCAGACGACATAATGCTCTATGCCGCAATTACAACCTCCAACCCATCAAACAAACACTTATCAGAATGCTTCACAGCAGTATCCAGCTGGCTACAAAACAACAACTTATCCATCAACATAAAGAAAACAGAAGCCCTCATAGTAACAAAGGACCCAGACTTCACACCACCATCACACCTCAACAATGGGACCACACAAATACAGATACATCCGCAGATAAGATACTTAGGTATCATCATAGACCAAGCACTCACACTGGAACAGCAAATCAAAAAACCCACCGCAACAATATTCCACAAGGCTAAAACAGTGCAGTGCCTCAAACCTCTCCTTGAACCACAAGACTTCAGAACAGTGATGCAAGCCATGACACTCCCCCACCTGGACTACTGCAATATAATCTACCATGGACTCCTGGCCACCCATACAAACCCACTCCGGACTGCCTTAAACACCACAGCAAGAATCATCCAGACCGCAAAAAGACAAGACCACATCACCCCAATCCTGAGAGAGCTACACATACTCCCTCTAGAAGCACGAGTCAAGTACAAATCCACCCTACTCACCCACAAAGCTCTCTACCAAACTCAAACATCCCAGATCCGCACACTACTAGCCCGACCAACCCACGACAAAAAAAAACAGACAAACCACCAACAACTCCCTCACCATCCCCCATAAGAGGACGAAATGCAACCAACGAACCTGCAATAGAGCCTTTGAACTATATGCACCATCCATCTGGAACACTCTACCGAATCACATCAGAAACAACAAAGACCCCCTATCCTTCAGGAAACAACTAAAAACCACACTATTCCAGGAATACCTCGGACCTGAAACAAACCAGCACATATGAGACTGTAGCTCAAATGTCTATGTCTATGTCTATGTCCCAAACACTTGCTAAAATCATTAATGTCGGCCACCTGGTGACAGTCCAGACCCTTACAATTGATTATTGTCCCCCCCCCTCTCGTTCAATGTTCCACCGCTTTGATCCGGTGAAAAACGGGATATAAATGCAGCTAAATAAATAAATAAATATTAGGCAAATTGCCAGCTTTTAGGTTCAAGAGCAGAGCCCTAACTTGTAGTTGGAAGGAGGGACAGGCTGGAAGTGTGCCTTTGTGTATTCTATAGTGAAAGTTGCCCAAATGCCTGTGGTTTCACAGGGACAGGTTTAGGAAACCTTAGGATAAAAAAGTATATAACAGTTAACTGTCAACCAAGAAGTGCCTGTGCTACGGTCTATGGCCACCAGAGGGCAGCTGGTACACTCAATAGTGCCTTTCTGTGACCGTGTGTATGCAGCCATATCAGATTGATCATTCTCTGCAAGTCAGGGAAGAAATAACCACAGGGCCACCTCATGGGCTCTCAGGGGTTAGTGACTAAACAAGCAACTGCTCATGAATCACATATAGTATTCAGTGCCCCCATCCCGGGGGGGGGGGGATGGTGGTAAAATACAAAATTGTATTACTCATCAGGTTCACACAGGCAGCAACCTCTAAGACCTCCATTAGCAAGGTTGTCGGTGTATCCCACTGCTATTTCTCTGACTGCAGGAAGGCCGGGGGGTGGGGGGGGGGGTGTGCCTGTGTGTTTCATAGCTCCACTTAGCATGCCCTTCCCAGGAAATTCTCATCTATTTCTAGAGCAGGATTTCATATCATTTCTCTGGTTATGGTTAATGCACAGCGTTAAGGGGCTGTGTTTGAAGGCTTGGGTCCCACGGACTTCGGTGGGATTTCAAAAAGAAAAAAGAAACTCTCTTTAGTGAGAGATAGCCTTGTTCATTTTTAGCTAACACTGTTGATTTATTTGGTGGCCTTTTGCGTCCTGAACCCCAAGGTTGGGACACTGTTTGCTTCCAGGGGTTCTACTCTCTATTTCGCTCTTCAGCTCCCTGGCAGACGCAGTAGGCTGGCAGGGGGTGCGCAACGCGTCCTGCAATGATGAGTCCCTCAGGATAAGGGGGGGGCAAGAAAGCTGGGTGCAGCGGGGGCTGGTAGCTTCTTGCAAAGCTATAGGAGCAGTTCGGGTAATTTTAGCTGATCTGCTTTGATTTCATTGGAGTTGGCGGAAACTTGGTTTTTGGAGTCCTATACTTAAAAAAAAAAAAAAAGGGCATAGCGATGTTGATTTACAAGAATCTGCTTCGCTATCCATAGAAGATCCTATAAAGCGTTAAAGTCGGTTTATATGGCAGGGTAATATTTTGGCTTAGCTGCTGTGATATAGCACTATGATAAGCTGTAAACATATTCAAGTCAAAAGGCATTATGGTGATAACTCTCTTGGACAGTTGTAACAGGTGCTTGGGTGAGCGCCTTGGCCAGTCCACAGATGTGGCATGCTCTGCCATAAGCATTATGTCATGAAAAGGGTTTTATAGTTGTGTGGTTTCTTAATGGAAAATATTCACATTTAGTTTGGCTTTGCTCAAATTATATGATTTTACAGTAGATTGGTAAGGTCTTAATTTTGGCTATATGTGGTTTTAATTTTACATATAGAAAAGGCAGCTCAGTGGAGAGAGGTTGCAAAATAGAACTCTGGCCTTTGAAGCTATCTATGCTCCCATTCCATTTATCAGAGGTTCTCCAGTACGGAGAGTATCTGCTAGTGTTCAGCGAATGCCTTAACCCTTGGAAGGCCTACTTTAAATTTTTAATCCACATTCTGCAGCTGGGTTAATTTTTGCATATTTCAGGAAAATTGTAGCTGTCTTATTCAATATGTTCTAATAGTGATTTTCCTTCTGCTATGGTCATGTATTATATACCATTTGATAGGAAGATTTAGTCAGAATTTTGGATCCCGAGAGTTTTGGGCTCGGCCTGGAAAGGGTTAATGGGGGCCAGAAGCACGCAGTCAGGCTAGTAGCAGCAATAGCAGCAGCTCAGATTCTAGTAGGCCTACATCATATGCTGGGCTTACAAGATGGCTTCCACGCTGATCGGCATCAGCCAAGATGGTTGCCGGTTTAGACTGTGAATGTGAAGGCAGCCTGGATGAGGGACCTTGTGTTCTCTGGAAAATGCCCTGCATATACTGAATCATTTAAATTCGATCAGCTACTGGCAGGACACAATGCACTCTCGCATGCTTTTTTGCTTCAGTGGTCTAAAAGTGGAGTCTTTACCAGGTGGTATAATGGGAACTTGTCTGCAGTTTCTCGGCTTCTTCATTGCTGACTCAATTTCCACTGCGGAATGAGAAAGCTGTATTTCCTAACACCAGGTGCTAGTTGAACTTAAAGTATAAAGTCCATCTTTGTGCAGTCAGATGGAATGGGGCGTTACTCTAGCAGGAAGGCCATGGATTAGTATGCCTGTGATTGGGAGTTCTTTCTACTTCATATTGTTGGCACGGAAAGAGCTTCTCCCAACATATGCTGAAGGAATTTTTGGTTAAGAGATGTCTTTGTGAAAAAAAAGAAAAAAAGGAATTCAGCTGCCCTGAATTCTCCTGTTCTTGATTGACATTTTGAGGCTAAGCAGGGGCAGGCCTGGGTACTATGTGGGTGGGTGCACACCTTGCACTACCAGGGGGTGTGGACTCACTGTATGGAAGAGAGCCCTAGCAATCTTCTTTAGCGCAAGATAGGAAAGTAGATGGTTCACTGAAACAATCGTTGGGGGCAATGCTCTGTCCTTACAAGCTCCCATTTGTAGAGCCTGGGGGGGGGGGGGGGCGAGAGCATGCTTCAGGTGGTCGCAGTGTTTACGGCAGTCTACTCGCCTGGAACAGGAAAGGATCAGGGAGTTGAATCGCCTAGAGCCTGATTTGTTTTATGTGGCAAATGTGCATTATGATTTAATTCGAGCGCTAGCTAATATTATTGGCTTCCTCTGGGTTCACCCGGAGGTCTTTCTGGTGGAGGAATGGGGCGGCTGATGGTTCGTCCAAGTCGAGGCTCAGTAAGCTCCCATTTAAAAGTCTTTGTCTTGCCCTTTCCCTGTGGGCTCTCATAGGGCAAGTAGCTAGTGTATCGAGGCTTTCAGGGAAAGGTACTCTTGGTAGCGCCCGGTTGGACAAGACGGCCGTATTAGACTGATCTCATTCGCCTACTCAATGGGAATTTCCTAGAAGTTGCCGGTAGCGGACGTTCTGCTGCGGCTAGGTCCGCAGTGAATGTCTCAGGTGGATCGGTGCCCGCCTACGGTTTGGCCTTTGAATGGGCAGGGCTGAAGAAGAAGAGTTATTCTGTGGCAGTCTTCACCACCTTGTTGAGAGCAAGGAGGCAGGCTGCCTCTGGTACATAGGTCCATGCTTAGTGCCTTTTTGAAGGCTGCTGTTCATGGCGGCAAGTCCGGGCGACAAAGGTGTCTGTATCCTTGGTCTGAGTTCTCTGCAGGACAGTGTCTGGAGGAACTAGCGGCCAGTTCCTTAAAGGGTCCAGCTGGCGACTGTTTCCGGCTGTAGAGGTTCTGTGGAGGGAATAGCTCTAAGTGTTCAGATCGTTGTGTGGCGTTTCCTTAAGTTGGGACCCGACTGCGCTCCTCAAGGAGAGTTCGGGTGCCACCGTGGGATCCCGATTGGGCCTTAGAGGCATAAACTAAAGAGCCCTTTGATTCTTTACTCCAAGCGTCGGTAAAGGATTTGCTGTTACAGACAGTGGCTTTGATAGTTCTTTGTTCGGCGCGACGAGTTTCAGAGTTTCAGGCATTGTCATGTAATGAGCCGTTTTCACCCTTTCTGGATAGAGGGTGGTGTTTGCGACCAGTCCCGTCGTCCTTCCAAAAGGTGGTATCTGATTTTTCTCCTGAGCCTATTGGTTTCTCTTCCATTTCTCGGTTTTTCTGGAAGGGGAGGTTTTTATTCATAGCTTACGCCAATAGGAAACATAAAATGCAGGGTGCGGCGTTCGTTTCTTTGTTTTTGTGTGTTGGTTGGAGGTCCCCGCGAAGGGGAAGCAGCAGCGAAGGCGGCCATTTCGCAATGCGTTAAGGCGGTGGTTGCCTCAGCATTCTGGTGGCGAGGTTGTACGATTCTGGGGGGCTTTCTGACTCTTGCTACCAGGGCGCAAGCAGCTTCATGGGTGGATCACTGTGTCATTCTACCAGGGGGGATTGGTAGAGCAGCTTCCAGGTCGTCTCTTCATTCCCTCAGTAACCACTGCTGCCTAAATGTTCTGGCAGTAAAGGATGCCTGTTCCGGGTCGACGGTGTGCTGAGTTGGCTGGATAGGTCCCTCCCAATGATTACTGCTCTGTTACTTCCCAGAGGTGGAGGACTAAACTGGAGGAACGATAAGGAAATAGAAATTACACTTACCTGGTAATTCTCGTTTCTTGAGTGATGACAGTTTAGTCCTCATTCCCGCCCAAAGGTGTGATTTCTTCAGAGTTTATTTTCAGGTGGAGTGGAGCATCAATCTCAAGGAGTAGACAGATCCTTTCAGATTCTAGATCGCAGTGAGTATCCCTCTCTGTTGTTTCTTCCTTCTCTCTTATTTAAACAAGGGGATGGTATAGGAAACGTGTTTGCATAGGGGGGACGTGAATGTAAAGTTTAAAAAAAAAAAGAAAATATAAGACTGATAAGGTTAAAAAGGTTCCTCAAGTTGAGGAATGGAGAGTTATTTAAAGCTATGGTATAGTTACTTATTTGTTGTTCCTTTGAGTTTGCTTTGTCAATAGTACACTGGGGGCTGATGGGAGATACCAGCAGGCTATATCCAGTGATGTCATGACTTTGACATGCCCAGTCTCCAAGCTGCAGGAGGAGGTGCATAACCCAGAGGTGGAGGACTAAACTGTCGTCACTCAAGGAACGACAATTACCAGGTAAGTGTAATTTCTATTTTCTCAGGAATTGACTGATAGTATGCAGATGTGTAAGTCCAGGCAGGGACAGGACAGTCTTCCTTCTATGCACGCCACTCAACAGGCATTTCTCAGGATATAAGATAAGCTCATATACAGAGCTCCACACCACAAGGCAGACCAACTGGACTCCCTTCTCGAAGTAGTTTGCTCCATTGTCCCGCGCTAACACCTTGTCCTACTTGGAGACCTTAACCTACCCTCAGCAATGCCTTTCTCCAAGCCATGAATGACCTACAATTCACCCAACTCATCAAGACATCTACACATCAAAAAGGAGGCACCCTCGACCTACTCTTCATACCCAACGAATTACTCTCCTCCCCCCATTCAATCACTCACTCATCCACTCCTGTCCCATGGTCTGACCATCACCTCATCTCCTTCACCCTACCCAGCCCCCAACTCAAACGTCCCACCCTGCCCAAACCTCACTCAACAAGAAGATTCACAAACTTCAATGAAGACACCTTCATCCAACAAGCCATTCCTCATCTAAAGCAAGCATTTCTGCTCCCTCCTGCTGGAACTCTCTCCCAGTGGAAATCTGGACCATAAACAACCTCCCCCAATTCCGAAAATCCCTCAAGCACCATCTATTTCAACAACACTTCTGTAACTCTGACAACATCACCTAGGCAGCTTCTCTCAACCCAACAGTCTCTCAACCAAGTGCTGCCTAAACAATTCCCAATGTTATCGTCCCTCTACACCTAGACACCCATCATAGGGCTTGTATTTGTAGACTCAACTACGATATGACCCCCTTTCTGTACATAGTGTATAAAGTTCACCTGTTACCCATGTTTAAACTCCCTGTTTTATGTAAGTTCAATGTCTGAACGTTCAGCATTGTACAAACCTGTTCATTGTAAACCGTGCTGATGCGGAGTAGTGCGGTATAGAAATACAATAAATAAATAAATAAATAAATAAATTTAAACACTCAGACCTCAGTCTCCTCATTCAAACCAGGAACACCATTATCACTACAGCCTCTCAAGCTCCACAATGCAACCATCCCAACCCCCCCAACACCACGCCCCCTAGTACTCATCCCACCTCAAAAATCAGAAACGACTACTCAGAAAACTAGAACGCAGATGGAGAAAAACCAAAGACCCACAACTGCTGACCATCTACTGCGACCAACGTACAGCATACTCCACCAGCACTCTCAATGCCAAGCGGGAACACCACAGCAACTTACTCATCCATGCCATAAACAAACCTAGAGAACTCTTTCAACTCGTCAGACATCTCACAAATGACCCATCCCAGCCTCGCCAAGAAGACATCATCCACCCCCAAGTGATGGCAGATTTTCTTATAGCTAAACATAACCACTCTGCCACATCTATCCTAACCATTCCATCCAACACCTTCTCAACCCCCGCAACCCAGCCTTGGACCTCTTTCCGGGATGTCCATCCAGAAGAACTCCAGAACATCATCACTCTCATCAATGCCACCACCTCCCCCCTAGATCCATGTTCAGTAACATGGATTAAGCAAACAAAGACCCTGATGCTTCCGCACATCTCTACAGTCCTCCATGCCTCCCTCAACCAAGCCCCTTTGCTCAAACAAGCCTCTATTAGACCCCTATTGAAGAAACCCAACCTTGATCCCACCTCACCTGCATCCTGCAGACCCATTGCCAGCATTCCTTTCCTTTCTAAAGTCATCAAGAAAGCAGTGCAAATTCAGCTTCAGGAGCACCTGGACAGATTCGCCCCACTTGACAGCAACCAGCATGGATTTCATCCACTTCATAGTGCAGAAACCCTCCTCACTTCCCTTCTTAACACACTCATAACTGGTACAGAGAAACCCCGCTCAGGTATTATGCTATTATTCCTCGACATATCTGCAGCTTTCGACACAGTATCCCACCAGACCCTCATCAATCAACTTAACACCATCGGCATCCAAGGCAACCCACTACAATGGTTTCACTCCTACCTCTCCCAATGAACCCAACAAGTGAGAACTGGAAACCAATCCTCATTGCCATTTACCCTCCCCCAAGGAGTACCTCAAGGATTGGCCCTTTCCTCCCTCCTATTCAACATCTACATCAGGCCCCTCTGTCACATCCTCAAAAGCCTCAATGTCAGATACCAACTCTAGGCGGATGACATAATGATCTTCATCCCCTTCAACACCACCTCCTCTGACTGCTCCACCCTTGCTGTCTGCTTCACAGAAGTCACCACATGGCTGCAGCTGCACAATCTCACAATCAACTTCAGCAAATCAGAGCTCCTTCACATAGAAACATAGAAACATGATGACAGAAAAAGACCACAAGGCCCATCTAGTCTGTCCTTCCATAACAACAACTACAACAGTCCACTTTCTACCTTTAGAGATCCTCTGTGTTGGTCCCATGCTTTTTTGAATTCAGTTACTGTCCTCATCTCTACCACCTCCACTGGGAGACTATTCCATGGATCCACTACTCTTTCCGTAAAGAAATATTTCCGCATATCACTCCTGAATCTATCTCCCTTCACCCTCATCCCATGTCCCCTCATAGCAGAACTTGCTTTCAATTGAAAGAGGCTCTCTCCCTGAACATTTATGCCACGGAGGTATTTAAACATCTAAATCATATCACCTCTATCCCGCCTTTCCTCTAAGGTGTACATATTAAGATCCTTAAGTCTGTCCTCATATGCTTTATAATGAAGCCCATTAATCATTTTAGTAGCAACCCTCTGCACCGACTCCATCCTGTTCACATCCTTTTGAAGGTGCGGTCTCCAGAATTGCACACCATACTCCAAATGAGGTCGCACCAAAGACTTATACAGAGGTATTATCACCTCCTTTTTTCTGCTAGCCATTCCTCTCCGTATGCACCCAAGCATCCTTCTAGCTTTTGCCGTCGCCTTTTCTACCTGTTTAGCTACTTTAAGATCATCAGACACAACCACGCCTAGGTCCCGCTCTTCTTTAGTGGACAAAAGTACTTTACCTCCTATACTGTATTGCTCCCTTGGATTGCTGCAGCCCAAATGCATGACCTTACATTTTTTAACATTAAATCCCAGCTGCCAAATTCTAGACCATTCTTCAAGCTTAGCTATTTTATTTATTTATTTTATTTTAACACTTATTTATATACCGCATCTTCCAGCGATCAGTTGCGGTGTACAATTAACAACAGTTAACAATGCAGAGCTTGTTTTACATGGAACAGAATAACTTTTTACATAGAACATCTTAACATGCACACATAGGTTTAAAAACTAAGCAGAATAATTCAACTAACACAGATTGTGTAACAATTTAAACAAAGTACTGACTCTACCGCATAGGCAGATCATATCAGTTGCAACTATATACAAGTAGGGTATCAATGCATAGGAGTGGAGTGTTCATTCGATTATGTTTTGTGTGTTATCCCTTGAAGAAGGGAGTATACGCTTGATGTGGGGGGGTTCATGTTTAGCCTTTATCTAAGTTGAGTGGAATGTTTTCTATGGAATTATAGTGTTTAGTGAATAGATATGTTTTCAATTTTTTTCTGAATTCTCTTATCTCTGTTAGTGATCGTAAGTCCTCTGGTAACGAGTTCCAAGTTGTTGGAGCTATGTGGGAAAAGGCTCTATTATTTGTAATTTTGTGAGATCTTATATATTCTTTTGGAATCTTTAGTTTATTTGATTGTCCTTTTCTATGAGTAGTCTTAGGTAGTTCTTTGTTTATTAAATTACATAGTGTCTTCGGGGCCATGTCGTTTAGGGCTTTGAATGTAGTTATTATTGTTTTGTAGGTTATCCTGCTTTGTATTGGTAACCAGTGCAGGGAAGCTAGTATTGGTGTAATGTGTTGGAGTGAATTTATCTTTAGTATAATTCTAGCTGTTGCATTTTGTGCGAGTTGGATTCTTTTGATATTTTGTTTTGGAATGCCTATAAGTATTAAGTTAGCGAAATCGAAGTGTGGAGTAATGGTAGCCTGTGTTATATTGATAAAATCATGCATAAATACCAGGGGGCGCAATTGTTTGAGGATTTTAAGTTTGAAGTAGATTTTCTTTAAGGTATTTCTAATGTGGGTTTCCATAGTAAGGTGTGTATCTAAAATGACTCCAAGATATCTTATTTCATTTTTTATTTTAATTTCTTGGTTTTGTAGTGTTATGTGGGTTGGGAGAATAAATGATTGGTTTTTTGTTACGATCAAGACTTCGGTTTTAGCATGGTTTATATGGAGGTTTTGGATTTTTAGCCAGTATGTAATTTCATTGTAGCAGTCTGATAGAAGTTGAGTCGGTAGGTTAGGAATCGTAAAAGGTATGTACATCATAATATCATCCGCATAAAGGTGATATTGTATTCCGAATTTTTTAAAGATGTTGCAGACCGGTTTTATATAGATATTGAAGAGTAGGGCTGAAAGCGCTGAACCTTGTGGTAAACCTATTTCTTGTTTGTATGTGTTGGATGTTTGATTACCTGTTCTTACATTTTGTGTTCTGTTATTTAAATATGAGGTGAACCATTTATGTACGGTAGAGTTTATGCCTATCTGTCGTAGGTTGTTGAGCAAAATTGAGTGATGCACGCTATCAAAAGCTGCTGATATGTCAATGAAAAGTAAGATGAACGCCTGTTTATGATTGTCAATTCCTTTTAGGAGTGTATCTATTAATACTGTTAGAAGTGTCTCTACTCCATGGCGGGGCCGGAATCCATATTGTTGATCATCTAGTGGATAAGATAAGTCTATAAATTCCTGTGTCTGTAGTTGCACTACCTTTTCAATTATTTTGGCCAAGAATGGTATGCTAGAGATGGGCCTATATGATGTAGGGGATGTTTTATCAAGTTTGCAGTTCTTTAAAATTGGACGTATTTGTGCATGTTTGAGCGGGGATGGAAGGTATCCTTGGGTAAGTGAAAGATTTACTATTGGGAGGATAAAGGATAGTAGAGTTGGTAGTGTGTTTTTTATCCATGATACAGGGCATGGATCTAAATACGAGCTAGATCCCTCCTCATGTTATCTACACCTTCCTGGGTGTCTACTCTATTACAGATTTTGGTATCATCCGCAAAGAGGCAAACCTTACCCGACAGCCCTTCCGCTATATCACTAACAAAGATGTTAAAAAGAATCGGACCAAGGACAGATCCCTGGGGCACACCACTGGTAACATCCTGCTCCTCAGAGTGAGCTCCATTTACTTGTACTCTTTGTCGCCTCCCACCCAACCAATTTCTAACCCAAGCAGTAACTTTAGGGTCCATCCCTAGGGTGCTCAGTTTGTTTATAAGTCGCCTGTGAGGAACAGTGTCAAAGGCTTTACTGAAATCTAAATACACCACATCTAGAGCTCTCCCTCGGTCCAACTCCCTGGTCACCCAGTCAAAGAAATCGATCAGATTTGTCTGACAAGACCTGCCTCTGGTGAATCCATGCTGCCTCGGATCCTGTAATCCGCCGGACTCCAGAAACCTCACTATTTTCTCTTTCAGCAGCGTTTCCAATAATTTACTCACCACTGAAGTTAAATTAACCGGCCTGTAGTTTTCAACCACATCCTTACTTCCGCTTTTGTGTAAAGGCACCACATGAGCCTCTCTCCAGTCCTTTGGCACCACTACCGACTCCGAGGCATTGAAAAGGTCAGTCAGTGGAGTTGCTAGAATGTCCCCAAGTTCCCTCAGTATTCTAGGGTGTATCCCATCCGGTCCCATCGCTTTGTCTACTTTAAGTTGAGCTAGTTTCTCACGAACACAGTCTTCTGAAAATTGTTCAAGATGTCCCTCGCTTCTGTTCTTATTTGTGGGTGTTTTCTGAGGTCCTGCTCCTGGTTCTTCATCTGTGAACACAGAACAAAAATATTTGTTAGGCAATTCCGCTTTATCCTTATCAGCTTCTACATATTCCCCCCCTGCACCCTTGAGTCTGACAATACCACTTTTGCCCTTCCTCTTCTCACTAATATATCTGAAAAATGTCTTATCCCCCCATTTTATTGCATTGGATATTTCCTCCTCCTTTTGAATCTTTGCCTTCTTGACTACTTTGCTAGCTTCTCTAAGTTTTTCCAAATACAGATGCCTGTCTTCCTCTCTCTGTGATCTCTTGTATTTCATGAAGGCCTCCCTCTTTTTCTTCACTTTTTCAGCTACTTCCTTCGAAAACCATAGCGGTCTCCTGTTCCTTTTGCCTTTATTTACCATTTTAACAAAAAGGTTGGTTGCCTTTAAAATACCCCCTTTCAGTTTTGCCCACTGTTTTTCTACATCCCCCAGCTGTTCCCATCCCACTAACGACTCCCTGAGGTATTGGCCCATCTTCGCAAAGTTAGTCTTCCTAAAGTCTAAGATCTTCACCTTGGAATGGATTCTAACAGCCCTAGTCCTAATACTGAACCACACCATCTGGTGATCACTGGATGCAAAATGATCTCCCACTACAACATCAGAAACACTCTCACTCTTACCATTGGTAAGCACCAAGTCCAGTATGGCCCCCTCACGTGTGGGGTCTGTTACCAATTGCCTGAATAGTTCTCCCTGTAGAGAATCCAGGATCTCCTTACTTCTAGATGATACTGCAGCAGGAATGTGCCAATCAACATCTGGCATATTGAAATCTCCTAGCAGTAGCACTTCCCCTTTCCTAGCAATGCTGCGTATGTTTTCAATTAACTCTCTGTCCACCTCTTCCTCTTGTGAGGGAGGTCTGTATATCACACCAATGCAAATAGATTTCTCTTTCCCTCTTTCTAGTTTAACCCACAATGCCTTCTCTCTCCCTTTTAAGCTCTGTAATTCCAAAGCTTTAATAGTAGTTTTTACATATAGTGCCACTCCTCCTCCCCTTCTTCCTACCCTGTCCTTTCTGAATAAAGTATAGCCAGGTATAGTTACATCCCAGTCATGGTTTTCTGTGAACCATGTTTCTGTAACTGCCACTAAATCCAAGTCAGCCACTCCCACCAAAGCTTCAACTTCATGGATCTTATTTCCCATGCTACGGGCATTAATACACACTGCTTTCCATGTGTTACCCCTGTTACCCATTTCCATAAAGGTATTTAATGTATCACCTACCTGGGGGCTTTCACTTACCTGGGGGCTTTCTTCACCCATCCCCAACGAATCTAGTTTAAAGCCCTCTTCAGTAGATTAGCCAGTCTACTACCAAAGATGCGTTGACCTTTCTTGGACAGATGGATGCCATCTCTGCTCTGCAATCCTTGGAACAGCATCCCATGGTCTAGGAAACCAAAATGCTCTCGAAGACACCATCCACGCAGCCATGCATTCATTTCCAGGATGCGAGCCTCTCTGCCGTGGCCTTTACCCTCAACAGGGAGGATTGAAGAGAACACCACCTGTGCACCTACCTGCTTCACCCTCTGTCCCAGAGCCATGAAGTCACTTTTGATACGTTCCAAGGTATACCTGGCAGTATCATTTGTTCCAACATGGATTAGCAACATTGGGTAATAGTCAGTGGGCTTGATGAGTCTCGGCAAACTCTCCGTAACATCTTGGATCTTGGCACCAGGCAGACAGCACACCTCTCTGGACATCAAGTCTGGTCGGCAGATGGACGCCTCAGTACCCCTCAGAAGAGAGTCTCCAACAACCACTACCCTTCGTTTCCTTCTGGTCACTGATTCCACAACTATGGGGTACTTGAACTCTGGTTCTTCCCTTTCCAGGGATGCTTTCACCTCCTCCACTTCCAGGGCTGCATAATGGTTCTTCAATTCAAGGGCTGGAGAAGTTGGATTGGTGATTTTGCAGGCTCTGGTGACTGTTGTCCAACCATCGACATTCTGTTGGCACCCATCTTCTCCTGTGCTGGAGAGCCTGGTTGCTGCAAGAAGCATCTCATCAATGTACTTCTCACTGTCTTGAATGCTCCTCAGCCTCGCCACCTCCTCTCTGAGTTCCTCCACTTGTTTCCTCAGAGCTTCAGCATGCAGGCACCCTGCACATGGAACCGGTTCTTCAACTGGCATTAGGACCTCTGTCTGGACCGAGGCAGAAGCTGTAACGGGGGCAACAGCTTTAGCAATACGATTTTTCCCAGCCATTGTTCTGTTTATGGAGCTTAGGTATCTGTTAAAGCAAAAGAGAGAGATCTACCAAGTACCAGCTGGTTTCGCAGCTGTCTTACTGTTTGATGTGTGGAGCCCTGGTTAGGAAAGCCTCAAAAGGGCAGGGCACAGGAGCCTTTTATGCAGGCTTCAACTGCACTCAGGAAACAGGCCCACTAACTCCTGATTAGGTGTTAGCAGTTTCTGAATCTGAGGAGGTTACAGAGTTCAGCAACCTACTGTGCTCCAGTAAAGTTCCCTGTTTGATGTGTGGAGCCCTGGTTAGGAAAGCCAGAGATCTCAGCTTCAACCCCCCACAAACCATCAAACTGGGTGACACTGAAATCCAAGTCAAACCTCAGATCAAGTACCGTGGTGTAACCCTGGACCACCTCTTGAACATCCAGCCTCATATCCGAAACACCACCAAAAATATCTACTACAAAATCAGAACTCTTCGCAACCTCTGCCCTCTTCTACCCTATGATAGCTTCTGCACAGTCTATTAAGCCTCCATCACCCCACTCATCGACTACTGCAACTCCGTCCTACAAGGACTACCTAAGACCACCCTCGCCCCCCTACAGCTGGCCCAAAACACAGCTGCGCGTCTCATTGCTGGAGCAACCAGGCACTCCCACATCATGCCCATATTGAAATTCCTATATTGGCTGCCAGTTGCATCCCGCATCAGGTTTAAGACCATTGTCCTCACACACACAGCCCTTTTCAGTACTACGGCGGAACAGCTACAACTATTAATCGAGCGACCCAACAACAGCAGACTCTGGCGCCAAAACACAGCAAATCTCCTCCCTCTTCCTGCACAGAGCTCCAAGAAACCTCAATGCACCTGCACAAGAGCCTTCCAATTATACGCCCCTACCAACTGGAACAAACTACCCCCCCCCCCACCATACGGTCCCTCCAATCCCACACCCTCTTCAAAAAACATCGCAAGACCTTTCTTTTCGAAGAACACTTCAACCATCCACTGCCACAAGTCCCCCACAAGATTATACCCTGCTCCTCCTCACCACTTCCACCACTCACCCCACCTAACTCCCTGCACCACCTCTCACCATTACCCCCCATCCCCCCACTCTCCTTCACACAGCTCTTCCCCCAAGTAGGCAAACAACGCCTCACCGCATAGGCTCTAGGCCATCTCTAAATAGTTACTTTTGTACTTTTGTTCATTGTAACACTGTATTATTTATACTCAAGTTACCTGTACATAGTTCAAACTGTTCCATGTAAACGTTCCTTCTTGTTCAATGTAAACCGTTTTACCTTTCAGAAAAACAGTATATAAAACTGGTTAAATAAATAATAAATGAATAAAGAAATAAATATAATTTGGGTGGAGCAGGGTCGGAGTTCTGCATTTATAGAGTAACTGCGTGCATGCTGAGATTGTGCACACATATTTACACCAGCTTTGGAGCAGATGCATGTCTGCTTTTGCCTGCTACTGAAGCTTGTTTCATGCTGCCTATGTTAATTTGTTAGACGAGGCAGAAAGTAAGTGTCCACTATAAAATCAAGCCATTAATTGCTTTTCCATGCACTTTAAGACATGAAATGTAAGGATCCCTACATTTAAGTGTGTTGTCTCTTATAGGATCGGCGAGCCTATTATAGAAGAAGGGTCCCTAAGAGCCTCTATCAGACGTAAGTATCAGGAGGCAATCAAATCCTCTTCTCATATCTATGGTTAGAGGTGCCCAGTTCATCAGCAAGTCTACAGAGTCAGGGGCGATCTTCACGAAATGGAACCAATGACTTCTGCTGTAGGACTAGCAGCTTAACCAGGGTCGTAAGGAGATTGTGCTAATCAGGCAGGAGAATCCCAGCCACTTCCTCACCTGGATGCCACTAGAGGGTACTTCTTACCTCTGCACAGTGGCAAAAATGTTCTTTTACATGCCTCCCTGACCAATCTCTATGCCTTCTCTTCCAGGTCTGTCAAGCCGGAGATTATAGAACCACAGCTTTCCTGGAACCTGGTGAGTCTCTGTTACTACTTGCAGTGCGTGACTTCCTCATTGCAATCAAAAGGGACAATTTGGAGTAGTCCATTTCCAAAAGATGCATGCACATTGCACCTTCTATTTTTCTGGGCCGCTGAATCAAGCTGATATGGCCCATTCTCCAGGTCCCACCTACCAACACAAGCAACTACTGTACAAAGAAAAAACACCCATGTAGGCTCTCTAAGAAAACCTCTACCCCCCGATTTTATGCATATATGTTATATTTATTTAGCTGTATTTATATCCCGCTTTTTCACCGGGTCAAAGCGGTCAATTGGGAGATACATTTAACACGAGGGGATATGACACACATACGCTAATACTTACAGGGAACATGGGCAATGGAGGGTTAAGTGGCTTGCCCAAGACCACAAGGAGTGCCTATAGGACTAGAAATCCCAGTCCCTCCAGCCTGAGATTGCTGTCCCCAGGTGGGACTTGAACCCCCGGCCCTCCGGCCTGAAGTACCTTGTCCTAACCACTAATAGGAACATGGACTGACCAGGTGGGAGAGTTCATTTTTATCAAATTCTTTTGCATGTTGTGTCTTGTGCCTGTTGTTAATTGTTGATGGTTCTAAATAAAACTTTGAAAAAAAAAGGAAAAAAAAAATGCAGCAGGAAACCATCATGGTCGAAGCGCAGAAATGGCAAATGGCATACCGTAGCAGCTACTAGCAGTGGCCTGGCACAAGACACTTGACTAGGGGGTATGTTCACTAAGCCTGCTAACACTTAGGTGGGCTATTTGCAACTAGGTCCCATGTTATGCAATGGGTTAACCGTTAGCCCAGCTTAGTAAACCTATCCTTAAGAAATGTGCAGTACCTCTAGGAATGTAGGCAGCCAAAAAAAAAATAAAGGTTCACGTTTTTTTAAAATAAAATTTTCCTGATTTTCAGGTATGTTTTTGATTCATTTCACATATTTGACTGTTAGGCACACATTCTGGGAAAGAAAGTTTTTAAGCACGTAAATTGATTGTGCACATGTTAATTACTAGGCATACATGTGAACAAGCCGACCGTATGCATGTGAAAATTTTAGGCACCCAAGTGAACTGAATCCGCTCTCACAAATGTCCATCTTTATAAGACAGACTTATATCACAATATTCCACTCAAAGGCTGAAGCAAATAAAAAACATCCACAAAAGCTGCGCGCTTTCTCTAGCGGCATCATTTCAGCGCAGAATGAAAGAACGGATTAATGAATTGTTCTGCCACAAGGCAGATCAGTGGTTTTTCTGTGGCATCTATACATTTTTCTAATTTTTCTACTCAGCCAAACTTATATATTGTTTGTTACTTGAAATTTTATTTCAGCTTCAGAATTTTCAAGATATACATTTTCTTGCTTTTATTTATGCTCTTACAGGTATGTTCAAAAACACAGGGCAGCTCTTCGGTCATCAGTCTTTTCATTCAAAAATCAACAATGACTTTTTCCCTTGTATACTCCAGTAGAGGTTCTTCCTTCTCATGGACTAGTGAAGTCCTCGAGTGGCATTAGCCTAGGTACAGTGAACTAGCCTTTTTGGACAGCAGTCCTTTCCATAAAAGTCTCTGCCTCTTCTGCCGTGACAGACCTTTCAGCTGGATAAGACTTCTGACCACCTACTGCATCCTTGCCATTTGTTCATTCTGTTAACCGTCTTACGCATCAGCTTACTCAGTACTTCACCCGTCGTGTACTTGATGACATCAGTTAGGAAGCCTGTATTGAAAGGGAGCTGTGTTGTCATCAGTGGACAAAAACTTAGTTGGTATGGTGAACTGGTCTTTCATGGTAAAGTTTTACTAATTTAGTTTAGGAAAACGTAACTTTATTAGAAGATCTTATGAAATTACTGTCTGTAATAAAGTTAGAGATAAAAGATTGAAGCTTCCCCATAAAGAACAACATGGGAAGTATTTAGAGCCAGATACTTAGTTGCTGAAGCTATGATGTCTTCTTGTACAAGCAAGGCTATTTCAAACATTTGCCTGACTGAAGTCTGCAGCAACAAAATTCTGGGAATTCTATGAAACTACATGCTGGTACTATGTCCTATCACCTCTTCTTTTATCTCATCCCTGTATCCATTCACATCCCGCTGGTACCTCAGCCTTGTAATGCACCCCTATATCCATTCACATCTCTTTGTGATCAAAAGATTTACCCCTACATCCCTGCAACTAAAGGTTTCGGTGCTTTTTGCTTGGTTGCTTTTGTCTCCATTTTCAGCTTAAGCAGAGTTGATGCATGAGCTTTCCAGACCACCATGGACTCTTCTGAAGGTCATCCAAAGATAGGGCCCCTTGTGCACTTGAAAGCTCTTCTACACAAAGTGTGAATTATTCCTCTTTTGGCCCAGTGAAAGGCATCCCAATCTGCTACAGTGAGACTCCTGTCTCCTCAGAAACGTGGCCAGGGTCGTACAAAGGTGTGTGTGAGCAGTGTGGCCGCATAGGGCACAACTATGGAAGGGGCGCCAATGTCATCACTGGGCTTCCAAGCAGTCAACAAGAGTAAATGCCGAGGGGGGTATGGAAATGCCATCCCATTCACTCTAATCATCTCATCCTACCTTCAGCCTCACAGGCAAAGTATGAATCCATCCGGAAATGCACTTTTTATTTCAAGGCCCCATCCTTACGGAGTGATCTACTCCTGACCTAAGACAAGAAACATCCTAGAAGAAATTTCAACAGGCCCTGAAAACTCACCTGTGCATTTCGGAATCGGAAGGAGCTGAGCCTGGTCTGATCATTGTTTGCTTTATGTTTAATGACCCTGTACTGATATTGTAAACCGCTCTGATATATGTTTTGAAGGGTGATATATAAAGCTAAATAAACCATAAATGTATGAGTCACATAGAGCGCATTTCTAACTTGGTACAGTCCATAGTGAATTGCAAACTCTATTGCTTTTGTCTGGGTCTGGCCCAGCTTTGACTAGACTAATTTCATCTGCATATCTGCGTGGATCTGATGGGTGGACAGCCCACGTGAAGGACGTTGTTAGGTACACATGAAGAACTTGAGTACTAAACTAGAGCTCAGTTTCAGATAAGAGCACCACAAACCCTGAGCAGTTTGCAAAACTGTGCACTTACATCAGGCCTTTGCATCCTGGCTTTTCACGGAATGCACAATTTCTAGGTCTATATACTAGGCAAAGTGCACACTTGACAAGGCACAAGTGCGCAGACATTCAGGATAAGTAAGTCAGCTAAGGTTATCTGCTTTCATATTGGTGTTGCTTCGTTTTGAAACAGTAAAAGCAAAAAATACCAAACCAAAGAAAAAACCACCTTATATCTCAACCAGTTTTTTTGTCAGAGCAGGCTGGAGGCGGCAAGGATTAATATCCAGTCACACCAGACAGCCGGGTCCCTTTTAATCAATATTAAAAATTTGCAACTTAGCTACTTATCTAATGGTGCAGTTCTTATCAAACATCACGGAGGTGTTGTCAACCAGCATTTTTCAACATGACGTGCACATTTCGGGCTGAACGCCCTGTATCAAGTTTCACTAATATCGCTAGCGTAAACCGCTATGGAGTTCCGGTCCAATTTTAAATGCCGTAAATAGAAGGTGAAACACTTCAATTGGCTAACACACGCTGTCAGACGGCTGCCTGGGTGAGAATGTTCACAGTCTTGGCAAGTGCATATATCAATATGATTTGCAAGGGATTGTGGGAAATGCAGTCCATTCACACCAGACACAGCTGCTCACAATAATTAGTTGTGCTTGAGTGTAAAGCCAATAAGATATTTATTTATGGGGTTATTTCTCCCAACACAGATATGCTTGGTAGCACATAAAACAGGATACTTGCTTTCAGGGTTAAACTTAGAAAAACAAAATCAGGAAAACAACAGCTGAACTTGTCAGGCAATCAAATGAAAAGAATAAAGACCTGGTTGGTAACAAACTGGTATTTTCTGTAGGCTTTAGCTAATATTTTCTTAGCAGTGTTTCAAACAACAAGCAAAACCCACAAAGAAGGGAAAAACTGTTCTTTTCAGGTTAACTTCTTATATCTTCACACATAGACTCAGAAGTGATTCCCTCAGAGCTCACAAGCAATTAGGTAAGGCTCAATTGCTAGCAGTTACCCAGCTGAAACCCCTTAGCTGGCTTGCTTTCTACTGCGTGGCTCAAATCCTACTTCAGGAGCTTTTCTGAGTAGATTAAAGAACAAGTTTGTATTTCTTTGTGATGGCTGTTGTACTTTGTAACAGAAAATTACCAAAGGAGTTTAGACAGAGAGCAATCCATATATTCACAGCCTGTATCTAAGACCGCTCCCCCTTCTTCAACAATCATGGGTTCAATATCATGGATTGGCACAGAGGAATTTCTCAATGTAGCACTCTCAGGAGAATACTTGTTTCCCTGCTGTCTTTCAAGGTTATAGCTAGGGCATAGATCAGTGTTCATACCTGAGCTTCCATTGCTGTTAGAGTTCCTCTTTAAATAGCCTGGCCAGTATGTAGTCCAGTTCTTATGTCCAGCCTTCCAATCCAGATCCCTGGACACTGGATCTCTCTTCACATACCTTCTGGCATGGGTCCTAGGGTCCCTTCCAAGTGCAGCTGTCTCCCTCACAGGTACCGTCTGGAGATGCCTAGCTCTGCAGCACCACTCCTCTGGTTTTCCCCAGTCCAATGGTGTACGCTGGCCTTTTGAATGTCTCCCAGTATACGCACTGCTCTGGACTCCTTTAGACCTCACAAATGCTTTTCTCTTCTTTCTTCCAAAGGGTTTCTTGCCCTCTCTGTCCGTCCGCACTGGCTTCTGCTTCTGATGATCCTCCAGATGAAACTGAGGATAATTCTGAGGATAATTCTCTGTAGAATAAACTCTACCTTTATTCTGCTTTGATGAGTGCTCCACCCTAGCACAGCGCAGCTGTGCTGAATCAGGCCCTGCCCTTTGAGATGAGTGCTTGGGGATTACCTCATAGCCTTCATGATTGAACACACGTTTCCCCACTTCAGCTCCTCTAATGGCTGTTGGAAACCTGGTGCATTCTGGGACTGGTAGTCTTTTATGGGAAAATTCTGTTTTCTTATTTCTACCAGAACTGACAGGTTGCTTGTTCAGAGTCACTTCACCTTTTCTATAGCTCCTTCCTGAGCTATGATAAGCTTCCTTATCACATACCCCCCTGCTTAAGTTATTACGGACTGGTATCACTGGTGAAACATCTTCTCTACAGTCCGTAATATGGGAAAGGGCATCCGCATTCTTGTGTAACTTCCCAGCACGATGTTCCACTTGAAAATCAAATGCCTGTAAGGCCATGTACCAGCGTGTCAACCTGGCATTGTGGTTCTTCATTTGCTGCAACCACTTAAGTGGGGCATGGTCTGTGACCAACTGGAACTTTCTCCCTGTAAGGTAAAACCTTAACGCCTCCACTGACCACTTTATAGCTAAACATTCTTTTTCTATTGTGGAATACTTTTGTTCAGCCGGTGACAACTTCCTGCTCAGGTACATCACAGGATGCTCCTCCCCTTCATGACACTGGGATAGAACCGCTCCTAGCCCTACATCCGATGCATCTGTTTGAACCAGAAAGGGTTTCCTGAACTCCACCCCTTTCAGTACCGGTCCTGTACACAATTTTCCTTTTAGGACTAAAAATGCTTTTTCAGCTTCAGGTGTCCACTTTAGCTGGTTTCGACAATTCTTCCGCAGCATATCCGTGAAAATGGCACTTTTCTCTGCAAATTGCGGTATAAATCTGCGGTAGTATCCAATTAGTCCCAAGAAACTTCTTAGTTGTTTCTTTGTTGTTGGAGGGGGAAAATTCCTGATGCTATCTACCTTGCTCATTAGAGGTTTAATTTTTCCTCTTCCCACTAGGTGGCCCAGGTATTTTACCTCCCTATTTGCAAAGGCACACTTCTTCGGGTTTAAAGTGATTCCCGCTTGCTTCATGGAGCACAAGACTGCCCTGATCCTCTTTAGATGCTCCGCCCAGGTGTTACTATGGATTATGACATCATCCATATATGCAAAAGCATAACTTTGGTGGGGTCGAAGTACCTGATCCACTAACCTTTGGCAGATAGCTGCCGCTCCATGCAGTCCGAAAGGCATCCTCTTGAACTGGAAAAGGCCAACGGGGTGCTGAACGCAGTCTTCGGCTTCGACTCCCTGGTTAGAGGGATTTGCCAATATCCTTTTGTCATATCAAGGGTGGTTAAGTATTGAGCCTGTCCCAGCTGGTCCAACAGCTCTTCAATTCTTGGCATTGGATATGCATCAAAAACTGATATGGCGTTTACCTGCTGGAAGTCAATACAAAATCTTAAAGATCCATCAGGCTTCGGCACCAGGACTATGGGGCTATTCCAGGGACTCTTTGACTCCTCTATTACTCCCATGTCCAACATCTCCTGGACTTGTGCCACTACTTCCTGTCTCTTGGCTTCAGGCAAGCGGTATGGCCTTTGACGAACTAATTTCCCAGGTGGAGTTATTATTTCATGGGCAACCAAATGTGTCTCCCCAGGTATGGGTGTCAACACATCTGGGAATTCTTTAAGCAATTTCCTAATTTCTTCCTGTTGTACCACTGTCAGGTCCTCCCCTATTTGGGGCTCTGATTTTTCTTTACAATCAGATACCTGGGGTCCCAAATCTTCCTCTTCATTCACCTCCCTCTCTCGGGCACAGGTGGCAGCTAGGCTTTTAACCCCTTTGACGTCAGTAGAACCAAAGCCTTTGGTTCCACGCTCAGAATTTTCCAGGGATGTGACCTCCTCCACAGGTGGAAAACCCAGCCTCTCACAGATCAATTGGGCAATTCTGTCTCCTGTCTTCACGTGATAATCATTCTGTCCAAAATTAAATAACAGAACTTTAATATTGCCCCTGTAATCGGGATCAATTACTCCCGCACCCACATCGATGAAATATTTAAGGGCTAATCCGGACCTTGGGGCTACTCTCCCATAGCATCCAATAGGTATTTCCACTTGGAGACCAGTGTCAACCAGGGCTCTCCCTTGGCTAGGTACAGTCACGTTTTCTATACTGCACAGGTCAAACCCAGCAGCTTGAGGGGTTGCCCGCTTAGGAGCTTGGGCCTTCTCTGTGACCCTATGGTACTTTAAGACAAATGTTTGCTTTGGGGTAGTTTGGTCTTCTGGACGCTTAACCATCTTTTTAGCTGGGGTCTGAGGACTTCCAAATAAAGGCCCGGGAGCTATTACCATTAATCCTTCTCCCTCCTTCTTTCCTAGTCCTTCCACTAGACCCTGTCTAAATCTTGGCCAGTCTCTTCCTAGAACCAAATCAAAGGGTAGCCTAGGCACCACTGCTAACAGGACTTCCTCTTGTTTCCCCAGGCACTTAACCTTTAGCCTATAGGTGGGATATGATGTTGCAGCACCATGAATGCATCTGATGTGAACTTGGCTTTCAGGGGTTCCAGGCACAAATCCTTCTTGGGCCTCTATTCTCTTCCAAAGCCTTTTTGACATCATACTCTGGTCTGCCCCAGAGTCTAACAAAGCATTTGTGGTAATTCCTTGCACATCAACCATCAAAAGAAATCCTTCTTTGGGCTGTTTTAAATCCACACCCACTAAGCTAGTGTGTGTCTGACATCCCTTTTCTAAATGTCCCCATTTTCCACACTTGAAACATTTCTTTTCACTCCACTGTGTCATCTGCCTTGGCACAGTACATTTATTTTCAGAAACATTTTTAATTATTTTCTTTTCTGATACAGCACAGCTTGCCTCAGCACCCATCTTCAGAGGGCCACCCATTCTATGGCAAGCTGCGTGGCTTCCAAGAATCTCTCTGCTAGCATGGTTGCCTCTCCAAGATTTTGGCAATTTTGCTGTATAAGGAAAGTGTGCAAATCTTTAGGCACCGCAGACATAAATTGTTCAAGCATAATATTGTCTAATAACATTTCTACCGTCTTTTGCTCAGGCTCCAACCATTTTACAGCTAATCCTCTGATTCTCTGACTCAGAGCCCTGGGTGTTTCACCCACTCCTAATGTAACAGCTCTAAACATTTGCCTATACTCTGAAATAGACAACCCTAGGTGATCTCTAATAGCAGCCTTTACATCCTTATAATTCAAAGCCTGGGCTGCTGGCATTGCTCTATAAGCTGCAAGCGCCTCTCCAGTTAATGAGGCTGCCAGCCTTACTGCCCACTGGGTCTCTGGCCATGCTAATGCTTGTGCCACTCTCTCAAAAGACTCTAGAAAATCATCAACATTATCATCTGGAGTTAGCTTCCCAAAACTAAATGCCCCAATTCCCTGATTGAGTCCCACACTGTCCACATGTGGTGTACCAGTATTTACTGCTGGTCTTGCATCTGGTCCACTTTGGTTCTGCAGTTTAACTAGGGCTTGCACCAGATCAAGCACTGGCCTCTGCTGGTCCATTAAGGCTTTCATAGCAGTGTCCTGAGCTTGCTGTGCTAGCTCCTGCTGCCTGCTAAACTGGGCTGCCATCCATCAAGCTAGTTCCTTTTGATCCATCTTGATCCTTGCAAGAAAACACAAAAAAACCCCCACAGTGCACCACCTTCCAAACAGGTGTTTTTTTCTACTCTTTTTTTTTTTTTCAATTACCCCTGTGCCTTACTCCCATCCACCACTAGACATGCCCAGGTACTTGTTACCTTAAGCCAGTGATGAATCCAGCTCTGCACAGGGTCTTTTCTTCCTGGAACAGCTACCTCTCCTCCAAAGTGCAGTTGAGGGAAAATCTTTTTTTTCAGCTTTTAAGCTTGAACTGTCTTTTCCTTCAGACTTGAGTTGTAATCCTTAGCAAGTAAATCCTTTTTGCGCAAAAGCAATCCGAAAAACTACGCCATTTGTCAGACGGCTGCCTGGGTGAGAATGTTCACAGTTTTGGCAAGTGCATATATCAATATGATTTGCAAGGGATTGTGGGAAATGCAGTCCATTCACATCAGACACAGCTGCTCACAATAATTAGTTGTGCTTGAGTGTAAAGCCAATAAGGTATTTATTTATGGGGTTATTTCTCCCAACACAGATATGCTTGGTAGCACATAAAACAGGATACTTGCTTTCAGGGTTAAACTTAGAAAAACAAAATCAGGAAAACAACAGCTGAACTTGTCAGGCAATCAAATGAAAAGAATAAAGACCTGGTTGGTAACAAACTGGTATTTTCTGTAGGCTTTAGCTAATATTTTCTTAGCAGTGTTTCAAACAACAAGCAAAACCCACAAAGAAGGGAAAAACTGTTCTTTTCAGGTTAACTTCTTATATCTTCACACATAGTCTCAGAAGTGATTCCCTCAGAGCTCACAAGCAATTAGGTAAGGCTCAATTGCTAGCAGTTACCCAGCTGAAACCCCTTAGCTGGCTTGCTTTCTACTGCGTGGCTCAAATCCTACTTCAGGAGCTTTTCTGAGTAGATTAAAGAACAAGTTTGTATTTCTTTGTGATGGTTGTTGTACTTTGTAACAGAAAATTACCAAAGGAGTTTAGACAGACAGCAATCCATATATTCACAGCCTGTATCTAAGACCGCTCCCCCTTCTTCAACAATCATGGGTTCAATATCATGGATTGGCACAGAGGAATTTCTCAATGTAGCACTCTCAGGAGAATACTTGTTTCCCTGTTGTCTTTCAAGGTTATAGCTAGGGCATAGATCAGTGTTCATACCTGAGCTTCCATTGCTGTTAGAGTTCCTCTCTAATTAGCCTGGCCAGTATGTAGTCCAGTTCTTATGTCCAGCCTTCCAATCCAGATCCCTGGACACTGGATCTCTCTTCACATACCTTCTGGCACGGGTCCTAGGGTCCCTTCCAAGTGCAGCCGTCTCCCTCACAGGTACCGTCTGGAGATGCCTAGCTCTGCAGCACCACTCCTCTGGTTTTCCCTAGTCCAATGGTGTACGCTGGCCTTTTGAATGTCTCCCAGTATACGCACTGCTCTGGACTCCTTTAGACCTCACAAATGCTTTTCTCTTCTTTCTTCCAAAGGGTTTCTTGCCCTCTCTGTCCGTCCGCACTGGCTTCTGCTTCTGATGATCCTCCAGATGAAACTGAGGATAATTCTGAGGATAATTCTCTGTAGAATAAACTCTACCTTTATTCTGCTTTGATGAGTGCTCCACCCTAGCACAGCGCAGCTGTGCTGAATCAGGCCCTGCCCTTTGAGATGAGTGCTTGGGGATTACCTCATAGCCCTCCTGATTGAACACACGTTTCCCCACTTCAGCTCCTCTAATGGCTGTTGGAAACCTGGTGCATTCTGGGACTGGTAGTCTTTTTTGGGAAAATTCTGTTTTCTTATTTCTACCAGAACTGACAGGTTGCTTGTTCAGAGTCACTTCACCTTTTCTATAGCTCCTTCCTGAGCTATGATAAGCTTCCTTATCACAACGCTTGCAGCCATTCGGGAGCACCAATCAGACACTTGGGAGACCCCACTGACTTCGGGGAATCCCCAAGCGCCAGAAATGGCGTCAAAGCAAGCTAGACCATTCGATTTCCTTAATCATCCCTGAAGGGGAAACAGCATCATATTGGAAGATCAGCTGTTGTTCACTTTTCTGCAATAATGCAATGCGATCACCCCCCCCTAAGGTTCGGGGGAATGTGATCCAATATCGTCCAAGATATATCCTCAAGGAATTGATGATTTTGTGCCACACAATGTTCTACAATGGGAGCCGATAATACTTGTTGCCGCACCGAGAGTCATGTTCACTCAGTCTTGTTTTTATTTTCCGCGATGTCCTACCTATGTAGATTAGTGGGCGCAGGCATTGAAGGACATAGTCAATTACACATGCGACGGTGGGCGACAATGTGTGATTCATCATTTGTTGTCTTTGTTCTTCAATGCCCGTGCCCAGCAACAAGTATTATCCCCGAACCCTAGGGAGGGTGATCGCATTGTATTATTGCAGAAACATGAACAACAGCTGATCTTCCAATATGATGCTGTTTCCCCTTCAGGGTTGAATAAGGAAATCGAATGGTCTAGCTTGCTTTGACGCCATTTCTGACGCTTGGGGATTCCCTGAAGTCAGTGGGGTCTCCCAAGTGTCTGATTGGCGCTCCCGAATGGCTGCAAGCGTGTGTTAGCCAAATGAAGTGTTTCACCTTCTATTTACGGCGTTTGAAATTGGACCGGAACTCCATAGCGGTTTACGCTAGCAATATTAGTGAAACTTGATACAGGGCGTTCAGCCCAAAACATGCACGTCATGTGGAAAAATGCTGGTTGACAACACCGCCGTGATGTTTGATAAGAATTGCACCATTAGATAAGTAGCTAAGTTGTAAATTTTTAATACTGATTAAAAGGGACCCGGCTGTCTGGTGTGGCTGGATATTAATTCTTGCCGCCTCCAGCCTGCTCCGACAAAAAAGCTGGTTGAGATATAAGGTGTTTTTTTCTTTGGTTTGGTATTTTTTGCTTTTAGTGTTTGCTACTACCGAACAAGAGTCGTTTCACAGTCGTTTTGAAACAGAGCAATCAGGTTTTCTGGCAAGTCATTCTGTATATATTAGGCAATAAATCCTGATTTATAAGTAGAAATCAACAATAAAATGTATTTATGCTGAGTTTGTTAATTGTTTAGAAGAATGGTTTCTGTTTACTCATTCAGTGTTGTCTCTACTTTTGAGAGCTTACAGTTCTAAGGGTGAGTAAGTCACAAAGTGAGACTAAAGCCTGAGCTACACAGTGATGCAGTTGCAGTGGTGGGATTAGAACCTGGGTTTCCAGGATCCCAACTCTATGTAGGTTGAACTAAGACTGCACTTTTAACTGAATTGTCTACTGGGCTGTGTATGTGTGTGCGGTGAGAGAGCAGCACAGGGTAGGTGACTGACTGTACATGAGCAGCTGTCTTTCAGGAGTCTCCCATAAGCTAAACATCTCTGTCCCATCTATGCTGTGGGCACTGAGAGCTTTTTGTCTTCTCCCCTCTGTTTCTGTTGACCCGCCATCTCCATATCTACTTCACTATTTATATTATGCCCTTTACAACAAATTAGATCCAGATACAATGTGTTCCTTCCCCAGCTAGCTTACCATTGAAAGTGGGTACCCGAGGCAATATGTGATTTTTATAAATGTAGTGACAGGAGTAGGATTTGATGCCAGGTGTCCTGGTTACCAGTTCATTACTCAGTAAACTAGGCCATCATCTTTCTCATGCTGTCTCAGTAAGCACATGAGTTTTAAAGTCATTTGCCCAGAGAAACATGGATTTCCCTGAATAAATGGACTGTCTGAAGATCGTCTCCATTACAGGGTAGGTGCAGTTACACTTTGGGAATAGCTGTATGAAAGTGGTTTCATGCATATACAGTAGGGCCACTAATAAGGTTATGCCCTGCATACAGGTATGCATTATGACAAGTTGGCATGTCCCTATATGTGACTTGGACAAAGCATGTGCGGAGTCACGAAGTACCATGTAAGTTAAAAAATACAAGGAGCTCCTGGGATCCTCTTAAGTGCAGGATCAGAAACCAACATTTGGAGCTGCATATTCGAATCCACACATTATTTTGCATATAACTTCTACTCACATAAAAACAGATGTAAAAAGCCTTTCAAAAGAGAATTACACACATACCTTCTCTTTGAAATTTTATGCAGAGTCCACAGGTGAAATATGCCAGCAGACTTTACACCAAAGTGGACCATCAGGACCAGAGGTTCTCAACCCAGTCTTCTGGAACCCCTAGTCCATTTGGGGTTTCAGGGTATCCACAATGAATAAACATGAGATAGATCTGCATACAATGGATGCATATTCATTGTGGATATCCTGAAAACCTGACTGGCTTGGGGGTCCTAGAGGACTGAGTTGAGAACCACTGCTCTGGGCCTTGCTTCCTAAGTATTGAGGTATGCAAAAGGTACAAACATGGTGTTCTTCAGACAGCAGGGGGAGCTCCAGGGACCAGCAGAGAAGCCTAGCAGTCCATCCTTGTAAGGGAGTGGCTCTGGGTAGGCATATATCCAAGTCATGGTTTTGTCTACAAAACCACGGTATCCTTTTGCAGCTACAGTATCGTGGAGCAATAGCTGCAGAGCTGCAGACGGTGCTCAGTAGCTGCAGAGGGTGTTCCCAGCCTTACCCTTGCAGATGACATGGAGCATTTGCGCTTCCCACGGAGACCTTAATCCCTGCGTCGGCAGGTAGCACAGTGGAGCCTGCTGATGAGGGATTGTGGGATCTGTGGCAAGTGCAAAGGAAGGACACAGCTAGTAATAGCTCCATCCCCCCAACTGCCACCGATTTCCCCCCTATGCCCTGGTCAGAACCCCCTTATCTTACATCATTCCTGGAGCTGTGGATGTCCTGATTTGTGGAACTGACAGTCCTCAAGAACTGGATCCCCAATTCCTCTTTAGAACCACCACCCCCAGACTGTTCCCAATCCCTAGTGGGAACTGACAAGGAGGGATCGGGGCACCCAATCTCCCCCCCCCCCCCCGACAAAGCACAAATTGCCAGCTAGCTAGTCAGCCCCTTTTCATAACTAAAAGCTTGGCTAGCCAGTCAACTTAAGGGGGACCCTCTGGCCCCCGCAATCCCCCAAGCCCTTATCTTTAAATCCCAGGTGGTCTAGTGGGCAACAGGGGCAGAAGCGGTTGCCCCACTCCTGCCCTCGTCAGCATCGCTATCAGAAATGGCCTGATGCTAGGGGACAGCACCACAAGGTCAGTGCCATTTCTGTTACATGCCAGGAGCTCCTAGCCTCTGCACTTGTACTAACAAAAATGGCACCAAGCTTGCCATGCTGCCTTCTAATGTCAGGATACTAGGGAGCAACAGCATGAGATGAGCACCATTTTTGATAGCGATGCTGATGGGGGCAGGAGCAGGGAGGACCACTCCTGTTCTTGTTGCCCACTAGACTATCTGAGATTTAAAGGTAAAGACCTGGGGGTGGGGCAGCTCCTTAGCTGACTGGTTAGCTGGGCTTTTAGTTTTGGAAGGGAGGAAGAGAGGCTAGCCAGTACTTTGTCGAAGGTGCCCTGATCCCCCTGGACAGTTCCCAGTAGGGACTGGGAGCTGTCTGAGATGGTCCTGAAAGGTGTTGGAGGTCCAGCTCTTGAGGATGGTCAATGCCGTGGGTCAGGACATCCGTGGCAGTAGCAATGGAGTAAGGTCTTGAAGTGCAGTTGTGATGAGATCGATTTTGGCAACCATTGCATGAAAAAAGTTTGCATGGTGGCTGCCAAAAATTGGCATGCATACTCCCTGCCCCAATCCCACCTGGCATGAAAGCTGTGGCCTGCTGCAACTGCCCCCTCAAATGCAAGATTTGAAGATGGATTTGGGTGGCAGGGCGGGGTGGTGAGGTGGAGGATTCTGCCTGAGGTGGCAGAAACCCTTGGGCCGGCCCTGGGTCGATGTATCATTTTAAGAGTGGCAGAATTGTCAAGTGACCCAGTTCCATGAGTGAGATCTGTTGCCAGTTCAGGTATTAGATTTGCCTTGCAATGCAGTTTGGTATTTGTAGTCCCTGACTTTACCCATTGGAACCAGTGCTGCAGGTCCCATAATGAATCAGAATGTGATTGTTAGAAATCCAGGACTGGCTTAAAATCTCACTCCTGGAACTGGGTCACTTGGCAGCTCTGGAGTCCGCTAGAAGCTGTGGAGCAGAGGTGCTGCTTTCCTCTGCTAGAACTGGGAAAGGTGGAATATGCTTCATGGAATGCTGAGTAAAAGAAAGAAGATGGATCTCTTACCTTGTTTTGGGACATCTCGAACTGTGCTGAACTGCGAAGCTGAAGGGAAGCTTGCAGGAACTTTGGTTTGCATTGAACTGTAAGGCAGCTGGCAGCCTTAAGTCTTAAAGTGCTGCAGCGCTCACAGGGGGCATGTAGACAGAGCAGAGTTTCCCAGCGTTGCTCATTAACTGCCAGGCTCATAGAATTGCCAGGTTAACCAGTACCAGGAATGAGAATTTAAGCCAGTCCTGGATTTCTGACAATTTCATTCTGATGAGGACCTGCAGCACTGATTCCAATGGGTAAAATCAGGGACTACAAATACCATACTGCATTGCAATGCAAATTTAAAACCAGAACTGGTAAAAAAAAATCTCACTCCTGGAACTGGGTAACTTGGCAACTTTGCAGCCTGGAAGAACACAGTTTCCATTTAACTGCTATTTTTTGCTTGTAAAGCGAATCTGGCAGGTGAGCCCGGTATCTATGTTTTGAGTCACCAATATAGTAAGATAGCCGAAAGCAAGTATTATTTAAGAGCTACTGGACTGGAAGCAGGACACTTTAGCAAGACTCTTGTTTCTGCCTGAGTCAAAGCCAGTCCAGGTTTTCCTTTTACCAATGAGTGTGATGTGAGTCTGCCAGCCAGCACTGCTAGAGCCTCAGTTTGGGGAAAGGCTCAGTATAATTTCTATTGATTGCTTTTGGTTGCCGCTATTAACTTATAGTGGAATAAAAGCATTTACCTTTAGACACTTGGAATCTTCTGTTTATTCCTCAGCTAAAGGAGATACATTGTGACCGTCTGTTTAGCCTAAATAACATTATCCCAAAAAATAGCTCACAGAGCCCCCTAGCTGTAACAGTATGCATAGCTGCAAACGTTTCTGTGGGTCTCATTTCCCTGTGTCACTTTTTTCTGTCTTTAATACATAGTAACATAGTAACATGACGGCAGATAAAGCACTGTTACTTACCTGTAAAAGGTGATCTCTGGGAACAGCAGGAATAAGTCTTCACATATGGGTATCGTCGGTACCGATGGAACCTGCGCGGGAACGCTCCCCAGCGTCCAGTAAGAAAGCTTTTGGGAGCATCCCACAGCGCCTGCGCGCTGCCTTCCCGCCTTTCCTAACCACCTCTCTCCAGTTCGAGTTTTAAAGCTGAGACAAAGAGAGAGAGAGGAAAGGAAAGATAGATAGAGAGATACAACTCCTAGGGGAGGTGGGTGGGTTGTGAAGACTTATTCCTGCTGTTCCCAGAGATCACCTGTTACAGGTAAGTAACTGTGCTATCTCCAGGAACAAGCAGGAATGAGTCTTCACATATGGGGACTCCCCAGCTAGAGATGCCAGGGAGATCTCCAAAGTTGTGAGTCCCTGAGAAGGGCTCTACCTCACCCCATGGATCTCGGGCATCCAACCAGGGATGGGGGGTAGGAGTTGATTAGGTATGGAACAGGTGTTTGAGAACAGCCTGACCAAACAAGGCATCCCGGCGGGAGTCCTTGTCCAAGCAGTAATGGGCTGTAAAGGTATGAACCGAGGCCCAGGTGGCCGCTCGACAGATTTGGTCGATGGACACAGAGCACCTTCAGATGGATACAAATGGATTGGAGTCGATACATAGTATTATAACAATGAAGCTACAGGGTAAACTATTTAAGACTAATAAAAGAAAATATTTTTTCACTCAACGTGTAATCAATCTCCGGAATTTGTTACCGGAGGATGTAGTAAAGGCTGTTAGTGTAGCTGGGTTTAAAAAAGGTTTGGACAAGTTCCTGGAGGAAAGGTCCATAAACCATTATTAAGAAGGGACCCAGGATATCGATGCTTGACCCACTACAAGCATTGCAGAACCTGTGTCTTTTGGGGAAACTGCTAGGTACGTATGACCTAGATTGGCCACTGTTGGAAACAGGATACTGGACTTGATGGGCCTTGGTCTGACCCAGTATGGCATATCTTATGTTCTTATGTTCTTATGAGTTTAGATGAGCCATAGAGGCTGCCATGGCCCTCACATTGTGAGCTGTGACATGGCCTTCCAGAGAACGGTTCTTACTCTGGTAGGCGAAGGAAATACACTGAGCAATCCAATTGGACAGAGTCCTCTTAGAGACTGGAAGTCCTAAGTGAGAGGGATCAAAAGCAACAAAGAGTTGAGAGGACTTTCTATGTTGCTGTGTCCTTTGTAAATAGAAAGCAAGTGCCCTCTTACAATCCAGGGTATGAAGATTCCTCTCTGCACTTGATGCATGAGGTCCTGGAAAAAAGACAGGTAAATACACCTCCTGGTTCAGATGAAAAGTTGAGACCACTTTAGGCATAAAGTGTGGATTAGTCCTGAGGACTACCTTGTCATGATGGAACCTTGTATAAGGAGGATTAGCCACCAAGGCTTGCAGCTCACTGATACGGCGAGCTGAGGTGACTGTAATGAGAAAAATAACCTTCCAGGAAAGGAATTTCAAGGAGGTAGTGGCTAAGGGTTCAAAGGGTGGCTTCATAAGTTGGCCAAGAACCAAATTCAAATCCCATGCCACTGGAGGTGGTCTAATGGGAGGTTTAGTTAAAAGAAGGTCTCTCATGAATCTTGCAATAAGAGGATGAGAGGAAATAGGATGTCCATTGAGAGGCTTAAGGTATGCTGCAATAGCACTCAAATGGATTCTTACTGAATTCGTTTTAAGGCCTGCATGGGATAAATGCAACAAATTCTCTAGTAAAGAATTCAGAGGTATTGCAAGAGGTTTAAGACCCTTCTCTGCACACCATATAGTAAACCTTTTCCATTTAAAAGCATAGGAACGTCTAGTGGAAGGCTTTCTGGAAGCATGAAGGATATCCTTCACTTGCTGAGACAGATGCCAATCATGAAGGTCTAGGCCAGGGGTCACCAACCTGCGGCCCGTGGGCCGCATGCGGCCCGCGAGGTCCCTTGGTGCGGCCCGCGAGGCTCTACCCCGGTGCGGCCCGCCAAGGATGCTGCTGAAAGTACCGGCAAATTCATCGACTCCTTCTTCTGCAGCCGCGGCTCCCTGCCTCTTAGGGAACCGCGGCTGTGCTTGTAAAATCATCGCGGAGCCCTTCCTGTCTTGACGGGCTCCGTGCAGCATTGTCCCGCCTCCAAAGGAAGTGGTAAACAACTTCCTTTAGAGGCGGGACAATGCTGCACGGAGCCCGACAAGACAGGAAGGGCTCCGTGATGATTTTACAAGCACAGCCGCGGTTCCCTAAGAGGCAGGGAGCCGCGGCTGCAGAAGAAGGGAGGGAGCTGACATGGATTATTCAAGCTCAGGTATAAGCAGTTTTTTTTTCGCGCGGCGAGTCTGCCGGTAGTCGGCTGTGCGGCCCGCGGCCCTCTGGAGGTTGGTGACCCCTGGTCTAGGCCTTCAGCAACCAGGCTCTGAGATGAAGAGACTGGGATTTGGGTGCCATAACGTTCCCTCCTCCTGGGGCAGGAGGTCTGGAGCATATCCCAAGTCCAGGGAGGGAGCTTGAGAGAGATGAAGAAGTAGAGGGTACCACACTTGGCGTGGCCAACGTGGAGCTATGAGGATCATAGACCCCTTGTCTCTCTGAAGCTTGAACAGTGTCTTGGAAATTAGGGGAATGGGTGGAAAGGCATAGAGGAAGTCTTGCCCCCAGTGGAGGAGGAAGGCATCCCTGTCCTGAACTCCCTGACACGGAATCCTGGAACAGAACCGGGGAAGTTTGGCATTCCACGGACTTGCAAACAGGTCTATGTCTGGGGTTCCCCAAATTCGAAAGATCCTGGCTATCTGGTCCCCATGGAGGGACCATTCGTGTGGAAGCAGAACTCGACAGAGTCTGTCTGCCCAAGAGTTTTGAACCCCTGGAAGATACACTGCCATGAGATGAATCTGATGCTCTCTGGCGAAGGCCCACAATCTCAAAGCTTCGTTGCAAAGCGACAGAGAGCCAGTCCCGCCCTGCTTGTTCACGTAGAACATGGCTACTTGGTTGTCCGTATGGATGAGGACTGTCTTGTAGCTGAGCAGGGTGTGGAAGACTCTGAGAGCTAGAAGAATTGCTCTGAGCTCTAAGAGGTTGATATGTAGACATGTCTCCTGTGGAGACCAGATGCCCTGGGTGGAGAGATCTTGTAGATGAGCTCCCCAACCCTTTGGGGAGGCATCTGTTGTGAGGGTTGCTTGGGGTAGCAACTGTTGAAAGGGGGACCCCAGCAACAGATTTTGAGTGGACTTCCACCACTGGAGGGACCAAAAGAGGTGACTTGAGGTTGCTATTTTGTCTGACAGGCAACCTGAAGCCTGGGTCCATTGGGTGGACAGAGTCCACTGAGCTGCCCTCATGTGAAGGCGAGCGTAAGGAACCACATGCACGGTGGATGCCATGTGGCCTAACAGTTGTAACATCTCTCGAGCAGTTAAATGGGATTTTAACTGAATTTGAGAGGCTAACTGCACCAAGCGTAGGCAACGGGCCTGGGGAAGATAGGCCCTTGCAGTTGTGGTATCAAGCAAGGCCCCTATGAACTCCAATGACTGAGTAGGGGTGAGTTGTGATTTTGGGATGTTTATTACAAGTCCCAGATACTGAAGAACACGCCTTGTGCAGGCTAGGGAAGTCTGGACCTCTGACTGGGATGGTGCTCGGATGAGCCAGTCATCCAGATATGGGAATACAAATATTCCTAGAGTGCGTAGAAATGCAGCTACTACTGCCATGCATTTTGTGAACACTCTTGGAGCAGAGGCCAGACCGAAAGGAAGCACTCTGTATTGATAGTGCTTTCCCTGATAAAGGAACCGAAGGAACCTTCTGTGTGTTGGATGGATGAGGACATGGGTGTACGCATCCTTGAGATCTAGAGAACAAAGCCAATCCTGACTCTGAAGGTATGGAAGGAGAGCACCGAGAGAAATCATCTTGAATTTCTCCTTGCATAGAAACTTGTTTAATGCTCTGAGATCTAATATGGGTCTGTAGCCCCCTGTTTTCTTTGGAATAAGAAAATAGGGGGAGTAGAACCCTAAACCCTGTTGAAGAAAGGGTACTTCTTCTATTGCCCTTTGGGCAAGAAGGGTAGCAATCTCCTGACCCAGAAGGTCGAGGAGAGATGTTGGAGAATTGAACTGTCTCACCATAGTGTGAGGAGGAAGGTTTAAGAAATGAAGCTTGTACCCCTCCCTTATAGAAACATAGAAACATGATGACAGAAAAAGACCACATGGCCTATCTAGTCTGTCCTTCCATAACAACAACTACAACAGTCCACTTTTTACCTTTAGAGATCCTCTGTGTTGGTCCCATGCTTTTTTGAATTCAGTTACTGTCCTCATCTCTACCACCTCCACTGGGAGACTATTCCATGGATCCACTACTCTTTCCGTAAAGAAATATTTCCACATATCACTCCTGAATCTATCTCCCTTCACTCTGATCCCATGTCCCCTCGTAGCAGAACTTGCTTTCAATTGAAAGAGGCTCTCTCCCTGAAAATTTATGCCATGGAAGTATTTAAACATCTCAATCATATCACCTCTATCCCGCCTTTCCTCTAAGGTGTACATATTAAGATCCTTAAGTCTGTCCTCATATGCTTTATAATGAAGCCCATTAATCATTTTAGTAGCAACCCTCTGCACCGACTCCATCCTGTTCACATTCTTTTGAAGGTGCGGTCTCCAGAATTGCACACCATACTCCAAATGAGGTCGCACCAAAGACTTATACAGAGGCATTATTACCTCCTTTTTTCTGCTAGCCATTCCTCTCTGTATGCACCCAAGCATCCTTCTAGCTTTTGCAGTCACCTTTTTTACCTGTTTAGCTACTTTAAGATCATCAGACACAACCACACCTAGGTCCCGCTCTTCTTTAGTGGACAAAAGTACTTCACCTCCTATACTGTATTGCTCCCTTGGATTGCTGCAGCCCAAATGCATGACCTTACATTTTTTAACATTAAATCCCAACTGCCAAATTCTAGACCATTCTTCAAGCTTAGCTAGATCCCTCCTCATGTTATCTACACCTTCCTGGGTGTCTACTCTATTGCAGATTTTGGTATCATCTGCAAAGAGGCAAACCTTACCCGACAGCCCTTCCGCTATATCACTAACAAAGATGTTAAAAAGAATCGGACCAAGGACAGATCCCTGGGGCACACCACTGGTAACATCCTTCTCCTCAGAGTGAGCTCCATTTACTTGTACTCTTTGTCGCCTCCCACCCAACCAATTTCTAACCCAAGCAGTAACTTTAGGGTCCATCCCTAGGGTGCTCAGTTTGTTTATAAGTCGCCTGTGAGGAACAGTGTCAAAGGCTTTACTGAAATCTAAATACACCACATCTAGAGCTCTCCCTCGGTCCAACTCCCTGGTCACCCAGTCAAAGAAATCAATCAGATTTGTCTGACAAGACCTGCCTCTGGTGAATCCATGCTGCCTCGGATCCTGTAATCCACTGGACTCCAGAAACCTCACTATTTTCTCTTTCAGCAGCGTTTCCAATAATTTACTCACCACCGAAGTTAAACTAACCGGCCTGTAGTTTTCAACCACATCCTTACTTCCGCTTTTGTGTAAAGGCACCACATGAGCCTCTCTCCAGTCCTTTGGCACCACTCCTGACTCCAACGAGGCATTGAAAAGGTCAGTCAGTGGAGTTGCTAGAACGTCCCTAAGTTCCCTCAGTATTCTAGGGTGTATCCCATCCGGTCCCATCGCTTTGTCTACTTTAAGTTGAGCTAGTTTCTCACGAACACAGTCTTCTGAAAATTGTTCAAGATGTCCCTCGCTTCTGTTCTTATTTGTGGGTGTTTTCTGAGGACCTGCTCCTGGTTCTTCATCTGTGAACACAGAACAAAAATATTTGTTAAGCAATTCCGCTTTATCCTTATCAGCTTCTACATATTCCCCCCCCTGCACCCTTGAGTCTGACAATACCACTTTTGCCCTTCCTCTTCTCACTAATATATCTGAAAAATGTCTTATCCCCCCATTTTATTGCATTGGCTATTTCCTCCTCCTTTTGAATCTTTGCCTTCTTGACTACTTTGCTAGCTTCTCTACGTTTTTCCAAATACAGATGCCTGTCTTCCTCTCTCTGTGATCTCTTGTATTTCACGAAGGCCTCCCTCTTTTTCTTCACTTTTTCAGCTACTTCCTTCGAAAACCATAGCGGTCTCCTGTTCCTTTTGCCTTTATTTACCATTTTAACAAAAAGGTTGGTTGCCCTTAAAATACCCCCTTTCAGTTTTGCCCACTGTTTTTCTACATCCCCCAGCTGTTCCCATCCCACTAATGACTCCCTGAGGTATTGGCCCATCTTCGCAAAGTTAGTCTTCCTAAAGTCTAAGATCCTCACCTTGGAATGGATTCTAACAGCCCTAGTCCTAATACTGAACCACACCATCTGGTGAACACTGGATGCAAAATGATCTCCCACTACAACATCAGAAACACTTTCACCATTGGTAAGCACCAAGTCCAGTATGGCCCCTTCACGTGTGGGGTCTGTTACCAATTGCCTGAATAGTTCTCCCTGTAGAGAATCCAGGATCTCCTTACTTCTAGATGATACTGCAGCAGGAATGTGCCAGTCAACATCTGGCATATTGAAATCTCCTATCAGTAGCACTTCCCCTTTCCTACCAATGCTGCGTATGTCTTCAATTAACTCTCTGTCCACCTCTTCCTCTTGTGAGGGAGGTCTGTATATCACACCAATGCAAATAGATTTCTCTTTCCCTCTTTCTAGTTTAACCCACAATGCCTCCTCTCTCCCTTTTAAGCTCTGTAATTCCAAAGCTTTAATAGTAGTTTTTACATATAGTGCCACTCCTCCTCCCCTTCTTCCTACCGTGTCCTTTCTGAATAAAGTATAGCCAGGTATATTTACATCCCAGTCATGGTTTTCTGTGAACCATGTTTCTGTAACTGCCACTAAATCCAAGTCAGCCACTCCCACCAAAGCTTCAACTTCAGGGATCTTATTTCCCATGCTACGGACATTAATACACACTGCTTTCCATATGTTACCCCTGTTACCCATTTCCATAAAGGTATTTAATGTATCACCTACCTGGGGGCTTTCACTTACCTGGGGGCTTTCTTCACCCATCCCCAACGAATCTAGTGATGGAGAGGGTCCATTGCTCTGCTGTGATTTGTTCCCATCGGGGAGCAAAATGAGCTAACCTTCCTGGAATGGTGAGAGTCTCTGGTTCTTCTAGAGCCAGAAAGGCTAAGTTCTCTAATTGTAAGTCAAAGGCCCTGAGGAGGCTGAGGCTGTTGGGCCGTAGCAGTCTTTGTAGCCTTAGGCTTGGCTTGTTTAGGTTGTTGCTGTCGCTTTGCAGCAAAACGACCTGTAGAAGATGCCTGGAGACCATAACCAAGATAATATTTCCCTTTTTTGGGAAAGAAAGTCTTTTTGAATAACCTTTTTCTAGCAGGAGCAGAAGTAGACTTTGAAAGTCTATCTAAGGCAGAATTTTCAGCATCCATCTGAGTGGCCTTTGCTTGCCAATCCTTACCAAAAAGGTTTTCACCTGTACAAGGAAGATTTCCTAATCCATCCTGGACCGAAGGTTCCAAATCAGAAGCTTGCAACCAAGCAAGTCTGCGTGCACCTATGGCAATAGCCAAGGCTCTGCTGGCACACTCAAAAGAGTCAAAGGCTGCACGGTTGGAGAATTTGGAAACATCCTGGGCATGTTTAAGCCAGGTGAGAAACTCTTCCCTTTTATCTTCTGAGATAAAAGGAGATAAAGTTAGCAGATGATCTGTAACTTCTTTTAGAAACATCCCCATATAGAGACTATAGAAGTTGATTCTGGCAGTAAGCATATTGGCCTGGAAAATTTTCCTGCCAAAAGCATCTAAGGTTCTGCATTCTCTTCCTGGAGGATTAGATGAGTGTCTTTTTGCACTCTTTATCTTTTTCATAGCAGACTCCACCACAATAGAGTGGTGAGGAAGCTGAGTCTTATGAAAGCCAGGACAAGGAGGAACATGGTACATGGTGTCCAACCTGCGAGAATGAGGGGAAGTAGTAAGAGGTGTCTCCCATATGCCCAACATGTGATCATAAAGGATCTCATGAATTGGTAAAGTAGCTGCCTCTTTAGGAGCCTTAGGATATTGTAAAATATCTAATTTCTTGGCTCTAGGCTCTGGTTCAGGGGCCACTGAAATAGAGAGGCCCCTGGCCACTTCCCTAATGAAGTCTTGAAAAGACAAGTCTTCTGGAGGAGACATTCTTCTTTTTGGAGAAGAGGGCTCCTGAGGAAGGAGTACCGATGCCTCGACAGAAGCCTCTGATTCATCAGAGTCCTCGGAGGAATCGAAGTACGCCTGTCTGGATGCTCTTGCAGAGCCCGATACGCGTACCGAGTGGTATCGACATCAGGAGTGATCGGTACCGATTTGGTACCGATGGGCATCACAGGACAGGGTACCGCTGCAGTCGACACCGAAGCTGATGTCGATGCAATCGGTACCGGCATCGGAACCGATATCGGTGCCGGTGCCGGAACCGGTACCACCAACGGAGTTTGTTGCGGTACCGGAGGCGTTGCAGCTTGTATGAATGCCGTGATGGCACGCTGCATGGTCAGAATATTCTGATCCATCGACGCAACCAATGTCTGGATGTCGGTACCAGTGGAGACCACTGGTACCCCAGAACATGGCAACAGGTGATCGGTCGAGGCCACGCCATCGATGTCAACCTGTGACCCCATAGATGAAGCTTTGGAAGCCGGAGCCTCCCGCCGGGTAATTTTGCCGGTGCAGTATCCTCAAGGGCAAGCCCGGAGGCATCTTGATACTTAGAGGGAGATCTACCCTTCGAGGACCGGCTGGACTTATGTTTGGTTACCTGAGATCCATGGGAAGGAAGACGAAGCCCTGGAAGATGTCGATGCCACCGAAGCTGCAACAGAGGGAAGCAGGGTACTGAGCTTTGCCGCTCGATTCTGTCGACCTCTTTTAGACATCATGGAACAGGACTCACAATCGGTGATGGAGTGGTCAGGACCCAAACATTTTAGACACCAGTCATGGGTGTCGGTGATAGAAAGAGTACCGCTGCACTTCGTGCACTTTTTAAACCCGGAAGCGGGCTTTTCCATGAAGAAAAATCTTCTAGGCCCAAGGCCCAAAAGAAAAAATTGCACAGAAGTGGGAAACGGTAGTTTTTTTTTTTTTTTAAAGAAGAAAAGACCGGCGGTACCGGTCCGACATCGAAGAAGGCAGACGCGCGACCAAAGAAATAAAGAAAAATAAAGAACTTCTTCAGCGGTGACAGGAACACGACCTGCTGGCTCCGCGGAAAAGAAGAACTGGAGAGAGGCGGTTAGGAAAGGCGGGAAGGCAGCGTGCAGGTGCTGTGGGATGCTCCCAAAAGCTTTCTTACTGGACGCTGGGGAGCGTTCCCGCGCAGGCTCCGTTGGTACCGATGATACCCATATGTGAAGACTCATTCCTGCTTGTTCCTGGAGATAGACCAGTATGGTCCATTTAGTCTGTCAAGCAAGGTGGCAAGAGTAGGTGCACCAACTGCTCTATGCAGGTCACCCCTCCCAAATTCCTTTATCTTTGGGGTGGTACCAATATCACATCACTTTCAGCACAAATGTGGGGGCCCAAACGTTTTTCAGTTTCATCGGGGCTGCAGGCAGGTTTGGATCTGGGTTGTTGCATCAATTACCCCAGTATTGACTGGGTCAATGTTACATCAGGGCATGCTAGGGAGATAAAGTTTCTAGATGAAATAAATGACTGCTTCATGGAGCAGCTCGTTCAGGAACCAACTTAAGGGGAAGCTATTTTGGATCTAATTCTTAGTGAAACACAGGATGTAGTGTGAGAGTTATTGGGGCTGCTGGGCTAGATGTGAGTTTGCGGTGGTTTATCCTAATTATGTAGAACTCTTTTGGATTAAGGAGGCATTGAGGTTTGCTTGTTATAAAGGTAGTTAGCCATAGTCTGGGGCTATAGTTTGTCTTTTGGGTTTGAGGGAAGTGTTGCTGTGGGGTCTTTGGTGAGGGTAGATACAATGGAGAACAATTCTCTTGGACGGTTGAGGGATTTCATGATTATTTATTTATTTAGTTCTTCTATACTGCCCCTTCCAGAGATCAGGGATGGTTTACATTTAACACAACATATTACAAAGAACAGAGGTTGAACTATTTACATAGAGCCATAGGTACATTTAACATGAAGCAAATGCTTTATATACATAGTTGTCTGAACTGACAACTAGTAACTATTTACAGTTTACCGTTTGTGTGTATTTCTTTCAGTTTAGATATGAATAGGAGTTATTGATTGGGGGGGTTACAGGGGGTTGGGTGGTGATCATAAGGTGTGGTGAATTAGGTGTTTGTGAGGTTGGATTACACAGGTACACTACCAAAAAACTGCCTCCAGTTTTGCAACTGATTCCTATAGATTTTGGGGTGCTGAATCCAGGAAAAATAGCCAAAATGTTCCATCACGTCACGTTTTCTTGCAAAATTAGATTTCTTACCCATATAAGGAATGTTCACATAATTTCTTTTTAGCCGACTGCAGTTTATTTTCTTGGCCCAAAATAGAGGTTGTAATGGTTAACTAAATAGAAACACTCCCTCATGATATTTTAGAGTGTTTTGTATTCATTTTATACATTAACAGGACAATTGGGAGGCGGGGGGCTAAATCCAGTACTCGCGCTGGCGCATGTTGTTTCCTGTTCGCCTCGCCTCGTTCGCTCGCTCAAACACGGTGGTTGCGACATGAACGTTCCTGTCAAATTTCAGTTTCTTGCAAGTACATTATTACCTTTTGTTTGCTCAGTCGTAATCCAGCTTTATTCCGAAGTGGTTCACTACAGTTGTAGTTGGCAGTGCTGTGTATTTGTGATGGCTCACAGAGCAAGAGGTTGCGTCAACTCTCCGGACAGTTTTTGTTTTATTTGTGGGGAATATACCGTGAAAAAGCGGCAGAGGAACATTTCTGCATTTATTAAAAAAGTATATTTTGCCTATTTCGATTTGAAGTTAGGCGATCAAGACAAACCGTGGGCTCCTCACAAAGTGTGCAAGACATGTGAGGAAGATCTACGCTTATGGATGAAAGGTAAAAAACAAGCATTTCGTTTCGGAATACCTATGATGTGGCGTGAACAAAGAGACCACAGCAGTGACTGCTATTTTTGCTCTTGCATTGTGAAGGGATACAACTTAAAAAATAAGAACGTAATAAGTTACCCCAACCTTCCCTCAGCAATTAGGCCTATGCCTCATAGCAACGAAATACCTGTGCCTGAACCACCAAAATCTTTGGATCATATTTGTGTGGACGGTTCTGATCATGATGAGACTCATCAGATGGCTTTTCCCGATGAGTCCAGTACTTCCGAGTTTGAAACTGAACCAGATCCGAAACCTGAACTTTTCTCTCAAGCTGAATTGAATGATTTAGTCCGGGATTTAGGACTCCCAAAAGATGCTGCCCAACTGCTAGGTTCTCGGCTTAAACAGAAAAATCTATTGTCACCAGGAACAACTTTTATTGGTACCGCAACCGCGAGACACAATTTTTGAAGTATTTCAGCAAAGAGGAAGATTTGGTATTTTGCAACGATATATACGGAGTGATGGAAAAGTTTAAACTCAAGTATGATCCTGCTGAATGGCGGCTGTTCATTGATTCGTCAAAAGACAACATAAAAGGTGTTCTTCTTCATAATGGCAACACATTCGCTTCAGTTCCTATTGCTCACTCTGTTATTCTCCAAGAAAAATACGAGATTTTGTCCCTGATTCTTCAGAAGATTCGTTATGATGAGCATAAGTGGATGATTTGTGGAGACTTTAAAATTCTATCCATGCTATTAGGGCAGCAATCCGGTTTCACCAAATATCCCTGCTTCCTTTGCTTGTGGGATAGCCGGGCCCGCGACCTACACTGGGGGAAAAAAGACTGGCCAATTCGGGAGTATTTGAGACCCGGTGAGAAAAATGTTCTTCATGAGAGCTTGGTACCTCGTGATAAAATTCTATTACCACCTCTCCACATTAAGTTGGGTCTCATTAAGCAATTCATCAAGTCCCTTCCAAAAGATGGTGAGTGCTTTCGGTACCTTTGCTCAAAGTTCCCCCGACTTTCTGAAGCAAAGCTAAAGGAAGGAGTGTTTGTTGGCCCTGATATAAGGAAACTCATTTCAGATGGAGCATTCGCTGAAACGATGTCTGAGAAGGAAAAAGAAGCCTGGGATTCCTTCAAGGATGTTGTTCTCAAATTCTTGGGGAACAGGCGGGATGAGAACTATAAGGATATTGTTGCCAGGATGCTCAATGCCTTCAAAGAACAAGGCTGTAACATGAGCCTGAAAGTCCATTTCTTGCACTCCCATGTGAACTACTTTCCCGAAAACTTGGGGGCGTACAGTGAAGAACAAGGTGAAAGGTTTCACCAGGACATCAAGGACGCATAGAGAAGGTACCAAGGAAGATGGAACACCACTATGATGGCTGATTTCTGCTGGTTGCTGCTGCGGGAAACCCCAGATGAAAAATACGCCAAGCAGCGCACCAAGAGAAGCATTCGGGGGAAGAAGAAACGGGCCCACCAGGAGATTGATTGACCCAAGAATGACTTTAAAATCTAAACTGTGTTGACAAATATCGTGTTTTTACTAAACTTTGAAATAAAAATTTGCTAGTTATTACCACAGTGTCGGATCTCATTTATTAGAATTTTACTTTCACACCATCGGGTGTTTGTCTTCATGTATTGCAATGGTGCGGTTTGCGTTTTCTATTCTTACATACATACCTGTACAACATTTTTTGCACATTTCTTTGCTTTGCTTTGTGTCTAACCTCGCTCTTATATGCTCAATGTTTGTGCACATGTATGTGGCTGTTTTAAGTGCAGACAATTTTGCTACCATCACAGTGTGTTTTGTTGACATTACTCTATTCTTATGTGCTGCCTTGTTAGAATTTTCTTTATTCTTATTTGAATAACTACTAAACAATTAGTATAAAGAATTCATCCAAGAAACTTTTATCTCGATCGCACTCAATCTGAAACGTTCACCTCAAACTGCTAACCCAATGTAGCAAAAAATCTGTACGTGATGGAGCAAATTGGTTACCAGATTTGGATTCAGCGCACCAAAAAACATAAAAATCAATTGAAACATTAGAGGCAGTTTAAAAAAAAATTTTTTTAGTGTACCTGTGTTATCATTGATGTTACCGTAGTGTTCAGTAAAGAGGTATGTTTTGATTTCTTTTCTAAATAACTGTAGGTCTTTGGCCGCATGGATTGACAATGACAGTGAGTTCAAGAGACTAGGAGCAGTGTAGGAGAAGGCTCTGGAGCTGGTGGACTGTTTTGTCTTGCGTGTTACCAGTGAGTGTTTCACATTTTGCCTACGAGATCTGGAATCTGGTTGGGTTTGTATGAGAGTAGATAGGTATAATGGGGTATGTTGTTGATCAGTTTTAATGTTGTTATCAGCAGCTTGTATTTTATTCGGCTCCCTACTGGGAGCCAATAAAGGTCATATAAGATCGGGGTTATATGTTAAGTGAAGGAGGAGTGGCTCAGTGGTTACCTCAGTCCAGAAGGCTGGGGGTTCAATTCCCACATGGGGACAAGCAACCTCAGGCCAGAGGGACTAGGGCCTCCAGTCCCATGGCCTTGGGCAAACCACCTAACCCTCCATTGCCTCAGGTACAATTAGATTGTGAGCCCCTCAGGGACAAGGGAATAAAAAAACAAAGTACCTGTTAGTATACATGTAAACTGCACTGATTCCAAAGAGCACAGTACAAAAAAGAATATGTCTTCAGTCAATCAGGCCTTGTATACTTTCCTTGCTATTAAGCTTTGCACTCTTTGGAGGATTGTTAAGGTTTTGACTGGTAGGCCATGTACCAGACTATTTCAGTAGTCTACATGGGGCATAAAGAGAGCATGGACTAGTGTTTTGAAATCATGGGTATGAAGTAGGAGTCTTAGGTGTTGGATAGTTTTTAGCTTGAAGCAGACAGTTCTGTTTGTTTCAGATGGGGTATCATGCCGAGGGATTGATCTAATATTTTTCCAAGGTATTTTAACTCCTGCTTAACTGGGAGAGTCATGTTGTTAACTGTGATTGTTCGGTGGGGGGGGGGGGGGGAGAGTTTCTTTGATGCTTTCTGAGGGTATGTTGCAGTTAATGTTGTTTATGTCTATTTGGAGGGACAATATAATGTCTTCTGCGTAAATGTAGTATTCGATGCTGGATTTTTAAAAATGTTAGCAATTGGCTGTAGGTATAGATTGAAAAGTAATGCTGAAAGTGCTGATCCTTGCCGTATCCCTTGGTCTTGGGGGAATGTATCTGATGTTTCCTGGCCTACTTGGATACGGTTTCACAATAAACGGGATACTGGCTATGGGTCTTTATGTATTCGGATCTTTTGTATCTAGTGACGTATTCTTTAGAATAGGGCGAATGGATGTGCATTTCAGATCAGAAGGTATAATACCACGTGAGAGGGATTAGTTGACTATTTTTAAGGGTTTAAAGGTGGTGGATGCTTGGAATGCCCTCCCGATGGAAGTGGTGGGGGCAAACACAGTGACAGAATTCAAAATGGCATGGGACAGGCATAGTGGATCCCATTATAGCAAAAGGATAAAATCAAAATAAGCATAACAATCTCTTATATCTGAACAAATAGAGGTGACCTTCACGGAGCGGTGGGTACATCCCTAAATAAAGGCATGGGGAGAGGTGACCTGAACAGAATGGCAGGTGCACCTACTCTTGCCGGATTGCTGAGCAGATGGACCATACTGATCTTTATCTGCCTTCAAATACTATGTTACTATGTTAAGAGATAAGGCGCTAATTCGGTCTTTGTGGATTTGATCCATGAAATCGGGCATGTTAGTGTAATATTCTTTTCTGCTGCTGTTAAGCATATTGGTGTATTCTCATTGTTTGAAGATGTATTGTTAAGAACATAAGAACATAAAATATGTCATACTGGGTCAGACCAAGGTCCATCAAGCTTAGTATTCTGTTTCCAACAGTGGCCAATCTAAGTTACAAGTACTTAGCAGTTTCCCCAGAAGACACAGGTTCCATAATGTCTGTAGTGGGGCAAGCAGTGGGTCCCATTTAATAATGGCTTATAGACCTTTCCTCCAGGAACTTGTTCAAACTTTATTTAAACCCGGCTACACTAACAGCTTTTACTACATCCTACAGTAACGAATTCCAGAGTTTGATTACACATTGAGTGAAAAAATATGTTCTCTTATTAGTCTTAAATAGGTTACCCTGTAGCTTCATTGCATGTCCCCTAATCTTTCTATATTTTGATGGCGTAAACAATCGATCTATAATTACCCATTCCACTCCATTCATTAATTTAGACCTCTATCATATCTCCCCTCAGCCGTCTCTTTTCCAGGTTGAAGAGCCCTAACCTTTTTAGCCTCTCTTCATAGGGGTATCCTTCCATTCCCTTTACCATTTTGGTGGCTCTTCTCTGTACCTTTTCTAATAACACTATATCCTTTTTAAGATACGGTGACCAGAACTGCACACAATAGTCAAGGTGCGGTCACAGCATGGAATGATACAGAGGCATTATAATATCTTTTGTTTTATTCTCCATTCCTTTCCTTATGATACCTAGCATTCTATTTGCTCTCTTGGCCGCTGCTGCACACTGGGCCAAGGGTTTTAACATATTATCTATAATGACGCCTAAATCTTTTTCCTGGGTGCTGGTTCCTAATGTGGAACCTTGCATCGTGTAACCATAGTTTGGGTTCTTCTTCCCTAGGTGCATAACTTTGCACTTGTCCACATTAAATTTCATCTGCCATTTTGATGCCCAGTCTTCCAATTTATCAAGATCCTCTTGCAATTTTCCACAATCCTCTTGGGTTTTAACAACTTTGAATAATTTTGTGTCATCTGCAAATTTGATCACCTCACTTGTTATTCCCATTTCCAGGTCATTTACGAATATGTTAAAAAGCAGTGGACCCAGCACAGATCCCTGGGGGGTACTCCACTATTTAACTTTCTCCATTGGGAGAATTGACCATTTAGCCCTACCCTCTGCTATCTTTTAACCAGTTCCTGATCCACAATAGTTCCCTGCCTCCTATCCCATGACTTTTTAATTTCGCCAAAAGTCTCTCATGAGGGACTTTGTCAAAGGCTTTCTGAAAATCCAGATATACCATTTCAACCGACTCACCTTTGTGTACCTGTTTATTCACACCTCGAAAAAGGAGGAGTGGTTAGAGCATTGGCTTTGGAACCAAGAGACCAGTATTCAATTCCCACTAGCACTCCTTGTGGCCTTGGGCAAGTCACTTAACCCTCCATTGCTCAGAAAAAATCCAAGTTATCAATGTCCCTGTTTAATGTACATTACCAAGTTTAAGTTACAATGTAAACCACTTTGATTGAAATGATAAAGCAGTATAAAAAAAACTGTTAAATAAATAAAATAACAGATCAGTAAGACAAGACCTTCCTTGGCTAAAGTCATGTTGGCTGTCTCCCATTAAGCCATGACTATCTACATGTTCAGTAATTTTTTCTTTATAATGGTTTCTACCATTTTTCCTGGTACTGACATCAGGCTCATTGGTCTGTAGTTTCCCGGATCACCCATGGAACCCTTTTTAAAAATTGGCATTACATTGGTCATTCTCCAATCTTCAGGTATTAAGATGATTTAATGATAGTTCACAGATTACTAATAGTAGGTTTGTATCTGTTATTTTGTGGATGCTTCTTGAGTGCGTTTCATCTTTTCTCAATCTGTCTGAGTTCTCATCTGGTGGTTCTGAGTTTAAGAGAGAACCAGGGTGGGTGAGCTATGTTGGATGGGGTCAGGTGGTGTCTTGTGGTGAAAGAGGCAGCTTTGTTAATCCATGAGTTCCAGGAATGGATGAGGCTGTTTAAGTTGACAAGGTCAGAAACTAGGATTGGAGAGATGCCCTCTAGGAAGGTTTTTGCACTGAATGCTTTAAAACGGTATGTTTGTGGCTGTAGGCCAGGGGGTAATGTATCTGGAGTACTGGTCAGGAGAATAAGTGATATTATTGAGTGATCCATCCATGGCACTGTTTCTATCTGAGTTTGGAAGTCAGTTGTGGGAAGATAACTAAGTGCAAAAATGAGGTCTAGAGCTGATCCTCTGGAGTAAGTGGGCGCAATTGATTGTCTGTTGTAGTTGGAGAGCTTCCATTGCATTTATGAATGCACTTGCTTATTTCGTGGAGGTGGATGGGAGGTTTAGATCACCAAGGAGAAAGAAGAGTTTGTTATATGATGTGTGAGTACAGGCTTCTTCAAGCATGTCTGATAGGTCTTCTGTGTTTGATGGCCTTGTCCTCTCTTAGTACCCCTTTTACACTTCTATTATGTAATGTTCCAAATGGCTCTCTCACGGGAAAGCATATATAAGTATCTCAGAGTACAGGAAGGATTGATTACTTAATCAAAGAGAGCTCACCGACATCATCCAAAGCATCAATACCACTACTTCCCCACTGGACCCCTGAACTGTCTCCTGGATAAAATCCCTACAGTCTGAATTTGCACCAGTTATTCTGAAGATAGTCCATTCCTCCCTATCACAGGGACACTTACCTTCTGCCCTGAAACAGACATCGATACGACCCATCCTAAAGAAATCATCAATGGATCAGACTGACCCTAGTTCATATCTACCAATTACCAGTATTCCATTCCTCTACAAGATAATTGAAAAGGCTGTACAGCTTCACCTTCAAGAACACATCGATCCCCATGCTCCCCTCGATCCACAACAACACAGTTTCCGCCCTCAACAAGGTGTAGACGCCCTACTCACAGCTCTATTCGAAACATTAATCAGGGGTCTAGACGTCACATCAAGGATTTATTATGATCTTTCTGAACATCAGTGCCACATTTGATTCACTGTCACACAACACAACTACTTACAAGGCTCAGCAACACATGTCTCCATAAGAACACAATAAATTGGTTCACCTCTTACCTCACTAATAGAATGCTACAGGTAAAAGTCAGTCCTGACAATTCCAACCACTTCAGGCTAAAACAGGGCTTACCACAGGGTTCAGCATTATCTCCATTCAACCACAGAATTAGCAATTCCTAACTTCATCTTCCAGAATCAACATTTTCAATTCAAAGTTATTCCATTTGGTCTGTCGTCAGCCATCCAGAATGTTCACCAAGTGTCTTGCTGTGGATTCAGTCCACCAACTAACTGTGTGCATATTGGAGAAGCTAGATTCATCATAAACATAGACAGTTGGACAGTGAAAAAGATAGACAGGAAAAAAATTGATGCCTTTGAATTATGGTGCTGGTGAAGAATACTGTGTATATCATGGACTTCCCAAAGAACAAACCAGTCAGTACTAGAGAAGATCAAACCTAAACTTTCTTTAAAAGCTCAGATGACTTTGAGAAAGACATCATGCTTGGCAAGGTAGAAAGTCAACGCAAAAGAGGAAGGCCAACAATGAGATGGATCGATACAATAACAGCAGCTGTGGGTGCCGCTCTATCAACAATGAGCCACCTGACAGAAGACTGAACACAATTTAGGACAACTCTCCAGAGGGTTGCCAGGAGTCGAAACCAACTTGATGGCACTTAACAACAACATATAACTTCTTTTTAAAAAGCTGACAATTCTTTAGTCACAATTGATCAAGCTGATTTGAAGACTGGGCTCAAACATTTAAATTGTGCCCGATACTTCACAGGTAACCACTAAAGGGCTAGCAATAGCAGGATAATATGATCAAACCTCCTCATCTCCACTACCTCCACTGAGAGGTATTCCATTCATCTATCACTCTTTCTGTAAAGAAATTTTCCTCATATTACTCCTGAGTCTATCCCATTTCACCTTCATCCTATGCCCTCTCACTGCAGAGCTTTCTTTCAGTTGGAAAGTCTCTCCTCCTATGCATTTATGCCAGAGATATTTAAATGCCTCTTTCATATCTTCTCTCTCCTGCCTTTCCTCCAAAGTATACATATTGAGATCTTTTAAGTCTGTTCCCATAGGTCTTATGATAAAGCCCACTGACCAGTTTGATAGCCACCCTCTGCACTGACTCCATCCTGTTTAAATCTCTACAATTGCACACAATACTCCAAATGAGGTCTCACCAAAAACTTATATAGAGGCACTATCACCTCCTTCTTCCTGCTGGACATTCCTCTCCCTATGTACCCAAGCATCCTCTCTGGCTTTTGCAGTCACCTTTTTTTACCTACATAGCCATCATCAGAAACAATCATGCTGAGGTCCTGCTCTTCTTTTTTGGAAAGAAGGGGCATGTCCGGGCCGTCTGGATGCCCCTGAACAGGATGGGCCAGTTAAAACCCAATTCTGCGCTGTGGGAGCCAGATGTTCCTGCGAGTGCAGGATCGGGTCCCGAGATTGCCCGGCATGCCCCTTCAGCAGCTGCGGGAGCCATCCAGGCTGCAGGATGGCCAAGCCCCTCCACGTGCACAGGCCAGACACCCCCTGACCAATTTTTCTGCCACCTTATCCTCACTAGGGTCCGACAGGCTGGGATCGGGAGGCGGGGACTCACCCTTGATTGCACCATTGCTCCTGGGGGGCTGCCAGGTGGAGGAAAGGAGTGGAATAAGCTGGGTGTCCTCTCAACCCTCCATGGACATGCAGGGCCATGACATGAATTGGACCTGCACATCCTGGTGCCTGGCCCACCCCCACTCGGCCACGACTGCCCCCATTCTGCTCTCCATGCACAGCGGCTCTGTGCATGTGGGAAGAGTGGCATGCAGAATTGGGGTAGTCTCGCAGATCACTTTACTGAATCGGGCTCATACTGTACCACTTCCTTTTATTTTTGCAGCCCAAATGCATGACCCTACATTTTGTAGCATTAAATCTCAGCTGCCAAATTCTTGACCATTCATGGGTGCTTTCTGAGGTCCTGCTCCAGGCCCTTTATCTGTGAACACAGAACAAAAATATTTGTTAAGCACTGGGGGTTTTTTCTTCCATTTGTATCTTTGCTTTCCTGACTCTTTTCCTAGCTTCTCTTAGCTTTTCCAAATATTTATTTATTTATCATATATCCGAAGGTCAACGCAGTTTACAAGGAACAATTTAAAATTAACTTTACATAGAACAGGGAAAATAAACATACAATAACATTTAACAATGGAAGAATAATCTTTGATAACTAAATACCATGTAATATAAACTTTTCACAATATGAATGAAAAGTCTTAGCTTTTGTGGGTTACATAATTGAGTGTGTGTTGTGAAATGTTTTAGGCAATGGTGTGTGGGGGGTTATGCATAGATAAATATTGATGTTTGTCTTCCTTTTTCTGTGATCTCATATATTTCATGAAGGCCACCCTCTTTCTTTTCACTTTTTTAACTACTTCTGTTAAGAACCATAGTGGTCTCCTTTTCCATTTATATTTACTTTCCTAATAAAACAATTTGTTGCCCTTAAAAATAAAGAATAAAAAAAAAAAAGATCTAAGCCAGCAGAAGAAAGGAGGTGATAGTGCCTCTGTATAAGTCTTTGGAGCGACTTCATTTGGAGTATAGGGTGCAATTCTGGAGACCGCACCTTCAAAAGGATGTGAACAGGATGGAGTCGGTGCAGAGGGTGGCTACTAAAATGATTAGTGGGCTTCATTATAAAGCATATGAGGACAGACTTAAGGATCTTAATATGTACACCTTAGAGGAAAGGCGGGATAGAGGTGATATGATTGAGATGTTTAAATACCTCTGTGCCATAAATGCCCAGGAGGAGAGCCTCTTTAAATTGAATGCAAGCTCTGCTACGAGGGGACATGGGATGAGGGTGAAAGAGGATAGACTCAGGAGTAATATGTGAAAATATTTCTTTATGGAAAGAGTGGTCATGGGACAAACCCAGAGGATCTCTAAAGGAAAAAGGGGGCTGTTGTAGTGGTTGATATGGAAGGACAGACTAGATAGACCATGTGGTCTTTTTCTGTAGTCATGTTTCTATGTTTCTATCACAAAATACCTCCAACTCCTATATCAGTCGAATGGGCACAGCTGTATCCAAGGCTGCAGTGACATCGATAAACAGTAAATAATAAACCACTATTAGTAGAGTCACTAAAAATTCATGGAGATGGGATTTATATTTTTAGCAGCCAGTGACAAACATATAAGTCCCTTGGACTATCTGGTGGTGCTGTATAATCTGATTTATTAAAACCTGGGCTGTGAAGTCTACGGCATCCTTTGATGCTCATGCCTCAATAAATTGGTTATTTTATCAAGTGCCACCTGACCCTTTGTCATTTTTGGCACTACAGACTAAAAGGCTATCTTCAAGCGAATGGTAAGCAAGCTGAATGGTATGGGGTAAGGCAGAACGTTGTAAATTGGGCAAAGAACTGGTTGATCAAGAGGACATATAGAATGGAGGTGCAGTCAGTTTATTAGCGGGATGGAAAGTGCGGAGCGCGTGCTGGTCATTGTTTTCTGGAGTAGGGATTGTAGTTATTTGGAAGATAGCTGCTGATATCCTTTGAAGGTGGTGATTAATGCTTTGTATTTCATGAGGGCTTTAAATTCTTTAAAAACTTGGTGGAAGACATGGGGATTAGGAAGCTTTGGGGGTGGACTAAGTGCTGCAATTTGTATGTTCACCTTGCAGGATAACAGAACAAAAGAAGACAAAATAGACTGACCTCGATGAGGAGCAACACTCTAGAAGTGCTCACACTCTACAGCGGACAAGTGGGATACATCCAAAGCTACGTGGACAGGACTAACTGGGCAGATTGGACAAGCCAAGAGACATTTAGATATTGTCGCCTGCTATTTATTTACTCCGTAAAACTGTGCATAGGAAGTATCTATGAGTACTTCCCCCTCCCTTCCTCCTATGTGCACCTCACACGCTGAACGCTTCCGCGCACATAGCCCATGTCTCTCACACTCATCTTCTTCTGTCTGTCATCAAAAATTGCAATATATTGACATGACTGTTCTTCTTTGAACCTCTGTATGAGCCTCAGGGGAGGTGTCCCATTTTAGCACGAGCTGATAATTCTTTCCCGACAGCACTGCAGACTCCCATTTACAACGAAGGACATTGCCATTTACAATGTTTCATTATGTAAGCGAATTTTACAATGTTCCAATATGTAAGCTGATTACAATGTTTTAATATGTATGCTAGTTAAAGCGAATAAAAAGATTTAAACATAAAGACTTCAGGAAACAACTCAAAACTTTCCTGTTCTCTGAACACTTCAAAGATGACTTCCAGTACACACCCTAACCATTCACACCTAAATAATTTCATACCCAAATACATCAACTGTAAATAAGTTATGCTCCTAGCATGTCCTGCATGTACCCCTTCCCACGTTTCTAAATGAGTTCTCTGTAATGTTCTGTTGAAGTTGTAATGTAAACTGCTTTGATAACAAGAAAGGTGGTATCGAAAACGTGCTAAATAAATAAATAAATTTACTGTGGGCCTTCATTCAGCCAGAATAAATATCCTCTCTCTAAGGATTATTCATTGCTTGATAAAATATATCTGGTTTAGTGAAACTTGTCAAGGTGTTTTAAAAATCAGATGAGGAGGCCATGCAACAAAAAATTCCTTTTTATATTTTGTTGGCACATTTTGGGAGAAATCACTGAGATTTCTATTTAGTTTAACATATAGGGATTTTTTTAACCTACACTAAGCATTGTGGCTTTTTTTCAATCAGAAGGGAATGAGAATCCAAAGGAATAGCTTTATGGAGGGCTGGTGACACCTGGTGGTTAGCGAGTGGTAATGGAATGTAGAACCTCAGACGGAGCTTCCTTCCCGTCTCATCGACAAGGACGCCGGGCTTGCCCGATTACTGTACTGGTGGCAGACAGAAGGACGATGGAAGTAGTGGACAGGATGAAAGCCTAGAAGGGCAGCATGATTTCTAGAAGTGCTCGAGGTACTTTCTTAGTGGCATCGACTGATGATAGTCATTCTTGTGTATCGGAGAGAAATGTGAGTCAGCAGCTACAAGGGATAGACCGGTTGAAGGAGGTTCTGCTGGGTTATTCTGCTTCATCCAATATGAGCCCGGGCAAAATGGGCAAAGACCTCTTTATCTCTGTAAGGAAGTTCTTAGGAAAAATTAAACTCAAAAGAAAACAAGCCTGTAATTTACAAAATCACTCCATACACGACCTTAAACTAAAGCACACAACACCCACACTGAAGCAACTACACTGGCTCCCCATCCACAGCAGATTAAAGTACAAAGTGGCACTGACGACCTTCAGAACAATCTTACAGCTCTCAGCCAAAACCTTACAGTCTCTGCTTGATAACCCCAATGCCAGAGATCCCACAGAAGCACTAACCACAATCTTCTCGCAGTACCGATGACAATCACCCGCACCAGTGCTCCACCTCTAATAGGGGACAGCAATGGCGTGCCAGGATGACGCGCATGTGTCCTGTTGCTGTAAGGCCACCTGCTGCTGAAGTGAAGTCTGTGCTATACTTACAGGGAGGGAGGGATCTAAACTACTCACAGTGGTTTGCCAGCTATGAGCATAGTCCAGGACTGGCCCACAAGCACACATCAGGAAATAGTTACAGTGGTCACTCTGCTAGTTCACCCATGGATTGGAATATGTGTGTTCATGTGTCCTGGCCTATCCTCCTCGCAGGACAGATCTCATATGTAAGATATGAACATCAATTGATCCTGCATCATATAAAGGCAGTGTTACATACAGACCTAACAAGATGTTCCTCACCCACATCTGTCTAACATACCCTGTCAGATAGGTATGGCACAGACCCTGCAGAGAGCTACACAGATAGAGGCATATCCCTCATGCAGCCTGCCAATGACCACATATATACACATGGAGTGATGCTCCCAAACTCCCACATGGCTGCTCTGTGGCTAGGAGAGAAGGGTCATGGATTCAAGACCAACCTGTGGTTCAAGAGTGATATGTCCAGGTGTGTTAACTTTATCCTACATTTCCATAACTGCATCTGCAGGTGCAGTCCTCCCCATCTCATCTAGCATAAGACCTGACAGTCTCCAGCCACACTGAGAAGCTGCACCAACATCCACTGGATTACAATGAGTGCTAATAGCACCCACAAGCTGAGTGGGCCTTAGCAACGTGTGCGCACTTAGAGCAGGGGTTATTAAAGTCCAAGCATTAAAGGAGTCCTAAGGGCCAAGTATGATTGCCAACTTATACCTCTTTTGGATAGTGGGATCATGTGTTTGTGTGTGTGTGTCCACAGGACTGTGAGCAGTAGTAATGCACTCTGGGGCTTGTTTACAAAGCCAAGGTAGCGGTTTCCAATTGTTATCGGAGCCGCAGCCCCATTGATTTCAATGGGGCTGCGGCTCCGATAACGATCGGAAACCGCTACCGCGGCTTTGTAAACAAGCCCCTGTGTGTGCGTATGATGCCCAGGCTTTATGGCTCTGCATACAACATACTACATGGTCAGTTATTCTGCAACTCCAAAAACTGTGTAAGACACCACTAATGGGCAGAAGGTTAGTTTCCAGTAAATAGTTGCAACCTGTGGGAGTCACTGGCTGACTAGCTGTGCCAGTATACATCTTTTCCTCAAACTGTGACACTGAAATGCATTCCCAGTTACTCCTTCATCAAGGCTCATCCCCACAGCATGCCTCTACACTTACCTCCCAAGACACTGTTGTACAGCTCCATGTAAGTTATAATCTTCTCAATCGAGTCTACAATCTGACCATGTAGTTACCTCAAGACACTGCATCTTTAAGCTATTTCATTGCTCTTATTAATGCCTTGGTTTGACTCTTGGCCATGCGTGTCCGATCTGTTTAACCCCTTCTTCTTTTCAACATCGAATTGTTTTTATTACACCTCTTCGGCTGTCCTAAGTCAATTTTCTAGTTTGTTTTTAATCCTGTCCATGTTATATTATCATGTATTAGAATCATGACAAAAGTCTATTCTATGTGCAAGTCTTCTCCATTGCGTTTACATATTCACTATTTAACTGCCTTATATATTTTTAAACAGTATCATCTCTGAAGTGCACCATTACACTCCTTCCTGCCTTGGTTTTACTTTTGCCATGCGCGGCTAACTTGTCAATCTGTTTTGGCGCAAAATTGGGTTTATTTAATCAGAGACGCTCAAACGCCGTCTGATTCAGGATTTTTCTTACTCACCCACTGCGAGTAGCTACTTGGTGATTTTTAGGTAAGATCTTCTGATTTTCACACATTTTTTCCGGATTCATTATATATCTCCACTTCCTGAGAATATGTATTTCATTATGCTCGTCTTCTGATGATTTTCTAGTGAATCAAATTGGTTTGTGATGTTATGCGATTCTACATACAAGTCACAACATTTTTTTTTCGATCACATTTACGATGTTCACTGTATATTCAAATTGGGACATTGTCCTTGAGTCATTTTCTCAGTTTTTTTACTACTATTCACGCTGATTCTTAGGTTACATTCTTGCCATGTGCGTCTGGTCTGCAAACCCTTCCAACTCGCACTTGGGTTATGTTTACTCATCAACCCTGTTGATTGATTTGCGATATCTTTGTTCGTTTCCCAGGGTTGTTATAAAATATTAGTAAATATTTTAAGGTAAGGTTCACTATGTATACTGTAAACGGGGGCGCTGGGCGTGAATGTCCACAGTCTTGGCAAAGGCAAAATACTATTATGACTTGCAAAGGATTGTGGGGGACATAGTCCATTCATACCAGAATCAGCCGTTCACAAAATAATGAGTTGTGTTGCTCGAGTGTAAGCAAAGAAAAATATATTTTATTCATGGGGTTAATTCTCCCACACAGATTTACTTGGTAACACAAAAGGACACTTGCTTTCAGTATTGTACTTAGGAAAAACAAATCATGATATCAGCAACTGAACTTCTTAAGCAATCAAACAATAAAGACCTTGATGGGAAACAGAAAAGGTCTTTTTGAGGGCTCCTGCTAATAACTTATAGCAGTGCTCCAAAAGCAAAAACAAAACCCAAAAAGTAACCAAAAACTGTTCTTTTTCAAGGATAACTTTCTTCTATTTTCACACACAAACAGTAGTTTCCTTTCAGAGCTCACGTGCAACTGTGCATGGCTTAATTACCAATAATTAGCCAGCTGCAAACCCCTTTGCTGGTTCACTTTCTCTATGTGGCTCAAATCCTACCCTAAAGCTTTCGTGCAGGCTTTTCTGGGTAGATAAAAGAACAGGTTATAGTGCCTTTTGATGGTTGTTGTATTTGTGAAAGTATTTTACCACAGCAGCCTAATCAGAGAGCAATCCATGTATTCATTCTGATCATTTAAAATATCTCCTTCTTCTTCAAATATCATAGAATCAATATCATGGTCTGGCTCAGAGGAATTCTTTAGTGGATCACTCTCAGGATAACACTTGTTTCCCTGCTGTCTTCCAGGTAAAGAGCTAGGGCATAGATCAGAGTTCATACCTGAGCTTTCTTTGCTGTTAGGGTTCCTCTCCAGATATCCTGGCCAGTAAGTAGTCCAGCTTTTATGTCCAGCCTTCCAATCAAGATCCCTGGACACTGGGTCTCTCTTCACATACCTTCTTGCACTGGTCTTAGGGCCCCTTCCAAATGCAGCCATCTCCTTCAAAGGTGCCTTCTGGGAATTCCTGGCTCTGTAACCCCACTCCTCTGGCTTCCTCCAGTCCAATGGAGTATGCTTGCCTCTGGAATGACTCCCAACACACGTACTGCTGTGGACTCCTTCTTTAGACCTCCAAGAAGTCTTTCTCTTCTTCCTTCCACGTTGTTACTGCTTCCTGATCTCTCTGTCCTTGAGCTCTGAGTTCCTCCTCTGATTCTGTGTAGAATATGTTTTACTTTTAACTTGTTTAGAGGGATACTCCACCCTAGCACAGCTCAGCTGTGCTGAATCAAGCCCTGCCCTTGGAGATGAGTGATTGGGGATTACCTCATAGCTCTCCTGATTGAACACACGTTTTCCCCACTTCAGCTCCTCTAGAGGCTGTTTGAAACCTGGTGCATTCTGGGACTGGTAGTCTTTTATGAAAACATTCTGTTTTAGTATTTCTACCAGCAAAGACAGGTTGCTTGTTCAGAGCCAATTCACCTCTTTTATAGCTCCTTCCTGAACTATGATAAGCTTCCTTATCACAATACATATATATTTTTTCAAGTGAGGCTCCTTTCAATAATGTGATAGTACATTCTCATTACATTACCTCCTTTTCTGAGTTGTAATACACTTTCACATAGTCCCGCAGTATGAGCATGGCAACGTTTCTCTGGGACAATGTTCCTAAAATTAACAATGTGTGTCCATGGCTATTTCTCTCCCTCCCTCTTAAGTAATTCATAGTACAATAGTCTTTTTGCTCCTCTCTTATCAGGTTTCCCTATCTGGCTCTGTGTTTCCTTATAAAGGTCTTTTTCATTTACAGTATCTCCGTTCCTTTAACAGTGACTGAAGTCTTTTCAAGACTTTCATTCATATGTGGCTTTCACATGGTGTATCACATAGGTATCCTTTCTGTAATACCCTCTGACATACAATCTGAATGGTTTGGCTTCATTTTTTAATTATACTTTTTAAATTATATTTTTACAATTTCAAATTATTATATTATTTTAATTATTTATTATCTTTTAACTATTTATTTGGCTACTTTTGGTCTTTATGTGTTTATGTATCACTTGTTATTTATTTATTTACCTTTTTATGATTTTTTTTAATATTAATTTTAACCTCTTATATTTTGTGTATAGATGTTTTCTTTATGTGTTGATATTTTATGTTTTAATATGTGATATTTTCTAAAAATGACTGAGTGTTATATACTATTGTTCTAGATGCGTACCCCCCTCCCCCCTCCCCCCTCCCCCCCCCCCGATGAAGGCTCGACGCATAGGGGATTTTTAATCAATAAACTTGGCACCTGTGACCCTACTGGCTTTCACTCTTTGTGTTCCTTCTTTCCTTCCTCATCTCTACCACCTCCCTGGGAGACTACTCCACACATCTACCACTCTTTCCGTAAAGAAACATTTACGCATATTACTTCTGAGTCTATCCCCTTTCACTCTCATCCTATGTCCCCTCGTAGCAAAGCTTGCCTTCAATTGAAAGAGACCTTCCTGTGCATTTATGCCGTGGAGGTATTTAAATGTCTCTATCATATCGCCCCATCCCGCCTTTCCTCTAAAGTATACAGTACATATTAAGATCTTTATGTTTGTCCTCATATGCTTCATAACGAAGACCACTAACCATTTTTGTAGCCATACTCTGCACCAACTCCAGCCTACCTATATCCTTCTAAAGTTGCGGTCTCCAGAATTGCACACAATACTCCAAATGAGGTTGCACCAGAGACTTATACAGAGGCACTATCACCTCCTTTTTTCTGTTGGCCATTCCTCTACCTATGCACCCAAGCATCCTTTTGGCTTTTGCAGTCACCTTTTCTACCTTTTAACTACTTTAAGATCATCAGACACAATTATGCCCAGATCCCGCTCTTCTTTTGTGGACAGAAGTACCTCAGCTGCTACACTTTATTGCTCCTTTGGATTTTTACAGCCTAAATGCATGACCCTGCATTTTTTAGCATTAAATTAAAGATGCCATATTCTAGACCATTCTTGAAGTTTAGCTAGATCCCTCCTCATGTTGCCAACTCCTTCCTGTGTATCTACTCTATTGCAGATTTTGGTATCATCTGCAAACTCGCATACCTTACCCGACAGTCCTTCTGCAATATCACTAACAAAGATGTTAAAAAGAATTGGACTAAGGACAGATCCCTTGGGAACACCACTGGTAACCTCCTTCTCCTCAGAGTGAACTCCATTTACCTGTACTCTTTGTCGCCTCCCACTCAACCAATTTCTAACCCAAACAGTAACTTTTGGGTCCATCCCTAGGGTGCTCAGTTTGTTTATAAGTCGCCTGTGTGGAACGGTGTCAAAGGCTTTACTGAAATCTAAATACACCACATCTAGGGCTCTCCCTTTTAAAAAGTGCCCATTTCAGTGAGCTGTTTACGCTGAGTAGATATTGAGCCCACTGAGCGTGATTAAGAGCGGCCTGACATCTAAGCTTGCATAATGACCAGGATATAGGTGCAAGTGCTGACATCACACGTGTACATTCTGAGATGGCAGCACTTACGGACTCCAGTGCTGATTATTCTCACGCGTATGCTTGGAAATAACATAGTGTCTCCCGCTGCACACACATCCCCATCTCTGTGTGTTCCTGTGCTTCTTTCTTTGATTTGAAATGTGCCCATGGTGATATTTACATGTATCACATACATTTGTTTTTTAACTGTCATAACTTGCTTCTTTTCTGTTGTTGTTGTTTTTTAAGTGATAAGTATTCTATGTTGAATCAGGAAATTAATGCCTTCTAATAACAGTCAGGCCTGCACCAGTCATCATAAATCTTTCAATGATATTAATCTGTTTTTCCGGTATTTGGCCTGCCCTCCCCCCTCCCCTGCAAGTGAGGTGGGCTTTACAGAGACTGAATATTTGTATTTCTGCAATATGTTTTCTGTTATTTGTCCTGAGGGAAGAAAGGATGGTGAGTGTAGATTGCATGTTTCTGATTTCTGACAAATGCCTTTTTTAAGTGCAGTCAAGTCAAGTCAGTGCTGACTCCCAGTGACCCAGTAGTCCCTGGGTTTTCTTAGCAAGGTATGACCAGAAGTAGATTGCCAGGCCTTTTCTTCCAGGTTGATGGAGGGTAAAGTGACTTGCTCAAGGTCACAAGGAGCGTCAGTGGGAATCAAAACTAAATCACTTGAGTACTAGGTTGTTGTTCTAACCACTAGGCTACTGCGACTGCTTGGAATGTGCTCAAAATTTAATAAATACAATTTTAAAAAAATAAACCTTTTAGTTATCTTAGTTATTCAATGTTTTATTGTAAACCGCACTGATCTTAAATAGCGCGGTATAAAAGAAAATGTAATAAATAAAATAAATAAATAAATAAAATCTTACACTTTTATATTATAATTTTAACAATGTAACCCGCTTTGCTAGAACAGGACATTGTAGGATTGCTTAAATCCCTGGACCTGCTGCAGCTCCAGGGGCTTAAAGAAGCCTACAATGTCCTGTTCTTAGGAACCGATGATGGCCGGTTACACAAAGCCGTCATTGTAAACAGAAAGGTGCACATCATTAAGGAGATGAGATTGTTCAACCACTTTGCTAGGCCATAAAAAAGGTTGACATAAAGATGATGACAGCCAAGCACCTACATACCCTACTGAACCAACAGGACTTCCGGACAGTTTTCCAAGCTCTGGCATTCTCACACATAGGCTATTGCAATATTCTCCTGCAGGTCTACCAGACTATGTGATCCATCCTCTATAGCTAGCTCAGAACACTGAGGTATGGCGCACCCCGACACGAGCGAATAACATCTCTATTCAAAGATGTTCACTGGCTAATAATCAGCTCATGTAAAATACAAAACCATTCTCACCATCTTCAAAATTTACAAACAGCTCTCCTCTACATACATGCAAACACTAATACATTAAGTCCCAAACAATAGGCCAAGAAGGAAAAACATGCAATCTACACTCACCATCCTTTCTTCCCTCAGGACAAATAACCAAATAACCTCAAACAAAACCTTTTCATTCTATGCACCCCACATATGGAACAAAGTCCCCCAAGACATACGCATCATGCAAGACCTCACCGATTTCCGGAAGATGTTAAAACCCACTTATTCAGAGAATACTTTGCGACCTAGCACCTAGTACCACACTATGTGACGTAGGAACTTTCGCCTTGCCTCAACCCTCCTATATCCAACTTCCCTCCCCCTTTGACCCAGTTGATTCTGATTGTTAAATACTGCTCACTGCATGCATCTCCTTAACAAGCTCCTTGTTTCATGTTTAATACGTTATTTTAGAGCAGTGTTCAATGTAAATCCTAATGTTGTTTCCTTCTGGTAGGACCATTCATATGTTCCCTGTAACCTACCTTGACTGTGAGATAAGGCAGGATATAAGTACAGTTAAATAAATAAATGTTTATCTAGTTTGTGGGTGTATATCTCTATATTGTTTTCATTTGCTAACCTTTATATTTCTACTGATATCCCAGGAATTGGATAATGTTTTAAAGTCTCAAAATGGTCAACTCCAAGGTCTTGATTCAAACTCAGAAGCTAATATAATTCTTTAAGTTCAACATTTATATATAAAGGAGAGGCCACTTGTCTCTGTCCTAAACTGGCACCCTCTCAGCATTGCTCTTCTCTGCTTTTGGGGGGGGGGGGGGGTTAGAAAGATGGAATGTAATACCTTGCAATAAGTAAATGAATAAATTGCACCAGTGCTTCCTGGACACAGTCCATGGTATTGGCAATCTGCCTGACCTTACAGGCCTGTTCCGGGGAGATGATGGATGGAGCTACTATGTACAGATGACTCAGCAAGATCTTAGCTAATATCTGGTAGTCGCTGTTCAATAATAAGTTGCTATAAGTTTCCAGTTTGTCAGACAGTCTTTGTTTCCTTTATTGTGAGCAGTTTCAGAAGCTATTTCTGCGGAGGCACTTCTTTCAGATAGGTTTTGTTTGTGTTTGCCAAATCTTTGCACAACCTAGCTTTAAAAGCCTTCCACAATTCCTCTGCTAGTTCGTCACTCTCTAGAGAGCTCCTGCAGTTTTTGCAGGAGATGGCATCACTGACTTCTTGCTCTGTGATAGGAGTCGTAACAAGCTGAGATTCCAGCGCTGGCAATCTGGGTACCAGATTTATTGTCAGAAAACCCTGGCTTTCCTGGGTTTAATGCAAACATGTAAAATGATTCATTCTTTCAACTGCCTTTCATATAGTTCAGTTTCACATCTTAAAATGTTTGCTATTGCCCTCTACTTTCTATAATCAAAATTTGTCGGCAATTCCATCTCCAGCACATATTTGACTGCATTCTACCCAACCAGAGGTTTTGTGATGTTATACCTCTGCTATGAAACGCCATGCATCGATGTTAAGAAGGGAGACAGACTATCCTTGGTTTGATTAAATCTAAATTGAAACCCATGGTTATTTTTTTAACAAGCCCTTGATTAGTGAGCTGGGGTTTGAGCAATCAAGTATTTGCTAAACAAATTTATTTATTTATTTAACCAGTTTTGTATACCACCTTATCCTTCAAACAAATACTTCTGCTAAACAAATACTTCTGCTGTTTTCACTAGAAAAAAATCCTGGAGAAGGACCACCTGTGATTGACAAATATACAAATGGGAATGGAGTAGATACCACACCATTCACAAAAAATGATGTGTTAGAGCAGCTTGTAAAACTGAAAGTGGACAAGTCTATGGGACCAGATGGGATACACCCCAGGAGACTGAAAGAGCTCAGAGAAGTTCTTGCAGGGCCTTTAAAGGATGTTTTTAATAGATCCTTGGAGACAGGAGAAGTTCCACAGGACTGGAGAAGGGCTGATGTGGTACCTCTCCACAAAAGTGGTAATAGGGAAGAAGTGACAAACTATAGGCCAGTAAGCCTTACCTCGGTGGTGGGAAAAGTAATGGAGGTGCCCCTGAAAGAGCGAATACTGGACTTCCTCGAAACCAACAGGTTGCATGATTCAAGGCAACATGGTTTTACCAAAGGATGATCTTGCTAAACAAATCTGATTGAGTTCTTTGACTAGGTGACCAGAGAACTACTACTACTACTACTAAGCATTTATAAAGCGTTGCCAGGCGCACGCAGCGCTGTACAATGAAAACACAAAAAGACAGTCCCTGCTCCAAAAAGCTTACAATCTAAAAAGACAAAGCAAGAAAATCAGTAGAAAAAAGATAAGAACAAGGGCAAAGAGATAAGAGCAGGAGAGACAGGACAAAGGAAAGAGGTAAGAACAAGTGTAAGAGGAAGAAAGAAAGGTGAAATAAAAGAGGGGAAGGAAGGAGAACAGCAAAATCAAGAGCCAAAAGGCAGAGGCAAAAAGATGAGCTTTTAACGAATTTGAAGAGGGTCAAAGAAGATGCTTGACGTATAAACAAAGGAAGTTTATTCCAAGCGTAGGGAGCAGCAAGGTGAAAAGAGCAGAATCTGGAGTTGGCAATAGAGGAGAAGAGCATAGCAAGAAGCAACTGGGAAGAATGGAGTACACGAGGGGGGAAATAGGGAGAAATGAGAGAAGAAAGGTACTGAGGAGACACAGAGTGAATGCACTTATAGGTCAGGAGGAGAAGCTTAAAGTGAATACGGAAACGGATAGGGAGCCAGTGAAGAGATCTGAGGAGAGGAGTGATGTGGGCAAAACGAGGCTGACGGAAAATCAAACGGACAGCGGAGTACTGAATAGACTGAGGGAGACCAGCAAGAAGGAGGTTACAATAATTAAGGCGAGAGGTGATTAGGGAATGGATGAGGGTTTTAGTAGTGAGCTCAGAGAGAAAGGGGCGGATTTTGCCAATGTTGAAGAGAAAGAAGTGACAGGTCTTAGCGATGAGTTGGATATGAGAGGAGAAAGAGAGCGAAAAGTCAAAAATAACGCCCAAATTGCGAGCAGATGAAACAGGTTGGAGAACAGAGCCATCAACTGAGACTGAAAAAGAAGAAGGAGAAAGGAAAATTTTAGGAGAAAAAACGAGAAGTTCAGTCTTGGCCATGTTCAATTTCAGGCAACGATGGAACATCCAGGCAGCAATGGCAGAGAGACAGCAAGAAATCCTGAACTGGAAAGCAGAAGAAAGATCAGGAGTAGAGAGATAGATTTGGGAGTCATCAGCATAGAGATGGTACTGAAAACCATGAGAGGAAATAAGCGCACCAAGGGAGTGGGTATAGAGAGAAAAAAGAAGGGGACCCAAGACAGAACCCTGGGGGACACCAACCGAGAGCGGGCTAACAGAGGAGGAGGAGCCACCAGAAAATACACTAAAGGAGCGATGGGAGAGATATGAGGAGAACCAGGAGAGAACAGAGTCCCTAAAGCCAAGCGAGGACAAAGTGTCAAGGAGAAGATCATGTTCAACAGTGTCAAAGGCAGCAGAAAGGTCAAGCAGGAAAAGGACAGAGTAAAGGCCTTTAGATTTAGCCAGGAACAAGCTACTGGAGACTTTGACAAGAGCAGTTTCAGTAGAGTGCAAAGGACGAAAACCGGATTGTAAGGGATCGAGAAGAGCATGGGAAGAGAGGAAGTCAAGACAATTGCGGTAAACCGCACGTCCGAGCAGTTTAGAAATGAAAGGAAGGAGAGAGATGGGGTGATAATTATAAGGACAAGAGGGATCAAGTGAGGGTTTCTTAAGGAGAGGCATGAACACAGCATGTTTAAAGTCAGCCGGGACAGTAGCAGTGGAGAGCGAAAGGTTGAGAATATGAGAAATGGAGGGGACAACGGTAGAGGAAATAGAGGAGAGGAGATGGGAGGAGATAGGATCAGAGGCGCAAGTGGTGGGCTTGGAGCAGGAGAGAAGAAGAGCAGTTTCATCAATAGAAATCGTGGGGAAGGAAGAGAGGGTAGGATGAGAAGGGGGGAGAGAATGAAAGCAGGAAAGGGAAATCGGGGATTTAGAGGGAAACTGAAGAGTGATCTTATGGATTTTATCATGGAAGTAATCAGCCAGAGCCTGGGCAGAAAGGGAAGGAGGGATCAGAGGCGGAGGCACTTTGAGGAGAGAATTGAGAGCAATGAAGAGACGGCGAGGATCAGAGGCATGAGAATTAGTCAGGCGAACAAAGTAATCTTGTTTGGCAAGAGCTAAAGCAGATTTGAAAGAGCAGAGCATGAATTTGAAATGAAGGAAATCTTCAGGGGAGTGGGATTTGAGCCAGGTACGCTCAGCAGATCAGGCACAGGAGTGAAGATAGCGAATAGTGGGAGAGAGCCAGGACTGAGGTAAGGAACACCTTACAGGACGAGGGATGAGAGGAGCGAAAACATCCAGAGCTGAGAAGAGCGCAGCATTATAAGACATCACTGCCATATCAACAGACTTGGAGGACAAAACAGAGGAGAGAGAAGGAGAAATGGTAGAGGAGAGAACCAGGGGATCAATGGCAAGAAGATTCCTAAAAAGAGTGGAGGAGACAGGATGAGGCAGGGGGGGAGGGAGGTGAAGATTAAAGGAGAGAAGATGATGATCAGATAAAGGAAGAACAGTATTACTGAAGTTAGAGGGAGAGGAGCAAGAAAAGAAAACCAAATCCAGACAATGGCCATGAAGGTGAGTGGGGTCAGAGGAATAAAGTTGAAGGCCAAATGAGGAGATAAGAGAGAGGAACCTCAGAGTAAGAGGATCAGAGGGGTTATCAACATGGATGTTAAAATCACCAAGAATAAGAGTAGGGGAGGTAGGGATAAGAAAGAGGGAAAGCCAAGAGTCAAAGTCAGAGAGAAAAGAAGAAAAAGCCTTGGCAGGAGGATGCTAGACAACAGCAATCCGGAGAGGAAGAGGGGCATAGAGGCGAATAGAGTGGACCTCAAAAGAGAGGAAGAAATGACACTGAGGCAGAGGAAGAGGTTGGAAATGACAGGAGGGAAAGAGAAGAAGGCTAACCCCACCACCACGTCCTGTAGGACTAGATCAAGGGCATGCGATGGATGTGATCTACCTAGATTTCAGCAAAGTCTTTGATACTGTTCCTCATAGGAGGCTTATCAATAAAGTCAACAGCTTGGAGATGGGTCCCAAGATGGTGAACTGGATCTGACAGACGACAGAAGGTGACGGTAAACGGAACACACTCGGATGAAAGGAAGGTGATTAACGGTGTACCCCACAGGGTTCGGTCTTGGGACCAGTACTATTCAATATATTCGTGAGTGACATTGCTGAAGGGCTGAATGGAAAAGTCTGTCTTTTTGCAGATGACACCAAAATTTGCAACAGAGTGGACTCCCCTCAGAGAGTGGGGAACATGAGGAAAGATCTACAAAAGCTAGAAAAATGGTCTAATACTTGGCAGTTAAGATTTAATGTGAAGAAGTGCAGTGTCATGCACTTGGGAAGCAGAAATCCAAGGGAATTGTATGCGATAGGGGCCGAGAGACTGATGTGCCTGGACCAGAAGAAAGACCTTGGTGTGATTGTTTCTGATGATCTCAAGGTGGCAAAACAGTGTGACAATGCAGTGAGAAAAGCCAGAAGGATGCTGGGTTGCATACAGAGAGGAATTACCAGCAGAAAGGAAGAGGTACTAATGCCACTGTACAAGTCGCTGGTGAGGCCTCACTTGGAATATTGTATTCAGTTTTGGAGACCGTATCTCCCAAAGGATATAAAAAGACTGGAAGCGGTTCAGAGGAAGGCAACCAAAATGATTTGGAGCCTGTGTCAGAAGACTTATGAGAAGAGACTTGAAGACTTAAATATGTACACTCTGGAAGAGAGGAGGGACAGGGGAGATATGATTCAGACCTTTAAATACTTAGAGTCTTAATGGACAAACAAACCTCTTCCAAAGACGGGGAAGCTGTAAAACAAGAGGGCATAACATGAGGGTAAACTGAAAGGCAATGTCAGGAAATACTTTTTCACTGAAAGGGTGGTGGATGCTTGGAATTTGTTACCAGAGGATGTAGTAAAAGCTGCTAGTGTAGCTGGGTTTAAAAAAGGTTTGGACAAGTTCCTGGAGGAAAGGTCCATAAACCATTATTAAAAGGGACCCAGGATATCACTGCTTGACCCAATACAAGCACTGAGGAACCTGTGTCTTTTGTGGAGACTGCTAGGTACTTATGACCTAGATTGGCCACTGTTGGAAACAGGATACTGGGCTTGATGGACCTTAGTCTGACCGAGTATCTTATGTTCTCATGGCATGGGAAGACATAGTGGATCCCTTTATAGCAACAGGATAAAATCAAAATAAGCACAAGTATCTCTTATATCTGAACAAATAGGGGTGACTGCACCCCTAAACAAAGGCATGGGGAGAGGTGACCTGCACGGAGCGGCAAGTGCACCTACTCTTGCCACCTTGCTGGGCAGACTAGATGGACCATACTGGTCTTTATGTGCCATCATATACTATGTTACTACATAAGTCTGGCATATTGTTGATTTGTGTAGGAAGTTTGATTTTTCTGTTTGTTTTGTATTATTGAAGGAATGATTGAATCTTTTTGATTGTACCATATTTGTACTTTTATTATATCATATTCTGTCTATTTTGTTATGTATATTATATTTTATGGTTTTATTTTATGGATGTTAGTGGAGAAGCCTTTGATGTCCAGTTGAAAGGTAGTGCAGAAAATGATTAAGCTAAATGATTAAGCTAAACTAAACTAATCAATTAGCTTATTCTTATCTCATACAGCTCCATAGAGACTCCAAGAGTTATAATTCTTTCTGCTATTATTCATGGCTATCGGTGCTTTTTCTGCACAGCATGTGGGTTGCTCTTGTCTGATTTGGTTAGTTATATATAAATGTCCATCCCACAGCTCATGTCTGACTGCATCCCATTGAGTCATAACCATAAGCATACTAGTGGGGTTATACTACCACCCACCTAGACAGGATGAAGAAAGAGACTGTGAAATGCTTACAGATATTAGGAAGACTAACACATTTGTAACACAATAATAATATATTTACATATTTCAATTATTCTAGTATTGGTTCGGTAAATCTCTCTTCGAGACATGCCAAGTAAGTAAAGATTCTAGATGCCATAAATGGTGAAAAACTGACCAGAAGGGAAAGTACTTTAGATCTAGTTCTTACTAGTAGACAGGCTCTAGGGCAAGGGGTGATGATGGTGGGACCCTTAGGTAATAGTGATCACTGAAATGAAGATGCTAAAAAAAATCTTACTGTGGTAGTGCTTATTTTTAAAAAGGGAAACTATTAAAATGGAGAAATTAGAAAAAAATAGTGGTTACCATAATCAAATGTTAACATGAGATGTGGACATTATTTAAAAAGACCATTATGGAAGCCCAAATAGAATACATTCCATGCATCTAAAATGGTCAACAGAAGGCCAAACAATGGTTTAATTATGAGTTAGAAGAAGCAATGAAAGCAAAAAGGACATCTAGAAGAAAATGGGAAACAGAACCTAATGAAGAAAGTAGGGACGAGCACAAGCACTGGTAAGATAGATGTAATAATGTAGTAAGGCAGGCCTGGAGAGACTTTGAAAAGAAGCTTGCTGTATAGGCAAGAACTAATACTAAAAACCTTTTCAAGAACATTGAAAGTAAAGAACCCCTGAGAAAGCTGGTTTGATTGCTGTATAACCAAGAAGTAAAAGGAATGTTCAGAAAGGAAAAGTTAATAGAAATAGGTGATAACGGAAAAAAACTAAACGATTTCTTTGCCTTGGTCTTTAATGAGGAGGATGTTGGTCATACCCACACTGGAAACCTTCCTTATTGCAACTAAAGCACATAGCTGTATGTCTAGATGTACTAGATTGACAAACGCAAGAGCAACAAATTGCCAGGATCAGCTGGCATTTACTGTAAAGTCCTCAAAGAGCTCCAGTATAAAATTCTACTTTGTCCATGCCAGACCAGCGCGATTTACCCTTCTCCCCATAGGTGGAGACAGAGATAAATCTACTCCCTTCCCTATATATGCTGGTGAACCAGGAAGCAGATTAGTACTGCTCTCTCTCCAGCAGGTAGGAGATGTGTCTGATGCAGCAAGGCTCAGGAGGTTCTGGAAGGACAGGCTGACTCTTGTGCCCACTCTGCAGTTCCAGGTGCCTGGGGCCAGTAGTGGGCTTTTCCTCCCCACTATGTGCCTCTTCACATGGGGCCTTGGAAACCAGGAAGTAATCCTTAGACCTTAGGGCTTTCTGTCCGGAATTTCTCCAAGTTTGTTAAAAAGAGAGGCAGCAAAGAGGTGGCGAGAGGTAAACTGGGGAGAAGGCAACAGGCATTGCCTAGTGCTTCTGCAGGCCCTGGAGAATCCCAGTGGTATTGCCTTCCCTGCAGTCTGGCAGAATTAAGGAACCGAGGGTTGAAAGCTGTGCCAAAGGCAGGTGCTGCTACACCCCTGAAGATGCCATACTGAGAGTACAAACCATTGGTTGGCATGCAGCACTTCTGTGTGAGACGTTACATTGCCTTTTCCTGTTGCTCCAATCAAAAAAAGCCTTCGAGTCCCTTCTGGCAGGGAGTGCCTGTGCAAGGTACAGGCAACATATTCTTCAAATAAACAAAAGAGAATTAAAAAGGCTTTTATCCAGAGAAGCCAGGTAGGAAAGTTCCCAGGAGACACATTCTAATTGATCCTGTAAGCACAACTACTTAGAGCTAGCTTGTAAAGCCAGGAGTTTTTTGAAAGCCCAGTTGAAGCAGCATTGGAGTAAAAAAGCCCACACATGAGAGTCTGTATTACCAAAGGTTACCAAACAATAGAAGTCTGGTGGACAGAAATGATAGGAACTTCAAGTTGTCTCTTCACTCATCATAATACCTGGGATCGAAATAGTGACTGGACCTCACAGCCAGCCCTGACGTACTTGCTTGGTGGCGTACTTAGAAGGGCTGCTATGGTTTTCTCCCACCTGAGCTAAAGGAAAGCTTTGCCACATCCCACTGGACTGGCCTGCATGGATGATGAGGAAAGTTAAGTTATGCCTTACCTGATACCTATTGTTCCTTGAATCCTACCAGACCAATCCAGGATCCTGACCTGCATGGAAGACAGATGGAGAGTCTGGACTTGATCTGTTGCTTGACAACATGAGAATTCATGTATACCAAAAATAAAAAGGGGGGGGCGGGTGGGGGTAGTGACAGTGAATCATTTGTTCTATGAACAATGAATTTTTAAGTTATAGAAAAAAGCAACTTGGTAATCACATACTAATTTGTTTGCTGGCTGCCACATCAGTATATATATAAGGAAGATGATCAAATCTGCTCTGTCCCCACCTATTGTAAGGAAGGCAAATCCTGCTGATCTGACAGGACTCAAGGACTGACAGCTGTCAGGTAAGACCTTACTATAGTTCACCAACCTGTTCTTAGTTACTGTAACCAATCATTCAAAACAGCCACAATAGCAAAGGATTGGAGGGTAGGCAGTGTAATGCCAATTTTTGAAATAGGCTCCAAAGGTGATCTGGGAATATAGATTGGTGAGCTTTATGTCAGTGTTTGGGCAAAATGGTTGAAACTATACTAAAAAACAACATTACTAACCGTATACAGTAGATAAACACGGCTTAATGGGAAAAAGTCAGCATAGGTAAGTCTTGCCTTATCAATTTATTAGATTTTTTCGAAGGTGTAAAAAACATGGATAAAAATGATCCAGGTGATATAATGTATTTGGATTGTCACCAGTGCTGGCACAAGGAGATGAAACACCCTAGGCGAACCTCATCCCTTGTACCCTCCCCCTGGCTGACAGCCAACCCCTCACTGCCGCTGCTGTCACCCCTCACTGGGACCCACAGCAGTGGCAATGGATTGAAACAACCTCATGGCACTTACCTGCAAACTTCGGCATGACGGGGCTGTCTGCTTCCACCCCCGCCGATGACTGATTTCCGGTTTGCATGGGGGAGGAACTTCCGCCTTGCAACAGGAAGTCAGCCATTGGAGGGGGTCTGTTATTTGAATCAATAGTGATGAGAGATTTAAGAATAGTTGCAGTAGAGTCATGTATGATTTTAAAGATGATCAGAATAGACTTATATTTAATATGGGAGATGATAGGCAGCCAGTGAAGTTGGTTCAGAAGGGGGGTGACATGGTCTCCTCTAGAAGTGCCAGTTAAGATGCGTGCTGCAGTATTCTGTACCATTTGCAGTCCAAGGTTTGGATTTGGATAGTCCAAGGTAAACAGAGTTACAGTAGTCAAAAGATGGTGTAATTATTGTCTGGAAAATAGTACAGAAGTGATCATAGTTAAGCAGAGGTTTCAATCTTCTGAGGATACGCATTTTATAATAGGCTGATTTGGCTGTTTTATTGATATGAGAGGAGGAGTTTAGATTACCATCAAGCATAATTATAAGATATTTCACCTCAGGTTTTACAGGTATAGTGATGTTCTTCATAAGTATTGACCTTGGGGGAGCAAAACGTGTATTGCGAATCACAAAGAGAGCTTCAGTCTTAATGTAGTTAATATTTAGGTTGTTATCCGATAACCAAGTAGTAATGTCATCCAGACATGAAGTAATTATTGAATAGTTCGGATTATCAAGGTTTATAGGAGTGTAGACCATTATATCATCAGCATAATGATTGTAGAGGATTTTGTGTTTTTTGATAATATTGCAGATAGGCTGAATGTAGATATTAAATAGAAGTGCTGACGGTGAAGAACCTTGTGGAACACCTTGACTAGATAGGAATGGTGATGAAGAATTATTTCCAGATTTTACGAGTTGATGTCTGTTGTTAAGGTAGGAGTGGAAGCATTTTATTGTATTTCCAAGAAGCCCTAAGTCATTTAGTCTGCTTAGTAAGATGTTATGTGATACTGTGTCAAAAGCTGAGCATATATCTAAGAAGATTAGAAGAAACCCATTCTTGTTATTGTCTATTCCTTTTCTAAGGTCATCAAACAGGTGAATGAGGAGTGTTTCAACACTATGGGGTTTGTTTACTAAACCGGGCTAACGGTTAACCCGGGTTATCTGCCACTAGGTCCCATATTATTCAATGGGACCTTGTTGCAGATAGCCCGGGTTAACCGTTAGCCCGGTTTAGTAAACATACCCCTATGATTTGGTTGAAAGCCATGCTGGTGAGGGTCAAGAGAAGCATGTATGTCAAGATGGTCTTGTAGTTGAAGTTGTACTACTTTCTCTATGATCTTTGTAAGGAAAGGAAGTGATGATATAGGGCGATATGCAGCTGGATCATTTTTGCTTAGAGTTGTCTTCTTAGGAATAGGACGAATTGTAGCAGTTTTGAGAATATCAGGCATATATCCTTGAGATAATGATAGGTGTACTACTGTATGTTATGTATGAATGGGCAGAAGTTTTCTTTTGTTGCCTTTAACCAAGTTACAGGACAGGGATCTGTTGCAGCAGTGCTTGTATTCAATTATAAAATAATTTATGCTATCTGTTTGGTGGAAGGGATGATAAAATGGTCCCAAGTGACCTCAATTTGTCTGGATATAAAAGGATTAGATGTGGTAGTTGTATGAGGTCTATTCTTTGATTGTAGGAAGTCTGCAAATGTTTGTGGATGTAGGAGTTTGTGGAGGGAGGAGTGGCTCAGTGGTTGGGACAGATTACCTCAGGCTGGAAGGCCAGAAGCTCAATTCCCACATGGGGACAAACAACCTCAGACCAGAGGGACTGGGGTCTCTAGTCCCATGGCCGCTCCTTGTGGCCTTGGACAAGCCACTTAACCCTCCATTGCCTCAGGTACACTTAGATTGTGAGCCCTTGGGGACAAGGGAATAAAAAGTACTTGTTACTACACATGTAAACCACACTGATTCTAAAGAGCACAGTATAAAAATGTAACATTACTTGATCTTTAAGGTCAGGATCTTTAGTAAGAGTCTGCACAATTTGAACTAGCTCTCTGGGCTTGTTGAGAGATTTAAGAATAATGTTTGTGTGGTATTCTTGTTTGCATTGAAGAATGAGGTTATTATACTCTTTTTGTTTTTGGTTGTAGAGAAATTGAGATATTTGGGATTTAGATTCTCTCCAGGATCTTTCAAGTTTTCTTATTAGTTTCTTAGCTCTTCTTATATCTTCTGTATACCATGGAGCTGATTTCGTGTTTCTACGTGGTGGTTTTGAGCTATTGTGGTTGACTGATCTTGCTGCAGCTAAAATGGTTTCATTCCAGTTTGCTATAAGGTCATCGAGTTCCTTCAGGTCTTGGTTTAGGAAAGGAAGTGTTTCATTAAGAAATTGTTCATTGTTGACTTTTTTGAATCTTCTTCTAGGATTATTATGTGATGACTGGGGATTATTGTAATGGATCTGAAAACAAAATTTGTAATGGATCAGGAAACAAAATTTGCTGTAGAATCTCTATGGATTGAAATTCCATGTATGAAGGGGAAGGTGATGGCAGTAGGGGTGTACTATCGACCGCCTGGCCAGAATGAACAAATGGATGATGAAATGCTCAAAGAAATCAAGGAAGCTAACAAAAGTTACAGCACAGTAATAATAATGGGTGATTTCAATTACTCCAGTATCGACTGGGTCAGTGTCACAGCAGGACATGCTAGGGAGATAAAGTTCCTAGATGACATAAATGACTGCTTCCTGGAGCAGCTGGTTCATGAACTGACCAGGGGGGAAGCCATACTGGACCTAGTCCTTAGTGGAACACCAGATCTGGTGCAAGAGATAAGGGTGTTGGGACCACTTGGCAATAGTGATCATAGCATGATCGTGTTTGATTTAATTAGTGGAGGAGGGATAGTAAAGAAATCCATGGTACTACCTTTTAACTTTTGAAAGGGAGACTATGATAAAATGAGGAATATAGTTAAGAAAAAACTAAAAGGAGCGGTTGCAAAGGTTAATGACTTACATTAAACTTGGGTGTTGTTTAAAAATACTATCCTGGAAGCCCAGACCAGCTGTATTCCACGCATTAAGAAAGGTGGAAGAAAGTCCAAAAAACTGCCAGCATGGTTTAAAGGTGAGGTCAGAGAGGCTGTTGCTGCCAAAAAAAGCATCTTTCAGGAAATGGAAAAAAGAGCCAAATGACGAAAACTGGAAACAGCACAAGCACTGGCAAGTTAAATGCAAAGCATTGATAAGGCAGGCAAAGCGAGAATTTGAGAAGGAACTTGCTACGGAAGCAAAAACACGAAATAAAGACTTTTTCAAGTACATTTGTAGCAAAAGGCCTGTGAGAGAGTCAATTGGACCATTACATGATAGAGGGGTAAAAGGGGCAGTAAGAGGAGACAAGGCGACAGCGGAGAGACTGAATGAATTCTTTGCTTCAGTCTTTACTGAGGAAGATGTAGGGATGTTATCCAAGACTGAAGTGGTATTTAAAGGTGATACTGCAGAGGAATTGAGAGAAATATCGCTACACTGGGAAGATGTATTACAACTATTTGATAAACTGGATAGTAGCAAATCACCTGGACCAGATGGTATACATCCAAGAGTGTTGAAAGAACTGAAATATGAGATTGCAGACCTGCTATTAGTAATCTGTGAACTTTCATTAAAATCATCTGTAATACCTGAAGATTGGAGGGTTGCCAATGTAACGCCAATTTTTAGAAAGGGTTCCAGGTGTGATCCTGGAAATTACAGACCGGTGAGCCTGACGTCAGTACCGGGGAAGATGGTAGAAACCATCATAAAGAACAAAATTACACAGCATGTAGATAGTCATGGTCTAATGGGAGACAGCCAACATGGCTTTAGACAAGGAAGATCTTGTCTTACTAATCTTATATGTTTTTTGAAGGTGTGAATAGACAGGTAGACAAAGGTGAGTCAGTTGATATAGTGTATCTGGACTTTCAGAAAGCCTTTGACAAGGTCCCTCATCAGAGACTTTTGGCAAAACTAAAAAGTCATGGGATACGAGGCAATGTACTATTGTGGATCGGGAACTGGTTAAAAGATAGAAAGCAGAGGGTAGGGCTAAATGGCCAATTTTCCGAATGGAAAAAGGTGAATAGTGGAGTACTCCAGGGATCTGTACTGGGTCCGCTATATTTTGACATATTCATAAATAACCTGGAAAAGGGAATAACTAGTGAGGTTATCAAATTTGCAGATGACACAAAACTGTTTAAAGTTGTTAAAACCCAAGAGGAATGTAGAAAACTGCAGGAGGATCTGGATAAATTGGAAGACTGGGCATCCAAATGGCAGAAGAAATTTAATGTGGACAAGTGCAAAGTTATGCAACTAGGAAAGAACAACCCACACTATGGTTACACGATGCAAGGTTCCACATTGGGAACCACCACCCAGGAAAAAGATTTAGGAGTCATCGTGGATAACATGTTAAAACCCTCCGGCCAGTGTGCAGTGGTGGCCAAGAAAGCAAATAGAATGCTAGGTATCATAAGGAAAGGAATGGAAAATAAAACAAAGGATATTATAATGCCTCTGTATCGTTCCATGGTACGACCGCACCTTGAATATTGTGTGCAATTCTGGTTGCCGTATCTTAAAAAGGATATAGCGTTATTAGAAAAGGTACAGAGAACAGCCATCAAAATGGTAAAGGGGACGGAAGGATACTCCTATGAAGAGAGGCTACAAAGGTAAGGGCTCTTCAACCTGGAAAAGAGACGGCTGAGGGGAGATATGATAGAGGTCTATAAATTAATGAATGGAGTGGAACGGGTAAACGTAGATCGATTGTTTACTCTATCAGAATATAGAAAGACTAGGGGACATGTAATGAAGCTTGTCACCAGCTCTCCTTAAACCCCCGTGTATAAGTGGGTAGAGGTTAAGTGAGTGGTTTTTTCCCCACTGAAGCAGCTACTTTACAAATCCTGAAGCTGGGCTTTTTGGGAAATGTAGTCCCTTCACTGAATCAATGAGGAGCAGTTGTGGAAAAGTGGTTTAAGCAACCAAAGGATTTTATTTCCCCTCCCGGGGTGGATTTCACCATGAACAAAGTAACACAAACCAGGTATGTACTGGCATAAGGACAAAACAAAGGTTCTTTAACAGAAAAGGCTTACTTCAGCAATAAACAGGTTGATATCTAGCATTCCAACGTAACAATGCTGTTTCTTCACAGCTCTCTGCTTCTCAATGCTAGTAGTGCTGTACTTTCTCTTTCAAAACATGCCTTCAGCGTAATGAGATTATTTCATTAGCAAGCGATATCGTACAGTCCATGATATCTTCATCAATATTCACACACTCAGGTTCAAAGTCCATTAACTCTTCCTGGCTAGAAGGAAATGTTTGTAACGGCACTCCTGATGCCACGCCCTTTCTAACTGCTTCAGGTTTCACCTGATATTCCTGAGTTAAATACTGGCTTTCACAAACGTTATCAGCACAGGTATTCTCTTCCCAGCTCCAACCCTCTGGGTAAATACAGTCACTGAAACTATTTTATACCAGCCTTTTGGCTTACCTTTTAGCCTAGCTGGTGGAGGTTTTCTTTGTGGCTTTGGACTGGCTGTAGGTTCCCAACCTAAGCCTTGCACAGAAGATTTCACTTGCCTTCCTGGCTTCCTTTCACTTCTGTGTTCCCCTGGATACTGCAGGTAATCCACTCTGCCCTTATTATATCTTTCCCTTGGGGTTTCTTTTCTTTTCCTGAAGAAAGACTCTGTCGCACCCTTCCACAGAGACTCTGGTTGTTTCCTGGCACTGCTGTCTTCACCGTAGCTCTCATTAGCTTCCTTATCCAGCACACATGCCTCAGCTCCTACTCCTTCTCCAAACCCTTCTTCTCCTTCTTCTCTTAACTCCATAAGCTCAACTGAACTCTCTTTATCAGAGTGAATTCTAGGGCAGTGCTCAACTCCACCCCCTAGCAGGTGTCCTGCATTAGCTCGTGACTCATTCCCTGAATGGTAGTACGGGTGTTTCTCTTGCCTCTGTGTTTGATTTCTAAGGTAACCAGGAGCCATGTGCTTTTGTTTACAACTCAGCCCTACTCCTGTTCCTGGATTTTTAGCTTCATCTAACGGGCTGGAAGGACCCACTATGTCACAAGCTACAGGGTAAACTATTTAAGACAAAAAAGAGAAAATATTTTTTCACTCAACGTGTAATCAAACTCTGGAATTTGTTACCGGAGAATGTAGTAAGAGCTGTTAGTGTAGCTGGGTTTAAAAAAGGTTTAGTCAAGTTCCTGGAGGAAAGGTCCATAAACCATTATTAAAAAGGGACCCAGGATATCAATGCTTGACCCAATACAAGCATTGTGGAACCTGTGTCTTTTGGGGAAACTGCTAGGTACGTATGACCTAGATTGGCCACTGTTGGAAACAGGATACTGGGCTTGATGGACCTTGGTCTGACCCAGTATGGCATATCTTATGTTCTTATGTTAAGATAATTGTACTATATAATGATCTGACCATGGTACTGGGACTATTTTAGGTATTGATATATTGTTGCAGTTGAGAAGATGAGAGGGTACAAAGATTAACTCAGGAGATGAACCAGATCTGTGTGTGGGAGCATTTATAAGTTGTGTGTATTGTAGTGAATCCATGGCTTCAAGGAAGGTAGCTGCTTCTCTGGAGGAGGTGGATTCAAGATTAAAGTCACCCAACAGCATGGGTTTATGTGAGGTGTTGTTTGCACAGACTGAAGAAAGAGTTTCAGAGAGCTGATCTGCATGAGCATTTGGTGCTCTGTAAGTTAAAGAAATGGCCATATGTAAGTTATGTATAATGATTGAGTTACATTGTATTGTATTTAATATGCTCAAAATTTTTAATTTTAGTGAGCTTCTTGCTAGAATTAAGACTCCACCACCACGTTTGTGAGAGCATGGGCAGTTGAATGCAGTGTGAGTAGAAGGGGTTAGATGGATAAGTAGGACCTGGTCAGTAGGAGATAGCCATGTTTCAGTAATACAAAGTATATCTGTTTGATGAGATTGGAAATGGTCTGCAATAATGTTGATTTTATTTTTAATAGATCTAGCATTAATTAATTCTATGTTTATTTGGTGTTGGGGTGAAGTATGTATGTGTACTGTGCGTGGTTGTTTCAACGTGTTAGCTTGAATGGAAATTAAGTGTTTTCTGTTATGTCGTTTGTTTGATGATTGCCATGTGGACTTGTAAAGGTACATTATAGGCTGGCAGTGACATGATTGTATGGAATTATTGGTGTAAAAATACATAGAATAAGGGTTAATGTGGCTGAGGCACTAGACCTCAAGTAAGCCTAAAATAAAGGGCTGGAAGGTAAAATTAGAGCTGTTTTGAGTACAGAAGTTGAATATCTGATGATTGAAAGTACAAACAAGGTGATCAGTGTATTATTTATCACCTTGAATGTGGTTGAGAGTGGTTAAGAGGGAACCTTGGTAACTCCATACAATGGAATGCTATTAGTATTCAATTTAATATTGAAACATTGTAAGACCTGTCAGAAATTTTGTTCTGGGAAGTCACAGGTGAGATAAACCTGGGAGATCCTTAATCCCCATAAACTCAGAACTGATAGGGTCATGTTCTATGAGGACCAGTCCAAGCCTGAATCAAAGAGATTAATAAAGGATCCCATTACTGAGAAACTCCAATGATATTTTGATCAAGGAGGCAAATTCAGTTATGAATGAGAAGAGACGCCTGCCTTGAGCTGACTTAGACTGTGCGTGAAATGCCTGTAGAAAAACAGCTATATAAGATCTCTGAAGGCAGAGGAATTTAAATTTATTTTATTTTTTCCCTGAGTTAGGGACAGTGTAAGGGAAGAATTTGTCATTTAGGATAAAAAGAATGTTTAAAAAATGTTTGAGTGAACCAGGGAAGTACATACAGTATGTTTCCATTTAAGAGTTAAAATTGAATCCCTTTATCAAATTAGACAGGGTTTTGTTTCTTTTCAGTTTGTAAAGTTAGGTTAGTAGGTTTTGACAGACTCCACTGGGCTGAAGAGGGACTGGATACCGACACTGCTGCTGAACCAGGAACTGGAGGAACAACAGTACACCAACGATAATTGCCCTGGCCGCCAGTGGTAAGAACTTTAGGAACACATACACACACACGAGTTATGGAAGGGAGGATAAAGTTAAGTCTGAAATAAAGTTTATACTTACGGGCTTCAGAAGAAGGAATCAGTAGAGGTAATTTTGGGAGGACATCTGTTGGAGAGTGCACAGAGTATCCATTTTTAATATTCAATACTGTCAAATGTTAATTGTTACAAAATAATCTACAAAAGAAAGAAGCAAAACTGATACCTATCTGATCATTTGTGGTCATTTGTTATTGTTAATCTGAAAGACAAAACAAATGATTAATTATTTAGTCTCAAAACATGAAAATCACTCCACCAAAATTGCAGACTCAAACTCTTCCATGCTTCATATGATTATTCCAAAAGAACAATTTTTTCTTAAAAAAAGAAAGGAGAAAAGGGTCTCATCAAAAGGAGGCTAGAGTATTAGGCATTCGGTAAACAGTGCTCAAGCCTTACTCATCCTCGACATATCAAGGACCCTAAAAAACTCATTCTCATATATGTATTTTCATTCAAAAAGCTTCCATTTTCAAAACCAAATATAAAGTGAAATAACAAAGGTGTAATCTGGAATCTCTCGGAGCATGCACGTAGGAACATTATTCACCAGCAAATATTTATAGCTCAAAGTACTTAGCTTTATTGTGCCATTGTTTCAAAACTGTCCATGTCCAATCTCCCCAATGCCACTCTCAGCGTCTAGTCAGGCGTTTCGCCAGCCGCTTCCTCACATGGACAAATTAAGATCGTTTAGAAAAATGCTCTAAGGGAAAACAGATACAAATCAAATACAAAGGAAATATCATATACACATCCTTCTCTTTCTAAACAAACCATATACCTGAGAAGATTGCTGCAAGAAGCCTTTAGCCAAAAAAAAAAAAAAGAGTTCACCCAAACTATATGTTAATCGTTTTTGAAAATGGTTTGTTTGATCATTAATACCCTTTAAGTACTTAAACGGGGGTATTAATGACCAAAACAAATCATTTTCAAAAACGGGGAAGCTGTGGAACTAGAGGACATGACATGAAGACAAGGAGGTAAACGTAAAAGCAATATTAGGAAATACTTTTTCATGTAAAGGGTGGTGGATGTCTGGAATGTCCTCCCGAAGGAGGTAGCAAAACAAGAGTGGAAGAGTAGCCTAGTGGTTGGAGCAACAGCCTACCAATCTGGAAACCTGGGTTTGATTCTTATTGGCACCCTCTGTGGCCTTGGGCAAGTCACTTTACCCTCCATTGCCTTGGAAGAAAAGACATGGTAATCTACTTCCAGTCTTACCTTGCCAAGAAAACCCAGGGGTTGCTGGGTCTCCGGGAGTCAGCACTGACTTGAAGGCACTTAAAAAAAAAAATTAAACAATTTTATCATATCCCCCTCAGTCTCTCCTCTCCTCTAGTGTATATATATTGAAGTCTTCAAGTCTTTTCTGATATTCCCTCTGGCACAGGCTCCAAATCATCTTGGTCACCTTCCTCTGAACCATTTCAAGTCTTTATGTATCCTTTGTAAGTTACAGTCTCCATATTGAACACAGTGCTTCAAGTAAAGCCTCAACAATGATTTGTACAAAGGCACTAGTACTTCCTACTCCCTGCTGGTTATTCCTCTCTGTATACAGCCTAACATCCTCTGCACTTCTTTCTTTATTTATTTATTTATTTACATCTCTTATATACCGCACTATTTGCGATCAGCGCGGTTTACATAGAACAAACAATATCCGACAATAAACAAGAGTCAGGTCATTACAATGAACAGGAGCAGTAAACTTGGATAACAGGGGAAACTATCTACATGTGTGGAACATTGAACAAGGTAACTGTATATATGAGAGATGGAATTATTATTCTTGCCATTAAATCTCAATTGCCAAGCATTTGATTATTCTTCTAATTTTTGTAGATATTTTCTCATATTGTCTAACTCTAGTCCCTCCAAAATGTCCACTCCATTGCAAATCATTGTATCATCTGCAAAAAGACAAACATTTTCTGTTAACCCTTCAACTATATCACCCTCAAACACAATGAACAATAGTGGTCCCAGGACTGATCCCTGAGGCACTCCACTGCTCACCCTCCTTTCTTCAGAGTGAGTTCTATTCACCACCACTGAGTTCCATTCACCACCACCCTCTGTAGTTCTGATCCATTTCACTCCTTGGGATCCATTCCCAGGCTGCTCAGTTTATTCTCAAGCCTCCTATGAAGAACAGTATCACGGCTTTGCTGAAATCGAAGTAAACTTGTTGATTTATTTATATTTGTATTGAGAAAATCAATTTTAAAAATTGTTAAAAAGAAAAGTTTAAAATTCTTCTTTAAGCTCTCTTAGGGATATGCCTCCAGTACGGAGATATGTTTCTGGGGTTCATTTGTTCTCCCCCACAAGCACAAGCATAAAAATATATTTAATAAGATATTAGGTAATTCTCTGACTGAGAGGTTAGGGATGCTCCTGGGTGTTAAGCCCCTCATACGGCTTTGTCTTATTGCCCTCTTTAACTTGTTTTCCCACATGCAGATAGATCACCTCGCTCTCGGCCCATCAGCTTCTCTACTGTTTGATTCCCTCCAAGGACCTCACTTGTCTGTGCATTCCTTCCTCTCCTTTTGCAGTGTGCTGATGGTTCAAACCTGGTCAGCTTGGGGTGACTGGTGGCCTATAGTCGGTGGTCAAGTTGGTCACACATGCTGCTATAGCACCTAGGTAGTGCTGTGTGGTGCCTGAGCTGTGGTTACTCCCTGGATTCCTAGGTGGTAGGAAAACCTCAGGCCCTTGCTTGCAAGGCCTTTTTCTAGTTCCTTTCCAACTTGTGGTATGGACTCCTCCTGCCCCCAGAGTTACAAGGGAGGTCATCCTTCATTACATTATGTTGCTAAGGTGCAAATTTGGATATTCCTCTCAGAAATGTAAACAAATATACCTATGTGCATACCAAGCGAAAGAAGTTATCAATATGAGGCATTTATCCACGTAACTATTTACAGTTGTGGTCAACATTATTGACACCCTTGCAGTTCAACCCTTAATGTCCAATACTGCCTAAAAGAAAGTGGTCAGTGAAATGGCTTTGGGCTATATATGCACACATATTTGACACATAAACGAATCAAACAAATCAAGACCAATTAAAAAAATTAATAGTATAAAAACGGTGACAATCCCAGGACATCATTAGTGGCAACAATTCAAATCAGTTTGAACAGAACAAACACATTCTCATTACATTCTCATTTGTTTTGCATTAATACCTACAAAGTTTAAATTCATTGTTCAATGTAAATAGTTGATTTCTATTGTTCTATGTAAAATGTATACAAATGTGTACAAGACTGTTAATCTGTTATATGTAAACCTCCCTTGATCTCTGGAAGGGGCGGTATAAAAGAAATAGTTAAATAAATAAATAAATAAAACAGTAAAATTAGACGCACCTGTGATCAATTGTCAGTACTCACATGACTTGAATCAATCAATGAATGGTTCTAATGTTTAAAATGGCCACATTCAGGAGACTTCCGGTTGGCAATGAGCTGATCAGACAGGGGGAAGATCAGCTCCGGCCATCCCACCCCGAATATCGGCAACGTTTCATTACCTAAGTGACCAATTCAGAAAATCTTCACTGGCTACGGGCCGAGGAACTATCCGGCTAGCAACAAGGCAGGATCTATCGGCGAGAAGCAGGCGAATGGCAGCAAAACCGCAACGCCGGGAGAAGCCGCGTGCCCCAGAGGCTAAGATGGCGGAGGGGGCACCTAAGAGCCCTAAATCACCTGGCGAACAGAATCTGGTGGCGGAGGTCAGCGCCGCGGTGGTGGAGGCGCTGGATGTTAAATTCCAAAATTTGACAGCGCAGATCTCCACAATCAGCCAACGGCTCACCGAATTTACGGGGCGTCTCGAGCAGGCGGAGACCCGCATCTCCGATGTGGAAGATACACAGCAATCCTGGTCGGCAAAGGTTGAGTCCCTGGAACGCCTGGTGAAGCAGCAAGGAGAAAAAATTGACGACCTCGAAAATCGAAGCCGTCGCAATAACCTCCGCTTTATTGGCATTGAGGAGAGTGTGAGTGACAATGCCCTGTCTGCTTACCTGTCGGCCTGGATAGAGAAGCTGCTCGACGGCAAGGGGGGAGGCCCCATTCGACTGGAACGCGTTCACCGCCTGGGCCCTAAACGAGACCAGGCCCGACGACCTCGTGCGGTTATCGCACGCTTCCTGGACTTCCAGCAAAAGGAGGCAGTGCTACGGGCCGCTCGTGGTCGCAGAGCTGCGGCTGGAGACTCGACGCCCATCCTGGTCTTTCAGGACTATTCCGCCCTGGTGAGCCAACAGAGGCGCGTTTTCACTTCCATCTGTGCACAGCTTCTAAACCAGGGAGTCCGTTTCTCCTTGCTCTACCCGGCGAGACTGCGCGTCGAGCACCAGGGACAGATCCGGTTCCTGCGGTCTGCGGAGGAGGCCCAATCTTTCTTGGACACACTGGCTGAGGCGGCAGGCACAGCTCGCTGAAAAGGAGAGACCTGGATGGTGGTGGTAGTGCCCACACTGCCGGATGAACCTTTGGCTTGCGGGGGGCTAAGAGAGGGCCCCGGAACAGGACTGAAGGTGAGAGTATCCTGGCTGCACCCGGTGGGTAACCACTGATGGGAGCCTGTAGCAGTATGGGCAATGCGCAAGCTGACAGAATGTTACCTGGCCTGGGACTGTGGACCATGGACACATTTCGATACATTCAGATGCCTGATTCTTTTTGTTTCTTTGTTGCCTTTTTTTTTCACATAGTTCCATTTGTTACAATGCTTTAAATATAACTCTGTAGCCTGTATTGACTTTGCATTCCCTTTCCTATTGTATGGGGCTCACTGGCAGGCTAACGGAGTTCTGCCTAGGGGGGGGAAGGGGGGGGGTACTTGATGTTCCTCTACCCCGAGTTAAGAGGGGGAGGTTGTTAGCGGAGTCACTGTTATTGGGGCCCTGTATTTTGGGTTCCCACCCTCTGCTCTGCTGGAGCGAGGTGGGTGGAACGAGGCTTGGGGCCAAGGGGGGGGGGAGTGTTTTGGTGGCTCAAGGGTGCCTTAAGGGGTTGAAGCTATGGGGAGGGAATGGCAGACATTAGGTACAATGGGATCTGGGGGGAGTGGGTGGCGGGGTGGGGCCGAATGCCATAGGAAGTTAGTCTGGTCCCATGGGAGGTCCAGGCGGGAGTGTGGTAGGCGGAGATGGGGGTGAAGGGCAGGAGGGGAGGAGGGGGATGCAGGGGGGGAGGGGGGGGCTGCAGGGGGGGAGGGGAAGGTTCTTCACCGGGGATTTGTGGTGCTGCACCCTCAACATGCTGGAGAGAGGGGGGTCCCAGGCTGGGAGGACCTCCCTAATATATGTGCGTTTAGCTTTTTGGCGGATCTTTGACACTGTCTCATGCCTTTAAAGATTATTACCTGGAATGTGTGCGGTCTGGGGAGTCCGATCAAGCGATATAAGGTGCTGCAGGCCCTTGCTCGCCAAAGATGCGACATCGCCCTCCTGCAGGAAACCCACCAGACAACCGAGGAACATGCTAAACTATGCCGTTCATGGGTGGGCCAAGTTTGGGGTTCTCCGGCACAGGGGCGGAAGGGAGGTGTGGCGGTTTTGTTCCACAAGAGAGTTCGTTTTTCGCTGGCCACCCTTGCAGCGGACGACATTGGCAGATATTTGCTTTTGCATGGTCACCTTGATGGAAAATTAATCACTATCGGTAACTTGTATGGGCCTAACACGTTTGACCCCACTTTTTTTTGTGATTTGGCTTCCCGGATTGAACAGCTTCCCGATTGTCCCCTGCTCATAGGGGGGGATTACAATGGCGTTCTGGATGTCGAGTTGGATACATCGACGACAGGGGAGAACCGAGACAGGATCCCCACGACCCGCATGTTGCAGAGATTTCGGAAACGGCTGGATTTGGTAGACCCCTGGCGCTTACTCCATCCCCTGGAGAGGGATTATACCCATCAATCCCGGGCACATGGTTCAAGTGCCCGTATTGACTACATACTGCTTTCGGGGGGAGCCATTGCCAGGGTGGGAGAGACTCAGATTGGCCCGGTGGAGATCTCCGATCATGCCTGGGTCTGGTTGGAACTACATTGGGGAAAAGCCTCATCCTCTGGGTGTCGGCTCTGGCGCTTCCCGCTCGATCTTTACCATGATGCTCAGTTCCACGGCTTCCTTCGCCAGCGATGGCACGAATTTTTGGACAACCATCGGTGCCATGAGGGGGACCCGGAACTGGTTTGGGAGACAGCGAAAGTGGTGCTACGTGGGGATATTATCGGCTTCGCGGCTCGCAAGCGCCGGACGATCGCTAACCATATCGTACGCTTGGAAAGACAGGTGGTGTGTCTGCGCCGGCGCTGTGCTCGGGCCCCACTTGCAACGAATAAAAAACGTTTGTGGGAAGCTCAGGTGGCGTTAAATGAGCTAATACACCAGCGGGCCAAGAAATCCCACCTTTATTATCGTTACCAACTGTATTGTCACGGAGACAAAACGGGGCGGCTGCTTGCCCGTTGTCTGCGGGGACAGCGTGGCTCCCGCCTGGTGGCAGCCCTGCGCGATGAAACGGGGAGACTCCGCAGAGGAAACGAGGAAATTGCACAACTTTTTCGGACCTTCTTTCAGTCTCTGTACGAAGCCGAGAGTATGCCTCCGGCTGACCTCCGTGACTATTTGAGGGGCCTCGACCTCCCCCAGCTGACACTACACCAGCGTGAGTCCCTGGAACAGCCGTTGACGGCTCAGGAGGTCCAGGCGGTAATCACCTCAGCCTGTTGTTGCAAGTCGCCTGGTCCGGACGGCCTGGGAGCTGAGTTCTACAAGATCCTAGGAGACACTGTGACCCCAACATTGCTGGCGGTCTATGACCGTCGTATTGAGCAGGGGGCTTTCCGCTGGGGGACCAACCATGCTCATATTGTACTAATTCCCAAGCCAGGCAAAGACCCCTTAGAGGCTGGCTCCTATAGGCCCATTTCGTTGCTTAATTTTGACTTGAAAGTTTTAGCTAAGATTTTGGCCACTCGGCTGGCGGAGGTATTGAGTCACCTTGTGCACGTCTCTCAGGTGGGCTTTGTTAAGAGCCGCTACGCAGTGCGGAATCTGTGGAAAATTCTGGCCTCTTTGGAATGGGTACATCATCACCAATTATCTTCTTTGCTGATTAGTTTCGACGCCGAAAAGGCCTTCGATCGGGTGAACTGGGAATATCTCTGGGCACTCCTGCCTCAATATGGACTTGGTCCCCACTTCTGCCGGATGGTGCGAAGTCTCTATGCCCAGCCGACGGCGGGGGTGGTATGTAATGGCGTTGCTTCGGAAGCTTTTGACTTAGGACGCGGAACTCGACAGGGGTGCCCTCTTTCCCCCCTTCTTTTCGTCCTCTCTCTCGACCCCTTGATTAGGACTATCGAGGCCTCCAGAGAGATTCTCGGCGCACGCATTGGGCCATGGGAGTTCAAGCTCTCTGCCTTCGCCGACGATCTCCTTGTTCATCTCCTATCTCCGGAGCGGTCCTTGCGCTGTTTGATGCTGGAACTTGAAAGATTTGGCAAAGTGGCGGGATTGCGCATTAATAAGGAGAAATCGGAGGCCCTTGATGTGTTGGGCACCCTCCGGGGCGCATGGGCCGGAGAGTTCCCGCTCAAATGGGCATCAGGCGAGTTCCTATATCTGGGGATTGTCTTGTCCACCCACCCCGCCAGGCTGTATAGCCGTAATCTCGACCGGATCCTGCGGAGATTGCAAACGCAGCTGCGGGCATGGGGGGCTCTCCCACTGTCCCTCTCCGGGAAGATAGCGGCGGTAAAGATGGTGGTCCTTCCCCGCCTCCTCTACTGGCTTCAGACCCTGCCAGTCTGGCTGCTCCGCAAAGATCTGCGCCGTATCGAGATCTGCTTTCACTCCTTTTTTTGGAAGGGGCGGAGAGCACGTATTCCGTGGTCCCGGCTGCTGGGCGGGTGGCGTGCGGGGGGGATGGGTTTCCCGGATCTGCGAGCTTATGCCCTGGCCTGCCAAGCGCGACATTTGGCAGACTGGTTTGGCGACACTGCTTACTACACACCCCGGCAGTTAGAGGAATGTTTTGTCGCCCCGCTTACTTTATTAGGGGTCCTGCATGCCGCCAATTCAGCGCTTCCCCGTTATATACGGCAGAGTGTGTTGATAACCCTGGCGAAACGGACCTGGCAATATCTTAACGTCCGATGGGGGGACTCATGGCAGACCTCTAGTTGGTTGCCATTGCGAGGGAATCTGTCCTTTTCCTCGGGCTCGGAGTCAAAACTTTTTCAAGATTGGCATGGCCGTGGAATCCAGCTTCTTGGCCATGTGATAGAACCCTCAGGAGCCTGCAAATCCTTCAGGACGTTGAGCCGGGAGTGGGATCTTTCCCCCGGCACGCCTATGCTTATATTCAGGTAACCCACTATATATCTTCATTGCCGCGAACAGCGCTGTGTGCGGAGCGGGCTCAACGGATTCTGGATTTTCTTGGACTCGGGGGTGACACCCCGGTATCGGTATCTGTTTTTAAAGCCCGAGTGGCTGACCTGAACCCTCCTCCCGATTATCGGGAGGTAGAGTTGGCTTGGGAGGGGGAACTGGCTTGCGAGGTACCGCCTGGTACGTTAAGAGCGGCGCTTTCTCGCATAGTTGACCTGGCTGGGGGGATGCGCTGGAGGGAGGTGCAGTTTAAGTGCCTCACTAGAGTTCATTTTTCCCCAAGACGGGCGCTACGGAGCCGCCTTACTACAGATGGCAGCTGCCCCCGCTGCTTGGAGCCTTTGGCGACCCTCCTCCATATGTGGTGGGAGTGTCCATCCTTGCAGCCCTATTGGGTTAAAATCTCTTCCTTTTTGGAGGGGCTTCTTCGACAGCGCATCCGCTGGTCGGGCTCCCTTGTGGTGCTGGACTGCATGGGGGGGCATGCCCGGGAAAGAAGGGGGAACGGCTCTTGGTCCGTAAGGCTTGTCTGGTGGGGAAGGCGCCGATACTTCGATTATGGAGGGACCCCCAGCCCCCCACCTTTGGGGAGTGGAGGAACAATTTCCACCAACTGATGCAAATGGAGCATCGCTGGGCGCGAGGCAGTGTCAAACGGTGGCCGGCCTTTATGGCAGTTTGGGAGCCCTACATTCTCCAACTGGGGCCCCGAAGTCGGAATGAGATTTTGCAATGCGGAAGCTGAGACACCGCAATGGAAAGCAAGGAAGATCGATTGAGAAGTGCAGTACCACTAGTCGTATTGGGGGGGGGGGATGGTCGGGAGGGGTAGGTAATTTGGGGGGGGGGAGGGCCTTGGGGGGGGTAAGGAGGGGGGGGGAAACAACTGTGTTAAATGCCACCTTATATTCTTTCTGTATTGCCCGGGGGGGAGAGGATCAGAGTACACCCCGCCCTCCCGGGCCTCCATTGCTTGCCTTTGTGTGCTGTGTTGTACTGTTTTTTGGTGGATTATAAATAAACTATTATAAAACAAAATGGCCACATTCATTCCCTATTCTATCTTCACAATGGTGAGGAAAGGACAGCTGCCTGAGATCATCAGAAAAGTCATTATAACCAAACATCAAACTTCAAAAGGGTACAAAGGTCATCTCCAAAGACCTTGGGATTCCTGTGTCTACAGTTCAAAATGTTATTAAGAAGTTTTTTGCTCATGGAACTGTCAAGAACCTCCCAGGATGTGGTGGAAAGAGGAAAATTAATCCAAGAAGTCTTTGAAGGTAGTGCAAACTGTTGGAACCTTAAGCTCTTTGGTACAACATCCAAAGAGCTTAAGGTTGTCCTTGAGCAATCTAGAGTGGTGGTTTCAACCTGCACCATATGCCACACACTAAACAAAGAAGGACTTCATGGGTGAAGGCCAAGGAGAACACCACTGCTTAAGGACAGACATAAAAAGACACACCTGATCTTTGCCCAAACCCAGCTTGAGAAATCAGAATCCTTCTGGGAAAATATTCTGTGGACAGATGAAACCATACTTAAGGTCTTTGGAAATGCAGACCAGTGATACATTTACAGGCAAAGAAATGAAGCTTAAAAAGAAATAATACACCTTTCCTATAATTAAATATGATGGAGGTTTCTTGTCCTGGTACCTGACCACCCCCCCACCCCCCACGTCACCAAGCTCCGACATCTCCCCTAGCTGTACTGGGGCTCCCAAGCCATGGGAAGAGATGAGCACACCAAGGGACTGGGAATAGAGAGAGAAAAGGAGCGGACCCAATACAGATTCATGGGGTACACCAACTGGGAGCGGGATAGCAGAAGAGGAGTCTGCTCTTCTTTCGTGAACAGAAGTATCTCATCCCCTACACTGTAACGCTCCTTTGACCTTGCATTTTTTAACATTAAATCTCAGCTGCCAAATTCTAGACCATTCTTCAAGTTTAGCTAGATCCCTCTTCATGTTATCTACTCCTTCCTGGGTGTCTACTCTATTGCAGGTTTCGGTATCATCCACAAACAAGCAAACCTTACTTGACAGCCCTTCTTCAATATCACTAACAAAGATATTAAAAAGAATCGGACCAAAGACAGATCCCTGCCGCACACACTGGTAACTTCCTTTTCCTCAGAGTGAGCTCAATTTACCTGTACCCTCTGTCACCTCCCACTCAACCAATTTCTAACCCAATCGATAACTTTAGGGTCACCTGTGTGGAACAGTGTCAAAGGCGTTACTTGAAATCTAAAGATACCACATCTAGGGCTCTCCCTTGGTCCAACTCCCTAGTCACCCAGTCAAAGAAATCAATCAGATTTGTCTGACAAAACCTGCCTCTGGTGAATCCATGCTGCCTTGGATCCTGCAATCCATTGGACTCCAGAAACCTCACTGTTTTCTCTTTTAGTAGCCTTTCCAATAATTTACTGACCACAGAGGTGAGACGAACCAACCTGTAGTTCTCAATGTCATCCTTATGTCCGCTTTTGTGTAAAAGGACCACATGTGCCTTTCTGCAGTCCTCCAGCACCACTCCTGACTCCAAAGAGGTATTGATAAAGTCAGACAGAAGAGCCGCTAGAATGACCCCAAATTCCCTCAATATTCTTGGATGTATCCCTTCTGGAACCATGGCTTTCTCTACTTTTATTTAGCTAGTTCCTCACAAACACAGTCTTCTGAAAATCGTTCGAGATCCCTGTTACTTCTGTTCCTATTTTGGGGTGTTTTCTGAGGTCCTGCTCCTGCCCCTTCATCTGCGAATACAAAACAGAAATATTTGTTAAGCAATTCTGTTTTATCCTCATCAGTTTCTGCATATTGCTCCCCTGCACCCTTGAGTCTAAGAATACCACTTTTGCTCTTCCTTCTCTCACTTATATATCTAAAAAATGTCTTATCCCACCATTTTATTGTATTGGCAATTTCTTCTTCTTTTTGTACCATTGCTTTCCTGACTACTTTGCTAGCTTCTCCAAGTTTTTCCAAATATAGATGCCTGTCTTCCTCACTCTGTGATCTCTTCAATTTCATGAAGGCCTCCTCTTTTTACTTCAACTTTTCATCTACTTCTTTTGAGAACCATAGCGACCTTCTTTTTCTTTTACCTTTCTAACAAAAAGGTTTGTTGCCCTTACAATATCCCCTTTCAATTTTGCCCACTGTTTTTCTACATCCCCCTCTATTCCCATCCCACTAATGACTCTTTGAGGTATTGTTCCATTTTGGCAAAGCTAGTTTTGCTAAAGTCTAAAATCCTCACTTTTGAATGGATTTTATCAGCCCTAGTCCTAATACTGAACCATATGATCTGGTGATTACTGGATGCAAGATGATCTCCTACTGTAACATCAGAAACACTTTCCCCATTTGATAAAAAGAAGAGCAGCATATTACCTTCACCAGATGGTATACATCTGAGGGTGCTGAAAGAACTGAAATATGATATTTCAAACCTAGCTATTAGTAATCCGTGAACTATCATTAAAATCATCTTTAGTACCGGAAGATTGGAGAATAGCCAAGAACTGAGGTGAGCAAATTTGAAGATGACACAAAACTATTTAAAGTTGTTAAAACCCAAGAGGACTGTGGAAACTTGCAAGAGGATCTTAATAAACTGGAAGACTGGGCATCAAAATGGCAGATGAAATTTAATGTGGACAAGTGCAAAGTTATGCACCTAGGGAAGAACATCCCAAACTATGGTTACACAATGCAAGGTTCCACATTAGGAACCACCACCCAGGAAAAAGATTTAGGTGTCATCATGGATAATACATTGAAACCCTCGGCCAAGTGTGCAGCGGCAGGCAAGAAAGCACATAGAATGCTAAGAATCATAAAGAAGGGAATTTAAAATAAATCCAAGGATATTATAATGCCTCTGTATCATTCCATGGTGCGACCTCACCTTGAATATCGAGTGCAATTCTGTTCGCCATATCTTAAAAAAGGATATAGCAGAATTAGAAAAGGTACTGAGAAGAGCCACAAAATGGTAAAGGGGATGGAAGAATACCCCCATGAGGAAAAGCTTAAAAGATTAGGGCTCTTCAACTTGGAAAAGAGGTGGCTGAGAGGAGATGTGATAATGAATGGAGTACAACAGGTAAAAGTAGATTGATTGTTTACTCCATTAAAAAGTAGAAAGAGAACATAAGAACATAAGATATGCCATACTGGGTCAGACCAAGGTCCATGAAGCCCAGTATCCTGCTTCCAACAGTGGCCAATCTAGGTCATATGTACTTAGCAGTTTCCCCAAGGGACACAGGTTCCACAATGCTTGTATTGGTTCAAGCATTGATATCCTGTGTCCCTTCTTAATAATGGTTTATGGACCTTTCCTCCAGGAACTTGTCCAAACCTTTTTTAAACCCAGCTACACTAACAGCCTTTACTACATCCTCCGGTAACAAATTCCAGAGTTTGATTACACTTTGAGTGAAAAAATATTTTCTTTTATTAGTCTTAAGTAGTTTATCCTGTAGCTTCATTGCATGTCCCCTAGTCTTTCTATATTCTGATAACGTAAACAATCGATCTACGCTTACCCGTTCCACTCCGTTCATTAATTTATAGACTTCTATCATATCTCCCCTCAGCCGTCTCTTTTCCAGGTTACAGAGCCCTAACCTTTTTAGCCTTTCTTCATAGGAGTATCCTTCCATCCCCTTTACCATTTTGATGGCTCTTCTCTGAACCTTTTCTAATAACTCTATATCCTTTTTAAGATACGGCGACCAGAATTGCACACAATATTCAAGGTGCGGTCTCACCATGGAACGATATAGAGGCATTATAATATCTTTTGTTTTATTTTCCATTCCTTTCCTTATGATACCAAGCATTCTATTTTCTCTCTTGGCTGCCGCTGCACACTGGGCCGAGGTTTTAACATGTTATCCACAATGACGCCTAAATCTTTTTCCTGGGTGGTGGTTCCTAATGTGGAACCTTGCATTGTGTAACCATAGTTTGGGTTGTTCTTCCCTAGGTGCATAACTTTGCACTTGTCCACATTAAATTTCATCTGCCATTTTGATGCCCAGTCTTCTAATTTATCAAGATCATCTTGCAATTTTCCACAATCCTCTTGGGATTTAACAACTTTAAATAGTTTTGTGTCATCTGCAAATTTGATAACCTCACTCGTTATTCCACTTTCCAGGTCATTTATGAATATGTCAAAAAGCAGTGGACCCAGCACAGATCCCTGGGGTACACCACTATTCACCTTTCTCCATTGGGAAAATTGGCCATTTAGACCAATCCTCTGCTTTCTATCTTCTAACCAGTTCTTGATCCACAGTAGTACACTGCCTCCTATCCCATGACTCTTGAGTTTTGTCAAAAGTCTCTGATGAGGGACATTGTCAAAGGCTTTCTGAAAGTCCAGATACACTATATCAACCGACTCACCTTTGTCCACCTGTTAATTCACACTTTCAAAAAAACATAACAGATTAGTAAGACAAGATCTTTCTTGTCTAAAGCCATGTTGGCTGTCTCCCATTAGGCCATGACTATCTACATGCTGAGTAATTTTATTCTTTATGATGGTTTCTACCATTTTTCCCAGTACTGACGTGAGGTTCACCGATCTGTTGTTTCCCGGATCACCCCTGGAACCCTTTTTAAAAATTGGTGTTACATTGGCGATCCTCCAATCTTCAGGTATTAGAGATGATTTTAATGATAGTTCACAGATTACTAATAGCAGGTCTGCAATCTCATATTTCAGTTCTTTCAACACCCTTGGATGTATACCATCCGGCCCAGGTGATTTGCTACTCTTCAGTTTATCTAATAGTTGTAATACATCTTCCCGATGTATCGATATTTCCTTCAATTCTTCCGCACCTTTAAATACCACTTCAGTCATGGGTAACATCCCTAAATCTTCCTCAGTAAAGACCGAAGCAAAGAATTCATTCAGTCTCTCTACTATAGCCTTGTTGCCTTTTAGTGCCCCTTTAACTCCTCTAACATCTAATGGACCAACTGACTCTCTCACAGGTTTTTTGCTACGAATGTACTTGAAAAAATCTTTATTTCGCGTTTTTGCTTCCACAGCAAGCTTCTTCTCAAATTCTCCCTTTGCCTTCTTTATCAATGCCTTGTATTTGATTTGCCAGTGCTTGTGCTGTTTCCAGGTTTCGTCGTTTGGCTCTTTTTTCCATTTCCTGAAAGATGCTTTTTTGGCAACAACAGCCTCTCTGACCTCACCTTTAAACCATGCTGGCAGTTTTTTGGACTTCCTTCCACTTTTCTTAAAGCGTGGAATACAGCTGGTCTGGGCTGCCAAGATAGTATTTTTCAACAATACCCAAGCTTGATGTAAGTCTTTAACCTTTGCAATTGCTCCTTTTAGTTTTTTCTTAACTATTTTCCTCATTTTATCATAGTCTCCCTTTCGAAAGTTAAAAGGTAGTACTGTGGATTTCCGTAATATATCTCCTCCACTAATTAAATCAAAGGTGATCATGCTATGATCACTATTGCCAAGTGGCCCCAACACCCTTATCTCTTGCACTAGATCTGGTGTTCCACTAAGGACTAGGTCTAATATGGCTTCCCCTCTGGTCAGTTCATGAACCAGCTGCTCCAAGAAGCAGTCATTTATGTCATCTAGGAACTTTATCTCCCTAGCATGTAGGGGGCACATGCAATTAAACTACAATGTAACCCATTTAAAACTAATAAGAGAAAATATTTTTTTCCCTCATAGAGTAGTGAAACTCTGGAATTTGTTACCAGAGGATATAGCAAAAAATGTTAGTGTAGCTGGGTTTAAAAAAGATTTGGACAAGTTCCTGGACAAAAGATCCATAAACCTTATTAAAGAGGACCCAGGAAATCCACTGCTTAGCCAGTACGAGCATTGTGGAACCTGTATACCTTTTTGGGAACCTGTTAGATAATTGTGACCTAGATTGGAAACTGTTGGAAACAAGATACTGGGCTTAATGGAGCTTGGTCTGACTGAGTATGGTATTTCTTATTTTTCTTATGTTATGTAAGGCCCCTATATTTATTTATTTATTTATTTAACATTCATTTTTATACCGCATCTTCCAGAGATCAGTTGCGGTGTACAAATAACAACTATTAACAAATCGAAATTTGTTTTACATAGAACATCTTAGATATACATAGAACATCTTAAAGTATCATAAATTAAACAAATTTAACTGGAACTGAGTTAAAACAATTAACTAACAGAAAGTGGTGTTAACGTACATAATATAGTACATAACAGATACAACTATATACAAGAGGAAGGTATAATATAGTACATAACAGATACAACTATATACAAGAGGAAGGTATTAGGGCATAAGAGATTGGAAAGTCTTTTCATTTGAGCTATGTGTGAGGTCTATTTATGTGGAAGGGTTGTGCTTTATGTTGTCGGTTACTTGTTTAGCCTTTATCTAAGTTGAGTGTAAGGTTTTCCATGGTGTTATAGTGTTTTGTGAATAGATAAGTTTTTAATTTTTTGCGGAATTCCATGATCTCTGTTAGAGATCGTAGATCCTCTGGTAGGGAGTTCCAGATAGTAGGAGCTATATGAGAGAAGGCTCTATTGTTGGTTAATTTATGTGCTTTTATGAAGTCCTTCGGAATCTTTAGTTTATTTAATTGTTCTTTTCTGTGGGTAGTCTTAGGTGTTTCTTTGCATATTAAATTACATAGTGTAGTTGGAGCCATATCATTTAATGCTTTGAATGAGGTAATTATTGTTTTGTATGTTATCCTACTCTGTATTGGTAACCAATGAAGGGATGCTAGTATTGGTGTTATGTGTTGGAGTGAGTTTATTTTTAATATAATCCTTGCCGTTGCATTTTGGGCTAGTTGAATTCTTTTAATGTTCTGTTTTGAAATGCCCATAAGTATTAGGTTGGCAAAATCAAAGTGAGGGGTTATAATAGCTTGTGTTATATTAATGAATTCTTGTACAAATACTAGCGGGCGTAGTTGTTTGAGAATTTTAAGTTTGAAATAGATTTTCTTTGTGGTGTTTCTAATGTGTGTTTCCATTGTAAGGTGTGTATCTATTATAACACCTAGATATCTTATTTCATTTTTTATTTTAATTTCTTGATCTTGTAGTGTTATATGGGTTGGGGGGATAAATGATTGATTTTTTGTTACAATTAGGACTTCGGTTTTAGCATGGTTTATATGGAGGTTTTGAGTTTTTAGCCAAATTGTGATTTCGTTATAACAGTCTGAGAGGAGTTGTAATGGTAGGTTAGGGATAGTAAATGGAATGTACATCATAATATCGTCTGCATAGAGGTGATATAGGGCTTTACGGTCTCCTTGGTTTTCAGTAGCCTTGGTTTTCAGGAAAGTCCCATCCATGTGGACTTCATTCCTGCTTGTCTATGGAGAAAAGGTAGTTACTCACCTGTAGTAGCTGTTCTCTGTGGATAGCAGGAATAAGTCCTCACCTATGGGTGATGTTATTGATGGAGTCCTGCATGGGAACAGTCCCCAGCTTCTATTGGAAGTTTTTAGGAGACTTCACTATGCCTGCATGCCTGTTTATCCACCTGCTGTGGCTCCATCTTCTCCAGTAAGATAACAAAGCTGTAGCAGAAGACATCTTACTGGAGAAGATGGTGCCATGGTGGGCAGGAAGCAGGCGCATAGGCATAGTGGAGCCTCCCAAAAGCTTCCAACAGGAGCTGGGGAGCATTCCCATGCAGAGCTCTGTCGGCGACATTACCCATACACGAGAACTTATTCCTGCTGTCCACGGAGAACACCTGCTACAGGTGAGTAACTATCTTTTCCCCAAAGGCACACCTTTGCAAGTTTCCTAAAGCACAGGTAATTTCATTCTGCCTTAACATTCTCTGAGAACTGATTCCACATGTCCGCTGCAAAGCAACTGGAAGACGCACGCTGCGCAGCGCTCAGTTTTACGTGCAGTAAATGAGGCACATCCAGCAGACTCTTCTGCACTGCCCATCACGTATGACTGAAGCAATTTCACCAGATACATTGGTTTACCCACCACTAAAGACCGAACAAACAGACAGAAATCTTTAAATTTCACCCTCTGAATCAGTGGCAGCCACGCAGCTCTCTTAGAAGCTTGTGGCTTTTCGAATGTTTGCTTTTTCTACATATGCCATAAATTAGTACTGGTAGTAATAATTCTAAATTTATCTGTCCTTATGTGTACTATAGAAATGATCTAATGTATTGGGGTTGATGATTCCGGGGGCTATTTTTTTTTGTGCTTGTAAAAATGGTACATATACATATTTTGCTTTATTTCACTAAATAAGAAATATCTTAATTATATTATTCCATTGCTGAGACAGCCCATCAGCATATACAGCGGTGCCATTGCAGCCCTGCACTGCAGCCCCCTGCACCCCCACACCGAGATTCCCGATCTCCCCTCCCCTATACATACAGCTTTCTATACTCATTCCCCCTAACACATGAAACGGTCAGCGTATCTCATTCCTTCCTTGCTCTTCCAGTAATAAGACCACTCTCCCTGCTCTTCTGATGGACTTTACTCCAGCTCTGCAGTACCCCCTACTGTTTCACTGGCGACACCCCCTCCCCCCTCCACAACACTGCCAGTGCATCTTACTCCTTCCCTGCGCCATGCCCCTGCTGTTCCAGCACTGAAATTCATGCATATGTAGAGAACCTTGCCAGTACATCTCATTGCTGCTCTGCAGCAACTTTGCCGTTCCTGTAGCAAGATCCCTTCGCACATACAGAGCTCTGTTAGGGCTCCTCAGTCCTCCTGCCCTGCCGTTTCACTACTGAAATAAACAGACATCTCTGCCAATTCACCTAACAACTGCTATGCAGCACCCCCTGCAATTCCTGTACTAAGACCTCGCAGCTCAGCCAATGCACCTCTTCCCTGTCCAGTACAACCCCCTCGTGGTCTAGTGCTGAGACCTCTCCTCCACCCTAATTCTGTCCTACTATGCCAGAAATCTTACGGAATTCTAATGAAGAGTTACATGTGGATCCTGAACGAACCAGAGAGAAAATGGAAGAAAGATGAAAAGGGAAGTGAGGACGAGAGGAAGAGAGAGGGTGACGGCAATCCTAGCCTCCCTCTTCAAACTGGCAGTCTGCTGCAGATCCCATTCAGCCCAGAGCTCTCTCAGCCCTGCAAGAGATCCTCATTGGCTGTAGCCAGGGACACATGCTGCAGTTTGAAAAAAAAAAGCTTATTTTGTAGTGTGTTTTTTTTCCTCCTTCCACCTCTGCAGCATTTTCTTCTGCAACACACCTAGAAGGGGCAGCAGCAAGCGGAGCTCAGGAGCGGAGGGATTCAGCACACACAGGACCCCGCCATGGCAACCCCAACAGAGCGGACCCAACAAGGTGAGCCCCCTTTACCCCTTGCCCTCAGCTCTTAAGCTTCAGGATTTATTGCCCCTCTGCACCAGTTGCAGACCCCACCCTCCCACTGGAGGTGCAGCAGCATGACGGGCTGCAGTCCTGGGCTTGGTCCCATCCAGTGCCAACAGGTTCCAGGGCATCAGGGACAGACTGAGTCAACCCTGGTTTTGCTCCACATGCCATTCTGAATTTATACTTATGAAAGTTCAATGGGAGTAAAACCAGGACTGACTCAGATTGTGTCCTATGACATGGAAGGTTTTTGCCTCTTGATCTCCTGCAGAATGCATTGCTAGAGAAGAGGAAAGGCCCTCCTGCAATCTGATCCAGTGCTAATGTAGCCCCTTTGCATCAATAGCATCGTAGCTCTGATTTCACTAGATCAGCTTGTTTGGCTTGACCTGAGTGACTGGTAACCTTAGATTAGGGGTGGGATATTCTAGTCCTCAAGGGCTACCAACTGGAGGACTGGTGGGAGACTTAAACAGGGGTGAACAATGCAGCCCTCCTACTATCAACTAGTCAGGTTTTCTCCCATAATCTTAATGAAAATGCTGCCAAGTTACCCAGTTCCAGGAGTGTGATGTTTTGCCATTTCTGGTTTTAAATGTGTATTGCAAATCAATAAGGTATTTGTTGTCCCTAATTTTACCCATTGGAATCAGTGCTGCAGGTCCCATAATGCATCAGAATGAGATTGTTAGAAATTCAGGACTGGCTTAAAATCTCACTCCTGAATCTGGGTAACTTGGCAACTCTGCTGACCCATTGGTAGCCCACCAGGACTGGGGCGCTCAGCCCTGTCTTCTACGTTTCCCCTCATGCAGATCTGGTATTAGGGTTAAATTTATATATACCACCTGCAAATCATCTGTGTTCAACAGCAGGTGTTTCCAGAAATCAGTGGAGTTTGCAAAAGGCAGATTCTTCTCTGCAATCATTTGCATGGGGGGCTTTTGCAGCCTGTATGCATACAGGTATGGTTTCATGGCAAGCTGGTGAAAAGTGGGTCAGAGCTGGCTGTATTTTGAATGGAGGTGGCCGAGTGCAAAAGCCCTTCCCTCTTCCAGCACAAAACTCCCAGATGCATGTAGTACCCTCTGTGCCTGTATAGAAATTCAGAATGGTGAGGAAGAATTGCCGAAGAGCTGAGAGACAGAGTTTACCATCACCTTTGCTATGGGAGATTAGCAGTGGCAGCTGTTTTTTTACTACATGTAGGGTCACCACCAGCTCCATGTTGGCCAGTTCTGGTTTTAGCCCTAGAAGACTTGCAGGTTTTATCTTTCTTCACGGTATGCAGATTTATCTCATGCATATTCATTGTGGGAATCCTGAAAAACCTACTGGCCTAGGTGAGCCCCTAGGACTGGGTTGAGAACCACTGCCCTAGAGGGTTTACAGGAGAAGGGCCTCATTTATGAACTTGTGTTAATGTGAGCTATATGCTTCATTAGTAAATAAGAGAATAGTAGGACTTGAGTTAACACATGCTAGTACCTGAGGGCTTACGTTTGGACCTAAGACAATGTAGGGCGAAGGCACTTGCCCATGATCACAAGCATCTGAGCGTCTCTCCCCTCTCTGCTCTCTTCTCTCCTATGTCTCCCTGCAGTCGTCTCTTCGCTCTTTTTGTCTCGGGTCTTCTCTAGCTCCTCTTCCTTTCCCTTGTGTATCTCTGCTCTTCTTCTTCTCATTGTATCTCTTTCTTTTCTTGCACCCTCCTTTGTATATGTCTCTGCACATCTTTATCACCCTTCCTTCTCTCCAAGTATTCTCTCCTCCTTCCCTGTATGTCTGCTTTTCTCTCTCTTCTCCCTGCTTGCTTCTGTTTATCTCTTTTCTCTCCCTTCCCTTTATTTCTCTCACTTTCTGTGTATCCTGCCCATACATTCAGGCCACTACTTCTCTCAGCTTTCTCCACGAGACACCCCTAGCCAATCACGTTTTCAGGATTACTACAATTAATATGCATGAAAGAGATTTCCACATATTGGAGAGACTTTGCATGCAAATCTCTCTCATGCATATTTATTATTGTAATCCAGAATACCTGATTGGTATGTCAGGGATCTCCAACTACAGTCCTGGAGGGTCACAAACCAGCCAGATTTTCAGGATATCCCTAATGAATATGCATAAATAAATTTCAATACAATGGGGGCAGTGCATGCAAATATACCTCATGCATATTCACTAGAGATATCCTGAAAATCTGGCTGGTTTGCGGCCCTGCAGGACTGGAGTTGGAGACCCCTGGGCTATGTGTATCTCCAGGAGAGAATTGAGAAGCATTGCTCTAGAGCACAGGTTCCCAAACCTGCCTCCTAGCCAGTTGGGTTTTCAGGATATCCACAATGAATATGCGTGAGAGAAATGTGCATGCATTGCTTCTAATGTATGCAAATCTCTTCATGCATATTCATTGTGGATATCTGGAAAAGTCTACTAGCTGGGGAGGCTCCAGGATAGGTTTGGGAACCCTATTCTAGTGCACTGGTTTTCAAACCTGTTCTGAGGGACCAAGAGCTAGTCAGGTTTTCAGGATATCTCCAATAAATATGCATGAGAGAGATCTGCATGCCTACTACCTCCTGGGAGTAGCAGCCTAGTGGTTGGGGCAAGGTACTACAGGCCAGGAGTTCAAATCCCACTAGAGGACAGCAACCTTGGGCTGGAAGGACTGGGGTTTCTAGTCCCACAGATGCTCCTTGTGGTCTTGGGCAAGCCACTTAACCCTCCATTGCCCATGTTCCCTGTAAGTATTAGCGTATGTGTCTCATATCCCTGTGTGTTAAATGTATCCCCCAATTGTGTTGTGACCGCTTTGATTGAAGGATAAGGCGGTATACAAAACTGTCTAAATAAATAAATAAATTATATGCAGATCTTTCTCATGTGTATTCATTGGGGATATCCTGAAAACCCGACTAGCTGGTGCTCTGGGGGAATGCTTCTCAATGCTCTCCTGGAGGTACACATCACCACTCAGGGTTTCAGGATTACTGTAATTAATATGCATGAGAGAGATTTGCATGCAATGTTTCTCCAATACTATATGTGCAAATCTCTCTCATGCATATTAATTACGATAATCCTGAAACCGTGATTGTCTAGGTGTGTCTCGTGGAGAAGTAGTGGCAGTAGGGTTGCCAACTGGCTCCAGATGCGCCCGACAGGTTTAATCCAGTCCTGGGTTTACCTCATTGCATGCAGGGATATGTAGTTCTGATTTCTCCATTGCACTCCATAAGAAAAGGAAAACTACAAGTAACTGCATGCAATGGGGTAAACCCAGGACTGGAGCAAGCCTGTCAGGCGCATCTGGAGCCAGTTGGCAACCCTAAGTGGCAGGATACAGAGAAAGTGCATCTCTCCCTCTCCTTCCCTCCTTCTTCTTCCTTTCCAGCATTATCTTCCCCTTCCCTCATCCCTGCTCCCTCTAATCACTCAAGCCTCTTCTCTCCCCAGTATTCTCCTAACTTCCAATTTCTCTGATCTCTTTGTCCTTCCTGACTCTGGGGGAGGGGAGCAGCACCATAGCAGTTTTGCACACTTTCTGCCATTGCCAGGGATCTCAGTGCAGCCTCTGGCGACTCCTCCTTCTGCCCCTGGGTCATGACCTGCAGCGATTCCCGCCTTACTATCCACTATTTCTAGCTTCTCACTGGTGGTCAGTGATCCTCCTTGCTCAGTTCCTAATGTGCTGACTGCTACTTCTCCCACCTGCTCAGGCCTGACTTCCCCACTCTTAATTTGCTTGTTGTCTGTGCTCCTCTGATCCATGTTACGGCTGCTACTTTGCCTGTGTTACGTCCCTTGTTCACCTGTGGACAGTGCTTCTTCCAGCAACACTAGGGAGCAGTTTCCCCCCTTAAAGGCACAGTTTCCCCCTTTAAAGGCACAGACCACCTTGACTGAAGGAAAAGGTGGCATACAAATCTGTCTAAATAAATAAAATAAATAAAATAAATAAATAAGTATATAGGCAACAATTCTGCTTGCTCAGGAACACTTGTACCCTTACGGAGTTAGGTTGCTTTGTCCGAGTTGCCTTTGTTCTACCAGGTTCGCATTCAGCTTGAAGCGCCACTGCTTTGCTGCCTGAGCCATCAGCACAATTAGCCATCATGAGCCATCAGCACAATTAGCAATGTTGGCAGCAGGGGGGGGGGGGGGCACCAATCCACCTTGTGCCTTTAGGCTGGTCCTGTGTGTATTTCTGCTCTCTTCTATCCACTGTCTCCATCTGTCAGGGCCAAACAGTTTGCAGCTATGGTTTGTAAAGGAGGCTCAAGACAGGCTTGTTTTCTTGCTCTGGATTAAAGGGGGAAAGAGAGAGAGATTATCAGGTACAATGTGGATACTCTCTCCCAGGGCCGTACAAAGGTCTGTGCAAGCAGTGAGGCCGCACAGGGCGCAAGCACAGAAGGGGGCGCTGATATCATCACTGGGCTTCCAGGAAGCTCAAAAAGAGTGAGTTACTAAAAGTAGCTGGATGGAGGAGGGCACCAGATTCGTTAGTCGCACAGAATGCATTTCTAGCTTGGTACGGTCCTGCTCTCTCCTCTACTTCTTCCTGTCAGCTCGTCAGCTGTGCTCAGATGCTTTTGCCAGTACTGCCCTTTTTATTCTCTCAGTTAGAGCCCTGACAAATCTCCACTTATCAGTGGTTTACCCTCCCATAGACATACCATAAACCAGTACAGACAATAAAACAGAATGACTTCACAAAGGAGGATTGTTCTCTTAATTTATTTATTTATTTATTTACATTCTCTTATATACCGCGCTATTCTGCATCAGTGCGGTTTACATTGAACAAACTGAAATTACATTGAACAGGGCATTATAACTTGGAGATAACTATTTTACAGGGAACATGGGCTATGGAGGGTTAAGTGGCTTGCCCAAGACCACAAGGAGCACCTGTGGGACTAGAAACCCCAGTCCTTCCGGCCCAAGGTTGCTGTCCTCTAGTGGGATTTGAACCCCCGACCTTCAGGCCTGAAGTACCTTGCCCCAACCACTAGGCCACTCCTCACAATAGAGGTATTAAGACTTCAGAAATACAGACAAAAGGAAAAGGTTTGAAATTAGAATGACCCATTCCTTTGGACTGATGAAAAAGGACTCAATAGACTCATTGGTTTTCTCACCCATTATCACATATAAAGCCTTTGAACTGTAATGTTAACCATCTCATCACCTCCCTCTGCTTCATTGATATGTAATGAGTGTTTTAGCATTTTTTTTTTAAATAATTTGGATTGTAGGCTTCTTGCCCCTCATTCCCTTCTCCCCAGCAACGTTCTGTCAATGCACACCAATTCTGCGCATCTGACTTCCCAGAGAACAGAGAAAGGGAATGAGGGGCGAGAAGCCTCCAAATCCAAATTATTTAAAAAAAAGCTCATCTCATTGATATGTAATGACATCTGCAGATAACCTATGGTCAAATGCAGGACCTTTGTGTTGTAAAATGTCAGTGTCTCACCACCTGTGTTCATCCCTAGCCCTAGCCCCTTTCATCGCACTGTAATAGCAACCTAATCCCTCAATGACTTTTATATTCTTTATATCTAGTGTAACTGCATTGCTTTCTTCATTGACCTGATTGAGCAGATAACTCTAGAAAGCTTGTCAAAGACAGTCCAAGAGAAAGGCATCATTTGCAGTTATCTCATCAACCCTTATTCTCCTCCCATAGAAATATAAAAAATGATGGCAGACCATATGATCCATCCAGTCTGCCCAATCATACCAACTATGGATCTCTACGATTCCTTCACCTCCCTCATAGATCCTCTATGTTTGCCCCGTGCTTTCCTGAATTCAGATACTGTCCTTGTCTCTGCTACCCCACTGAGAGACTGTTCCACACACCCACCACCCTGTCAGGAAAGGAACTGCTGAGTTTATCCCTTTTCACCTTCATCCTATGGACCCCTCAAACCTGCATTTCGCCACCTTGCTATCAACATGCCCCACAGTTCATCACGTACTTCTCCACATTCCACCTTCAGAATACTGACATACTATATTTCTTGTTCATTTTGATTTTTTCTCTAACTCCTGGGATGATATCAGCTACTGACATCTTCGGAAAAGCTCTTTCCACATAGCTAATGCTTCTGTTTATGAGTCTTTATATAGATCAAAGTAGAATACTGCACTGTTTGTCATCATCAGGTTTATTTATTTTGATATGACCGCCTTTCTGGGTAATCAAAGCGGTGTTCAGAAACCCTTCTTCTACAGCACAAGTTACCCCTTTTGTTATTTTCCAATCCAGGTAACTGAGGCAATGGAGGGTGAAATAACTTGCCCAAGGACACAGAGTGTCACTGGGAGACACTGGAATTGAGCCCTGGTTTTCAGCAAATGACTCTAACCATTAAGCTACTCTTCCACTCTAGAACAACCATGCTCAAGAAACCAGCAATTTTCTGTTATTTATTGTACAGCAGGCCCTCACGACCTTTCCCCACACCCCTCCTCAGGAGCTCCATTCTTCTCAAATCCCTATAGCTGTGCCCTTTTCTGCCACTCGCCTGAGTGAGCATGTCAGGCTATTCAAATATCTTTACTTTTCCCCTTGAATTCCATGTATATATATATGGTGTCTGTGAAAGAATTCAGGCCTGAAAGGGTTAAGATCATCAAACACAATTATGCCAAGGTCCCATTCTTCTTTCGTGGACAGAAGTACCTCATCCCCTACACTGTACAGCTCCTTTAGATTTTTGCAACCTAAATGCATGACCCTGCATTTTTTAGCATTAAATTTCATTTGCCAAATTCTAGACCATTCTTCAAGAGGGTAGATCCCTCCTCATGTTATCGACTCCATCCTGTGTGTCTACTCTATTGCAGATTTTGGTATCATCTGCAAACAAGCAAACCTTACCCGACAGTCCTTCCACAATATCACTAACAAAGATGTTAAACAGAATCAGACCAAGGACAGATCTCTACACTGGTAACCACCTTCTCCTCAGAGTGAACTCCATTAACCTGTACCTTTTGTCGCCCCCCTCTCAACCAATTTCTAAACCAATCAGTAACTTTAGAGTCCATCCCTAGAGTGCTCAGTTTGTTTATAAGTCTCCTGTGAGGAACAGTGTCAAATGCTTTACTGAAATCTAAATACACCACATCTAGGGCTCTCCCTCGGTCCAACTCCCTGGTCACCCAGTCAAAGAAATCAATCATATTTGTCTGACAAAGCCTGCTTCTGGTGAATCCATGATACCTTGGATCCTGCAGTCTACTGGACTCCAGAAACCTCACTATTCTCTCCTTTAGTAGCCTTTCCAATAATTTACTAACCACATGGGTTAGACTAATTGGCCTGTAATTCTCAATGTCATCCTTATGTCCGTTTTCGTTGAAAGGAACCACATTCACCTTTCTTCAGTTCTCTGGCATCACTCCTAACTCCAGAGAGGCATTGAAAAGGTCAGACAGTGGAGCCACTAGAATGTCCCCAAGTTCCTTCAGTATTCTCGGATGTATCCCATCTGGTCCCATCGATTTATCTACTTTTAGTTTAGTTAGTTCCTCATGAACACAGTCTTCAGAAAATTGTTTGAGATCCCCATCACTTCTGTTCCTATTTCTGGGTGTTTTCTGAGGTCCTGCTCTCAGTCCTTTATCTGTGAACACAGAACAGAAATATTTGTTAAACGATTCCACTTTATCCTCATCAACTTCTATATATTCCTTCCCTTCACCCTTGAGTCTGACAATGCCACTTTTGCCCTTCCTCTTCTCACTAACATATCTGAAAAATGTCTTATCCCCCCCCCCCCCATTTTATTGCATTGGCTATTTCCTCCTCTTTCTGAATCTTTGCTTTCCTGACTACTTTGCTAGCTTCTCTAAGTTTTTCCAAATATAGATGCCTGTCTTCCTCTCTCTGTGATCTCTCTTGTATTTCATGAAGGACTCCCTCTTTTTCTTCACTTTTTCAGCTACTTCTTTTGAAAACCATAGCGGTCTCCTTTTTTCTTTTACCTTTGTTTACCATTTTAACAAAAAGGTTGGTTGACCTTAAAATATCTCCTTTCAGTTTTGCCCACTGTTTTTCTACATCCCCCAGCTGTTCCCATCCCGCTGACGACTCCTTGAGGTACTGGCCCATCTTGGCAAAGTTAGTTTTCCTAAAGTCTAAGACCCTCGCTTTTGAATGGATTTTATCAGCCCTAGTCCTAATACTGAACCACACCATCTGGTGGTTGCTGGATGTGAGATGATCTCCCACTATGTATAGAATTTTTATCTATAACATATAAAATAAATTTAACATATATATGTGTATGTGCTTATAACTCGAGAAGGACTGCTACTGTCTTATATCTTTGAAATTACTGAATACTACCTAGACTAGTCATTTCAAAAGATATGAGGAAAAGATGCCCGAGGGAGGACCCCTGCTCCATTCAGCCCAGCTTAGTCCTGCCCACGTGACCCAAAGGGGCAAAGCAGCACCAACAGTGGCATGAACAGCCCAGCGCTTCGAAGGAGAGGCAGAAGAATACATTTCTTTTCTGTTATCCCAGCGTAGGAGCAAGAGAGTAGCAAGTAGCAGCAGTGTGACTGCAGCACAGCAGAGCACTGAACTACGAGTGGCCTGACAGCAGCAGGAGCAGCCAAGTAGTTGGGACTTGCCAAAGCATCCACAGAGGGGAAGGAGAGCAGAAGAGATTCTTTTCTTTTCTTTCTTTTCATAATTTTTATTTGGGGTAAAAAAGCAGGGCAGGCAGTAGTGGCAGAGGAGCAACTACTGTATATCCCAAGGCATCGGAAAAGAGCAGGCCGAGCAAAGGATTTTTCTGTTCTTTTTCTTTCCCCCTCAATGGAATGTTATAAAGAAATGATACATAAGGGGTTGAACGTCTGCGGGCAAAATAAGAATAGCCAGATGTGATATGGGGGAAAGCATAGTTACTCACCTGTAACAGGTGATCTCCAGGAACAGCAGAAATTTAGTCCTCACATATGGGTATCGTCGGTACCGACGGAGCCTGCGCGGGAACGCTCCCCAGCGTCCAATCAGAAAGCTTTTGGGAGCATCCCACAGCGCCTGCGTGCTGCCTTCCTGTCTTTCCCAACTGCCTCTCTCCAGTTGAGTTTTAAAGCTGAGACAAAGAGAGAGATAGAGGGAAAGGAAAGAGAGAGAGATACAACTCCTAGGGGAGGTGGGTGGGTTGTGAGGACTAAATTCCTGTTGTTCCCGGAGATCACCTGTTACAGGTGAGTAACTATGCCATCTCCAGGAACAAGCAGGAATCTAGTCATCACATATGGGGACTCCCTAGCTTTGGGTGCCAGGGAGAAACCCCAGAAGTTGTGTGTCCCTGAGAAGGGCTCCACTTCCCCCCATGGAGCCCTGGCATCCTATCAGGGATGGTGGATAGGAGTTGATTAAGTATGGAACAGGTGTTTGAGAACAGCCTGACCAAACAAGGCATCCCAGCGGGAGTCCTTGTCCAAGCAGTAATGGGCTGTGAAGGTATGAACAGAGGCCCAAGTGGCTGCTCGACAGATGTCATCAATAGACACAGAGTTCAGATGAGCCATTGAGGCTGCCATGGCTCTCACATTGTGAGCTGTGACATGGCCCTCCAGAGAAAGGTTCCTACTCAGATAGGCGAAAGAAATACACTGAGCAATCCAGTTGGATAGTGTTCTCTTGGAGACTGGCAGTCCCAAATGAGAAGGGTCAAAAGCAACAAAGAGCTGAGAAGACTTTCTATGTTGCTGTGTCCTCTGTAAATAAAAAGCCAGAGCTCTTTTACAGTCCAGGGTATGAAGATTCCTCTCTGCACTTGATGCATGAGGTTCTGGATAAAAGACAGGTAAGTAGACCTCCTGGTTGAGGTCCACCTTAGGCATAAAGCGTGGATGAGTCCTAAGGACTACCTTGTCATGATGGAACCTTGTATAAGGTGGATTAGCTACTAGTGCTTGCAATTCACTAATGCGGCATGCTGATGTGATTGCAATGAGAAAGATAACCTTCCAAGAAAGAAATTTCAAGGAGGTGGTAGCTAAGGGTTCAAAAGGTGGTTTCATGAGCTGCCCAAGAACCAGATTCAAGTCCCATGCCACCGGAGGCTTAGTTAGAAGGAGGCCTCTCATGAATCTTGCTATAAGAGGATGAGAGGAAATAGGTTGTCCATTTAGAGGTTTAAGAGAAGCTGCAATAGCACTCAAATGGACTCTTACTGAATTTGTCTTAAGGCCTGCATTAGACAAATGGAGGAGATACTCCAGTAAAGACCCTTTTCTGAACACCAAATAGTGAACCTTTTCCACTTGAAAGCATAAGAACGTCTAGTGGAAGGTTTCCTAGAAGCATAAAGAACATCTTTCACTTGCTGAGAAAGATGAAGATCTTGGAGATCTAGGCCTTCAGCAACCAAGCCCTGAGATGCAGGGACTGGGGATTGGGATGCCATAACATTCCGTTCTCCTGAGATAGGAGATCTGGAGCAGACCCTAACTCCAGGGAGGGAGCTTGAGAGATATGTAGAAGCAGAGGGTACCACACTTGCCGTGGCCAATGTGGTGCTATGAGAATCATGTGGCCTCTGTCTCTCTGAAGCTTGAAAAGGGTTTTGAGAATTAGGGGAATGGGTGGAAAGGCATACAGGAAGTCTTGACCCCAGTGAAGGAGGAAAGCATCCTTTGCCTGAGCTCCCTGAGCCGGAGTTCTGGAACAGAACCGGGGAAGTTTGGCATTCCACGGACTTGCAAAGAGGTCTATGTCCGGGGTTCCCCAAAGTTGAAAAATCTTGGCCACCTGGTCTGCATGCAGAAACCACTCGTGTGAAAGAAGAACTCGACTGAGTCTGTCTGCCCAAGAGTTTTGTACGCCTGGAAGATACACTACCAGAAGATGGATGTGATGCTCTCTAGCGAGGACCCACAGTCGCAGAGCTTCGTTGCAAAGCGACAGAGAGCCTGTTCCCCCCTGCTTGTTCACATAGAACATGGCTACTTGATTGTCCGTATGAATAAGGACTGTTTTGTAGCTGAGCAGGGTGTGGAACACTTGCAGAGCAAGGAAGATTGCTCTGAGCTCCAAAAGATTGATATGTAGAAAACTCTCTTGTGGAGTCCAAGTGCCCTGGGTGGAGAGGTCTTGCAGATTAGCTCCCCAACCCATTGGAGAAGCATCTGTTGTAAGAGTTGCTTGGGGCAGAGGTTGCTGAAAGGGGGACCCCAGCAACAGGTTTTGAGTGGACTTCCACTATTGGAGAGACAAAATGAGACGACTTCTGTTTGCTATTCTGTCTGACAGGCAACCTGATGCCTGGGTCCATTGGGTGGATAAAGTCCACTGAGCTGCCCTCATGTGAAGGCGAGCATATGGTACCACATGCATGGTGGATGCCATGTGGCTTAGCAACTGCAACATTTCTCGAGCAGTTAAAAAGGGCTTTAGGGCTGCTTGAGAATCTAACTGCACCAAGCGAAGGCAACGGGCTTGGGGAAGGTAGGCCCTTCCCTTTGTGGTATCCAGCAGGGCTCCTATGAACTCTAGAGACTGAGTAGGAGTTAGACTGGATTTTGGGATGTTTATGACCAGCCCTAAGTATTGAAGGATACGCATTGTGCAGGATAAAGAAGTCCTGGCCTCTGACTGTGTTGGAGCTCGAATGAGCCAGTCATCCAAGAAAGGGAAGACAAATATTCCCAGAGTGCGTAGAAATGCTGCTACCACAGCCATGCATTTCGTGAACACCCTTGGTGCAGAGGCCAGACCAAAAGGAAGCACCCTGTATTGGTAGTGCTTTCCTTGAAACAGGAACCGAAGGAACCTTCTGTGGGTTGGATGGATGAGAACATGGGTGTACGCATCCTTGAGATCTAGAGAACAAAGCCAATCCTGACTCTGAAGGTATGGAAGCAGAGCTCCGAGAGAAATCATTTTGAATTTCTCCTTGACCAGGAATTTGTTCAATTCTCTGAGATCTAAGATAGGTCTGTATCCCCCTGTCTTCTTTGGGATAAGAAAATAAGGGGAATAGAACCCTGTGCCCTGTTGACGAAGAGGCACTTCTTTTATTGCCCCTTGGGCAAGAAGGATGGTAACCTCCTGACCTAACAGGTCAATGAGAGAGGTCGGAGAATTGAACTGCTTCACTATTGTGGGAGGGGGCATGCTTGAAAAATGAAGTTTGTGCCCCTCTCTTATGATGGAGAGTGTCCAACACTCTGCTGTTATTTGCCCCCATCTGGGAGCAAAATGACATAACCTTCCTGGAATGGTGGACGGTTCTGGTCCTTCCAGAGCCAGAAAGGCTAAGTTCTCTAGCTGAAAGTCAAAGGCCCTGAGGAGGCTGAGGCTGCTGAGCCGGTTGAGGCCTAGCAGTCTTTGCTTTCTTCTGTTTGGGTGGTTGCTGACGTTTGGTTGATAACTGCAGAAGATGCCTGCTGACCATAAGCAGGATAAAATCTCTTCTTAGAAAAAGGTGTTTTCTTGAACAACTTTTTCCTAACAGGATCAGCAGTAGACTTGGATAGTCTATCCAAAGTGGAATTTTCAGCATCCATCTCATTGGCTTTTTCTTGCCAATCTTTACCAAACAGGTTCTCACCAGTACAAGGGATATTTCCCAATTTATCTTGTACCCAGAGCTCTAAATCAGATGCTTGGAGCCAAGCAATTCTACGTGCACCTATGGCAATAGCCGAGGCCCTGCTTATACATTCAAAGCAGTCGAAGGCTGCACGGTTGGAGAATTTAGAGACATCTTGGGCATGTTTGAGCCAAGTGAGAAACTCCTGCCTTTTATCTTCAGAGATGAAAGGACTTAAAGTCTGTAGATGATCAGTAACTTCCTTTAGGAACATTCCCATGTAGAGACTATAGGAACTGATTCTTGCAGCAAGCATGGAAGCTTGAAAGACTCTACCTCCAAAAGCATCCAGAGTTCTGCATTCACGTCCTGGAGGATTAGAGGCATGTCTTTTTGCACTTCTAATCCTTCTCATAGCAGATTCCACCACAATGGAATGGTGGGGAAGCTGAGTTTTATGGAAACCAGGACAAGGAGGAACACGATACATAGTATCTAACCTACGAGAATGAGGAGAGGTGGTAAGTGGTGTTTCCCACATCCTCAACATGAGATCATATAGAATCTCATGAATGGGTAGGGTAGCTGCCTCCTTAGGAGTTTTTGGATATTGTAAAATATCCAACTCCTTGGCCCTTGGCTGTGTTTCAGGGGTCACAGTGATGGACAGGCCCCGAACCACCTCTCGGATGAAGTCTTGGAAAGACATGTCCTCTGGAGGAGACATCCTGCGTTTAGGGGAGGAGGACTCCTGTGGAAGCATCATCGCTGCATCGACAGAACTTTCAGAATCCTCAGATTCTTCTGAGGAATCGAAGTATTGCCTGTCTGGATGCTTTTGCAAAGCCCGATACCCATACCGAGCAAAATCGGTATCGGGAATAACCGGTACCGGGGAATCGGTACCGGCTGGCATCGAAGGACATGGTACCGGCATAGCAGGCATCGATGCCGATGTCAATGCTATCGGTACCGGTTGTGATACCGGTGCCGGTGCCAGTACCGGTGGAATTGTCTGTCGCGGTACCAAGGGCGTCGATGCCACAAGGAAAGCCGCTAGACTGCGTTCTATGGACAGAATTCTCTGGTCCATAGACGCTGCCAATGCCTGGCAATCGGTACCGGTGGAAACTGCCGGTCCCCAGAGCATGGCACCAGGAGATCTGTCGTGGCCGAGCCATCGAGAACATCCTGGAACTCCGATGATGGTGCTTTGGAAGCCGAAGCCTCCCGCCAGGGTAATTTTGCCAGTGCAGAATCCTCGAGGGCAATGCCAGAGGCATCTCGATGCTTAGAAGGAGATCTACCCTTTGAGGACCGGCTAGACTTATGTTTAGTTACCTGAGATCCACGGGAAGAAGAAGAAGCCCTGGAGGATGTCAATGCCACCGAAGCCGCATCAGAGGGAAACAGGGTACTGAGCTTAGCAGCTCGGTTCTGTCGACCCCTTTTAGACATCATAGCACAGGACACACAATCTGTGATGGAGTGGTCAGGACCTAAACATTTTAAACACCATTCATGGGTGTCGGTGACGGAAATGGTACCGCCACATTTTGGGCACTTTTTAAAACCTGAAGGAGGTTTTTCCATATTAAGGAAATTTCTGGGCCTTAAGGACCAAAAAGACAGGTGCACCTGAAGAAAGAAAAAGAATGGAAAAATTAATTATTTTTAAAAGAAAAGAAATACCGGCGGTACCGGTAGAGCATCTGGGAAGGCAGACACGACCACAAAAAGAAATAAAGAAATAAGGAAATTCTTCTGCGGTGACAGGAACTCGCCCTGCTGGCTCCGTGGAAAAAGAAGAACTGGAGAGAGACAGTTGGGAAAGGCGGGAAGGCAGCACGCAGGCGCTGTGGGATGCTCCCAAAAGCTTTCTGATTGGACGCTGGGGAGCGTTCCCGCGCAGGCTCCGTCGGTACCAACGATACCCATATGTGATGACTAGATTCCTGCTGTTCCTGGAGATGGTCATTTTCTAAAGTCATTAACGCATATATGTGGCAGTTTATGCACACTGTGGTCACATAAAATATCGAGTGGCGTAAATGTACATGCTTTGTCATGAAGGTGTTTATGTTTATTTAAGACTTCTGTCTGGGTGGAGAGCAAACACTGTTCACAACTATGCACGTTGATTATAAAGTGTTTTAATGCACGTGCGTACTGGGCAACCTTGAAAAAGCAAAAGTGTGTGTTGTCAAGTCAATGCTGATTCCCAGCAACCCAGCCCCTGGATTTTCTAGGCAAGGTGGGACTGGAAGGAGATTGCCTGGTCTTCCTTCCACACAGTAAGTCTACAGCACCTGCTCTCCCATCCAAGTATGAGCCAGGCCCTATCCTGCTTAGTGCTCTTTGGTTTGGAGAAAACACCAAAGAAATGTGCAGAGCAATATTTAAACTCTGCGTTTGGTGTCTTATTTAAATGCTGGCAGTGGCCCTCTGTCTCCACTTCGCCACCACATTTAAATCAGATTTGAAAACGTATCTTTTTAATCATGCCTTTCAGCTTTCTCTCTGAGTGAAGCTGCTTGATCGGCAGTACCTTGTCACCCTACCTATTTGGTTTCCCTTATCTTTTCTTTCTCCTTTGCCTTTTTGATGTGCTTACTTTACTGTCACTAATTGGTGTTCCTCTTCTGTTATTAGTTTGTCTTTGTCTGTTTCATGCTTTTGTAAAGAGCAGTCTATTACGTTTTAATAAACCATAGACTATTTAAATAAAATCCAAATCTTCCATGTCAGAATCCGGTTACTGAATATCCAGTTTCAGTGCTGGCCACTGGCTCGTTCAGGATAGCAGTGATGTTCAGTCTGCAACCATCCAGCCTATCGGCATACTGGTCAGCACAGCTTTCCAGGATGTCCTAAGTTATGCAGATAGGTAGCTGGATGGTGGCACTGAAGATCAGCACTCTGGATAACTTCCTGCTCCATCCAAACACTGCCCACAGACCACACCAGCACTATCCGGATACTATCGCTGAATAGCCCTCTCATCGGAATGCTAACTGAATAAATCCTTTTCAATATCAGGACATCAATCTTTATTTAGCTGAACATTTTTATCTATCGTCTTCGTGACATTCATCTTTAAAAATGGCTTACATAGAGAATAAAAATAAAATAAATATGAAAGTGACCATTAGAGAAACATGAATCTCATGAATGGGATATAGCCACAGCTGGCAATAATTTATTTAGGAGAGCTAGAGAGGGTAGAAAACGAGGAGGAGTAGCCCAATATGTCAAAAGCAATATTAAAGTTGCTGAAATGGGGACATGGGGAAAAGAAGCGCTGTGGATTGTGTTGGAAAGAGGAGATGGCACTGTCATCCACACTGGTGTAGTCTATAGGCCTCCAACTCAAACGGAAGAAATGGATAGAAACTTGATCGTTAATATTGCAAATGTAGCAATGAAGGGAGAAGTGATCATATTGGGTGACTTTAATCTACCAGACTGGACTGGAGTATTCCTTCTGCAAATTTGAAAAGAAATAAAAAGATTGTGGATGCCTTCCAAGATGCACTGCTTAGACAAATGGTGATGGAACCAACCAGGGAAAGCTCAATGCTGAATTTAGTACTCACCAATGGAGATGGCGTGTTGAATATCTGGGTGGGAGCCCATGTGAGCAACAGCGATCATCACACGATGTGGTTTGAGGTAAAAGCTAAGGCAGAGTCCAATCACAGCAAGCTCAAAGTCCTAAAATTCAAAAACCCTGACGTCAGTAAAATGTGAAAGTACCTGAAGGAGAAGTTGGCAGGGTGGGAGGAGGTAAGGGAAGTAGAAATGCAGTGGGCTATTCTAGACGAGCCAATAAAGGGGCAACGGATATATATGTCAGGAAAATAAACAACAACAAAAGGAAAAGGAAACCTATATGGTTCATCAAAAATGTGGCTGCACAAATAAAGGCAAAAACCACAGTCGTCACAAAATTCAGAAGATCACAAAGAGAGGAACACAGAAAAGAATATAGAATAAAGCTAAAAGAGACAGAGAGAAATAAGTGTAGAGAATGCCTACATGGGGCACTGGGATCCTCTGAAAGGGTTAACAATATAGAGAATACACAGAATGAGAGCAGTCTTGGAATTCACGGCCTAGCTGGAGAGACACGTGGGAGAAGAGTCTAGGCTATATCCTCTTAGCAACAACATAGCAAATGTATATGTATATAGTTAACCCAGTTATCCAAGTTTGTACTCCTGTTCAATGTAAAACCTGACAGTTTGTCGTAATGGTCGTTTTGTTATGATGTAAACCGCGCTGATTCTAAATAGCGCGGTATATAAGAAACTGTAATAAATAAATAAATAAAATAAAATAAAACAGAAAACATCTCCCTGGCTGAAGGCTGTAACATCAAGGTCCTTGAACAGGAAGGCGTATATAAGTATCTCGGAGTGAAGGAAGGAATGACACTCAAGCAGAAATTACTGAGAGAAAATATCAGTAAAGAATACTACAGGGGATTAAAATCATTATTGAAAAGTTCTTTAACATCATGTAATAAGATACAAGCCATCTATTAGTTGGCAATTCCTGTACTTTCACACAGCTTTGTGGTTGTGGACTGGCTTCTTAGAGATCTTGAAAAAATGGATGTGCGAACACGAAAACTCCTCCATGCCCATGAAGTGATCTACAAGAATCAGTGTATGCCAAGACTGTACATCCCTAAAGCTGAAAGAGGACTAGAGATTGATTACACATACAAAACTACTATCATCAGCCTCCAGGCCTACTTAACTGCATCCTCTGATCCAAATATGCAAAAAGTGCTGAAATATGAGAGTAAACATCCAGAATCTGTCTTCATCATTAAACTTAGACAAGCATTCTGACGACTAGAAGGAATGAGTGAGAATCCACAAGCATGCCCAGGGAAGGCAGTAACAGAATTTGCAAAACAAGAGAATAAACTCTTCAAGGAATTAGATCAACAAACAAGGAAAAACAAGTGGCAGATGCACAAATACAGTAGGAAATACAGAGTGGTACTCCAGGAACCCTTTGTTGATCAAGAACGGACACATGTATGGTTAAGGAGGGGTGAACTGAAACCGAAGGATGAGAGGTTGATAGCTGCAGCCCAGGACAGTGGCTTACACACGAAATAGTTTACAGTGAACATTGAAAAAACTAGCAACACAGACATATGTCCATTCTGTAAGAAAGACCTGGAAATGGTGACTCACCTCATACTGTAGCTGGCTGTGAAGTTCTGATGGCAGAAAGTATCTATACAGAAAGACATAATAAAGTAGCGCGTCTCATCCATTGGAAACTCTGTAAGGACTACAACGTCGCTGTGCCCGAAAAGCACTGGGATCATGACCCTAACAGAATTACAGAGAATGAGGAGGTTATGATCACCTGGGATACTCCCATTATGACCGATTAAAAAGTTGGATGCCAGGAAGCCAAATATAGTGGGTTAAGGAGAAAAACAACAGAGCGGCATTGATAATAGAGGTGTCACTTCCAAGCGACTACTCTGTGAATTGTGTGGAGAGACAGAAGATCCTGAAATATCAGGAAATGCAATCAGAGACCAAGAAAATGTGGCAGAAAGATACAGAAATATTTCCCATCATGTTGGTTGTCACAGTTTGATAAAGAAGAATTTCCAAGTCCATCTTGACAAACTACCCTTGCATGTTACATCTTACAAACTCCAGCTGGAGGCTCTCTTTGGCATGATGCAAGTAGTTTGCTGAGACTTGGCAGTAAATTTGAGAGACTGAGATCATACTCCCCATGCCCTGGCTTAGAAATGAGGTTCACGGCTGCCATAGTATGTGCAAAACTAACCCATTTGGAGAAACTGCCCCCCCCCCAATAATATCACTACAACATCACTGTGCCCAAAAGCACTGGGATCATGATCCTAAGAGAATTACAGAGTATGAGGAGGTTATGACCACCTGGGATACTCCCATTACAACCGATAAAAAGCTGGATGCGAGAAAGCTGGATATGGTGGTAAAGAAGAAAAACATCAGAACGGTATCTTGACAAGCTTCATATACATGTTACATCTTACAAACTCCAACAAGAGGCTCTCTTGGGCATGATGCAAGTACTACACCAAGTCTTAGCAGTAAATTTCAGAGATTGAGATCATACTCCCTATACCCTGGCTTAGAAGTGAGATTCATGAATGTCATGGTATGCGCAAACTAATCCATTTGGAGAAACTGCCCCTAGACAACAATCTTCTGAGAGATAGCTGGGCTGGGCAGAGAGAGATACAGATTACTGTGAAGACAGAATGTTTTTACTTCCAGAAATGCTTTTTAGAATTATGGCTAGAGATGACCAAGGTGTCTGTGTCCAGTTTGACCTATAACAGCAAGGCTTGACCTGTAACATGTAGTTGTAAACTATAGATATGATTTTAGCGAAATGCAATGAAAAGTTTGACACAGAGTGATAAGATGAAATTGTATAATGTGGCAGGATTTTTCCTAATAAAATGAAGTGTTGCAAGAGATGGGGGAAAAGCATTGCAGACTAGTTTGTGGAGTTTGCAATTCCATCCTGAAGTGCTTCAGTTATTGGTAAGATACAAGTCCATGTGTGTGTGTTTTTTTTTCTTTCTTCCTTGCCCTGAGTGAAGGGATCAGAGCCAAGAGCCGAGGAGGATTAGTGCCCAGTCAGGATAGAGCATGCAAGCAATAAGGATAGCAAAAGCAAAGACAGAAGAAAAAATTGCTAAAGATGTGAAGTGTGAAGACAAAATGTTTTTCAAGTACATTCAGGAGAAGAGGAAGATCAGAGGCAAAATTGCAAGATTCAAAAGTGCCGAGGACAGATTTGTGGATAATGACATCGAAAAAGCAAAAATACTTAACTGCTAAACAAATACTTCTGTTCTGTGTTCACTAAAGAAAATTCTGGAGAGGGACCATATATGATTGACAAATATACAAATGGGAATGGAGTAGATACCATACCATTCACAGAAGAAACTGAAAGTGGCCAAGACAATGGGATCGGATGGGATATATCCCAGGATACTGAAAGAGCTCAGAGAGGTTCTGGCAGTGCCTTTAAAGGATGTTTTTAATAGACCCTTAGAGATAGGAGAGGTTCCGCAGGACTGGAGAAGGGCTGATGTGGTACCTCTTCACAAAAGTGACAATAGGGAAGAGGTGACAAACTAGAGGCCAGTAAGCCTTACCTCTGTGGTGGGAAAAGTAATGGAGGTACTCTTGAAAGAAATAATAGTAGACTTTCTAGAAACCAATGGATTGCATGATCTGAGGCAACATGGTTTTATCAAAGAATGATCATGCCAAATAAATCTGATTGAGTGACTGGGCCACCAGAGAACTAGATCAAGAGCATGCAATGGAAGTGATCTACCTAGATTTCAGCCAAACCTTTGATTCTGTTCCTCGCAGGAGGCTTATCAATAAACTGAGCAGCCTGGGGATAGGTCCCAAAATGGTGAACTGGATCAGAAATTGGTTGAATGACAGACAATGGAAAATGACAGATGATGGAAACGCAGCTCATTCAGAAGAAAGTGTACGTACCAAGGAGGGGTGTTTAAAAATATTTTCTTGGAAGCACAGACCAGCTATATTCCATGCTTTAAGAAAGGTGGAAGGAAGTTCAAGAAACTGCAAACATGGTTTAAAGGTGAAGTCAGAGAGTCTGTTGTAGCCAAAATAACATCTTTCAGGAAATGGAAAAAGGAGCCAAATGATGAAAATTAGAAACAACATAAGCACTGGCAAGTTAGAGGCAAGGCATTGATAAGGCAGGAAAATAGAGAATTTGAGAAAAAGCTTGCAGAGGGGAAGTCATTTTGGACCTAGTCCTTAGTGGAACACAAGATCTGGTGTAAGAGATAAGTGTGTTGGGGCCATTTGGCAATAATGAACATAGCATGATCATGTTTGATTTCATAAATGAAGGAAGGACTGTAAGGAAATCCACAGTACTATCTTTTAACTTTCAAAAGGGAGACTATGATAAAATGAGGAAAAGAAAAAACTAAAAGGAACAGTTGCAAAGGTTAAAGATTTACATCAAGCTTGGGTGTTGTTTAAAAATACTATCTTGGAAGCCTAGACCAGCTGTATTCCACGCTTTAAGAAAAGTTGAAGGAAGTCCAAAAAACTGCCAGCATGGTTTAAAGGTGAGGTCAGAGAGGCTGTTGTTGCCAAACAAGCATCTTTCAGGAAATGAAAAATGGAGCGAAATGATGAAAACTGGAAACAACATAAGCACTGGAAAGTTAGATGCAAGGCACTGACAAGACAAGCAAAGAAAGAATTTGAGAAGAAGCTTGCTGTGGAAGCAAAAACACATAATAAAGACTTTTTAAAGTACATTCGTAGCAAAAAATCTATGAGAGAGTCAGTTGATAGAGGGGAACAAAGAGGGAACAAGGCCATAGCGGAGAGAATAAATGAATTCTTTGCTCTGGTCTTTACTGAGGAAGATGTAGGAATGTTACCCATGACTCCAATGGTATTTGAAGGAGATGCTGCGGAAGTATTGAAAGAAATATCGATACAAAGGGAAGATGTATTACAACTATTTGATAAACTGAAGAGTATCAAATCATCTGGACCAGATGGTATACATCCAAGGGTGTTGAAAGAACTGAAATATGAGATTGCAGACCTACTATTAGTAATCTGTGAACTATCATTAAAATCATATGTAATACCTGAAGATTGGAGGATGGCCAATGTAACGTCAATTTTAAAAAAGGTTCCAGGGGTGATCCGGGAAACTAAAGACCAGTGAGCCTGACATCAGTACCGGGAAAAATGGTAGAAAACCATCATAAAGAACAAAATTACTGAACATGTAGATAGTCATGGCTTAATGGGAGACTGCCAACATTTCTTTAGCCAAGGAAGGTCTTGTCTTACTAATCTGTTATGTTATTTTGAAGGTGTGAATAAATAGGTAGACAAAGGTGAGTCAGTGGATAAAGTGTATCTGGACTTTCAGAAAGCCTTTGACAAGGTCCCTTATGAGAGATTTCTGGCAAAATTAAAAAGTCATGAGATAGGAGGCAGTGTACTATTGTGGATCAGGAACTGGTTAAAAGATAGAAAGGAGAGGGTAGGGCTAAATGGCCAATTTTCCCAATGGAGAAAGGTGAATAGTGGAGTACCCCAGGGATCTGTGCTGAGTCTGCTGCTTTTTAAAATATTCATAAATGACCTGGAAATGTGAATAATGAGTGAGGTTATCAAATTTGCAAATGACACAAAACTATTTAAAGTTGTTAAAACCTATGAGGATTGTGGAAAATTGCAAGAGGATTTTGATAAATTGGAAGACTGGGCATCCAAATGGCAGATGAAATTTAATGTCGACAAGTGCAAAGTTATGCACTTAGGAAAGAACAACCCAAACTATGGTTACATGATGCAAGGTTCCACATTAAGAACTACCACCAACGAAAATGATTTAGGCGTCATCGTCTATAACATTTTAAAACTCTCCATCCAGTGTGCAGCAGTGGCCAAGAGAGAGCAAATAGAATGCTAGGTATCATAAGGAAAGGAATGGAGAATAAAACAAAGGATATTATAATGCCTCTGTATCATTCCATGGTGCAACCGTACCTTGAATATTGTGTGCAGTTCTAGTCACCGTATCTTAAAAAGGATATAGCGTTATTAGAAAAGGTACAGAGAAGAGCCATCAAAATGGTAAAGGGGATGGAAGGATACCCCTACGAAGAGAGGCTAAAAAGGTTAAGGCTCTTCAACCTTAAAAAGAGCCGGCTGAGGGGAGATATGATAGAGGTCTATAAATTAATGAATGGAGTGGAACAGGTAAACGTAGATTGATTGTTTACACCATTAAAATATAGAAAGACTAGGGGGTATGCAATGAAGCTATAGGATAACCTATTTATTACTAATAAGAGAAGTCAACCTCCTGCCCATCCTCAACATACCCGTAAATTTAAACAATTCAATGCAGCCAACTTTCTAGAACAAACAATCCCTTCTCTTGACCTACTAAATAGTATGAGACTGAACCAAGAGTCCCACATCTCTAAATGGAACGAAATCCTATCTGCAGCCTCTCTACTCTCACCTAAACAATTTCCTCAAAAGCACCGCAAAAGAGCCCCCTGGTTCTCCACAAAACTAAGAACCCTCAAAAGGGAGCTTAGACGTCTTGAACGTATATGGAGATGCTCTCATGACCCTAATACACACATTGCTTACAAAATTAAACTCCAAACCTTCTGCTCTGAAACCCTCAACCAAAAACGAGAATATAATGAAAACATGATCCAACGGTCACTTAATAAACCTAGAGAGCTTTTCTCCATTGCCAAATCCTTAATAAATGAACCCTCACAGCAGGACCAGCCACCAAAAATATCTGCACAATCTATAGCTAACCACCTGATCTCTAAATTCCCCCCCGCCCTCATCATCCAATATCCCCCAACCTATTGCTGACTACTGCACTCATCCACATGAACCAACCCCCTTAAATTTATGGAATGAATTTGATCCCCTTACACTGGATGACGTATCTAATGTTATAAAAGATTTAAATGCCTCAACCTCTGCCCTTGACCCTTGCCCTGTCCCTTGGATCAAATCCACCAGAAGTTCTCTCAGCCCCTACATCCTGTATATTGTACAAACCTCCCTCCAGAGTGGATCTGTACCAGCCCCACTTGTGTGCCACTATCCGTCCAATCTAAAAAGGAACAAAACTTGACCCCACTTCCCCCACCTCCTACAGACCCATTTCTAGCATCCCTTTCTTAGCAAAGATAACCGAGAAGCTAGTTCAAACCCAACTTCAGAACTATATTGATGATCACTCTCCTCTAGATTTATTCCAACATGGTTTCAGAATGAACCATGGAGTTGAAACCCTTCTTACCTCTCTACTAGATTCCTTATACCTGCACACCCAGAATCCTACCCAAGGATGCCTACTCATTTTCCTTGACTTATCCGCTGCTTTTGACTCCCTTCCTCACCATCAACTCCTAAGCAGACTCCACGAAATAGGACTGAGAGGCACAACCCTAAACTGGTTCCAATCCTACTTAGATGACAGAACCCAACAGGTCCGTATTGGAAATGATACCTCCCTTCCATTTACCCTAAAACAAGGTGTCCCCCAAGGATCTAGTCTATCTGCTCTTCTATTCAATATTTTCCTTCAACCTGTCTGCAAGATCTTTCAAAGCTATGGCATTCAGTACCAATTATATGCGAATGACATGATGTGCTTCACCCCATTTAACCTTACTAACCCTAACTTTACTAAACTAAGTGAATGCCTAATCAGCCTAAAATCTTGGCTCTCCCAGCACAACCTCCTAATTAATCAATCCAAAACTGAGGTTCTTCAGGTATATTCCAATACCTCATACACCCCACCTCCAACCATTACTATTGGTGATCTCACACTCACTATAAAAAAACAAGTGAAATATCTTGGTATTATCCTTGATCAGAACCTCTCCCTCACTGAGCAAATAAATAGAACCACCAATACAATATACGCAAAGCTACGTACCCTCCGGAACCTCAACCTCTTTTAAGCCCTGACTCTTTTCGTTCTGTCTGTCAGGCCCTCACAATCCCTTCTCTTGATTATTGTAACCTCATCTATCATGGCCTTCCCAAGAACACTATTCAACCACTCCAACTAGCCCAGAACATGATAGCGCGGCTCATAACCAACAACCCCAGACGATCACACATCACACCAGTTCTATATGATCTCCACTGGCTCCCCATTCAATACAGAGTTAAATTCAAAGTGCTTACCCTTACACATAAAATCATCTCCAGTGAGTCAGCTCCATGCCTCTCCCCACTCCTTCCCTTCCCCAATAACACAAGAACACGCCGCTCCATTACCAAAAACCAACTGACCATCCCATCAACTAAAAGACATTCCAAACAATCTCCCTCTATGCTCCGTCTTTATGGAATACCCTTCCTCAAGAGCTGCGAAACTGTCCAAACCACTCTGAGTTCCGAAAGCAGTTAAAAACTCATCTTTTCCTCGAACATTTTTCCCTACCACCTTAGTACCTAACCTTTTACATCCTCTTCCCGCCCCTGCTCTCTCAAAAATCTATTATGCAGCCATGTGATATCTCTGTATATACCTTTGTAAATAGTTGTTCATTGTTCATTTAATTAGATTATATTGTTTACCTATATATCCCTGTTAACTTGTTCTATGTAAACAGTTGAAACATACTGCCACAAAATGTTTTATGTAAACCGTCTTGATTTGTAGAAAGACGGTATATAAAAAAGGTTAAATAAATAAAATAAATAAATATTTTTCACTCAACATGTAATCAAACTCTGGAATTTGCTACCGCAGGATGTAGTAAAAGCTGTTAGTGTAGCCAAGTTTAAAAATGGTTTGGACAAGTTCCTGGAGGAAAGGTCCATAAACTATTATGAAAGTTAACCCAGAATATCCACTGCTTGCCCCAATACAAGCATTGTGGAACCTGTGTCTTTTGGAGAAAGTGCTAGGTACTTGTGACCTAGATTGGCCACTGTTGGAAACAGGATACTAGGCTTGATGGACCTTGGTCTGACCCAGTATGGCATATCTTATGTTCTGATGGTAGTGACGTCAGCGAGGGATGTCTACCCTAATACCTGCAGACACTTAGCACTGCTCACAGCCACGATGTCACCTTTTGAAGGTGTGGTCTCCAGAATTGTACACAATACTCCAAATGAGGTCTTACCAGAGACTTATACAGAGACACTATCACCTCCTTTTTTCTGCTGGCCATTCCTCTCACTATGCACCCAAACATCTCTCTGGCTTTCACTGTCACCATTTCTACCTGTTTCGCTAGTTTATTGTACTCTCTGATGAGCAGAGACCATCTTGTGTCTGTGCAGCACTGCGTACACCTTGTAGCGCTATACAAATTTCAGTAGTAGTAGTAGTAATATCGTCAGACACAATCATGCCCAGGTCCCACTCTTCTTTTGTCGACAGAAGTACTTCACCCTCTACACTGCACCATTCCCTTGGATTGTTGCAGCCCAAATGCATGACCCTGCATTTTTGAGCATTAAATCTGAGCTGCCAAATTCTAGACCATTCTTTAAGTTCAGCTAGATCCCTCTTCATGTTATTTACTCCTTCCTGGGTGTCTACTTTATTGCAGATTATGATATAATCCATAAACTGGCAAACTTTACTCAAAAGTCTTTCCACAATATCACTAACAAAAATGTTAAAAAGAATCAGATCAAGGACAAATCCCTGCGGCACATCACTGGTAACTTCCTTCACTCAGAGTGAGCTCCATTTACTTGTATCCTTTGTTGCCTTTCACTCAACCAATTTCTAACCCAATAAGTAACTCTAGGGTGCTCAGTTTGTTTATAAGTCGAGTGTGCGGAATGGTGTCAAAGGCTTTACTGAAATCCAAATACATCACATCTAGGTCTCTCCTTCGGTCCATTTCCCTGATCACCCAGTCAAAGAAATCAATGAGATTTGTCAAACAAGTCCTGCCTCTGGTAAACCCATGCTGCCTTGGATCCTGCAATCCATTGGATGCCTGTTACCTTTTTTTTTAGCAGCATTTCCAATAATTTACTCAACACAGAAGTTAGACTAACTGGCCTGTTGTTTTCAACCCATCCTTACTTCCGCTTTTGTGTAAAGGGTCCACATGTGCCTTTCTCCAGTCCTCTGGCACCACTCCTGACTCCAAAGAAGCATTGAAAAGGTCTGTCAGTAAAGTCGCTAGAACGCCCCCAAGTTCCTTCAGTATTCTCGGATATATCCCATCCGGTCCCATCGCTTTATCTTTTTTTAGTTTAGTTAGTTCCTCATGAACAGTCTTCTGAAAGTCATTTGAGTTCCCCATCACTTCTTTTCTTATTTGTGGGTGTTTCCTGAGGTCCTGGTCCTGGCCCTTCATCTGTGAACACAGAACAGAGATATTTGTTAAGCAATTTTGCTTTTTTTCATCAGCTTCTACATATTCCTCCCTTGCACCCTTGAGTCTGACAATATCACTTTTGCTCTTCCTACTCCCACTAACATATCTGAAAAATGTCTTCTCCTCCCATTTTATTGCATTGGCTATTTCTTCTTCTTTTTGTATCTTTGCTTTCCTGACTACTTTGCAAGCTTCTCTAAGTTTTTCCAAATATAGATGCCTGTCTTACTCTCTCTATGATCTCCTGTATTTCCTGAAGGCCTCCCTCGTTTTCTTCACTTTTTCAGCTACTTATTTTGTAAACCATAGCAATCTCCTTTTCCTTTCACATTTATTTACCTTTCTAAAAATATATATATATTCCCTTTCCGTTTTGCCCACTGTGTTTCTACATCCCTCAGCTGTTCCCATCCCACTAACGACTCCTTGAGGTATTGTCCCATCTTGGGACAAAGTTAGTTTTCTTAAAATTTAAGACCATCGCTTTTGAATGGATTTTATCCTAATACGGAACCACACCATCTGGTGATCATTGGATGTGAGATGATCTCCCACTATAACAGGGTTATGTTACCAGTTGCCTAAATAGTTCTCCCTGTACAGAATCCAGGATCTTCTACTGCTATTAATCATTTATAGATCTCCTTACTTCTAGATGACACCACAGCAGGGATATGCCAATCCATATCTGACATATTGATATCATCTATCAGTAGCACTTCTCCTTTCATGGCTATGCTACATATGTCTTCTATTAAATCTCCATCCACTTCTTCTCCCTGTGAGGGAGGTCTGTATATCACTCCAATGGAAATGGATTTCACTTTCCCTCTTTCTAGTTTAACCCATAGTGCCTCCTCTCTCCCTTTTAAGCCCTGTAATTCCATAGCTTTAATATTTTTACATATAGTTCCACTCCTCCTCCCCTGTTCTTCCCCCAGTATAACTACACCCAAGTCACGGTTGTTCGTGAGCCATGTCTCTGTAACCACCACTAAATCCAAGTCAGCCTCTTCCATTAAAGTCTCAACATCTGGGATCTTATTTACCATGCTACCTGCATTTATACACACCGCTTTCCAGATGTTGCCCCTTTTACCCATTTCTATAGAGGTATTTAATGTTTCACTTACCTGGGGGCTTTCACTTATCTGGGGGTTTTCTTCATCCAGCCCCAACAAATCTAGTTTAAAGCCCTCTTCAGTAGGTTAGGCAGTCTGCTGTTGAAGACATTTCGATGCTTCTTGGACAGATGAACGCAATCTCTGCTGTGCAGCCCTTGGAACATCATCCCATGGTCTAGGAAACCAAAATGCTCTCGATGACTGCAGCCATGCATTCTTCTCCAGGATGCAAGCTTCTCTGCCTCGGCCTTTACCCTCAACAGGAAAGATTAAAGAAAACACCACCTGTGCACTTATCTGCTTCATTCTCTGTCCCAGAGCCATGAACTCACTTTTGATACACTCAGCGGGATACTTAGCAGTATCATTTGTGCGTATCTAGATGAGCAACATTGGATAATAGTCAGTAGGCTTGATGAATCTCAGTAAACTCTCCATAACATCTCGGATTTTGGCATCTGATGACAGCATACCTCTCTGGATATAATGTCTTTCTTGTTGGCAGATGGATGCTTCAGTACCCCTCAGAAGAGAGTCACCAACCATCACCAACCTTTGCTTCCTTGTGGTTACTGATTCTGCAACTTTGGGGTGCTTGAGCTCTAGTTCTTCCCTTTCCTGAGATGCTTTGACCACCTCCACTTTCAGGGCTGCATACTGGTTCTTCAGTTCAAGGGCTGGTGGAGTTGGAATGTTGATTCTGCAGACTCTGGTGGCTCATGTCTAACTTTCTTCATTCTGTAGCCTCCCATCTTCACCTCTGATGGAGAGCTTGGATGTTTCAAGAAGCATCTCATGAATGAACTTCTCATTGTCTCAAATGCTTCTCAGCCTCACCACCTCTTTGCTGAGCTCCTTCACTTTTTTCCTGAGAGTTTCAGCATGCAGGCATCTTGCACATGGAACCGGTCTTTCAACAGCCATTGGGATCTCTGTCTGGACAGAGGCAGAAGCTGTAACGGGGGCAACAACTTTGGCAATATGATTTTTCCCAGCCATTGTTCAGTTGATGGAGCTATGGTTCCTGTTGAAGTAAAGGAGAGAGAGCTGCCAATGTTCCTACCTGTAGCTCAGCTGTCCTTTAAGAAAAAAAGCAGTTAACCTTTTTTAAGTGTGTTCTAACAGCACTATTCTAGGTCCCCCGTGTGAAAAGAATTAGCTTGGGAGACACAGTGCTGTGGTGCTCAAACATGGAGAGCAGAGAGTGAGGAGCAGGCACTGCACGGGACAACTTCCGACAATTGCCAGGACCCTATAAGAGCAGGGTTTTGCAAGGCATGCGGCATTTGGCATGCTCAAAGGGGCATGCCATAAGGGGTTTATTAAGCTCCTTGTGTGCCCCTTTGGTGCACTGAAGTTGTACCAGGGCATCTAATGTATTTGAGATTCGGCTTGTGGTGCTCATGGGAAAACAGAAAAAGAAGCCAGATGCTGCATCTGGAGTCGTGTGTGGCCCGATGGACAAACATCTTCTCCCCAAGGAGGAAGGACTCCTGGTTCTGGTACTGTTTCCTTATTATCTTCTCAGTTGGAAGTGTCTTTAAGCTCCCCAGACCACACCTCACCTCTCTACTCAACAATGTTTACACCACCTGTAGCTACCACTAGTGGACTACCTATACAACAGAGAACTCCTCAGTCATCTATGTGGAGTATAAGCCCGTATTCTGGCCCCCACCCCCAGGAGTGGAAGAGGGAGGGGACATGGATTCTCAGGTTTCTATATCAGATGTGTGGAAAGTTGTTACATGTACTGAGAGAACTTTTGTGTCTACAGTCTCCCATCTGTGCCACTTTACACAAGAAACGGTGGCACAAATGGGTGCGGTGGAAGAATGGGTGGAAATTCTTTCTAAGTCAGTTTCTAAAACTGAATCACAGTTTGCCTCCCTTCAGTCTGTAATGTCCTCCAATGCTAAGGATAGTTTGTTATGGCATCGCAGGATGGACTCATTTGATAATATGCTTAAGGTAAAAAATGTTAGATTTCTAAATTTTCCTTGTCATAGATTGTTGGCTGGAGAAATATTACTTCGCAAATACTTTAAAGAAGTGTTATGTTTACCTAATGCTGATTCAATTGTACTTGTCTAAATGGTTTTACCTTACTGAAGGTCGGTTGTCTGAGGAACCTTCAGGAGGTTTTGATGCCTACTGATATTAGTCTTACTCAGTTTCTGGAGGAGTCTTAAGACAACATACCCTCCAGGTCTACTTTAATGGTGTTTTTTTATTTCTGAACAGGACAAAGCATCAGTTATGAGGAGTTACTGTAAAGCTAAGGATGTTGCCTTTTGTGGGGTTAAGGTTATGTTATTTCCGGATGTCTCCAGGGCCACCCAGTTAAGGAGGAGGGCTTTCTTGACTCTCAAATCTAGGGTGTTGGCCCTGGGGACTTCTTTTTTTCTCTGTTATTCATGCAAATGCCTTATCTCACCACAAGGGAATAAGTATGTGTTTCTTGACCCTTTGCATTTGGAGGCATTAGTAGCAGAAAAGGAGGGGCCAGCTTCTGTGGAGCGAATTAGGTGCTATATTGGAATGGGCAAAAGTAGAGAGTTTATCACTTTACAGCCTTGATTATACGCTCCTTGTAAACAGCAGCATGTAAATACACTCTGTGAATATTGTCATGGGGTAGACAGCACAAAAAGTGAAATACTAAAGGCTAGTGCAGAGAATGAGCTTAATTACCAGGAGAGAGATAGCACTAAGCCTGAAACACTAAGAAACAATACACAGGAGAAGCTCACTTGTCAGAAGCCAGATAGCATTGAGCCTGAGATAGTAAGGGACAGTGTGGGGGAAGGGCTTACCTGGCAGGAATTATACAGCACAGACCCTGAAACATTAGGAGATAAAATGGAGGAAGAGCTTACCTTGCAGCCTCAGGCGCAAGTGAGGCATTCACAGGGCAGAGAGGCAGGAAGGAAGAAAGCAAACATTCCACAGGGTTGGTGTGGCGCAGGAAGAGTTGAGAGGGCTAATCAGATCCACCTGAACTCAGACTCACGTTCCACGTCAGGGGAGTTGAGAGATAAAAGCAGGCAGAAAATCTCACAGAGGCAGAGCAGGCATGGGAGGCAGTTGAAGGAGCATTGGCAGCTGGAGTCTGAAGCAGGACTGGAGCCAAGGGTAGAATGCCAGGAGGGAAGGAAAAATCCCAAGCAAGTGCTGATAGACACTTTACCGTGGAGAGCCAGGACTGAGGAAAGACCGGCTGGCCAATCCAAAAAGGGTAAAGAAAACTGCAGCAGGGTCTTCCCAGCCAGAGTGGTCCTCCTACCAAGGCAAGCTGCTCAATCAACAGGAGGCAAAAGTCACATACAGGGAAGCACCCAGGAAACAGGAAGTAAGTTGCCATCAGTCAAGCAACGTAACCAGCTTTCCCTCAGAGAACCAGGCTGCAGGACAGATAGAAAGTCTTGGCGAGAAGCAGAGGGATTGGAGCTTAGCTTGGGCAGAAGAAAAGATAAGTACCCAGTTTTTACTAAAGAGAGGAAAAGGAATCCCAGAGTTGGAGACCAGGCATATTGCCAAGGGGACTCCTATCTGTACAAGCCGTGGAGAGAGATCTCCCACACCTCTCCTGATATCTGGGACTTACGAGGGCAGCTCCCACCAGTAACAGATGAGGTTTATCCAGGGCAAGATACGGAAGGCAGCCTCCTAGGGGCTCAGTGTCCTTATACTGGAACAGGACCCAGCCCCATGCAATGGGAGAGCCATAGCATTGAGAGTATCCCTGAAGCCATGGAGTATGAGGAGTATATGCCTGAGGAGGCTAAGAGTCTTTATTGAAGTCAAGCAAGAAGTAGTATTTTGTACACAGTGAAAATACTGAACTATATTGCTGAAAGATATTGTGCACAGTGAAATACTGGACTGTATTGCTGAGGATAATTGTGCACAGGAAAATACTGGACTGTATCACTGAGAGATATTGTGCACCGTGTAAATACTGGACTGTATTGCTGAGAGAAAACAGTATTATCCTTTCTGGTTTTAAAACCCCTTTTTACCTGGTGAATTCAACCGTTTCATTTATGTTGTCCCGCATGCTGTAACATCCTAAAGGGAAGGGGAATAAAACCCATCTTTTCATTTGGACCACAACTACAGAGTCCTTATTTCTTCCACAACACAATGCTACCCGGCTCTAGGCAGCCGCCTAGGACCGGCAAGTAGTCACAATATATGTATATAAGCTTTGTAAATAGTTACCCCAGCGATGTCCAAGTTATAGTACCTGTTTCTCTGTAAATACAGCGCATCTCAGTCTGCAGTGTATAATCTACTGTTGTATGTAAACCACACTGATATTAAATAGCGCGGTATAGAAGAAACACTAAATAAATAAATAATACATATGGCTTAATTGTTTTCCTTTGATTGAGTTGACCGCTTCCTCCCCCAGATGTGGGCTATATTGTATGTTTCTGTTTCTGGAATGTTTCATAACTTGTTTCTTTCGTTTTTTTATTGTACAAGTTTCTAGTTTACTTATTCTGTAACATATATTGAAATTCTAATAAAACAAAAAAGTATTAGCTTTTAAAACTGAAAACCAAAACCCCTTTAAGAGCATTCAGACAGAGATCTTATATTTAAAAGCCACACAGAATTACCTTGCTTGCAATGGAGTCCCTATTAGGAATATCATCCTCCCATCCTTTACTCAGCACGCTCATCATTCTCCACCCCACTCTCACTTCCCCCCAACTGCAACCCATCCAGAATATCAACCTAAACTACAGTCATATGTTTTTCAATTCAAGCACTATTATCTCTTTGCTCTTTCAAGAGTCCACTTCCTTCTTGGTTTGCTTCTTCTTTTTATGCTTGATAACCTTCTCGACATATTGCCTCTTTAGCCTCTTCTCCAATGCTGACGTCAGAGCATTCTGTACATAGTTAATTGTTCTATGTAACTACTATGTACAATGCTGTCACCTACAGACTATGGTCAAAACCTTGAACATTATCCTGTATGTTATTACGAGCCAATGTTAAATGCCACAAATAGGGAGTGATATGCTATTATGTTCTTGCATACCAATCAAGCAGTAACATTTTGAATCACTTGCAAGACCCTCTGCCTCTTCATCCCTCCTGTCTGCCCCCTCCTACACAAACATCCATCCCACTGTCCATGCTCCTGTATTTTTCTCCCCTTCCCTTACATGCCCATTATGCCTTCTTTCATCTATCCCTTTCCTCAGCTGAACCTGTCCCTCCACTGCTGCTTCTCTGTACTTTTGGACTGGTGATTCTATGACGCATGACAGCAGCAGCCAGCCTATGGTATTAACAGACAAATGAGCTGCTCCTGCCAGAGCAAACACTGAGAGGGAGGAAGACCAGGCCCCTTTCACTTCCTGTTCCCAACTACGCTTGCATGTGTCTTTGCCTTTTCTGTTTCTGTTGGATGGATCCCACCTGCCCTTGTCCCTAATGGCTTTTTCCTGGGCAAGCAGCCAGAACTTCTTTCAGGAGAAACCATCAACTCAGCTGTAGTCAGTGCCGGTTGACTCCCTGTCTGGCTGAGGAGGTTTGGTGTTGGAGCTAGGGAGCTACGGCTGTAGAGACAGTACTTGGATAGTGCGGAAGCAATCGTGATAGAAGAGTGCTGGAGTGGACATGGGGGTGATAGTGTGTATCAGTCATGGTGAAGGACCTTTAGTCTTTGTTTATTGCCACTTCCAAAATGTATTAGTGCTTATTTTCTACCTGTTTAGCTACCTTGAGATCGTCAGACACAATCACGTCCAGATCCCATTCTTTTTTCGTGGACAGAAGTATGTCAACCCCTATACTGTACCGCTCCCTTGGATTGTTGCAGCCCAAATGCATGACCCTATATTTTTTAGCAATAAATATCAGCTACCAAATTCTTGACCATTCTTCAAGCTCAGCTTCTAACCTGTTGCCACCAAGAGGCTTCCTGAGGAAACCAATGCCCATGCACAAACTGACCTAGATAGTGGACTCCCCAGCCCAGAAGGCTGGCATCCATGGTGACCATCCCCCAACCCAGCACCTCCAGAGGCATCCTGTCCATCAGGGGGTGAGCTTATAGCCACCAGGCCAATTCCCCCTCAATTCTCTTGTCTTCTTCATTTGAAGGCAGCCTTTGATACTGTTATTCCTTCCATCTTGGTACAGTGTCTTGTGGTTTTAGCTTAGATCTCTTCTTATCTTACTGGTCGTGGGCAGAGGGTGTTTTTTCAAGGCAAATTTTCTAGGTGGCAAAATTTAGTAAAGAGGGTTCCACATGACTCCTCATTGTCTTCAAACTTATTTAAACATGTATTTTGCACCTCTTTTCATGCTGTTGCAGAACTTCGACTGCACTTTTGATTTTATGCTGATGATATTTTGATCTTTGAAAAATTTCCCATTACTGCCAATTTGTCTTCTTTACTGCCTCCCGTCATTTCCTAGAGGTGCTGGAATGGTTGGAAGGTAATGGGTTAATGGTTAATTTAGTTAACACTAAGACCCTGATTGTTGGAACTGATCTTACTTTCCCTTTTTGTTCTGTGGGTGGGAATGTGGTTCCCATTAAGAATAACTTGTTGTCATTTTTGATGTTATAATGTAGTAATGTTGTTTATAATGTAAACTGCCTTGATCACATGATAGAGCGGTATAAAAGACACACAAATAAATAAATGAAGTTTGTTGCATGGGTGTTTTGCTCAATAAAGTTCTTTTCATTAAGCCCTAAGCTCAAAGAGCTGTACGAGGGATGTACTTCAAGCTGCGCGTGGTTTACCTCAGCCCTTCAGATTTTCAGATGGTGGTGCAGACATTATTTCTGTACCACTTGATTATTGTAATATGTTGTTGCTCAGATTACCTGAACATGTACTTGCGGCTACTGCAGAATTCAGCCACCACTGTAGAGCTTCATAGGTATCATACTACTCCAACCTTCATGATGCTCCATTGGCTACTGGTGGCTTCTACGGTCAAGTTCAAATGCATGACTCTACTCTATAAGATCTTATGCTCTCTTATTTCCACTGAATTATCCTCTTTCTTGTCACTGTATTTTCCCAGAAGTGTTTGACGTTCTATGTCCCGAGAATTGCTTTGTGTCTCCCCTGTGGCTGAATTGCATAAAGAATCAACTTGTCAGCGCGCTCAATCAGAATGTTCTGGAATTCGTTGCCTCAGATCATGTGTGATCTAGTCTGTTATATGACATTTCATAAGAGACTCAAAGCTTATTTTTTTCAAAAAGCTTTTTTTTGTGAATTTGGGCTTTGTTTAGTGATTTGTATGATCCATATCTTTGAAGTTTTTTATGTAAATTGCTATTGCTACCGCTAAGAAGGTTTTCTAAATGCCACAAACAAATAAAATAAGTGAAACTAGAGACCTCCAGTCCCTTGGAGGGGACCTGCCATACTGCACTGTGAGGGCTTAGTGACTCCCAAGGGAGCTCTTGCTGAGTCTCAGAAATGCTGGGACCCCTGAAAAGCTGATGCTTTTTAGGCATAGACCCATAGGAGAAATAGGCCAAGGAACTCTTTCCAACTCTAAACTAGCTGCATGCTCCCCACTGGGCACTACTTGAGGAACCCTTGGAATCTCTGGACCTAATCTCCAGGGAGCCTTCTCCAGATCCTCCCAAAAGAGCAACCAGCCCTCGAAGGGGAGCTTGCTCAACTGCAGCTTAGACATGATCGCTTCCTGAGCCAGAGCCATGACCGGGCTACCACAGTCTCAGCCATGGATTTAGAGGAGATCCTGATTAAGTCATATAGGACATCAGCCACAAAAGTCTCTTCAGACTGCAAATGTGCCATCTTTGGACTGACCAACAACTGCTGGATCCAGTATAAAAGTGCTCAGGCCACTACATCCACCCAAATCACTGCCTGAGTGCCCAAAGCTAAAGCCATGCATGCACTTTTGAGAAGGGCCTGTAGAGAACACAAAAAGGAGCACTGCTCGCAAACAAACTGAGAAACCACAAAAGCGAGCAGTAGTGGAAGCCACAGGCACTTTATTAGTTAGACAAACCCCAACGCGTTTCGGCTGTTGCCTTCATCAGGGGGTACTAGAGGACAGCAAAAACATAACATAAAAATAATAAAAACAATAAAAACAAGAAAATATATTAAATCAACAAATATGAACAAACATAATTATTAATTGATTCACAAAAGAAGTTTTTGTAAGGCTAAAACATATAGAAATATGTATATATATATATAAAAAATATATCTATATATAAGAACTATGTAGACAAGAGAACAGCAATACATAGTGATAAAAAATATATAAATATATAACATACTTACAAATGAAGTGCACAAAAGCAATACAGATAAGGCACACACCAATTGATTCTCTTTATTGCCTTAAATTATCACAATTGGTTCTACACAACTGCACCTTTTTACTTGCTTGGTCTGTATTTGTTGGACTTTTAGAAGCACACATTTTATTATTTCTTTTGAGCACCAGCTTTTCTTGTTTACCATTTGTGATAATGGTATCGCATGTGCGCGTCCAAAGATGTGTACGCTCTATGTTCTGTATATATATAAAGAGATTTCTTTTGTTTGAATAAGATTCTTCTATATATACAATTTTAATATGATTTATCCTTATTATATAGTTTTATTTGCCTTTCTCGCTGGTCTGGGTTTTCCATTTTGTTTTCTTCTTTTTATTTAATGTTCTATGGTTCAATTGATGTTTTTAATAGTTTCAGTATTATATTAATGGCTTTTGCATTATTTATTATTTTTTAGCATTATCCACCATTGATTGGTGTGTGCCTTATCTGTATTGCTTTTGTGCACTTCATTTGTAAGTATGTTATATATTTATATATTTTTTATCACTATGTATTGCTGTTCTCTTGTCTACATAGTTCTTATATATAGATATATTTTTTATATATATATATACATATTTCTATATGTTTTAGCCTTACAAAAACTTCTTTTGTGAATCAATTAATAATTATGTTTGTTCATATTTGTTGATTTAATATATTTTCTTGTTTTTATTGTTTTTATTATTTTTATGTTATGTTTTTGCTGTCCTCTAGTACCCCCTGATGAAGGCAACAGCCGAAACGCGTTGGGGTTTGTCTAACTAATAAAGTGCCTGTGGCTTCCACTACTGCTCGCTTTTGAGAAGGGCCTCCACTCACCTATCATGCAGCCCTTCCACTGAAATGGTTATGTACTTTGCCACCATTGTAATCAGGGCATCCCCTTAGGGACCTGGAACAACTGTTCCATCTTCCCTTGGAGTAGAGTATACAGCCCAGCTAGCACCTTAGTGCCTTTCAGGTCCGATGTGTCCTCTCAGTGGGAAATAACTGCCGCAAGGGCCCAGGGAGGGGAAAGAAGCCAGAGGGATGTCACAACCCACGCAGGATGGGGTCCACTTGTGAAATCTTCACTGAAGAGGGCTCAGCAATCTCCAGGACTGCCATGACATCCTGAATAAGGGTGGAGAGATCATCCCTGTGAATCACTGACAGATCCTCTCCCCTCACCAGAGGAAGTTCTCCTTCCTCTTAACTCACCTATTTCAGACAGGGTGTCCTCCTCTTCTCCCTGATTTCAACCCCCCCCCCCCCCCATCGCCCTCATAGAGGACAAGGCTGAACCCTCAGAGGAATGGATAAGCAAAAATGACTGATGGGGCATTTAACCCCTTGCCACCAGAGGGGGAGACATCAGGGGCTGCTGGATCCCCATAGAGGAGAGCAGGACCTCAGACCTACTATTACTACTACTTCTACTGATCATTTGTACAGTGATACAAGGCATACGCAGCACTGTACATATAGATGTAAGACAGTCCCTGCTCATCAGAGCTTACAATCTAATTGAGATAAACACATGGAGCCCAATCCCAGAAGGGACATGTCCAGGTCTTCTTGGTATCCCCAGGCAGAACGAGCCCGTTAGGACCCAATTCTGCACTGCGGGAGCAAGATGGCCCCACAGGCGCAGGATTGGGCCCTGGGATAGCCCAGTGTGCCCCTGCATCACCGTGGGGAGGACATACCCATGGCACAACCTGCCCGCTGCCTTTGTAACCCCTGATTCCCCACCAACTGACCCTGATTGGGGCTTCTGGGGCCCAAGCAGGCAGTAGGGACTCACTGTGAGGAGTTGTGTGGGAAATGTAGGGCGGGGGTGGGCTGGAGGAATGACCTTCACCCTGGATATACAGGGTTGATTCCAGCCATGGACCTGCACGTCCAGGGGTGAAGGATGCATGGGGAACTTATTCCACCACAGAGGTGGAATAAGTTCCCCCGAAGATTGCGGAGGACAAAGAAGGGATCCAGCGAGGAGATGAGCAGGAGTAGGATGTTTGCCACAGTCCGATCCTGGCCATGGCAGGTCCGATTGGGGGTCAGGCAGGGGGGAACAGGCCATTGAAACTGCTTGCGGTAGATCGGGGCTCCTGCATAGCGTTCCAGTGCCATGCGAACAGGACTCCATGGCAGAGGGCTCCATGTAGGAGTCTCAGGTGATGTGTACAGGGAGCAAGCTGGTTGGGACAGGTTACCTCAGGCCAGAAGGCCATGGGTTTAATTCCCGCATGGGGACAAGCAACTTCAGGCTGGAAGGACTGGGGTCTCTAGTCCCATGGCCACTCCTTGTGGCCTTGGGCAAGCCACTTAACCCTCCATTGCCTCGGGTACACTTAGATTGTGAGCCCTTCGGGGACAAGGGAATAAAAAGTACCTGTTAGTATACATGTAAACTGCACTGATCCTAAAGAGCGCGGTATAAAAATAAATAAATAAATATAGCGGCCCTGAATCGGGGCATGTCCTGCCTGTCCAGGCCCATTGCACCCGATTCTGCAGAATTGAGTGCACAATCGGCCCATCCAGGTTTTGGATGTCTGGATGGACCCCGATAGGAATTGGCCTCCACAGTGAAACTGGGGACTAGAGTATGGTAAGATACACATTAGTGGGCAAGAGAATGAGGAGCTCCAGGATTCTAAAGCTACCAGAAACCCAAAACAGTCTATGAACTCTTTAATGAGCTGCTGAGAACAAGCCCTAGGGTCCAAGAAGACCCTCAGGAGCTTGACAGCCAGAGGCAGCGGTCTCCTCACCACACTCCTCTTCAGCCAGGATCACGTGGCCATCCAAGATGGTGCCTGCTGGTTGGAAAATCATGGGATATGCAACAGCCCCCTAGGGAAGATTCTAACAAAATGTTAACATGCTTCTGTGGACCGACCATCACAGCAGCAAACACAGCCAAAGGAAAAAAACAAAACACTCAATGGATAAGAAAACAATGCAGCAACAAAGGGACCCCTTCATCTGACAGATCAGCCTGAGAAACCTGAGAAGGGCTTGCCCAGCTGCCTTAGAGAGCTCTTTTTCATTTGAAACTGCTTAAAACAAGCAGCACTGAAAGACCGCTAATTAAAGGAACAAGAGAAATCAGAAAGAACGAAAAATAAAAGCAGACCGTGCAGATACAAGACAGTGAGAGGGCCCACACTTACCAACTTCCCTCAGGAGTCAAGAAGAAATAGGATGTTTAGAGAGATGAGCACAGGACCATGACTGGTTCTAAGGCTAACAGAGCCTTCAGTGAAAATTGTCAGTGGTGTCCTCCTTCTCCAGACATTACCCCCTTTACCTAGGAACCCTTCTTCTCTCCATTCTGTCTCGTTAGTCCTCCCTTCTTCTCAGAATTCTCTATCCCCATCTCACTCCATTTATTATGGAGTGGAGGAGTGGCCTAGTGGTTGGGACAAGGTACTTCAGGCCAGAAGGTCAGGGGTTCAAATCCCACTAGAGGACAGCAACCTTGGGCCAGAAGGACTGGGGTTTCTAGTCCCACAGGTGCTCCTTGTGGTCTTGGGCAAGCCACTTAACCCTCCATAGCCCATGTTCCCTGTAAAATAGTTATCTCCAAGTTATAATACCCTGTTCAATGTAAACTGCACTGATGCAGAATAGCACAGTATATAAGAGAATGTAAATAAATTATATATCTTCTTTTCAGGCATTCTCCCTACCTTCTCTCTTTTGCACTAAGCATTCTCTTTTTCTTCCAACATCTATTCTTTTTCCTTTCTCTCCCTCCTCCCCCCCATTTCTCTTCCCTCTTTTGCTTGCTCGGACATTTTCTACCTGTTTTTCCCCTTCCTACCATCCTCCGGGCATTATTCCCCCATCTCTCTCCATTGCTTCCTTCCCTCCACTCTCCCTTAGCCTCCATCTAGCATGCTAACACGCACACACCTATACACAGATGAAGCAGGCTACAAACCCATACAAAACTAATATATACTGTACCCCCACATATGGAGGCAATGTAGCTACAGATGGTGTATATATGTGCACACAGCAGTTGGATAGAATTTCATAGGCAATGCTGTGCACTTTTTACCCACTTGTTTTTAATTAGCAAAATAATAAGACACTTAAATGTTATAGTTTTATAACACAGATGCACCATCTGAAACTTTTCACTTCAGTCTCACTCTAAGGATCTCTGGCATATCTAGATTGTTGTCTGGGATGTTGCCTGCTGGAACCAACCAGGTTAGACCTGGGCCTGGCATTGTTCTACATTAAACTGGCTGCAATTTGTAGAGACACAGTAACATTCCTCAGCTTTCAGACCTTTCTCTCGCCATCTAGCAGCTCGTGCACTGCCCCAAGAACGTTAAGATGCAGAATATACGTCACAGAAGATGCCAGTACTCCCCAGAGCGGCCATTGGATGAGACAGGAGGCAGCACACTTCCTGTTCCTGCATTGTGGGCAGCAGGTTAAGGGGACATGGGGGAGCAGCACAGCGGACCTGGGACTGTTTCAATTCTGGCTGTGGGTGGAAGAATGGACACTTCTGAGCAGCACCAGTCCCTCTGCCTCCAGAAGCAATTCCAGTACCAGTTCCTCTAGAAACTCCTCCACCAGTTCTCGTTCCGGCTCAGCTCAGGAAGGCTGGCTCTTCAAATGGACCAACTACATTAAAGGTCACTAATGGCACTGGTTTGCCATCAGCAATGGCCTTCTCTCCTACTATGGTAATAACAATGCTTATAATATGTAGACTATTGAATAGCAGCTAAGATCTGTAAAAGCTGTCTAATCTAGGACAGGTAACTAATATATATTATCTATTGTGCTTTTCTGTATGGAGTAACTGTGGACTTGGTTCACTGAAGTTTTTTCCTTTAGTGTGTTTGTAGCAAAACGTTCTTTAATGAAACCATCTAGAATTCCGTCGCTTCCTTACCTATTATTTCCCAGTGTTCTGCAGGTAATAGTGAGTCTGTCAAGTATTGTATTCTGTTGTTCACATGCTACTGATACGCTGCTTGCACATACTGTCATATCGTCCTTTCGTTTATGTATAAATTCAAGACAAGTGTGGAGCGTTTATCAGACAGTCACATTCCCAGCCTCCTTCCTTGCTTGTTTGCATCTGACCTCTCTTTATTCTTCCCTAGGGCTCTCATCAGGGCACCATGGTGCATAGCTTCTGTCCTCACCTGCTGCGTGCCCTTTGCTTGCAACGTACTTGGATCTCACACTCCAATACTGCTACACAGTTGGAAATCAGGGCAGCTCATTCCCTTTAAGAATACGCCTCCCTCCCTCTTCCACTTCTACTATTAGAAGCATTTTTTCTGATGTATTCATTTTTCTCCACAGGAAATCAATACAAATACGCAAATGCTAACTGCCTTTCCCCAATTTCTCTTTCTTAGTCAGCCCTTACGGAGAAAGAGACCCTTTTTTGTATGGTAAGTCACCCTTTCTTCCCTTTACGTAAATAAGTCCATGAGGGCAGTGGGATAAAACCAGGACTGGCTCAAGCTGGTCCAGCTGACATGGAGGTATCATAGCTGCCAACTTTCACAGTTTCAGTAGGAATATTTTAGGCCAGTTTTGCTTTTGAACTTATTTCTTTAATACAGTGTGGTATTTGTACTCCCCGAAATCCCATAAAGCACCGCTTCTCGACCTTCCCCTGGATCTAGTCAGTTGGGTTTTGCAGATTACCACAATGAATATGCATGAGATAGATTTGTGTACAATGGGTCTTCAATACCTGAAATGTTATCTCATGCATATTCAGTGTAGTAACCTGCAAAACCCAATGGGCTAGGTGTTCCTCCACCTGAGGACTGACAAATACTGCCATAATGCATCAGGATAAGGTTGTGAGAAATCCAGGACTGATCTAAAATCTCCCTTCTGTAACTGGGCAAGTTGGCAGCTGTGAGTTATGTGGTCATTTTAGGCTAATGAAGACACAGTACTATGAGCTGTCCAGGTGAGGGCCTAAGACAGCCTGGTGCTGATACTAATGGAGGAGATTCAGGCCCGAATAGATTGAATCTTTCAGATCACCTTTGAGAATGCTTTCAGTGTTGCGACTGGCTCCATTTCTATTGGACAGGCTGATCCAGTCATGGTTTAATCCCACCCTTTACCACATGGGCTTGTCTGGCTTTCCATAGAGATATCTAAACTGCACGTTTCCGTATGTAGTAGGTAAAACTCAGGACACAGAAAGGGAATACCCCACCTGTAGCGACTATAGGGCACAGAGAAAGCAGGACACACAACACATAGGATGCGCCAGGGAGCTTTATTATGTATCCACAAGGTCACCCTACACGTGTTTCGTCCAAAACCTTCTTCAGGGGATACTGACCTGTCTACAACAGAATATTGTACAAAACAATAAATAAATATATTAAAAAACAAATATAATCACATATCCATATAACTAAAAAAATTAAGTAAAAATATAAGTGCAAGAAAAAAAATTAAATAAATAAGCACGGAACAAAGTAAAATATATTAAATGTTAGTGTGTTTACCCATGTAAGAGTGTTTACATTGTGGGCTGGATTATGGTGTCCATGTGAGAAAAGCTCACAGGAGACTAAAAGCATGATTTAATTCAATAAATAATACAGATACAGAGTGATTTCTAAGAAAAATAACTCATAAAATTCCTTTTATATCTGCAAAGATCTGTTAGAGGCTTTAAAACACCAAAGTGAGTTGAAATAAAACTAGAAAAAGGAACTATTTTCAAACAGAGCTAGGTGGAAGAATACTTTTACAATGCAACTATAATACTGGTACAAGAACTTTAGCTAAAGTTTGGGAAGAAGATTTTTATGGGATAAGGTGTGCCAGATGGTACTGTATGGAAGAGCTGTGAAAAAATTTGATTGGAATCAGAATTTCAATTGAGAATTGGGTACAGGAGAAATGTGTAAGAAGCAGGAGTGAAAGCTGAAAAGAAAATTTAAAAGTTAAATTTGAAAATGTTTTTCCTTAGTGACTGGAAGCAGGCTGGAGAAGCTCTGTAACTCATTCAAGCTGAATGAGAATTTGAATTGATATATTGAAGAGTGAGTTTAATTTTGAGCAGTTTTGGTTAAAAGCTTAACACTGTGTGACTTGCTTTCAATAGCTCTGGAGTCCTTCAAGTACTGAAGGAGAAGTATGATTGAAGGTATAAAACTCCCAGTGAAGTGAGAGAAACTTTGAAAGTGAGCTGTTTTAAAACTAAGTGCTGCTCACAGAAATTGTTTAATCCTGATACAGCCCGTTTCAGTGAAAAAAAGAGCGCATATGTGAGATTGAATGTGTGAAGAAAAAACACATTATCTCATTTAAAGAATTAAATTTATTGACAATTGGTATAGGTCTTTCTGAACTGATTGGCAATTGCAAAGGACTGATTCTGGCACATACCTAAAGAAAAAAACTGATTTTGGCACAGACAGTTCTGTGGGAAAGAAAAATAGGGACCTTGTTTATCTTTTATTTTTTGGGGAATAGCAAGCCTCCCAAGTAATAGAAACAAATAGAGAAAAAAAGGACAGGAACACTTTTTCTAGTTTTGCAAACCTAGCTAGGGAGATAGTTTCTTTTATTGATTTTTTAAGATATATAGTAGGTATCCTGACTACAGCTGGACATTGCTGGATCAGAGGGGATCCTAAAGCACCCAATGTCCAAGAAAGCAGCAAGACCTGAGAAAAAGAAAATTAAGATAAGTGACTGACACACAACAATGACTATTTTTGGAAACACACTAGTGCACTAGTTGAATTTTTTTGAAACTAACGGTTTCCTTACTTGCATGGTAACATCCATCCACCTGCAAGGGTAAAGATTAAGGACTATGTTAGAACTTTTCTTTTACCACAGAGTAAAGAAACGTCTGGTTTAGATAGGTTACCTAATACTTGCCTGTTGTGGAAAGGGTTCATATTGTACTACTGTTGAATAATAGAAACATTTTAAGATTTGTTACTAGAATAGAGTTGACTATATTATATTATATTGTAATGTACCTTGTTGGTGAGCTTTATAAAGATTGTTATCGTTTATTTATAAAATTTTAAAATATACTTTGTTACAAATTAAAATTAGAAACCTTTTGCAAAAGTTAAACTTTTTTAAGTAATTCCTTGTGGGAGAGGTGAGGTAAGAGAAGCTATTGTGGCCAAAAAAAGCATCTTTCAGGAAATAGAAAAAGCAGCCAAAAGATGAAAACAGGAAACAACATAAGCACTGATAAGTTAGATGCAAGACATAGATAAGGCAGGCAAAGAGAGAATTTGAAAAAGGATTGCCATGGAAGCAAAAACGCATAATAAAAGCTTCTTCAAATACATTCATAGCAAAAGACCTGTGAGAGCGTAAGTTAGACCATTAGATGATAGACGGGCAAAAAGGGGCACTAAGGGAGGACAAGGTCATAGAGAGACTGAATAAATTCTTTGCTTTGGCCTTTACTGAAGAAGATAGAGAAGTTACCCATGTCTGAAATGATATTTAAAAGTGATATATCTGAAGAATTGAAAGAAATATTGATAAACTGGGAAGATATAGCTCAACGGTCTCATTATTTATTGTATAGTCCAACCCTGTTATAGGAATTATTATTTCATGTATATAGTTCAACCCTGTTATTCCAAGTTTGTACCCCTGTTCGATGTAAAACCAAACAGACTTTGTGTTTTGGTCACTTTGTTATACTGTAAACCGCGCTGATGCCGAATAGTGCGGTATATAAGCAACTGTAATAAATAAATAAAATAAAAAAAAAGATGTATTACAACTATTGAAAAACTGAAGAGTAGCAAATCATCTTGGACCGGATGATATACATCCAAAGATGTTGAAAGAACTGAATTATGAGATTGCAGACCTACTATTAGTAATCATCTATAGTACCTGAAGATTGGAGAATGGCCAATGTAACGCCAATTTTGAAAAAGAGTTCTAGGGGTGATTAGGAAAACTACAGACTAGTGAGCCTGACTTCAGTACCATGTAAATTGGTAGAAATCATTATTAAAAAAACATTATAACAGAGCAAATAGAATGCTATGAATCATAAGGAAAAGATTGGAGAATAAAACCAATGATAATATAATGCCTCTGTATCATTCCATGGTGCGACTGCACCTTGAATATTGTGTGCAATTCTGGTTGCCATATCTTTAAAATGATATAGCAGAATTAGAAAAAGTACAGAGAACAGCTACCAAAATGGTCAAGGGGATGGAAGGATACCCCTATTAAGAGAGGCTTAAAAGGTTAGGGTTCTTGAACTTGGAAAAGAGACGGCTGAGGGGAGATATGATAGAGGTCTATAAATTAATGAATGGAGTGGAATGGGTAGATGTAGATCAGTTGTTTACTCCTTCAAAAAGTAGAAAGACTAGGGGACACTCAATGAAGTGAAAGTGTAACCCATTTAGGACTAAGAAGAGAAAATATATTTTCGCTTAACGAGTAATCAAACTCTGGAATTTGTTACTGGAGGATATACTAAAGCTGTTAGTGTAGCTGGGTTTAAAAAAAGGTTTAGACAAGTTCCTGGAGGAAAAGTCCATAAACATTTGGGAACCTGCCAGGTTTTTGTAACCTCTGATTGGCCACTGTTGGAAACAGGATACTGGGCTTGATGGACCTTGTTCTGACCCAGTATGGCATTTCTTATGTTATGAGTTCTCATCCCTTGGTAAGGTCTGATTTAAATTTGGAGTTCAAGAAGCAGTAAACGGTATTGTAGAAAAAATAAAAAAATATTTTCTCTGTAGGCTGGGAGTTTCTATTGGTGGCTTACCTGAGGTAATTCAGTCACCCATACCACTCATAACATCAAAGTACAGTTGTGGTCAACATTACTGGCACCCTTCCAGTTCAACCCCTTAATGTCCAATATCTCCTAAAATAAAGTGGCTAGTGAAATGGCTTTGGGCTATATATGGACATATATTTTACACATAAAAGAATCAAATAAAACAAGGCCAATTAAAAAAGGAAAGAGTAGGAAAGAGTATAAGAACTGGGACATTGTCAGGACATGATTATTGGCGCCCTTATAAACAATTCAAATCTGTTTGAACAGAAGAACCACATTCTCATTGCAGTAAAATTAGACACAGCTGTGATGTCAGTACTCACTGGCTTGAATCAACCAATGAATGATGGCTCTAATGCTTAAAGTGGCATCATTCATTCCCTGTTCCATTTTCAGAATGGTGAAGACAAGAGAGCTGCCTGAGACTGTCAGAAAAGCCATTATCACAAAACATCAAACTTGAAAGGAGTACAAGGCCATCTCCAAAGACCTTGGGATTCCTGTGCCTACAGTTCGCAATGTTATTAAGACAGTTGCTGCTCATGAACTGTCAAGAACCTCCTAGAATGTGGTGGGAAGAGGAAAAATAATTCAAGAAGTCTTCAAAAGTTAGTGTGGACTGCTGGACAAACATGTATAACATCCAAAGAGCTTAAGGCTGACCTGGAGCAATCTGGAGTGGTGGTTTCAACTCGCACCATACGCCATGCATTAAACAAAGAAGGACTTCATGGGTGATGGTCAAGAAGATCCCTACTGCTCAAAAACAGACATAAAAAAGCGTGCTTGATCTTTGCCCAAACCCCCCAGTGGACAGACGAAACCAAACATGAGCACTTTGGCAGTGCAGACCAGTGATATAAAAATTAAGTCTATAAGGAAAAAAACACCCTTCCTACAATTAAATATGGTGGAGGTTCCATACTGTTGTGGGGCTGTTCTACTGCCTTAGAAACTGGAGGCCTAGAATGTATTAAAGGAATCATAAAGTCAGAACTACCAAGGTATTTTGGAGTGAAATGTTAGTGTCAAAGCTAGGTCTGGGTTGAAGATTATGGATCCTCCAGCAGGACAATGACCCAAAACATACATCCAAATGTACAAAAAAAAGGTTAAAAAGGAAAAAAATGGACTGTTTTAAAGTGGCCAGCAATGAGTCCTGATCTCAATCCATTCAAGAACCTTTGTAAAGAGCTGAAATCTGCCATTGATAAAAGGAATCTTGGAAACATTCATGAGCTGGAACAAATCACATTTGAAGAATGGGAGAAACTACCAGCAGACAGATGTACGAAACTTATAGATTGCTACAAGAAACGTTTGGAGGCTGTCATCACTGCCAATGGTTGTACAACCAAATATTAGTGAAGGGTGCCATTAATCCTGTCCAGGTCATACTGTGTATTTTTCTCAGAAATTACTACATCTAAGTTGCACAGACATCTTGTTTTTGTTGTATACCTATGAACATACTATTAAAATATTATGATGATATGCAGTTGGAATATTTCCAATTGTTTCTCAAGATATTGTGCACAACATACCTAAAATGCAAAGGTGCCAATAATGTTGACCATAAGTCTAAAGTAGGGTAACGTCCCCGTGAAGCCCCCAGTTTACATCTATTTATACAACACCATCACCATCGGGGACAGGCACAGAAACACACATGCATTTATTCTCCTGCTCTTCAGATACACATACATATACACATGTGGGTGTTCTGTCACCTTTCACACACACGCTGCTTTTCATGTGCTCATTCAGTCAGTGCCCCCACCGCAGCTGTATCCCTCACCATCCAGCTCCACCCCTCAGCATGTGAAGCATTTTCTGTAAGCCCGTTTCCTCAGCCTATAACAAACTCCTGCCCCAAAAGACCTTTTAGTGGTTCCACTGGCTCTCCATGGCCAGCCTTGTGACCGGTGCAGAGCTCCATCCCCCTCTCTTGACCCCAGCTTACCCTCCATCTTCCTGTGCTCTGCCCCCATTGCCGTCCCATTGGCTGGATCCCAGTCTTTATTGCTAAGTAAGGCAGGCTCACAGCTCACTCGGGCAGGGACGAGGATGGGAGTGTTACAGATAAAAAAAAATGTGTTAAGCTCTAAAAAATATCTGAAAGTTTTAGCCATCCTTCTAGCTTTTGGACATGAATGCAAAAATCTGTAGAGTGCTGAAAAAAGTCAGATATCTGGCGATTCTAACCTCACATCTGAGAGGGCCCCCTAAATATTCGAACCTTAGGCCCTGAATACGGAGCTGCCAAGTTACTCTGTTCCAAGAGGGAGACTTTTGGACAGTCCTGGTTTTAAATTTACATCCCAAAGCAGCATGGTATTTGTAGTCCCTGATTCTACCTAGTGAAATTGGTGTTGCGGAGCTGACCTAACATTCTCCTCCTGCAACTGGGTAACTTGGCAGCTCTGGAGATGTTGTAATATATTCAAATGGCAATCAAGGAGACCTGAAGAACTAAACTGTGAAAAATGTTGCTGGTTAGTGGTCATTTAATGGAAAATGTAGTTGCGGATGCAAATGAGCTCCTAGCTCATTTGTTTTTAGTGTAAAATCTTGCATGAAATGTTATCTTTATCTTTATCTTTATTTCAATATTTGATAAACCGCTTTGGCCGAAGCATTAAAGCGGTGTACAATAAAAAGGTCAGCACAGCAAATCATAGAAAAGAGAAAAGAACGCCATAAAAATAACAGGAAAGGTAAAGAAAGGATAGAACATAAAAGTCATAATCACAAGACTAGACCAAAGGCACCAAAAGACACAAAAGACCAGAGAGCAAAGGGAGGGGACCAGACGCACATAAGAGCATTGAACACCACAATCAACAACTAACTTCAGGGAGGAACACCAGGAGGAAGATCAAAAGCTTGTTGGAACAGATGAGTTTTGAATAGTGATTTGAACTGGGAGTAAGAGGGTTCCAGCCGGAGGGAAGGTGGCAATGCATTCCAAAGAAAGGGACTGAGGAAAAAGAAAGCCGAATGTCGAGTTTGTTCTAGGCGTGCTTGTGATGGGGAGGGAAGGGACAAACGGTTTACATGAAGGGACCGTAATTGCCGATAGGGAGTGTGAAGGGAAATAAGGTCAGCAAGATACCGGGGATTGTCAGTATGAATGGTGAGATGTGTTAGGATAAGGAACTTATAGCGAAAACGGAACCGGAGAGGCAACCAGTGCAATTTAAGAAGAATGGGAGTAACATGGTCAAAACGATGAGCAAATGTAATAAGACGGGCTGCAGTGTTTTGTATAGATTGTAAACACTGAAGTTGATAACTCGGAAGGTTAGCCAAAAAAACATTGCAATAATCCAGTCGACCGATAACTAGTGCTAGAACGAGGGTAGCCAAAGAACCAAAAGGAAGAAGGGAACGAACAGCCCGAATCTGACGCAAATGAACGGCGGGTAAGGGCAGAGATATGACTGTGAAAAGAAAGTGAGGAATCCATAGTAACTCCCAAGTAACGAAAAGAAGAGACAAGTGGAATGGGGACTGAGTCAATCAGAGGGGCAACAGTAGGACAGGAGCCACTCAAGGATACCCACATAGCCGAAGACTTAGTAGGATTTAAGTGAAGGAAGTTCTGAGAAAGCCAAGAGGCAACATGGGAGAGGCAGTTATTGAATTGGGTAATATCCAGGATGAGCGGAGAGACATGACAAAGGAGGATGATGTCGTCCGCATAAATATACAAGGAGACAGGGTATTGTTGAATCAAAAGCAGCAAGGGAGCAAGAAAAATATTAAATAGCAGGGGAGAGAGGACAGAACCCTGAGGGACACCACAAGTGAGTGGAAGAGAGGGAGAGGACAAACCACCAGAGTGGACACTGAAAGAGCGACCTGTAAGAAAAGAACGAAACCATTGTAAGACCGTGCCCCGCAACCCTATATCAGATAGACAAGAAAGGTGAGTCCGGTGATCAATTAAGTCAAGAGCTGCGGAAAGGTCAAGGGAAACAATGAGAGTAACTTCACCACGGTCATGGGCAACATGAAGTTCATTTAAGGGTGCTGACATAACAGTTTCCGTACTATGTCCTGGCCGGAAGCCTGCTTGACGGGGGTGGAGAGTATTGGTGGCCTCGACATGAGAATTCAACTGTTCAAAGGCAAACCGTTCCAGAAGTTTAGCTAAGAAAGGGAGGTTTGAGACTGGGCGCCAATGTGCCAGGACAGAGGGATCAAGGGAAGGTTGCTTCAATAGGGGGCGGACAATTGCAGATTTCCAAACAGATGGAAAGAGACCGGATGACAGGCTAGAGTTAATAATGGTAGTGATAAATGGCACGAGTTGCAAGGATGGCTCAGATAACCATCTGGACGGGATTGGATCCAGCGAGCATGTGGTCCTTCTTGATTTGGACAAAACCTGTAATACCTCAGCAGAAAGAACTGGCTGGAAGGAAGACCAAGTATGGGCAAGAGCTTGATTAGGCGGCGAGGCAGGGGGAGTCGACAACGAATTGGAGGAACGGCTGGGCATCTCACAAAGGGAGGCAGGAGAAACAGGGGATAGTGGAGGGGGTGGGGAAGGGTTTGAAAAGGATGAACGCAGGTTCAATACTTTATCAGAAAAGAAAGTGGCCAATAGATGGGATCTGGGATTTTGGCTGCAGAAACGCAAGTTGGACCTGTAGAAGAAAGTTTCCGGAGGATTGCAAAGAGTTGCCTAGAAGAGTGCACGGCCTCAGAAATTTCAGCGGTGTAAAAGGAACGTTTGGCATCCAGGACAGCCACACGATATGCAAGAGATAATTGCTTAAAATGAAGAAGTAAATCTGGAGAAGAGTGACGGGACCACTGGCGCTACACTTGGCGGAGCTGGCTCCGCTGAAGATGTAAGGAAGGATGAAACCAGGGGGAACGCCCTGAGCGGCTGGGCCTAGTAAAGGGACGGAGTGGTGCTAAATCATCTAAGGCACTGGAAAGGACAGAATTCCAGAGCGAGGCCTGACAATCAGGTGAACGCACAGAAAAATCCAGGGGAAAAAGCGAAGTGGCAGGAGGGAAGTTCCTAAAGGTGTCAGAGGTAAGACGACGCGGAAAAGAAGGAGGAGAGGAAGGGGCTAGTGGGTGGGGAGTCACCATAGAAGAAGAAGAGACTGTAAAGAAAACGCAGTGATGATCTGACCAGGGAATGCTCAGCGTAGTAGGAGAGGAAATCTCCGGCAATAACGAGGAGGGTGAAAGAACCAAATCCAAAGTGTGGCCTGCCACATGTGTAGGGCCAGTAACGTGTTGTTGGAGGGAGAGATCAGACATTGCATTCCCACGGCCAGGAAAGGTTTGTGACCATTTTTGCAAATTTTGGCAATACTTAGCTGCTTTAAATAAAATTTTCTTGTAGTCAAATGTGAATACTTAGTGCCATGTGCACACATTTTTGTGCCTTTTAATACACAAAGTCCTTTTGTGCTAATAAAACATTGCGCGTAAGTGCTTCAGCCCCAAAGGTACAAATCTTCCTGTAAATCTGAGCGAGATAAATAAACCAACAAGGGATAAGAAACCAGAGATTTGCATTTAGCCCGGGACAGGCAGATTTACCTGAGACATGGATATATATATATACCAGCCAGGAGTACCAGATCAGCTAAAACTGTAGATATACCACCAGGAGTACCTAAAAACAGAAATGTCTATATCCCTTGGATATATGCCACAGCGATGAATGTTTGCAAAGATGGAGACCCCCACTTTTTCCACAGTTGCTGATGTATTGATATTTCACAAGTAACAGTGAATATTACATCCAAAAATCAAAAGGATAGAAAAATACAGGTCTTGTAATCTACGGAGTCAGTAGTGAGTGGCTTCTTTACTGACTTCGAGGCATGTAAGTAGGCGATACTATTAATGAAAGGGAAAGAATGAGGTGGGTAGGAGAGCAATTTCCTTGCCATAAGGATTTTACCCTCCCAGTGAGGCAGAACAAAAGAGAACGAATACCGAGAGATGAATAAAAAAAGAGTTATTTAGAGAATGAAAGCAAGGGAGGGCGGGGGCCATGAATGCATTGGTGAACTCATATTGACTGTGGCATTCTGTGCTTTGCAGATTACGAGACTCTCCGGATGACAGGGATGGTCCTTGCTGTTATTTTGGCCTTCCTTGGTATTGTGGTAGCGCTCAGTAAGTGCTAAGTCAATCAAACTTAGTTTTGGCAACACCACCAGCCTTCCACCTTCTCCCTCCCCCCGTTGGAATTTACAGTTGAGATACCCAGGAGAGCATGACTCCCACGATCAGGCGAAGGCATGGCACATTTTGGAAGTATATTCACTTTTGTAGATGGAAGGTAATGATGTAGGGATTTTATGACAGAAAAGTTGCACAATTCTTGGAAGCCACCTTCACATTTTTTGGAAGTCAGTGAAAACTGAAACTCCTGCAAATTGAGCAGAACTTATGGCTTTGGGTCCCAAGGAACCATGTCACAAATATAATAAAACATGGCAGATGATAAAAGGAGGAAAATATGCTGCCGTCAACTCGGTGCTGACTCCTGGCAACTCAGCTACCTCTGGGTTTTCTTGCCAATGTATCACTGGAAGTGGATTGCCCGCCTTTTCTTCAGAGGCAATGGAGGGTAAAGTGACTTGCCCAAGGTCACAAGGAGTGCCAGTGGGAGTCTGAAACCTTGATCTTCTGGGTACTAGACAGTTGCTCTAAACACTAAGCTACTCCTCCATTCTTAGAAAAATGTATGGGACAGTAAATGTTCAAAATGGGACATGAAACTGATCGATGATACGTGGTGAGATCTCTTGGTGACCTGTGGAGCAGGAGTCTTCCACTCATTCTTGGCTGGTTGAGGCAAATCCAGTGGTATGAGGCAATAGACACCATAGAAGTTGTTCAGTTCTGCCCCTCACCTCTTCAGGGCTGGTGCAAGGGTATTGTACACCATGGGCAAACCTTCAGCCTTAACCTCCCCCCTCCCCCCCCCCACCCCGAGATTTAAATGCAACAGTCATGATGATCAAAACACCCTCCCTCCCAAAACAAGCCTGTAAAACTGCATAACTGGACATCACACTTTTAACTATTAAACTGTGTGTTGTATGTGTGTGCGGCCCGCTTGTCCTTCTGGTAGACGATTGTGCTGATGGGCTTTCAGTCTGTGGGGCTCTCAGGATCTAGTGTTTTGCTCTGATTGCTGCTCCTAGGTCACCTTCTAGTCTTGCCTAAAGGTTGAGCTTGCCCCGCACCTCTGCGCGTACTGGGAAACGACAGCCCTGATAGCTGACTGATTGATCTAACCTTTACAAGGGAATGAGCTGCTCTGTATGAGTGATGAGGCCATCTTGCCATAAGTAACTTTATCTTTCTCATTAATATAATATATGGTGCTGACTTGCAGCAGGCCCAAATGGTACATTCTACATAAAACAAAGTTTAATATTTAAAGTATGATGTCCAGTCGTGAAGCTTCACAGGGCTGGTCTGGAAAGGGTGGTGTTGGGATGATTAATGATGAAAATCTCAGGAAATGAAGTGAGCGGAGGACACAAGGCTAAAGTTCACCTAGGGGCCTAATGTCCTTACACCGGCCTCCCCTGATGCCCGACAGTTAGCCTAGCGCTCTTTTTGGTGTTTTTACCAAGCAGCACTAACAGCACAAATTGCTCTGAATTCCCCAAACCTTCATCTGTGAATTTTCTGTTTAGCTAGAGTCTGCACTCAGCGGGTACTTAAATGACTCTCTCACGTCAACATGACGTCATAAGTGAACAAGTCTATCTGAGCTTAGGGAGATTAATTAGCAACTGCTTCTCTCTCTCTCTCTCTAGGTAACAAACTGAAATGCAAGAAGAAGAATCCTAAGTATGTACCTCAGATCCTGTCCCTATATTTCACACTCTTCAGGCCGGATAGTTTGTTTCATTAGCTGTTGCATCTCTCTCTTTTCCCCTCTTCCTGTTCTCTTTCCTCTGCTCTCTCTCTCTCTTTCTCTCTCTTCTAGCTGCAGTAGGATGGATGACGTGCAGCCGGGGCACAGCCAAAGTAAGCCAAGGCCTTGTCTTAAAAACTATTTGTGTAGCAGATGCCAATTTGGGGTTTGACTTGACAGTACTTCAGGTGTATAGATTTACTAGCAATTATTTTTATCAAATCTCGGGATCGCAGCCTGGCAGTTCTTTCTCCCCATGCCAGTTGGTGTTCCAGATAATTTATGCTTTATTTAATCAGCACAAATGAAATTAAACTCGACACTGAGACCTACAGATGAGGTTGTTATAAATGGTCAGAAACGCTCCCAATAGATTACTGGTTAACCTAATTTAAGATGACTTTCCATAACCTGTACTTCAAAATGGAAATGCAAAATGCATAAGTCTTGTTCCTTCTGCAGCCCCCCAAAATTTCAGGTATTTCCCGGTGCTAAACAAGTTAAAAATCCGAGACATCCGATGAGAGCTCAGAGCTCAAGTCAAGAGCTTCCCTTCGGCACTTGGAACCAGTATCCCTTCACTCTCGCCTCACTAGAGGTCTCTCGCTCCTCCTATAAAGCACACACCATGTGACCGAAACAGAGGTTTAAGGGAGCAAGCAACTCCTAGCTCTTACCCCAAAATATGTAAGGGATCCCTTGTCTCAGGGCAGTCCATGAGGCTATACACACGCCAAGGACCCACAGACCATTTCTTTTTTTTCCTGGACCCTTTTCTTTTCTTTTGCTCAAGGGGGTCGTTCTCTCTGGGGAGAAGGGAATTCCCTTCATGAACCACACTCCACCACAAAAGTCTCAGAGGCTGATATGGGGTGTGCCAGCTAACTTTCGTACTCATGCAAAGCATTGTTTAGAAGTAATCTTCCCTTTCAGACAGATGTCAACAAACACGGATCTGTTCACTGTTAAATTTGCAAGTTCTATGCAAAAGTTAAAAGTTAAAGTTTGTAAACCACCTTGATTAAAAGAAAAGGCGGTATATAAAAACTGTTAACTAAATAAATAAATAAACCTGTATGTATCTCCACATACAGTATAATTCATCTCCTGCATCTGTGCACTGTTTGTCAGTCCTTTTTATTTAATGGCTTTTTTTTATACCGCTTTATCATTTTACTCAAAGCAGTTTACATTGTAACTTAAACTTGGTAATGTACTTTAAACAAGGACATTGATAACCTGGATTCTTCTGAGGCAATGGGAGGTTAAGTGACTTGCCCAAGGCCACAAGGAGTGCTAGTGGGAATCAAACCCTGGTCTTTTGGTTCCCATTAGGCTACTCCTCCACGCCATATATAGATTTGTTTCTGTGTTAGATCCAAGTTACCCATTAGCGGCAATGAACTCACAGAATGATTTGACCAGGCTACAGGGTCTACCTGAAACCATTCTATCTGCATGTTAAATGCATTTAAATTCTATCTGCATGTTAAATGCATTTAAATTCTGCAGAAAAACTGAACACAAAAGGAAACCTTTTACATGGGATGCAGAGCGGACCCATTAGCTAAACTATGATGATTGCAGATCCCTAAAATATCAATAGTTGCATTATTAGTCGTATCAAATATAGAAAGATTATAATCTTCAAGTACTATACTATTTTTAAACTCAGAGATAAACTGTAGGAGGGCTGGCAGAAGTACACGTTTATCTCTTGGGACGCAATATATTAGTGATACTGCAAAATTCTTAAATTTGCTTAGACTTATCAAAAACATTTCAACAGCATTTCCTTTTGGCATTGTTTCCTCAGTTGCCCAAGGCTATTCTGGTGAGCATGAGCCCTCCGCCCCTTTTAGCATGCTGATGAGCGCAAAAGAAAATGGAATAACCTGCAGCACTTAATTCAGGCAATCTATCAGTATCCCACAACTCTGCTAAAGCAAAGCTGGCCGGATATTACATTTGCATGCCTGCAGAGCTATGTATTGCTATATAAGAGTGAAAGTTATTAGTAGGATAGTGTTTAGATTGAAATATATTAGGAGTTTGCACTGTAGAATACCATAAATGGAAAATTAAGTTTTGTTGAGCTCTATCCTGTAGACAGTGAAGACGGTGCTTGTAAAATTCACTCTTTTATTCGAAAGCAGTAGTGTGCTTTAAAAGGGGTGAAATGAGGTGGAGGAAATTAAGGTCTTATAAACACTACTGAAAGTGCACAAACCTCAAATATTGCTGTCTTCGCTCTTTTTCTTTCTTTGTCCTTGACCCCCCCCCCATTTTGTTTCTTCATCTCTCTCCTTTGCTTACTTCTGCCACTTGCTCTACCTGCCCTTCCTATCTCTACCCATTTCCCACTTTTTCTTCTTCTCATCCTCCCTTCTCTGTCTCCGCCAACCTCCTTTCTCTTTGCTTCCCCCCTTTTCTTGCTCTCTCACCTCTCCTGCCCCTTTGCGTTTGGCTCTCTCTTCTGTGCTGCTCTCTCCCTCTCCATTTCATGTTCCCCATCTTCTTTCCCCACATAGCTCCTGCCAGTGCTCTGCCTGAACGTCGAGGCTGCTGTAGAACTGTTGAAGTTACGAACTAACCATCAGCTGGATCACTTGACCTGGACAGAGCCACGTCCTTCTAACCGAATAAGGGCTCTGACTTTGGTGGTGTGGATGAGAATGTCAAGGGAGGGTTGGAGGCTGGGGGGAAGAGTTTCCTCACATCCTTTGGCCTTTCTTTCCCTGGAATTTTTGTTACCGCACATATGGATGCTCAAATGCAAAAGGAAATAGAATGCATGACAAACCAAGGGACTACCAGCCCAACCAATGGGGTGACTCCAAGCATGACTTTCCAATATGGCAAAGGAACAGTGGTGCCACAAAGCCATGACTATCAAAGTTCTGCGATGGACTATCCAAAGAACACCATTTCATAGGTGTCCTTCCTGGGATCCATCTTAGGCCGACACGCATCACTTCGTCTTTCCTTTCGATTCCTGAAGGTTATGTATTTTACTTTCATTGAAGCTTCCCCAACTGACCCCTCACCTCTGTCCCCCATCATTCATGATTTCAAGCTGGGGCATACATTCCGTGACTGGTTTGATGGGTCCATCTGTGGTCATGAAATGTTTGGACAGTCCACGAGAGATTTCAGGAGCTGTTTTGCTGAAAATGCTAGAGGCAGTTATAAGTTTATTATTTAAGCTTGTGTATATCTGGATCTCTCATATTTTGTCTATATCACTTATAAATATCGATTGTATCTCTTTATAATATCAGTACATTTATCAATCACCTTCCCATCTATGTCTGTCTATCAGTGTACAGCCCAGCTGCACACAGTAAATTGGATCCATAAGGACTGCAAACATGCCTGGTATTCAGGATATTCTCAAATCAATTCTGCATATATTTTGAGTGAAGAACAGGGTAATTTGCAGGGTTTCATTATGTTGAAAACCAGAACTGTTTGCAGCCATTGTGGTCTGAAATTATGTGATTTTGTTGTGTATCTCCATCTATCGTTATATCTGTGAGATGTTATGTCCCAATAATATCACCATAGTATTAATCTACATTATATCTAACTGCTGGCTTCAGTATATCCATCTATGGTAATATTTTCATCTGTCCCACGCTGCCTATCAGTATATGGCTATCTAATAGTGGTTTGCACATAGATCCTGCTCTCTTAGTATCTCTCTCTGGGTTCTGCAGTGTCGTTCATCTCTATAGGAGACTCTCCCTGTATTTCCATGCTCCTTGGTTTTATGAAAATATTTTTTTACAACTAGCAAAGACAAGTGCACTTACCAAATCCAGATTATATACCTTATGCATGCCTCACATTGCACCCATGCTCCCTGGCTAGACCACACTAATCTCTCTCTATCCCTCCAGGTTCATACCCCACCTTGCCTGTCTTATACCCATATATCCCTATCCTTTCCCATTTTCATTATCCCCTTTCTCTTTCAGTCATACCCGCCTGCCCCTCCCCATTTTCCCCCTCCTCTACCTTTCTCTCACCAATGCTCCCCAGTCCTTGTCTAGTTACCTATCTTGTCCCTCCTAATGCATTCCCTTCTGTCTCTTCCAATTCCCCCACCCTACCCTTGAATATTTCTCAGCACCAGGGTCATTGCACAAGATCTGCAAGTAGACCAGAAGAGAAGAGCGGAAGGGCGCCAGAAGCCACCCTTGCCCTAGGCACTGTTTTGACCAGTCGCTGCTCTGCTCAGGACCTCATCATGAATCACCATAGAGATGGGGTTTCAGCAGATGCTAGAGTCCCATCCTTTGTGTTTCCATGCTGGCTGTGACTGTCGCATTTCAAATCAGAGAAAGCTCTTTCCATTCTCTCGTCCCAGTAGAGCATGCATCTAGTAGTACTGTATGGTGAGAGCAAGAAGAAAATCTTTCGTCCGGGAATGGGGGGATGCCTGAGCTGACTGCATGTCTGCTTCTGTATGGCTTTGGCGTCAGTCGTATGCACCGCGAGCAACTGCGCATTTCCTGTCTCTGTAAGGCTTCTATGCTTATAACGACACAAACGCCATTAAACAAAACGGTCTGAAAATCTGCTTCTGGTTTTCCAGGAATTTTGTTTCTAAAATGAACAGTTGTTTAACTACACTAAACCTCTCCATTAACATCTCAGGTATGACACCAGGGATGAGGAAGAAGGGAGGGGGCAGGTTTTATTTAGCAAAATCTTTCAGATCTTCATGTTTACTTTTAATTTAATTTAATTTAATAAAGCTTTACATTCTTCAGTTTATTTTGATTTCTTTCTCACTATTCCAGTACTAGCTCATAGTGAGTTGTAATTAACCATAACAATAGCAGTTGTGCAAAAACGCAGAATATATTTGATCTTTTAAGTACATGGAAAACATGAAAACTGCAATAAGATGCTAAAATGTGAAACCATAAGTTTATGTTATAAGTAATCATAGCTCCTAATTAAATGCTCTAACTCACAAATACAGAAGACCAGTATTAGGTTTCTAATGACCAGCACCTGGAAATGACCAGGGTCTCTAAGCTCAAATTAGCATCGGTAGTTTCATATATAAGTTTGTGATGTTAAGCCCTTTCATTGCAGATTATACACAATAATGATATACAATGTGTAATATTTTCCAAATATTTTCTGAAATAAAAACAGTTATAAAGGATAAAAGTTTGCTTGAGGCATAAACACTGTTTAAAAAGATCATCTTGGAAGCCTAGATCAAATGTATTCCATGTGTTAAAAAAGGCCAAAGAAGGCTAAATGGCTGTCAGCATAGTTAAGTGGTGAAGTGGCTATTAAAGCCAAAATACATCTTTCAAACTTTGAAAAGCAGATCCAAATGAGGAAAACAGAAAATAGCATAAGCACTGGTAAGTTAGATGTAAAGTATTAATAGGGCAAAAGAGAATTTGAAAAAAAAAGCATGCCAAAGTGGAAAAATATCACAATAAAAACCATTTCATGTACATTTTAAGCCAAAAGTATCTGAGAAGGTCTGCTGGATCACTAAATAAGCAAGAGATAAAAGGAAGGACTAGGCAATGGCAGAAAAATTAAAAGGATGGTGATGAGATACCCATGCCAGAAGCATTCTTTGATGGTGATGATTCAGAGAAACCAAAGCAAATCATAGTTCACCAGGAAGATAGCAAAGAGGCAAAAACTAAAGACAGCAAGGGAAGCATTTTTGAAGGCATTTGCATGGATGTCTAGGGCCGTAAATGCCTTATCCGGGATTTTTCAAAGGCACCTACATGGGTAGTACCTTTGAAAAAAATCCCAGATAAGTCCCTAATATGCCTAGATGCTATGAAGTTAGCATCAAGGCATCTTGGGGGCATTCCAGTGTTGAGCGGGGGCGAAGAAAAGGACTAAGCAGGTAGCAGTGATTTTTGATGCGACCCGCTTAGCCCTCTGCACCTTAAAGATAGGCGAGGTTTTCCCTTGCCTATCTTTCAGGCTTAGGGGCTAAGCTGGTAGCATCGAAAATCACTGCTACCCGTTTAGCCTTGGTGACTGCCGGCGCATCCAGCCAAACCCGGAGTTTCACTTCCATTGCTGCGGAAGTGAAAAGCCAGGTTAAGGGGGTTGGCAGGCAGGCTAAGCATTGACACGGTGCATAGCCTGCCCAGCTAAAAATCAGGCCCCAAATCACCAGGACCAGATGGTATAGACTGCAGAGATTTGCAAGAACTTAAAAATGAAATTGCACATCTCATACTAATAATGTACAACTCATCATTAAAATCTGCTATAATGCCTGAGGATTGGAAAGAGACCAGTGGTTGCCATATCGTAAGAAAGGGTATAGCAGAATTAGAAAAGATACTGAGAAGAGCCACCAAAATGAAAAAGGGGATGGAAGGATACTTTTACCATGAAAGGCTTAAAAGATTAGGGCTCTTCAACTTGGAAAAAATAAGGCTGAGGGGAGATGTGCTAGAGGTCTATAAAATAATGAATGGAGTGGAACAGGTAAACGTAGATAAGTTTTTTACTCCTTAAAAAAGTAGAAAGACTAGGAGACAAACACTCAATGAAGCTACAATGTAGCTCATTTAGGACTAATAAGAGAAAATATTTTTTCACTTGGCGAGTAATCAAACTCTGGAATTTGTTACCAGAGAATGTAGTAAAAGCTGTTAGTGTGGCTGGGTTTTAAAAAGGTTTGGACAAGTTCCTGGAGGAAAAGTCCATAAAATATTATTAAAGAGCATCAGGGAAATCCACTGCTTACTCCTGGGATAAGCAGCATGGAATCTGTGTACTTTTTTTGGAAAACTGACAGGTACTTTGTGACCTGGATTGGCCACTGTTGGAAACAGGATACTGGGCTTGATGGACCTTTGGTCTGACCCAGTATGGCATTTCTTTTATTTTTATGTAACACCGGTTTTAAACAAGTATGATACAAGCAATTACAAACCTGCGAGCCTGACTAAAAGACATGTTTACTAAAGTGTGTTGTGTTGTTGCAGCTATTGCCTTGCAGTAGTTGCAAATCCCTGTGTGGTATGTGCGGGTGGAGTGGCAAGCAGATACTGCCAATGGTTACTACACAGGCCTGTGTTCCCTGCATTCACCACGGATACTACTGCTAGGGGGCAGCACCGTGAGACTGGGGCCAATGACAGGAGTAGGAGTAGGATGGGCTGCTCTTGCCCCCCTACTTGCTGGATCATGGATCATGAAGGTAAGGCCTAGGAGGTTGGAGGGCTTTCAGGGGGAGCTGACTGACTAGCCGGGAGCTGTTTTTTTGGGGAGGGTTGAGGGCAATTGTGGGTACTGATGGCTAGCCAGGAGCAGAGTTTCTCTGGGAACAAGCAGGAAGTCAGTCTTCACTTATGGGTGACATCAGCGCCGACAGAGCCCTTGTCGAAGCATCCCCCCCAGCTTTCAAAGAAAGCCTTGGGAGATGCCACCACGCATGCGTGGTACCCTTCCCGCCAAAGGGTGCCATCTTGCTCTTCCTGCCACCCGAGCCCACTTTTTCCAACTGGTGGCACCATGGGTCTTCGACCTCCCTGGGATACCTTTTACTCCTATGGCCACCAGTGGTTTTAAAAAATGTGATCAGTGTGCCAAAATAATGACCCTGACTGACACACATGACTGCTGCCTTTGCTGGTTGGGACCGGACCGTGACCCCAAGGCATATGGCCTCTGTAAGAAGATGTCCACCAAGGACCTCAAGAGCCGCCAGCAGCAGCACAATAAATTTTTCCCAGAGTCCCCAGTACCTCCGAAGGCTAAGGCCTCCTCTGAAACTGCGGAATCCTGGGGTAGTCTCATGGACACCGACCAACGCCATGGTTCCTCGGAAAGGGGGTCTCCCTTGAGGGAACTCAAGAAGAAGAAGACCTTGAAGGCAGCATCCCTAGATAGCTCAGAAGGGCTGGGTAAGTCCCAAGCCAGGTCCCACAGTCCTAAATGCTCATCCAAGGGATCAGAGAAGGAGCAACCTGTGAAGGTTCCCCAAAAGGACTCTACCTTGGGCCGGACTCGGTCACCTGACACCATCATCGTTGAGGACTCCACCTTGGGGGAACCGGCAGTGGGCCCAATTCCCTCGATGCCCATGCTGATGGCTGCAGAGTCTTCTGGCCTGGAGCCCAGAATGGCAGCCCTGGAGCGCAGTTAGACTGCTTTCATTGACCAGCAGTGGGCACTGTTGTCCGGTATCACCGGTTCCTCCACCCAGACCACTGGATCAAGGATGTCCCCGGAGGCTGAGTCAATCCTCGAGGTCCTTCAGCCTTGAGTCGATCCTCGACCGAGGTCTCGATCCAGGTCCCATTCTATGGGGCCGAGATCTTCCCCAGCCTGTGTGCCCGTGAGCCATCCTTCCCTTGAGTCTTTGACGGACTATTCTGACTTGGAAACGGAGGAAGAGGAGTCGCTGGACACCCATCACCACTGCGACATCCCCTCAGACTCCCCTTCCTCGGAGCCCCGACATTGGTCCCCACCCAAGGACATGGCGTTCCTCGACTTCGTCACATCAGGGACATGTCCAAGGCTCTAGCATTCCTGACAGAATCAGAGAGGACCCTTGGACGGAGGAGCTAGAAATCCTCCAGTACAAGGCCCCTCGGAAGGAATCGCTTATAGTGCCCATCCCTCCCATAATGGAATGGCTAATGCTCCATATGTGGGAGACACCGGCATTGGTGCCGGTGATGAGCAAGTGGCTTGACTTGATGTACTGAGTCCGCTGGAGCCCAGGCTTCCAGAAGTCACAAATGCCACACAACTTCATGGTGATGGAGTTGGCCATGCATCTCCTGAAGAGTTGGAAGATGCAATCCTCAGCACCCCCTAGCAGGAAGGCATGCACTGTGCATGCTCTCAGCAGAAAGTGCTACCAGGCTCTATGCTCATCGGCTGAATCCAAGCATACCAGCTGTACATGGGCATGTACCTGAGAGACCTGGCAAAGGAACTCGCTGGATTCTCAGCTGGTCTTTTCAAGGAACCCCTGCAGTCGTTCAAGAACCTGGCCAAAGCCATCCGTGAGTGCTCCAAGTTTATGTCTCAGGCAGCCTATAACAACTTTGAGTCAGTGGCTTGAATAGCGGCTGCGGGCATTGGTGCCCAACGCTAGGCTTAGCTATAGTCGTCCGACCTCGAGCAATGGGTTCAGGACAAATTGATCGACGTCCCATTCCAAGGGGAGAACCTCTTTGGCAAATCCATGACAAGGCTGCCAAACTGGAGACCAAGTTTATGACGAGGACCAGGCTCTCTAAAAAGACTGTTGCCCCTCCCCGACGGAAGGGCTCAGGTAAAAAGCCCTTCTACCCAAGGAAAGGGGCTGCTTACAGAAACTATCCACCTTTTCAGGCCTCCCCGGCTCCCCAGCAGGGTCAGCAGGCCAAGGGGCATGGGCATGGCCTTCGTAAGGAGAAGGCTCCAAAGCCCCAGGTGTCATCCCTGGCCCAGCCGGGGGAGCTTTTGACTCCTTGAGCATAGCCTCTCCACCCCAAGGAGGTCAGAAGCCCACAGGGGGACATCTCATTCACTATGCCCAAAGGTGGCCAGCCATCACCACCGATTCTTGGGCATTCCAAATGGTCAAGGAGGGGTACCTCCTCAACCTGGCCCAGACACCTCCCCCTTTCTTTCCAGGAGAGCCTCCCAGGTCTCCCCTTCATTGGGACCTTCTACTGAAGGAAATGGCAGGTCTTCTCGAGGACAGAACTGTAGAACCAGTTCCTCACCATCTCAGGGACAAGGGGTTCTACTCCAGGTATTTCCTCGTACCAAAAAGCACAGGGAGCCTAAGGCCCATCCTCGACCTGTGCAATCCGAACAGATTCCTGGTGAGGGAGAAGTTCAAGATGCTCTCTCTTGGAACACTGCTGCCTTTCCTCCAGCAGGGAGATTGGCTATGCTCCTTGAATCTGAAGGATGCCTACACACACATCCTCATTCACCTCAACTACAGGCAGTACCTGAGGTTCATGGTGGGGGTGGGGGAGGGCACCCATTACCAGTACAGGGTGCTGCCCTTTGGCTTGGCTTCTGCCCCAAGGGTTTTCACCAGATTCTTGGCAGTCGTGGCCACTTTCCTCTGCCTCTAGGAGGTGTTCGTCTTCCCCTACCTGATGACTGGCTCATAAAGGGAGGCATGGCCTCGGAAGTGCAGCAGGCAACCGCACATACCATCCAAGTCCTGCAAAATCTGAGGTTTGTAATAAACTACCCCAAGTCCCATCTCCTCCCGACACAGTGTCTGGAGTTCATAGGGGCAAGACTAGACACCCTCCAGGGAAGGGCCTTCCTTCCAGGGGATCAAGCCATCTGGCTCAGGGCTCTGGCCCTGGACATACAATGGCATCCCTCAGTGTCCACTCGGCTCCTGCTTCGCCTACTCAGACACATGGCCTCCATGATCCATGTCACCCCATATGCCCGTCTTCGGGACCAGTGGACGCAGGCCACAGGCTGTCTCTGTGACAGAATTATAGTGACACACCAGTTGCCGAAATCTCTGACCTGGTGGCAAAATCCCCAGTACCTTGAGGCAAGGATGCCCTTCCAGACATCATGCCCCGTAAGAGTCCTCACAACAAATGCTTCCTAGCTGGGTTGGGGAGCTCACTGTGAGGACCTTTGCACCTAGGGCAACTGGTCGCAGAGTGAGAGCAACCAGCAGATCAACTTTCTGGAATTACAGGAGATACATCTAGCCCTCCAAGCCTTTTGCCTCCGCCTATGTCGCCAACCAGTGTTAGTCCAAACAGACAACCAGGTGGCAATGTTCTATGTGAACAAGCAAGGGGGCATGGGGTCCCATACCTTCTGCTCCTTCACAGTCCAGCAGGGCATATTCTTACGGGCAGGATACCTGCCAGGCCTGGACAACACACTGGCTGATAGATTAAGCAGGATCCTCCAGCCGCATGAGTGGCAGCTAGACCCCAGACTGGCCAGCCGGCTTTTCCACCTCTGGGGGGAACCATGGATAGACCTCTTTGCCAGCCCAGGCAACTACCATTTGCCTCACTTCTGCTCTCGGCAAACCTACCCTTCCCGGGTGGCGGCAGATGCGTTCCTCATCTCATGGTCGGAAGGTCTCATGTATGTCTTCTCACCCACACCACTAATTGCCAAAATATTATTCAGTACCCTCCCCCACAAGGCCTTGCTGATCCTGATAGCCCCTCGATGGCCCAGGCAGCCATGGTTCCCGTTACTCCTCTAGCTGTTGTTGGAGACTCCCATCCCATTGGGAGCTCCCCAGGGCTCCTGTCGCAGGAGAGAGGCTCTCTCTTGCATCCCAATCTGGGGTCCCTGTCACTGACAGCTGGAAGGGTAACCCTAGCCCTTTTCAACCTCTTGGAGGAAGTGGAGGAGATCCTGCTGGCTTCCACTAAGTCCTCTAGCAGGAGAGCATATGCCTTCAAGTGGTGCAGATTTTCAGTATGGTGCACACAGCACGGGATTAGCCAATTCTTCTGTCCAGTGCAGTTGGTCCTGCAGTACCTTCTCCATCTCTCACGCTCTGGATTCAAATCGAACTCCGTCAGAGTTCACACCTCAATGCCCTGGTGGCACATCACCAACCGGTGGATGACAAACCCCTCTCGACCCAGCTGCTGGTGACCTGCTTCATGGAGGACTTCTTTTATCGAAACCCCTAATACGCCCTCCGGTGACCAAGTGGGACCTCAATGTCATAAGAACATAAGAACATAAGATATGCCATACTGGGTCAGACCAAGGTCCATCAAGCCCAGTATTCTGTTTCCAACAGTGGCCAATCTAGGTCATACGTACCTAGCAGTTTCCCCAAGGGACACAGGTTCCACAATGCTTGTATTGGTTCAAGCATTGATATCCTGGGTCCCTTCTTAATAATGGTTTATGGACCTTTCCTCCAGGAACTTGTCCAAACCTTTTTTAAACCCAGCTACACTAACAGCCTTTACTACATCCTCCGGTAACAAATTCCAGAGTTTGATTACACGTTGAGTGAAAAAATATTTTCTTTTATTAGTCTTAAATAGTTTACCCTGTAGCTTCATTGCATGTCCCCTAGTCTTTCCATATTCTGATAAGGTAAACAATCGATCTACGTTTACCCGTTCCACTCCGTTCATTAATTTATAGACTTCAATCATATCTCCCCTCAGCTGTCTCTTTTCCAGGTTAAAGAGCCCTAACGCTTTTAGCCTTTCTTCATAGGAGTATCCTTCCATCCCCTTTACCATTTTGGTGGCTCTTCTCTGAACCTTTTCTAAAATCGCTATATCCTTTTTAAGATACGGCGACCAGAATTGCACACAATATTCAAGGTGCGGTCTCACCATGGAACGATACAGAGGCATTATAATATCTTTTGTTTTATTTTCCATTCCTTTCCTTATCATACCTAGCATTCTATTTGCTCTCATACTGGCACAGCTCACTCGCCTGCCTTCTGAGCCCCTGGCTACCTGCCACCTGCGATACCTCTCATGGATGGTGGTGTTCCTGACTGCGCTCACCTCTGCTCACAGGGTCAGGAGCTCCAAGCCTTGGTGGCGGAAGCGTCTTACACCATGTTCTACAAGAACAGGGTTGTGCTCCGCACACACCCCAAATGACTTCCGAAGGTGGTATCGCCTTTTCACCTCAACCAGGATGAGGTGCTCCTCACCTTCTTCCCGAGGCCTAACACCAGTAGGATGGAGACTGTCCTCCACATCTTTGACTGTAAGAGAGCCCTGTCCTTCTACATTCAACGTACCCAGGACCACCGTAAAGATTCTCAGCTTTTTGTCTCGTATGACCCCAGTATACTGGGGGAAGTGGTGACCAAGCGTACAATATCTACCTGGATGGTGGACTGTATCAACTCGCCTATGAGCAGGCAAGGATCTCGCTGGATGGCCGGATCACAGTGCACCGTATCAGGGCCATGGCGGCCTCTGTGGCAAACCTGCGCTCTGTCCCAATGGTGGACATCTGCTGGGCTGCCACCTGGTCTTCTGTCTATAGCTTTGCAGCTCATTATTGCCTGGAAAGGAAGTCCCGACAGGACAGTGCCTTCAGCCAGGCCATGCTCCGTAATCTTTTTGGGGCCTAGGCAACTCCTACTCTCCGGCCCTTCTGTGTTCAAGCTACAGGAGTGCTGGTTCCCTTTGGACACATGGATCCTACTGCAGTCTGCACCTGTGGACTCAATTGTTGTTGCTCATGGCTTCCCCTGAGGATAACTATGTTTTTTTCTCTATGGGCTTTCGGTAGCCTGTAGCTAGGAAGTCCCATATGTGAGGACTGACTTCCTGCTTGTTCCCGGAGAAAACGTAGTTACTCACCTGTAACAGGTGTTCTCCGGGGACAGCAGGAATCTGTCCTCACAACACTCCCTCCTCCCCTTGGAGTTGCTTCTTTACCATATTTTATTTTTGCCATCTTTTAGTTATGTCATCTGACTGAGCAAGATGGCACCCTTGGGTGGGAAGGGGAGCACAAATGTGTGGTAGCATCTCCCAAGGCTTTCTTAGAAAGCTGGGGGGATGTTTCCACGAGGGCTCCATCAGCACCGACATCATCCATATGAGGACTGATTCCTGCTGTCCCCGGAGAACACCAGTTACAGGTGAGTAACTATGCTTTCAGGGGGAAGGGGTTGGGAGCTGTCCAAGGGAGGTGGATACTAAAAGGAGGGTGTTACCTTAGCTTTTGCCAGTGCCCCAGATGGAAAGATCCAAGGCCGAGGCACTCTTTTGCAAGCAGGAGGGGCTTGAGGGAGGCTGGGGGGGGGGGGCGGGGGATTTGCATGTTGCCGCTGCCACTGCTGCCAATCAGTAGCAGACACAAAGATTGCTCAGCTGCAGATAATGCCACCCCTTGAGTAGTGGTATGGGCAGCCTCTTATTGCCCCATCTTTTCCCTGCCCCAATCCCGCCCCCCCCCTCTTCTACCATGCAAAATGCAGCTATCATAGAAAACTGTCTGCAATCGCTGCATTTTGGCCACGTTATCTGTCACTGCGGCTTGATCTTTCCAGCATTAGTGTCACGACGACAACTAATGCCCTTTAGTAAATATGCCCCTAACAGGCAAAATAGTAGAAACTATTCTGAGAAACTAAATTTCTGGCCATAGGGCAAGCCATGGAGTGGAGGAGTAGCCTAGTAGTTAGTGCACTGGTTTGGTAACCAAGCAATCTGGGCTTGATTCCCACGAGTACTCCTTGTAGCCTTGGGCAAGTCACTTAACCCTCTGTTCCCTGAGAAGAAAGCAACCTACTTCCTGTCACATTGCCAAGAAAACTCAGGAGTCAGCACTGACTCAAAGGCACACATTACATTTGCATGGATAGATATGGCTTAATGGGGCAGAGTCAACATGGATTTAATAAAGAGAAATATTAGTTTAATTATTTAATGCACTAGCGTTCACATCATACAGCAAAGTCGTTTAAAAAGTAGGAATAAAATAAATCAGTAAAATATGTTCTTGCCTTACCAATCTATTTGAAGTTTTTGAAGGTGCTAAAAAACATGTATTTAGAAGTCAGCCAACTGCTATAGCATAGGTAGATTTTCATAAGGCATATGACAGAGTCCCTCAGGAGAGAATTCCTAAAGAAGTTTTGGAACCTGGCACAGCGCCTTTTGTGTACTGGGAACTGGTTAAAAAACCGGAAACAGTGAATCGGGATAAATAATCTGTTTTTTCAATGGAGAATGTTGAATAGTGGAGTGCCCCAGGGATCTGTACTGGGACCAGTGCTTTTTATCAGCACATTTATAAATAACCTGGAAAAGGAGCTCTATGAGTGAGCAGATACACAAAATTATTCAAGTTGTTAAATCACAAGCAGATTGTGAGAAGTTGCAGGAGAACCTGACAAGACTGGAGAACTGGGCATCTAAACGGAGGATGAAATTTAATATGGACAAGTACAAAATGAAGCATATTGGGAAAAATAATTCTAAGTATAGGTACACAATATTAGGAGGAAAAAGATTTTGGAGTCACAGCTGACAATATGTTGAAATCCTCAACATGGTGTGTCGTGGAAGTTAAACAAGCAAAGTGACTGTTAGGAGTTGTTCAGAAAGAGATGTAGAATATCATTAAAGCTCTATAAGTCCATAGTGTGACTGTACCTTGAGAATTGTGTGCCATTCAATACACCCCATCTGAGAAAGGATGTGGCATAACAAGAAATGGTACAGAGCAGGCCAATCAAAATGATAAAAGGGATGGATCAACTCCTCTATGAAGAAAGACTAAACAGGTAAAGACTCCTTAGCCTGGAGAAGAGATGAGAGGGGATGTGATAGGGGTCCATAAAATCATGAGTGGGGTAGAAGGGATAGGGTTTACCCTTTCAAATAATAACAGGATGAGGAGACACTCCATGAAGTTAACGTCACTTTTGAAATAAATCAAAGGAAGTCTTTTTATTTTTTCCAAACCAACAGAAGTTGGAAAGAATTATACAAAAGGAATTAATAATGTCTGTTTGCGGGCAAAATAACTCTCCTAAAAATTAAGGGAATAGGATGAAACTTGGCATATGAGAAAAACTGGTAAAAAAAAAATCCCAAAAGTTCAAAAATGGGCCAAATCAAACTGGGGGTTTCAGAGAAATAAGCACCTTCCCCTTTTAAAAAATTAGTATTTCCTGAAGTCTCCCACGCCACTCCATGCAAGAATCTTAGAGACCTGAAAAGGCCTCTCCGGCTGTCTCTTAGGTTGTTAAAAGCAATGCATGTTCAGTTTGAATTGAATTTGAATCCAGGTAATTCTGTCTGCCAATGTCTGAGATATATTGTTTAGCATCCTGAATCGCTACTAGATACACTTACGAACTTCTTGAACTCGGGCAGTTGAGGGTGACTCTGATCCAGACCCTCATTTGAACTCTCACGGCCTTAAGAGAATGTCAGCTATTGCACTATAGAAGACCCAGGGAAACCAGGGTTCCAATCTCCCATTGACATTTTGTGATCCTGAGCAAGTCACTTTGCTGGCCATTGCCTGTTGCATAAATTCCGACCAAGCAGTCCCTGCAAAGCGGGGTGGGAGGAGAGGGGCTGGCAGAAAGCGGGCCCACAAAGCAATGGCAACGCAACAAACTGCCTCTGCTCTTATAGGTCTGTTGCAGGTCCAGCAGCTGTTCCTCACTGGGCCGAAGTTTCGCGATAACAGCCACACCGTGAGACTTTGGCCTGGTAGGGAACAGCCATCAGGCCCACGGCAAACCTAAAAGAGTGGAGGCAGCATAGCAAACACAATGAAGTAAGTGTGAGGTGACCGCATGGGTGTCCCCCACTGCACAAAGGGGGGGGGGGAAACATGGGGAGGGGGACCCCTCATTGTAATTTATGCCACTGCCTCAGGTACAACTAGATTGAAAACCAGTTCGGGCAGGGAAATAACTCATGTACCTGAAAATGTAACTTGCTCTGAGCTTGGATCTGGGAAAGGTGAACAATAAATCTAAAAATCTAAATGCATCAAATCCAAATGCATGAGCTGGGTGCAAGAATATGCTGAGACCCGAGGAAATCTCCCTGTGCACCCACTCAGCCAAGGCAAAGCTCAACTAATTATTATCAAAATGCTCAGAAGCCTGATGAAGAATCATGGACAGATGACACAGAGGCAGCTCAGAAACCGGTCCTGTAAGCAGTCTGAGCTGGGGCAGGGCTGACAGCTCCCTCCGCCCTCTCTTCCCTGTCCCTCCCCGGCAGGTGAGGCGCAGCATTTGGCACCGACTACAGCTTCGGCCACAGCCGCACAGGCACCATGCCCTGCTCACGCCTCACTCCTGGTAAGAACTGAATTTCTGGGTCTCATTTACTTGTACAATACCACAGAGAATTTAACTGCACCATTTTCTTCTCTCCCTTTTTCCTTGTGGATTTTTCTTCTTTTTTTCACTACAGAAATGTATTCTTCTGGCCGGTTCTCATCTTGTCAATCATTGGATTTCTCTCTTTTTGTACCCTTTGTTTCTTTTGCTTTTAGTTTTGTTATTTTACTTTATCTTTTTTCTCTCTTTTTTTTGTCCACTTACCCTTTTCATCTTCCCCTCTGCCCAACTTCTCCATCTGGCTGCATTTACCCCTTCAGAAATCACAGACGTAGCCACCTTCAGGGTGTACAGGGTCTTGCTGGTGCACGGTGAATGAGGAGCTGTTAATACTGCTGGGCATTGAGCTACGAGGATGCCAGTTGCCCAAGACATACCCTTCTCTCTGCTTGGCTGCCCATGTTGTAATTTGCACTGGAATCTGAGAATGATCGGATTTGTGGAGGAACCCTGGGCACTATAAGGGTCAAGGCAGTCTATACTGACCGCAAATGAAACCAGGACTGATGTACATAGATGGCTTTGATAATCTATTTGTAAAAGGTATCAGTTTACTGCTTTTGAATTGTTTTTGTAAGAAAAATATTTTGGATTTTTTAATGTATTTTCTAGAAAGCTGAGAATAAGCAGAATTAGGGATTACGGACATACAGTGACTTTACCGTCATAGATATCGTTATAAAACTGTTTCTTCCAAAAAACTGAGTTTAATAAAACACAGAGAGGAGGAAAACTATGTAGTTAAATTATTGATTAGAACAAGGCTGTTTTATCAAACAGAAATCATGAATAATTTAAGAAACATTCTGCACACCTATAAACAAAAGGCATAAGGGAGAGCACTGCATACCTTCTTACATCATTACCCCTACTGGAGCCTGAAGGAGTGTGTCTGCACGCCTAAGAGACGCAGAGATTTTCCTTCTCGCACACACCATTCCCAGTATCAGAGCCCTCTCTCACGCACACACCATTCCCAGTATCAGAGCTCTCTCTCACGCACACACCATTCCCAGTATCAGAGCTCTCTCTCACACACACACCATTCCCAGTATCAGAGCTCTCTCTCACGCACACACCATTCCCAGTATCAGAGCCCTCTCTCACGCACACACCATTCCCAGTATCAGCTCTCTCTCACGCACACACTATTCCCAGTATCAGAGCTCTCTCTCACGCACACACCATTCCCAGTATCAGAGCCCTCTCTCAAGCACACACCATTCCCAGTATCAGCTCTCTCTCTCTCACGCACACACTATTGCCAGTATCAGAGCCCTCTCTCAAGCACACACCATTCACAGTATCAGAGCTCTCTCTCACGCACACACCATTCACAGTATCAGAGCCCTCTCTCACGCACACACCATTCCCAGTATCATCTCTCTCTCACGCACACACTATTCCCAGTATCAGAGCTCTCTCTCATGCACACACCATTCCCAGTGTCAGAGCTCTCTCTCACGCACACACCATTCCCAGTATCAGAGCCCTCTCTCACGCACACACCATTCCCAGTATCAGAGCCCTCTCTCACGCACACACCATTCCCAGTATCAGAGCCCTCTCTCAAGCACACACCATTCCCAGTATCAGAGCTCTCTCTCACGCACACACCATTCCCAGTATCAGAGCTCTCTCTCACACACACACCATTCCCAGTATCAGAGCCCTCTCTCACGCACACACCATTCCCAGTATCAGAGCTCTCTCTCACGCACACACCATTCCCAGTATCAGAGCTCTCTCTCACGCACACACCATTCCCAGTATCAGAGCCCTCTCTCACGCACACACTATTCCCAGTATCAGAGCCCTCTCTCACGCACACACCATTCCCAGTATCAGAGCCCTCTCTCACGCACACACCATTCCCAGTATCAGAGCTCTCTCTCACGCACACACCATTCCCAGTATCAGAGCCCTCTCTCACGCACACACCATTCCCAGTATCAGAGCCCTCTCTCACGCACACACCATTTCGTGTCAGAGCCCTCTCTCAAGCACACATCATTCCCAGTATCACAGCCCTCTCTCACGGACACACCATTCCCAGTATCAGCTCTCTCTCACGCACACACTATTCCCAGTATCAGAGCTCTCTCTCACGCACACACCATTCCCAGTATCAGAGCCCTCTCTCAAGCACACACCATTCCCAGTATCAGCTCTCTCTCTCACGCACACACTATTGCCAGTATCAGAGCCCTCTCTCAAGCACACACCATTCACAGTATCAGAGCTCTCTCTCACGCACACACCATTCACAGTATCAGAGCCCTCTCTCACGCACACACCATTCCCAGTATCATCTCTCTCTCACGCACACACTATTCCCAGTATCAGAGCTCTCTCTCATGCACACACCATTCCCAGTGTCAGAGCTCTCTCTCACGCACACACCATTCCCAGTATCAGAGCCCTCTCTCACGCACACACCATTCCCAGTATCAGAGCCCTCTCTCACGCACACACCATTCCCAGTATCAGAGCCCTCTCTCACGCACACACCATTCCCAGTATCAGAGCTCTCTCTCACACACACACCATACCCAGTATCAGAGCCCTCTCTCACGCACACACCATTCCCAGTATCAGAGCTCTCTCTCACGCACACACCATTCCCAGTATCAGAGCTCTCTCTCACGCACACACCATTCCCAGTATCAGAGCCCTCTCTCACGCACACACTATTCCCAGTATCAGAGCCCTCTCTCACGCACACACCATTCCCAGTATCAGAGCTCTCTCTCACGCACACACCATTCCCAGTATCACAGCCCTCTCTCACGCACACACCATTCCCAGTATCAGAGCCCTCTCTCACGCACACACCATTCCCAGTATCAGAGCTCTCTCTCACGCACACACCATTCCCAGTATCAGAGCCCTCTCTCACGCACACACCATTCCCAGTATCAGAGCCCTCTCTCACGCACACACTATTCCCAGTATCAGAGCTCTCTCACGCACACACCATTCCCAGTATCAGAGTTCTCTTTCACGCACACACCATTCCCAGTGTCAGAGCTCTCTCTCACGCACACACCATTCCCAGTGTCAGAGCTCTCTCTCACGCACACACCATTCCCAGTATCAGAGCCCTCTCTCACGCACACACCATTCCCAGTATCAGAGCTCTCTCTCACGCACACACTATTCCCAGTATCAGAGCCCTCTCTCAAGCACACACCATTCCCAGTATCAGAGCTCTCTCTCACGCACACACGATTCCCAGTGTCAGAGCCCTCTCACACGCACACACCCCCTATTCCCATTGTCAAAGCCCTCTCAACTCACGGGTCACTACACCCCATCGCCCATAGCATAGCACACCATTCCCAGTATCAGAGCCCTCTCTCACTCACACACCATTCCCGTGTCAGAGCCCTCTCTCAAGCCCACATCATTCCCAGTATCAGAGATCTCTCTCACGCACACACTATTCCCAGTATCAGAGCCCTCTCACACGCACACACTATTCCCAGTATCAAAGCCCTCTCTCACGCACACACAATTCCCAGTATCAGAGCCCTCTCTCACGCACACACCATTCCGTGTCAGAGCCCTCTCTCAAGCACACATCATTCCCAGTATCACAGCCCTCTCTCACGCACACACCATTCCCAGTATCAGAGCTCTCTCTCACGCACACACTATTCCCAGTATCAGAGCCCTCTCTCACGCACACACCATTCCCAGTATCAGAGCTCTCTCTCACGCACACACTATTCCCAGTATCAGAGCCCTCTCTCAAGCACACACCATTCCCAGTATCAGAGCTCTCTCTCACGCACACACCATTCCGTGTCAGAGCTCTCTCTCACGCACACACCATTCCCAGTATCAGAGCTCTCTCTCACGCACACACCATTCCGTGTCAGAGCTCTCTCTCACATGCACACACCATTCCCAGTGTCAGAGCTCTCTCTCACGCACACACCATTCCGTGTCAGAGCCCTCTCTCAAGCACACATCATTCCCAGTGTCAGAGCTCTCTCTCACGTACACACCATTCCCAGTGTCAGAGCTCTCTCTCACACACACACCATTCCCAGTATCAGAGCCCTCTCTCACGCACACACCATTCCCAGTGTCAGAGCCCTCTCTCACGCACACACCATTCCCAGTATCAGAGCCCTCTCTCACGCACACATCATTCCCAGTATCAGAGCCCTCTCTCACACACACATCATTCCCAGTATCAGAGCCCTCTCTCTCGCACACATCATCACAGTACGGGGCCCCAGAGGAAGAGGGCTGCTCTCCCACTCACACATCATTTCCAGTATCAAAGCCCAGGGTAGTGTGTCTGCACGTCCCAGAGGTAGGGTCAGCCAGTCCATTGTGCGAGAATGTTGTTTGCACAGGGCCCGGCGCTTCAGGGAGCACTGCACGAACTTCATTCTACCCTGTTTCCCCGAAAGTAAGACCTATCCTGAAAATAAGCCCTAGCACGTTTTCCTATGATTACCCTAATATAAGCCCTACCCTGAAAATAAGCCCTAGTGCAGATCATGGAGGAGGGCTGCCTGTGTGTGTTCTTGAGGTAGGGGAATGCATTTTTAGATAAATAGGCATTGTTCCTTTTGGTCCCCATGCATTCATTTCAGCCCTTTGTCCAGGTTCTACCGTAGGAAGCGTGTTTCTGATACCGTAGATCAGTTTCAGCCTAAATTCACTGCACTTCACCTGCCACCCCCCTGCGCGAACACCGTCTCTTTCTCTCCACTTCTCGCCGACGCGTGTCACGTTTACTAAGGTAAGAGCAGAGCCCCGGTGCTTCGCGGGGGCCTTTCAAATCCATCACGTCCACGGGAGATTGTTACCGGGTACACACGTGCCGAGAAGCACTTTTGTTGGATTTGGCTTTTCAGTTAACTTTCTAGTTATTACATTATTATCCTTCCTCTAAAAAACAGCAAATGACGTTCACTTTATTTTTTGTATGGCTCTAAAGAACACTGACTCCTGCTTTCCCTCTACAATTTCCTCCGCAGTGCTGCGATATGGCTTTTAGGCGCGAGGAGCAACCATGCTGCTTGCGCTGCGCCACTGTTCCTCAGGGTTCGGTCCTGGGACCGATACTGTTCAATGTATTTGTGAGTGATATTGCTGAAGGACTGAATGGAAAAGTCTGTCTTTTTGCAGACGACATGAAAATTTGCAACAAAGTGGACTCCCCTGAGGAAAGATCTACAAAAGCTGGAAAAATGGTCTAATGCTTGACAGTTAAGATTTAATGTGAAGAAGTGCAGTGTCATATATTTGGGAAGCAGAAATACAAGGGAATTGTATGTGATAGGGGGCGAGAGGTTGGCATGCACGGACCAGGAGAAGGACCTTGCAGTGACGGTTTCTGAGGATCCCAAGGTGGCGAAACAGTGTGACAAGGTGGTGGCAAAAGCCAGAAGGATGCTGGGTTGCATACAAAGAGGAATTACCAGCAGAAAGAAAGAGGTACTAATGCCACTGTACAAGTCACTGGCGAGGCCTCACTTGGAATATTGTGTTCAGTTTTGGAGACCATATCTCGCAAAGGATATAACACTGGAAATGGTTCAGAGGAAGGTGACCAAAATGATTTGGAGCCTGCAGCAGAAGACTTATGAGAAGAGACTTGAAGACCTAAATATGTACACTCTAGAGGAGGGATAGGGGAGATATGATTCAGACCTTTAAATACTTAGAGTATTAATGGACAAACAAACCTCTTCCAAAGATGGGGAAGCTCTAAAACTAGAGGGCATAACATGAAGCTGTGAGGGGTAAACTGAAAGGGTGGTGGATGTGTGGAATGCCCTCCCGATGGAAGTGGTGGGGCAAATACAGTGACAGAATTCAAAATGGCATGGGACAGACACAGTGGATTCCTTTTATAGCAACAGGATAAAATCAAAACAAACATAACCATCTCTTACATCTCAACAAATAGGGGTGATCTACATGGAGCGGTGGGTACATGCCTAAACAAAGGCATGGGAAGGGATGACCTGTACGGAACAACAGGTGCACTTACTCTTGCTGCCTTGCTGGGCAGACTAGATGGACCATACTGGTCTTTATCTGCCATCATATACTATGTTACTATTCATAAAAGTGCAATATCGTAGCGCCACCCTGTACCGGCAGCAGCGCAGCCAGATCTCCCGCTCAGCGTCATGATAACCTTGCTCTGGAGGTTCTCACAGAGAACAGGCAGCACGATTGGCCGGCTTTGCTTCACCCCTATTCTGAAGTAGATCATAAAAAGCTAGTGGAATTCTGTACTCACCAAAGGCCTTAGATAGGTCCAAATCTTCAATCCTTGCATGACCTGCAGGCTGTAAATCCTGGCTGAGAGGGGCGCCAGAGCGGGCTTTGAACCCGCTTCCCAGCCTGGCTCAGCCCTGGATGCCGATGGTTGTGGGCTGACGGGGAAGAGGCTGCCTGCTGCCGGGCTGAGCTGGGACAATGGACCGTCCTCCAGAGGAGGCCTCAGCGTTACAAACAGGGCAGTTTATAAACTGTAAATTTTGACTGTTTTATCACCTACTAACGCCCATCCGTCTCTCCAATTCTTGCTTCCCCCCCCCCCCCCCGTTTCCTCTTGACACTATCAATGAAAATGCTTTTGCGATTCACTTATATATCCTGGGATTTTACCTTTTGATCATACTCGCCTGACCCGAGGAAGAAGATTTGAACCTTCCAAAGCTAATCAAAATGTTAGTCTAATTAAAAGGCATCACGTTATATTCTTTTTTTTATTGTATGTTTTATTTATTAACAAGTACCGGTAGGACAGGCCTGGGTTACAGTGGATTGGCTTGAATCAGACGATCTTGTACAGGCAAACAAATTGGCAAAAAAATAAGCCCTACCCTGAAAATAAGCCCTAGTGCATCTTGTGGAGCAAAAATAAATATAAGACCCGGTCTTATTTTCGGGGAAACACGGTAGCATATGGACGGCTTCAGAGGGAACTGGGAGTTCACGCGAGGCCCCAGCTGCCTCTGCACAGTTGTCAGCGCGAAGTGTTTTCCCTCACGCTGGCAGCTATTACTGTGAAGTGCGCGAGTGTTGGGAAATGCCCTTTAACCTTTCCCAGCATTCAGCGCGCTTCACAGTAACAGCCACCAGCGTGAGGGAAAACACTCTTCATGCTGGCAGCTGTGCAGAGGGAACCGGGGCCTCACGCAGGCTTCCCCGGCACACCTCTGAAGCCTCTTAGACGGCCGCAGGACTCTTCGGTGGGGGGGTCTACCATGGGGGGAGGGGGCTAGGACTGGAAATGAGCTGATGGGAGGGTAAGCTGGGACTGGAAATGAGCTGATGGGAGGGGGAAGCTTGGACTGGAAATGGGCTGATAGGGGGTTGGAATAGGACTGTAAATGGCTAATGGGAGTCTAGAACTAGAAATGATCTGATCTGGGGGAACGTGGACTGGAAATGGGCTGATGGGAGCTAGAATAGGATTGGAAATAGGCTGATGGGGTGCTTGGAGTGGAAATGGGCTGATGGTGGGGCATGGGAGAATGGGACTAGTGGAGAGCGGATGCTGGGTGAATCTAGAACTAGAAAGGAGCTGATTTTGAGGGAGGACTAGAAGTTGATGGGACTGGGGAATAGGATGGAAAGAAGAAAAGATACTTTGTGTGGGAGGGAAGAAAAATCTACGATTGGCCAGGTCTTGGGAGAGTAAGAGGGGATTAAAGATGGAGGGTTGAAATCTGAGTGGATGATAAAAGAATAAAGAAATAAATTGGGTAAAGAGCAAAAGGGGAAAGATGCAGAAAGAGAATGGAAAAATTTTATTTATTTATTTAGACAGATTTGCATGCCACCGTATCCTTCAATCATGTCACATCACAATTGGAGGGTTACATTTAACATTAAGGTACGTGTAAACATTTAGACAGTACAGTTACATAACAGCATTTAGACAGTACAATTAAAGATAACATTTAACATGAGGGTATTTAATAACATGGTATGATAAACTTGTGTGTGTGGATAGGATGGGTGCGTGCTTAGTTGGCAGAATAAGTAGTATTTCAGTTTGGGTATGGGATTTGCCTGGATGCTCATATGTTTCTATAAATAAAAATGTTTTGAGGTCTTTGCAGAAGTCTGTGAGGTCATCTAATGCTCTCAGGCTCGTTGGGAGGGAGTTCCATAGTGTGGATGCCAGTAGTGATGGTGCTCTTTTGAAGTTGTTTGTTTGGTTTTGTGATAGCCTGCAGGTGTGCCGATCATGTTGTCATTGTTGGTTCTTCTTGGTCTATTGCTGATATCCCTTGTTATGACGTTTTGGAGTACGTCTGCTGAGAGATGGTGAATGACTTTGAAGATGATCATGATTGTTTTGTATTTAGCTCTTGTCACCATTGGGAGCCAGTGAAGTTACTGTAGGACGGGAGTGACATGCTCGGTCCTTGGTGTGTCTGTAATGATGCGTGCTGTGGTGTTTTGTACCATCTGGTGGAGTGTCTGCTGAGGTAGGCCTTGATATAGTGAGTTTCCGTAATCAAGCAGTGGTGTAATGAGTGCTTGGCACACTGTGTGGAAGTGGTCCTGATGGAGCATTGGTTTGATTTGTCTGATTGTTTTCAATCGTTGATAGGCCTTGTTTGCGGTTTTGGTGATGTGGGGTTTCAGGTTTAGAGCTCTGTCTAGTGTGATGCCCAGATACTTAACTTCTTTGACTACTATGTGTTTGTCTAGGATGCTGATAGTTTGCGGAGGTATGAAGATGGGGTTCCTGGTGATGAACATTGCCTCAGTTTTATCGTAGTTGACCGTTAAGTTGTTGGCTATGAGCCAGTCATTCATGTCTTCGAGGCATTTGGTTATTATTGTGGTGTTTAGTGCTAGTAGGTTGATTGGAGCGTACACCATGATGTCGTCAGCATAAATGTGAGAGTGAAGTTTGTGGTGCTTGATGATGTTGCATATGGGCTGTATGTAGATGTTAAAGAGCATTGATGATAGGGCTGAGACTTGAGGTATTCCCTGTGTGACGGGGAATTGCAGTGATTTCTTTTGCTTGCATTTGACTTGTTGCGTTCGCCCCTCCAAGTATGATGTAAACCACTTCAGGGTATTCTTGCATAGTCCTATCTGTTGTAAGCGTTGCAATAGCTTGGTGTGGGGCACAGTATCGAAGGCCGCTGAGATGTCCATGAACACTAGCAGGAAGCCATTTTTTATGTTGTCCATGCCTCTTAGGAAATTGTCAAAGAGGGAGGTTAGTAGTGTTTCCACGCCGTGTTGGGGGCTTAAATCCATGCTGATGTATGTCCAGTGGGGCATTTATATCAATATGGCCCTGCAGTTGCCTTTGCACTGCCTTTTCCATGATTTTAGGAAGGAATGGCAGGCTGGAGATGAGACGGTATGATTTTGGTTCGGAGGGGCTCAGATTGCTTCTTTTAAGTATTGGTCGTGCTTTAGGGGTTGCGGCATGTATCCTTGTTGGAGTGAATCTTTGACGATTTTTTGAATGTGATGAGAGAGTTGGCTTTTTGTAGCTTTGAGCCATGTCACTGGGCATGGGTCTGGCAGTGAAGTTGTGTTTAGTCCAGATATAATGTCTTCTACTTGCTGCTTTGTTGGTATGTTGAAGCTCTCCCATGTTTGATGTTGTTTATTTATCGTGTGATCATTTGTTTGTGGTGAAGCAGAGTATGTTTGGTTGGTGTTTTTTGACTTCATGTAGTCTGCATATGTTTGTGGGTCAAGATGGTGGGTGCTTTGTTGCGTGTCATCCTTGGTGAGCTTTTGGACAATGCTAAAGAGTTCTCTTGGTCTATTGGTAGCTTTCATGATTAGGTTGGTATGGTGTTGCTGTCTACGCTCATTTATTAGATTGTTATATTCCCGTTGTTTGTCTCTGTATTGGGTTAGGAGGTTGTGTGATTTGTTCCGTCTCCATTTTCTTTCCAGTCTTCTGAGTGTGCGTTTTGCAACTCTGATTTTATATTAGTACCATGGGGCGTTGGATCTCTTGTGTGTTTGTGGTTCTTTGATGGCTGGGGCAGATGCTGCATTGGATATTATTGTGTTCCATTCTTCTATGTTTAGGTCAAGGGTGTCGTGTTCCTGTTGAAGTTGTGGAGTGATTTCGTTTATGAATGAGTCTCTGTTAAATGTTTTGAACCGTCTAGTTATTCTTTCATCTTCTTTGCATTGGGCGGGGTTATTTTATTTATTTATCAAGCTTTTTTATACCGCAACCTTCCGATGATCAGGTGCGGTTTACATAAAACAGATAAGGAGACAGAAGTGTATTTCTGTTTTTACATTAAACAATATCATGAACTATGTACATTAACAGTTGAACTTTTAACTATTAAACTTTGTAGAACTATGTGCAATTAACTATGTACAGTTAGTTATTCAGGGTCATGATGAATTCAATCACATGGTGGTCTGACCAGGGGATTGGCGTGATTGTTGGTTTTGTGGTCTTGTTCTGTTCCACTAATTGCAATGGCATGAAGACCCAAGTTGTACCATGCTGGTGCGTTGGGGCGTTAATTGTCTGGCAGTATTTTAATGACTCCCTGGCTTTTAAGAACGTTGCGGTTTCTCTGGTGGGTACGGATGTTAGGTTGTAGTCTCCTAGTGCAATGAGAGGTTTGTGTCTTCTGTTATGTGCACATATCATTTCGATTACTGTGGATAGGTGTTCAGTTGTGGTTCCAGGTAGTCTGTATGTGAGGGAGATGTTTAGGTACTTGTTGGCTACAGTGAGTGTGTTAGATTCAATTGTGTTAGTGGCGGCGATTGTTTTGAATCTGTATTCTTTTCTGGTAAGTATTAATACTCCTCCTCCTCTCCTTTGTGCTCTGATGCAGTTAAATGCCGAGTATCCTGTTGGGGTTACTTGGTTTAATATGACCTGGTCCGAGTCGTCTAGCAAGGTCTCGGTGATGCATATTATATCAAGCTTCTTGTCGTGGATTAGGTCAAGGATAGTTTTGGTTTGTTCCTGATAGATCTGGCATTTAGAAGAGCACACCTGATGTTTGTTGTTATGATTGGGTTTCTATGTTCATTATTTGTGTGGTGTGTTGGTGTATTACGTGTGGCATTGTATGGTTTGTGGGCTGTATGCTTTGGTTGTTGGTGTTCTTTGGATAGGTGTGATGCTGGTGTGCATCTGGGTTGGGTGTTATGTAGGTTGATCAAGGGGATTTTCTTGTTGAGTCTGATGCTATGTGTGCAGGGTGCGAACATATGTAGGAGTGTGAGGTAGACCATGAGGTAGTGGGTAGTGGAGTGCATTTTGTGATTTGTATTTTACTGACCTGGGATTAAGTTTATGGTTTACTGACCTGGGATCAACTTGAATTGGGTCCTATAGGTGTAAATTCTGTGGGTCCTATATGTGTAATTCTGCATTGGTAGTGGTGTCTTTACTGTGTGTGTTGTGTTACTTGTGGTTGATTGGTAGTCTAGCTATGAGGTAGTAGTGGAGTTACTAGAGTTAATAGGCTATGCCGCGTGAGTTGTTTTACAATGCAAATAATGGGTAGTAAGTTCTATGCAATTAATCTACAAGCAATGGATTGTCCAGGCAATGTAGCAGAATTAACTTACAGGCAATGGATTGTCCAGCCAAGGGAGCAGTATTCGCGCGGGGGCAGAGAGATACGATGTGCATGGAAGAGGGCCCGGGACACGGATCTTTGGCCGCTACTTGGTCCGCACTTAAGGGCCATGCCAAAGGGCCCTCTGGCAGGCCCTCAGGCGTGGGCACGCCTGATGGCACTGGCTTTAATCGGCCGCCGGCGAGAAGCTCTCCTCCTGCTCCACCACGATCGTGTTCGGGGGAGCTTGCTGTGTGAGGTGGGTGGTCTTCACGCCCGATGGCTCTGGCTTTAATCGGCCGCCGGCCGGAAGCTCTCCTCCTGCTCCACCACGATCGCGTTCGGGAGAGCTTGCTGTGTGAGGTGGGTGGTCTTCGCAAAGGACTAATGGACAGCTCACAGAAGACACAAAGAAACCAGAAGAAAGTGACTGGAGCAATTGCAACTAAAAAATAAAATGCCCAAACAAAAGGTAGAAAAATACTTTTTATTTTGAATTTATTAACTGGAATATATGTCAGCTCTGGGAAATGTGTATCGCTAACATCTTTGTGTTTTTGTTTAGTACAAGAGGAAATTTCTAGCTTTATTTCTCCAGTGTTGTTGTACATTCAAAGTTTGGCTTTTGGGGTTCCAAGTTTAATTATTGTCTTTCTATTTCTAAATTGTGATCCCTTGTTCTTTGTTTGGTGACGGTCTATGTTCTGCATCTGTAACCAAGCTGAGATATTCTGCTCATGTAGTTTCTATTTGACAGTGTCACTTGTTCTCTTTCCCCAGTAGGAGATGTATTGGTATTCTCTGAGATGTATTGGTTTAATATTTGCAATGTTGCCTTTTGATAGGTAGGGTTTGGTGCTTTACGGTGGGTTTGCTATGGGTTCTAAATGGGCAGTGTTTATAGTACTTCCTAATGTGCCTGGCGGTTGGCACTGGAGTACAGTAATATAGAAATCTGGTAGTCTTTCTTTATCCAGACATTCATTAAGAGGGATGTTAACATTATGCAAATATTTATGAAAATGTGGCTCTTTTTGCAAATAGGCCCCACAATGAATCTCCGCACATGGCCCCGCACCCCCTCCTTGGGCCGCCCCTGTCCAGAGGCCGGCAGCTTCACTTTCACTCACACATCATTGCTAGTATCAGAGCTTGGACAATATTCCCAGAAGGGTTTCATTTGTTGGCATAAAAGATGTGGAACTGTGGAGTCAGGGAGGGGGCAGGTGGGCCGGGGGCCGGAGCAACAGAAGAAGGGCTGCATTGGGGAGTAGTGACTTCACTTGCTCTGCTCCAAGCTCACCTCGTCCCCTCCTCCTCCCTGTAGGTAGCCTGGAAGAGATGGGCTGGAACAGAACATCCCTGCTGCTCTGGATTCTGAAATAAGTGGCAGAACTGTGTTCCAGGCTGATACCCCAGAAATTAAGCCCAGATTCCCAGTATCACCTTGTGGGCGCACATCTCAGAGGCAGGAAGCGTTTTTCTTCCCGGTATCAGAGATGCCTTTTGGCCCATCACAGAAAGTGTGAGTTACTGCCCCAGTGAGTGAGGCTGAAGGCCAATTTTTCCGGTGGAGTTTCAGAAATAGATATTTATGCACACAATACATCCCCCCAAGCGATCCCCTCGCTTTGGCCTCAATCAATCAGTCTTTCTCCTCTAGCATCCCCAAAAATGCAGCAGTGACTCCTAGCAAGCCAGCACCTGGGCTTTCTTGGCAAGGAGCAACTGGAAGTAGATAGCAAGGCTTTCTTAAACGCAGTATGGAGGTCATTTTAAAAGTCTCAGTTGTGAAATGCATGTGGACTTCCAAGTCATGGAGATGGCTGCAGAGCCATTTTACAAACGTTTTTTAAAGATGTCTCTGGTATGGAGACATCCAAGTAGAGAGGGGGCATGGCGCAAATGTGTCTGGGGAGATGCAATGGACTTAGGCATCCCTGCTCGATTTCAGAAACAGCAGGGATGTCTGTGACCCCATTCAAGTTTAGACCTGCTGCAGGCAGAAATAGGCAAGGGGAAAGTGCTTGTTTTGGCCATAAAACATCCAGAAGGTGTAGAGAATATGGAAAGCGACTAGCCCATCACAAGGAGCAGCACTGGGATTTCAACCATGGCCACCTTGTTCCTAACCCACTACTTTAGTCATTAAGAGTCCCCATTCAGAAATACTATTCTGGGGACGTCTTTATCTTTAACTTTATTCACGCTCAGGCCGGAGCATCAGGGTAGTGTACAAGAAAACAAATAATCGCTGCTAAAAAAAAGAAAAGACGCCAAAGTCATGATAGGACAGTGAAGAGGACAGGGCACACAGAAGAGATAGAAAAACATAAGTGGGCAGACAAATAAAGAAAAGGGGAGGGATATATTATGTGATCCTAGGCAGGGAGAAGATCAAAGGCAATGCCGAAGAAATGGGCCTTCAGCATTGCCTTGAATCGTGGGAAGTACTGCTCAGCACGGAGGGTAGATGGCAAAGAATTCCAAAGGGCCAGACCGAGAAAGAAAAATGCAGACTGACAGGCAGGGCCGGATTTACCTTGAGTGAGGCCCTACGCCAACAAAAATTGTGGGCCCCCAGCAGGGGCGGCCCAAGGGGGGTGCGGACCTCATTTGCATAAGGGGCCTCATTTGCATAAATATTTGCATAATGTTACCATATACTAACTTTTAGTAAACGTGCCTCTTAATGAGTGTATGGATAAAGAAAGACTAAAAGATTTCTACATTACTATAATCCAGTGCCAACTGCCAGACACATTAGGAACTACTACAAACACTGCCCATAGTAAACCCGCCGTATCCTAACAGCACTACCAGGACTCACAAAGCACCATACTCTACCAATCAAAAGGCAACACTGCAAATATTAAACCAATACATTTCAGAGAACAACAATACATGACCTACTGGGGAAAGAGAACAAGTGGCAATGTCAAATAGGAATTATATAAACAGAACACCTCAGCTCAGTTACACATGCAGAACATAGACCATCACCAAACAAGGAATCACAATTTAGAAACAGGAAGACAATAATTAAACTGGGAATCCCAAAAGCCAAACTTGGAATGTACAACACTGTAGAAATAAAACTATACATTAATTTGCTCTTGTACTAAACAAAGCGCAGACGTTAATGATGCACATTTACCAGAGCTGACATATTCCAATTAATAAATTCAAATAAAGAGATATTTTTCTACCTTTTGTGCATTTTTTTCAGCTGCAATTGCTCCAGCCACTTTCTTCTGGTTTCTTCGTGTCTTCTGCTAACTCTCCATCGTCTGCTGTCCATTTGTCCTTTCTTCTCTCTTCTAGATTTTTTTCCATTCTCTCTCTACATCTGCTTTAACATACTAATCTTTCTCCTTTTGCTCTTTCCTCATTCCTATTTCATCCACTCAAATATTACCCCTCCATCCTCAATCCCCACTTACTCTCCCAATACCCGGCCAATTGTAGATTTTTTATCCCTCCCACACAAAATATTTTTCCCTTCTCCATTTTACTCTTCCAGCCCCATCCCATTCTAATCCTCCCCCAACATCAGCTCCCTTCTAGTTCCAGCCTCACCCAGCATCCATTCCCTTCTAGTCCCTGCATCAGCCCATTTCCAGTCCTAGCCATCCATCAGCCCATTTCCAGTCCTAGCCCCCCCATCACCCCACTTACAGTCCTTAACCCCCCATCACCCCATTTTCAGTCCTTAACCCCCCATCACCCCATTTTCAGTTTAAGCCCCCCCTATAACCCATTACCAGTCCTAACCCCCCATCAGCCCACTTCCAGTCCTAACCCCATCAACCCATTTCCAGTCAGCCCCCCATAGCCCATTGCCAGTCCTACCCCCCCCCATCAGCCCACAGCCCATTACCAGTCCTAACCCCATCATCCCACCTCCAGTTTTAACCCCCCAGCCCATTTCCAGTCCTAGCCCCCCATAGCCCATTACCAGACAACCCCCAGCAGCCCACAGCCCATTACCAGTCTTTTCCCCCCCAAAGCCCATTTCCAGTTCTAACCCCCCCCCAACAGCCCATTACCAGTCCTAACCCCATCAGCCCACCTCCAGTCTTAACCCCCCAGCCCATTTCCTGTCATAGCCCCCCCCCCATAGCCCATTACCAGACAGCCCCCATCAGCCCACAGCCCATTACCAGTCTTAACCCCCCCCAAAGCCCATTGCCAGTTCTAAGCCCCCCCCCAACAGCCCACAGTCCATTACCAGTCCTAACCCCATCAGCCCACCTCTAGCCTTAACCCCCCCCAGCCCAGCCCATTTCCAGCCCCAGCCCCCCAATAGCCCATTACCAGCCCTACCCCCCCCGTCCATTTCCAGCCCCAGCCCCCCCAATAGCCCATTACCAGTCCTACCCCCCCCCATAGCCCATTACCAGTCCTACCCCCCCCCCATAGCCCATTACCAGTCCTACCCCCCCCGGCCTAAAGTAAAATTTAATTTAAAAAAAAACCTGGTGGCTGCCGCCGCGGGGGCCCCGTCTACAAGCTGGTCGGGTCCGGTCGGGTCGGGTCGGGTCCGGTCGGGTCTCTCTCCCTCCCTCGCTGCAGGCTGCAGGCTGCGAGAGACGCATCTTCGCGTCTCTCGCAGCCTGCAGCGAGGGAGGGCGGGAGAGATACCCGACCGCACCCGACCCCACCCGACCCGACCAGACCCGCGTGGAGACGGGGCCCCCCCGGCAGCAGAGGGGGCCCCGCGGCGGCACCCACCTGTTTTTTTTTTAAAAATAAATTTTACTTTCGGCCGGGGGGGGTAGGACTCCTACCCCCCCCCCGGCCTAAAGTAAAATTTAATTTAAAAAAAAAACCTGGTGGCTGCCGCCGCGGGGCCCCCTCTGCTGCCGCGGGGGCCCCGTCTACAAGCTGGTCGGGTCCGGTCCTGTCGGGTCGGGTCCGGTCGGGTCTCTCTCCCTCCCTCGCTGCAGGCTGCGAGAGACGCGAAGGGAGAGCGTCTCCTCGCGTCTGTGTTAAGCCCGCAGGGGCTGATGGGAAATCCCATCAGCCCCTGCGGGCTTAACACAGACGCGAGGAGACGCTCTATCTTCGCGTCTCTCGCAGCCGGGAGGGAGGGAGACGAGACCCGACCCGACCCGACCCGACCAGACCATCTTGTAGACGGGGCCCCCGCGGCAGCAGAGGGGGCCCCGCGGCGGCAGCCACCAGGTTTTTTTTTTAATCGAGTTGAAAAAAAAAAAAACTGGTTCTATTTTTTGTGGGCCCCTGCCGGTTGTGGGCCCTACGCCATGGCGTACATGGCGTATACGTAAATCCGGCCCTGCTGACAGGCGAGTTCCAGACGTGCACGAGCTGGGGAGGGAAGAAACAGGCGGTTATTGTGAATGGAACGGAGGGCACGGGAGGGGGGGGGGTGCATGTACTACAGGTCTGCCAAATATTGAGGAGTGCCAGTGTGAAGTACCTGATGCACAGTGATGAGGACCTTGTATTGAAACCGGTATTGAAGAGGAAGCCAGTGCAAATTAAAATGAAGAGGGGATACATGAGCAGTACGGGAGGCATGAGTAATGAGCCGGGCAGCTGTGTTCTGCAACAATTGTAAACGGTGGAGCTCATATTGGGGAAGGCCGACCAGAAAAAAATTACAATAATCAAGCCTGGACAGGAGAAGTGACACTGTAAGGGTAATCAGAGAAGATGCTGGGAGAACAGAGCGTACTGCTCTCAGCTGGTGCAGCGGGAGAAAGGAGCAACACACAACAGAGGAGACATGTTGGTGAAAAGAGAGGGAGGAGTCTAGGGTAGCCCAGAAATTGAAGAGTTGGAGCAAGGGGAATGGCAGTGTCAGAGAGAGCAGGGGCCAGTGAGGGAGAGTGAGTACCAAAGGTAAACCAAATGGCGGCTGATTTAGCAGGATTCAAATGGAGGTAATTAGAAGATAACCAAGAGGAGATCGGAGCCAAACAGATGTTCAGGGGAGTGAGATCTAAGGAAAGAGAGCTAGTGTGGAACAGGAGGATAATATCGTTGTCATAATAATATGCCAAAAGACCGGATTGCTGTAAAAGTAGACTCAACGGTGCCAGGAACAGATTGAAAAGCAATGGTGCTAGTACGGAACCCTGTGGAACACCGCATGGGAGTGGGGTAGAGGATGACGATGAAGAGCCAACGTGAACTGAGAAAGACTGTGAGGATAGAAAAGACCGGAACCACCAATGAACCGTGCCATGGATCCCATAATCATGGAGACGAGACAGGAGTGTAGAGCAATCCACAAGGTCAAATGCAGAGGAAAGAACCAGAGATACTGCTATGGAATAGGTGCCCTGTTCATGTGCTATGTACAATTCGTTCAAAAGGGAAATGAGGATAGTTTCCGTACTGTGGCCAGCACAGGTCTAGGGTGAAGAGCCAAGGTAGAGTCAGGTGAGAGGATAATTGTGAAAAGACTGCCTTCTATGTAAATGTCCCCATTGGTGAAATCATGCCTAAACTTAGATATATCTTCCTTTTTTTCCAGACTTTCTGGTTTGGACGGCCCAGATTGTACTTGGGTGTCCTTTGTAAAATGTACATTTAAGTCTATAGCACCTGATATTCCAAGGTGGTCACCCATCTAAGTAGTAGCCAGACCCAATGCTGCATAGCTTCAGTGATCAGCCAAGAGCAGGTTCATTTAGGACAGCTGAACCACTTGACTTTAATTTCTCATCCCCATCCCATGGTGGCCAGCATCTCTCCTTCTCTTCCTATCCCCCCCCCCCCCCAGGTGTCCAGCATTTCCATTCCCCTCATCTTCCCTCTCCCCCCCCTCACCTGTCTATCATCTCTCCCTTCTACCCTCCTCCTCCATGTAGAACAGTTCTCACCTTCCCTTTGCCATCGCCGTCATTATAACCCTACCTCTGCAGCTGCCATGGGCCATTGTAAAGTAGCTGTGGACAGTGCAGGTCCCCTGAGCACAGACTCACACTGAAGCTGTTCTGAATCTCGCTCCTTCCATCATAAACTTCTTGTCAGAGGGGGCGCGACCCAGAAGAGCTTGAGTGTTTTCCTGTGCTCTGAGATCCCATGCTGTCCACAGCTAGATTACAATGATACATGGTAGCCAGCAGAGGTACAATGACAATAGCAGTAGCAGAAGAGGGAGGGTGGGGGGAAGGGGGAGGAGAAGCAGGTCTGGTGTGAAGGAGTAGTCTAATGGTTACAGCACTGGCTTGGGAAACAAGAGACCAGGGTTCAATGCCCACTAGCACTCCTTGTCACCTTGGACAAGTCACTTAACCCTCCATTACCTCAGCAAAATCCAAGTTCTTGATGTCCCTGTTCAATGTACGAGGTATATTACCAAGTTTGAGTTACAATGTAAACTGCATTACCAGAAATGATAATGTGATATACAAAACCTGTTAAATAAATATGTGAGAGGAGGGCATGTGTCACATGCAAGTGGTTTAGTATTTCTACAGTATCAGAAAATCAGGGAACATCTCTCACACATACAACATTCCCAGTATAGAAGCCCAGTGTAATGTGTCTGCACAGCTCAGAAGCAGGGAGCATCTCACTAACACAAAGAGATGGCCCAAGGGTATCTAACACCCTAGGTGAATCTTCAGCTATGTGCCCCCCTCCCAGAGGAAACTCAAAGCCTTTCCCTTAATCCCCCATTAATCCAGTGTCAACTCCTTCCCTACTTGTGTCCAGCATCTTCCCTTTTCTAACTTACCCGTGTCCATAACCCACCATCATCCCTTCATTTCCCCAGTCCCCCCATGTCCCCTTCCCTTCCCCCTCATGTTCAACACGTCCCCTTCTCTTCCCCTCTGTCCAGTATCTCCCTTTCCCTACACCCTTGTGTCCAGTATCACCAATTCTTTACCCCCTCCTGCGTCCAGTATCACCCCTTCCTTACCCCCTCCTGCGTCCAGTATCATCCCTTCCTTACCCCCTCCTGCGTCCAGTATCACCCCTTCCTTACCCCCTCCTTCGTCCAGTATCACCCCTTCCTTACACCCTCCTGCGTCCAGTATCATCCCTTCCTTACCCCCTCCTGCGTCCAGTATCACCCCTTCCTTACACCCTCCTTCGTCCAGTATCACCCCTTCCTTACACCCTCCTGCGTCCAGTATCACCCCTTCCTTACCCCCTCCTTCGTCCAGTATCACCCCTTCCTTACCCCCTCCTGCGTCCAGTATCACCCCTTCCTTACCCCCTCCTGCGTCCAGTATCATCCCTTCCTTACACCCACCTTCGTCCAGTATCACCCCTTCCTTACACCCTCCTGCGTCCAGTATCACCCCTTCCTTACCCCCTCCTGCGTCCAGTATCACCCCTTCCTTACCCCCTCCTTTGTCCAGTATCACCCCTTCCTTACCCCCTCCTGCGTCCAGTATCACCCCTTCCTTACCCCCTCCTGCGTCCAGTATCACCCCTTCCTTACCCCCTCCTGCGTCCAGTATCACCCCTTCCTTACCCCCTCCTGCGTCCAGTATAACCCCTTCCTTACCCCCTCCTTCGTCCAGTATCACCCCTTCCTTACACCCTCCTTCGTCCAGTATCACCCCTTCCTTACCCCCTCCTGCGTCCAGTATCACCCCTTCCTTACTGGACGAAGGAGGGTGTATCACCCCTTCCTTACACCCTCCTGCGTCCAGTATCACCCCTTCCTTACCCCCTCCTTCGTCCAGTATCACCCCTTCCTTACACCCTCCTTCGTCCAGTATCACCCCTTCCTTACACCCTCCTGCGTCCAGTATAACCCCTTCCTTACACCCTCCATCATCCAGTATCACCCCTTCCTTACACCCTACTTCATCCAGTATCACCCCTTCCTTACCCCCTCCTTCGTCCAGTATCACCCCTTCCTTACCCCCTCCTTCATCCAGTATCACCCCTTCCTTACACCCTCCTGAGTTCAGTATCACCCCTTCCTTACCCCCTCCTTCGTCCAGTATCACCCCTTCCTTACCCCCTCCTGCGTCCAGTATCACCCCTTCCTTACCCCCTCCTTCGTCCAGTATCACACCTTCCTTACCCCCTCCTGCGTCCAGTATCACCCCTTCCTTCCCCCTCCTTCGTCCAGTATCACCCCTTCCTTACCCCTCCTTCGTCTAGTATCACCCCTTCCTTACCCCCTCCTGCGTCCAGTATCACCCCTTCCTTACACCCTCCTTAGTCCAGTATCATCCCTTCCTTACACACTCCTTAGTCCAGTATCACCCCTTCCTTACACCCTCCTTAGTCCAGTATCACCCCTTCCTTACACCCTCCTTCGTCCAGTATCACCCCTTCCTTACACCCTCCTTAGTCCAGTATCACCCCTTCCTTACACCCTCCTTCGTCCAGTATCATCCCTTCCTTACACCCTCCTTAGTCCAGTATCACCCCTTCCTTACACCCTCCATCGTCCAGTATCATCCCTTCCTTACACCCTCCTTAGTCCAGTATCACCCCTTCCTTACACCCTCCTTAGTCCAGTATTACCCCTTCCTTACACCCTCCTTCGTCCAGTATCATCCCTTCCTTACACCCTCCTTAGTCCAGTATCACCCCTTCCTTACCCCCTCCTTCGTCCAGTATCACCCCTTCCTTACACCCTCCTTAGTCCAGTATCACCCCTTCCTTACACCCTCCTTTGTCCAGTATCATCCCTTCCTTACACCCTCCTTAGTCCAGTATCACCCCTTCCTTACCCCCTCCTTCGTCCAGTATCACCCCTTCCTTACACCCTCCTTCGTCCAGTATCATCCCTTCCTTACCCCCTCCTGTGTCCAGTATCACCCCTTCCTTACCCCCTCCTTCGTCCAGTATAACCCCTTCCTTACACCCTCCTTAGTCCAGTATCAACCCTTCCTTACCCCTCCTTCGTCCAGTATCACCCCTTCCTTACACCCTCCTTCGTCCAGTATCACCCCTTCCTTACCCCCTCCTTCGTCCAGTATCACCCCTTCCTTACACCCTCCTTTGTCCAGTATCATCCCTTCCTTACCCCCTCCTGCGTCCAGTATCACCCCTTCCTTACCCCCTCCTTCGTCCAGTATTACCCCTTCCTTACACCCTCCTTCGTCCAGTATCACCCCTTCCTTACCCCCTCCTGTGTCCAGCACCTCCTCCTCCCTCCAAATCCAGAACTTTCACTTCCCTTCCCCACTACTCATGTCCAGCATCTTCCCTTACCAACTCCCTTATGTCTAGCACTTCCCCTTCCCTTCCCCAATCCATCTTCTTCCCTTCCCTACCCCCATGTCCAATACCTTCCCTTCCCCCATCCAGCATCTTCTCTTCCGCACTACTCTCATGTCCAGCACCTCCCCTCCCCTTCTCCATCCAGCATCTTCCTTTCCCTACCCCCTTGTATCAGCCACCTTCTCTTCCCCTTATCCAGCACCTCCCTTCCCCCAGCCCCTTTGCTAGCATCCACCTTCTCTATTTCCTTGTGGCAGCATTTCCCCTTCTCTCTCTTTCTTCCCCTGTCCAGCACCTCCTGTCTTGACTATTGTAACCTGCTCCTCACCGGTCTCCCTCTGATTCATCTCTCCCCTTCAGTCTGTTCAAAACTCAGCTGCGCAGCTTATCTTCCGCCATTATCGCTATCCTCATGTAACCCCTCTTCTCAAGTCACTTCACTGGCTCCCTATCTGTTTCCACATCTAATTCAAACTTCTACTGACCTACAAGTGCATTCATTCTGCAGCTCCTCGCTATCTTTCCTCTCTTATCTCGCTCTACACCCATCCTCAGGAACTTCACTCCTCTGGCAGATCCCTTTGATCTGCGCCCTTCTCTGCCACTGCCAACTCCAAACTTCGTTCATTCCATCTTGCTGCTCAATATGCCTAGAACAAACTACCTGAGTCTGGGCATCAGGCTTTTTCTCCGACCCTATTCAAATCCAGGTTAAAAATCCACCTTTTCAAAGCCACTTTAGGAGCCCGATGCTCCTCACTCTCTTGTTCACTACTTATGTGTATCTCACCATATTCTAGTCCCCAGTTTTGTGATATTCATCTTGATTAGATTGCAAGAAGGTACTGTATTTTACATCTATACGTACAGCGCTGCATATGCCTTCTAGCACTATACAACCAGGGCTCACCAAACCACTAGGCAAACTAGACAGTTGCCTAGGGCAGCAGCTTCTGGAGAGAGGAAAAAACAGGATATTCAAAGCTAAATAATAGATTTTCACAGCCAGAGGGGGTATAAAGCTTGAAGTCTGCATAGGGCTCCAATATCTTGTACCAACTTTAGGGCCAGCCCTGATTACAACTGATAAGTAGTAGAAGTAGTAATCTCTCCTTCCTCAGGCACTATGTGGTCCAGCATCTCCCATTTCCTACTCCCTTCCATGAGTAGCATCTTCCCTTTCCTACCACCCCATGCGCAGCACCTTCCCCTTCCCTTCACCTCTATCCAGCATCTTCCCTTTCATGCCACCCCATGCGCAGCACCTTCCCCTTCCCTTCACCTCTATCCAGCATCTTCCCTTTCCTACCACCCCATGCGCAGCACCTTCCCCTTCCCTTCACCTCTATCCAGCATCTTCCCTTTCCTACCACCCCATGCGCAGCACCCTCCCCTTCCCTTCACCTCTATGCAGCATCTTCCCTTTCATGCCACCCCATGCGCAGCACCTTCCCCTTCTCTTCACCTCTATCCAGCATCTTCCCTTTCCTACCACCCCATGCGCAGCACCTTCCCTTCACCTCTATGCAGCATCTTCCCTTTCCTACCACCCCATGCGCAGCACCTTCCCCTTCCCTTCACCTCTATCCAGCATCTTCCCTTTCATGCCACCCCATGCGCAGCACCCTCCCCTTCCCTTCACCTCTATGCAGCATCTTCCCTTTAATGCCACCCCATGCGCAGCACCTTCCCCTTCCCTTCACCTCTATCCAGCATCTTCCCTTTCCTACCACCCCATGCGCAGCACCTTCCCTTCACCTCTATGCAGCATCTTCCCTTTCCTACCACCCCATGCGCAGCAACTTCCCCTTCCCTTCACCTCTATCCAGCATCTTCCCTTTCCTACCACCCCATGCGCAGCACCTTCCCGTTCCCTTCACCTCTATCCAGCATCTTCCCTTTCCTACCACCCCATGCACAGCACCTTCCCTTCTCCTCTATGCAGCATCTTCCCTTTCCTACCACCCCATGCGCAGCACCTTCCCCTTCCCTTCACCTCTATCCAGCATCTTCCCTTTCCTACCACCCCATGCGCAGCACCTTACCTTCACCTCTATCCAGCATCTTCCCTTTCCTACCACCCTATGCGCAGCACCTTACCTTCCCTTCACCTTTATCCAGCATCTTCCCTTTCCTACCAACCCATGCGCAGCACCTTCCCCTTCCATTCACCTCTATCCAGCATCTTCCCTTTCCTACCACCCGATGAGCAGCACCTTCCCCTTCCCTTCACCTTTATCCAGCATCTTCCCTTTCCTACCACCCCATGTGCAGCACCTTCCCCTTCCCTTCACCTCTATCCAGCATCTTCCCTTTCCTACCACCCCATGTGCAGCCCCTTCCCCTTCCCTTCACCTCTATCCAGCATCTTCCCTTTCCTACCACCCCATGAGCAGCACCTTCTCTTCACCTCTATCCAGCATCTTCCCTTTCCTACCACCCCATGCGCAGCACCTTCCCTTCCCTTCACCTTTATCCAGCATCTTCCCTTTCCTACCACCCCATGCGCAGCACCTTCCCCTTCCCTTCACCTCTATCCAGCATCTTCCCTTTCCTACCACCCGATGAGCAGCACCTTCCCCTTCCCTTCACCTTTATCCAGCATATTCCCTTACCTACCACCCCATGTGCAGCACCTTCTCTTCACCTCTATCCAGCATCTTCCCTTTCCTACCACTCCATGTGCAGCACCTTCCCCTTCCCTTCACCTCTATCCAGCATCTTCCCTTTCCTACCACCCCATGTGCAGCACCTTCCCCTTCCCTTCACCTCTATCCAGCATCTTCCATTTCCTACCACCCCATGCGCAGCACCTTCTCTTCACCTCTATCCAGCATCTTCCCTTTCCTACCACCCCATGCGCAGCACCTTACCTTCACCTCTATCCAGCTTCTTCCCTTACCTACCACCCCATGTGCAGCACCTTCTCTTCACCTCTATCCAGCATCTTCCCTTTCCTACCACCCCATGCGCAGCACTTTCTCTTCACCTCTATCCAGCATCTTCCCTTTCCTACCACCCCATGTGCAGCACCTTCCCCTTCCCTTCACCTCTATCCAGAATTTTCCCTTTCCTACCACCCCATGCGCAGCACCTTACCTTCACCTCTATCCAGCATCTTCCCTTTCCTACCACCCCATGCGCAGCACCTTCCCCTTCCCTTCACCTCTATCCAGCATCTTCCCTTTCCTACCACCCCATGAGCAGCACATTCCCCTTCCCTTCACCTCTATCCAGCTTCTTCCCTTACCTACCACCCCATGAGCAGCACCCTCCCCTTCCCTTCATCTCTATCCAGCATCTTCCCTTTCCTACCACTCCATGCGCAGCACCCTCCCCTTCCCTTCACCTCTATCTAGCATCTTCCCTTTCCTACCACCCCATGAGCAGCACCCTCCCCTTCCCTTCACCTCTATCCAGCATCTTCCCTTTCCTACCACCCCATGAGCAGCACCCTCCCCTTCCCTTCACCTCTATCCAGCATCTTCCCTTTCCTACCACCCCATGAGCAGCACCCTCCCCTTCCCTTCATCTCTATCCAGCATCTTCCCTTTCCTACCACCCCATGCGCAGCACCTTCCCCTTCCCTTCACCTCTATCCAGCATCTTCCCTTACCTACTACCCCATGTGCAGCACCTTCCCCTTCCCTTCACCTCTATCCAGCATCTTCCCTTACCTACTACCCCATGTGCAGCACCTTCCCCTTCCCTTCACCTCTATCCAGCATCTTCCCTTTCCTACCACCCCATGCGCAGAACCTTCCCTTCACCTCTATCCAGCATCTTCCCTTTCCTACCACCCCATGTGCAACACCTTCCCCTTCCCTTCTCCTCTATCCAGCATCTTCCCTTTCCTCCCACCCCATGCGCACCTTCCCTTCACCTCTATCCAGCATCTTCCCTTTCCTACCACCCCATGTGCAACAGCTTCCCCCTCCCTTCACCTCTATCCAGCATCTTCCCTTTCCTACCACCCCATGTGCAGCACCTTCCCCTTCCCTTCACCTCTATCCAGCATCTTCCCTTTCCTACCACCCCATGCGCAGCACCTTCCCTTCACCTCTATCCAGCATCTTACCTTTCCTACCACCCCATGTGCAACAGCGTCCCCCTCCCTTCACCTCTATCCAGCATCTTCCCTTTCCTACCACCCCATGCGCAGCACCTTCCCTTCACCTCTATCCAGCATCTTCCCTTTCCTACCACCCCATGTGCAGCACCTTCCCCTTCACCTCACCTCTATCCAGCATCTTCCCTTTCTTACCTCCCCATGTGCAGCACCTTCCCCTTCCCTTCACCTCTATCCAGCATCTTCCCTTTCCTACCACCCCATGTGCAACACCTTCCCCTTCCCTTCTCCTCTATCCAGCATCTTCCCTTTCCTACCACCCCATGCGCACCTTCCCTTCACCTCTATCCAGCATCTTCCCTTTCCTACCACCCCATGTGCAACAGCTTCCCCCTCCCTTCACCTCTATCCAGCATCTTCCCTTTCCTACCACCCCATGCGCAGCACCTTACCTTCACCTCTATCCAGCTTCTTCCCTTACCTACCACCCCATGTGCAGCACCTTCTCTTCACCTCTATCCAGCATCTTCCCTTTCCTACCACCCCATGCGCAGCACTTTCTCTTCACCTCTATCCAGCATCTTCCCTTTCCTACCACCCCATGTGCAGCACCTTCCCCTTCCCTTCACCTCTATCCAGAATTTTCCCTTTCCTATCACCCCATGCGCAGCACCTTACCTTCACCTCTATCCAGCATCTTCCCTTTCCTACCACCCCATGCGCAGCACCTTCCCCTTCCCTTCACCTCTATCCAGCATCTTCCCTTTCCTACCACCCCATGAGCAGCACCTTCCCCTTCCCTTCACCTCTATCCAGCTTCTTCCCTTACCTACCACCCCATGAGCAGCACCCTCCCCTTCCCTTCATCTCTATCCAGCATCTTCCCTTTCCTACCACCCCATGAGCAGCACCCTCCCCTTCCCTTCACCTCTATCCAGCATCTTCCCTTTCCTACCACCCCATAAGCAGCACCCTCCCCTTCCCTTCATCTCTATCCAGCATCTTCCCTTTCCTACCACCCCATGCGCAGCACCTGCCCCTTCCCTTCACCTCTATCCAGCATCTTCCCTTACCTACTACCCCATGTGCAGCACCTTCCCCTTCCCTTCACCTCTATCCAGCATCTTCCCTTACCTACTACCCCATGTGCAGCACCTTCCCCTTCCCTTCACCTCTATCCAGCATCTTCCCTTTCCTACCACCCCATGCGCAGAACCTTCCCTTCACCTCTATCCAGCATCTTCCCTTTCCTACCACCCCATGTGCAACACCTTCCCTTCCCTTCTCCTCTATCCAGCATCTTCCCTTTCCTCCCACCCCATGCGCACCTTCCCTTCACCTCTATCCAGCATCTTCCCTTTCCTACCACCCCATGTGCAACAGCTTCCCCCTCCCTTCACCTCTATCCAGCATCTTCCCTTTCCTACCACCCCATGCGCAGCACCTTCCCCTTCCCTTCACCTCTATCCAGCATCTTCCCTTTCCTACCACCCCATGCGCAGCACCTTCCCTTCACCTCTATCCAGCATCTTACCTTTCCTACCACCCCATGTGCAACAGTGTCCCCCTCCCTTCACCTCTATCCAGCATCTTCCCTTTCCTACCACCCCATGCGCAGCACCTTCCCTTCACCTCTATCCAGCATCTTCCCTTTCCTACCACCCCATGTGCAGCACCTTCCCCTTCACCTCACCTCTATCCAGCATCTTCCCTTTCTTACCTCCCCATGCGCAGCACCTTCCCCTTCCCTTCACCTCTATCCAGCATCTTCCCTTTCCTACCACCCCATGCGCAACACCTTCCCCTTCCGTTCACCTCTAACCAGCATCTTCCCTTTCATGCCACCTCTATCCAGCATCTTCCCTTCTCTTCTCTTCCCTATAATGCCCTCATCCAGCATCCCCCCTTGTTGTCTTCTTCGTGGTGGCCTCTCCTCTGCACTGTCGATGATGCCACCACTGTTTAGGCTTCTTGCCACATTAATGCAATCAGCGCTGTGTGGGGCCTCGAGCATATGTGCACTCTCAAGGCCTGTCCCTCTGACCGTCGTGTTTCGGAGAGGGCAGGACTTGGTAAGTCTGAATGTACACATGTACAGAACGCTCCTACACTACACTATCTGCACTTATCCCACTGTTTCTTCTGCCACACCAGGCTTGAGCCACGCTTAGCAGATGCCTAGTCTGCTCTCCGAGTCCGGTGCAGTGTGCGTGTATGCCCATATGAACTTGCTCTTAATTCTGCTCTCTTAAATCTAACTTAGCTGCTTCCATTCAACAGGAGTGGTAGAGTTGTACAGACAACACAATGTCCCATTCAGGAATAATGCACCTGAATTATCATTAATTATTTATTTATATTTATGAACCACCTTTATGAAGAGATTCACCCAAGGCGCTATACAACAGGTGCAGCTTGACATTGTAAAATGATGAAATGACAGCATAATACTCAATTAGAACAGTGAAAGAACCTTAGATATAGGCAGATTAAATTCTATTAGCAGAAATATGATACACATTAAAACAGCATAGGTCTGGGAGTTCTCTCTTTTCTAGGAACTGTGCTGGTCTGGATGACTCTGCTGTGGCTGCTTCAGAGCAATGGTCAGATCCAGGGAGCTTCCAGCATCTCCAGAAGCACGCCTTCCATTCCTGCCCTCATAACAGGTGACACAAGAGGAAGAGACCAACCAGCTCTTGATTACGCAGGTACCAGCAAACCTCCCTCAGTTTCCTTTCTAGTGATGCCAGTTTACAGAGGAATGGCCAAATAATGGCTCATCTAGCCCAGAATCCTGCCACTGATACGGGCCTCAGAATTATTAGTAATACCCAATCGCAGCAAATGAATTCAGCTGTTGCTGATGTTGGGTGGTGGCACTAATTTGTCTCCCTTTTCCCCTGCTTTGATTCAATGCCAGTAATAAATACTCATTTCTTGGACTTCTGTTTTACATTCTGTTTATATACGGTGTCTTGTAAAAGTCTTCAGACCCGTAAAAAGTCCATTTGTGGTGCTGAAAAGATTACTAGAGCTCTGTGTTACAGAGCATGGGATTCTGGTGTGCAGTATCTGTGATTCTCTTATTTTGCTCTTTTTGTAACAATCTTATATTGCTCATCTCAATCAATGTACAAGTGGATTTATGAAATCCAGTTACAAACTATAAGAATCACACAGACAGCAGCATCCATCAATCTCTCCAGCTATAATGGCGAAGACTGGAATGAGCTCAAGACTAGTTCTGAGAAATGCTAAGGAGAAATTCTCCGTTCGTTGATGTTGTGACTTGTGCTCTGTCTCCTCTACTGAGCTGGGAGGCAGAGGGTAAGTGATAGGGCAGGAGAGAGAGCGGAGGGTAAGGATGGAGATGAAGGGAGACAACAAAACAGAGAAGAGGGAAATAAAAAGGCATGCAAACAAAAACTAAAGGCAGAGAGAAAGAAGGATATTAACAGTTGTGGTCAACATGATAGGCACCCTTGCAGTTCAACCCCTTAATGTCCTAAAAAAAAAAAAAGTGGCCAGTAAAATGGCTTTGGACTATATGGGCCCGATATTCGAAAGGCATTTACATGATTTACAGTCAAGTAAACCATATAAATGCCTTAAGAAGGGATATTCAACCGCACATACAGGTTAAATATCCCCAAATATTTCCTCTACATGCCTCGATGCTATCCGGTTAGCATCAGGGCACGTTGGGAGTATTCCAGGTAGAGTTGAGCCGGTGACTGCCGCTAACCATCTAGTGGTGATATTGGACCGCTACACAGTTAGTGGTGCACGGCTAAAACTAGGCCAGTTTTTGGCTCACCTACGTCTAGAAGCAGACCACTAACCATGTAGTGGTCAACCCAGATATTCAATACCATCACCGCAGCATTGAATATCCGGGGTTAAGAGCGACTGTGCAGCATTGAATATCCGGGGTTAAGAGCGACTGTGCAGCATTGAATATCCGGGGTTAAGAGTGACTGTGCAGCATTGAATATCCGGGGTTAAGAGTGACTGTGCAGCATTGAATATCCGGGGTTAAGAGGGACTCTGCAGCATTGAATATCCGGGGATAAGAGCGACTCTGCAGCATTGAATATCCGGGGTTAAGAGCGACTCTGCAGCATTGAATATCCGGGGTTAAGAGTGACTGTGCAGCATTGAATATCCGTAGTTAAGAGCGACTGTGCAGCATTGAATATCCGGAGTTAAGAGCGAGTGTGCAGCATTGAATATCCGGGGTTAAGAGCGACTGTGCAGAATTGAATATCCGGGGTTAAGAGTGAGTGTGCAGCATTGAATATCCGGGGTTAAGAGTGACTGTGCAGTATTGAATATCCGGGGTTAAGAGTGACTGTGCAGCATTGAATATCCGGGGTTAAGAGTGAGTGTGCAGCATTGAATATCCGGGGTTAAGAGCGACTGTGCAGCATTGAATATCCGGGGTTAAGAGCGACTCTGCAGCATTGAATATCCGGGGTTAAGAGCGACTCTGCAGCATTGAATATCTGGGGTTAAGAGTGAGTGTGCAGCATTGAATATCCGGGGTTAAGAGTGACTGTGCAGCATTGAATATCCGGGGTTAAGAGCGACTCTACAGCATTGAATATCCGGGGTTAAGAGCGACTGTGCAGCATTGAACATCCGGGGTTAAGAGCGACTGTGCAGAATTGAATATCCGGGGTTAAGAGCGAGTGTGCAGCATTGAATATCCGGGGTTAAGAGTGACTGTGCAGCATTGAATATCCGGGGTTAAGAGTGAGTGTGAAGCATTGAATATCCGGGGTTAAGAGCGACTGTGCAGCAATGAACATCCGGGGTTAAGAGCGACTGTGCAGAATTGAATATCCGGGGTTAAGAGCGAGTGTGCAGCATTGAATATCCGGGGTTAAGAGCGAGTGTGAAGCATTGAATATCCGGGGTTAAGAGCGAGTGTGAAGCATTGAATATCCGGGGTTAAGAGCGACTGTGCAGCATTGAATATCCGGGGTTAAGAGTGAGTGTGCAGCATTGAATATCCGGGGTTAAGAGTGACTGTGCAGCATTGAATATCCGGGGTTAAGAGTGACTGTGCAGCATTGAATATCCGGAGTTAAGAGCGACTGTGCAGCATTGAATATCCGGGGTTAAGAGTGACTGTGCAGCATTGAATATCCGGAGTTAAGAGCGACTGTGCAGCATTGAATATCCGGGGTTAAGAGTGACTGTGCAGCATTGAATATCCGGGGTTAAGAGTGACTGTGCAGCATTGAATATCCGGAGTTAAGAGCGACTGTGCAGCATTGAATATCCGGGGTTAAGAGTGACTGTGCAGCATTGAATATCCGGGGTTAAGAGTGACTGTGCAGCATTGAATATCCGGAGTTAAGAGCGACTGTGCAGCATTGAATATCCGGGGTTAAGAGCGACTGTGCAGCATTGAATATCCAGAGTTAAGAGCCACTGTGCAGCATTGAATATTGGGTTAAGAGCGACTGTGCAGCATTGAATATCCGGGGTTAAGAGTGACTGTGCAGCATTGAATATCCGGAGTTAAGAGCGACTGTGCAGCATTGAATATCCGGGGTTAAGAGTGAGTGTGCAGCATTGAATATCCGTAGTTAAGAGCGACTGTACAGCATTGAATATCCGGAGTTAAGAGCGACTGTGCAGCATTGAATATCCGGGGTTAAGAGTGAGTGTGCAGAATTGAATATCCGGGGTTAAGAATGAGTGTGAAGCATTGAATATCCGGGGTTAAGAGTGACTCTGCAGCATTGAATATCCGGGGTTAAGAGCGACTCTGCAGCATTGAATATCCGGGGTTAAGAGTGAGTGTGCAGCATTGAATATCCGGGGTTAAGAGGACTCTGCAGCATTGAATATCCGGGGTTAAGAGTGACTGTGCAGCATTGAATATCCGGGGTTAAGAGTGAGTGTGAAGCATTGAATATCCGGGGTTAAGAGTGACTGTGCAGCATTGAATATCCGGGGTTAAGAGTGACTGTGCAGCATTGAATATCCGGGGTTAAGAGTGACTGTGCAGCATTGAATATCCGGGGTTAAGAGTGAGTGTGCAGCATTGAATATCCGGGGTTAAGAGTGAGTGTGAAGCATTGAATATCCGGGGTTAAGAGTGACTCTGCAGCATTGAATATCCGGGGTTAAGAGTGACTGTGCAGCATTAAATATCCGGGGTTAAGAGTGACTGTGCAGCATTGAATATCCGGGGTTAAGAGCGACTCTGCAGCATTGAATATCCGTAGTTAAGAGCGACTGTACAGCATTGAATATCCGGAGTTAAGAGCGACTGTGCAGCATTGAATATCCGGGGTTAAGAGCGACTCTGCAGCATTGAATATCCGGGGTTAAGAGTGACTGTGCAGCATTGAATATCCGGGGTTAAGAGTGAGTGTGAAGCATTGAATATCCGGGGTTAAGAGTGAGTGTGAAGCATTGAATATCCGGGGTTAAGAGTGAGTGTGCAGCATTGAATATCCGGGGTTAAGAGTGAGTGTGAAGCATTGAATATCCGGGTTTAAGAGTGAGTGTGCAGCATTGAATATCCGGAGTTAAGAGCGACTGTGCAGCATTGAATATCCGGGGTTAAGAGTGACTGTGCAGCATTGAATATCCGGGGTTAAGAGTGACTGTGCAGCATTGAATATCTGGGGTTAAGAGCGACTCTGCAGCATTGAATATCCGGGGTTAAGAGCGACTCTGCAGCATTGAATATCCGGGGTTAAGAGCGACTCTGCAGCATTGAATATCCGGGGTTAAGAGCGACTCTGCAGCATTGAATATCTGGGGTTAAAAGTGACTGTGCAGCATTGAATATCCGGGGTTAAGAGTGAGTGTGCAGCATTGAATATCCGGGGTTAAGAGTGAGTGTGAAGCATTGAATATCCGGGGTTAAGAGTGAGTGTGCAGCATTGAATATCCGGGGTTAAGAGTGAGTGTGCAGCATTGAATATCCGGGGTTAAGAGTGAGTGTGCAGCATTGAATATCCGGGGTTAAGAGTGACTGTGCAGCATTGAATATCCGGGGTTAAGAGCGACTGTGCAGCATTGAATATCCGGGGTTAAGAGCGACTGTGCAGCATTGAATATCCGGAGTTAAGAGCGACTGTGCAGCATTGAATATCCGGGGTTAAGAGTGACTGTGCAGCATTGAATATCCGGGGTTAAGAGTGACTGTGCAGCATTGAATATCTGGGGTTAAGAGCGACTCTGCAGCATTGAATATCCGGGGTTAAGAGCGACTCTGCAGCATTGAATATCCGGGGTTAAGAGTGACTGTGCAGCATTGAATATCCGGGGTTAAAAGTGACTGTGCAGCATTGAATATCTGGGGTTAAGAGCGACTCTGCAGCATTGAATATCCGGGGTTAAGAGCGACTCTGCAGCATTGAATATCTGGGGTTAAGAGTGACTGTGCAGCATTGAATATCCGGGGTTAAGAGCGACTCTGCAGCATTGAATATCCGGGGTTAAGAGTGACTGTGCAGCATTGAATATCCGGGGTTAAGAGCGACTCTGCAGCATTGAATATCCGGGGTTAAGAGTGACTGTGCAGTATTGAATATCTGGGGTTAAGAGTGACTCTGCAGCATTGAATATCCGGGGTTAAGAGCGACTCTGCAGCATTGAATATCCGGGGTTAAGAGTGAGTGTGCAGGGCTATGCGTTGTAGCGGTGCATAGCCCTCCCAGAAGAAATCAGGCCCTATATGCACACATATTTGACCCATAAAAGAATCAAATAAAACAAGACCAATTAAAAAAGATAATAGTAGGAAATAATATAAAAACTAGGACATTGCCAGGATATGATTATTAGCACCTTTATAAACAATTCAAATCAGTTTGAACAGAAGAACCACATTCCCACTGCAGTAAAATCAGACACACCTATGATCAATTGTCAATACTCACATGACTTGAATCAACCAATGAATGATGGATCTAATGTTTAAAATGGTCACATTCATTCTCTGTTTAATTTTCACAATGGTGAAGACAAGATGAATATCCACGATTATCTCCCTTACATGCCCCGAGGCTAACCACTAGCATTGGGGCGTGCTGTGGGCATTCAGAGGAGGAGCAGAGATGGCGATTGTCCCTAACCGGGCAGCATATTGCCTTGTCTATCTGTAAGGCAGAGGAGTTAACTGGGCAGCATGCAATATTGCTGCTGCCTGGTTAGCCAATGCGGATTCTGGCATGTGCTGCAAACCCCAGATAGTCAATGTCGGGTCCACATATGATCCCGGCATTGAATATCCGGGGTTAGGGGTTGGCGAGCATGGCTATGCACCATAGCAGTACATAGCCTGCCTAATTGAATATCGGGCCCAGTATCATCAATCATCAAATGTCAAAGGGGTACAAGGCCATCGCTAAAGACCTTGGGATTCCTGTGTCTACAGTTTGCAATGTTATTAAGAAGTTTTCTGCTCATGGAACTGTCAAGAACCTCCCAGGAAGTGTAAGAAGAGAAAAATTAATCCAAGAAGTCTTCAAAGATTAGTGCGAACTGTTGGACAAACACCATGATGTCTTGCTACAACAAAGGCTAGAACACCTTGTAATGAAGACAGGTAGTTTATTTATAAAACAATCACTTATTTTACTTATTGAGAAAGGCAAGTAATTCCCTTAGTTATACATGTGCAGTTAGAAAAGATAACTAGAAAGCAATTATTTACAGGAGAATAATACATCACCGATAGAATTATGATAGTGCAGCTATTTACAGGAGAACAATACATCACCAAACTGCATCATCACAGCCCTTTAAAACATCATCTGGGAGAGAGAAGGCTGGAGAAAAGTCTGGGATTCTTCATGCATTGGCATGCGCCTGGCCAAGCAGATCTACTCTCTCCCTGTTCCGAATTTATAGGCTGTAACAAATGTGTTGCAGCTAGCTCTCACACATGAGCTTTTCCCTACAGATATTCTCCACCCCATACACCTTTGCTAATAGTAATTTGACCAGTCCTTCTCCAGCCTTTGTTTGCTCCCAGCTTTTGGTTTCCGGGCAGGTGTCTGACAATGCTCACCCCACATGGTTTTAGAAGCTCAAAACGTCTCCATTATAATTGATGAATTCTTCTTATCCTGTCTACATTGACAAGGTAAATGTTTCTATATTGGCTAAGAGAATTGTTTCGAAGGCTAGGTGAATTGTTCTCTTGTTCTCTTTAATGGATCTCCATTTGCTGGGAGAAGAACTCCTCCCTGGTCTTTCAGTATCTTTCTGTAGTTATGTAAATAGTTTCAACAGTTTCTTTTACCCCTAACTCACTGCTGAGGCTCACTGCTGAGGCATAATCAATAGTCAATTTTAATTTATTTGTACTACACATGTACAATATCCAAAGAGCTTAAGGATGACCTGGAGCAATCTAGAGTAGTGGTTTCAGCCCGCACCATACATCACATATTAAACAAAGAAGGTCTTCATGGGCTAAGGCAAGGAGAACCCCACTACTCAAAGACAGACATAAAAAGGCATGCCTGCTCTTTGCCCAAACACACTTTGAGAAACCACAATCCTGAGAAAATGTTCTGTGAACAGATGAAACCAAACCTGAGTGCTTTGGCAATGCAGACCAACGATACATTTACAGGTGAAGAAATTAAGCTTATAAGGAAAAAAACAACCTTACGATAGTTAAATATGGTGGAGGTTCCATAATGTTGTGGGGCTGTTTTGTTGCCTCAGGAACTGAAGGCCTGGAAAGTATTAAATAAATCATGAAGTTTGAGGACTACCAAGGATTTTGGAGCGAAATGTGCTACCTAGTGTCAGAAAGCTAGGTCTGGGTCGAAGGTCATGGGTCCTCCAGAAGGACAATGACCCAAAACATACATCCAAAAGTACATAAGAATGGTTAAAAAGGAAAAAATGGACTGTTTTAAACTGGCCAGCAATGAATCCTGATCTCAATCCAATTGAGAAGCTTTGGAAAGAGCTGAAATCTGTCACTGGTAAAAGGAATCCTGGAAACATTCATGAGCTGGAACAAATCGCAGCTGGAAACTGGGAGAAACTACCAGCAGACAGATGTACGAGACTTATAGATGGCTACAACGAACGTTGGGAGGCCGTCATCACTGCCAAGGCTTGTTCAATCAAATATTAGTGAAGGGAGCCATTAATCCTGTCCAGGTCATATTTTGGTTTTTTTCTCAGAAATTACTACGTTTAAGTTGCACAGACATCTTTTTTTTGTTGTATACCTTTGAAAATACTATTAAAATAGCTGGAATAGTTCCAATTATTTCTCAAGATATTGTACACAACATATAGTACTTTAAATGCGAGGGTGCCAATAATGTTGACCACAAGTGTATATGCTGAAAAAACTAAAAGAACTGAAAGACATATTATGCAGAGAGAGAGAGGGAAAGAGAGAGGCCTTGTTTTCTTAGGTTACACGTTGGAAACTTGTCTTGCATGTACAATGGGTGTTGAAGATGAAATCTGCCTAAGAATTTCTAAGCTGCTCTGGCGGCACGGAAATATCTCTTGTGCATGAAGGGCAATGAGAAACTATAGCTGGGGCTAAGTGAGAACTATTTCATAGCATATTTAGATAACATCAGACTTCTTCACCAGTAGATGCCGATCACCTCCGTCTGGGAGGAATTGTTGCTGCTGTGCTTCTTGCTCTGATGGGTCTGCTTATCCTGCTGTGTAAGTATCAAGCAACATTCCAAGTGTTTCTGTCCTTTCGGTCTCAGGAATAAAGATCATTCCCCAACATTTCTATTCCCTTCCCTCTCGCTATATTACATGGTTCAGGGAATAAAGCATTTCTTTGGCGTCTGTGTCATGCTGCAGGGTATAAACACCATTCCCAAGTGTTTCAATCACTTCCCATTCAATGCTGGTTAAATTTTCTGTGCAATGCACAGATCTCACTATCTTCCGATGCACAGATTTACATCTTCCCTCTCTGTTCATTTTGTTTTAATTTTATTTTATATTTATTAATCATTTCAATTATTACACTCCAAACCAAAAGTGAAAGGAAACTTAGTAATAGTCAAAGGAAAATATACACAACAAAAACTTGTTGATGTAATTACTAAACCTTTTAAGCCCACAATAAAGGAAAAAGAATCCAAGTAGAGGAAAAATAATTCAACACTTATTTATTTATTTATTTCTTCTATACCGCCCCTTCCAGTGATCAAGGGCGGTTTACATGGAACAAGTTAACAAATTAAGTATACTTCCGTATACATTACATTGAACAGAAAGAAACTTTCCAACTTTTTACATATAATAACAGATGTAGAAATAAAAACACTTAATACAAAAACAACCCCTGAGCGCGCACCCCTCATCAGAATCTTTCCCAGTGGGCCTACAATGGTACCCGAGGGTCACGAAGCTGGACCTTTTTCTCCTCTCTAGCCACTATAAAGTCATTTAGTTGCCTAGGCTCATAAAACACAAAATTCTTTGCTTCACAAACAGTCATACAGACTCAAGGAAATAGTAATATGAAGCTAAGACCCAGGGCCAATGCTCTGGGTGTTAGGGCCAAGAACGTCTGGCGCCGCTTCTGGGTAAATCTAGATAAATCAGGAACTGTGCGAACTTTAGAGCCTAGAAACATCTTATTCATTGAGCAGAAATAAAATTTGAAAACAGCATTGCAGTCAAACTCTAAGGTAAGCACTAAGGTGGCTCTCTGTGTGACCACCTCCAGAGAGGACTCCAAAAACTTAGTGAGGTTTAACCCTCCAGAGTCCCCCTGTCCACTCAGTGCACCTAAGCCACCCAGGGCCAGGTACTGAGCCCTTACAAGAGGAGGGAGAGAGTCAGAGTCCATTCCTAAGATCTCAGTCAAATATTTTTTTACTGTATCTATAGCAGATATGAGGGGTGGTCTGGGAAAGCTCAACAGGCGTAAATTGTTACGACGCACCTGGTTTTCCTGGTACTCCATCCATCTGCACCAGATGTTCTTATCTTTAACCAGAGCTTCCCCCAAAGTCAGCACATTGTTCACTTTAGACTCAAGAGTATCACACTTAGTAGAAAACTGTCCCAAAGCCTGAGACTGTTCAACCACTGACTGTGAAACTGCTGAAAAATCACCCATCAGCCTTGAAGAGAAACTCTGCATGGAGGAGTTCAGCCCCTGAATCACGTCTCACAGTGACTCCAAAGTCACAGATGCTGGTGTCTGCACCTCCCGAGATACCAACCCAGTAGCAGCCTCCAACTTCCCCTGAGCGATGGATTCCACAGCCTGCTGCTATCCCTCCAAAGAAACGCCAGCAGATTCATCGACAAGGAGGGGGGCTCCATCACAGTAGCACCTCCTGGCAGTGAACCACGCATAGCCATATCAGACTGCGGATCCTCTGGCGATCCCGTAACTCTCAAACTCCTGGGCCTTGGGGGTGGTGTTCACACTATTGGGCTCAACAAAGCCCCTTCCTCACTGCTGCCCAGTGTTCGCATACCAGGCTTGCCCAAGGGAGAAGATGACGAGTACAGGGGATGATGGAGTGCTTTCTTTTCTACACCCTCTGGATGTTTTTTGTTAAAGGAATCCTGCTGGATCAGGTCAGACATAGCCATGAAACATTCATGACGTCTCTGTGATCAGGTGGGGACATTCAGGATCCTGGGAATGCCTCCTCTATGCCCTCGTTCACACTTAGACGTTCCCAGAGCCACCTTCTAAAATGGCTCCGGAGACATCTCTAAGCTTGTTTTCGGATGTCCAAAGCACAGATATGGCTTCTAAAATGACCCTCAAAACGTTTTCTGAATGAATGTTAAACTGACATTGAAGGACTGATCATAAGTGGAGGAAACCGTTTAATCTGCATTGCTGGCATTCTCTTTGGCCTTGAGGTTCTCCAGGATACACATACAGAAGACATCAGTCCATACGGTCAACTCAGATCATAGCTGATTGATTTCTGATCTACTGGCTTCTTCCACTGCTCTACCATCATGGTCCCTTTCAGTCTTTCCACATCATGCTGGAATTCTGTCCGTTCCAGGTTTGTGTCACCTTCTCAGTGAAAGTGTTTCTAATGTTCCTTGGGAGAGTCCCTCCTTCAGCTTCATGTGATGATCCTTGAGCCTAATTGCCCTAGAAGAAAACAGTTATTAGCTTGTTTAAAGTGCCTTAAATCAAATCGTTCTAGATTATTTTAATCTTTATTCTCACTCTGCTTCCCCAACTCCCACCCATCTCAAACATATTCCTTAATTTATAGTTTATTATCCCAGTTAAGAGGACAAAAGGGAAATCAACAAGCGATTAACCAATAGCAACAGATTATTTGCAATTTATTGAGAAAGAGACATAAATTAATGGCATAAAATATACCAAATAATCATAAGGGCCTGTCACGCCCTCACCACTCGCCTCCAGCTTGGAGGGGCGTGGTTGTATAAGGAACTTTCCCCTTTCAGCCTTAACTGACTAGTTCCCCACAATGCTTTCTGGGAAATGTAGTTTAATTGCACTATGTATGGGCTTCAGATAGAAAGCTGTAGTCGGGCTCCTTGGGTAAGGCAATGACAGAAATTTATTGAGCACAAAAAAGGTTCATAAATACCACATTCAGGCATACTTATTTATTTATTTTATTTATTACAATTTCTTATATACCGCGCTATTTGGTATCAGCGCGGTTTACATCATAACTTAACGACCATAACAACAAGCTGTCAGGTTTTACATCGAACAGGAGTACAAACTTGGATAACGGGGTTAACTATATACATAAGCTATTTACACTGGAAGGATAGGTAAAAATCAGATAATGCATGTAAGGGCCTTTCTAGATTGGGTCATTTCCTGAGAGGTTTATCTAGGTTCAATTGCTGTCTGGGAAGTATTGGAGGAAAAGGTGGGTTTTGAGAGCCTTCCTGAACTGATATAGATTGGCTATGGCCCTAATGTCAGGGGGTAGAACATTCCAGCATTTGGGGACATAAAAACTGAATGCCCTGTTTGTGGTTGTCGTGTTGGACTTTGTCGATGTCTTTGGTATTGCTAGCAAGTTGACCGCTGTTGCTCTTCTGGATCTGTTGGGGGGGGGACAATGTGGATAAGATGTGTGAGTGAGGAGGCTGAAATACCTTTGATTGCCTTGAAAGCTAATAGAAGGGTTTTGAAGGTGATCCTCCCATGGATCGGTAGCCAGTGCAGCTGTTTGAGAATGGGGGTCACGTGGTCGTTTCTGGATGCTCCGTAAAGGACCCTAGCTGCGGCATTCATGGCCAACTGTAAGGGGGTTAGTGTGGATTGGGGGAGACCTTGTAAGATGGCATTTGCAAAGTCAAAATGCGGCAGGATCAACGCTTGATATATGGTTCGGAAATCATCTGGGTCCAACAGGGAGCATAGGTGCTTGAGTGAACGGATTTTGAAATAGACGGCTTTGACTATGTTGCTTATGTGGCATTTCATGTCGAGATGTTGGTCCAAAGTAACTCCCAGGTATTTTATTGCATCTTTGGTTTGCAAATCAGCTTCGTTGACACTGACGTGGGATGGGGGAGTAAAGTTGGCGTCTCTGGTGATGAATAGCACCTCCATTTTTTTTTGTTGAATGCGTAGGTTCTGTGTCTGGAGCCATGTTAAAACTGCATTGAAGCAGTCTGTGAGTGGGGTCAGGTCCATGTGAGTTGTGGAGAAGGGCATGTATAAGAGAGTATCATCTGCATATATCAAACATTTCACATTGAATGATCTTATGATATTGCAGATGGGCTGCATGTAGATATTGAAAAGTAAGGAGGATAACGAAGAGCCTTGAGGTACCCCTTGCTTTTGATGGAAATGTATTGACTCTTCTGATCCAGATTTCACATATTGCCATCTACCGTCCAGATAAGATTTGCACCATCCTAGTGCACTGTTGCAGACGCCCTTCTCTTTCAGTCTTCCAAGGAGAATTTCGTGACTCACGGAGTCGAACGCCGCGGCGATGTCTAGGAAGATGAGCACAAAACCTTGACGGATGTTGTCAATTCCTGTGATGATGTCGTTGAAAAGACCAGTGAGTAGTGTCTCGACCCCATGATATTCTCTGAACCCATGTTGGCAGCTGTCTAAGGGAGCAGCGGCATCGATGTGATCTTGAATTTGCCGTTGTGCCTCTTTCTCAATTATTTTGGCTAAGAGGGGGATACTGGCTATTGGCCGATAGGAGTCAACTCTTTGGGGATCAAGTTTGGGGTTTTACAATAGTGGCCTAATGGAAGTCTGCTTGAGTGAAGTGGGAAAATATCCTGTTGTGAAGGAGAGTTTCATTATTTTTGCGATGACAGGGCTGAACACATCACGTAGCTCCTTGATCCAAAAAGCTGGACATGGGTCAGTCTGTGCAGTGGAGGTGTTGAGAGAAGCTATGGTGTCCTCGATACATTTAGTGGATGGTGTGGAAAATATGTTAAGTGGGGATAGGCCCGTTGGTTCTTGATATGGGACCGCTAACACCTTGTTGGTTTGCACAATCTTGGATTGCAGGTAATCAGCGAATTCTTGCGGGTGAATCTCGCTGTGTTGTTCAGGAGATGGTTCCTTTGAGAGGGATTTGACCAGATTGAAGAGGTCACGTGATTTGTTCAGAGACCTCTTTAGGGTGTCAGTGTGATATTGTCTCATTTTGGTAGTGATTGTTTCTCGGTGTATTGCAAGGTGGGTTCGGTAAGCGGTCTGATCTTCAGTTGAGCGCGATCGGCGCCATCGGCGTTCAAGTCTACGTAGTTGCATAAGAGACGATCGCAGCTCAGGGGAGAACCATGGGGCGGAGCTTCTTTTTGTCCTTGCTGTATTCTTAGGGTTCGAGTGTTGTGAGATGGCAAGCAGGCTAGAGTTCCAGTAAGCGATTAGTTCATCAAGGTCCAGCTTCTCCAGGCTTCTTCAAAGTACAACAGGTTATAAGCAAAACAAAACCCAAAACCAAAGTAACAGCTTAAAGTATTCTTCAGCTCAGAAAAACATAGCCTTTTAACTGCAAGGCTACCAGCTTCCTTTAGCCTTGCTGGTTAAGGCAAAAACACAAACAGGCTTTCTTCTGTGGCAGTTTGCCTTCTTTTCCAGTCTCAAACCTTTCCAGGCTGTTTTCCAATTTACAAGCAAAAACAAAAACTCCAAACAGGAACAAACTTTCAATGTGCAAGCAAAGTTCTATTCAGGTTTCTCAGGAAAATTCAAGAGCAAAAAGAAAGCTTTTTTCCTCACAGTTAATTTGGCTTCTTGCCTTCTCACTTCACCGGTAGCAGGTGGTTAACAAGCACAATTCACAACTCCAGCTTGTTCTTACATCTTAGTAAAACTTCCCCTCTTTACCATGTGGGAATTTACAATCAGTACCGGGAAAAATGGTACAAACCATCATAAAGAGCAAAATTACTCATCATGTAGATAGTCATGGATTAATGGGAGACAGCCAACATGGCTTTACACAAGGAAGATCTTGTCTTACTAATCTGTTATGTTTTTTTGAAGGTGTGAATAAACAGGTAGGCAAAGGTGAGTCGGTTGATATAGTGTATCTGGACCTTCAGAAAGCCTTTGACAAGGTCCCTCATCAGAAGACTTTTGGCAAAACTAAAAAGTCATGGAATAGGAGGTAGTGTACTATTATGAATATAAGAACATAACATAAGAACATAAGATATGCCATACTGGGTCAGACCAAGGTCCATCAAGCACAGTATCCTGTTTCCATGTCATTTATGAATATGTTAAAAAGCAGCAGACCCAGCACAGATCCCTGGGGTACTCCACTATTCACCTTTTTCCATTGGGAAAATTGGCCATTCAGCCCTAGCCTCTGCTTTCTATCTTTTAACCAGTTCCTGATCCACAATAGTATATCACCTCCTATCCCATGACTTTGTCTACCTGTTTATTCACACCTTCAAAAAAACATAACAGATTAGTAAGAGAAGATCTTCCTTGTCTAAAGCCATGTTGGTTGCCTCCCATTAAGCCATGACTATCTACATGATAAGTAATTTTGTTCTTCATGATGGTTTCTACCATTTTTCCCGGTACTGATGTCAGGCTCACCATTCTGTAGTTTCCCGGATCACCCCTGGAACCCTTTTTATAAAGTGGAATTACATTGGCGATCCTCCAATCTTCAGGTAATACAGATGATTTTAATGATAGTTCACAGATTACTAATAGCAGGTCTGCAATCTCATATTTCAGTTCTTTCTACACCCTTGGATGTATACCATCTGGTCTAGGTGATTTGCTGCTCTTCAGTTTATCAAATAGTTCTAATACATCTTCCCGGTGTAGCGATATTTCTTTCAATTCTCCTGCAGCATCACCTTTAAATATCACTTCAGTCATGGGTAACATCCCTACATCTTCCTCAGTAAAGACCGAAGCAAAGAATTCATTCAGCCTCTCCGCTATAGCCTTGTCCCCTCTTATTGCCACTTTTACCCTTCTATCATCTAATGGTCTATCTGACTCTCTCACAGAATTTCTGCTATGAATGTACTTGAAAACATTTTTATTATGCATTTTTGCTTCAATGGTAAGCTTTTTATCAAATTTTCTCTATACCTGCCTTATCAATGCTTTGCATTTAACTTGCCAGTGCTTGTGCTGTTTCCAGTTTCCGTCATTTGGTTCTTTTTTCCCCATTTCGTGAAAGATGCTTTTTTGATAACAATAGCCTCTCTGACCTCACCTTTAAACCGTGCTGGACACTTTTTGGACTTCCTTCCACTTTTCTTAAAGCATGGAATACAGCTGGTCTGGGCTTCCAAGATAGTATTTTTAAACAACACCCAAGCTTGATATAAGCCTTTAACCTTTGCAACTGCTCCTTTTAGTTTTTTCTTAACTATTTTCCTCATTTTATCATAGCCTCCCTTTCAAAAGTTATAAGGTAGTAATGTGGATTTCCTTACCATCCCCCAACCATTAATTAAATCAAACGCAATCATGCTATGATCACTATTGTCACTATCACTATTGTGGATCAGGAACTGGTTAAAAGATAGAAAGCAGAGGGTAGGGCTAAATGATCAATTTTCCCATTGGAAAAAGGTGAATAGTGCAGTACCCCAGGGATCTGTGCTGGGTCCGCTGCTTTTTGACATATTCATAAATGACCTGGAAAAGGGAATAACGAGTGAGGTTATCAAATTTGCAGATGACACAAAACTATTTAAAGTTGTTAAAACCCATGAGGATTGTGGAAAATTGCAAGAGGATCTTGATAAATTGGAAGACGGGGCATCCAAATGGCACATGAAAATTAATATGGACAAATGCAAAGTTATGCACCTAGGAAAGAACAACCCAAACTATGGTTACACGATGCAAGGTTCCACGTTGGGAACCACTAACCAGGAAAAAGATTTAGGTGTCATCGTGGATAACTTGTTATATCCCTCCGCCCAGTGTGCTGCGGCGGCAAAGAGAGCAAACAGAATGCTAGGTATCATAAGGAAAGGAATGGAAAATAAAACAAAGGATATTATAATGCCTCTGTATCATTCCATGGTGTGACCATACCTTGAATATTCTGTGCAATTCTGGTCGCCGTATCTTAAAAAGGATATAGCGTTATTAGAAAAGATACAGAGAAGAGCCACCAAAATGGTAAAGGGGATGGCAGGATACTCCTATGAAGAGAGGCTAAAAGGGTTAGGACTCTTCAACCTGGAAAAGAGACGGCTGAGGTGAGATATGATGTTGTTGTTGTTGTTGTTGTTGTTGTTAGGTGCCGTCGAGTCGGAGTCGACTCATGGCGACCCTCTGGATAGCTATCCTAAATTGTGTTTGGTCTTCAGTCAGGCGGCTCATTGTTGACAGACTGGTACCCGTAGCTGCTGTTATTGTATCGATCCATCTCATTGCTGGCCTTCCTCTTTTGCGTTGACCTTCTATCTTGCCAAGCATGATGTCTTTCTCTAATGATCTCTCTCTTCGCATGATGTGTCCAAAGTATGAAAGTCAAAGTCTTGTCATCTGAGCTTCTAAGGAAAGCTTAGGTTTGATCTCCTCTAGTACAGACTGGTTTGTTCTTCGGGCAGTCCACGGTATACACAGTATTCGCCGCCAGCACCATAATTCAAAGGCATCAATTTTCTTCCGATCTTTTTCACTGTCCAGCTTTCCCATCCATATGATGTTACTGAAAACACCATGGCTTGAGCAAGTCGAATCTTTGTATGGAGAGAGATATCTCTGCTCTTGAGAATCTTATCTAGATCTTTCATAGCCATTCTGCCAAGAGCAATGCGTCGTCTGATTTCTTGACTGCTTGTTGCTTCTTTATTGATAGTTGATCCAAGTAGGTTAAAGTTGTTCACAATTTCAATTTCTTCTCCTTCAACGATGAACCTGTTGATTATGCCAGTTGTCATGATCTTTGTCTTCTTTACATTAAGGTGCAGGCCAATTTTGAGACTATGTTCTTTGATTGCGAGAAGCAAATGTTTCAGATCATCTTCACTTTCAGCCAGTAATGTGGTATCATCAGCATAGCGAAGGTTGTTGAGTCTTCCACCAATCTTCACACCTCTGTTGTCTTCATACAATCCTGCTTCTCTGATGATTTGTTCTGCATATAAATTAAACAGGTAGGGGCAAAGTATGCAGCCTTGTCTTACACCTTTGCTTATTTTAAACCATTGTGTTTCTCCTTGTTCCGTTTGAACTGCTGCCTCTTGATCAATGTACAGTTTGTGCAAGAGTATGATCAGGTGTTCTGGTATAACCATGCTTCTTAATGTGGCCCAGAGTTTCTCATGGTTTACACAATCAAAAGCCTTGCTATAGTCGATAAAGCACAAATAGATATCCTTTTTTGTATTCTTTATTCTTTTCAAGCATCCATTTTACATCCGCAGTGATGTCTCTCGTTTCTAGTCCTTTCCTGAACTCTGCTTGCACTTCAGGTAGTTCTTGTTCCAGGTATGGTTGTAGTCTCTTTTGAATAATCTTCAGTAGAATCTTGCTGGCATGTGGGATCAGAGCGATTGTGCTATAATTTCCACAGTCATTTGGATCACCTTTCTTTAGTATTGGTATAAACACAGACCTTTTCCAGTCAGTTGGCCATGATGTTGTCTTCCATATTTCTTGGCAGAGCCTTGTAAGTACAGTAACAGCTGCATCAGATTGCTGTAATACTTCTATGGAAATGCTATCAATGCCTGGTGCTTTATTCTTTGATAAGGCTTTCAATGCTGCTTCAACTTCTTTCATCACCAATGGTTCCCAATCAGAAGGTACAGGTTGAAACGGCTGTTGGTCCACTTGATCTTTATCATATAAAAACTCTGTATATTCCTTCCACCTTTTCTTGATCTTCTCAGCATCTATCAACATAGAACCTTGAGCATCTTGTAACATTCCAATTAGAGGCTGGAACTTTTTCTTTAACTCTCGTAACATTAGGAAAGCCAATATTGTTCTTCCTCTAATAGTTTCTGCTTCTATTTCCTTGCATGCGTCATCGTAGTACTTTTCCTTGTCCTGTCTTGCTGCACGTTGGAAATCTCTGTTGAGTTCTGTGATTGTCTTTCTTTCTCCTCTGGCTTTAACTTCTCTGCGTTTCTGGGCAATTTTCAGAGTTTCTTCCATCATCCATTTTGGCCGTTTTTTTCTTTTTCACCTTTTGTAGAGACTTCTCACTTTCTTCCAACACAACCTTCTTGATGTCATTCCATAACTCTTCTGGATCTCTGTCATTTGTATCTAAAGCAGCAAATTGATTTTGCAGGTAGTCTTTAAATTCCAGTGGTATATTCTTAAGGTCATATTTTGCTGCATTCATGAGTGGTTTGCTCTTTTCTCAACTTTAGCTTGAGTTTACATACTAGTAGTTGATGATCTGTACCACAGTCAGCTCCAGGTTTTGTCTTTGTTGATGTTATAGAGCTTTTCCATCGTTGACTTCCACAGATGTAGTCAATTTGATTTTTATACAATCCAAGGTGTTTGAGATAAATAGATTGTTGGTCTTGCAGAATTCTATCAGTCTTTCTCCAGCTTCATTTCTGTTGCCAAGTCCATATTTTCCACCTACTTTGCCTTCTTCTTTGTTGCCAACTTTTGCGTTCCAGTCACCCATGACTTTCAGGATATCCTGTTTGCATTTTCTGTCAATTTCAGCTTGTACTTGCTCATAGAACTCTTTGATTTTATTCTCTTCTGCAGCTGTTGTTGGGGCATATACTTGAATTATAGTTGTGTTGATAGGCATTCCTCGTAGACGAATAGAGATTAAGCGTTCGCTGACTGCATTGTATTTCATTACAATTCTTGCAAGTTTCTTCTTTATTATAAATGCAACCCCATTTCTTCTTTGTCTTTCATTTCCAGCATAGTACACCATGTGATCATCTGATGCAAAGTGCCCGATGCCAATCCATTTCAGTTCGCTGACACCCAACAGATCAAGTTGTACACATCCCATTTCATTCTTGACCACCTCCAATTTCCCTTGGTTCATGCTTCGTACGTTCCATGTTCCAATGTGTAAGACATCTTTACAGCTTCTGACTCTCATTTCATGCGCGGATATATGATAGAGGTCTATAAATGAATGAATGGAGTGGAACAGGTAAACGTAGATCGATTGTTTAAGTCATCAGAATATAAAAAGACTAGGGGACATGCAATGAAGCTACAGGGTAACCTATATAAAAGACTAATAAGAGAAAATATTTTTTCACTCAAGATGTAAATCAAACTCTGGAATTTGTTACCGGAGGATGTAGTAAAAGCTGTTAGTGTAGCTGGGTTTAAAAAATGTTTGGACAAGTTCCTGGAGGAAAGGTCCATAAACCATTATTAAAAGGGTCCCAGGATATCACTGCTTGATCCAATACAAGCACTGAGGAACCTGTGTCTTTGGGGAAATTGCTAGGTACTTGTGACCTAGATTGGCCACTGTTGGAAACAGGATACTGGGCTTGATGGACTTTGGTCTGACCCAGTATGGCATATCTTATGTTCTTATGTTATTATTTTGGACCTAGTCCTTAATGGCATGCAGGATATGGTGCAAGAGATAAGGATTCTGGGGCTCTTTGTCAATAGTGATTATAGCATGATCACATTTGTTTTAATAAATGGAAGAAGGGCAGCAATGAAATCCACAGTACTACCTTTTAACTTTCAGAAGAGAGACTGATAAAATGAGGAAAATTATTAAGAAAAAGCTAAAAGGTTAAAGATTGACAACAAGCATGAGCGTTGCTTAAAAATACTATCTTGGAAGCCCAGAAGAGATGTATTTCATGCTTTAAGAACAGTGGAAGGAAGGCCAAAAAACTGCCAGCATGGATTAAAGGCGAGGTCAGAGAGGCTGTTGCCAAAAAAGCATCTTTCAGGAAATGGAAAAAGGAGCCAAATGATGAAAACGGGAAACAGCATAAACATTGGCAAGATAGATGCAAGGCATTGATAAGGCAGGTATAGAGAAAATTTGATAAAGAGCTTGCCATGGAAGCAAAAATGCATAATAAAAAAGTTTTCAAGTACATTCATAGCAAAAAACCTGTGAGAGAGTCAGTTGGACCACTGGATGATAGAAGGGTAAAAGGGGTGCTAAGTCAGGACAAGGCCATAGCGGAGAGACCAAACTTTGCTTTGCTCTTTACTGAAGAAGATATAAGGAAGTTACTCGTGTCTGAATTGGTATATAATGGTGATGTATCAGAAGAACAGAAAGAAATATCAATAAACCGGGAAGATGTATTATTGCTCTTCACCAACATACCCCAATCGGGTCAGGGCTGCAAGCGGGAGTTCTTAACTCCTCCTGCTCACTGCCCCAAGCTAATCGGGGACACAGCCTGCAATAGAACAAAAGGAAGGTGCTATCAGGCACGCCTGAGGGCCTCGCCATAGGATTCTTTGGCGTGGCCCTTAGGTGGGGCCCAACAGCAACAGTGAAAAGAAAACCATCTGCAATGCCAATTCCACAAAAACGCTGAACAAGACACCTTCCACAAAGTGAGGCTACGCTCTGCAAAAAGCAACAGAACAGAACAGAAACCCACAACATCACAGATACCAGAGACAAACTCCAATGACAATCATCAACCAGAAGGTAAAAAACAAAAATGTTCACCACTTACCCTCTGCTGTATATGCTGCTAGCACTACTACTACTCACCACAACCCACAATACCCCACCCAACTCAGTACCCCTACTATGGTACACAAACCTGGCAATATGGCACACAAACCTGTTATTCAAATTAGCAAATGCTCACCCCCTCCCACACAACAACCACCAATCCACGAGACATCTAATACACATAAATAAACTCCACACAACAAGCCACCACAGTACCACCCAACACCACACCCACACACCACCACTTACAATGTGCCCTAATAAATGCACAATCCATACGGAACAAGATCCAAATCATCAGAGACCTCTTGGAATCAAAAAATCTGGACATACTCTATATCACTGAAACATGGATCACAGACTTGCACCAAATGGACACAACATATACCAATCTCACAGAACTCAGCGACGAAGAGGTGGAGTGATGGTCATAGCAAAGAGAAGCATCAACCTCCGGATCCAGGCATACAAAAGCACCAATGAATCTGACTCCATCATCATCTCCAATAAAACAATCACTATCTGCCTCATATACAAAACACCGACTTCAAACACCAATGATCTATCAGCACTACTGGACACAATCATAACAGCAGAAAAAACAGGAAAGGATTTAATGGTGCTAGGAGACTTCAACCTCCCCTCTCTACAACAAAACTATGTCCAGTCTTTCCTTCAAGCCATGACGGCGATGAACCTAACACAACTAATAAACGCGCCGACACACGCAAAAGGAAACACACTGGGCCTGAAATTCTACAATAGCCATAACGCCCAACCAAAAGCTGCACACTCCATTCAAACCTGCCAAGTACCATGGTCAGACCATAGTCTCATTAAATTCTCGCTCCCACAAGGCCTCACCAAGAAAATTCCCAACCAGCAACCGCCAACTGGAAGAAGATTTAAATCATTCGACAAAGAGAGCTTCATCAAAGAAACCATCAAACAAATGCTGATGGACTCCTCAAACCCAGGAACACTCATAGATAACTGTTACAACCCCATCAGAAAGGTAGCAATCACCCCCAGTATCCCAACCACCAAAATTACATGCAACAACCCAAATCTGACTCGTACACCCCAACCCTCAGACTCCTAAAAAGACAGCTCTACAGACATGAAAAAAAATGGAAAAAAACAAAACAAGACAGCAATAAAACACTATATCTACAACCGATGAAAATGCGCCATACCGAAACAGACAGGTAAAACAAGAACACCATACCAAAAAAGCATCTTTCAGGAAATCGAAAAAAGAGCCAAACGATGAAACCTGGAAACAGCACAAGCACTGGCAGGTCAAATGCAAGGCATTGATAAAGAAGGCAAAGGGAGAATTTGAGAAGAAGCTTGCTGCGGAAGCAAAAACGCGAAATAAAGATTTTTTCAAGTACATTCGTAGCAAAAAACCTGTGAGAGAGTCAGTTGGACCATTAGATGATAGAGGAGTTAAAGGGGCACTAAGAGGCGACAAGGCGATAGCGGAGAGACTGAATGAATTCTTTGCTTCGGTCTTTACTGAGGAAGATGTAGGGATGTTACCCATGACTGAAGTGGTATTTAAAGGTGCAGAAGAATTGAAGGACATATCGATACATCGGGAAGATGTATTACAACAATTAGATAAACTGAAGAGTAGCAAATCACCTGGGCAAGATGGTATACATCCAAGGGTGTTGAATGAACTGAAATATGAGATTGCAGACCTGCTATTAGTAATCTGTGAACTATCATTAAAATCATCTCTAATACCTGAAGATTGGCAGATCACCAATGTAACACCAATTTTTAAAAAGGGTTTGAGGGGTGATCTGGGAAACTACAGACCGGCGAGCCTCACGTCAGTACTGGGAAGAATGGTAGAGACCATCATAAAGAATAAAATTACTCAGCATGTAGATAGTCATGGCCTAATGGGAGACAGCCAACATGGCTTTAGACAAGGAAGATCTTGTCTTACTAATCTGTTATGTTTTTTTGAAAGTGTGAATAAACAGGTGGACAAAGGTGAGTCGGTTGATATAGTGTATCTGGACTTTCAGAAAGCCTTTGACAAGGTCCCTCATCAGAGACTTTTGGCAAAACTAAAGAGTCATGGGATAGGAGGCAGGGTACTACTGTGGATCAGGAACTGGTTAAAAGATAGAAAGCAGAGGGTTGGGCTAAATGGCCAATTTTCCCAATGGAGAAAGGTGAATGGTGGTGTACCCCAGGGATCTGTGCTGGGTCCGCTGCTTTTTGACATATTCATAAATGACCTGGAAAGAGGAATAACGAGTGAGGTTATCAAATTTGCAGATGACACAAATCTATTTAAAGTTGTTAAAACCCAAGAGGATTGTGGAAAATTGCAAGAGGATCTTGATAAATTGGAAGACTGCGCATCAAAATGGCAGATGAAATTTAATGTGGACAAGTGCAAAGTTATGCACCTAGGGAAGAACAACCCAAACTATGGTTACACGATGCAAGGTTCCACATTAGGAACCACCACCCAGGAAAAAGATTTAGGCGTCATTGTGGATAATGTTAAAACCCTCGGCCCAGTGTGCAGCGGCAGCCAAAAGAGCAAATAGAATGCTAGGTATCATAAGGAAAGGAATGGAAAATAAAACAAAAGATATTATAATGCCTCTATACTGTTCCATGGTGAGACCGCACCTTGAATATTGTGTGCAATTCTGGTCACCGTATCTTTAAAAGGATATAGTGTTATTAGAAAAAGTTCAGAGAAGAGCCACCAAAATGGTAAAGGGGATGGAAGGATACTCCTATGAAGAAAGGCTAAAAAGGTTAGGGCTCTTTAACCTGGAAAAGAGACGGCTGAGGGGAGATATGATAGAAGTCTATAAATTAATGAACGGAGTGGAACGGGTAAACGTAGATCGTTTGTTTACGTTATCAGAATATAGAAAGTCTAGGGGACATGCAATGAAGCTACAGGGTAAACTATTTAAGACTAATAAAAGAAAATATTTTTTCACTCAACGTGTAATCAAACTCTGGAATTTGTTACCGGAGGATGTAGTAAAGGCTGTTAGTGTAGCTGGGTTTAAAAAATGTTTGGACAAGTTCCTGGAGGAAAGGTCCATAAACCATTATTAAGAAGGGACCCAGGATATCAATGCTTGACCCAGTACAAGCATTGCAGAACCTGTGTCTTTTGGGGAAACTGCTAGGTACGTATGGCCTAGATTGGCCACTGTTGGAAACAGGATACTGGGCTTGATGGACCTTGGTCTGAGCCAGTATGGCATATCTTATGTTCTTATGTACCAAAATGCTGAACACTGCCATCAATCGACCAAGAGAACTCTTCTCCATTGTACAGCAATTAACAAAAACACCAGTCACCAACAATCAAGGTCACCCACCTACAACTTGCTCAACACTACAAACAACTTGAGCTACAATTGAACAATGCCCAACCACCCAACATGGACACAGACTCAGACACCCAGAGATCTATAACAACCATGGACGATCCCATAGACACATGGAGCTCCTTCAGTCAAATCAACGAAAGACAAATAGAGAAAACCATAACGCCCCTGAACACAACAACCTCCCCCTCAATCCCTGCCTCATAGCATGGATAAAAGCATAGCAGCCGAAAAAGAACTTAGTGGAATAATCACCAAATTCACACAAGAAATACTCCATCAAGGAAATATGCCAACAAGCCTAAAAACGTCCATCCGTCCCAGGCTGAAAAAAAAACCCTGACCACATCAGACCCGGCTTCATACAGACCCACTGCAAGTCTATCCTTCGCAGAGAAAATCATAGAGAAAATGGTTCAATATCAACTCCAAGAACACACTGACAGACACAATTTCCTAGATCTCCAGCAACATGGTTTTCGATCACAACATGGAGTGGAAACTTTACTATCCATGTTAGTAAATACACTCACTCTAATCTTCCTCGATATCTCCTTGGACTTCGACATCATAAACCATCAAATACTGCTACAGCGCCTCTGCATGATCGGATTAGTGGGAACCATCCACAAATGGTTCACATCCTACCTCACTGACAAATTTCAGATGATAAGGATTGGGAACAACTCTTCATCACCATATAAGCAAACCCAAGGCATGCCATAGGGATCCACCCTCTTCGCTATGCTCTTCAACCTATATATCCAACCATTCTGCACAACCATAAGAAATCACAAACTAAACATACATGTCTACGCCGATGACATTATGATTTATGGGCGAATCGACACACACCAACCAGACATAACATACCAAGAATTCTTCACCAAAGAAACTAAATGGCTAACAGAAAACAACCTACAAATAAACTACAACAAGACAGAAGCACTATACATAACAAGAGACACAGCATTCAACCCACCTCATATAATAACACTGAACAACATCACAATCAAAACTAAAACTGAAGTAAAATACTTAGGAGTTACCATCGACCAACATCTAACCTTCAAATCACATATAAGAAAGACCACCCAAACAATCTACCTCAAAGCGAAGACATTCCAGTGCCTCTGACCACTCCTCGAACCAGAAGAATTCTGTACAGTTTTCCAAGCTTCAATAATACCCCACCCTAGACTACTGCAATGCCATCTTATAAGGACTCCACACTCCTACCTATTCAGCCAGCCTTCTACTCAACAGCAAGAATTCTATTAGAAGCAACCAGAAAAGAACACATCACTCCAATGCTAAAACAGCTTCACTGGCTCCCACTGCAAAGCCACATAATATACAAGACCATCATGCTAACACAGAAAAAAAACATAAAGCAATTCACGCAAACCCTCCCAACACACCTACAAACACTCATACAGCCCTCACAACCACACAGAGCCAGAAGGACCTCAACAATGAATACCCTCAGCATCCCCCACACCAAAGCAAAAGCAAATCAACAATCATGCAAAAGAGCCTTCCAACTCTATGCACCCTCCATATGGAACAGACTACCAGACCAGCTTAGGAACATCACAAACCTCAAGAACTTCCACAAAAAATTAAAGATACATCTATTTACGGAACACTTCCACTGCAGTGAATAACCCTCCAACATTAGGACAATCCACACCAGTCTGTTACTAACCGCTTTATATAAAAAACCTATACATAGTTAAGAGCAAGTTGCTCTCTGTTTGCATACTGTAAATAGTTGATATGAATGTTCAATGTAAGTTACTCCTCTGTTCTTGTAAACCGCCTTGACCCAGAGAAAGGCAGTATATAAATACAGCTAAATAAATAAATACAACTATTTGATAAACTGAAAAGTAGCAAATCACCTGGACCAGAGGGTATACATTCAAGGGTGTTGAAAAAACTAAAATATGAGATTGCAGACCTACTATTAGTAATCTGTGAACTATCATTAAAATCATCTGTAGTACCGGAAGATTGGGGAATGACCAATGAAATGCCAATTTTTAAAAAGGGTTCCAGGGATGATCCAGGAAACTACAGACTGGTGAGCCTATCGTCAGTACCAAGAAAAATGGTAGAAACCATTACAAAGAATAAAATCACTGAGCATGTAGATAGTCATGGTTTAATGGGAGAAAGCCAACATGGATTGTTTTACTAATCTGTTATATTTTTTTTAAGATGTGAATAAAGAGGTGAGCTGGTAAATATCATGCATCTGGATTTTTAGAGAGCTTTTGACAAGGTCTCTCATCAGAGAGACTTGGCGAAATTAACCCTTTCCAGGCCGAGCCCAAAACTCTCGGGATCCAAAATTCTGACTAAATATTCCTATCAAATGGTATATAATACATGACCATAGCAGAAGGAAAATCACTATTAGAACATATTGAATAAGACGGGTACAATTTTCCTGAAATATGCAAAAATTAGCCCGGCTGCAGAATGTGGATTAAAATTTTAAAGTAGTCCTTCAAAGGGTTAAAAGTCATGGGATTGGAGGCAGTGTACTATTGTGGATCAGGAACTGGTTAAAAGATAAAAAGCAGAGAGTAGGGCTAAATGGCCAATTTTCCCAATGGAGAAAGGTGAACAGTGGAGTACCCCAGGGATCTGTGCTTGGCCTGCTGCTTTTTAACATATTCACAAATGACCTGGAAATGAGAATAACGAGTGAGGTGATCAATTTTGCAGATGACACAAAATTATTCAAAGTTGTTAAAACACAAGAGGATTGTGAAAAATTGTAAGAGGATCTTGATAAACTGGAAGACTGGGCTCCAAATGGCAGATGAAATTTAATATGGACAAGTGCAAAGTTATGCACCTAGGAAAGAACAACCCAAACTTTGGTTACACGATACAAAGTACCACCTTAGAAATCACCACCCAGGAAAAAGATTTAGGTATCATTGTGGATAATACGTTGAAACCTTCTGCCCAGTGTGCAACGGCAGCCAATAAAACAAATAGAATGTTAGGAATCGTAGGGAAAGGAATGGAGTATAAAACCAAGGATATTATAATGCCTCTGTATCATTCCATGGTGTGACCACACCACATAAACACCGTGATGAAGAAGATGCTAGTGAGCCTATGGAGATAGGAAAAACTAGTGAATGTACCTTTAAAGAATGTGACAGGTCTGCAATACACACACTGCAGAGTGCAGCTAGAGGGAGTAAGCACAGAGAGTCTGAAGTTAGGTTGCCACACCCAAGCTATCCTGACATAGTTACAAACTAAGGGGATGATCACACGCACCTGAGGGGAGTGAGAGAGACCCTGACAGAGAAGCAGGTGACGAAGCAGCACCAAGCAAGGCAGCTAGAGTGGCTGTCATTGCAGGATAAGAGAAAGTTCCAAAGAGGCCAGCAGTCCCAAGGTGGAGAGCTCCAAGGAGAAGCCGTCAGGAGAGGTACCAGGAAAGCACAGCTCAGAGAGGGAGAGCATAAAGGTCTTCCCACGTCTATGCCGGACTGGCAGTCTCAACGTGTTCAGAGGTGGGTGCCCAAGGCTCAAGCTAGGAGGCAGAAGAACCCAGCCTGGAACAGGGAGCCATCGATTAACACCAGAGAGGAACTTAAGCAAGGAGGCCGGGAACTGTTTAACTGCAGCTGGAGAGAGGTTTGTGAACCTAGCCAGAAAGTAATAGCTCAAACCCTAGATACTTGTCTTCCATACCAGGTAGACCACTGATGGAGGGAATTACAGAGATCCCCAGAGAAAGTGTATCCTGGGAGACATGGGGAAAGCTCAGAGCAAGTTGATGTTTCTTCAGAGCAGGAAGAAATGCAGATAGATCCTAGCAAACAGGATTCCTTGCTGCCTGAGTTTCCCATGGATTGCACATTATGTTTGGCTGGAAGCAGGGAGTCCTTAACTGAGGAATAGCTTTCAGGATGTGCGCTTTTTGAGTAACAGAGTAAAGAAGTCTGACCTTGTTGAAGGTAAGAGCTTGTTTAATCAAAGGAATATTGCCTAGCACCTGTGCTTGGTGTTAATAAGGAATGAAAGGATAAAGAGAACATTTTACTAAGCTGAATGAAGAAGCTTGTGTTTTGTTTTATCTGCTATGTTTTGGATTAAAATGCCTGCACAGAAGTAATGACTGTGAAACACATGCAACCTGAGTTTTGTAAATATCTTTGGAAATACTAACTGGAGAGAATATCCTGATGCTTTATGTTGAACCTTGTGACATTGGGGAAATAAACCTATATCATTTACCTTCATACTGGTTTGTCACGGCTATACTTTAAAAGGGAAACTACAACTCCCAGCATGCCTCAGTGCTGAAGATCGTTTTTTAACCCGTTTATGAAGGACATAATGTCCACCCTAGCGTGGCAGGGGGCTGGGGTGTGACAACACTCACAGTTATCAATCCCAATGACCTTCCTCCATTACCTATCTATTGTATAATACATGCTTCAGATAATTTTCACATATCTCATGTCAGTAAAGATTATGTCTTGTATAAATAGTTTAAACAACATTAATGTTTTTTTATTTGCAACTGTTCTCTGTAAACTGCCTCATGCAGTAGTTGAAAATGTTCTCTGTAAACCGCCTTGATTACCAAGATAAAGTGGTATATAAAATAAATTTGTTTTTGTTCAACTTTCCCATCACCTGGATTCTACCAACTTTCTTCACCCCCGTCAATCCGGTTTCCGTCCTGGGCATAGTGTCGACACTGTTCTCTTAGCTTTCACCAATGCACTGCATGTAGCTCACGATCGCGGTGATATTTCGGTGGCGGTAGCGTTGGATCTCTCAGCTGCTTTCGACCTGGTTGATCACTTTCTTCTTCTTCACCGTCTTCGGGAAGCCGGTCTTTGTAGTACAGTCCATCACTGGTTTCACTCTTTCCTTTCTTCCCGTTCTTGTGCAGTTCTTTCTTCTTCACCTGCCCTCCCTTCTTCCGATTCACAGCACCTTTCCTGTGGGGTCCCACAGTGCTCCGTTCTTGCCCCTCTTCTTTTCAACCTCTTTTTGGCCCCTCTTGCTCTTCTCATACAGTAGTCAGGTATCTCAGCTTTCTTTTACGCCGATGACATTCTCTTACTTCATCATACCTCTCCTTCCTGTCCCGATCTTGCTCCACTGAACTCCTGTCTTTCATCTGTTGCAAACTGGCTCACCACTAACTGTCTTCACTTAAATCTTACTAAGACTCTTGCCATTTGGTTCTCTTATGGTGGTCCTTCCCACTCTTTAGCCCCTTCTTTCTCTGACTCTCCGGTTCCACTAGTCTCTACCTTTCGGTACTTAGGTGTCCACTTTGATTCCGATCTTTCTTTTCACACTCATATTTCTCATATCACTAAAACGTCTTTCTTTTTTCTTCGTCAAATTCGTTCAGTTCGCCCTTTTCTCTCTCCTTCAGCCCTGACCACACTGGTATTATCTTTAGTTATGTCACGGGTAGATTTCTCCAATTCATTGTTCCTTGGTTTCCCTAAAAATCAGGTAACCAGACTTCAAAGAATACAGAATACTGCTGCACGCCTTGTCACACATTCCACTCTCCGGGATCATGTCACTCCTTTACTCTTCCGTCTTCACTGGTTGCCTGTCTCATTTCGTTCTCAATTTAAGCTCCTGACCCTGTTACATAAAGTTTACCACACTAGCACTCCTTCGTATCTGATTGATCTCCTTTCCTTTCACTCCCCTAGGTATACACCCCGCTCTTTCCACCTCAACCGTCTTGCCCTTCCTTCCCCTTCCCATGCCCACTTGCAGCTCACCCGCCTTTCTGCTTTTTATTTTGCTGGTCCTGCTCTTTGGAACTCTCTTCCCTCTTCTCTCCGTCTGGAACCACAATACGTCACTTTCAAACAAAACCTCAAGACCCATCTGTTCTCCCTAGCATTTAATGTTCCTTCTCCTTTTGTATGAGTTTACCCCTTTTTTGTATATTAGTTTTGCCTTTTGTATCTCGTCCTGTCTCTATTATCTTTTTCTTTTTCTGTCCTTTATAATTTTGTACATTTCCTTTCTTTTTACCGGCCTCGGCCAAATTTTTATGTATTTTATTATTGTACACCGCCTTGATTGATATAGAAAGACGTTTTTTATCTAATGATTAAACCTTAAACCTTAAATAAATATAGCAGAATTAGAAAAGATACAGAGAAGAGCAATACAAATGGTAAAGAGATACCCTAAAAGCTTAGGGCTCTTCTTCTTGAAAAAGAGATGGCTGATGGGGGATATGATAGAGGTCTATCAATTAATGAATGAAGTGTAACAGGTAAACGTACAAAGACTAGAGGAGACACCATCAAAAAGTAGAACGAGTAAAGGACACGCAATGAAGCTACAATGTAACCCATTTAAGACTAATAAAAGAAAATATTTTTTCACTCAACACATAATCAAACTCTGGATCCTCCTCTACTGCTATCCCGCTCTCAGTTGGTGGACCCCAAGGGTCTGTTTTGGTAGCAACTTATTTTCTCTCTCTATACCAGTCCCTTGGTGTACTCATCTCCTCCCATGGTTTTCAGTATCATCTTTATGCTGATGACTCTCAGGATCTACCTCTCTACACCTGAAATCCCTCTGCCAATCCAGGCCTGTATCTCTGCCTGCCTATCTAACATTGCTGCCTGGATGTCTCACCGCCATTTGAAATTGAACATGGCCAAAACCAAGCTTCTTATTTTCCCCCCTAAACCCACCTCCCCCCTTCCTCCTTTCTCAATCTCTGTGGATACTACTCCTTGCTTCCTCGGCTCTCAACTTTGGGGCTCCCTCTCCTTTTCCACCCACATCCAACCGATAGCTAAAACCTGTTATTTTTTTATAACATCAGCAAAATTCACCCCTTCCTTGCTGAACACACTACTAAGACATGTATCCACTCTTTAGTCACCTCCCATCTAGACTATTGCAACCTCCTCCTTGCTGGTCTCCTTCTGAATCATCTCTCTCCCCTTCAATCTGTTCAATACTCAGCTGTGCAGCTAATCTTCCACCAGCCTCAATATGCTCATATTACCCCTCTTCTCAAGTCACTTCACTGGCTCCCTATCCGTTTCCGCATCCAGTTCAAACTTCTCCTGCTGACCTATAAGTGCATTCATTCTGCTGCTCCTCACTACCTTTCCTTTCTTATCTCTCCCTACACCACTCTTTGGGAACTCCGCTCTTCTGGCAAATTGCCTATCTGTGCCCTTCTCTTCCACTGCCAACTCCAGACTTCGATCCTTCCACCTTGCTGCTCCCTGTGCCTGGAACAAACTACCTGAGTCTCTGCATCAGGCTTCATCTCTGGCCCTTTTCAAATCCAGCCTGCAAACTCACCTCTTCAAGGCTGCTTTTGGATCCTTATCCGCTTAGTCTCTTATGTGTTTCCTTACCATTCCCCTAGATACATCCTTGTCCTCAGTTGTTGTGTTGTTTGTCCTGACTAGATTGTAAGCTCTGATGATCAAGGACTGTCTTTTACATGTGTCTGTATAGCGCTGCGTGTGTCTTATAGCACTATACAAATGATCATTAGCAGCAGTAGTTGTAGTAGTAGTAAAAATCATTTTTAAATATTAAACCTTATTTTGTAAATATATGTTGCTTCCAAGGAATAATGGACTATTTACATATTGCTCATTCATCCCGCAGTAAAAGCATCACTGATCCTCTGGGTTTGTGTAGCTGTTAGCACCCATTGCTTTGCTTTGACTGCAGCTGCACATTCCCTCCTCCCCCTCCCCCCTCCAATTTGCCTAGTAATTGAACTGGCCCCATTTGCATGATTTTTGACTGCTCGATACCTCCCAGCAGCAGCAAGAGAAGCATTTTTAACCTGTGGGTGCCTCACTCTGCTGGATTCCATCTCGCTTCTGAACATATGAAGCCAGCAGGTCACATAAGATGCAGAACTCCAATCATGCAGACACTAGACCAAAGCCACAGAGGAGGGACGCAGGTACGACTCCTCCACATACCCTGACTTAAGCATGAGGTTCATTACCGTCATAGTATTTGCAAAACTAACCCATATAGAGAAATTGCCCCCTAAGAAGTGCTGCTGTCCTACTGATGGGCAAGGGGGAGTATAAGTGGTCAGTTTAGTTTGGTGGGGAGGATGAGGGGAGTCCAGTGGATTCTCTCCATGAAAAATTGTAGTAATATACTCTCAGCGTATACCTAAAAGCACATTCTTACAGTTTTGCTACTACCAAATATTTTTGGGTTCAATACAAAAGCCTCAGAGCAAGTGGGTATGGCCTACCTACAAGTCAATTAGCTATATACCAGAGACAAATCCGATTAGCTAACACAAACTATTCCCAACATGTCCATTCTGTGCATGTGACGGGCTCCAGTCAGAGCTGTTGCGCTGGGTCCTAGAACATCCAGTTTACTCCAGGGAACTCGCAGCTACTGGATCACATATTGCAATCGCTAACCTGAAAACAAAGGCTGTTTCCTATATCTAGGATAGAAAAGAAAGGGATAGGAACAGGGAGAGTAGCGGCTACACTTTGATCTGGAGTGTGACTCCAGTCAGTAACACTTCTCGCCTGCTGTCCCAGGACGATGGGAGGGGACGAGTGTATTAAGAGGCAGACTAGCTCTCCTTTGCTTGATCTACTACTACTGAGCATTTGTATAACGCTACAAGATGTACGCAGCACTGCACAGACATGTAAGAGACAGTCCCTGCTCATCAGAGCTTACAATCTAGTCAAGACAGACAACACAGGAGGTGTAGACAGGGATAAAACAAGGGGGAAAGGTAAAGGAAAAGGAGATCAGGTAAGTCAAGATCTGAAAGCAGCAGCGAAGAGGGTCATTTTTCAGTTTGGATTTGAAAAGGGTCAGAGAAGGCACCTGGCGTACAGACACAGGTAGTTTGTTCCAGGCGTAAGGTACAGCAAGGTGAAAGGAGCCAAGTCTGGAGTTAGCAAGAGAAGGGCACAGAACACCACCCAGCTTTACAAGGTTTGGGAGGTACATACTGAGTGCAATATGGATGAGGAAGACTGATAGCAAACTGCCTCTTCATTTGCCCCTTTCTGTCTGTTTTTTTTGTTTTTTCCTTCCCCCCTCCCTGGGCCTGCCTTCCCGATTATGAACCCTATTCCCTGTATACCTATGTAACTACTTTCCTGTCAAATATTGGTGTAAGCACCTATAAAGCTACGATTATCCCATGGGTGGGTGGGTGGGTGTCGGGGAGGGAGGGAGGGAGGAAAAGAAGACTTATTAAAAGCTGGCTGCTACACAGTACCCTGTCCTGTGCTTCTAAGGTAATCTATGACCAATTTCCAGGGGGAGTCCCACAGCTCTTGCTTGGATAGAGGGAGTCTTGGGGTCTAAATTTAACCAGAATGCTCTCGTCTGTGTTTTAAATATAAACTGAAAGCTCTTTGCTGCTACTAGGCCCTGAATGATTTAACAAATACACTGGGTTCACAGATTAATCAGCTTCAATCTAAAGAATTCTTTTTTCCCCCAAGGATCTTCTGGGCTTATCCCAGGCTTTACCCTTCACTCCCCCCATTGCTAAGGATCCTCGGTGCTTATCCCAGGCTTTACCTCACACTCCCCCACAGCTAAGGATCCTCTGTGCTTATCCCAGGATTACCCCTCACTCCCCCACAGCTAAGGAATATCTGCTGTGCTTACCTCTCTCACTTCCCCATTACTGAGGATCCTCTATGCCTGTCCCAGTTTTCATGTCTCTTGGGATTCACTGTACTTGTTCCAGAATATGATAAATGTCCCTGGTCTCTCCCTCCTCTTCTCTTCATATCCTTCCTTTCCTCCCTGTGTTTTCTATACAAGCCAGCTGCTTGAGGACTAGGGGAGTTTCTGGATTGATATTTTCAGAATTACCAAGTTACCCAGTTCCAGGAGTGAGATTTTAGGCCAGTTCTGGATTTCTGACAATCTCATTCTGATGCATTACGCCTCCTACAACACTGATATGAGAAGAGACTTGAACATCTAAATATGTATACTCTAGGGGAGAGGAGGGATGGGGGAGATATGATACAGATCTTTAAATACTTAAAGAGAATTAATGAACAAACAAACCTCTTCCAAAGACAGAGAAGCTGCACAACTAGAGGGCATAACATGAAGCTGCAAGAGGGTAAACTGAAAGGCAATGTCAGGAAATACTTTTTCACTGAAAGGATGGTGGATGCTTGGAATGCCCTCCTGATGGAAGTGGTGGGGGCAAATACAGTGACAGAATTCAAAATGGCATGGGACAGACACAGTAGATTCCTTTATAGCAACAGGATAAAATCAAAATAACCTTACTGTCTCTGCTATCTCAACAAATAGGGTGACCTGCATGGAGCGATGGTTATACCCCTAAACAAAGGCATGGAGAGGGGTGACCTGCATGGAGCGGCAGGTGCATCTACTCTTGCCGCCTTGTTGGGCAGACTAGATGGACCATACTGGTCTTTATCTGCCATCATATAATATGTTACTATGATTCCAATGGGTGAAATCGGGGACCACAAATAACATACTGCATTGCAATGCAAGTATGAAACCAGAACTGGTAAAAAAAAAAAAATCTCACTCCTGGACCTGGGTAACTTGGCAACTCTGTATTTTCTCTACATCCGTTTTCCATTGTTAAAAGCCTGCAATTATTTTCCAAATTTTATTTTTCAGCCTCCAAGATTAATTGCAGCTGTTACCGTAGAAAATTAATGTAAGTCTGAAAAATGTGAATGAAAAAAAAAACAAAAGAAAAAGAAGCTTGCACTGACAAATGTAATTTAGATTTAAGTCATTTTGCTGGTAGTTAAGAAAATGTATTAAGATCTCACATTTTGTATTTCCATTATTATTCTTTCCTATTGAGTGGAAATTGGAAAGAATTTTACAAAGTGGTTTGAATGTTTGTCAGTCTGTCTGTCTATCCATCAGTCTGGGGCAAAATTATTCTCAGAAAATGGAATGGAATGGAACGGGATGACGCTTGCCATGTGGGAAAACATGGTAAAAAGACTCATCAGGTTCAAAAATGGACTAGATTGGACCAGGGGTTTCAGAGATATAAGCCCCCCCCCCAATAAGTGGCATACATTACAATGAGGGGTCCCCAAGTAAACGTTTGCTGCAGGCCCCCCATTGTTGCAGCAGTGATGTGCCCCCCCCCCCCATGCACCTCCCCTTCGTGCGGCAGACCTCCTTCCCATGCAGTGGCAGAAAACTTACTTTATTGTGTTTGACGCGCTGCTCTGCTCTTTTAAGTTCATCACGGGCCCGGCGGCTATTCCCTGCCGGGGCAAAGTCTCGCAGTGTGGCTATTATCGTGAGATTTCAGCCCGCCTGGGAATGGCTGCCAGACCCACAGCGAAGTGAACTTAGAAGAGTGGAGCAGTGCAGAAAACATAATATAGTAAGTTTGCCATGCTGCTGTCGCTGCCGCTGCATGGGCCCCCTTTCTGCCTGGGCCCTCCTGCATTGCAGGGGATGCTTGAGTAGACTTTACACCACTGTCCCCAATACATTTCTATGGGGGAAGGAGTTCCAGTTTCTGTCTACCATAGATACCTACATACAATGAAACATAGCTCTTAGGGAACTGTTCCTTTCAGTCTCTCCTGTTCTTGTCTCCCCAAACACCAAACTGCCATCACCCCTAAAAGCTAATCTGTGCCCTTGCCATTACCCCCAAAAAACACCACCCCACAACTCCACGACCTTGTAAACTGCTCTTACCCCCAAAATCTACCCCCTGAAACTGTCCCACCACCAGAAAATCTATCCTCGTGACCCCCACACCACCCCATTAAATGTCCCATTGCCAAATAATACACCCACACCACACAACAAAGACATGCACACACACACACACGTTTAAACACAGGTACACCACAGTCACACACATGTGCACACAGAAATTCATGCACAAATACATTATAATTTATTTATTTAACCTTTTTTTTTATACCACGTTATCCTTCAATCAAAGTGGTTTACATTAAACATGAATCTTATACAGTAAAATGAGTGACAGTATCACAAAGTTAACTTTTACATTAAACAGAGTCAAAATTAACAACGATAACCAAACAGCGTAGAACTCATATACAGTGGAACTATATACAATACAGAGGGGGAGGCATACAGGTATTAAAACTCGGCTTAGAGGTAACTAGGCTAGCTGTGGGCTGCATTAGCAGGGTTCAAGGATAATGTATTTACTTAAGTGATGTGTCCGAAATGTTCAGTGTATAGGTGCATCTTTAGTTTTTTCTGGAAGTTCTTGATGTTTGTTATTGTTCTAATATCTTTCGGCAGGGAATTCCATAGCGCTGGGGCAGAGTGGGAAAGTGCCTTTGTCGATGTAGTCTGGTTGGATTTCTTGTATTCAGATGCGATGACAATCATACTTTTATTATTGTTAATTCTCCTGGGCCGGATGCTGATGTCTCGAACAATCAGTTATTGTAGGATACCTGCAGAGGAGTGGTACAGGATTTTGAAGATTATCAGCATTGTCTTGAACTTGGACCGGGAGTGCACTGAAAGCCAGTGTAATTGGTTAAGTATGGGGGTTATGCAATCTTGTTTAGAAATTCCAGTGATAATACGGGCGGCCGTATTTTGTTTCAATTGGAGGCGGTGTATAGAACATTTTGAGAGGCCCTAGTATATCGAATTGCAGTAGTCTAAGATTGGTGTGACGACTGCTTGGAATACAGTACAAAAGCGATCCTGGCTAAGTAATGGTTTTATGTTCTTGAGGAGCTCCATCTTGTAGTAGGCATATGCAGTGGTTTTCTTTATGGGAGGCTGCAGGGTGAGGTTTTGATCTAGGATGACAACAAGACTTCTTTTTACACCATAATGGTTTGGTGTAAAAGATCGATTTCTTGTGGGGACGTGAATGAGGAGTCTCTAGTGATGAATAAAGACTCTGTTTTAATGTAGTTTATTGCAAGGTTATTGGCCAGAGCCAGTTGATTATTTCTTTCATGCGTTATGAGCAGGAGGTCAGGGTTTTCGGATGTCAATTGGCGTGAAAACCACAATGTCGTCAGTGTATATCCAGTATTGTATGTTGTGATGTTTGATTATGTTGTAGATGGGCTCTATGTAACATAGAAACATAATATTCCACGGATCTACCATTCTTTCCGTAAAAAAATATTTCCCAAGTCTATCCCCTTTCAACCTTATCCTATGTCCCACCTATATCACCTCTATCCCGCCTTTCCTCTAACGTGTACATATTAAGATACTTAAATCTGTACTCATATGTTTTATAATGAAGACCACTAACCATTTTAGCAGCCACCCTCTGTACCGACTCCAACCTGTTTATATCCTTTTGAAGGTGCGGTCGCCAGAATTGCACACTATACTCCAAATGAGGTCGCACCAAAGACTTATACAGAGGCATTATCACTTCCTTTTTTCTGCTAGCCATTCCTCTCCGTATGCACCCAAGCATTCTTCTAGCTTTTGCTGTCACCTTTTCTACCTGTTTAGCTACTTTATGATCATCAGACACAATCACGACTAGGTCCCGCTCTTCTTTTGTGAACAGAAGTACTTCACCCCCTATACTATATTGCTCCCTTGGATTGCTGCAGCCCAAATGCATGACCTTGCATTTTTTAACATTAAATCTCAGCTGCCAAATTCTAGACCATTCTTCAAGTTTAGCTAGATCCCTCCTCATGTTATCTACACTTTCCTGGGTATCTACTCTATTGCAGATTTTGGTATCATCCGCAAAGAGGCAAACCTTACCTGACAGCCCTTTCACAATATCACTAACAAAGATGTTAAAAAGAATCAGACCAAGGACAGATCCCTGGGGCACACCACTGGTAACCTCCTTCTCCTCAAAGTGAGCTCCATTTACCTGTACTCTTTGTCGCCTCCCACTCAACCAATTTCTAACCCAAGCAGTAACTTTAGGGTCCATTCCTAGGTTGCTCAGTTTGTTTATAAGTCATTAGCATATCAAGGGATTCACTTACACAGGCACCACTGTTTGTAACTATGCTTTTTCTTCACCTGCAGAATCAGTGATCGAGAGAAGCCACAGGAAACTCGCCTTCTGTCCTTCCAGCAGAGGGAGTTGTAACAACAGTAAGTGTTCCCTCCCGCCTTGTAAGTGCATTTAATGCCTCCCTGTGCAGTCAGATCCCACCCCATGTACACAGCTAGTGCCACTGAATCTACGAGTTGCAAAATGATAACATTAACCATGCAAAAACAGGATGGGAAATTGATCTGCATGGGGTGCTGCCCTATGACCAGGTTCGTGCCAGGGATGGAAGAAGCTGCTTTCCTAAATTTGGAACTCACTACAGTTTTATGGGTGAGTTTTGTCCAAATACTGTAAATTTTTATTTATTTATTTATTTACAGTCTCTTTTATACCGCGCTATTCAACATCAGTGCGGTTTACATGAAACAGAATGACTAGCACAGTGCAGCAAGCTGATCTGTGTTTACAAAGAACAGCTACTACAACTTGGATAAAACTGGGATAACTATTTACATCTAGGCGACACATTATGTCGTGTCAAAAGTAATCGTAGTCATGGATGGCTTGCGGGGTATGTTGCTGTGGTTGTACTAGATGGGGAGGGGGCTATTGGTTAAGTTGCTGTGGCTGTACTAGATGGGGGAGGGGGCTATTGGAGCGCTGTCTTCCGGATAGTATTTGAGGAAGAGGTGATGCTTCAATGCCTTCCTAAACTGGGTTAGGTCAGGGATTGCTCGGATGCTGGGTGGTAGGGTGTTCCAGCATCTGGGTGCATAGAAAGCACAGTTACTTACCTGTAGCAGGTGATCTCTGGGAACAGCAGGAATAAGTCTTCACATATGGGTATGTCGGTACCGACGGAGTCTGCGCGGGAACGCTTCCCAGCGTCCAATCAAAGAACTTTTGGAAGCATCCCACCACGCCTGCGTGCTGCCTTCCCGCCTTTCCCAACTGCCTCTCCTCAGTTAAGTTTTGAAGCTGAGACAAAGAGAGAGAGAGAGGAAAGGAAAGATAGATAGAGAGATACAACTCCTAGGGGAGGTGGGTGGGTTGTGAAGACTTATTCCTGCTGTTCCCAGAGATCACCTGTTACAGGTAAGTAACTGTGCTATCTCCAGGAACAAGCAGGAATGAGTCTTCACATATGGGGACTCCCAAGCTAAGATGCCTGGAGTCCCAGCATGTTATAGATTGGAACATGCTATACCTAATAACACCAGGCATCCTGAGGATGGAGGGTAAAAGTTGAAAAGAGAAAGGTGCTGTGGGAAACAGCTTAACCTAGAATAGGACTGCAGACAAGAAGTCCATGTGGGGATGATAATTGTCATCAATGATATTGAAATGAAATATTGCAATATGGACCTCCCCTAATAGGATTTGACAAAAGTATGGAGGTCCATGGGATCTACTGGGGAACCCAGTAGAGGAATCTCGAAGAGGACCTCATTGTAGGAAAAAACAGTGGAGGTCAGAATCCTGAAAGGTAACAGGTAACCCCAGTAAGAAAAACTGGGGTAGTACAAAAACGGTGGGCCTTCAGCGGAAGGCTTTAAGACAAAAACCGAACTCTTTTGGCGGCAGAGTGGCTCACTCTTAGGAGCAAAAAGAGAAAGGCTAACCGATTTGGACAAACAGGTACAGTCCTTATGGGGAGAAAGGGTATGGGAACCCCTTGTATCCCAAAAAGAGAGGACAAATGCCTGAGGCGTTAAGCCTGTGAGTAAAGGAAGATCCCCAATATCTCTCCGAACTGAGGTAAGCTAGGAGAAATATTGGAGCATGGAGAGCTTCAGAGGTACCTAAACCCTAAGGGTATGGTATAAAAGTTGCTGACTACCACAGGAGTGGTTGTGTGTGTAGAACCCCAAACCTGCTGGATAGCATATGAATGGGTAAGCCCATCTGTCGGAATCATATAGCTATATGAGCATAGACAGTCAGATAGATAGGTATGTGGATACATATCTATCTGTAATAAAATATCTCGACAGATACATATATATATATATATATATATATATATATATATATATATGTATACATATAGATATATAGATAGACATATAAGAATATATCTATAGTGAGATATGGAAGGGCATAAAATACACACAAAAAATAGATATGAATATGTGGAGAGGAAAGATTCATCTAATAACAAGGAGGTGGAACCTACTTGAGAAGATATATAGAGAATCTATCCCTGCTGGTTATGATCTGCTAGCTAGTGAAATAACCAGGACAGGTACGTGAAAAACAGAGGATAATCTGAGTCTGCAGCCAGCAAGTCCAGAGTCTTCCAGAACTCTAGCATGGTAAGAGGACAGAAGACGCATAGAGATGAGATACCATGTTGACCTGCTTAAGGGCAAAAAGTATCATGCGTTCTTACCATGAGGACGAACTGCAAGGAGAAAGAGCATATCCCCGATTGGGAATACTATGGACCAAAGCAGGGAATTGGCAACTCCTTAAGTTTTCACATAAGAGAAGGCCTATGTCCCTTATATCAAAAAGGAGATAGGAAGAGAAGGGAGAACCCTTCTAGTCATGGGAGACATGACTGAAAAGCCTTTTCCAACCATCTAGGATAGCTCTTGGAGGAAAAACCCCCATGCTCTCTAGCAAGGGCCCATAGTGGAAAGCTTCTCTGTAGAATTGCAGAGAGCATGATGCAGGAGAATGAGGAGATAGAACTGGCTGCTGGAAAGCCAGTATCTCTGCCAACTATGCTGCCAAACCCAGGAGAAAGGAGATAGCAGAAATAGAAGACAATCCAGAAAGCTTGTAGTGAGATAATCTCCAAGAAAGAAGAAAGCACTGACTTGGAGCCACTACTAAGATTAGACAGAATGTTAGTGGAGGACAAATCTGGTTGTTTGTGGACAAGAACCAGTGGTCCAAACATTAAGGCTCCTGCATAGGCAGCTGCTAGCAAGACAGCAGAAATAATCTTACTGTTTAAAAACAGAAAGAACAGACAGAACAGGAGTAGAAAACTCTGGACATGTCTGATAAGCTGCCCCAAAGCAAGATTGAAACAGAGGAGTTAACTCAGAGAGGGAAAACTCTGCACTGGAAAGTGACAAAATTAGAGAGGCTGAAGAAAAAGCCCTCCAGTGAAGTAATTCCACTCTTACAGGGGAAAAGCTTGGTAAGAGGGTGAAGGGAATGGAGCTGAAGAAGACTTACCAAGTAGTAAGTCTATAGAAGGAAAAAGACATGCTGGCACAGGAAACTATCATTTGATAGTGGTTAGACCTCTTTCCCTAGCAGGAAGAAGAGGAGAAACCTGTGACCTATAGACATGAACATTCTGACAGCTCATAGAAATATAGAAAAAATGGAGGTCTTTGGAAAGAGATCCATGTCTAGGGGTTTGAATGAAGTGGTGGATTGCCTCTATTGCGAAGAAGCAAACTGCAGATTCTAAACCCCAAGAGTCACAAGCATCTGATGATGATTGATCAGAAACCCTGCGGTTGCTAGGTTTGTTGAGCCTGGTGAGAGGTTGGATTCTGCAGACCAGGACGATGCCTCCCCTGTTTGGGAACATCTGTATGATGGGCAAGTGATGAATAAAACCTTCTTCTCCTGTGGGAAGAAAGTTTGGTAGGACATTTCCTACCTACTGGGACAGAAGAAGGTGTAGAACAACCCCTAGGAACAGGTAAATCAGTGGACAACTGAGTAACCTGACATAAAGACTCCTTGTTGAAGAGATTTTCTCCAGTGCAAGGTGTATGTCCCAGTCTTTGTTGTGCCCATTTGTCCAAGTCTGAAGCTTGGAGCCAGACTCTACGTCGTGCCCCTATAGCTATAGCAGAAGTCCTGCTAACAGACTCAAAAGAGTCCAGGGAAGCACGGGAAAGAAACCAAGAGATATTCTGGATATGCATAAGCAGTGAGGAATAGTGTGCACTCTTGGAATCTGGAAGGAAAGGAGTCAAAAGATGTAAGTGCTTTGCGACCTCCTCAAGAGATAGACTCATATAAAAAAATATATGAGAGAATTCTTGCAGAAAGCATAGATGTCTGGAAGGTTTGACGTCCAAAGGCATCTAGTGTCTTAGACTCACGACCTGGCTGATAAGAAGAGTGTTTTTTCTTACTCTTTACCCGCCTCATTGCTGATTCCACAACTATGGAATGATGAGGAAGTTGAGTCTTTTGAAACCCTGGAAAGGGGGGCACCTGATAAAAGAAATCAGTTGCTTTGGAAGGTGGGGGTACCCTAAAAGGTGTTTCCCACATTCCTAGAAGGAGATCCTGCAAGGAATGATGCAAAGGAAGCATTATGTTCTCCTTTGCTTTGGTAGAAAGAGAGCCCTGTCTGTGCAGGATCATGTCCTGGGATAGGAATGGCAAGAGATCTTGCTATATCCAGAAGGAAACTCTGAAAAGAGGGTTCCCCAGCAGGAATCTCTCTTGGACAGGTTAGATCTGAAGAACTAGCCTGAGCACCGACAGAGCTATCCAAATATATAGGAATAGAAGATCCTGCACAGTGCAGTGTGGAATGCTTAAGGGATGGTCGCCGGTACTGACTGTCAGGAGCAGCAACCGTCATTACCACATTGTCCATGCCAGGTATTGACTCCAAGCTTGGCATAGAAGGGAGCGATCCTGTTGAAAAAAGCATGGCAGGAGTTGGCCACGATGCTACTGTGGATACCGGAACCGATGTCGGAGTCGAGCCCGACAAGGACATCAGAGCAGTCATCGGTGACAGTTCAATAGGTACCGAGGTAACCGACAACCTCCGGCCGCTATCCTCGGTACCGAGCCACCGGTATCAATCGGTGTCGGTACCAAAGCATATTGGTACCGAGTCTTCCAGACTAGAGAGCGATTCTAAACTCGGCATCGATAAGTGAAGCATGGAAGGCACCGACCGTAAGGGTAATGAGGACATCGGCACTGACTTCGGTACCGTGTCTGATACCGGTGAATGAAGGTCAACCAGTGGCAACATCATAGGCCTCGAGGGAACCGAGAGTTGTGGATCCGAATCATCGGAACCGAGCCTTCGGTACCGCCGAGAGCCGGTACCAAGGCGAGTCGGTACCCAGTCCTCCAGACTGGAGATCGATTCCAGACTCGGCATCGAAGGAAGCGAGGCTATCGATGCATGTCTGGAGGGTACCGACGTCGGTGGTAGTATCGGTGCTGGTACCGATAATGGAAGGTCAGTCTGGAGTGTATCCACCGGTCCCGAAGGCACCGAGGATGCCAGATGACCATCCCTGGTGAGGAGTGTTTCATCCAACACCAGTGCCGATGTCGGGGTATCGGTACCGCTCGAAGCGGATGCTACCACCGGACACGGCTCAGGTATGTTCTGTGAGGGGTGAACCCCAGAAACAACCTGAAACCCCTGAAAGGCTTTGAGACCGAAGACTCCCGCCGGGTTTTGAAGCCAGTAGGCCCTCGAGGGCAAGGCCGGAGCCGTCTACATGCTGTGCATGAGACCTACCACTCGAGGGCTGGCTAGTCTTAACAGACTGTTTGTGGGTTACCTGATCCTGTGTAGAAGAAGAAGGGGACGGTGCCCCGAAGTTGGAGGGAAACCGTGTATCGAGGGAACCTCGATATTGAAGTCCTCTTCTCACCAAACTGGTGTCAGGACCCAAGCAGGTTAGACACCGTCTTCGAGGGTCTAAAAATAAAGTTGTACCGCCACAGTTTGAACATTTCTTGGAGAAAGTGGCTGGCGGTTCCATGAAGGAAAAGAAGAGGCCTAAAAGGCCTAAGACACTATGAAGAAAAAATATTCCTTGAAAAAGGAAAATTTTACAAGAAAAGAAAGAAAAGAAAACACCGGAGGTACCGGAGGCGTCGGGAAGACAGCCGCGACCACAAGAAAACTAAAGAAATAAAAGAAGAATTTTCTGCGTTGACAGGAAGACGTCCTGCCGGCTCCGCGGAAAACGAAAACTGAGGAGAGGCAGTTGGGAAAAATGGGAAGGCAGCATGCAGGCGTGGTGGGATGCTTCCAAAAGCTCTTTGATTGGATGCTGGGAAGCGTTCCCGCGCAGACTCCGTCGGTACCGACGTACCCATATGTGAAGACTCATTCCTGCTTGTTCCTGGAGATTCTGAAAGCCCTTTTTGCTGTTGCATGTAATGTAATGGCGCGCTGAGTTTCTTTCAGGTTTTATTAAACAGTGTGGCTGACAATGACAAAAGCAGAAAGATGTTTAGCTCAAATGCCTGTGAAACAGAGACGTCCTCTGTCCATGGATTTGCAGCACACTATCCAGACAGAGGGATTTACACCAGCACTGACCACTGCAGCATTGCCTGGATAGTGCTTCGGCAGGCTTAGGGCAGAATCAGTGTTGATAGCCAGCCACTAGACATATAGCTAAGTGATTTAATTTAGTACTGAAATGAAGCATCTGATATTAGAGTTATCTGTATAGCCAGTGGCTGTGACCACATTAGACACATATTCAGTATCGCTTCCTATGTACATGGCGATGCTCAAGATATTTATTTATTTAATAGGCTATTTTTATATATATATATATATGCCTTCTGACCTGGGGGTCTCATCTTCCAGCACCATAGCACAATTTGTTTTGTTGTAACTATCCATTGGGTTTTCATGGCAAGATACAGAAGTAGATTGCCGGGCCTTTCTTCCGCGCAGTTTAAATGCTGGCACCAGCATTTAAAAAAAAATAAAAAAAAAATATATATATATATTTTTATATATATATATATATAAAATATATTATTTTTATTTTTATTTATTTGCGTACAATTTGTATCCCGCTGCTTCCAGTGATCAACAGTGGTTACTATACAAGGGGGGGGAGGGGGTTTGGTTGTACTGGCCAGAAATTAGGGGTATGTACACTGCGATTAGGGCGGGGTGGTATCACACAGCAAAAAGGATTATAGATTTACAGTTGATATATATATATTTTTTTTTAAATGCTGGTGTCAGCATTTAAACTGCACGGAAGAAAGGCCCGGCAAATCTACTTCTGTATCTTGCCATCTGCATAATGGGTTTGAGATAGGTGTTTAGATTTTGGTAAGTGGGGGTGGGACATGATTTTGTTCATGTAGTAGTTTGCCAAGTCCTATGGGGAGATTTCTGTAATTTCATTGCTGGAGTTGTGGGTGTTATTCTTTAGCTTTTGGGCTATTGAGAATAGTTCTCTAGGTCTATTTATTGCATTGTTTAGTATTGAGGCATGGTAATTTTTCTTGGCATTGTTAAGTGCATCTTTATATGAGTTAAGGAGAGTGATATATGAATCTTTATTAATGGGGTTTTTATTTTTTCTCCATTTGGATTCAGCTTTCCTTAGATTTCTTTTCATTAGGTTTAGTGTGTTATTGTACCAGGGGGCTTTATCAGTTTTAGAATGAGTGTTTTTCTTAGTGGCTTGCTTATTAGCAGCTGCGTTGTTAATGATTTTGTGCCAGTTAGTTACTGCTACATCAAGATTTTGTGGTGAATTAGATAATTTGGGAATTATCATGTCTAGGAACTCCTCTTCGTTATATTTTTTAAATCTGTATGGTGGACATTGGTTGGGATTCGTTTAACTGTTGTATTATTGATTGTAATTTTAAAGTTAATGAGATGATGGTCTGACCAAGGGGTTGAGGTACATTTGAGGGAGTTGGGGTTATAAGATCTGTAAAGTACATCTGGCAGTAGAACCAAGTCAAGTATATTACCTTTACTGTGTGTGCTGGCATTTACTATTTGGTGAAAATCCATATCTGTGGTGGATTCTAAAAAGAGGGATGCATATGACGCTGGTAAGGAGGGGAGGTTAAAGTCACCAAGCATTAGTATTGGATTTTGGTCAGTGGAGGAGCTTAGGAATTCAATTAAGGGGTCCAGGTTTTCTGATTGTTGGTCTGGTGGTCTATAAATTAGACAGATTTTTATGTTGCCAATTTTCATAATGATTGTGTCAATGTTTGTAAGTGTGATTGTAGTTTTTTTGCTTTTAGTTCGTTTTTTTAACATTATTAGTATTCCACCACCTTTTTTGTGAGTTCTATGTGTATAGAAGGTGTCATAATTATTATTGCTTAGTTGGTTTAAGAATACGTTATCTGAGTCTGTTAACCATGTCTCTGTTACACATAATATGTCTGGTGATTGGTTGTCTAGTATATCTGTGAATATAGGTAACTTATTTTTCATTGATCTGGCATTAATTAGAATTATTGATAAAGAATCTGGGCTTTTACATGGATTAAGGTTTTTAGGCTGCGGGGGTGAGGTGTAGTTTATATGAATTAATCTATGGTGGTTTACTTTGGGATAGTGTTCTATGTAGGGTTGCCATGCTGAGAGACTGTTTCTTGTTGGGCTGTGTATGATCGGGATGTTTTTAAAGTTATTGTTATTTAGGCTGTGGGCAAGAATAGTTAGGATAGAAATAGTGAGGTAGATTAATGGTATACTAGATTTGGAGGAGTTAAGTAATGACATTTTGGCTGGGATAATGTAGGTATAAACTACTGTCAACGGTAACAGAGTAAGTGTTAATGTAGGGGAAATCTACTGATAACAGTAATTAGATGTGTTACTGACAACAGTAACAGAATCAGGCTGGGTGTTGTGAATCAGGGCTATTGGCAGGTGTGTAGAAAATGAGCAAAGTGTGAGGTGATCACTGGCAATGGAGAAGTCTCTACAAAAGGTGAAAAAGCAAAAACGGAAGAAACTCTGAAAATTGCCCAGAAACGCCGAGAAGCTAAAGCCAGAGGAGAAATAAAGACAATCGCAGAACTCAACAGAGGTTTCCAACGTGCAGCAAGACAGGACAAGGAAAAGTACTACAATGACACTTGCAAGGAAATAGAAGCAGAAACTATTAGAGGAAGAACAAGATCGGCTTTCCTAAACCTACGAGAGTTAAAGAAAAAGTTCTAGCCTCAAATTGGAATGTTACAAGATGCTCAAGGTTCTATGTTGAATGATGCTGAGAAGATCAAGAAAAGGTGGAAGGAATATACAGAGTTTTTATATGATAAAGATCAAATGGACCAACAGCCGTTTCAACCTGTACCTTATGATCGGGAACCATTGGTGATGAAAGAAGAAGTTGAAGCAGCATTGAAAGCCTTATCAAAGAACAAAGCACCAGGCATTGATGGCATTCCCATAGAAGTATTGCAGCAATCTGATGCAGCTGTTACCGTACTCACAAGGGCTCTGCCAAGAAATATGGAAGACAACATCATGGCCAACTGACTGGAAAAGATCTGTGTTTATACCAATACTAAAGAAAGGTGATCCAACTGACTGTGGAAATTATCGCACAATCGCTCTGATCCAACATGCCAGCAAGATTCTACTGAAGATTATTCAAAAGACACTACAACCATACCTGGAACAAGAACTACCTGAAGTGCAAGCAGGGTTCAGGAAAGGACGAGGAACGAGAGACATCATTGCGGATGTGAGATGGATCCTTGAAAAGACTAAAGAATATCAAAAGGATATCTATTTGTGCTTTATCGACTATAGCAAGGCTTTTGACTGTGTAAACCATGAGAAACTCTGGGCCACAATAAGAAGCATGGGTATACCAGAACACCTGATCATTCTCTTGCGCAATCTGTATATTGATCAAGAAGCAACAGTTCGAACGGAACAAGGAGAAACAGAATGGTTTAAAATAAGCAAAGGTGTAAGACAAGGCTGCATACTTTCCCCCTACCTGTTTAATTTATATGCAGAACAAATCATCAGAGAAGCAGGATTGTATGAAGACAACAGAGGTGTGAAGATTGGTGGAAGACTCATCAACAACCTTCGCTATGCTGATGATACCACATTACTGGCTGAAAAGTGAAGATGATCTGAAACATTTGCTTCTCACAATCAAAGAACATAGTCTCAAAATGGGCCTGCACCTTAATGTAAAGAAGACAAAGATCATGACAACTGGCATAATCAACAGGTTCGTCGTTGAAGGAGGAGAAATTGAAATTGTGAACAACTTTAACCTACTTGGATCAACTATCAATAAAGAAGCAACAAGCAGTCAAGAAATCAGACGACGCATTGCTCTTGGCAGAATGGCTATGAAAGACCTAGATAAGATTCTCAAGAGCAGAGATGTCTCTCTCCATACAAAGATTCGACTTCTTCAAGCCATGGTATTTTCAATAACATCATATGGATGTGAAAGCTGGACAGTAAAAAAGATAGACAGGAAGAAAATTGATGCCTTTGAATTATGGTGCTGGCGGCGAATACTGTGTATACCATGGACTGCCCGAAGAACAAACCAGTGGGTACTAGAGGAGATCAAACCTAAGCTTTCTTTAGAAGCTCAGATGACAAGACTTCGACTTTCATACTTTGGACACATCATGCGAAGAGAGAGATCATTAGAGAAAGACATTATGCTTGGCAAGATAGAAGGTCAACGCAAAAGAGGAAGGCCAGCAATGAGATGGATCACTACAATAACAGCAGCTACGGGTACCAGTCTGTCAACAATGAGCCGCCTGACTGAAGACCGAACACAATTTAGGATAGCTATCCAGAGGGTTGCCATGAGTCGACTCCGACTCGACGGCACTTAACAACAACATATATATATATATATATATATTTTTTTTTTAAATGCTGGTGCCAGCATTTAACAAATGTGATCATTGCTAGTTTTAACAAGCGAGGCAAACATGCAGAGCATGGTTCATGGAATTCTTTCCGACCCCTGCAAATGTGTGCGCACGCACACACCCACCCATCTGTGTTTGTATTTGTGTCTTATGTATAAAAATTGACCCATGAACTATTTGCAGGGGACTCCCTGAAAACATAAGGCGAGCTGTGTTATTTTAACTTTATGTCTCTCATCCAAAACATGCTTCCGCCAACCAAATGCATTTCCTTTTCATTTTTTGAATGAACAGCAGATCGCTTGGATGGCTGTGCAGATACTGGTGTCTCTGCAGGCCACTCATGATGGTGATATGGAAATCAATAGTGACAACCTTCTGAGTGACCTTCAAGGTGACGATGAAGAGCGGGAACAGAAGAAAGGACTGTTACAATACCCAGAGAGGCATCCATGATAGCAGACACAGCTAGTCTATGTCTCGTTTGTCACTAATCCACATATGTGTACGCTGGTGAGTGATGCTGGATTGTCCTGCCTCTGTCCATCTCAAAATCTTGCCCATTTTGAGACTTTTAGGGAATAATTTAAAGCTCTTTTTGCACTTATATGCTTTTATATATGCCTAAAATGCCTCTTATAAAGTTATGAAGATGCATGCAGTGCCTGCCTACTTGGCCTCCCATCTTAGACAACCTGTTATAAAATGACCCTTCAGGAGCACAGTCACAGCAGAGAAGCAATCGCCATCTCAGTATCATTATGACCAGCCAAGGCCATCACCCGGAATGGAAAGAGAAATCTGCCACCTATAAAGAAAAATACTTTGCACTTACTCACATATTGCACACATGCACGACTTCCTTCTTATTAAACATAAGGAAGAATTCATTCCTAAAATTCACAAATAGGAATTCTTCAACCCTAGATGACCTAGAAAGACAATGCTCTCAGCAACTACAAGGTACTAAAAAATACAGCTGCATGGTGGGAGAGAAACACTGCCTCCTCTTTAGACCTCAGGTTGTAAGCTCTTCAAAACACACACAAAAAAAATCTAAAAACGCACGCACAGCATACTATCATTAAACATAAGCCTGAGAATAACGACCTCCTTTAGAACATTGTAAAATCTGTGGGGTGGACATAATACTCCCTCTAAACTGGACCTTGCATTTCATATTTATAAGGTTTACTTATCATTCCTTTATTCCTGGTGGGTTTACTGTGAAGGTAAGAAACCCTCAACGATAAATAAATACAATAAAATAAATCAATAATACCTTGAAAATAAACGCCGTCTCCTTCACACATTATGAGATGCATGTGAATAAATCTAAAAGTAATGGAGCCTGCTATTCAAAAGCAATCTTTTGTGGTCACCCTTGAAGACAGTGAACTTTGAGACAGTAAGGGGGATGTTTACTAAACTGCGGTAACGCATCATAACGCGCGTTATGTAACGTAAACGATCGTAAAGTTCCGCGGCGCAGTAAAACACCGCAGAAGGTGGAGAGAGGGTGGAGAGAAGGGGTCAATGGGTGGAGAGTGGACGGGGAGAGGCTCCAGGCACAGTAACGCACTGAACTCAAGGGCTGAATCCTACCGCAAATGAAAACCTGCTGTTAGATGCACATTTGCAGGGGAGAGAAACCATTTCAGTGTCAGCAATGTACAGCATAGGCAGGGAAACCAACAAAACGTGATAAGTGTGATACATGTTCACGGAACAAAAGGGCAAATAAACAGTGAAAATGACCGGAAGAAACGAGGAAAAAAACATAACCAAGTTGGCCAATAGTGATACCAATGGGAAACAGCAATAAACACTACTGAGAAAGCTCCAGAAAAAGAGTATCACCAGGGAATGATCTGTCCCTACTGCATCAGTGTGGTGCAGTATGCACAGCCAGTGCACTCAGGAGCAGAAGGTCACAGGTTCAAATCCTAGCTGTGGTCCCTGCTAACTCTGTCCTCATAGTTTTATCCAGTAATAGACCATGGTAAGAAAGACGGAACCTATTATTGCTGATAGAATAAACATGCCTGGAACACCTACATTTTACCCTACAGAGCACAGGCACCACAAACAGGCGCATCACCTAGAGCAAAGTCTCCCAAATGCAGTCCTGGAGGTCCAAACAACATTCAGGTTCCATGCTGTCTGCAAAAAAAATGCCTGTGCTGTATGTCTATGCGCCGCCCCCATGGTATGCAGATGTATCTCATGCATATTCATCAGGGACAGCATGAAAACCAGAACATGGTGCGGCCCACCAGGACCGGAGTTGGGAACCCCTGTCCAAGAGCAGCGATCAACAGGGGCGGAAACACCCGCACCCACAGGCCCCAATATCCACAGCCTCCTGGAGAGGCAGGATGTTGGGTCCTGTGTGCATCTCCCAATGCTAGCACTTGCATACCCTAGGAATGCCACCCAAAACCCGGGAATACGGTACACAGATAGCAAAAGGTTGCTATGAGAACTGGCACATAGCAATCCCTAAGGTTAGCACAAACTGCCCAGTGGGCTGTACCATACCAACCTCTGTGATGTCTGTGGAGTGTGTGTCAGGTCTGGTACCTGACAGTGTCCACCACCTTGGGGAGAGACCCCAACAGTACTGCATACCATAGCCATGCCTGCACTGTGCATAGGACTGGTGCGGTGGCCAGGGCTGACAAAAGCTTCTATAGTTGCACAATGCTGGCATAGGTGTGGGAGTGTGCGTCAGTCTATCCAGTGTGTGGTGTTTGCCCACACCCTCCGCAGCCCACACTGCTAGCACTGTTCCCAGTAGTGGCCTGCCAATGTGCATAATGAGGAGCAAGGGACTGTGGGTATAGCCGGACAGGGCGGCCTGGGCAGGATGCAGCTGCACAGGGCCCAGGGCAATGGCAGGGACATTGTAGTGCCTGCCCACTGCCTACACAGACAGGTGGCCACGGCATGTCCTGCTGGGAGGTCACGCTCACCCTGACTGTGCAGTGACCATGGCATGGCAGTGTTTCTCATAAGTGAGATATATATCCCACTAGAGGTCAGCAACCTTGGGCCGGAAGGACTGGGGTTTCTAGTCCCACAGGTGCTCCTTGTGGTCTTGGGCAAGCCACTTAACCCTCCATAGCCCATATTCCCTGTAAAATAGTTATCTCCAAGTTATAATGCCCTGTTCAATGTAATTTCAGTTTGTTCAATGTAAACCGCCTTGATATCATGAAAGGTGGTATATAAGAAATGTTAAATAAAATAAATAAAAAATATGGGCTCTGTCTTCTGGAGCCCAATCACTGACCTATGTGCTTGGTGGGTGTGTGCACATCCCAGGTGTGGGTGCACACATCACCTCCAGGAACGTGCACTATGGACTAGCTAGCAGACTGTCTGCAGTTAGTATGTGTGTGGTTGGAACACCTTGCAGGGTGCAGCGGCTGGTTACTCACCTTGCTTGCTGCTGGAGAATGTCAGATAGTGGTGTGGGGCAACTGTGCATTACCAGGCCTACTGTCTGTCTGTCACTGCCCTATGTATGGAGGCGTACAGATCTGCATAAACTGCCCTGTAGGGGTGTCTATTCCCCAGCAGGACTGGGGTGGATGGTCCCCTCTACTGTCACCAGTGCAGGGGGGTAAAATGTTGATCTGTTGGTTGGAAATCCTGTTTCCCACCCTGAGTCACAGAGGGTGGGTTGGGTGTTGGTACGTAAACCGCCTATGGGCCCCAACCCCCCCCCCCCACCATAAATCATGTGACCATGGCACCCACACAGTGTATGCACTATTCCGGGTGCATCATAGTCCACATGGACAAGACGTGATATATAGATGGACAAAGGCATATGCTAAGGGTGTCTGCAGGGACCACCTATCACACAGTGGCACCGATGGGGACCTGTAGCATAGCTCATCTCTGCAAAGCCAGGTGCTGCGGAAATGGTGCTGGGCACCCCACCTCACCCTCAGGGTGAGCTCAGGACCCGCCCACTGTGACGATCTGTAGCTACTCTGTGGCAGTAACACACACGGTCAGTACCCCCTACCAGGCTGAGGTGCTGTGGGGTTGCACATGGTCAGGACCCTCCACCAGGCCGAGGTGCTGGGGGGTGCATACCCTGTCTTGTGGTCATCTGTAGACCACTGATCTGGAGCCCGAGGTCATGGGTATGATCCCACAGTGGGTTTATTTGGTAGGGCTGTCTGAGGCATTTTCTTTTTATAATTTAATTTGGTGCTGCCAGCAAAAACACCCTCACAGTGCTGTCTCCTTACGGTGCCTCATCAGGCGCCCTATAAAGTGCCCTATGAGGCACCCTATAAAGCGCCCTATCAAGCGCCCTATAGGGGACATTATAGGGTGCCTTGGCAGACAGTGCACTTTATAATGTGTCCTCTGGAGTGCCTTATCGGGCGCCTTATGCGGCACCTTTGGTTATGGCCCTGTGAGGGTGTGTTTGCTGGCAGCACTCATTACATTTACAAAACAAAATGCCTCCAACAGCACTGATTTAAAGGAAAGGGTAGTAACTCAGCCAGCTTTACTCATTTGACGCAGAGGGGGATTGAACTCATGAACCCTGCACCATCAGTCAGTGTATTAACCATTGTGCTACAGCTCTGAATGCCTTACTGGGCACCTTTTCATGCGCCTTATAGGGCACCCTGTTGGGCTACTGTCTGTAGCTACTCTGTGCCAGTAACGCACACAGTCAGTTGCCCCTACCAGGCCGAGGTGCTGTGGGGTTCCATACCCCATCTTGTGATCATGTATAGACTGCTGATCTGCATGTGCAGTGCACCATGGGTATGGGTGGGTTAACCCAAATCCTGGTATCCACAGCAGACCGTTTGTGTGGTGACCTGATGTCCTTCCGTGGCCAGGCAGGGTTTTTTTAGTAGCACTGAAGATGTAGCCCACCAGTTACTTCACTGCCGGTGGAGCCAGAGGTCATGGGTTTGATCCCACAGTGGGGTCATTTGGTAGGGCTGTCTGCGGCATTTTCCTTTTTTAACTTAAATTGGTTCTGCCAGCAAAGACACCCTCACAGTGCTGTCTCCTTATGGTGCCTCATCAGGCGCCCTATAGAGCGTCCTGTAAAGCGCCCTCTACGGCGCCCTGTAAAGCGCCCCTACAAGGCATCTTATGGGGCGCTCCATAGGCAACATTATAGGTTGCCTTGGTGGACAGTGCACTTAATAATGTGCCCTCTGGGGTACCTTATAGGGCGCCTTATGCGGCACCTTAGGTTACGGCCCTGTGAGGGTGTGTTTGCTGGCAGCACTAATTAACTTTTACACCAATATGCTTCAGACAGCACTGATTTAAAGTAAAAGCTAACGTCTCAGCCAGCTTTACTCATTGGACCCACAGGGGGATTGAACTCTCATCCCCTGCACCATCAGTCAGTGTAGCAACCATTGTGCTACAGCTCTTGACACTTTGCTAAACAGCTTATCAAATGCCTTATGGGCGCCGTACAGGGCGCCTTGCGTGGCGCTTTACACGGTACTTTGTAACGCTCGTTAATTTATGACGCCTTGTAACGCGCGTTATCGGTAACGATGTACCGCCCATGTCCTTATTTGGGATTTCTGTCTCTACTGCGGATCCTACCGCGAATGGCATTACCGCAGTTTAGTAAACATCCCCCTAAGTGATTCATTCACCAGCCTCTGCAAATGGGATGCGCTTTAGCTGGAAACAAATCAGGAAATGTCTGTGAAATTTACTGTTCCACATTGTTTGTTTTCAAAATGAAACAATGGTGTGATTCCTCCACTTACAGAATCAGACATTCGTGTGGTTCATCTGTGTATGTGTCATAGGAAATGTTGGGGGGGGGGGGTGAGTGCACATATGAGGACTGATGGGGGCTACAGGCACTTTTAGCATATACACATTGGGGGTCATTATTCTTTCAGGGCCAATTCCATGCACAAAGCTCCCTGCGTGTACAGGGAGCTCTGGACGGGAGTGGGTGAGGGAGATCTGGAGTAGGAGCATGGGCGGGGAAGAGGCAGGACCATGACCGCGGATGTACAGGGCCGATTCTGGTCACGGCTCTGTACGTCCAGGCTTGTGAAGGTAGATGGGGGACTTATTCCACCTTAGGGGTGGAATAAGTCCCCCCGACGCCAGTGGCCATTGTGACAGGACCTCCCCAGATCAGGTGAGCAGGGCAGGAGGCTCTCCGCAGTCCAATCCCAGCCTTGGCAGGCCCCATCAGGGGTCAAGGGGTCAGGCAGTGGGGAACAGGATCTTTTTACTTATGCAGCAGATTGGGACTCCTGCATGGCGACGGGATGCCACCGCACCGTGGCTCCATGCAGGTGCTTTCACTGGATTAGGTGGGGTGGGAGCTGTCTGTCTGGCAGCACAGAATCGGAGCACATCAAGCCCATCCAGGTCCTTTGCACTTGATTCTGCTCCCGTGGGAACGTTCAGATTTTGGACATCCGGATGGGCCCCAATCAGAATGGGGCCCATTGTGTCCTTTTCTCTCCATGCATTTATCTCTTGAACCTCCAACCCCTTCACACTCATAGTAACATAGTATATGATAGCAAATAAAGACCAATGTGGTCCATCTAGACTGCCCAGTAAAGTGGCTAGAGTGGTTGTAACTGCAGCTCCGTGCAGGTCAGCCCCCTCTATGCCTGTGCTTAGGCTCCGTGCAGGTCAGCCCCCTCTATGCCTGTGCTTAGGCCCCGTGCAGGTCAGCCCCCTCTATGCCTGTGCTTAGGCCCCGTGCAGGTCAGCCACCTCTATGTCTGTGCTTAGGCTCCGTGCAGGTCAGCCCCCTCTATGCCTGTGCTTAGGCCCCGTGCAGGTCAGCCCCCTCTATGCCTGTGCTTAGGCCCCGTGCAGGTCAGCCCCCTCTATGCCTGTGCTTAGGCCCCGTGCAAGTCAGCCCCCTCTATGCCTGTGCTTAGGCTCCGTGCAGGTCAGCCCCCTCTATGCCTGTGCTTAGGCCCCGTGCAGGTCAGCCCCCTCTATGCCTGTGCTTAGGCCCCGTGCAGGTCAGCCCCCTCTATGCCTGTGCTTAGGCTCCATGCAGGTCAGCTCCCCTCTATTAAAAGATAATTAAGTTTTCTTTGATTTTCATCCTCTTGCTCTAAAGGGATCCACTGTGTCTGTCCCATGCCATTTTGAATTCTGTCACTGTATTTGCCCCCACCACCTCCATCGGGAGGGCATTCCAAGCATCGACCACCCTTTCAGTTAAAAGGTAGTTCCTGATGTTGTTTTTAAGTTTACCACCTTGCAGCTTCATCGAAAGCCCTCTTCCCTCCTTCAGCCTGCCCCCCACTCTCTGTTCCCTTGCTAGCCTCTGTTCCTTTCTTCCTCCCCCATGCACTCTCACCACATGCCCTCCATTTCTCTCCCCCCCCCCCCCCCATCTTCCTTTCCCAACCCACTGGCCCTTTAAATTTCTCCTACCTCCTGGGCATCTCTTTGGCCCCAGCTGCTCTTGCCTGTGATCGTGGCCTTCTTCTGCCCCACGGGCACACTGAACCCCTCTTTATACAGTCCACAATACTCTCCTCCTCTTTTACTGGTGGGACCACTTGCTAATGCTTATGGATGTGCAAAGAAACATGTGAATGGACAGACAGCTTGAACCCTGGTGAAATGCACCTAAAAGGAATGAATGTTTTGTTTTCATTACTTCATTTTGAATGTTGCCCCTGCTGCCGTTATCAAAATGACAAAGATACCCCCCTCCCCCTCAGATGAACCGACATCTTTCTCCAGTCTCAAGCCCTCTCAAGCCTCTTACCCTCTCTGTGGTCTTCATGGGGGATAATAGACCCTCTACTGCTCCTACCTCATTGGTGCCGTAGAGCAAAATGGTATCGGCTAACTAAATGCACATCATTTTGGAGTCCACTAATAATTGAAAATGGAGCAACTGGGTATCTGTCATGGCCCATAAAGACCATGGATGGCGTAAGAGGCTAGGTGGCGGGAGGAAGGGCCTGGGAAAATGGGGTGTTTTGTGTTTTCGTGGTGGGGAAGAAGCAGGGCGGGGTGCATTTTCTAACACTTTCTTGTGTTCTTTGCTCCTTTTTAAAAAATTTTTTTGTTTTAAAGAAATGAAACAAACAAGCAAAAAAAAAGAATAAAAAAGAAATGAAACAAAACACACAAAAAGTTTCTGTAGACACCTCTTCTTTCCAAAGAGTGTATTTTGTGTTTGTTGTATTAAAAAAAAAAAAAAAATATATATATATATATTTGCTCGTATGTATCACCTTTGTGAATAGAACAGCATTGGCTCCTTACTATTAACAGAATTAAATTCAATCATTGACTAGATTGTGAGCTCTGATGAGCAGGGACTGTCTTTTCTTCATGTATGTACAGCACTTCATACGTTTGAGGCGCTTTATAAATGTTAAATAGATAGATAGATATGATATATTCTAGACAGGTTATCTGTTATATCTTTTTCCATCCAGGCAAATCTTCTGGTAGTCCCTTCATGCCGTGTATTTAGATCTGGCTGGACTCACAATAGTACTTTTGCTTTCCAGGTACTCAGTCTGTGGAACGCCTTGCCAAATGACGTATGTCAAAGTTTATATACGAGATTTAAAAAAGATCTAAAAACATGGGTGGAGGGGGAGGGAAGAGGCATATTCAGATGGATTTATGAGGTTTGCAGACATGCAAAATGTATCAAACCAACTCACTGAGATAGTCAGCAGTAATAATACAGTTAGTGCCACTCAGTAATCCCTCCTAACCTGGTAAACATCCCGTCACTGAATGGTTAGCAACAAGACCAGGGCTGGCCCTAGAGATGGTTCAAAGTGTTGTTGCCCTAGGTGAAGCTCAAGCTTTACACCTCTCTCGCTGTCAAGATCTATTATTTAGCTTTGAATGCTCTGCTTTTGCTGCCCTCTGGAAGTTGCTGCCCTATGTGACCGCCTAGTTTGACTAGTGGTTGGATCGGCCCTAGACAGGAAATTTTGGGGGTGGAGCGGAGGTGGTACCACAAGCTAGCTGGTCTGCCGTGATATTCGGCCACTAACTGGTTAGCTAAAATGCCTATAGTTAGGACAGGTGAAAGGCTAACCATATGGCCAAAGTGCAGTCCAGGCAAACCAGATATTCCGTGCTGATCGCTGGCTATGGGTCGGCAGTGAATAGTGGACTTTATTTGAAACCGTCAGGGCCAGCCGCTTTAGCAGTGCTGACTACTGCCACTGGATATGCCCCTGTGGCTTTTTCTACCTTCACTTCAAGAATATTTGTAGAATTTTCAATGAAAATGTGTTAGAAGAATTCACATCTCTATTTTATAAGTATAATATAGTTTGTTTTGTATCTATAATATTATATTTTAAGGTTTTATCCCCTCTTCTTGTTCACTGTAAGACATGTGTTTTGGGTTATATTATGCTGTATCATACATGGTTTCCCTTCCTCTAAATTAATCTTTGTTTTATTGTTATTATTGGTTTATGTTGTATACCTACTGTACATGGTTATGTTAAAATATAAACTACCATGAAGGGTAAATATTGTTCAAATAGCGGTATAACAGCGACTTTTAATAAATAACCAAATCACTATATGTGTGGGTTTATTTTTGTGTGCTTATATGTGTGGGTTTATTTTTGTGTGCTGATATGTGCATACATGTTGTATGTATGGACATATATTTGGGTGCCACTGCCTGTGTGCTCGTGTGTGTGTCTATGCATTTTTTCATGTGTGTGCACGGATGCTTGCAGGTGTGTGTCTGTGGATGCACGGAAATGTTAATGGAATCCCGGTGACCCGGCTATCTGGATCGGGGCACATGAAATCACGCCGGATTGAAGTGTGACAAAGAACCTCTCCTGGGAGGTCTATCGCACTCACGCTCTCAGGAAGGACACGTCATTTTCTCACTGAGGTAGCGTCTGCTTCTGAATCCATTCCAACTCTTTACTTTTAACTTCTTCAATCAATAACATCTCAGTGCTGATAATATCAGCACTGCCAAGTTATCCAGTTCCAGGAGTGAGATTTCTATAGGTAAAATCAGGGACTACAAATAACATACTGAATTGCAACGCATATTTAAAACCAGAACTGGCCAAAAAGTCCCACTTCTGGAACGAGGTAACTTGGCAACTCAGTAATATTATCCTTAAACTCCTTAAAGAATTGCAGAACTTTAATTGAATGACAGGGAGCTAGGAATCAGGGCGCCGCGAGCCTCCTTGTGGAGGAGGAGCAACTGCTTAATACCCAGAAAATCAAGGGTTTAATTCCCACTGGCACTTCCTGTCACTTACTCACTTTACCCTCCATTGCCTTAGAAGAAAAGGCCTGCCAGAAGCAGCTGGGTCACTAGGTGTCAGCACAATGTGACAGGGCACTAAAATAAAAGTGACCTTAAATCAGTTTCTTAATTTATTTAGCTAAAATTTGATGTACCTCCATTCAGTTAATACAACTGCCACAACAGTTTGCAAACTCCAAGAAACCAGTGCAAATTTACAATAACCAATATAAATATAAATAAGATGTATTAGGACAAGGGATGAAACTCTTGAGAGCAACTTGAAAACAATCAGTGTCACCTAAGGGCAGAAAGAAATGGGCAAATTAAGCCTCCCGCTGAAAGCCTCACAACAGCCTGACATCTAAACCTCCTCAAATAATTTCTTCTGAGGCCAGGGACCTATCTGGCCACCAGCATTAATACCAACAGAAAAAGCAGAAAACCACGTGCAATAAGCCAAAACCAGTACACAGCGTGGACTGCAAAGGAAGAATATATTTTATTTAATTACATTAAATAGTTACAGCCACTGGCCCAACACAGGCCGTGTTTCGTTGAGCCTTCTTCAGGGGCTAAAAATGGCTGTCCAGAGGAACCACTGACTGATGTCTTGCTATTTGTTATAAACCTATTTTTAAATGATGCAATAAAGTAGCAGATGCTTGGCTTGAACGTTTCAAAAAACACCAGCCGTGGCTCCTTGCAGTATCACGATGTCTCAGCGACTGGCGAAGTAATGTTAATTTCAAAACCTCTATGCGTGAAACTGTATACAATGTCCAAAGTTTGCAGCAAGATCGCAAGTCCTTATGATTAGCAAAACAAATGTCCGCATGTAACTATTTAATGTAATTAAATAAAATATATTCTCCCTTTGCATTCCACGCTGTGTACTGGTTTTCACCAGCATTGAATATCCAGGCTGGCAGGATAGCGGCAAAGCCAACCCGGGTGCCTTGATCAGCTCTGACTGGAAAGTCTCAGAGCTGCGGCTGAAAGCAGTTGATTTGGGAAAGTGGCTCGCTGTGAATACGTTCACCCACCCACTTACAGAGACGTAAATAACTGACACTGGGGCCTCTGCAAAGATGACGGTGTTTGAGTGAGTTAGTGCCTGTAGAGGGCATTGTGGGAAGGAGACTGAATGTAGGCGCTGAAAGCTCTGAGACTTTCCAGTCAGAGATGAGCAAGATGCCCCAAAACATTGGAACCCATTAAGAACACTAATGGTGCCCACCCTCACAGTCAGTCAATATCCCACATCTCTGCACCCTACATATTCCAGCCATACACAGAACCACAGCGTTTACCAAACTTTCTGTGGCCATGAGCAGGGCCGGTGTTAGGGGCTGCCACAGAGGGCCCAAGCCTGCCTCATGCTGCAGGAGGTATAGCTGCAGGCGGCATTTGGGGTCCTCTCACTAGTTTCTTTCCTGGGCCCCTACATGGCTAAAAGTGGCCCTGGCCATGGCTCATTGTAGTGATTACAAGGAAACACATGGCGGCTTCTGCCACTGCCACTGCTCTGGCTGTCCTGCTGTGTTGCTGTCTTACTCCGCCTGCCTTCTGTGGAGCCTGTGCAGGCCTAGTGATAGGATAGCATTTGCTCGATGGGAAGCATGGCACCAGGCCGCACAGGGCACAAGCAGAGAAGGGGGCACCAATAGCATCACTGGGTTACTGAACGTGGCTGGGTGCAGAGGGGCACCAGATTTGTCAGTCGCACAAGGCACGTTTCTAGCTTGGTGCGGTCCCGAGTGCCACAATGATATTTCTTTTTCTCCCTGCAAATGATGTGACCCCCCATTTGGGGATGTGATTTATATTTTGGGAAACACTGCTTTATATATATCACCCAGCCACTAATACAAAGCAAATCAAATCCTGAGTCTGTTCATTTATGTAACCAGATATTAAAAAAAGAAAAAGATTTACCTTGTGGGGGGTGACCCATTTCCCCTTGGGGCAGCTGAGTGCTGCCTGGGTTTTTGTCTTTAAGATCACTTCTCAGCCGATTACAGGCACTCAGGGTTTTCTTAAATAAAAAAGGAGGCAGAGGGGCTGTGTTTAAGATAAAATAAAATTATAAGAAAATAAAAGTATTCCCAAATTTGGGGAGAGGCTGAGAGAGCCCAGAATATGGTTTTTGAGCTAAGAAGTCCTTCTTCAAAGAAAAAGAAGTTAAAAGAAATCTGAGTCTTTCAGATCTGCCCTGGGCTGCAGCAAACTATATGCTAATAAGGCAGGATTGTCTTAAAGGAACAGTAACTTCAATGCAAAAGTGACGATTTTTAGAGAATTTAAAAGTTGAAATTAAAGAAATACAAAGTTGGAGTTCAGGTGCAGGAGATGTGCTTTTCTGGAAAACATACTTGGTTTCGTGAAAAAGTGTTCATTAATTCCAGAAAATCATTTGTTTTCCACCAGGGCAGGGGTTCCTCTTCAAAGTTTAAAAACCTTCCTAAAGGCTTGCAATTCCTTTCCCCAGAATGTTCCCCAGTTCATAACAAATCCAAAACCCTTATCCTTCCACCACTGTCTCATCCACGCATTGAGGCTCCGGAGCTCTGCCTGCCTTTTGGGTCCTGCGCGTGGAATGGGAAGCTTTTCGGAGAACACTACCCTGGAAGATCTGGATTTCAACTTCCTACCTAAAAGCCTAAATTTAGCCTCCAGAACCTCCCTATCACATTTTCCTATGTCATTGGTACCGACATGTACCAAGACAGCAGACTCCTCCCCAGCACTATCTAAGACCTTGTCTAGATGGTGCATGAGGTCTGCTACCTTCGCACCAGGCAGGCATGTTACCAGGCGATCCTCATGTCCACCAGCCACCCAGCTATCTACATGCCTAATGATCGAATCACCAACTATAACGGCTGTCCTAACCCTTCCCTCATGGGCACATGGCCCTGGAGAAACGTCTTCGGTGCGAGAGGGTTTTACATCACCTGGAGGACAGTTCCTAGCTATAGGATCACTTCCTGCCACACCAGGGTGATACTCTCCTGTCACGTGACCTCTCTCCTCCATGGCAAAAGGGATGCTGCCAAAATGGAGGTGGGACTTCAGGACTATATCCCTGTAGGTCTCGTCTATGTACCTCTCTGTCTTTCTTATGTCTTCCAAGTCTGCTACTCTTGCCTCCAGAGATCGGACTTGTTCCCTGAGAGCAAAGAGCTCCTTGCACCTTGTGCACATGTAAGATCCCTCACCAACTGGGAGAAAATCATACATGTGACACTCAATGCAAAAGACTGGAAAGTCCCCATCTTGCTGCTGGACTGCTGTCTGCATCTTAGCTTTAAGGTTGTGTTTAGATATTTAAGTTCTTTACTTACTAAGGGTTGCTGGGGATACTTATACTAATAAAACTGTACCTAATATGTTTAATGTACTTTGTTCATCTGAAGTTTAATTAATCTCAGATCCTTAATGTATGCTGATGAGAATAAACAGCTGCACCTGAGAGTGAATATGGCACCTCCTTTCCTTTAAGATGTTTAAGCACCTATGATTATCTCAGTGATGGGTGGGTGTTGGGGAGGGAGGGAGGGAAAGAAGACATTAAAAGCTGGCTGCTACACAGTACCCTGTCCTGTGCATCTAAGGTAATCTGTGACCAATCTCCAGGGGAAGTCCCACAGCCCTTGCTTGGACAGAGGGAGTCTTAGGTTCTAAATTGAACCAGAAAGATCTCTGCTGTGTTTTAAATTTAAACTGAAAACTCTTTGCTGCTACTAGGCCCTGACTGATTTAACAAATACACTGGGTTCACAGATTAATCAGCTTTAATCTAAAGAATTCCCTTTTCCCCAAGATTTAGAAAAATTCCCAGAAGTAAATACTTACAATTGCAGATCTCTCTCCAGAAGTACCAGTCCCCTTTTGTATTACTATTCTACCGGACACTAGTTTGGAGATTTGATGAAGGGGTTTTCCCTTTGACGGCATTGGAATAACTCATGAACTTTTGAATATGTGGTGTATTTGCTTCAATGTCCTTGCCAATTATTGTACATTGGCCGCACGATTCAATCTATAAAAATACGTTTGGGTGAACATGCTTCACGCATTCATTCCCAAACACGCCCTGCCCCGATGGTGGAACATTGTATGGAGTTATCTCATACGTTTGAGGACTTTACCTGGACCATCACTGATCATGTCCCGTTGGACCCCTGTGGTGGCAATCACATTTTAAAATTTCAGTGGCTGGAACAACGTTGGATATACCGATTAAATACTGTTCATCCCCATGGTCTTAATAGGGAGATTGATTGGCTGAGTTTGTTCTAGGATGGATCAATGAGACAAGGGCTCCCCCAATGACGTGGGGAATTCCCTTGTCTCTCATTGGTGGCTCTATTGAGTGCACATAGTCCAACAACAACTGAGCACAGATCCACGTGCTGACAAGACAACCAGTCCAAAAAAAAACGTGGACAGCAAAGGAAGGAAGAAATTACTTTTATTGATCACTATAAGCCACTGGCTCGACACAGGCCGTGTTTCGTTATGCCTTCATCAGGGGCTGGCTTAACTAAAACATATACCAGCAATTAAATAAAACATAAATATGAATGAAACAATTCAAATTAGAACAAGATTACAACCTTAAAAGGCCTTTAAATGAACTAACTTTTAAAACACATGTATAAGAACTAAAAAATAAAATTAGTTTAGACACGCACAGGAAACGTATAATATCAGAATAAGCAGAAGAGAAAACTTACATGAATACTTTGAACTAATTTGATTTAAACCTTAAAAAACACAACGCATAATATAAAAAACATACTATTATATATACTTATGTTTTCAAATAAATCCTATACTACTAAGAGTTCCAAAAAATATATATGTATGACCCGTATGTATATCACTATTGATAACTAGTTAAAAATGAAAGCTTTTGTGATGCTACACGAAATAATGTTGCAAAGAGAAAATGCTGTACGAAAGAAGAAATCAGTGAAATCACTAAACCCGTATGTTTTTAATGCTATGATATGGTTATTCGGCTTGACTACGATTTCTACAGGGTTATTGTAAACATCCCCTTTAAAATAAATGAAAACTACCTGTATGGTCAGCAGAACAAATAAAAACGTATGATGCACATGTTAATTTTGGATGTTCTTCCAACACAGAATTGTATCCGCCAAAAAAGGCCGACATTATTGCGTTACAAGAAAAGGATCTAAATTTCATCACGAGGGTAAAATGTACTTACATCATGGGACCACTTATTATAGTTCAATTACAACCTTCTCATATAACACCTATGCTATAAATTGATAAAATAATTAAAATGGATTAAAAAAGGAGGACGGGGAACCTGCCACCATGATTCAAGAAAACGGACAAAAGTCTAGGATTTTAAAAAACAAACTAATATGCTATTCATTGCCAAAGCAAGACCATGGAGGAGCTAATGGTGCTCTCTATTAATACTTTATGATTAAACAATATACTCAACTTTTCTATACTGAAGTTTTGAAATAAACGAAAAAACGTGGGCATATTTACACTTGGTACTGCTCAATGTACAATATTTTCTAGTATTGAAGGAGTCACCTATCATCTTCTATATCCCATTGTGAAACTATGTGCTTTCAGACTTGACTCGCTTGATGAGTTTTAAGATCAGATACAAACTATAATGCTGAAGAAAACATGAAAATATTAACTTACATTTGACAGGATTATTCTTTAAAGCTTAAATAATAACGTGCCTCACCTATGCAGACGGATGCTCTAAGCAGCGATGCCGGCGTATGTGCTCTATAGAGGAGAGACCGTGTATACGGGGTGTATTGTTAAATTGCCGTGTAGAATGAATGGAAAAACAGTTACAAATAACGAAATCTTATTCTTGCCATACTCTTATCGTTTTTGCAATGTACAGAATCTAATTATCTAACACTAGAGGAAAAATTAGACTTTGACTTACATTTGACAGAACCACTGGCATTACTCGACTTGTTTTAAACAGCTACTCTGACCAAAGCCGCCGGAGTCTGCGCTCTAAAAAGGAGAGGCAGTAAGTGCGGGAAATGTTAATGAGATGACGTGTGAGACTAACTCAGATCCCGTTTAAAGCAAAGGGTGTACATCCTATTCATGCCCTCATTTTGTCAATATTTAGTAAAATGCCTATGCAGAATAAAGAGCATGCCCCTTCAACTAAACAAAGCCTAGCAGTGTTTTTGGCTATATGTTTAGGAATATTTAGACTGCCTACATTCATTGCATAGACTTTAAATCAGATATACGAGTGTGCCCTCAGCTCATATAAGGTCTACTGGCCAGGGACACTTAACTTCTCCCCCACCCCAGGGTTGCATTGCCTATACAGCCATCATATACACTGACATCTGTCTTTTAATTAGGTGTTACACTCACCTTTTCTCCTTCTTCTAGGACCACCTTATAACAGTTTTAATCAGCATGTCGTGTATTCAATGCAATAACTGTGGTGCTTTCATTCTAAGAAGAATCATTTGGAACCTAAGAGCTTGCCTTATATGCCTCAAATTAGCTACTATGCATAAAGAACTGACTCTACTAAGGGAAAAATTAGTTGCAATTAAACACACCTTTTCTAGGGTACAAACTGAACAAAATCTACCACGCTCCCACAAAGAATCAAACAGCCCAGGAACAAATGGATCACAGTGGACTCTGGTAGGTTGAGACCTGTAAAGCACAGACACCCTATACAGTATATCAAGATGGATGGATGGATGGAGATGGACTGGGGTTTCTACTCCCACAGGTGCTCCTTGTGGTCTTGGGCAAGCCACTTAACCCTCCATAGCCCATGTTCCCTGTAAAATAGTTATCTCCAAGTTATAATGCCCTGTTCAATGTAATTTCAGTTTGTTCAATGTAAACCGCACTGATGCAGAATAGCGCGGTATATAAGAGAATGTAAATAAAATAAAAATAAATAAAGTAAAATATCCCTGCATAAAGCCTTCTCTGCCTTGGATAATGAGGGTGTCCAATCGATGAAAACTGAAGTGCCCTTAAATGAAAGGCTTAATGCCAAATCTACAGATAATGTACCAAATAGGAAGAAAAAAATCACAAAACAGAAAACTACTACTATTTGGAGATTCCATCATCAGAGGCATCAACTTGGGAACACAGTTCAAAAGAGAGAAGATGGTCAAATGCCTCCCAGGCTCTTCAGCCAGCAGGAATACAAACCAAATTAATAATTAGTGCAGAAAGTGAACACTCCAAAATTTGACGTTGTCATCCTTTTGGGTATAAATGATCTGCATAGAAACAGTGCCTCTGCAGTTCAAAGGGACTTCCAGACTCTGGGAGAGAAACTCAAGCCCACTGTTAACACTATAGCATTCTCAGAAGTTCTACCTGTTCATGGTAAGAGGGCAGAAGGGCTGCATCACAAACAATTTCAATACATGAATCCAAACCTGGTGCAAACAAGAAGGATTTAGATATATAGACGACTGGGGAAACAGATGGATCAGCAAAAGACTATACTGTGCGAATGGAATACATCTCTCTGTTGCAGGGAAAAGGATCCTAAGAGAAAAATTCAGGCAGGATGTGGACAGGCATTTAAACTAGGGAAAGGGGGTGATGGATGGAGAAGGACAAGTTCAGGACATCACTCCCAGCAAAAGCAAAATAACGTAGGAAACAGCCACACTTTTAAAACGGAATATCAATGGCAAGTGGGAAGAGGCGTGTAGAACAAAATCCATGCAAAATACAGGCAAGCCAGTCAACAAATGCTGGAAAGTTCCTGACCTGGAAGCCTTTATGGTAGAAATCGACTTGGACATTGTGGTCATTACAGAAACATGGTTTAATGAGTCACATAAATGGGATATAGCCATAGGTGGCTATAATTTATTTAGGAGAGATAGAGAGGGAGAAAAAAGGAGGAGGAGCCTTGTATGTCAAAAGCAATATTAAAGCTTCTGAAATGCAGGGGACGTGGAGAAAAGAAGAAGCACTATGGATTGTGTTGGAAAGAGGAGATGGCGCTGTCACCCATACTGGTGTAATCTACAGGCCTCTAACTCAAACTGAAGAAATGGACAGAGACTTGATTATTGATATTGCAATAATCCATGAAGGGGGAAGTGATCATATTGGGTGACTTTAATCTACCCGATATGGATTAGAGTATTCCTTTTGCAAATCTGGAAAGAAGTAAAAAAATTGTGGATGCCTTCCAAGATGCATTGCTTAGACCAGGGGTGGGCAATTCCGGTCCTGGAGGGCCACAGACCCGTCAAGTTTTCATGATGCCCCTAATGAATATTCATGAGATCTATTTGCATCCACTGCCTTCCATTGTATGGAAATAGGTCCATGAATATTCATTAGGGACATCATGAAAACCTGACTGGTCGGCGGCCCTCCAGGACTGGAATTGCCCACCCCTGGCTTAGACAAATGGTGATGGAACAGACTAGGGAAAGTTTGATGCTGGATTTAGTAATCACCATCTGAGAAAGTGTGTCGAACGTCTGGGTGAGTGCCCATGTGAGCATTAGTGATCATCACACAGTGTGATTTGAGATAAAATCCAAGGCAGAGACCCCTCACAGCAAGCTCAAAGCCCTAGACTTAGAAACATAGAAACATAGAAATATGACGACAGAAAGAGACCACATGGCCTATCCAGTCTGTCCCTCAATAACAACTACAACAGTCCCCTTTTTACCTTTAGAGATCCTCTGTGTTTGTCCCATGCTTCTTTGAATTCAGATACTGTCCTCATCTCTACCACCTCCACTGGGAGACTATTCCATGGATCCACTACTCTTTCCGTAAAGAAATATTTCCGCATATCACTCCTGAATCTATCTCCCTTCACCCTCATCCCATGTCCCCTCATAGCAGAACTTGCTTTCAATTGAAAGAGGCTCTCTCCCTGATCATTTATGCCACGGAGGTATTTAAACATCTCAATCATATCACCTCTATCCCGCCTTTCCTCTAAGGTGTACATATTAAGATCCTTCAGTCTGTCCTCATATGCTTTATAATGAAGCCCACTAATCATTTTAGTAGCCACCCTCTGCACCTACTCCATCCTGTTCACATCCTTTTGAAGGTGCGGTCTCCAGAATTGCACACTATACTCCAAATGAGGTCGCACCAAAGACTTATACAGAGGCATTATCACCTCCTTTTTTCTGCTAGCCATTCCTCTCCTTATGCACCCAAGCATCCTTCTAGCTTTTGCCGTCGCCTTTTCTACCTGTTTAGCTACTTTAAGATCATTAGACACAACCACGCCTAGGTCCCGCTCTTCTTTAGTGGACAAAAGTACTTCACCCCCTATACTATATTGCTCCCTTGGATTGCTGCAGCCCAAATGCATGACCTTACATTTTTAACATTAAATCCCAGCTGCCAAATTCTAGCCCATTCTTCAAGCTTAGCTAGATCCCTCCTCATGTTATCTACCCCTTCCTGGGTGTCTACTCTATTGCAGAGTTTGGTATCATCCACAAAGAGGCAAACCTTACCTGAAAGCCCTTCCACTATATCACTAACAAAGATGTCAAAAAGAATCGGACAAAGGACAGATCCCTGGGGCACACCACTGGTAACATCCTTCTCCTCAGAGTGAGCTCCATTTACCTGTACTCTTTGTCGCCTCCCACCCAACCAATTTCTAACCCAAGCAGTAACTTTAGGGTCCATCCCTAGGGTGCTCAGTTTGTTTATAAGTCGACTGTGAGGAACAGTGTCAAAGGCTTTACTGAAATCTAAATACACCACATCTAGACTTCAAAAACGCTGACTTCAGGAAGATGGCCAAGTGCTTGAAGGAGAGGTTGTCAGGATGGGAGGAGATAAGGGAAGTTGAATTGCAGTGGACTAAACTAAAAGGGGCAACAGATATATATGTAAGGAAAGTAAATAAAAACAAGAGGAAAAGGAAACCTATTTGGTTTTCTAAAGGAGTGGCCGCACAAATAAAGGCAATAAAACACAGCTTTCACAAAATTCAGAAGTTTGTAAACAGAAGAACACTGAAAAGAATACAGGATAAAGTTAAAAGAGACAAAAAGAGAAATAAGGATAGCAAAATCAAAGGCAGAAGAAAAGATGGCTAAAGATGTGAAGTGTAGCGACAAGACCTTTTTCAGGTATATTCGGGAGAGGAGTAAAATCAAAGGTGGAATTGCAGGACTCAAAAGTGCTGGGAACGGATTCGTGGAAAGGGACATTGAAAAAGCGAATATGCTAAACCAGTGATGGCTAACCTTTTTGAGCCCGAGTGCCCAAACTGCCGCACAAAACCAAAGAATTTCCTCAAAGTGCCAGCACGTCAATTTGCATAAATATTTGCATAATGCTAACATACACTAACTTTTAGTAAACATGTCTCTTAATGAGTGTATGGATAAAGACAGACTAAAAGATTTCTACATTACTATAATCCAGTGCCAACCGCCAGGCACATTAGGAACTACTACAAACACTGCCCATTTAGAACCAATAGCAAACCCGCCGTATCCTAACAGCACTACCAGGACTCACAAAGCACCACACCATACCTATCAAAAGGCAACACTGCAAATATTAAACCAATACATTTCAGACAATAACAATACATGACCTACTGGGGAAAGAGAACAAGTGGCAATGTCAAAAAGGAATTACATAAACAGAATACCTCAGCTCAGTTACACAGTTGCAATTGCTCCAGCCACTTTCTTCTGGTTTCTTCATGTTTTCTGCTAACTCTCCATCATCTGCTGTCCATTTGTCCTTTCTTCTCTCTTCTAGTTTTTTTTTCCATTCTCTCTCTCTACATCCGCTTTAACATACTAATCTTTCTCCTTTTGCTCTTTCCTCATTCCTATTTCATCCACTCAAATTTTACCCCTCCATCCTCAATCCCCACTTACTCTCCCAATACCCGGCCAATTGTAGATTTTTTATCCCTCCCACACAAAATATTTTTCCCCTCTCCATTTTACTCTCCCAGCCCCATCCCATTCTAATCCTCCCCCAACATCAGCTCCCTTCTAGTTCCAGCCTCACCCAGCATCCATTCCCTTCTAGTCCCTGCATCAGCCCATTTCCAGTCCTAGCCCCCCATCAGCCCATTTCCAGTCCTAGCAACCCCCCAACCCAATACCAGTCCTAGCCCCCCCCCATCAACCCACTTCCAGTCCTAAACCCCATCACCCCATTTTCAGTTTAAGCCCCCCCTATAACCCATTACCAGTCCTAACCCCCATCACCCCATTTCCAGACAGCCCCCATCAGCCCACAGCCCATTAGCAGTCCTACCCCCCAGCCCATTAGCAGTCCTACCCCCCCCCCCCGCCCGCCCGCCCGCCCGCCCATTAGCAGTCCTAACCCCCCCAGCCCATTAGCAGTCCTACCCCGCCCGCCCGCCCCCCCCTCCTGCCCATTATCAGTCCTAACCCCCCCCCGGCCCATGAGCAGTCCTAAGCCCCCCCTCCCACCCTGCCCATTAGCAGTCCTACCCCCCCCTCCCTCCCTCCCTCCCTCCCTGCCCATTAGCAGTCCTAACCCCCCCCTCCCTCCCTGCCCATTAGCAGTCCTAACCCCCCCTCCCTCCCTCCCTCCCTGCCCATTAGCAGTCCTAACCCCCCCTCCCTCCCTCCCTGCCCATTAGCAGTCCTAACCCCCCCTCCCTCCCTCCCTGCCCATTAGCAGTCCTAACCCCCCCTCCCTCCCTCCCTCCCTCCCTGCCCATTAGCAGTCCTAACCCCCCCCCTCGCTCCCTGCCCATTAGCAGTCCTAACCCCCCTCCCTCCCTCCCTCCCTGCCCTGCCCATTAGCAGTCCTAACCCCCCTCCTCCCTGCCCATTAGCAGTCCTAACCCCCCCTCCCTCCCTCCCTCCCTGCCCATTAGCAGTCCTAACCCCCCCCCCTCCCTGCCCATTAGCAGTCCTAACCCCCCTCCCTCCCTGCCCTGCCCATTAGCAGTCCTAACCCCCCTCCCTCCCTGCCCATTAGCAGTCCTAACCCCCCTCCTCCTCCCTGCCCATTAGCAGTCCTAACCCCCCCCCTCCCTGCCCATTAGCAGTCCTAACCCCTCCCCTCCTCCTCCTCCCTGCCCATTAGCAGTCCTAACCCCCCCTCCTCCTCCCTGCCCATTAGCAGTCCTAACCCCCCCCCCTCCTCCCTGCCCATTAGCAGTCCTAACCCCCCCCCTCCCTGCCCATTAGCAGTCCTAACCCCCCCTGGCAAATTTTTTTTTAAAAAAAAGCAGGCTCTGGCTGCTGCCGCGGCAGATTGCAATGTCCTGCGGGGCCCCCTCCGCCCGCTAAGCCCCTCTGCAAGGGCTTTCAGATTCGCGAGGGAGAGCATCTCCCTCGCGTCTCTGTTAAGCACGCAGGGGCTAATGGGAAATTTCCCATCAGTCCCTCGTGTCTAAAGGGGCTGATGGGAAATTTCCCATTAGCCCCTGCGGGCTTAACAGAGACGCGAGGGAGACGCTCTCCCTCGCGAATCTGAAAGCTCTTGCAGAGGGGCTTAGCGGGCGGAGGGGGCCCCGCGGGACGCTGCATTCTGCCCTTGCCGCGTCCGCGGCAGCAGTCAGAGCCAGATTTTTATTTTTCTGCGGACCTTCCCGCGTGCCAGCTGCAAGGCCTTCGCGTGCCACAGCTGGCACGCGTGCCATAGGTTCGCCATCGCTGTGCTAAACAAATACTCCTGCTCTGTTTTCACTAGAGAAAATCCTGGAGAAGGACCACCTGTGACTGACAAATCTACAAATGGAAATGGACTAGATACTACACCATTCACAGAAAATGGTGTGTTTGAACAGCTTGCAAAATGAAAGTGAACAAAGCCATGGGACCAGATGTGAAACATCCCAGGATATTGAAAGAGCTCAGAGAGGATCTTGCAGGGCCTTTAAAGGATGTTTTTAATAGATTCTTGGAAACAGGAGAAGTTCCGCAGGACTGGAAAAGTGGTAATAGGGGAGAAGTGGCAAACTACAGGATAGTAAGCCTTGGCGAGAAAAGTAATGGAGGCGCTATTCACTATTCACCTTTCTCCATTGGGAAAATTGGCCATTTAGCTCTACCCTCTGCTTTCTATCTTTTAACAAGTTCCTGATCCACAATAGTACACTGCCTCCTATCCCATGACTCTTTAGTTTTGCCAAACCTCTCTGATGAGGGACTTTTCCAAAGGCTTTCTAAAAGTCCAAATACACTATATCAACCGGTAGACAAAGGTGAGTCGGTTGATATAGTGTATTTGGACTTTCAGAAAGCCTTTGACAAGGTCCCTCATCAGAGACTTTTGGCAAAACTAGTCATGGGATAGGAAGCAGTGTACTATTGTGCATCAGGAACTGGTTAAAAGATAGAAATCAGAGGTAGGGCTAAATGGCCAATTCTCCCAATGGAGAAAGGTGAATAGTGGAGTACCCCAGGGATCTGTGCTGGGTCCGCTGCTTTTTGACATATTCATAAATGACCTGGAAAGTGGAATAACGAGTGAGGTTATTAAATTTGCAGATGACACAAAACTATTTAAAGTTGTTAAAACCAAAAAGGATTGTGGAAAATTGCAAGAGGATCTTGATAAATTGGAAGACTGGGCATCCAAATGGCAGATGAAATTTAATGTGGACAAGTGCAAAGTTATGCACCTAGGGAAGAACAACCCAAACTATGGCTACACGATGCAAGGTTCCACATTAGGAACCACCACATAGGAAAAAGATTTAGGCGACATTGTGGATAACATGTTAAAACCTTCCACCCAGTGTGCAGCGGCAGCAAAGAGAGCAAATAGAATGCTAGGTATCATAAGGAAAGGAATGGTAAATAAAACAAATGATATTATAATGCCTCTATATCGTTCCATGGTGAGAACGCACCTTGAATATTGTGTGCAATTCTGGTTGCCGTATCTTAAAATGATATAGCGTTATTAGAAAAGGTTCAGAGAAGAGCCACCAAAATGGTAAAAGGGATGGAAGGATACCCCTATGAAGAAAGGCTAAAAAGGTTAGGGCTCTTTAACCTGGAAAAGAGACAGCTGAGGGGAGATATGATAGAAGTCTATAAATGAATGAACAGAGTGGAACGGGTAAATGTAGATCGATTGTTTACGTTATCAGAATATAGAAAGACTAGGGGACATGCAATGAAGCTGCAGGGTAAACTATTTAAGATAAGTAAGAGAAAATATTTTTTCACTCAACGTGTAATCAAACTCTGGAATTTGTTACCGGAGGATATAGTAAAGGCTGTTAGTTTAGCTGGGTTTATAAAAGGTTTGGACAAGTTCCTGGAGGAAAGGTCCATAAACCATTATTATAAAGGGACTCAGGATTATCCTAGGGATAATATTAGATCACACACTCGGTATGCTCCCCCACATAAAACAAACAGTAAAAAGTGTATTCTACAAACTAAAGACCATACAACACCTAAGACCCCTCCTCAACACCCATGATTTTAGATCTGTAGTCAATTCGCTCATTACCCCCCACTTCGACTATTGTAATAGTCTACTGAATGGTCTACCACTTAAAAATACAAATATACACCAAAGAGCCCAGAACATCTGTGCCAGGGTAATAGCAAAAGCACGTCTAACCGACCACACAACCCCCATTCTACTTGAACTACACTGGCTCCCTATAAATAGCCAGATGAAATATAAAATACTCTTAACAACATTCAAACTCCTCAATGACATCTCCCCCTCACACCTATCCACCCTCTTACACTCTCTACCACAATCCAGAACACGCAGGCAAAATGCAACCCACTCACTCGACATACACAAAACCATCTGCAAGACAAAGAAAACTACAAGCTCCAGAGCCTTTTCATTTGCTGCACCTGCTCTCTAAAACGAACTCCCACTAACCCTCCGCATGACAAAAGACCTCCAGCTATTCAGAAAAGGACTCAAAACACACCTCTTCACTGTACATTTCGAAAACCCAACCGAAATCCCTTACCCCCACGAGCTACCTTCCAACTATCGCAGAAACAACCGACTAACCTCCAGAACCCATAGCCCACTACCCCCTCAACCCCAGAGCTTCGCCCCACCCTAACCAAAAGAAGAATATAACACAAGAAGAGACCGACCCCTGTTTATAATTATGTAACTACAAAGATTGACACAAGGTTGTTTGTACAATATGTTCATTTGTAAATAGTTAGTACCACAATTTCATGCAAAAGTTGTTTGTAAATAGTTATAACTGATGTTCCATGTAAAAAAATTGTTCAGTTGTTCTCTGTAAACCGCCCTTGATCTCTGGAAGGGGCGGTATAGAAGAAAAGCATAAATTAAAAACAAATATATATATATCACTGCTTGACCCAATGCAAGCATTGTGGAACCTGTGTCTTTTGGGGAAACTGCTAGGTACTGTACGTATGACCTAGATTGGCCACTGTTGGAAACGGGATACTGGGCTTGATGGACCTTGGTCTGACCCAGTATGGTTAATCTTATGTTCTTATGACACCCGTGATGGACTTCTGCCACCCCAGACAATGCGTAGCTTTTGCTTGCAGTAGCTTCCTGATCCCGTGGACAGACGGCCTCCTCTATGCCTTTCCACCAACCCTCCCCCCTCCACCCGATCACCAATACTCTCTTCATGGTCAAGCGTGAGGGGCCTTGGTTCCACTGCTACTCTCCTTATCAGCAACACTCCCGGTCCCGCTGGGCCATGCCCTGTCTCAAGAGGAGCACTCCAATCTGGGGTCACTAACACTAACAGTGTGGATGCTGAAAGGGTAGCTTTGGCCCCTGTCAACCTCCCATGAGAAGTCAAGGAGGTTCTGCTGGCCTCTAGTAAGCCCTCTGCCAGGCAAGCTTATGCCTTTAAGTGGTGAAGATTCTCAGTATGGTGTGTGGAGTGACAGGAAAACTCTTTTTCCTGCCAGGTGCAACTAGTGCTCCAGTATCGACTGCATCTGTCACACACTGGGCTAAAGTCAAACTCAGTGAGAGTGCACCTGAGTGTGATCGCCGCACACCACCACCCTATCGAGGAGAAACCCCTCTTGGGTTAGCCCCTAGTCTCTTGGTTCCTCCAGGGCCTCCTCTTCTCTAAGTCCCCCATGGCAGCAGAATGGAACCTCAATGTGGTGCTCTCACAGCTCACCAGACTGCCATTCAAGCCTCTAGCCATTTGTCATCTGCTGTAGCTTTCATGGAAGGTGGCCTCCCTGGTGACTCTCACGTCCGCTCGCAGAGTAAGCGAACTTCAGGCCCTGGTGGCAGAGCTGCCATATGCAAGATTCTACAAAAACAGAATGGTGCTCCGCACTCATCCCAAATTCCCCTTCTTTCCACCTCAACCAGGAGGTTGTTCTCCCCACCTTTTTCCCATGGCCTCACGCCAGTCGGGAGGAAACTATACTCCATAAGCTGGATTGCAAACAGGCCCTGTCCTTCTACCTACAGCAGACTCAGGGCCATCGAAAAACCCCTCATCTTTTCATTTCCTATGACCCCAGCAGGCTGGGGCTTCCTGTGACTAAGTGAACTCTGTCCACTTGGGTGGCAGACTGTATGTCCCTCGCCTATGAGTGAACTGGGCTCTCCCTGGAACAATGGATCACAGCGCATTGCATGAGAACGATAGCCACATTGGTGGCGAACCTGTGCTCAGTGCCGCTGATGGAGATCTGCAAGGCTGCCACATGGTCTTCAATTCATACATTCGCAGCTCACTACTGACCTGTCGGAACAGTGGCTTTGGCCAGGTGGTACTCCGGAATCTTTTCAGGGTGTAGGCAACTCCTGCCCTCTGACCCTTCTGTGTTCAGGCTACCGGCGTGATAGTGCTGCTGAATGTTAGGGTCTTGCAGAGACTCTCATTTGGGGACTCACCTTCTGCAACTCATGGCTACCGAACTCAGTTGCCGTTGGTGCTGTCATGGTTGGGCCCTTGGTGGCCTGAAGCTAGGGAGTGCCATATGTGAGGACTGACTTCATGCTTGTTCCTGGAGAAAGTGTACTCACCTGTAACAGGTGTTTTCCAGCGACAGCAGCAATCAGTCCTCACAACCCTCCCTCCTCCCCTGGGAGTTGCCTTCCTACCTTGTTTTATTGTTTACTACCGTCCTAGTTATGTCATCTAACTCAGCAAAATGGTACCCTTGGGCGGGAAGGGGACCACGCATGTGTGGTGGCATTTTCCAAAGACTTTCTTTGAAAGCTGGGGGGATGCTTCCGAGAGGGCTCCGTTGGCATCAATGTGACCGATATGTGAGGACTGATTCCTGCTGTCTCCGGAGAACACCTGTTACAGGTAAGTAACTATGATTTACCCATTGGAATCAGTGCTGCAGGTTCCATAATATATCAGAATGAGATTTTTTCAAAAATCCAGGACTGCCTTAAAAGTTACCCATTTCCAGTCTCACTCCTGGAACTGGGTAACTTGGCACCTCTAGTTACTACCTGGAAGAGGGCCATGAAGGTGCAGAAGAAGACTGCAGGTACAGCACAGGGCTTGATGCTATGACCACGCATTCCAAAAATTATCCACTAGCAGGGGAATGATGGGAGAAATGGAACTTTGTTTTTGTAGTTCCTAATCTGATTTTCCCCTAGCACAAAGTATATTTTCAATTATTGTACTTCTAAGTAAGCAAAACAATACAGGCACTCTTGTGAATTTTTTATTTTCCTTTTTGATTTATACATTTACATCGGAATTTTAGAAAACTCACTGCTGAATAAAATACCAAACAAAATACCAAACAAAAAATTATGGGCTATTAATTCTAAACCAAGACAACAAAAATAAAACACAAACTGAAGATACAAGGGATTGAACACACAATCTCCTACATGCGAAGCATATATCTCTCACCAGTAGGCTACTCACTCAACTGGCCCTTCCATGCTACTTTTTTTATAAGTGAATATATAATCAAGCCTGCTCATTTCATATTCTGCACTAGCTGCGTGCTTATGGGTCAATAAGCACAAATAAAAATGCAGCACCTATCTGCTTTTAAAATGAGAAAGTTCTACTGTCCTCACAATAGAGATTAGTTAAGCAGCCTAACATTCAACATGCGGCAGAGGAAAGCTGATGACTGGGGTAGGTAGGAGGAGGTAGCACTTCACTTCCCAAGGCTATAGTACTGCAGCCCTGCCAGTGCTGAGGGGGAAGGGGGGCTGTTGCCAGACCCATCATTCAGGGTGGGGTTATTTTGTTTGCCTTTGCCTCAGTCTGTCTCCCATGGCAGCCAGTGTACTTGAGCAGAAGCTCCCTCAGCAGCGAGGCTTTTTATCCCAAGGGCTCAGAGCAGGGCAGCAGAGTCAGTAGCTGCAGAAGCCAGAGGGAGAGATGAATGTGACTCTCCAGCTGATACTACTAACGCTGCCCTGCTCTGAGCCCTCACTGCTGCTTCTCACGCAAAATGAAACAAACCCCCCTCACTGCCTGAGGCAATGAACGGTAACAGAAGAGGCCGGAGAGACTTCTCACTGAGCACCAACCCCGGGGTGCTGATGGGGAGTCAGTGAGCCTTGCAGCTGGTGGACATTAATTTTAGGGAAACAGCACAGGCAGCTGGGGACCGTCTCAGTTATAAGGTAAAACGAGCTGATGAGTAGCCTAGAGGTTAGAGAGCAGGGTTTGATTCCCACTACCTGACAGAGGGGCCACCACACTCAGGCCTTGCTCATGATGATTGCTGGGGAGCGCAGCAGCACACTGCGTGATGACTCGCTTGATGCAACACAGCCACAGACAAGCCAAAGTAGTCCTTAGTGGCACCACACATAACTTATCAAACTCCGCAACTTTGGGGTCAACTCCTCCCTCTCCCTCTCCTCCACACACACATCCAACTGATTGCTAAAACCTGTCGTTTCTTTCTCTATAACGTCCACAAAATTTGACCCTTCCTTTCTGAACAGACTTCAAAACCACGAATGTGCTCTTTAGTCACCTCTGTCTACACTACACTAATGCAAACTCCTCCTTGCAGGTCCTCTGAGCCATCTCTCCCCCCTTCAATTTGTTCAGAACTCTGCTGTGTTGCCAATCTTCCAATATACTCATTTATTTATTTATTTAACCAGTTTTGTATCCCGCCTCTTCCTTCAATCAATTTAAACCCTCTTCTCAAATCACTTCATTGGCTCCCCTTTCATTTCTGTATATAATTGAAACGTTTCCTTCTGACCTATAAATGCATTCATTCCACTGCCTCTCACTACCTTTCCTCTCTTATCTCTCCCTACACACCTCCCCGGAAACTCCACAGTTCTGGCAAATGGCTTCTATCCGTGCCCTACTGCTAACTCCAGACTTCGCTCCTTTCACCTTACTGCACCTTATGTCTGGAACAAACTACCTGAGTCTGTACATCGGGCTCTATCTCTGCCCCTTTTCAAATCCATGCTAAAAGGCTCACCTCTTTGAGGCTGCTTTTGGATCTTGATCCCTTGTTCTCCTATGTGTCTCCTTCCCCTTCCCCAGTTGTAGCCTTGTTCTCAGCTATTGTATTGTCTGCCTTGATCAGATAGTAAGCTCCGATGAGCAGGGGCTGTCTTTTATATGTGTCTGTGCAGTGCTTCGAATGCCTTGTAGCACTATATAAATGATTAATAGTAGTAGTAATAGCAGGGCTGGATTTACCTATACGCCAACTACGCCGTGGCGTAGGGCCCACAGCTGACAAGGGCCCACAAAAATTGAAGAAATTGTTAGCTTTCTTAAAATTTAAAAAAAAAAAAACGCTGGCTGCTGCCGCGGCAGCGTGGACTGTCCCGCGGGGGCCCCTATGCTGCCGCGGCAGCATGGACTGTCCCACGGGGCCCCCTCTGCCCGCTGAATCCGTCCCTCCCTGCCGGCTTTGAGAGGCGCGAAGGGAGAGTGCGGGCTTAACAGAGACGCGAGGGAGACACTCTCCCTTCGCTTCCTGGGACCGCAAAAAGAGCCGCTGTCCTTCAATCACTGCTGTCAGGCAGGCCGGAAACCAAATAGCAGCCTTGATTCCTGCTTTGACCAATGCATCGCGATATGGTTTTCCTTTTGCGTGCTGACTCTGCACTTACATCGGAGAAGACAGAGACAGTTCAATTATTGTATGATATGATGTTGCTTTTTCTGGCTTCTAAAATTACATGCTCATTTTCTTGATAGCAGAGCAGCCTCACGATCAGGGCATGTGGCTTCTGCTCTGCCCCGGGCTTTGGCCGTATCTCCCAATGCGCATACTCTATTTCATATGAGGGCTCTGCTAATTTGGTGGGAAAGCAAGTCCTTAAGAGCTGCTGTACAAATCTTCTGGAGCCTGGCAATTCAGTCCCCTCTGGGACGCCGAATATCCTTAAGTTTTGCCGGCGGTCTCTATCTTCCCGGTCTATTGCCTTCTCTTCCAATCATCGCACTGCTTTTTCTAGCCGCTTCTTTTCCCATCAACCCCTGGGCAAATTTCCCATCAGAGGGATCAGAACCTGCCTACATCTTTCAAGTAATGAAGCCTTCCAAATACCAACGATTTGTCCGTCTCCTTATCCAAGAATTGTTTGGATCTCAAATGCACGCAGTCTGTAACCGTCAGCCGATGGGAGGGCTGGGACTGGAAATGGGCTCGGGGGGGGGGACGACTGGAAATGGGCTCGGGGGGGGGGGGCTGGGGCTGGAAATGGGCTGGGGGGGTTAAGACTGGAGGTGGACTGACACGAAGAAACCAGAAAAAAGTGGCTGGAGCAATTGCAGCTGAAAAAAAATGCACAAAAGGTAGAAAAATATCTCTTTATTTTGAATTTATTAATTGGAATATGTCAGCTCTGGTAAATGTGCATCATTAACGTCTGCGCAAATTATTGTATAGTTTTATTTCTACAGTGTTTACATTCCAAGTTTGGCTTTTGGGATTCCCAGTTTAATTATGACGTCAGGGCCAACAGCGAGCAGCTGATCCGGCGTGCTCGTTTTTATCTTTTCTGGGGGCCCACAATTTTTGTTGGCGTAGGGCCTCACTCAAGGTAAATCCGGCCCTGAGTAATAGTGAGAGGAGGCGGCGAAAGTGTGTGAGCGGGAGAACGGTGCCAAGTGCATGTGACTTGGCATGTACAGTATGTAAATCTATTGCAAGAGATGTGGCAGTTGTGGGAAAGACCAGACAGACGTGAAGTGTCTTAACCACACTTTATTTTCTTTCTTGGGGTTAGGTAGGTGCAGGTTGGATAAAGTGAGAGAACCAAACTGTTCAGAAACACACAAGTAAAACATTACTCTTACTTTGGGTAGCTTCATAATAAGCATAACCATCAAATCTCCCTTTCTCTGTATCTCCTTCAAATCAAGCCCTTCTTGGTTTTACACAGTTGCCTAGTCACCCAGTTCCAGCAGTGGGATTCTACACCGGTCCTAGATTACGGACAATCTGACACTGATGCATTATGGAACCTGCAGCACTGATTTCAATGGCTAAAATCAGAGACTACAAAAGCCATTCTGCATTGCTATGTTGATTTAATACCAGAATTGCCCAGAAAGTCTCAATCCTGGAACTGGGTAACTTGGCAACTCTGGTTTTATCGATGCAGGTGACTCTGAGTGTTCACCCTCTGGCGTTAATGTACTGGGAAGTTATGTGTACTACAACTGTTTGGCACCTTGAAGCGTGGTCTGTGATACACAGCAGGTAGATGATTGACAGACAACTGATTGATGACTTGGGGGCCCATGATGACAGGCTTTGTTCCTGCCTGTGTTCCTCATCATACCAGACTAACTACAAAGCGAACAAAAACATTTCCCCAGGCCCATGCTGAACTGTATTCTCACTAAACTAGAAAATAAACTAAACATTCTATCACCAGGGTCGGCCCGTGCACTAGGCAAACTAGAGAGTTGCCTAGAGTGGCAAAACCTGGTGAGTGGCATCACTAACACCCTCAACCCCCTGGGAAGGGGCAACTGAACTGCTGCTTCAGCACCATGGTGGCCTTTAAAACACCCACACACAGTCTCGGCATGCCTCCTGCCCCCTCCAAGAAAGTTATGCTGGAGGGGGGCAGGAGCGGCAGGCCATAAGCATGCATGCATGCAGGTGCTTCAGCACAAGGAGGGGGCAGCATCGCAGGCCGGATAGTGGTGTAGTCTGAGGAGGGGGTGGCATGGAGGGTCTGCCTAGGGTGGCACAAACCCTCGGGCCACCACTTTCTATCACTTAAAACCCTACCCTACAGGAGGCTTGCACTTCTTCCAGCCCTTTCCTTCCTGGTGTCAGAGGCTCTCTGCAACACACCCACACCACAGCGTCAGTGGTTCTGGTCTTTCCTGGCTGCTCCCGTCTTCTCGCTGGCTCCCTTTTCTGCTGTGCTTTCAGGTTATTAAACGCTTTACTCCCGGGGGAATTCTGTGCAACTGCACAACACAGAATTTGCACAGAATTCTGCACAGGCACCGGCCAGATTGACAGTGAGGCAGGATCCGGCACACAAGCTTTAAGAGTGCCCGATCCTGCCTCACTATTAGTGACAACACGGCCGCGGGAGCATTTGCCTTTGCTCCCATGACTATGCTACAGTCCGATGCTGGTGCATTTTGAAAGGTAACTTCCTGTATACCTTTGAAAGCACGCTGACTTCAGACTGTAGCACAGGCGCAGGAGCAAAAGGGAGTGCTCCTGCAGCTGTGTTGCTGCGATTGAGCTGCTGGTGAGTCAGGTGGGGGTCTGGCTGAGGCAAGAAAGGGCTGTTGGTGAGCAGGGGAGTTGCTGTGGTAGGAAAAAGGGCTGCTAGTGAGCAGGGGAGGGAGTTGCTGGGGGCAGGAGAAGGGCTGCTGGTGAGCAGGGGGGTTGCTGGGGGCAGGAGATGGGGCTGATGAATTGGGGGATTGCTGGGGGCTGATGAATTGGGGGTTTGCTGGGGCAGGAGAAGGGCTGCTGGTGAGTCAGGGAGTTGCTGAGGGCTAGAAGTACATCTCCTCCCATGGCTTTCAGTACCATCTCTATGCCAATGACTCCCAAATCTACTTCTCTACGCCTAATATCTCTCCAGCAATCCAAACCAAGATCTCTGCCTGCCTTTCTGACATCGCCATCTGGATGTCTCATTGCCACCTGAAATTGAACATGGCCAAGACTGAACTCCTCCTCTTTCCCCCTAACTCTTCTCCTCCTCTTCCCCCTTTCTCAGTCTCTGTGGATGGATCTATGATCCTTCCTGTTCCCTCGGCACGCAATCTGGGGGTCATCTTTGACACCTCTCTCTCCTTCTCCACACATATCCATCACGTTGCTAAAACCTGCCGTTTCTTTCTCTACATTAGCAAAATCTGCCCCTTCCTGTCGGAACACACCATCAAAACGCCTATCCACTCCTTAATCTCCTCTCGCCTCGACTACTGTAACCTACTCCTTGCTGGTCTTCCCGTGAGCCATCTCCTCCCCCTTCAATCTATACAAAACTATGCTGCTCGACTAATCTTCCGTCAACCTCACCATGCCCACATTACTCCTCTTTTCAAATCGCTTCATTGGCTCCCCATCCAATTCAAACTTCTCCTACTCACCTATAGGTGCATTCACTTTGCAGCCCCTCAATACCTCTCATCTCTTACCTCTCCCCACATCCCAGCTCGGGAACTTCGCTCTGCTAACAAATTACTTCTGTCTAGGCCTTTCACTCGTACCGCTAACTCCCGACTTCACTCCTTTCACCTTGCTGCACCCTGTGCCTGGAACAGCTTACCTGTGTCTATACGTCAGGCTCCCTCCCTAGCCCTCTTCAAATCCAGGTTAAAAACCCATCTCTTCACCATCGCATTCAGATCCTGACTTCTATCCCTCATCTTAACCTAACCCCATCATTTCATGACCGAACTGTAAAACCCATCAAATTGATTAATGTCTGTACTGTCTTGACTAGACTGTAAGCTCGGACGAGCAGGGACTGTCTCTTGTATGTATGTCTGTGGCGCTATATGAGTGTTTAATAGTAGTAGTAGGTTAGAGGGAGAGAAGAGAGGGGACACAAGGATGGATTGGGGACAGAACTGTGATTGGAGCAAGAGAGCTAAGGAAGAAAAGGGCAGGGGAAATGTCAGGTCTGGAGGAGGAGTTAAGCTTTATGATGGCAGAATTCTGCGCAAAAATCTACTAATAAAGCATGCAGAATTTTCAGAAATTTTCCACAGAATTTAAATTTTCTTGCGCAGAACTCCCACAGATGTAACTCTGATGCAATTCCAGCTGTGCCTGCCCTACAGATGTTCTTTGGGGTCTCTTTCTGCTGAATTCAGCCCCCTGCTGCAGCTCTTCAGTGGGTCTCTCTCATTTCCAGGCTGGAGTCCCGAGGCTCGTCTTCTGCTGCTGCTTCCAAGCCCTCTTTTCTGAGGACGGAGGGTGGGGGCTCTCTGCATCTCCTGTCTGCTCGTCTCCTCCTCTCACTTTCCTCCATCGACCTCCTTCTCTGTGCTCTTGCAGGCACTGGAACCACACGTTTGCCTCTGGTCTTCTTTCTTTTTCTTTGCCTTTTATATCTGGACAGACATCCCTACTCCTCTTCTCAAGGTGGGGGGGGGGGAGGGGGGAGGCATGCTTTCGCCTTGGTCACTGTTTCCTAGGGGCTCCGGCTCTTCCTGTGTCTGTGTATGCTCGGGGGGGGGGGGGGGGTAGGAACCTTGGTGCATCTCTGACTGCGGTCAATGTTGGCAAAGCTTCATTCTTGTTCTCCTGTTTCCTAGTGGTGCAGGCTTTGTGCAAGACCATTCCCCTTCCCAGACTGGTCCCAATGCTGCTCCTCTTTGGAGGGGGGGGGGGGATTCTGGTGCTGCTTTCTACTCCTGGGGCCTCTGATCCTTTTTAGGGCCACTGGCACAATGGGATTTTCTCTCTGCCAGGCCCAACTGCTGTCTCGGCTATGATCCTGCTGCACTAGGGTGGGGTGGGGTGGGGGTGGATGCTCCTGCCTGGGCCCCACTAATCTGACCTTCCTCTGTTGCTGTGATTGTGGTACTGTCACTGCTGGTCCCTATTGCTTCCTGATCATGACCCCGCTGGCGACATTCAGGAGTTCCTGCAACACTTTAAAGGCCTCTCTTCCTGCCTGCTGCAACCGGCTTTACACATCACAGTTCACAGTACAAATCACTGCTCCGGGGGTAATGATGTGCTCGGCCCTGCCTGCGTTGGCACCTCCTCTTCCAGGTAAAATAAAAGGTTTGTTTTTGAGTGGTTCCTCCCCAGGTTGTAATTGTATCAGGGGGTGGGGGCAGGAGGGAAGGTAATAATGACAGGCAGTGGGTGGGGTGGGATGGGGGAGAGAAGAGAAGGTGATGGTCCGCCCTGAGTGCTACTTGTTGGGTTGGCAGACTATGAGATTTGTTAATGAAGTGAATCTAGTGCTGAGTTTTTCTGCAACATGAAGAAAAGTTTGAAAACCACTGATCTAAAGTGAAGACTCCCACCTTCTAGCAGCATATATTGAACTCAATCAGGCTGGGCCTATACGTCTTATGCAAAACAAACAGGAGACAATACCATGCCGTACTTAACCAGAAGTAGTGGAAGGACCAATCAGAGGTACTCATCGTCATCCCAGCTGGTGACTGGTTGCAGCAACACGATTGGCTCATTCAGGTAATAAGCACGTGCACGGAATGCTTCCTCTTATGCTGTGTTCAGTGCTGCCACTAGGGGGGCCAGGTCTGTTCGTACTGCCAAAAGCTAGCCAACTCTTTGGGGCCTGTAAATAGCAGCCTTGAAAGAAGGTGTAAGAAGAAGGAGTTTAAACAGCACATTTGGCCTGCAAATGTGCCCAAAGGTTGGGGTATGGCATGGTTCTCTCCTGGAGAACTACCACCAGCCACAGTAAATGGCAAGCAGGGCATCCTGAGCTCGAAGTCACTATCCTAACCAGCGTGTGTGCTTGCAGCAGCGATACCGAGGCACACACATTGTGTATGTGATGCACATGATTAGAAAGGATCTCATGCACACACGCAAAGATCGCCTCTCACACATCCCAAGTACTACTACTTCTTATCATTTGTATAGCGCTACAAGGCGTACACAGCACTGTACAGAGCCATGTAAGACACAGTCCCTGCTCATAAGAGCTTGCAGTCTAGTCTAGACAGACAACACAATAGTCAAGATAGACAACACAACAATTGGGACTAGGATATATCTAGGGGAATGGCAAGAAAACACATAGGAGGTGAACAGGAGACTAGAGGATCAAGATCCAAAAGCAGTCTCAAAGAAGCACGTTTTTAGCCTGAATTTCAAGATGACCGCCTTACACGACCTCTTCCCTCAGCACCTGCTGCCATCATCCTACCGCCTCCTGTGGCCTTCCTGAAGCACTATAAGCGGCTGCGGATGACGCAAGACCACAGAGCGCAGGCATATGCTCAAGTTATTTCTGGGTCCTGCCCCTTCCTGCAGGAAGTTTGCAGTTGAGAAGGCGAGACCCAGAAAAGCTTGTGTGAGCAGCTGTGCTTGGGGGTCCTGTCCTAGCCAAAGCCACTTTAAAATACTTTGAGGCTCCTGGGTAGAGGAAGGGGGTGACAATAGCAATGGTGGTGGGTGACAGAGGGCAGAGCAAGCTGGAGAGATACTAGACACTTGCTGGAAACCTGGGGGGGTGGGGGGGGGAGCATGAGATGTGAAGGGGACAGATAAGGTCTGACCTTGCTGAGGAGTGTGGAGTGAGCATGGAGCATAGTGACGGCAGGGTACACATGAGGGGATGGGGGGTGAATGCTAATAACTTAGTGTATCTACAGGAAAGGTGTGGGCCTAATGCCCAGTGAAGGCTCTGAGGCAATTATGAAGAAAAAAATATTATATAGTTGCATTTTGTACAAGGCTGATGTTCTTCATGTCCTGCAGCTTGAAGTATCTTTCTGGACTCTAATAAGCCTTTTTGATGACGTAGGAGTGAATGGGGAAAACATCAGCATTTATCCTGTCAGCTGGCGCACCAGAGTATGCTCATGAGACAGTAGTGGTGTTGAGACTGACGTTTGGGCGGATTTTCTTTTGGCTTTTGCCGTGAGATGTCAACAACATCAGCTGCCCTGGTTCTGGGGACTTTCCCTGCCCACTTCTGAATGTTGATGATGACAAGTGAACGACGCTGCATGTCAGAAAGGGAGAAACTCGCAGCACGGGATAGATGCAATTTATACTTGTTTGCAAGCAATTTGCCACAGACCCTACTCTAGGTGTGAATTACCAACAGTTTTATTTGCCCATAAACCCAAAGCTCTTTTCATATCCTGACGCTTTCTGGTGCCAAGAGGGGTGAACTGATCCCAAATATTTTAATCTTTGAGTCTTTTATGAATGGCTCCAATTTTTGATATACATGTTTCATATATTTTGGGCCCAGATTTGATTGTTTTTTCTTGTTTTAGCCCATAGTACGGACTGCTGAGCACGGAAGGCGGCACGCAGCGATGTCCGTTCTGCACAACTGTTCTTATAATGGGCTTTTCTGTTCATTCTATCTCGCTTTCCTTCACTCTCTGTCCTCCTCTAATGTCATTGCCTCTATTTTGTTTTGTTTTGTTGTTCTTTGTGACTCTTTATCTGTTAATCTATAAAACGGTTCCCTGTCTGCCTACAGATTGTAGCTGGACACATGCTGCCGAGGGAGTGATGCAGGAGGAAGTGGTTTGCAGGAGGAAATGAGTCGGCTGCTAGTTCCCCTTCCAAAAGAGCTCGGAAACAGCCCTCCTCTTCCTTCTGACATAGGCTCGTGGAACCAGATGTCCTCCGTCTAACTCCGCTTCTCACAAAGCACCAGACTGAGGACATGAAGGTAAGAATCTTAACCCAAAAGACCAGCAGCAAACTAAGGGACGCAGGGCACTGAGAGGGGAGATGGCTGGGGCTGACTACTATGCACATAGACAGCTCTCTAGAAGAAAGATGTGCACGGAACACCAGACTCCACAGACACTGACTGCCTGGGACCTCTCTCAGCGTCTACTGCTACCACCTTGCACTGTCTCTGTCACCGAAAGTTCATGTTCTCCTCCTGCCTTTTTTATAACTGCTTTCTGCATTCTGTATTTCACAAATGTGCAAAGTTGTCTGAAGTAAGAGGGGGGATAAGAACGCTAACATGGAAAAAAAATGGTTCAGCTTGATTTGTTTCTTATGTGAAAATCTGGCAGGCACGAGGTTTCACAATGTGTACTGTATGAAAATGGCTGTGGTCATGACTAGGGCAAATTCTCTGTAACTGCACAAAAAGGCAGGCTGTGGACAGGATTAGACATAAGTAAAAAGGGATAAAGTTGAAAAACATCTAGCACAGAGACTGGGCATTAGCACACCATCTATATAATATGGAAAAGTTTATTTAACACACATGCTCAATGTTTTGGTTAAGAACATAAAAATTGCCATACTGGGTCAGACCAATTATCTATCATCCAAAATCCTGCTTCCAACAATGGCCCGTCCAGGTCATCCCAAAAGCAGCCAAATTCCATGTTACTTATCCCCAAGGATAACCAGTGGTTTTCTTGTGGTTTATGAACTTTTCCTCCAGGAATTTATCCACAACTTTTTAAACCCAGCTACACTACACATACTTCAACAGTGAAGTCCAGAGGTGTTGAGAGAGAGAATATTTTCTCCTATCAGTTTTAAACATACCACTTTGTAGCTTCATGGCGCGTCTCCTAGTCCTTGTACATTTCAAAAGAGTAAACAAGTGATTCACGTCCCCATTCCACTCCACTCGGGATTTTATAGACGTATTGCTACTACTATTAATCACCTCTATTGTATCTCCCCTCAGCCATCTCTTCTCCAAGCTGAAGAGCCCTAATCTCGTTAACCTTTCCTCGTACAAATGAAAGAAATTACAGTCCACAATTCCTACATTACATGCACAGTTTTTAGTGGTTCTCGGCATCTGCGTTCTCTGTTGCTTGAATTGTACGAGCATGCGCAGGTCAGGGATCTCCGAGAACTCTCTAGATTGTCATCACCAAGCCCTTTCACCCCTCAACTCCTCTCTTTCCTGCTCTCGCCCATAATAGAAAATTCTATAGGGGAATTTCTGCTTTAAATATGGTGACGGTGAACTTCCCATTCTGTATTATGGAACATGACTTTCCACTGGCTAAATGGCTAAAAGAGGAGGAAGGGACTTAAAAAGAGAGAAAGTTGCTACTCTTCTATATTCCACAGCTATCCTCTCCCCCAGCAAATCTGCATCCTGCCTGCCCCCTCTGCCTTTACCTTTCCATTCTCCAACTCATTCCTCCTTTTTTCTGCATTCTTTTTCCCTCTACTACCCTCCCCTCCTTTCCTTTTTCCTTTTCTTGTTCTCTCTTTCTATTCTGCACTTTTTGTCTCCCATAGTGGTCCTCTCTCCATCCCTGCCTCTTCCCTGGTGGTCTTCTCTTCCTCTCCATCAATCACTGTGGACCTCCCTCTTGTCCTTGCCCCCCACTAATCCATTATCTTGCTGTCCTTGCTTTCACCTCTGGGACCCTTCCCCCCCCCCCAGATATTTCCTAACCCCACCCCAGTCACTGAGTCTACGTTTTCCCTCCCTGATGCCCTCCCCTCTCCATGCCATGGTTCAGATACCAGCGAATCTCCCTTGCTTGTACCTCCTCCTCCCCCTATCATCTAGGTCAGTGCTGGGCCAAGGCTATCTGATGCCCTGGGTGTACCTCCAGCCAGGTGCCCCCAAAAGCCCTCTTCCCTTCCCTCCCCCCTGCTCTGTGTCCAGTATGTCCCCTTCTCTTCCCTTCCCCTCCTCTGGCTCAATATTCATCATGATCACTCTTCTTTTTCTTACCTTTCCTCATAGTCTGGCATCTTCTTTTCTCTACTGCACCATCCCCCCTTTCCCTTCTCTACTCCCCATGTCCAGCATCTCCCCTTCTCTTCCCCAGTTCTCCTGTAGTCCCAGGGCCAGCCCGTCTACTAGGTGAGCTAGGCGGCGGCCTATGGCGGCAGATCTCAGTGGCTGGCACGACAGGCCATGTGCTTCAGCACACATGGCCTGCTGTCCCCCTCCGTGTGTTGCCCTCCCCCCTCCATGATGAGTTGCGCCGTTGCCCACTGCCACTGATTCCAGCATCAGGGGCAACTAGGCTTGGTGGCAGGCCATATGCTTCAGCACAAATGACCTGCCACTTCTGACCTCCCCAAAGTTGTGTCGGGGGGGGGGGGGGGTCAGAACATAAGAACATACATAAGATATGCCATACTGGGTCAGACCAAGGTCCATCAAGCCCAGTATTCTGTTTCCAACAGTGGCCAATCTAGGTCATACGTACCTAGCAGTTTCCCCAAGGGACACAGGTTCCACAATGCTTGTATTGGTTCAAGCATTGATATCCTGGGTCCCTTCTTAATAATGGTTTATGGACCTTTCCTCCAGGAACTTGTCCAAACCTTTTTTAAACCCAGCTACACTAACAGCCTTTACTACATCCTCCGGTAACAAATTCCAGAGTTTGATTACACGTTGAGTGAAAAAATATTTTCTTTTATTAGTCTTAAATAGTTTACCCTGTAGCTTCATTGCATGTCCCCTAGTCTTTCTATATTCTGATAAGGTAAACAATCGATCTACGTTTACCCGTTCCACTCCGTTCATTAATTTATAGACTTCTATCATATCTCCCCTCAGCCGTCTCTTTTCCAGGTTAAAGAGCCCCAACCTTTTTAGCCTTTCTTCATAGGAGTAGCCTTCCATCCCCTTTACCATTTTGGTGGCTCTTCTCTGAACCTTTTCTAAAATTGCTATATCCTTTTTAAGATACGGCGACCAGAATTGCACACAATATTCAAGGTGCGGTCTCACCATGGAACGATATAGAGGCATTATAATATCTTTTGTTTTATTTTCCATTCCTTTCCTTATCATACCTAGCATTCTATTTGCTCTCTTGGCCGCCGCTGCACACTGGGCCGAGGGTTTTAACATGGTATCCACAAGGACGCCTAAATCTTTTTCTTGGGTGGTGGTTCCTAATGTGGAACCTTGCATCGTGTAACCATAGTTTGGGTTGTTCTTCCCTAGGTGCATAACCTTGCACTTCTCCACATTAAATTTCATCTGCCATTTTGATGCCCAGTCTTCCAATTTATCAAGATCCTCTTGCAATTTTCCACAATCCTCCTGGGTTTTAACAACTTTAAATAGTTTTGTGTCATCAGCAAATTTGATAACCTCACTCGTTATTCCACTTTCCAGGTCATTTATGAATATGTCAAAAAGCAGCGGACCCAGCACAGATCCCTGGGGTACACCACTATTCACCTTTCTCCATTGGGAAAATTGGCCATTTAGCCCTACCCTCTGCTTTCTATCTTTTAACCAGTTCCTGATCCACAGTAGTACACTGCCTCCTATCCCATGACTCTTTAGTTTTGCCAAAAGTCTCTCATGAGGGACCTTGTCAAAGGCTTTCTGAAAGTCCAGATACACAATATCTGCAGATCATGTGTGCCAAAGCACATGGCCTGTCTCTGAGCCAACCCTTCCACCGGAATCAGTGGTAGTGAAGGGCAGTGTGGCTCAGCAAGGGGAGGGGGGGGGGGTTCAGTGTGCAGTGGGGGAAGGGGTGGCTTGGCTGGGGGTTCTGCCTGGGGCAGCAGAAACCCTTGGGCTGGCCCTGTGTAGTCCAGGATCTCTCCTTCCCTTCCCTCATGTTCCATATCCAGTATTTCCCCTTCCCTACCTCTCTTTAGTCCAGCATCTTCCCTTATAGCCAATTGCAGTAGTCCAGTCATAACGATTATGGGATGGGTGAGCGTTTATAAATCTTTAATATCTAGATATGATTGGATAGCACGTATATGTCTCAGAGAGAAAAAACACGATTGAATGATACATGTAACCTGCTTATCAAGCAATAATTTGTGATCCATAGTAACTTTCAGAATAGTGATGGTATCATGTACTGTTAGTAAAAGCTGTTAGTGTAGTGGGGTTCAAAACAGGTTTAGACGAATTCCTGGAGGAAAAGCCCATAAACCATTATTAAAGAGGACTGAGGAAATCCACTGCTTACCTTGGGGACAATCAGCATGGAATCTGTGTATCTTCTGGGAACCTGCCAGGTACTTGAGACCTGGATTGGCCACTGTTGGAAAAGCACAGTTACTTACCTGTAACAGGTGATCTCTGGGAACAGCAGGAATAAGTCTTCACATATGGGTATCATCGGTACCGACGGAGCCTGCGCGGGAACGCTCCCCAGCGTCCAGAAAGAAAGCTTTTGGGAGCATCCCACAGTGCCTGCGCACTGCCTTCCCGCCTTTCCTAACCGCCTTTCTCCAGTTCGAGTTTTAAAGCTGAGACAAAGAGAGAGTGAGGAAAGGAAAGAAAGATAGAGAGATACAATTCCTAGGGGAGGTGGGTGGGTTGTGAAGACTTATTCTTGCTGTTCCCAGAGATCACCTGTTACAGGTAATAACTGTGCTATCTCCAGGAACAAGCGGGAATAAGTCTTCACATATGGGGACTCCCCAGCTAGAGATGCCTGGGAGATCACCCAGGTTGTGAGTCCCTGGGAAGGGCTCTACCTCCACCTATGAATCTCAGGCATCCAGTCAGGGATGAAGGGTAGGAGTTGATTAGGTATGGAACAGGTGTTTGAGAACAGCCTGACCAAACAAGGCATCCCGCCGGAAGTCCTTGTCCAAGCAGTAATGGGCTGTAAAGGTATGAACCGAGGCCCAGGTGGCCGCTCGACAGATTTGGTCGATGGACGCAGAAGTTAGATGAGCCATAGAGGCTGCCATGGCCCTCACATTGTGAGTTGTGACATGGCCCTCCAGAGAAAGGTTCTTACTCTGGTAGGCAAAAGAAATACACTGAGCAATCCAATAGGACAGAGTTCTCTTAGAGACTGGAAGTCCTAAATGAGAGGGATCAAAAGCAACAAAGAGTTGAGAGGACTTTCTATGTTGCTGTGTCCTCTGTAAGTAAAAAAGCAAGAGCTCTTTTACAATCCAGGGTATGAAAATTCCTCTCTGCACTTGAAGCATGAGGTCCTGGAAAAAAGACAGGTAAATAAACCTCTTGGTTCAGATGAAAAGGTGAGACCACTTTAGGCATAAAGTGTGGATTAGTCCTGAGGACTACCTTGTCATGATGGAACCTTGTATAAGAAGGATTAGCCACCAAGGCTTGCAGCTCACTGATGCGGCGAGCTGAAGTGACTGCAATGAGAAAAATAACCTTCCAGTAAAGGAATTTCAAGGAGGTAGTGGCTAAGGGTTCAAAGGGTGGCTGCATAAGCTGGCCAAGAACCAGATTCAAGTCCCATGTCACTGGAGGTGGTCTGATGGGAGGTTTAGTCAAAAGAAGGCCTCTCATGAATCTTGCTATAAGAGGATGAGAGGAAATAGGCTGTCCATTGAGAGGTTTAAGGGATGCTTCTATAGCACTCAAATGGACTCTTACTGAATTTGTTTTAAGGCCTGCATGGGATAAATGCAGCAAATACTCTAGTAAAGAATTCAGAGGTATTGCAAGAGGGTTAAAACCCTTCTCCGCACACCAAATAGTAAACCTTTTCCATTTAAAAGCATAGGAACGTCTGGTGGAAGACTTTCTGGAAGCATGAAGGATATCCTTCACTTGCTGAGAAAGATGCAAATCTTGAAGGTCTAGGCCTTCAGCAACCAGGCTCTGAGGTGAAGAGACTGGGGATTTGGGTGCCACAACATTCCCTCCTCCTGGGACAGGAGGTCTGGAGCAGATCCCAAGTCCAGGGAGGGAGCTTGAGAGAGATGCAGAAGTAGAGGGTACCACACTTGGCGTGGCCAATGTGGTGCTATGAGGATCATAGACCCCTTGTCTCTCTGAAGTTTGAAGAGTGTCTTGGGAATTAGGGGAATGGGTGGAAAGGCATAGAGGAAGTCTTGCCCCCAATGAAGGAGGAAGGCATCCCTGGCCTGAACTCCCTGACACGGAATTCTGGAACAGAATCAGGGAAGTTTGGCATTCCACGGACTTGCAAACAAGTCTATGTCAGGGGTTCCCCAAATTCAAAAGATCCTGGCTATCTGGTCCCCATGGAGGGACCATTCATGTGGAAGCAGAACTCGACTGTCTGCCCAAGAGTTTTGAACCCCTGGAAGATACACTGCCATAAGATGAATTTGATGCTCTCTGGCGAAGGCCCACAATCTCAGAGCTTCGTTGCAAAGCGACAGAGAGCCAGTCCCGCCCTGCTTGTTCACATAGAACATGGCTACTTGGTTGTCCGTGTGGATGAGGACTGTCTTGTAGCTGAGCAGGGTGTGGAAGACTCTGAGAGCTAGAAAAATTGCTCTGAGCTCTAAGAGGTTGATATGTAGAGATGTCTCTTCTAGAGACCAGATGCCCTGAGTGGAGAGATCTTGAAGATGAGCTCCCCAACCTCTTGGAGAGGCATCTGTTGTAAGGGTTACTTGGGGTAACACCTGTTGAAAGGGGGACCCCAACAACAGATTTTGAGTGGACTTCCACCAGTGGAGGGACCAAAAGAGGCAACTGGAGGTTGCTATTTTGTCTGACAGGCAACCTGATGCCTGGGTCCATTGGGTGGATAGAGTTCACTGAGCTGCCCTCATGTGAAGGCGATCGTAAGGAACCACATGCACAGTGGAGGCCATGTGGCCTAAGAGTTGTAACATCTCTCGAGCAGTTAAATGGGATTTTAACTGAATTTGTGAGGCTAACTGCACCAAGCGTAGGCAACGGGCCTGGGGAAGATAGGCCCTTGCATTTGTGGTATCCAGCAAGGCCCCTATGAACTCTAGAGACTGAGTAAGGGTGAGATGGGATTTTGGAAAGTTTATTACAAGCCCCAGATACTGAAGTATACGGCTTGTGCAGGTTAGAGAAAACTGGGCCTCTGACTGGGATGGAGCTCGGATGAGCCAGTCGTCCAGATATAGTAATACGAATATCCCTAGAGTGCATAGAAATGCAGCCACTACTGCCATGCATTTTGTGAACACTCTTGGAGCAGAGGCCAGACCAAAAGGGAGCACTCTGTATTGATAGTGCTTCCCTTGATAAAGGAACCGAAGGAACCTTCTGTGTGTTGGATGGATGAGGACATGGGTGTACGCATCCTTGAGGTCTAGAGAGCAAAGCCAATCCTGACTCTGAAGGTATGGAAGGAGTGTACCAAGAGAAATCATCTTGAATTTCTCCTTGCATAGAAACCTGTTCAATTCTCTGAGATCTAAGATGGGTCTGTAGCCCCCTGTTTTCTTTGGGATAAGAAAGTAGGGGGAGTAGAACCCTGAGCCCTGTTGAAGAAGGGATACTTCTTCTATTGCCCCTTGGGCAAGAAGGGTAGTGATCTCCTGACCCAGAAGGTCGAGGAGAGATGTCTGGGAATTGAACTGTCTCACCATGGTGTGAGGAGGAAGGTTTAAGAAATGAAGCTTGCACCCCTCCCTTATGATGGAGAGGGTCCATTGCTCTGCTGTGATTTGTTCCCACCTGGGAGCAAAGTAAGCCAACCTTCCTGGGATGGTGAGAGGCTCTGGATGTTCTAGAGCCAGAAAGGCTATGCTCTCTAGTTGTAAGTCAAAGGCCCTGGGGAGGCTGAGGCTGTTGGGCTGTAGCAGTCCTAGCAGCCTTAGGCTTGGCCTGTTTCGGTTGTTGCTGTCTCTTTGTAGCAAAACGACCTGCAGAAGATGACTGTTGACCATAAGCAGAATAATATTTCCCTTTTTTGGGAAAAAAACCCTTTTTGAACAACCTTTTCTTAAAAGGAGAAGAAGTAGACTTTGAAAGTCTTTCTAAAGCAGAATCTTCAGCATCCATTTGGGTGGCCTTTGCCTGCCAATCTTTGCCAAAAAGTTTTTCACCTGTACAAGGAAGATTTCCTAGTCCATCTTGAACCCAAGGTTCCAAATCAGAAGCTTGTAACCAAGCAACTCTGCGTGCACCTATGGCAATGGCCGAGGCTCTGCTGGCACCTTCAAAAGAGTCAAAGGCTGCACGGTTGGAGAACTTGGAAATATCCTGGGCATGTTTGAGCCAGGTGAGGAATTCTTCCCTTTTATCTTCTGGAATAAAAGGAGATAAAGTTTGCAAGTGATCTGTAACTTCTTTTAGAAACATCCCCATATAGAGACTATAGGAGTTGATTCTGGCAACAAGCATACTAGCCTGGAAAATTCTCCTGCCAAAGGCATCTAAGGTTCTGCATTCCCTTCCCGGAGGAGCAGAAGAGTGCCTCTTTGTACTCTTTATCTTCTTCATAGCAGACTCCACCACAATGGAGTGGTGAGGAAGCTGAGTTTTATGGAAGCCAGGACAAGGAGGAACACGATACATGGTGTCCAACCTGCGAGAATGAGGGGAAGTGGTGAGAGGAGTCTCCCATATGCCCAACATGTGATCATAAAGAATCTCATGTATTGGTTAAGTGGCTCTTTAGGAGCATTAGGATATTGTAAAATATCTAATTTTTTGGCTCTAGGCTCTGTCTCAGGGGCCACTGAGATGGAGAGGCCCCTGGCCACTTCCCTAATGAAGTCTTGAAAAGACAAGTCTTCTGGAGGAGACATTCTCCTTTTTGGAGAAGAGGGCTCCTGAGGATGAATCACCGATGCTTCGACAGAGACCTCTGATTCATCAGAGTCTTCAGAGGAATCGAAGTATCATCTGTCTGGATGCTCCTGCAGAGCCCGATACGCGTACCGGGTGGTATCGACATCGGGAGTGATCAGTACCGATTCAGTACCAATGGGCATCACAGGACAGTGTACCGCTGCAGTCAACACCGAAGTGGATGTCGATGCAATCGGTACCGGCACCGGAACCGATGTTGGTACCGGTGCCAGAGTCGGTACCGGCAACAGAGTTTGTTGCGGTACCGAAGGCGTCGCAGCTTGTATGAATGCCGTGATGGCACGCTGCATGGTCAGGATATTCTGATCCATTGACGCAACCAATGTCTGGATGTCGGTACCAGTGGGAACCACCGGTATCCCAGAACATGGCAACAGGTGATCGGTCGAGGCCGAGCCATCGATGTCAACCTGTGACCCCATAGATAAAGCTTTGGAAGCCGGAGCCTCCCGCCGGGGTAATTTTGCCGGTGCGGATTCCTCGAGGGCAAGCCCGGAGGCATCTCGATACTTAGAGGGAGATCTACCCTTCGAGGACCAGCTGGATTTAAGTTTGGTTACCTGAGATCCATGTGAGGAAGAAGAAGCCCTGGAAAACGTCGATGCAACCGAAGCTGCATCCGAGGGAAACAGGGTACTGAGCTTAGCTGCTCGATTCTGTAAACCTCTTTTAGACATCATGGAGCAGGACTCACAATCCGCAATGGAGTGGTCAGGACCTAAACATTTTAGACACCATTCATGGGTGTCAGTGACAGAAATAGTGCCACTGCACTTTGTGCATTTTTTAAACCCAGAGGCGGGCTTTTCCATGAGGAAAAATTTCCTAGGCCTAAGGCCAAAGAAGAAAAATGCACTGAAGTGAGAAAAACAGTAGTTTTTTAGTTTTTTTTTTTTTTTTTTAGAAGAAAGAAAAGACCGGCGGTACCGGTCCAGCGTCGAGAAGGCAGACGCGCGACCAAAGAAATAAAATAAAATAAAGAAATTCTTCAGCGGTGACAGGAACACAACCTGCTGGCTCCGCGGAAAAGAAGAACTGGAGAGAGGCGGTTAGGAAAGGCGGGAAGGCAGCACACAGGCGCTGTGGGATGCTCCCAAAAGCTTTCCTTTTGGACGCTGGGGAGCGTTCCCGCGCAGGTTCCGTCGGTACCGATGATACCCATATGTGAAGACTCATTCCTGCTTGTTCCTGGAGATCAGGATACTTGGCTTGATGGACCCTTGGTCTGACCCAGTATGGCATCTCTTATGTTCTTAAACTGAGGGAGACACAGTAGGAGGTAGCAAATTCTAAGTAACCTTGATAAGCTAAGATAGGAAAAAGTGGTGTGGAGGAGTGGCCTAATGATTAAGAACATTGGCTTTGAAACTCAGAGACCAGCATTCAATTCCCACTAGCACTCCTTGCGGCCTTGAGCAAGCCACTTAACCCTCCATTGCCTGAGAAAAAAAATCCAAGTTATCAATGTCCCTGTTTGATGTACATTACCAAGTTTAAGTTTCAATGTAAACCACTTTAATTGAAATGATAACATGATATATAAAACCTGTTAAATAAAATAAATAAACCTTTAGTAGCCATGTGGACTTGGGAAAGCCATTGATTATCTTTGGATGTGAGTAATAAGGGATGAATCTAATCTTTGGGATCTGCCAGGCACTTGTGATCTGGTTTAGTCAGTATCAGAGATGACCCAGTATGGTATATCTTATGTTCCTCTCCCAATCCCAGCAGTCCTCTGTTTTCTCATTCTGTATCCTTTTATTGGCACAGATCCATCTAAGTTCCCAGTCCCAGATCCATCTAAGTTCCCAGTCCTCCTGACTTAACATAGGGCCTGATATTCAAAGGGAAATATCTGCATAACACAATTAATTATCTGGATTTTCCTATAGCTATTCACATAGTACCACTGAATATCCTTATGGGCCGCCTCGGAATTAACCGGATAGTGCCGTCCATGGACAGAACCAGTGTGAAGCTCATAGTTATTTATGTAAATAACTGTTCTGTTTTGTTCCATGTAAACCGTTTTGCCTTGTAGAAAATACAGTATATCAAAACCAGTTAAATAAAGAAATAAAATTAGTGACAATGTTCAGACTGCTGACTGGACATCTATCAGTATAAAGATAGGGCAGTTAAAACGGCATCATAACTTTATCCAGTGGAGCTCTAGTCACTGCTGAATCCAGTTCAGACACTATCCAAAATGCCGCTCCTGAATATCTGTAGTTTTTGTAGCTGCTGTAGTCAGCATTTTATAAATCCGCTAACCACTGAGATTCAAGGTAGGCCCCATAGAAAATGACAAGAGACAAGGCCGGCCCTAGGCCAACCTTAAGCCTTACGCCCCTCCAGACCAGAAAAATATGCAGTCAGCATCATGGCTGTGGAGGTAGAGTGAGAGCAAATGCTGTGAAGGGTGGGGGTAAAGAGATGCCTCATACTGCTCTCCCACCACCCCAGGAGGCTTTATACTCTGGGCGCCTGGTCTTGCTTCCACTATCTCTCTGTACACCTCTTCCGTCATGGAAACAGATCTGGCTCTCCCCAGCTCTTAGATATTCCTGAGGGTGGAGTTCTGCCTCTTCCCTCATTTGTTTTCTGCACTGATTGACCATAATACTTACGTGGGGGGAGGGGGGAGTAAGAGGAAATAGAGGATCTGCCAGATCCAGTTACCACTGAACAAACTGTGAAAAAGCTAAAGTTTCTGCACCAAAACCAGGCAGTTGACAACCCTGTTGAAATGGGAGTTATAATTCTTCCTTTTCACCCATGGTCCAAACAGTTTCAAGGTCCACCAGAGTCAGGCTGTGGGGCATCAGAGCTCCACACTATATAGATTCTTAAGAATGCACCATAGTTCTGACCTTACAGTTGGATCTTAGCAGAACCATTAGTGATTGACCCTATATAAAATAAATAAGCAGTCATCAGAGAAAGCATAGTTACTCACCTGTAACTGGTGTTCTCCAGGGATATCGGGTATCCGTCCTCACCTATGGGTGACGTTGGTGCCGACGAAGCCCCGTGGAAGCATCTCCCCAGCTTTCAAAGAAAGCCTTTGGGAGATGCCACCATGCATTCGTGTTTTCCTTCCCACCCACGGATGCCATCTTACTCAGTCAGATCCATGTAAACCACTCTGATTTCGAAGACAAAGCGGTATATAAAAACAAACAAACATAGCTAGAGCTGACAAAAGAAGATGGCCAAAAATTGTACAGCAACTCCAAGGGGAGGAGGGAGAGTTGTGAGGACTGATTCCTGCTGTCCCTGCAGAACACCTATTACAGTTGAGTAACTATGTTTTCTCCAAGAACGAGCAGGAAGTCAGTCCTCACATATGGGACTCCCTAGCTACAGGCTATCAAGAACCTGTAGAAAAAAATGGCCCAGCCACGAGCAGCCACAAGCGAATCTGAGGACAGACTCTGAGGACCCCAATGTCCAGGGAAAACCATTGCTCTGGTAGCCTGAACAAGAAGGGTCAGAGGGCAGGAGCTGCCTAAACTCTGACCAGATTATGGAGTATGGCCTTGCCAAAGGCACTGTCCCATCAGGACTCCCTCTCCAGGCAGTAGTGAGCTGCAAAGATGTGAACTGAGAACCAAGTGATGGGCCGGCAGAAGTTTGGGGTCATATGAAACGAAAAGCTGCGAGGCTTTGTGGTGGCCCTGAGTATGTTGCAGGTAGAAGGACAGGGTCCTCTTACAGTCCAGAGTTTGGAGAACGGCAGCCGCCTTGTTGGCGTGGGGCTTTGAAAAGAAGGTGGGGTGCACCACCTCCTGATTAAGGTGGAAGGTGGATACCACCTTCGGAAGGAATTTAGGGTGGGTGCGAAGCATGACCCTATTCTTGTAGAACCTGGTATAAGGTGCCTCGGCCACCATGGCCTGAAGCTTGCTAACTCTGTGGGCAGAGACGAGCACCACCAGGAAGATGACCTTCCAGGATAGATAATGCAAATGGCAGGTAGCCAGAGGTTCAAAAGGCAGCTTGGTGAGCTGTGTCAGAACCATGTTGAGATCCCATTCCACTAGGGTCAGGCAGATGAGCAGCAAGCCCCACATAAATCAGGTAATGAGGGGCTGCGCAGAAAGAGATTTTCCCTCTGTGGAGTGATGGTGCGTCAAAAACGCACTCAGGTGCACCCTGACGGATTTGGACTTGAGTCCAGTCTGCAGAAGGTGGAGCAAGTACTGCAGCACTGTGTGCAGACATGTCTACCCATTGCTCCATGCACCATACTGAGAATCTGCTCCACTTGAAGGCATAGGCCCATTTCATGGAGTTCTTACGAGAGGCCAGTAGGACTTTCTCTACCTCCCTTGAGAGGTTTAAGGATGCTAAGGTGACCTGCTCAGCAGCCATGCTGTTAATGGCAGGGACCCCAGGTTGGGGTGAAGGAGCAAGCCCTCCTCCTGGGTCAGTAGCTCCAGGGCATTCCCTAGAGGGACCGGGAGTTTTGTCGAGAGGCGGAGCAACAGGGGGAACCAACGCTTTCTGGGCCACTAGGATCATGGAAGTCTTGTCCTGCAGGACCTTGAAGAGGATCCAGGCGATTAGTGGTGTGGGAGGAAAGGCATACAGAAGGCCCTCCAACCATGAGATGAGGAAGATGTTGGCCGCTATCTGGGATGGATGCAGTTGGGGACAACAGAAGTGGGGCAGCTGAGCATTGCTGGGCTAGCAAAGAGGTCCAGATTTAGGGTTCCCCAGAATCGGAACAGCTGCTGTGCCACCCTGGGGTCTAGATGCAATTTGTGTGGCTGGAGGGCCCTGCTTAGCCTGTCTGCTAGGGCATTGACTTGGCCCAGAAGGTACACTGCCCTAAGGAGCATTCCCTGACCAATCGCATTTGAGCAGAGGGCTACTGCCTCTTGGCAGACGCTGAGATGCTGTGCCCCCCTGCTTGTACAGATAGAACATCGCAAACTGGTTGTCTGTCTGGATTAGCACCAACTGATTCCGCAGGCGGTGGTGGAAGGCCTTGATTGCCAGAAAAATGGCCTTGAGCTACAGCAGGTTTATCTGCTGCTGGCTCTCTGCTAGATACCAGTTGCCCTGCATGCGCAGTTCCTCATAGTGAGCACCCCAGCCCAGTAGGGAAGCGTCTCTGGTGAGGACCTTTTGGGGATTTGGGGGCTGGAAAGGCATGACCTTCTGCAGGTGCTGTGTGCCCTGCCATCAATTGAGCGACTCTTCTAGTTGATGGGACACTGAGACCCTGTCCCAGAACCTGCCTGTGGCTTGTGTCCTACATGGAGTGGTGGGTTCACCCCTAAACAAAGACATGGGGAGGGGTGGCCTGCACAGAGCGACAGATGCACCAACTCTTGCCATATTGCTGGGCAGACTAGATGGACCATGCTGGTCTATATCTGCCATCATTTACTATGTTACTATGTACCTGGAGTAGAACCCCTCCCTCTTAGGTGGTGGGGTACTGGCTGCATGGCCCTGTCCCTGAGAAGGCTTGTGAGCTCCTGCAGCAGCAGAGCCTATTGCAGGGGAGCCCAAGGGGGCTGTCCTGGAAAGAAAGTGGGAGGCATCTGGTTCAGGTGAAGGAGGTAGCCTTCTCTGACCACTTGAAGTGCTCAGGTGTCGGTGGTAATGGCAGGCCACTGATGGGTAAAATGAATCAGATGCCCCTCTGTTGGCAGCTGCTCCCCCATGGTTGGAGAGGCTATGCTCAGGGAGTCAAAACCCCGACCAGCCTGGGCAGAAGCTGGTGTTTGGGGCTTAGAGCACTTAGGCTTGCGTTGGCCCTGGCCTGATCCTTTGCACTGGTGACCCTGCTGCGGGGTCTAGGGCAAAGGTCAACTGAGACCTGCCAAGAAACTTGTGAGTTCTTTTGCTAGGTATCGGAAATACATGCCGATATACAACTGATATGCTTGTATTCTGCAACCTAGCATCGAGCCTTGGTAGCATTTGCGTCCAAAGACATCGAGGGCGTGGGACTCCCTCCTGGAAACAAGGAAGAGTGAGTCTTTGGGCTTTTATGCCGGCGCATAGTTGACTCCACCACCATAGAACTGTGAGGAAGTTGTGCCTTCCAGAAGTCAGGACCCTTCTGGACCCGGTACATGGTGTCCAGGCATCGGCTAGCTATCGGCACCGATGCCAGTGTCTTCCATATCCGAAGGAGGAGTCGCCCAAGTATGGCAGGGTCTCCTTAGGTGTTCATGTTCATTAAAACATTTGATATACCGCCCCCATTACATCGGGGCGGTTTACAATATAATAAAAATATAACAGAAAGGAAAAGAAATTACAATCAAGATAAGAAAAAGGAAAGAAGAAGAAAGTAATGGTAAAATTCAGTAGCGAAAAGGGGTGGGGAAATGAGAGATTAGGGGGGAACTTTGAAAGCAGAGGAGAAGAAGTGGGTTTTTAGGAGGGAGCGGAATTTAGGGTAAGACTCTTCTAGTCGAAGGGCAGTAGGCAAGGAGTTCCACAGGGAGGGATCAAGATTTTAAAAAAAGCTGACTGTCTGGTCGACTGAAGGTGTGCCTGTGAGGGGGAAGGGAGGTGTAAGCGGTTGATATGGATAGAACAGAGGCTACGAGTGGGTGTATGAAAAGTTAGTAAATCAGCTAGGCACTGGGGTCTGTAAGAGTAAATAGCCTGGTGCACTAAAATGAGAATCTTGAATTGTATTCGGAAGTTCAATGGGGGCCAATGAAGGTGTTGTAAAATTGGAGTAATATGATCACAAGGGGAAGCATGAGAAGCCATCCTGGCTGCAGTGTTTTGTAGTAACTGTAATCGACGACGCTGATATTGAGGGATGCCGGCAAATATAGAGTTACAGAAATCTAATCTAGTAATGACCAGTGAGGTGAAGCCTCATATTAGAGGATTTCGAGCTCCTCCATGCGAGGGTCCTCCTTCGACTCTGTCATGAAAGACAAGGCCTTCGCCATATCCCAGACAAACATGAGGAACGGGTTATCCTCGGGAGGGGACTGGCATCTCGACGCTGGGGGAGATGGATCAGAGGGGAGATCACAGTGTTTACATGTCTCCAGGGAAGTAGTCCATTGAGAACTCGAGGCCTGACGGCTCCTGAGCCATCAGGCTCAGATCGGGTCTTTGATGACTCATGGCTGTTGCTTGGCTGGAGCCACAAGCGCTTGCCAGGGAGGATCTCACTCCCGAGGACCAGAAGCATGATCAAGACCCTCGCCGAGGATTGACTCGAGGCCCGAGGCTCTTGAGGATTGTATCAGCAGCCCAGGGAGTCCTCAACATCGAGGTCCCTGAGGTCTCTGTGCGAGCACCGGCGGAGCCAGGCATTAACGCTTGTTGTGAGGCAAGGAAGACAGTGACACTGCATTCCAACGCCATCATCCTGTTCTGGGAACCTTTGCCAGTCGCTCCCACTCCGACTCCTTGGATGCCCTCCAGGGGCTCTGGAACCTCTCACAAGACTTGCCATGTGTGTTTGATTTGCAGGATGAGGTCCCCGAGGATTTCTTGTTCTTCTTGCGCTTCCGCTCCAGAGAACCCTTGCCGGAGTGTCCGTGGACCCGATCGGGTGCTGCAGGTGCTTTACGCGACTCAGATGATCCGTGCGGGGCCTTAGAGCGTGAGGTTACCAGGGACACTGGGGCTGAATCTGACCTGACTTTGGATGGCCTTTGCGGACATCTTTTTTGCACAGGGCGCAGACCTCCGGGTCATGGTCGGCACCTAGACACCAGAGGCAGCAGTCGTGTGTATAGGTTAGGGACATGTTCTATGCGCACCGATTACGCTTTTTGAACCCACTGGCACATTGGGGCAAAAAGGACCCCTGCGAGGTCGAAGACCCTCGATGAGCCAACGGTTAGAAAAGGCGCAAAACCGTGCTGGAGAAAAAAACTAAAAACAGTTCTGAGACTCGAAGCCGAGGCAATGGGACTTGGAGGCGGGAAAGGGACCAGTGCTAACCAGAGAAGAAAATGCACTTAATGCACAGGAAACAGGGAGTCTGAGTAAGATGGCACCCTTGGTCAGGAAGGAGACCACGCATGTGTGGTGGTATCTCTCAAAGACTTTCTTTGAAAGCTGGGGAGATGCTTCCGCAGGGCTCCTTCGGCGCCGTCACCCATATGTGAGGACTGACTTCCTGCTTGTTCGTGGAGAATACGCTGTGCTAGCTCTTATTAAATAAAGGATTAGGCAAAGGTGGCACAGGGCAGATCAGTTAAGTTTGGGCATTTATATACATGGCTCAGAGAGCTGGATTGGGTTTACTGCATCTCTGAACCAGGCCTACTTGAAACTGGACAGGGGCTGGACCCAGAGCCACTATACTTGTGCACTGATGGTTGGATTAGGACAATACGTTCTCTGTCTTGCCCTTTCCTTGCCTCCCTTCGCTTTCCATGGCCGCTGTAGTGCTTTCTGTTGACCCATATATGACGGGACTATGCCAAATTCAGCAATCCTACCTCACGTTCTGCACCCCAGTCAATCTCACCCTTCCACATACAGCGCTCTGCACCTAATTTCTAGGATTCGATGTACAAGGACCAACTCTCCTTGGTGCAGACTTAAGAAAAATGAAACCTTGGATTTACAACAGGATTTCTCACTGGTTCAGGCAAGGTCACAACAGACAGTAGATGATAGTCTGTTATTCATGGCTCTTGAAATTATTACACCAGATGATACAAGATAATCAACTTTCATCAGCCACAGTTTAAAATATTATCATCCAAACTTTATTCCTGCTAGCACCATTCTCAGTTAATAGTGTTTCTTCTTCTGTGTTTAAGTGTACAATTAATGTTTTGTCTCCCAATTGGCTTCACAGGTGTTTTTCTTGCACTATGTCCCCCTGATCCTCTTCCTGTCCCAGGTTCAAGGTAAAGTTTAGTACTAAGTTCTTGCTGTGTCATGGAATTTGTATTCCTAAATGCACTCGTTTTTGTACAAATCAGCAACAAGTTATGAAAATCATGATTTTCAGTTAATTCTGAGTCCATCTGACAGAATGCACACATCTGGCAAATTTTCCTGAATCGCCATTCCTGAAAATTCATGTTCATTGTGCACACAGGCATGGACAGACTTACTGGAGCCAATATGGGAGGGGGAGAAGGTCAGAGAGGGGTGACCAATAGCCAGCACAAAGCCCTTCAGCCAGTCATGCTGCAAATCCTTGACCAGCAGCCGGAGACACTTATCCCTGCCTGAATTCTGCAAATTCCATAGGTCATGATGGCACAGCAGGGCTGCAATACACACACCCCAGCAGCACAAGCCCAAGAGAACCATTTTGTGTCTGACCTTCAGGGAGTAAGGAAGGGGTACTTGCAAGGGTTAGCAGTTTAAAGCAGAAAAATAGGCTGAAAAAAGCAACAACTTGGTTTTGAGGGAATGAGGAAGGGGTGCTGGGGCTTCCTAGTAAGCACATCTCTGAGGGAGCTGTGTTTTCCTTCCTCCTTGTTTAAAGCTTACGAATACTGTTTCTATCAGCTTTTACAACTAGAAGTTGGAAGGTTTGGTGGGCTTCCTCCTCCTATCTGCTCCTGCAAAGAAAGTAGACTTTGTAACGCTATATAGGGCTGGCCTATCCACTAGGCAGCTGCCTATGGTGGCAAGGCATGGTGCCTGCTGCAGGCCACTGTCCCCGAGCCCACCGATGGAATCAGCGGCAGAGCAGCACGGCCAGGCTTCTTCCTTGGGCTGCTCATGGCGCAATACAAATGATCAGTAGCAGTAGTAATAGTGGTAGTAGGAGTGGTGGGAGGAGATCAGGAAAGACAGAGAGAGGTTAGGAATGTTCTGCCTTTACAGTCTGCCAAATGCTCGTTGTCTTAAGCATTGGTGGAAGATGTACATTGTGCAGTGTCACTGGCGAAGAATAGTTTACTGTATCTAATCTATCACATTGTACAAATAATTTTTTTGTAGCAATTTGTTGCAGAGGCGGCCCAAGGTTATGTGGGGCCATGTGCAGAGACTCATTGCGGGGCCTCATTTGCATAACCAGTGGATTCATTTGCATAAATTTAATTTATTTTATTTTAAAATGTATATATTGCCCATCTAAAATTTTAGGCAGCTTTCAAAGGACCCTTCACAAGCCTCTTTTTTGTCCTGGCAATGACTAAGGGGCATGTTTACTAAATATTAATGTGCGTTAAATGCCACTGCGCTGATAGAAATAAATGGTTGTTGCTGCACTTAGCAGAGATTAACATTTGCAAATACCTTTAGTAGACATGCCTCTTAATAAGTGTCTCAATATCATTTGCATGGGTAGTGAGGATAAAGAGACTACCAGATTTCTACATTACTATACTCCAGTGTCAACTGCCAGACACATTAGGAAGTACTATTTATTTATTTAGCTGTATTTATATCCCGCCTTTCACCAGGTCAAAGCGGTGTAACATAAAAGGGGAGGGTGGACAATAATCAGCTTCTGGGGTTGGGGCCATCACCAGGTGGCTAACATTAATGATTATAACAGATATTTGGGACACAGACAAAGGCAATGTGATACAGTCTCTTTAGAACATATGTTTACGGGGGTGAAATGGGGGGGGGGGGGTTGGGGGTAGTTAGTGGTGAGTGTTTGTTTCTGATCCGAGGTATTCTTGGAATAGGTTGGTTTTTAGTTGTTTCCTGAATGATAAGGGGTCTGCGTTGTTTCTGATGTGACTTGGTAGAGAGTTCCAGAGGGTTGGTGCATATAGTTCAAAGGCTCTGTTGCAGGTCCTTTGATTGCATTTGGTTCGTTTGTGGGGGATGGTGAGGGAGTTGCTGGTGGTTTGTCTGGTTGTTCTGTTGTGGGCTAGTCGGGATAGTAGTGTGCGGAGTTGGGAAGTCTGAGTTTGGTGGAGACCTTTGTGGGTAATTAAGGCGGCTTTGTACTTGATTCTTGCTTCTAAGGGGAGTATGTGTAGCTCCCTCAGGACTGGGGTGATTCTGTCTCGTTTTCTTGCTTTCTGGATAATCCTTGTTGTGGTATTTAAGGCAGTTCGGAGTGGGTTGGTGTGGGTGGCTGGAAGTCCATGGTAGATAATATTGCAGTAGTCCAGGTGGGGGAGTGTCATGGCTTGCATCACTGTTCGGAAGTCCTGTGGTTCAAGGAGAGGTCTGAGTCGCTGTACTGTTTTAGTTTTACTATACACCCTGCTGATTTACAATCCATAGCAAACCTGCCGTATCATAACAGCACTACCAGGACTCGCAAAGCCCCAAACCCTACCTATCAAAGGGCTGCACTGCAATATTAAACCAATACATGTCAGAGAATACCAATACATCCCCTACTGGGGAAAGAGAAAACATGGGACTGTCACATAGAAACTACATGAACAGAATACCTCAGCTCGGTTACATATGCAGAACATAGACCATCACCACACAAAGAACAAGGGATCACAATTTAGAAATAGGAAGATAATAATTAAACTGGGAACCCCAAAGGCCAAAGTTGGAATGTACAACAACACTGGAGAAATTAAAACTATAAATTAATTTCCTCTTGCACTAAACAAAAACGCAAAGATGTTAGCGATACACATTTCCCAGACGACATAGTCCCGTTAATAAATTCAAAATGAAAAGATATTTTTCTACCTTTTTTTGTTGTTTGTGCATTTTATTTTTCAGTTGCAATTGCTCCAGTCACTTTCTTCTGGTTTCTTCGTGTCTTCTGCTAACTCTCCATCATCTGCTGTCCATTTGTCCTTTCTTCTCTCTTCTAGTTTTTTTTTCCATTCTCTCTCTACATCTGCTTTAACATACTGATCTTTCCCCTTTTGCTCTTTCCTCCATTTCTTTCTTTATTTCTTTTTCATCCACTCAAATTTCACCCCTCCATCCTCACTCCCCACTTACTCTCCCAATACTCAGCCAATCATAGATTTTTCTTCCCTCCCACACAAAATATCTGTTCCCCTCTCCATCCTCATTCCCCCAGCTTTATTTTCTCCCACCAGTCCCAGCCCCACCCCCACCCCCTTCTGTCCACCCCCAGCATCAGCTCCCTTCTAGTTCCAGCCCCTTCCAGCATCCGCTGCCTTCCAGTCCCAGTCCTCTATCCCCCATCACCAAGTCATTTCCAGACCTAACCCCGCATATCAGTCCTCCTCCAGTCCCTCCCAGCATCAGCTCCCTTCCAGACCCCCAGCATCAGCCCATGCCGAGTCCTAACTCTCCAGTATCAGTTCCCTTCCAGTCCTTGTTTCCCGTCCCCAGGCTATTCCTGGTCCTACTCTCCTAGTATCAATCCTCCTCCAGTCCCTCCCAGCATCAGTTCCCTTCCAGTCCTTGTTCCCTGTCCCCAGGCTATTCCTGGTCCTACTCTCCTAGTATCAGTCCTCCTCCAGTCCCTCCCAGCATCCTCTCCCTTGCAGTCCCAGTCCCCCATCCCCAAATCAGCCCATTTCCAGTCCTGGCCTCCACACACCCATTCTAGCCCCTAGTCCCCCCCCCCATTCCATTCTAGCCCCCCGTTCCCATTCTCATTCTAGCCCCGTTCCCCCCTCCCCCCCCCACCACCACCATACACCAAAAGGGACCCTATGACTGACTGGCTTCAGAAGGAGCCAGGGAGGCCCAGAGCCCCAGCTGACCTCTGAACACCGCGGGAGTAAAGAGTGGCATGAGTAGTTTGCCTTCTCACACGCGGCTGTTATAAAAAGGAGCTCGCCGGTGCACTGAGTGCCGGGAGGTCAAACGGGCACATTCTGACATGCCCCCATTTAACCTCCCAGCACTCAGTGCGCTGGCAGATTTCTTCTTGTCACAGCCACAGGAAAGAAGGCAAACACAGCTCTTTACTCTTGCAGCTGTTCAGATGTGAGCTGGGACTTTGGGTCTTCCCAGCTCCCTCTGCGGCCGGTCAGGTGCAGGGGCCTCCCGAAGTGCGGGGCCGTGTGCAGGCAACATTCTCACACAATGGATGGGCCAGCCCTGACCTGTTGTCTGTAGTAGCAGCTGTGGGGGTGGGAGGGAAGGGCACCTTACCGTATCTATATTCCATCCCATGCTAATAGCACACAGTTAAATAATCATCTAGGGTGATGATACTGCAGGGCAGCGCAAGCCCGGTGGGTGGTGCAGAGGTCGTCCCTTCCTAAAAGAGCTGGGAATCCAGTCTCCTGGAAGATTAGCTGGGCAAACACGTTCTCCCTCTCCCCTGTCTGTTGAAAAGTGTGAGCAGGGAGTCAGAGTAACTGGGCAGTGTCTGAGGCATACTTGGGCTGACTATTCCAGGGTGGCACTGGTTTCTGTGTGGTACAGGGTGCTAAAAGATAAGCAGTCCCTACCCCAAAGAACTGGGAATTTAGTCTGAGCATATCGTAATGCTTGGGAAGGACATGCCTGGAAAATTAAATGTCCATAGAAGGAAGGGAAGGAAGTACTGGTGGAAAATCCTTGTCTGCCTTCCCCCTCCCATTGGGGATATCATGCTCTGGGCTGGCTAAATCAGGCTGTTGTGGCCCCCTTTCAATTTAAATGTGGCGGCACAATACTGCAGACATCATGGCCCCCATTTTAAGCGCTGCAATCTCAGCATCCTGCTTACCCTGGGAAAATCCATCTTTGGCGTGGCTGAAAGGCTGCTTCCTCAGCACCAGTAGTCCCTTTTATAAATTAGGAACCGTGTAGACCACAACCTTTCACTTTCCCTCCGATCTGTCCCAGAGTTGCCAAGTTACCCAATCCCAGGAGTGAGAGTTTTGGCCAGTTCTGGTTTTAAGTCTGCATTGCATTGCAGTGTGGTATTTGTGGTCCCTGATTTTACCCACTGGAATCAGTGCTGCAGGTCCCATAATGCATTGGAATGAGTTTGTCAGAAATCCCAGGACTGAATTAAAATCATTCTCCTGTAACTAGATAACTTGGCATCTCTGCTGTCCACCAGCATGGTGTCCCCTTTAAATTTGGCAGCCTTAGCTCCAGTGACATTTCTGGGCTGCTCTGTTTCCTCATACATAGTGACATCAATTACAAAAAGACAGAAACCCTAATAATCACATGAGACACATCCTTTACCCCTCCAACCTCAATTAACCTGACCAAAACATCTATACCAGTAAAAAACGAAGTGAGGTACCTTGGAGTCACCTTAGACCGCAACCTGAACCTACAAGCACATATCAGCAGAATCACCAGAAATGCATTCCACAATTAGGAGACTCAAACCCCTCCTCAGCCAAGACCACTTCTGCACAGTCTGCCAAGCTGTTATCACACCCATACTGGACTACTGCAACTCCCTATACTATGGCCTACCAAAAGAAACAACTTGGCCCCTGCAATTAGCTCAAAACACTGCGCGCTTCATCATCACCGGATCTGTGAAACAAGACCATATAACGCCCCTCTTGAACCAACTCCACTCTCCCGCATCAAATACAAGACAGCCCTGACCATATTTAAAATCAGACACAGCATGTCTGCCAACATACTGCAGGACCTGTAGAATGAATTCTAGCACCATGCCACAGAGGCAGAACACCATAGACACAATAAGGAAGACAAAACATACAACAAGCAACAGTGCCTTCTCATTTGTAGCACCAACCCTATGGAACAACCTCCCGGATCAATTAAGAGAGATAAAAGATCTACAAAAATTCCGAAAGGACCTAAAAACATTTCTATTCACCCAACACTACTCCAACACAATTTGTGACATAGGTTTGGCCTCCCAACCTCCGTAACTTGACTTGGATACACTCTTTCAAATTGATTCACTACGGTTTTGACCTCTGAAAATAAGACGATTCTTTAAACATAATTATATGTAAATCTATGTAACAAATTGTAAATAGTTCTAAATCTGTTTTTTACTTCTTGTATATAATTATCTACAGTCAGGGGCGGCCCAAGGGGGGTGCGGGGCCATGTGCGGAGACTCGGTGCGGGGCCTCATTTGCATAAGGGTCCTCATTTGCATAAATATTTGCATAATGTTACCATACACGAACTTTTAGTAAACATGCCTCTTAATGAGTGTATGAATAAAGAAAGACTAAAAGACTTATACATTACTATAATCCAGTGCCAACCGCCAGACACATTAGGAACTACTACAAACACTGCCCATTTAGAACCCATAGCAAACCCGCCGTATCCTAACAGCACTACCAGGACTCATAAAGCACCATACCCTAACTATCAAAAGGAAACGCTGCAAATATTAAACCAATACATTTCAGAGAACAACAATACATGACCTACTGGGGAAAGAGAACAAGTGGCAATGTCAAATAGAAATTATATAAACAGAACACCTCAGCTCAGTTACACATGCAGAACATAGACCATCACCAAACAAGTAATCACAATTTAGAAACAGGAAGACAATAATTAAACTGGGAATCCCAAAAGCCAAACTTGGAATGTACAACACTGTAGAAATAAAACTATACATTAATTTGCTCTTGTACTAAACAAAGCGCAGACGTTAATGATGCACATTTCCCAGAGCTGACATATTCCAATTAATAAATTCAAAATAAAGAGATATTTTTCTACCTTTTGTGCATTTTTTTTCAGCTGCAATTGCTCCAGCCACTTTCTTCTGGTTTCTTCGTGTCTTCCGCTAATTCTTCATCGTCTGCTGTCCATTTGTCTTTTCTTCTCTGTTCTAGTTTTTTTCCATTCTCTCTCTACATCTGCTTTAACATACTAATCTTTCTCCTTTTCCTCTTTCCTCATTCCTATTTCATCCACTCAAATTTTACCCCTCCATCCTCAATCCCCACTTACTCTCCCAATATCCGGACAATTGTAGATTTGTCTTCCCTCCCACACAAAATTTTTTTTTTCCCTCTCCATTTCACTCTCCCAGCTCCATCCCATTCTAATCCTCCCCCAACATCAGCTCCATTCTAGTTCCAGTCCCACCCAGCATCCGCTCCCTTCTAGTCCCCGCATCAGCCCATTTCCAGTCCTAGCCCCCCATAAGCCCATTTCCAGTCCTAGCTCCCCCATCTATTTGCAGTCCCTCCATCAGCTCATTTCCAATCCCAGCCCCCCATGAGCCCATTTCTAGTCCTTTCCTAGCCCCACCATCAGCCCATGTCAAATCCTAGCTCCCCTCCACTCAGCCCATTTCCAATCCAAGCCCCCCATGAGCCTACTTCCAGTTCTAGCCCCTTCATGAGTCCATTTCAATCCAAACCCCCACCACAGCCCATTTCCAATCTTAGCACCCCCCAACAGCCAATTTCCAGTCCTATTCTAGCCCCTCCATCAGCCCATTTCCTGTCCTAGCCCCCCCTCACCCATTTCCAGTCCTAGCTCCCTCCCCCTCACAACCCATTTCCATTCCAAGCCCCCGTCCCCATCAGCTATTTGCAGTTCAAGCCCTCCTTCCACTCAGCCCATTTCCAGTCCTAGCCTCCTCATAGCCCATTACTAGTCCTAACCCCCCATCAGCCCATTACGTCCTAACCCCCCATCACCCTATTTCCAGTCCTAGCCCCCCATCAGCCTATTTCCAGTCTTAGCCCCCCTCCCATAGCCAATTACCAGTCCTACCCCCCCATCAGCCCATTTCCAGTCTTAGCCCCCCATAGCCCATTACCAGTCCTAACCCCCCCATCAGCCCACTTCCAGTCTTAGCCTCCCCCCCCCATGGCCATTACCAGTCCTAACCCCCCCCCCCATGGCCCTTTACCAGTCTTTACCCTCCCCCCCATCAGCCCATTTCCAGTCCTACCCCCCCCCGGCCCATTACCAGTCCTAACCCCCCCCCATGGCCCATTACCAGTCCTAACCACCTCCCCCCCATCAGCCCACTTCCAGTCTTAGCCCCCCCATAGCCCATTACCAGTCCTAACCCCCCCCATCAGCAGCCCATTTCCAGTCCTACCCCCCCCCATCGTCCATTACCAGTCCTAACCACCCCCCCCATCAGCCCACTTCCAGTCTTAGCCCCCCCATAGCCCATTACCAGTCCTAACCCCCTCCATCATCAGCCCATTTCCAGTCCTACCCCCCCACTTCCAGCCTTAGCCCCCTCCCCATAGTCAATTACCAGTCCTACCCCCCCATCAGCCCATTTCCAGTCTTAGCCCCCCCATCAGCCCATTTCCAGTCCTACCCCCCCACGTCCAGGCTTAGCCCCCTCCCCAGTGCCCATTACCAGTCCTAACCCCCCCCCATCAGCCCACTTACCCCCCCCATAGCCCATTACCAGTCCTACCCCCCCCCCATCAGCCCATTTACAGTCCTAGCCTCCCCCCCTTGGCCCTTTACCCGTCCTAAACCCCCCCCCATCCCACTTAGCCCCCCCAGCCCACTTAGCCCCCCCCCCATGGCCCATTACCAGTCCTAGCCTCCACCCCCCATGGCCCATTACCAGTCCTAACCCCCCCACATCAGCCCACTTAGCCCCCCCCATAGCCCATTACCAGTCCTAACCCCCCCCCCATCAGCCCACTTCCAGTCTTAGCCTCCCCCCCATGGCCCATTACCAGTCCTAAACACCACCCCCCCCCTGGCCCATTACCAGTCCTAACCAGCCCCCCCCAGCCCATTACCAGTCCTCACCACCCCCCCCATCAGCCCACTTCCAGTTTAGCCTCCCCTCCCATAGCCCATTACCAGTCCTAACCACCCCCCCCCCCTATCATTCCAAATTAAAATTAAAAAAAACCAAACTGGCTGCTTCTGCCGCGGCAGCATCAAGAGCTCTGCCGCGGCAGCATCAAGAGCTCTGCCGCGGGGGCCCCCCCCTGCCCGGCAGAGCCTCCGTGCATCCTCAGCAGCTTTCTTCATGTCCAAAACGCGGGCTTCTTTCAGAGCCGCGAGAGTTTCTTTTCTCGCGGCTCTCTTAATCCCGCGGGGCTGATGGGAAATCCCATCACCCTCGGCGGGATTAACAGAGCCGCGAGAAAGGAAACTCTCGCGGCTCTGAAAGAAGCCCGCGTTTTGGACATGAAGAAAGCTGCTGAGGATGCACGGAGGCTCTGCCGGGCAGGGGGGGGCCCCGCGGCAGAGCTCTTGCTGCTGCCGCGGCAGAGCTCTTGCTGCTGCCGCGGCAGAAGCAGCCGGTTTGGTTTTTTTTTTTTTAAACTTGGGATGCTGAAGAATGTTTTTTGCGCGGGGCCCCCTGAAACGCGGGGCCCTGTGCAAAAAACATTCTTGCTCAATGGACGGGCCGGCCCTGTCTACAGTTCCAAGTATGTTTTATAGTTTTTACTCCTTGTACATAGTTATCTACAGTTCCATGTATGTTATATAGTTGCATATTGTTCTATGTACTTTAACATTGTTCGATGTAAACCGCCACTGATCCTGGGAATTGGCGGTATATAAAAGTTTTGCAAATAAAAAATAAATAAATAAATAAATAGACACCATCCCAACACCCAGCACATTCACAAAGACCAACCAGTCTACCACTGGGAGGGTACTATCCCTTGCAGCACTGGCCCTTTGGAACTCTCTTCCGGAGGCAAATAGGGCCACCACGGTCGTAAAAGACTTTAGGAAGAAGCTGAAAACCTTTCTCTACACAGACCACTTCAGGGATGTAACCTAGTGTTCCATATGCTGGACTGGCCCTCTCATGGGCTATCCCTCCAGACACGTGGACATCTGTAGATAGGTTAATGTATATACGCTACATTGTAGATAAGTTAAGCTTCTAAATTCCTCCTGCATGCCACCCTCACCTGCATTTCTCTGTAAGTTCACTGTTATGTTGTTTGAGTTGATCTGTAAACCACTTTGATTGAAGGATAAGGCAGTATTAAAAAAAAACCCCTTGTTAAATAAATAAATGCTGTTCTCAATCAGGCCCTTCTCCTGGCTCAGCTGCTCTAACTGCAGCAGTCCAAGAGGTAAGACCCAGCTCCATGATCTTCCCTGAGCATGAGCGTGCTGGCCTCCATGCACTGCAAACCTGTCAGCAAAACAATCAGGTGCCAGACTGGCCAAATTCTTAGGGGGTGCTTGAGACAAAAGAGGAGGGGCCTGTTTCCCTCTAGGTCCCCTGTAGCTCTGCCACTAGTGGGTCCTGCATTGCAGTTGTGGTGGCTGCCAAGGTTGATCCCATCAGTCTGCCCTACAACTGCCACTACAGCCCTTGCTAGTACAGGCTAAAGAACCCACTTCAGAAGGGCACATGCAAGCTGGCCACAAGGAGACAAGTCTGTTGATCTGAAAGCAGGCATGGGACCTGGGGGCTGGTAGAAGATGAAGGCAGAGACCTTAGAAGACTGTGTTCTCCAATGCCAGGGGGGGGGGGGGGGTAGGACAGAAGAGATGGGGTCAGGTTGGGGAAAAAGTGAACATAAGAGCATAAGATGCCATCCCTCAGAAATCCTCTGTGTCCGTCCCATGCTTTCATGAATTCCGATACAGTCCTTGTCTCCACCACTTCTGCTGGGAGGCTGTTATATGGCCCTTAGAAGGAGGAGTGGCCTAGTGGTTGGGGCAAGGTACTTCAGGCCGGAAGGTCAGGGGGTTCAAATCCCACTAGAAGACAGCAACCTTGGGCCAGAAGGACTGGGGTTTCTAGTCCCACGGGTGCTCCTTGTGGTCTTGGGCAAGCCACTTAACCCTCCATAGCCCATGTTCCCTGTAAAATAGTTATTTCCAAGTTATAATGTAATTTCAGTTTGTTCAATGTAAACCACCTTGATATCATGAAAGGCAGTATATAAGAACTGTTAAATAAATACATTTCCTTAGATTACACCTGAATTTATCCTATTTCTTCTTTATCCAACGATCCCTCATTCCAGAGCTTGCTTTTGAGAAGGGGCCTGTCTCTACCATAGCTCTCCTCTCCTACCTTTCTTCCACAGTATACATATTTAGATTTTAAAGCCTGTCCCCAGTTACTTATGACGAAGGCCACCGATCATTTTAGTAGTTTTCCTCTGGACCAACTCATACATAGATTAGTCCTGAATATGTTTTCTGACATTACTGGCTAAATATTTTCAGATACATACATGTGTCAAGAGCAGTTCAGCTCTATCAAAGCCAGAAGTAGTGATTTGGGAGTAAGGAGATGGTGTCAGCCAATGGGAGCGTAAGAAAAGCCATGCTGAGTCAGACCAAGGCCCATTGAGCCCAGCATCCCGTCTCTGACAATGACCAGTCCGGATCACAAGTACCCAGCAGATCCCAAAATGTAGCTCATTTCCAGGGATGATCAATGGCTTTCCCAAGCCTGTCTGGCTAATAATTTATGGACTTTTCCTCCAGGAACTTGTCCAACCCTCTTTTGAATCCCTCTCTTAGTAGCGTTGACCACATCCTCCAGTAGCAGATTCTACAGCTTAATTCTGGAGTTTGCTTCGTGAAAACACACTTTCTATGATTTGTTTTCAATCTGTTGGTGATTTGCTTCACGGAGTATAAACTGCAGGGCCAGAGATATGTGCGGCTGTCAACTGGAGACTCAGAGCAGCGGAGGAGGTTGGAGAGCACTGGTGGGGGGAGGGGGCACTGTTTTGAGTGCCTTTGAAATATAGCACCCTACGAATGATCCATTGTTGCCTTTGCACATGACAGAGTCCCTGTTCTCAGTGACTTCAGTCACATTGAGGAGACAAAGAGGCTTTTGGAAATAAACAAGACTCTATTGTTTTATGAAAAAGTTTTATGAACTGTGAAATGTTTTGTGACTTTAGAGTTAAATGCTTTAAGGTGACAAGTATTTTCCGGGATTACAGTACAGAACTGAACCAGAAACCCCAAATCTGCAGACCTTGCATGTAATGAAGCACTGGAGAGATAGACACAAATGCATTTTTTCTAGTACTATGTAAAAGATTTGTATCCGCTCTGTTCAGAGCCCTAGGTGAATCACACACATAATCAGTAAAAAGCTGACACAGAAAATCAAAGACTTCCCAGTAAGAGCAAGCAGGAAAACCTCTGTATAATCCTGGGGGAAAGACGAGAGCAGCAACTAGAGCAGCAGAATATGTCGTATCCTGTCACCGGGGACAATACAGACCAGAACCAGAGCCAGAACCTAGAAACTCTCCTTGTTATTGTCCTCTGTGCACTTAAATACTATTTTACTGTTGTTGCTATTACACTGTAGATTATCTCCTTCTGTCTTTTTATTCTTTCCAACACAATGGATGCTGGAAAGAAACATGTAAAAGGGATCAAGAATGTCTACTTGTCTGGGCACAAAATGATTCTCTGAAAATGGAATGGAATGGGATGAAACTTGGCATGCGAGAAAAACTAGTAAAAAGACACTTTAGACCCGATATTCAGCACCAGTGAGCAGTGCTGCTAATGCATGTAGCCACCGTGCTGAATATTAAACGCAGATATTCAATGCCAGGGATCATATCCAGCCGCAGCAGTGAACATCTAGGTTTGCCGCATAGGCCGCGGCAATACTGAGCCGCTGCCCGGTTAGTGATACACAGCAAAAGTTAGTCCAGAATTTCCTGTGCCTGGCCTTTGCCGCATATTACAAACCGGGCAGCGGCTCCATGTTGCCGCTATCCGGTTAGTGACCGGTGCTGCCTCCGCTCTGCTCTGGAACGCCCCCAACACGCCCCGATGCTAAGCGGTTAGCATCAGGGTGTGTAGAGCTGGCAAAAAATGAATATTCAGCGGCACTAATCGTGTTACTGCCACCGAATATCCCATTCAAACCCGTCCTCGCCCATGAACATTTCCGAACAGTCTGTCAAGCCATCATCACTCCAACTCTAGACTATTGCAATCACATCTACCGAGGGCTACCAAAAAAGACAATAAAACCACTACAGCTAGCACAAAACATAGCCGCACGACTCACGACAGATTACACGATTCACGACCACATCACTCCCATACTGTACCACCTACACTGGCTCCCAATCAGCTCTAGAATCCAATTCAAAGTACTTCTACACATATTTAAAATAATACACAACCTCTCAGCAGACAGCCTACGTCCTCTCATAAAAAACGATGACAACAAGAGACCAAGAAGAAAAGGAACCTCAGACACCATCAGAACACCAAAGGAATTTGCTAAAACAAGGCTGGCTACATCAAGGAGGGCACTCTCCCTGGCAGCACCCGCTATATGGAACTCTCTCCCAGACCACATAAGATCAACCAAGAACCTCAAGGACTTCAGAAAACTTCTTAAGACTGCTCTATTTACAGAACATTTCAAGGACCTCACATAAATGGCTCCTATTTACTACCTTCAAGACATTACAGGATCTCGATCCTAGCACGCCTCTCAAACAGCCCCATTATTGTATATATGTATATAGCTCATTATGTAAATAGTCACAATATAATCTAACACACTGCTCCACACACCACTCTTCTCAGTTCTCCCACTGCATGCTACAGACCACACATTATTATTGATTTTGATTGATGTGCCAAACCGCCTTAATTTAACGATAAGGCAGCATACTAAATCCTTCTAAATAAATAAATTCACCGCGATCAACGTGCTTAGCAGCTCTAACCGTGTTAATCACTTTGAATATCGAGCCCATTGAGCTTGAAAATAGGCCCAATGAAACTGAGGATTTCATAGATATAAGCCCCCAACCCCCCTCCAAAAAAGCACCATGCATTCTATGGGAGAAAGTGTTTCAGCTTCTGTAGCATAGAAACCTACATACAGTGAAACCTAGCAGTTGGGGAATTGCTCCTTTCAAACTCCCTCTCCCTGTTCTCTACTCTTCCAACCTGCTTCAACCACTCCACACACTGCCCCAAACCCCAAAAATAGCACTCACAACTGTTCTACAAATCTGCCAAATGTTTCCATCCTCAAAAAATACCCTCACACAATTGCCTCCCCAACTGTAGACTATCCACACCCTAAAAACATCCTCCTGCAAGTGCCTCACCACTCTAGTAACCACTCCACCCCAAAACTACAACCCTGCAACCATCCCACCACACTGCAAACTGTCCAGAAATACCCCATCCCACAAAATATCCCCTTAGAACTGTCCTACCACCCCACAAACTGCTCCCACTCTCAAACAATACTCCCTGCTATTGCCCCACAACTCCCCAAACTGCCCCACCCCCTAAAAATATTCTGAAAACTGCCTCACCCCCAAAACTTATCATGCCATAACTGCCCCATCCACTTGCACACTGCCCCACCCCTAAAAAAAACACTCTTGCAACTGCCCTACGACACTACAAATTGTCCCACCCCTAAAAAATATCACCCAAACTGTCCCAGCACCTCACAAAATGCTCCATCCCCAAAAACTAGCCTTCTGCAACTGTCCTACCACATCCACTGCCCCCAGTACCTGCCATGCCACCCCCTAAAACTACCCCTTAGAAGTATCCTATCAACCCACACATTGCCGCACCCCTAAAAGGTATTCCCTTGCAACTGGTCTACTCCCCTCACAAACTGCCCTAAACCTAAAAAAAATACCCTCCCAAAATGCCCCAGCACCCCACAAGATGCCCACCTTAAAAACTGCCCCACTGCAACTGGCCAACCACCTCATCAAATGTCCTTGCATCTATGAACTATCTCCACTCCCAACAACTACCACCCCACAGTTGCCCTGCCTCCAAAACTACTCTTTGGCAACTGCTGCGCCATTCACCAACATTATCTAATGTTACTAGATGTTCCCGATTGTCGAGCTGTGCCCCTGATTCTCATCTTTTTGGCAGCCTCCTGTCCTGGATTCCAGAAGTGGAAACAGAGGGTAGAAAAAAGATTTTACTTTCAATTTAGTGATTGGAATATGTCAGTGAAGGAGGAGCCGGGAGCGGCGGCACTTTGAGGAGAGAGCTGAGCATTGAAAAAAAGAGATGACGAGGATCAGAGGCAAGAGTTTGTCAGATGGACATAGTACTCTTTCTTGGCAAGTGCTATGGCAGACTGGAACGGGGTTAACAAGAATTTGAAATGTATAAAGTCAGTGTGGGCATGGGAGTCACGCCAGAGTTGCTCAGAAGATGGACATTGGAATGTAGGCAATGGATTAGAGTGGAAGAGCACCCTAATGGTTAGAGCTCTGGCTTAGGAACCACAAAACCAGGGTTCAATGCCCACTAGCACTCCTTGTGGCCTTGGGCAAGTCACTTAACCCTCCATTGTCTCAGAAAATTCCAAGTTATCAATGTCCCTGTTTAATGTACAGTACCAAGTTTAGTTACAATGTAAACTGCAGTGATAAAGTAGTATAAAAAAGCCTGTTAAATATATAAAATACTGGAGATTAGACAAGGCTGAGATATACCACAAGGAATGGGAGGAGTAAGAGCACCCAAGGCAGAGGAAAGCATAGTGTTATAGAAAGAAATTGTCTCAGTGACTGGCTCAGATGACATAGTGACAGAGAGGAAATGAGACAGAAGGAGAGAACAGAATGATCAACTGCATGAATATTCCTAAATATATTAGTGGAGATTGGTTGAGACTGTAGAGGGGTGTGGATAGGAGTAAAGGTTAGCAGATGATGGTCAGATAGGGAAAGGACTGAGGTGGAGAAGTTTGAGAGTGAGCTGCTGGAAAAAAAAGACAAGGTCATGGCAGTGGCTATGCTGGTGAGTAGGGGCAGTAGAAGATAGCTGGAGGTTGAAGAAGGAGGTTAAGGCAAGGAGCGGTGAGGTATGAAAGTCAAAGGGGTCATCAGTATTAATGTTAAAATACCTGAGAATGAGGGAAGGGAAGGGGAAGATGGTTCAAGAAAAAAGGAAAGCCAAGAGTCAACAGTGAGCAAGGAAGAGGCAGACTAGTCAAGGGGTCGATAAATGATAGATATCTAGCAAAGTAGTGGAGTATATAAGCAGATAGCATGGACTTCAAAGGAAGTAAAAGAGTGGGAATGAGGAGGGGTGGAAAACTTTGAGAGAAAAAGAAGCAACCCAACACCACTGCAACTAACAACTTATTTGTATTCACATTATCTCCTATGCCTGGTAGAGAGTTTATGTTGCTGTTACTTAGATGACATGAGAATCAATATTTATTTTGTATGGTAAGTTCTATTTGGAAATGTCCTGACTCTGCTTTACTGCCATTGTTAGGGGAGAACCAGTGATTTCTGTGGATGTGTACCATTTGGGGAACCTGATAGGTACTTGTAACATGGATTAGCCACTGATGGGGACAGGATACTGGGCATGATGGACTTAGATATGACCAAGTATGAACAGGGAGTTGGACCAAGGGAGAGCCCTAGATGTATTTAGACTTCAGTAAAGCCTTTGACACCATTCCTCACAGGCGACTTATAAACAAACTGAGCACCCTAGGGATGGACCCTAAAGTTACTGATTGGGTTAGAAATTGGTTGACTAGGAAGCGACAAAGAGTACAGGTAAATGGAGCTCACTCTTAGGAGAAGGAAGTTATCAGTGGTGTGCCCCAGGGATCTGTCCGATTCTTTTCAACATCATTGTTAGTGATATAGCGGAAGGGCTGTCGGGTAAGGTTTGCCTCTTTGTGGATGATACCAAAATCTGCAATAGAGTAGGCACCCAGGAAGGTGTAGATAACATGAGGAGGGATCTAGCTAAGCTTGAAGAATGGTCTAGAATTTGGCAGCTTATTTTAAGCTTAGAAATAAGCTTAAATAAATAAAATAATCCAAGGGAGCAATATAATATAGGGGGTGAAGTACCTTTGTCCACTAAAGAAGAGCGGGACCTCGGTGTGATTGTGTCTGATGATCTTAAAGTAGCTAAACAGGTAGAAAAGGCGACAGCAAAAGATAGAAGGATGCTTGGGTGCATACGGAGAGGAATGGCTAGCAGAAAAAAGGAGGTGATAGTGCCTCTGTATAAGTCTTTGGTGCAACCTCATTTGGAGTATTGTGTGTAATTCTGGAGACCGCACCTTCAAAAGGATATAAACAGGATGGAGTCGGTATAGAGGGTGGCTACTAAAATGGTTAGTGGTCTTCATTATAAAGCATATGAAGACAGACTTAAGAATCTTAATATGTAAAGGCGGGTTAGAGGTGATTATGATTGAGACATTTAAATACCTCCGTGGCATAAATGCATAAAGGGAGAGCCTCTTTCGATTGAAAGCAAGTTCTGCTACGAGTGGACATGGGATGAGAGTGAAAGGGGATAAATTCAGGAGTGATATGCGGAAATATTTCTTTATGGAAAGAGTAGTGGATCCGTGGAATAGTCTCCTAGATAGGCCATGTGGTCTTTTTCTGTCGTCATTTTTCTATGTTTCAATGTTTTTATTTCTTATGTTCTTATGATGTATGTTTGGATTTAATACTATGTTGTTGTTAAGTGCTGTCGTGTCTGTGTCAATTCATGGCAATCCTCTGGATAGCTATCCTAAACTGTGTTCGGTCTTCAGTCAGGCGGCTCATTGTTGATAGTGACACCCATTGCTGTGGTTATTGTATTGATCCATCTCATTATTGGCCTTCCTCTTTTTATTTATTTAGCAGGATTTATATACCGCCTTCTCCTTCTATCAAAATGGTTCACATAACAGCAAGTAATTTTACTTTACAAATAAGAAAAAAGGGAGGGAGGCATGCTGGGTACAAATACTAATACTATAAAACGTTATTAATGATGCCCTAATAGATAGTCTCAAAGTGATTTCTGAATAGAAAAGTCTTTAGCTTTATGTTGACTTTCTATCTTGCCAAGCATGATGTCTTTCTCTAATGATCTCTCTCTTTGCATGATGTGTCCAAAGTATAAAAGTCAAAGTCTTGTCATCTGAGCTTCTAAGGAAAGCTTAGGTTTGATCTCCTCTAGTACTGACTGGTTTGTTCTTCAGGCAGTCTGTGGTATACACAGTATTTGTCACCAGCACCAGAATTCAAAGGCATCAATTTTCTTCCTGTCTGTCTTTTTCACTGTCCAACTTTCGCATCCATGTGATGTTATTGAAAATACTATGGCTTGAACGAGTCAAATCTTTGTAAGGAGAGAGAGATCTCTGCTCTTGAGAATCTTATCTAGACCCTTCATAGCCATTCTGCCAAGAGGAATGCATCGTCTGATTTCTTGACTGCTTATCATTTGTTTATTGATAGTTGATCCAAGTAGGTTAAAGTTGTCCACTCGTTTATTTTCTTCTCCATCAACGATGAACGTATTGATTTTTGCCAGTTGTCAGGATCTTTGTCTACTTTACATTAAGGTGCAGACCCATTTTAAGACTATGTTCCTTGATCTTGAGAAGCAATTGTTTCAGATCGTCTTCACTTTCAGCCAGTAATGGGAAAATATGCGTGTTGAGGGACTGAGGAGGGGGCTGTGGCTCAATGGGTGCTGAAGAAGTATAACCACTGTTGTGTGTCCTGCAGGGGCTCAGACCTGCACTGCTGCCCTTGCTGCAATTATTTCTTGGGGGTGGGGTGGGGGGCAGGGGCAGGGGCAGAATATGGGCAGTGTCAAGTGATGGGATTTTCTCTCTCAAAAAGTTGGCAACCCTATCAATGTCCCGTCCATATTCCAAGGAATGTGCGCAGTTAGCAGCCATATGTAAGGCCTCTATCTGTGGATTTCCAGCAGCTCTATCCTGATGGTGCTACCAAACATCCCTCTACGCACCACAGCACTATCTGCGTAGTTAGGACACAGCAAAGGCAGAACCTCTAGCAGTGATATTCAGCCACGCTGGGGAAGGCTAAGCCATTTAATTTAGGCCCTCAAAAGGGCAGTTTAGCTAAGCCGCAGCTGAATGTTACTGCAGTATGTAGAGCCGCCAGTGGTGACAGCTTTCCGCTTAGCCATATAATGCTGCTCAATAGACATATTTTTTTTAAACGCTGCAGCCTGCATTTAAAAATTCTGATCACTGCTGCCCCTGAAAATTACCTCAATAATGTCTGCTAGACAGGAAGGAGGAAAAGGCAAAATACCGGATAGCTAGAGTACAAATGAAGACTCCTGATACTGTAGCCCAATAACAGCCTATTTGGATTGTGCTGGAAATCCAAACAAAACTGCCAGGTGAAAATGAACAAGCTGGAAGAAGCGCTCTTACAGTGTGACACAGGGGTTCATTCCTCCTTCCTATCCCAGCAGGCTCCTCTGAGAGGTGTGTGGGGAGGTTGGGCGTTCAGGGGGGCACACTGCTTTTTCCTTTAGTTTCCTGCCCCCTATTCCCCCTCCTCTTCATTCCCTCCAAAAGTTTTCTCTACCCTTCATGTACTCATCCAATTCACCTCCCCTACACTCTCTTGTACACCACTCCGCAGCGCTTCCTTCTCCCTGCCTAATCAGGACAAAAAACATAAACTGCAAAATATATAATAACAAAGAATGACATGGCAGAAACATTCATAAAACATTAACACTCAAATACATGATTAACCAGCTAATTCCCACCAAACACAGTTGTGAAAAAGTGGACATATTGCATGCAAAGTTTCTGCAAACTTCCATTGCTAAGCAATTTGTAAATAAAAAGGTGTATTTTCCCCTACACTCGACACTTAGGGGCTGATTATATAAGGACACACGGAAAGTTATGCACAACAGTCACTATCTTAAAGAACTCAATGCGCGTGAATGGACACTTATGCAGGTCTTTTAGGTGGTCGCATATTCTATAAGCGTGCGCTTAAGTCCTATTGTGTGTATTTTCAGTTTGATTATGCACAGGGGCGGAGTCTTAATTTATGTACATAAGTTATAAAATCTAATAATGTTTGTGCATTTCTGAACAATCTAGACGCATAAATGCCATAACTGTAAATAGCCCTTTGTATATAACCTCACAGCAACCCTGTATCATATTAAAGATAATTGAACATATTACCTTTGTGGGAGGCAGAGCCAGCATCGGACAAAGATGGCCGCATAATCGGAGCCCTCCGCTGAATTCTGCTTAACTCCGATCCCCAGTGGGAAAATACAAACTCTGCCTTCATTGCTCAGACCCCAAGTGAAGGGCGAGATGGCTGCAAGCAAACCTACGAGGTTAGATTATGGTGCAACAGCAAATACAGGGGTGAAGAGGCCGAAACCTGAACCACCTTCCCCACAAAAACCTGCGAATCCCCATGAAAATGCTGATGGGCTTCAGGAGATTCTGAGCAAGATAAAAGCAGTAAAGGAGATGGTGGCGGCCAATGGGGAAACACTGGCTGGAGTCCAAATAGACAACTTGGAACTGAAGGAATTGAAAGAACAAATGTAAGTGTAGATTATTCCTTTCCCAGCACTATATACCTCTTACCCTCGGGACATCTGCTAATCCCCTGAGCCGAGGAATCACCTTACCTTTTCTGTCTGGAATTCCAGGGGAACAAACACACACACTTGCATATAAGTAGTATGTAAGTTTATTCCACAGGTTAGAGGGGCTGTCTGTCTTTTATACATTAACAGAAACATATACATACGTCATCAACTCATCCTCTGAGGCCCACCACAGCTTATCAGTAATTTCACAGATATTAGTCGTCTCCGTGTAGAACAATCAATTTGTCTTAGCACAGCACATTCCTTTCCATATATAGATATGTACAGGATTCCCATTTTCCCCCTGCGGGCCTCTTAGTCCTGCTGCACACACACACTTTAAACCTTATTTTTCCCTATCAATCCCCCCTTTGGGCCTGCATAGGCCCACTATAAGAACAGCCAAACAGTCTTCTGAAGGACAGTTAAGCAGACATTATTAACTGGAGGTTGGTGATGGCATGCTCAGGTACATCAGCCACCATGGAAACAGGTGTATAAGAGTACATAAAAGTGGTGGATCTCTGCAGGGCCTTCCGACAACAGCCAAGAACAAATGAGAATATACAACAAAAAAGAACAAGGATTATAAAACCACTCAATAACCACCCCCAACCGCCAAACCATTTTACAACATCACCCCATATGTTACCGAAATCAATACCGCCCTTGAAATCGGCCATATTCAAATCAGATAAGGTCTTAATCTTTTTCATGGCATCTAAGACAAAAATCGTGTGGTTTGCTGTAACAGTACAATTAGTTTCATTTAAAAAGGTACAAGCCCCGCCCTCAGCTGCTAGTAAGAGATCTAAAGCTCTACGATTTTGTAAAGTCATTTGAGTATTCTGTTCCAGGGATTCTGCAAGCTTAGAAATGGATTCTGTTACTGACCTCATTTGTATATGTAACAAGCATTGTAATCTTCGAATTGTCATACTTAATTCAGCAGTGATAGCGGGGGTCTGGAAAACTGGGATCCAGGAAGTATAGCTAAGGGCATCCAAGCAAACTTTGGTCAAAGGATAAGTAGTATTAATATGTTGATACGAAGCTTGAATAGCCTCATCTTCAGGATTATCAGGTGACCGAGGATTTGCATTCCTTTTCTTTCTTTTACCATGGTTCACATTCAAAGGTATTAGAGCTGAATAAGGAGTTATTTTAACTAACGCACAAGGTAGCAAAGATGCGTTAATTTGTTGATAAATCATCTCCCCACACAACCAATAATGACCCACCACAGCGAAGAGGTCTGTGCCAGTGGTCCATATGCAACTTTTATTATGCCCATCAAACCACTTCACAAAAGAACTTCCCATAGTGGATGAGATGAGATTCTTTCTTAAACTGGATATTGGTAGATAGCATGAAGTGTATGGGGATTCATTTTGGGACCCCTGCATCACTACAGCTGAACCATCGTGGTAAATGGGACCAACTCCCACATACCAGCAGAAGTCAGATCCGTTAAACACTACTGGGCTCTTTGTAATATTTCTCCAATCATTTTTCATATTGGAGGGGTCCATATTACCGGATTGATTATACCAATTTATCATGACTGAATTATTATTAAAATGAAAAGACCCATTAAACACATTATACGACAGGTTACACCTGTGTGAAAAAGGAACGGATGCATTTGTTATCAAACATAGATCTAATATCATATTTGGGTAAGCATATACAAGCAAAGGATCATGTATCATATTCATCATATACCACATCTGGGAACAATTGAAAGATTCATAACAACTGGCAGAAAAAGTATTATTATCTACACAAGCAAGTTGTCCTGCATACTCATTTAAGGGAACCTTTGAAACGTGTACCGGAGCATATGCTACACCCTTTGGTAAAGGAGTACAGATAATGCAGTCAGGAGACAGGAGAGCATCACCCTGATGTGGCAGAAAGTAATCCTGTAACTAGGACCTGTCCTCCAGGTGATGTAAAACCCTCTCTTACCGAGGAAGTTTCTCCAGGGCCATGTGCCCATGAAGGAAGGGTTAGGACAGTCATTATAGTTGGTGATTCGATCATTAGGCATGTAGATAGCTGGGTGGCTGGTGGACGTGAGGATTGCCTGGTAACATGCCTGCCTGGTGCGAAGGTAGCGGACCTCACGCGCCACCTAGATAAGGTCTTAGTGCTGGGGAGGAGTCTGCTGTCTTGGTACATGTCGGTACCAATGACATAGTGGAGTGGAGGAGTGGCCTAGTGGTTGGGGCAAGGTACTTCAGGCCGGAAGGTCGGGGGTTCAAATCCCACTAGAGGACAGCGACCTTGGGCTGGAAGGACTGGGGTTTCTAGTCCCACAGGTGCTCCTTGTGGTCTTGGGCAAGCCACTTAACCCTCCATAGCCCATGTTCCCTGTAAAATAGTTCTCTGTGTGCTGTGCTTTCCTGTCTAATCAATGTGTTTATGCCTCAAAAATTTCCTGTCATGATTTGACAATTTCCAATCTGTAATCAAACCGCTGCTGATCGCTGGAAGTAGCGGTATACTAAATAAATAAATAGGAAAATGTGGTAGGGAAGTTCTGGAGGCTAAATTTAGGCTTTTAGGTAGGAAGTTGAAATCCAGAACTTCCAGGGTAGCGTTCTCCGAAATGCTTCCCATTCCACGCGCAGGACCCAAAAGGCAGGCAGAGCTCCGGAGTCTCAATGCGTGGATGAGACAATGGTGCAGAGATGAAGGTTTTGGATTCGTTAAGAACTGGGGAACATTCTGGGGAAAGGAGGGGCTCTTCCAAAGGGATGGGCTTCAGCTTAACCGGGATGGAACCAGGCTGCTGGCATTAATCTTTAAAAAGGAGATAGAGCAGCTTTTAAACTAGATAATAGGGGAAAGCCGACAGTCGCCCAAGAACGCATGGTTCAGAAGAATGTATCCTTGAAGAATACTACCAAAAGCAGAGAGGTTCCAAAAAAGAATAAAGTAACCCAAATGCCCTCGAGTATGGAGCAGACAGAGCTTAAAGATCCCAAATTAGCCATGTCTACCAATAGCCAAATTAATATGAATAAAATAGTCTCTAAAATTCTTGTATGCAAATGCTAGAAGTCTAAAAAATATGATGGGAGAGTTAGAATATATAGCACTAAATGAAAGGTTAAATATGATTGGAATATCAGAGACATGGTGGAAGGAGGACAACCAGTGGGACACTGTGATACCTGGGTACAAACTATATCGTAATGATAGAGCTGATCAAATTGGTGGAAGGGTTGTGCTCTATGTTAGAGAGGGCATTGAGTCAGAAAGGATTAAGGTTTTGCAGGAAACAAAATTTGCTGTAGAATCTCTATGGATTGAAATTCCATGTAAAAAGGGGAAGGTGATGGCAGTGGGGGTGTACTATGAATGAACAAATGGATGATGCATTGCTCAAAGAAATAAAGGAAGCTAACAAAAGTTACAGCGCAGTAATAACAATGGGTGATTTCAATTACCCTGGTATCGACTGGTTCAATGTCACGGCAGGACATGCTAGGGAGATAAAGATCCTAGATGAAATAAATGACTGCTTCTTGGAGCAGCTAGTTCATGAACCGACCAGAGGGGAAGCCATATTAGACCTAGTCCTTAGTGGAACACCAGATCTAGTGCAAGAGATAAGGTTGTTGGGGCCACTTGGCAATAGTGATCATAGCATGATCGCCTTTGATTTAATTAATGGAGGAGGGATAGTAAGGAAATCCACAGTACTACCTTTTAACTTTCAAAAGAGAGACTATGATAAAATGAGGAAAATAGTTAAGAAAAGACTAAAAGGAGCAGTTGCAAAGGTTAAAGACTTACATCAAGCTTGGGTGTTGTTGAAAACTACTATCTTGGAAGCCCAGACCAGCTGTATTCCACGCTTTAAGAAAAGTGGAAGGAAGTCCAAAAAACTTCCAACATGGTTTAAAGGTGAGGTCAGAGAGGCTATTGTTGCCAAAGAAGCATCTTTCAGGAAATGGAAAAAAGAGCCAAACGACGAAACTTGGAAACAGCACAAGCACTGGCAAGTCAAATGCAAGGCATTGATAAGGCAGGCTAAGGGAGAATTTGAGAAGAAGCTTGCTGCGGAAGCAAAAACGCGAAATAAAGACTTTTTAAGTACATTCGTAGCAAAAAAACTGTGAGAGAGTCAGTTGGTCCATTAGATGATCGAGGGGTTAAAGGGGCACTAAGAGGCGACAAGGAGATAGCGGAGAGACTGAATGAATTCTTTGCTTCGGTCTTTACTGAGGAAGATGTAGGGATGTTACCCATGACTGAAGTGGTATTTAAAGGTGCGGAAGAATTGAAGGAAATATCGATACATCGGGAAGATGTATTACAACTATTAGATAAACTGAAGAGTAGCAAATCACCTGGGCCGGATGGTATACATCCAAGGGTGTTGAAAGAACTGAAATATAAGATTGCAGACCTGCTATTAGTAATCTGTGAACTATCATTAAAATCATCTCTAATACCTGAAGACTGGAGATCGCCAATGTAACACCAATTTTTAAAAAGGGTCCCAGGGGTGATCCGGGAAACTACAGACCAGTGAGCCTGGCGTCAGTACCGGGAAATATGGTAGAAACAATCATAAAGAATAAAATTACTCAGCATGTAGATAGTCATGGCCTAATGGGAGACAGCCAACATGGTTTTAGACAAGGAAGATCTTGTCTTACTAATCTGTTATGTTTTTTTGAAGGTGTGAATAAACAGGTGGACAAAGGTGAGTCGGTTGATATAGTGTAACTGGACTTTCAGAAAGCCAATTTTCAATACCCTCCCAGACACTCGCAACGAAGGGTGGACCCAGATAAGAAGAATGAACAAAAGGTACACCCCAAACAGGAATAAACTGGGTGAGCAGTAATTTGATGGCAACCCCAGCAGTCATACTGGTAGTGGGATAAGCTGCTACCCATCCAGAGAAAACACAAGTGACCACCAAACAAATACGACCTCCCTCCTCTGGCACAGGGCAGATCTGCAAAATCAAGCTGCAAACTCAAAAAGAGTCCGGAATGCAGAAATCCATATAGAAACATAGAAACATGATGACAGAAAAAGACCACATCTAATCTGTCCTTCCATAACAACAACTGACCCTAAGCTGACCCTACTCTGCCAGTCCTGAAACAGTGCAGACAAGCTGTGCCAAAGAAAAAAAAAGTTCAGGTGATACTGGAGAACCGAAAAAGGCATAATTCATAGCCACAGTGGTGAAGCTTATGATGCAGGAACAGGGCAAGTGGAAACAATAGACTGTCAGGACAAATAAGCAGATGATCCTTTCTCCAGTAGCCCTGCGGAACACGAAGTCCACAGGAGTTTGGGTTTCAAAGGAAGTATCTTGATATTGCTGCAAGAGAGATGATAGGGAAAACAAAGTCATATTAGATGGTGTTAAACACAGCAATGTCGGTGACACCGATGCTCGAAGAACAGCTTGCCATGCTTCTTGGTCTGCAAAATGGTTGCCCTTTGCAAACACTTCTGCTAGCTGTGCACTGGTCAACAGCAAAGAAGCTGATTCCACTACGTCATTAATTGTTGTGACTGCATAGCCTTCACGAAGTTTGCCCATCTCAACTCTGAAAGCAGAACCATTCACAAATAAAGTTACATCCGGGGCTGGTAAAGGTATAGGGGAAAGATCAGATCTAGCTCGAGAAAATGTCAAAATAGTTTGGAGACAATCATGAGACCCATCCTCCTCCACAAGATCTGCCAAGGGAGCGAGAAGTGTTGAAGGGTTGCATATCGATGTAGTATATACTGTAAATTATTAATTCCATAGTCAATAAACGTGTGGAGGATAAAGGCTGAGTCTTGGTTAAATGGAGCAACCTAGAAACTGAATGTGCCACATACACTTCAAGAGGGTGCTGTAAAACCAGAAAATCAGTAAGTTTCAATTGCAAAAGCCACTGCTACCAAACTACGTAGACATGGGGGGAGTCCCAAAGTCACTGCATCAAATCACTTTGAGAAATAGCCTACTGGCTTGCAAACAGTTGGGAAAGCTTGTAAAAGCACACAGGTAGCAGAAGAATCAGAAACAGCCACATACAGTTTGAATGGTAAAGAATAATCTAGCAAAGATAAACATGGCGCATTTCCCAGTGCAGTTTTTATATTTAAAAAGGCTTCCCACTGTGCTAATGTGGGTACAATATGAGCTAATAGAGACAAGGAATCTGACAAACAAATCTCATAACTTAGTGAACGTAAAAGCAAATCATCCACATACTAAAAAGGAATGGTCGAGTCTTACATCAAGCAATGCAGTTCTTAGGGCCTGCGTAAAATATGTAGGACTATCAGTGTACCCTTGACACAAAGTGGTCCAAATATATTGTTTATTGTCAAAAGGGAAAGCAAATAAAAATTGGTTTTCTTTGCTAATTCTTACTGAAAAATAAGCAGAACTCAAATCTACAACAGAAAACCAGGTAGTCCCTGGAGGTATCTGTGTCCAGATATCATGTGGATTAGGTACAAAGGGAAAAATTGGCAAAATCATATTATTTACTGCTCGCAGGTCTTGCACAAATGTATGTCTTACTGTCAGCCTTTAGCACAGGAAGAAATGGAGTATTACATGGTGAAGTCGTAGAATAAATGACACCATGTTTCTGAAGATCTTCAGTCATAGGACAAATTCCATCAATGGCAGCTGCTGGCAGTGGATACTGCTTGAGTCTAGGAAGCTGAACTCCAGGTTTCACGGTGATTTTCACAGGAGGGATACAAAGGCATCCGACATTAGATCCCAGCACTGCCCACGGGGTAGAAGGAAGTTCTCCAAGAGCAAGAGAATACAGCTGGAAATATAACTTGCCACTCATCCAGGATAGAGTAGAATGATGTGATGCCACAAAATCCTGACCTAAAATATTCACTGGTAAAGTGTCTCCTACAAGGAAGGTAGTAGGATATACAGTCTCTCCAATCTGCAAAGATAAAAATTCAAGTTTACGATGGGGAATTATCTTACCCTCAATGCCTTCACAATGTACTATCGGAGCTTGTGCTAGTTGAGTGTGATAAATGGCAGGCAAATTCTGTAAACGCAGTGCTGATGTTGTAGCTCCAGTATCAATAACAAACTTCAAAGTAGATCCTCCCAGCTTAGCTTCTAACTCACCCTGAGGAGTTACATTCAAACTTAACAATAGTCATGCATCCCAGGTATCATCTCCACAATCTTCTGGGTTAGAGAAGCACTGATATACGGGAGTGAATTCAGCTGTTACTGGAGGGAAATCAGCTTTCTGGACATCAAGATTCTGATTCCGGGGACAGTCTCGCTGCAAATGCCCAAGTATAACAAGTACGCATTTCACTGGACTGTCCACGCCCTTGCTGAGGATTCCCATGACCTCCTCTGGCTCTGTTTCTACCTCTCCCCCTGCCCATAGGTGGTTGCATAGAAGCAATCTGCAAGTTGAGCAATTTAGTCTTTTTCACAACTATTTTAGTTTGCTCTTCTTGCTGTTCCTTGATAAATTTCAATTCACTGTATCGAGCTTCTTCCAGAATTGCATCAGCTGTTCTAGCTGGCCAATCTATTATTGAAGTTTCCAAAATTTCTTTTATTCTCGGAATCAAACCATTTACAAAAATATTAGTGAATCCTGACGGTGTTTCTTCTGCCTCACCAGAATAGTCCTTAAAAGCTAGCATACACCTAGTGTGAAAATCTGTAACCTTTTCACCCCTATCCTGCCTTAGAGATGTTAATCTCGACCAATCCTTTACATATTTGCATACTACTTTAAGGGATTCTAACAATTTTTCTCTACACAAAGACAAAATTATCTCTTTGAGTCTTCTCTTGAAAATCTATCACAGGGTCTGTCAGTGGCCATTGCCAGTTATCTTCACGAACTGGATGAGTGACCCTATGAAAATCAGCTGGATTAAAAAAACACAGTTCTGAGCAAATTATCTAGAGCTGCCCAAGTGGGATTATAACTGTTAATTATTTGAGACCATAAAGACACAAATCTACCAGGGTTATCCCTGTAATTTAGGAAAGGTTTTAGCCAAATCAAATACTTCTTTAGGACTCCAATTTGCAGGCACAGTCACAGAACCTGTCAAGCCCACTGGATACAAACAAAAAGGATAAGTAGACACAATATCATTTCCCACAGCTGCTTCAGATATAACAGTGCCAGAACATGAGTTATTTTACTGGTGTATAGCTTCCTGAATAGAGCCTAGATCATAACATAATTGATCACGTTCCTCTTTATAGGTTTCATAATGTCTGTCCAAATCTCTTTCAACTTTATCAATAAGTTCATCAGAAACACTTAATTCTTTCGCAACAGAAACACTATGACCTATTGCCATTCTTAAGATTCTTATTACAAGTGCAATACTTTCCGTTTCTCGATTCAAACGTGCTCTCAATTCCTTGAGCTGGGAGACATTCCAAATATCCAAAATACATAGTTCTACTCCACCTAACTGCTGTTGCTCTTTAAGTATTTTCTTTTTCTCTTAGTTCTGCTACACGAGTGATCCTCACTCACTCAGCTGGTCATTAGTTACATTTCCTAACACAAACAACTTTTGTTTCAAAACATAAACATTCCTATGTTTTTCATCATGTGCCATCCGTTCCCACCATGTAAGCACAAATGCACGGTTTACGTTTAACCGCCAACTCATATCTCAGGCAATGGACCTTATCTACAGAGAAAGTTCCCTTCAAAGGAAACTGCAAATCCTCATTACCTTTAGTCACTGAATCCCAATGTGCTACAGAATCGATGGCTACAGTACTATGCTTCTCATACATACAATAGAAGCATACAATAAGAAGGGCTACCTTTCCTAAACGCTAAAGCCCTAGCTCTGTCATGCCATTCACACATCTGAGACGGAGCCTGTCTACTTAACAGATTACCCATCACTGGTAATGCTCACAAATCGTCTTGCACCTTCTGCCCTTGCCTTGAATGCAGAGATCCATATCCGAGTCATGGCACAACTGAAAGTGTACTCTGCACCTCCCCTCACTGGTAACACACCAGGGCTCTTGGGTAACGGAAATCCACACACAAAGCAATGAGAAGGGAATCTGTAAAAATCAGTAAATACATAACACACTTGTATTATAAAAACAACCAAAGCTTTGGGAGAGCAAACTAAGTTACCAACTTTGTTTACTCTGCCATCTTAGATTTCGGCCACTTTATTTATTGGTACATATTTGATTATACAGCATAATTCTCACTTTATTGTTCTACGTCAAACATCACGTATCCATACCATCATAGTTCAGTTCTCATTAGCATAGGTCATCATGAGGAGACATACACATATTCCCAGACATAACTATGTAGGCATTAATTCTAATTAATTCTAATATTGACAGTTTGATATCTCTGACCCGAGACTGAGAGACTGGGAGACAACTTGCCCTTTACTTATCTTCAATAAACATAGACTAGTGTTTATATTATTAGGAACCTTTCACCTAATTATCCTAGCAGAGTCTTTCAAGAATGTTACTGAGTAATAAGCTCTGAATGGTATTAACTCTTTCTTAGGGCTAGTACTATATTGTTGAGTACCCTGGCCGTGTACACAGCCCTGTACAGACTAGCTTACTTTCAACAAGGTCCCTCATCAGAGACTTTTGGCAAAACTAAAGAGTCATGGGAAAGGAGGTAGTGTACTACTGTGGATCAGGAACTGGTTAAAAGATAGAAAGCAGATGGTAGGGCTAAATGGCCAATTTTCCCAATGGAGAAAAGTGAATAGTGGTGTACCCCAGGGATCTGTGCTGGGTCCGCTGCTTTTTCACATATTCATAAATGACCTGGAAAGTGGAATAACGAGTGAGGTTATCAAATTTGCAGATGACACAAAACTATTTAAAGTTGTTAAAACCCAAGAGGATTGTGGAAAATTGCAAGAGGATCTTGATAAATTGGAAGACTGTGCATCAAAATGGCAGATGAAATTTAATGTGGACAAGTGCAAAGATATGCACCTAGGGAAGAACAACCCAAACTATGGTTACACGCTGCAAGGTTCCACATTAGGAACCACAACCCAGGAAAAAGATTTAGGCATCATTGTGGATAACAAAACCCTCGGCCCAGTGTGCAGCGACGGCCAAGAGAGCAAATAGAATGCTAGGTATCATAAGGAAAGGAATGGAGAATAAAACAAAAGATAATATAATGCCCCTATATCGTTCCGTGGTGAGACCGCACCTTGAATATTGTGTGCAATTCTGGTCACCATATATTAAAAAGGATATAGCGATTTTAGAAAAGGTTCAGAGAAGAGCCACCAAAATGGTAAAGGGGATGGAAGGATACTCCTATGAAGAAAGGCTAAAAAGGTTAGGGCTCTTTAACCTGGAAAAGAGACGGCTGAGGGGAGATATGATAGAAGTCTATAAATTAATGAATGGAGTGGAATGGAGTGGGTAAACGTAGATCGATTGTTTACATTATCAGAATATAGAAAGACTAGGGGACATGCAATGAAGCTACAGGGTAAACTATTTAAGACTAATAAAAGAAAATATTTTTTCACTCAACGTGTAATCAAACTCTGGAATTTGTTACCGGAGGATGTAGTAAAGGCTGTTAGTGTAGCTGCGTTTAAAAAAGGTTTGGACAAGTTCCTGGAGGAAAGGTCCATTATCCATTATTAAGAAGGGACCCAGGATATCAATGCTTGACCCAGTACAAGCATTGTGGAACCTGTGTCTTTTGGGGAAACTGCTAGATACGTATGATCTAGATTGGCCACTGTTGGAAACAGGATACTGGGCTTGATGGACCTTGGTCTGACCCAGTATGGCATATCTTATGTTCTTATGTGTGCGGTACATTTAATAACGGCGACTTCTTTGGGTTTACATAAGGCGGCCAGCAGTTCATTAACCAATTGTGCATGAGAAATTGGTTTACTGTCTGCCATTTTCCAACCCCTATGCCCCCATAAGAGACCAAAATCATGCACCACCCCAAAGGCATACCTGGAATCTATATAAATGTTAACACGTTTATCAGCAAATAATTCACAGGCTCTAGTAAGCGCTACCAATTCTGCAGCTTGTGCAGAACCATAAGGTAATAACTGGGCTTCATGCAAAATATTTGGGAGTTCTACAGTGGCATAAGAAGCAATGTAGGCGTTATCTGCGGGACGGACAGCTCCCGTCCACAAATATATGTGGAGCGTCTGGGAGCGGGGAGGAGGGCAAATCGGGACGTACTGATGTCTCAAAGTTAATCAACTTTAAGCAATCATGTTCTTCTTGGGGCAACTCGGAATCAACTACTGGGCACATTAAAGCCTGCAAGGCCCGCATCGGGGTAAAGGCAGCGGATTGTTGTTTAACCGACAACCCTTCAGTAGTTGTTAAAATTACCTCATACTCACTAAGGCGGTGGGCTGTCATGTGTTGCGTAGTTAACACATTCAAAACAGAATGGGTAGAAAACAGAATAGTCTCGTGAGACAGGGTAATCGGGATAGTCATATGTACGGCAATAGCCGAAGCCGCCAGGGCTCGCAAACATGCAGGCATACCCTGTACCTGGTGGGGCAATTTTTTCGATAAATATGCGACTGGGCGCATTTCCCCCCCCTCCCCCCCCCATGGTCTTGAGCCAAAATAGTTGCCATAGTTCCTCCCTCTTCCCTTACATATAAGTAAAACATTTTCTCATAGTCGGGTAGTCCAAGTGTAGGAGCCGAGATAAGCAGCTTTTTCAAAGTAGCAAATGCAGAAAGCATTTCTTTGGTCCATTCAATAGATGCAGAGCCTGGTAACTGCAAAGTAGCCCTTCACAATGTGGAATCCCAATAAGCACAGTCCAGGATCCAAACGCGACAGAAGGATACTAATCCAAGAAAAGCCAACATTTGTGTCACTGTTGTTGGAGGAGATAATTTTATAATTGCCTGTACACGGGTGGGAGAGAGCACCTGATTTCCGGGGGACAGCACAAACCCCAAGTAGGTAACACGCTCACAACACCACTGGAGCTTTTTTAAAGAAGCCTTATGTCCATGGGAGGCTAAATGGCAGAGCAAAGATACAGAATCGTTTTCACATTCTGTGATTGTTTTAGAACATAAAAACAAATCATCCATATACTGGAGAAGGGTGGAGGAACAAGGCGGATGCAACATTTCAATCGATGCCTTAAGAACAAGAGAATATGCTGCCGGGGAATCAGTGTATCCCTGCGGCAGGCGAGTACAGGTATATTGTTTGCCTGCATGTGTGAAAGCCATAAGAGGCTGCGTGATGGGGTCCAGGGGTACACTAAAAAAGGCATTAGCTAAATCAATAACCATAAAGCATTTGGCTTCCGTAGGAATAAGAGTAAGTAGCCCGGAAATATCGGGCATCACCGGTGCCAGTGGGACAACAAGCTGATTTACGGCTCGTAAATCCTGGGTAAAACGGAACCCATCCCCCTTAGTGACGGGATTCACGGGAGTATTATAAGGAGAAACAGTAGGAACTACAATACCTGCTGCGACAAAATCCTGGACCATGGACTGCAAGGCAGTTTCCTTAGGGCCAGACAAAGGGCACTGTCGAATACAGACGACAGCTTGAGGATCCTTCAAACGTGCCACGTATGGCGTACAGGGGACCAACCCGGTGTCAGTTGGGGAGGTGGCCCAGAGTTTAGGAGGAACCTTAGACAACCCATGCGCCTCTGTAGAAATCATATTTAATAAAAAAGGAGAGTGCAATGCAAAAGAGCCATCTGAATTACTAATAGTTACTGCTTCTAAGCGAGACAACAGGAGACTCACTGGACAGGAGGGAATAATCGTAAATGAATGTGTAAACAGAACAGTATTGTTACCAAGTGCGGAGACAGACAACGGGGGTATAATCCACGTGGGGGTAGAGGTTCCATCTATCCCAACTGAGGCAGGACCTGGCGTTAAGGGTTCCCTACAAACAGAGGCATGCAACGTAGAGAAAGTCGCTCCCATATTGATTACAAAGGAGACTTGCTGGCCATTAATGTACAACGTACAACAAGGGGGCTCCTTCCATCCACCCGTTAACTGAACCCAGATCGGAACCATTGCCTCAGGGCAGCCCTATGGGCATAGCGGGGGCTGTTGCCATGTAATAGGGATAACAGGGGTTGCGGGGCTACTAGATGGGGGAGGGAGTGGTGCCGATGGCGTCGCCGGAGGGGGAAAGACCCACCCCCCTGAGTTGGCACAGGGCTGCTACCTGCCGCGTAGGGGGCACTCATTTTTCCAATGTCCTTGTTGCTTACAATGAAAACAAATCTGATTCCTAGGTATTCCCTGCCCTACTCCTCTTCCACGACCCTGCCCGCCCCGAAACTGTCCCCGCTGTCCCCTCTACCCCCGAGATTGCGACCACTGAGGCCCCGGGGGTTGATATCCCCCAGGGTAGGATTGCTGGCAACCAATATCCTGCTGCCAAGCATGAGAAATTTATCTTTCTTAACATCCATATCTGCAAAGCATCCCACCACTTCTTTCATTAATATTACCTTCTCTAATTCTGCTAGAGACATGCTAAACCACGCATCTATCATTCGCTTACATGCTACAGTTACTTCGGGACGCATAGCCCCCAAACAGCGTCTGAATATACATCGAAGCCATCAGGCCTTCCTGTGATAAACCTGCCTCCTCCTTCCAACACTTAAGAAACCTTCGCACAAACTGTGAAACTCCTTCCCCTGGTTCCTGCACGCATGCAATAGACGCAGCAAGATTCTGTTTCGCCCCAAATAAACGCTCAAACTCTTCTAACACTTCATCCCACATCTTTTTTATCACCTCGGGATATCAGAGGGGTAATTAGAATCATCGGGCGTCTCATAAGGATTCACCAGTGACTTAACTCTAGAAAAATCAAATGGGGTTTCTTCATCATACCCCAGGACACCCTCAATAATGAGGCGATAGTCCTGTGCCGTACACTACAAACCACGAGTCATACGTTGCAAGTAGTGCACAGTGGCAGCTAGTGTTTTCATGGGGTTCGGGGCATGCTGTAAAATAGAAGAAAGGATGGCGGGATCCAGGGACTTAACAACAAGCTGGTTACCAATAGTTAGAAAAGGATACTGGGTGTATATATGGCCCTTAGAGGTAGGGTCTCCTGTCAATCTATCACTGTTAGAAGTTCTCACGTCATTTGAATCCAGCTTATGAAAGGGGTTATGAGGGCTAAGCCCATCCCTATGAGCCCTAGCCCTACTCTGTTCCTGTTCCCCCCCTGATCTTCGGATGAAAGCATCGGAAGGGGGTAATAAGGGACTCTGGTGGGGCAAAAGGGACGTAAGGGGAAGGGGAAGTGGCAGCGGACCCTCCGGTCTCCGCTGGCGTCCCCAAACTCCAGGTAGAGACCTCCGGAGATGTTTTACACAATTGGCGATACATGTTTTCCCTGGGCGCATCCCGACCAGCAGGGGCGGGCCCAGATTCGGTCAAGCATGGGCTTGAGTGAGAAGGTATGGCAGGAGAAGGTAGCCAGGCAGCAGGTGGCAGTGGAGGCGAACCGGCAGGCTCCTCCACCTTGCCACGCACAGCCTCGTAAGTGGTACATATCTGACGAAACATTTTATCTATAGGTAATTCCCGGTAGGTGGGGGCACACCCCGCCATTACTACCGGGGGGTGCGCGGTAGAAGCAGCCGCCATCAGAACAATGCCCTCTAATGAATCAAAGTCTCTGGCTGGCTTTACAACAGCGGCCGATCCAACCAAGGAGGGGTAAATGGGCTGATACGGCAGAGGGGCCGTGGGCACCCGGGAGGACACCTGGGGTTGGGGTGATTTCAGAGGCAGTTCAGTAATTTCACAGATGTTAGTCATCTCCGTGTAGAACAATCAATTTGTCTTAGCACAGCACAGTCCTTTCCATGTATAAATATGTACAAGATTCCAATTTTCCCCCTGCAGGCCTCTTTGTCCTGCTGCACACACACACTTTAAGCCTTATTTTCCCCTATCAACAAATATCTTCCCTTGCTGTTAAAATGGAGGAGGTTGAAGGCAAAATGGCTGACCATGATGCCCGCTTGCAACAAGTAGCAAAAACTAGCAAGCGTATTGATCTACTCGAAAGAAGCCTGGAAGACCAAAATAGAGCACGTAGAAATAACATACGATTAATGGGACTGCCCGAGGGTGCAGAAGGCGCAAACGCAGTGGACTTTCTGGAGAGAACTATCCCCAAGATTCTCCATATACAATTTGCACAGGCCTTCGAAACAGATAGGGCACATCGGGTCCCCACCCAAGCTGGTCCGCACGCTCGACAACCGTGCCCATTGATCATGTGGGTGCTTCGCTACTCTCAAGTTGCACAAATAATGACGGCGGCAAGATCACCCATAAAGTTCGAGGAACACAATTTGGCCTTCTACCCGGACTTTAGTAAAGCAACTGTGGATAAGCGCAAGCAGCTCTTGGCATTTCGGCCCAGATTACAGAGGTTGCAAGCCAGATATGGATTATTTTTCCCAGCAAGGATGAGAATTACCCTACACAATCAAACGCTAACCTTTGAGGACCCAATGGCATTACAGGCCTTCCTGGAGGAGAAAGAATCGGCCTTAATGCAGTGAGTGCAGCAGTAATACCTGAGGAAGAACGGAAAATATTGGACAATGTGGCTCCATTGATGCTTCTGTGAGCTGTAAATGTTGTTTATTTTGCTGGCTAGTGTGCACACACGACTTACATCTAGTTGGAAGGATACGCTCCAAAGCAGAGCATACTTTCTTTTGCCTAGACGCAGAAGTAATCTATCTCAGTAGACTATAGATAGAATCAAGTTGCATATGGTTTATAAGAGGGGGGAAAGTAAGAGGTTGATAGGGGAGGTAGGGGTGGGGCAGGGGGAATTGATTAATGGTTTAATATGGAAAGGATATGTAACGTTGTCCGGGCCTGGGGTAAGGGGATATAGAAAATATGTAATAGGGCGAGGTTGTGTGGCAATCTAGTAGAGATGGCTCACCCATGTTGTGTTCTCCATTTAAGGAGGGTGGTGTCTCCCTGGGGGCTTGTATGGATAGTAAGTGGCAGCTGCTGGTGTACTCTATTTGCTCTGGTATCCTTAACTTCTCCTTACTATGATGATCTTGTTGCATGAAGCCAATTAAGTTTTTATCTTTGAACGTAAAAGGTATGATTAATCCAATAAAGCAGAAAAAGATTTTAGTCTACTGCAGCAGTCAAGCTGCAGACATAATCCTCCTACAGGAAACCCATTTGTCAACTGTGGAAACGAGGAAACTAGGGCTAGGGAAGTATCTCCTAGTAGGGCATTCCCCTGCGCTATCCAAGAAGAATGGGGTAGCCGTTTTAGTCAGCAAAAAATTAGACCCGAAAATTATCCAGAGTAGGGCGGATGTGGAGGGAAGATGGTCTAAAACTCTTTTACAGATAGGCAATCATAAGTTGGCTATCATGAACTTATATGGCCCCAATAAGGATGATGTAAAATTTTTCCAGAGGTTGGCGGAAGTAGTCCATGAATGGGCTTCGTATGAATGGATAATTGGGGGGGATTTTAATTTAACTCTAGATCCGCTTCTGGATCGTCAACCTTACAGAGCTCACAGTCAAGGTAGGGTGGCCACAGTTCTCCTTTCTATTATGCAATCCAATAGTCTTTCAGACATATGGAGATTATGGCACCCGAAAGATAGGCAGTACACCTTTTACTCATTACCCCATGGGTCCCATTTGCAGTTAGATTTTTTTCTTAATTTCAAAAACATTGATTTCTTCTGTCACCCTAACCGACATATGTGGCACGCATATTTCAAATCATGTGGCCATAATTATGTCAGTAACTATAGACGACAACTCCAGCTATAAGGCATCATGGTTTTTCCCCAGGGAATTATTACATGATCCGGTGTATTGTGAAGAAGTTAGGAAGATGATCAGGAGTTATTTTGAAATAAGTTCCATCAATGACACTTCGGGATGGGCTTGGTGGGAGGCGTTTAAGGCGGTAATACGTGCTGATACCACGAGTTATAAAATTAGGGCGGCACGAGAGAAGAAAGGGAAGTTATTAGAATTAGAAACCCAAATCTTTGCGGGGGAGAGACTACTGAAAGCAGGGGCGGACCCTGGTATACTAATTTGGCTTCAGAAGCTTAGATATCAGTATAATGATATTGTGAGCTCTGAGGCAGTGAAGCTGTTGCAAAACTCACAAGAAAGACATTACTGTGAGAGCAACAAAGCAGGCCACTTACTGGGGCGAACGCTTGCACCCCGGCCTTCTAGAAACAAAATTGAAGCCATTCAGAAGGACTCCCTGGGACTTCTCACAAAGGACGGTGAAATGGCGGAAGCGTTCTGGGTGTTTTATAACAATTTATACTCATCCGAAGCTAATTCTAACCCTAGTGCTTTTCAGGAGTTGTTCAGTCAACTACCTCACCCTGTTTATTTATTTATTTATTTTATACCGCGCTCTTTAGAATCAGTGCGGTTTACATGCAGGCACTTTTTATTCCTTGACCCCGAAGGGCTCACAATCTAAGTGTACCTGAGGCAATGGAGGGTTAAAGTGGCTTGCCGAAAGCCACAAGGAGTGGCCATGGGACTAGAGACCGCAGTCCCTCCGGCCTGAAGTTGCTTCTCCCCATGCGGGAATTGAACCCCCGGCCTTCCGGCCTGAGGTAACCTGTCCCAACCACTGCCCCACTACTGCCCAAAAGTCCTTTATACGTTTGCCTACTCAGAGGGAGGAGCTTGAAGCTTCATTGTCGGTCAAGGAGATCAGGGAGCGTCTAAAAGGGATGAAGGGGGGCAAAGCTACTGGTCCAGATGCGATCCCGATAGAGTTTTATCAAGTGTTTGCAGATGATATCCTCCCTTACCGCTGGCTGTACTATCAGTCTCTCCTCCTGCAAACTCCCGAGATAGGTTCCTTTAGTGATGCCACCATAGTTGTCCTGGAAAAACCATGGAGAGACCCCCAAAGAGTTGAAAACTATCGTCCGATTTCCCTATTAAATGTGGATTATAAAATTTTCTCCTCGATCCTTACTCACAGGTTGGTAAAGGTGATACCTTATCTAATTCATCCCGACCAATGTGGGTTTATCTCTGGGCGCTCCACAGCTGGCAATGCTTGGCTTCTAGTAAACCTGCTAGCAGTAGCAGAAGATCTACAGGAACCTTTGATCGGCCTCTCTGTAGACATAGAGAAAGCCTTTGACCGGCTAAAATGGGGTTTTGGTATTAGAATGGTTTGGTTTTGGTAAGTCCTTTATGCAATTGATACAATTGCTATATTTTTCCTCCTCTGCTAGAATACTGGTTAATGGGTCCCTTTCTACCCCTTTTTTGTTAAAGAGAGGAACAAGGCAGGGTTGCCCCCTATCGCCTTTGTTGTTCAATATCATGTTGGAACCATTAGCTATCCTAATAAGACAGTCCAACGAGGTACAGGGAATAGAGGTGACTGGGAAGCAGATAGAACTTTCCGCCTATGCGGACGACCTGTTACTGTTCATCCAACCCCATACAATTGGTAAGGTATTAGAGGTGGTCAATGCATATGTGAGTGAGATTGTCTGGATATAAAATAAATTGGGAAAAGTCAATAGCGTTCCCCATGTACAAATGTTCCTTTTCTTCCATGGTAACACAATATCCGTCTAAATGGGAACCTCGGGTTATCAAGTATTTAGGCGTGAAGTTCTGTCCATCTGTGGAGGAGACGGTGAAGTTAAATTTGAATACTTTAAAAGAGATGGTTCAGTCCTTTACATTGAAATGGTCCCCCCATTGCATTTATCCTGGTGGGGAAGGCTGGACTCTATAAAAATGGTTTTAGTACCAAAAGTGAATTATATTTTAGAAATGATTCCGCTGACATTCCCCATCAAATTCTATAAGTCACTGGAACGTACACTAACAGAGTTTCTTTGGCAAGGAAAGCCCCCTAGGATAGCAACTAGGAAGTTAAAGGCAAGTAAACAGGAAGGGGGGGGTACAATTCCCTGATTTCAGTTGGTACCATAATGCCCTGCTATTGAAACAGGGAGCCAATTGGCTTAATAAGAACCCCAAAGAACATAAACCAGTTTGGGCTGAGATAGAAGAAAGTCTGACTAACCCTACCCATGTATTTGCTGATGGGCATGCAGTTCTCAGAGCGTGAGGGTAGCTTGAGAATAGTCCAAGCCACCCAGCAAGCCTTCCAATTTTTGGAAAGTGTATTAGAACAAGGAGGAAGGACATTGGCTCTACTCCCCATTTGGTTAAATCCTAAATTCAAAATAGGGCATAAGTCCTTTGCTTGAAAATTATGGCAAAAAGCCGGTATTTGGACCATAGGACAATTAGTAATGGGAAAAGATAGGAAACTGTTCGAAGATCTCCAGAAGGAATTTGGCATTCCGGAGACATGCTTTTTTCAATGGGGCAGTTAATTCACTGTTTAAAAGACAGTGTAGGTGACCCAAATAAGATAGTGGAACAGTGGGAGCTTTTGAAGACCGTAGACAATTGTATGAATACAGAAAGTAGCATGTCAAATTTTTATGCTATCATAAGAGACAGTAAGAGATTATCCATGGGTGGCCTTGGGCAGAATTGGGAGCGGGACCTAGAGCACCCCTTACTACCGCGGACCTGGAATATCAGAGAGGCTGTTGCTGCCAAAAGAGCAACCTTCAGGAAATGGAAAAAAGAGCCAAATGATGAAAACTGGAAACAGCACAAGCACTGGCAAGTTAAATGCAAAGCATTGATAAGGCAGGCAAAGCGGGAATTTGAGAAGAAACTTGCTACGGAAGCAAAAACACGAAATAAAGACTTTTTCAAGTACATTCGTAGCAAAAGGCCTGTGAGAGAGTCAATTGGACCATTAGATGATAGAGGGGTAAAAGGGGCAGTAAGAGGAGACAAGGCTATAGCAGAGAGACTGAATGAATTCTTTGCTTCGGTCTTTACTGAGGAAGATGTAGGGATGTTACCCAAGACTGAAGTGGTATTTAAAGGTGATACTGCAGAGGAATTGAGAGAAATATCGCTACACCGGGAAGATATATTACAACTATTTGATAAACTGAATAGTAGCAAATCACCTGGACCGGATGGTATACATCCCAGAGTGTTGAAAGAACTGAAATATGAGATTGCAGACCTGCTATTGGTAATCTGTGAACTTTCATTAAAATCATCTGTAATACCTGAAGATTGGAGGGTCGCCAACGTAACACCAATTTTTAAAAAGGGTTCCAGGGGTGACCCGGGAAATTACAGACCAGTGAGCCTGACGTCAGTACCAGGGAAAATGGTAGAAACCATCATAAAGAACAAAATTACACAGCATGTAGATAGTCATGGCCAAATGGGAGACAGCCAACATGGCTTTAGACAAGGAAGATCTTGTCTTACTAATCTGATCTGTTTTTTTGAAGGTGTGCATAAACAGGTAGACAAAGGTGAGTCGGTTGATATAGTGTATCTGGACTTTCAGAAAGCTTTTGACAAGGTCCCCCATCAGAGACTTTTGGCAAAGCTAAAAAGTCATGGGATAGGAGGCAGTGTACTATTGTGAATCGGGAACTGGTTAAAAGATAGAAAGCAGAGGGTAGGGCTAAATGCCCAATATTCCCAATGGAAAAAGGTGAATAGTGGAGTACCCCAGGGATCTGTACTGGGTCCGCTACTTTTTGACATATTCATAAATGACCTGGAAAAGGGAATAACTAGTGAGGTTATCAAATTTGCAGATGACACAAAACTGTTTAAAGTTGTTAAAACCCAAGAGGATTGTGGAAAACTGCAGGAGGATCTGGATAAATTGGAAGACTGGGCATCCAAATGGCAGATGAAATTTAATGTGGACAAGTGCAAAGTTATGCACCTAGGAAAGAACAACCCACACTATAGTTACACGATGCAAGGCTCCACATTAGAAACCACCACCCAGGAAAAAGATTTAGGAGTCATCGTGGATAACATGTTAAAACCCTCCGCCCAGTGTGCAGCGGCGGCCAAGAAAGCAAATAGAATGCTAGGTATCATAAGGAAAGGGATGGAGAATAAAACAAAGGATATTATAATGCCTCTGTATCGCTCCGTGGTACGACCGCACCTTGAATATTGTGTGCAATTCTGGTCACCGTATCTTAAAAAGGACATAGAGTTATTAGAAAAAGTACAGAGAAGAGCCACCAAATTGGTGAAGGGGATGGAAGGCTACTCCTATGAAGAGAGGCTAAAAAGGTTAGGGCTCTTTAACCTGTAAAAGAGACGGCTGAGGGGAGATATGATAGAGGTCTATAAAGTAATGAATGGAGTGGAACGGATAAACGTGGATCAATTGTTTACGCTATCAGAATATAGAAGGACTAGGGGACATGTAATGAAGCTACGGGGTAAACTATTTAAGACAAATAAGAGAAAATATTTCTTCACTCAACGTGTAATCAAACTCTGGAATCTGTTACCGGAGGATGTAGTAAGGGCTGTTAGTATAGCTGGGTTTAAAAAAGGTTTGGACAAGTTCCTGGAGGAAAGGTCCATAAACCACTATTAAAAAGGGACCCAGGATATCAATGCTTGACCTAGTACAAGCACTGCAGAACCTGTGTCTTTTGGGGAAACTGCTAGGTACGTATGACCTAGATTGGCCACTGTTGGAAACAGGATACTGGGCTTGATGGACCTCGGTCTGACCCAGTATGGCATTTCTTATGTTCTTATGTTCTTATCATATGGGGCAGAGAAACAAGTGTCGAGGGCTGCAGCCCTCACACAGTCCCTATACTTTTTGTCGCACAGAGCGTACTTAACTCCTGTCAGGATGGTGAAATGGGATACTAAGGCCCAAAATAAATGCTGGTGCTGCTCAGAAGCCCCAGGTACCTTAAGAGATATGTTTTTTTATTGTATATACGTTCAAAGATTCTGGCGATCGGTATGGAACAAGATTGAAACAGTGCTAAAATTTCAGTCCCCGTTGCGGTGGGAAATTGTTATACTCCGCTCCTGTGAGAACGGACTAGCAATATCAAAAGATAAGTTTTTTCTCTTTAACTTTATGATGGCCATAGCGTTAAAATTTATAATATCCAACTGGAAAGATTTTGCTCAATTAGATGGCCTACATTGGTGGAGTTTGGTGTGTATTGTCATGAGGTGGACAGCACAGAGTCTAAAACTTTAAAAGGGAAAACAAAGGAAGGGCTTACTTGTCATGAGATAGACAGTACACAGCCTGAAATAACCAGAGAGGCTCTAAAAGGAGAGCTTATTTCTTATGAGGGAGACAGCATAGAACCTGAAGTATTAAAAGGGTTTGGAAATGAAGAGCTTACCTCACAGTCACAGGGTCAGTGGAGACATTCACAGTGCGAGGGGGCAGGGAGTGAAGAAACAAACATTCCTCAGGGCTGCAGTGACGCAGAGAGAATTCAGAGCTCTAATCAGGCTCACCTGTGGGAACAGTCACGTTCCACGTCCAATAGGCAGCTCAATAAAACCAGGGGAAAATCAAGTGAAGAGGAGGGTGAACTGACAGGCAGAGTCAGACTGAGACCCAGATGCAGTTTCAGATTCAGAGACGGAACAAGCTTTCCCCAAGCAAGGGAAACAAGCCTAGAGCGCAGCCAGAGTGTGGAGGAGAGTCTGGAACCTAGCCTGGAGAAACAGACAAGGAGCAGAGAGATCCTCAGAGAGGCTGAGTTGGGAACTCCAGACCAAACAGTGAGAGACCCGCTGTCCTGGAGATCCAGGTTTGAGCAGAAGCAGTCTGACGAACCCGAGTGGATCAGGAGAGATAGAGCTAAGATCTTCCCAACCAGAGGGGTCCTCGCACCCAGGCAAGCAGTCAGATCACCAGAGAGCAAAGGTCACACTCTGAGAGTCTCGCAGGAAGCAAGTGCTACCCTGCTAGACCCAGCAACCGATACTGCCGGGGCAAAGCAGTCTGCAGCTCTGATAGAAAACCCTGGCTAGAGGAAGAAGGACTAGAAGCCATATTCTCTCGTGGGAAAGATAAGTACCCTCTGTATTATAAAGGGAGTGGAGTAGATTCGGGGAGGAGAAGCAAAGCATATAGGAAGCAAGAGTTCCCTCAATGGCTTAGGGACTGGGAAGAATCCCCCAGCCCAGCTCCTGTTGCCTCTGACCCCCAGCAGCAGCACTTGTATCTCCCAAGAACAGAGTTTACCCCAGAGCAGAGGTCTGAGCACAGGTTTGCAAAAACTCAGAGATCCTACGCAGGTCAAGCCCAAGAGGGGATGCAGTGGGAAAGCACTATCCCAGAGAATATTCAGGAGCCAATGGATTGCAGTTTGGGAGTAACAGATGATTTAGAATCTCTGCGTTAAAGAGAAGAAAAGGAAGTGTGTTTTTGATTTCTTTGGAGGAAGATAATACTTTTGTGTTTTGGGGAAAACAAAGAAGAAGCTTGGTTTTGTTAAAGTGTTCTTTTGCCTGTGATGTAACAGCTTAATTTGTGTTATCCTTATCTGAAAGCCATCCGCATGGGACAAGGAATAAATCCCATCCTTAATTCCACTTTGGACACGACTCTTGAGTCATTATTCTTCCACAACTCAAACTGGGTCTCCATCTAGGCAGCTGCCTAGGGTGACACAGTCAGCCAACAGGCTTACAGTATGTACTCCAAATTTGAAAAAGCACAAGACATTAGAGCCACCCAATGGGGCGTGCGGAGTAAGTTAAGGCAGATGCAGGCAACTACCGCAGAGGAGAATCTAGATAAAAATAAATGTCATCTCCTAGATGAGTACGCGGCACAGGCTAAGTACAACCTTGCAGTACCCAGCAGAAAGCTGTAGTTCTAAATGTTGAAAGGTGTATCATAAAATTGTTGTCATTATAGATAGACGTGTCCATCAGGGAGACAGGGAGGGTAAGGGAGGAAGAGGGAGGGGGGAGTGTAGAGATGTGAATTGTAGAACATCTCTAGGGGTTGTTGGTTGTTGGGTGATAGGTTTGTATACTAGTGTAATGGCGTATGGTCATGTTGTAGTATTTTGTTTTTTGAAAAGCAATAAATAAAGTTGAAAAAAAGAACATATTACCTTTGTATATAATTACAACTTTTATAATCTGCATTTGTAATCTATAGTTTGTTACTAACCTGTTCTCGAGTTTAATTTCACTGTACGACAGTATGCATATCCGTGCCCTGCTAAACCTCGTTTCAAGTAAGCCACTTGAATAGTAGAAAGGTGGTATAGAAATAAGCTTAAATAAATAAAATAAACTAGATTGAGGCACATCTTTATGCATCTATGTTATAAAATAAAGTGCATGCATAGTTCATTCTATAAAATAGGACACCAAGGCACGGGAGTTTACAAAATTACGCTCTTAGAGGGTCATTACATCAGGAGCCAGTAAAGTTACATGTCAGCAATGTGCATAATCACATACAGATGTACTTTAGCCAGTCACCATTCAATAAATACACATATTGGACCAATGACAGGTACTTTCACTGTGGGAGTGTCCTGAGAACAGCCTGGGTAGATTATGGGGCCGAGAGCAAATTTACATGCATAAATATAAACTACTATAATTTACATGCATTCTTGGGAAATCGAGGTGCGGACATTTACACAAGCTTTCGGGTTGTGGTAAGTATTTGTGCCTACATTTAATGATTATTTTCGACCACTTATGCACGCACTTGATTTTATAAAATTACCCTAGTGATGCGCAGAAAATCGTTCATAAAATTACCCTCCTACTGCTTAAAGGTAAGATCAGTGCCAAATATCACCCCACAATTTGCACATATTTTGTCACTGAAAGATTTTGTCACTGAAACTCCTTCAATACAAGACGCATTACATACAGATTATTCAGAAGGAAAATATAAAGCATCTGCTTATCGGAATTGAATTTCAGCTTCTTTGTCCCTCCCCAAACTGCAATGGCTGATAAAGAAGAATTTACACCTTTATTGCAGAAATGAACTAGAAGACGCCTTCAGGGATACGCATAACTGAACATCACTGACAAAAAATGAATAATACTCAAACCAATAAATAAGGGCTCGAGGGTTTAAAATACAAATTAAATAATAGTAGTGATAGAATAGCTACAATAGATTCTTAGGTTGTGATTTAAAAGACGTCAGTGTCACCTCTTGGGCTCTGCTCATTCAGAAAGGAACTAAACCTTGGCAGTGCAATTTTTGGTTTTCTTATCGAAATCCGAGCTCTGCTTCCATAAAGCCCCACCTACGAAGTGCCCCTGCGGTGACTGAGCTGGGTGAGCTGGAAGGATGTTTATCCTAGGGAGAAATCTCTGGATATTGTGGAAGGAGTCACATAGCTGCCAGTTTACCCAGTTCCAGCAGGACATGGTATTTGTAGTCCCCTGATTCTACCCACTGACATCGGTGCTGCTGGTCCCATAATGCATCAGGATAAGTTTGTCAGAAATCAAGGACTAGCCTAAGATGTCCCTGCCGGAACTGGGTGATCTAGCGCTATGGTACTGGATCCCAGCTCTCGTTCCAAAAGAACTGCAAGCACAAGAAGAAACCACAGCCCCCCTCCCACCCCCAAAGAACTATTTCTTCATGTTGCAGTGGGGTAAAACATGCACTGGATCAACCTGTCCTGAATAGAGCAAGCTAGTTGCTATCCCTAGGTATCATGGTCTTTGGGCAAAAATCTTCAGAGGTCATTTCTTTATTATATTTAAACTTAGTTTTCTACCGTTCAAAGCGTTTTACAGAGAACCAACAAATCTAACAGGGCATCAAGATGCACTCTGCTGTACAGTGAAACAGAACATAATAAACGGTAATAGAAAGTTTGTACAATGTAACTTGAGGAGGCCACAATCAACTTTTATACATTGTGCAGTTCTTGAGTCTGTTAACAGTGCATCTAGGTGGTGGTTTATTCTAGCACATGCTAGGCTGAGGTTATGTCAAAGTGATCCTGGAAGAGAAATGTTTTCAATCTCTTCCGAAATTTAACCTGGTCCGAGAATCCTCTTGGATCTGTAGGTAAACAGATAAATGTAGATTGTGTGTTCAGGATGACGTTTTATTTTGTCTAAACTTAACTACAGGAGGAACTGAAATTCCAGTGTCGGCTAAGAATGATGCGAGAGACGTGTCTTCCCAAACTACCCAAGGTAAAGAGGATAAGTTATTGTATTCGTATAGAATGGGGGAGGTGAGGGATGATATGATCACCCGAAAGAATAGACCAGATACGGCATTTCATACCATAAAGGCTCTCAGTAGAGACAGTCTCTAATGTGCAATTTAAACAAAGTTAAGCCCTGGAATAGATGACCTTGAGTGGTGCTTGAATCTCTATCCTTAGAGGTCTTTAATTAAACCCGATCAAGTCCTGGTTATTGGGTTTCTGGCAGTCAGTGGTTGATCAGATAATGTAGTGGACATAAGGGTGAAACATTTGCTCTGTAGAACTGACAGGATCCCTCTGCAGAGAGTACACATTACCAAAAACATTTGGGGACCATCACTTGTCTAAGCCCTTTAGCTATGCTGAGACTGGAGTAATGCATCCAGAACACTCGTGAAACATGTGGTTCTAAAATAAATCACTTTATTTACAAATAGAAACTTCTATGTCTCATTGCAGAATATTTTTATGGCCTACATGTAAAAAAAGGGGTACTTTCATGGCATGGTAGGGTTCATAATAATGACATGTAAATCTGATGGAGTAGCTCCCCCATTCTCAAGGTTGAAGCAGGAATGCAAAGGAAGAGACTCTGAATTCTGGGGGTCATGACCAGGAGAGGCGGCGACCCAAAGGAGGCAGCCAATGGGTTGTGCTCTCAGTTGCTTCATAGGAGAAGAAGAGAGATGTCCTTTCCTTTTCTTTGGAAAGAGATAGTGTCTCTTTAGTTTGCATATTAGAGGAAGTCAAGAAGACCAGGAAGGAAGGGTGTTTCGTCCTGCGACATTAAGAATATAAGAATTGCCACATGAGTCAGATCAAAGGTCCATCAAGCCTAGTATCTTGTTTTCAACAGTGGCTAAGTGAGGTCACAAGTACTTGACAGAAAAAAATAGCCAGATTTCATGCTATATACCTCCAGGATGTGCAGTAGCTTTCCCCAGTTCTGCCTTAACAGTCCATTGACTTGTTCTCCAGAAACATGTCCAGCTATGCTACCTGCTTTTACCACATCCTCCAGCAACAAGTCCCAAAGCTTAACAATGCACAGAGTGAAAAAATATTTTCTCCTTTCTGTTTCACATATACTACATTGTAGCTTCATGGTGTGTCCCCTACTCCTTGTATTTTTTGAAAGAGTAAATAATTGATTCACATCTACCCATTTCACTCCACTCCACTCACGATTCTATAAACCTCTGTCATATTTCCCCTCAGTCATCTCTTCTCCAGGCTGAAGAGCCCTATCCTCTTTAGCCTTTCCTCATAGGAGAGTCGTTCCAGCCCCTTTATCATTTTGGTTGATCTTCTCTGTACCTTTTCTAATGCCTCTATATCCTTTTTGAGATGCGAAGACCAGAATTGCACTCAAGGTATGGCTGCACAATGGAGCGATATACAAGCATTACTATATTCTTAGTTTTATTCTCTGTTCCTTTCATAATAATTCCTAGTGGATGATGGCTGATAAAGACCGACACGGTTCTTCTAGTTTGCCCCGTGGGATTGCTTTCCCTATGTCTTTGTCTTTCAATACTCTTCAAACATTTCACTTGATTAAGTCACCAGCTAGCCGTGGGATCAGAAAGGCTATCATGCTTTCTGCAGCCAGTCCATGGCCCAATCCCCAGTCCCCCACCATACAGCCGGGCAGTCCAGCCACAGACAAAACTGCATTTTTTTATATACCGCCGTTCAGATTCTCAAGGCGGTTATCATATCATCTCCTTTAATACTAGCACTTCTCTCATTTGAAAAAGGTTTGCTTTTTCTGTAATACCTTTCAAGTATTTCAAAGTCTGCATCATGTCTCCTGTGTCCCTTCTGTCCACTACAGTACATATAGTTAGGGCCTCCAGCCCCTTCTCTTTGCGGATGATACCAAAATCTGCAATAGAGTAGACATCCAGGAAGGTGTTGATAACATGAGGAGGGATCTAGCTAAGCTTGAAGAATGGTCTAGAATTTGGCAACTGAGATTTAATGTTAAAAAATGCAAGGTCATGCATTTGGGTTGCAGCAATCCAAGGGAGCAATATACGAGGGTTGCTCAGAAAGTAATGCCCCACATGTTTTTTCTCAGTCCAGAATGAAGATAGAGGTGTGAAATTGAAAGGATAGTAACTTGGAACTTCAAAGGACACACGTATGTAATTTTACAGTCGTCCAACAAATAGCAAGGCGGTAGTGATCCTTCAAATGGCGTCTGTGAGTGACCGACAGTACAAACAACGAGCTGTAATTGAATTCTTGGTGGAGGAGAAAGAAAGCGTGAGAAACATTCACAAACGGTTGTGTGTTGTGTATGGAAGTTCTGCGGTAGATAGGAGCACCGTTGGATGATGGGTGAAGAGAGCAAAGGCTTCAGGAAGTGGTAAAACAGAACTGGAAGATCGGCCGCGGTCTGGGCGTCCTGCCTCAGCCACCAGTCCAGACAAGTTGCAGCGCGCTGACGACATTATTCGTGCAGATTGGCGCATCACGAGTCGGGAATTGTCCGTACAGCTTTCTGTCAGTAGAGGTAGTGCAATAGCAATTATTGACTCTTTGGGATATTCAAGGTGTGTGCAAGATGGGTTCCGCAAAGTCTCACAACCGAACACAAACGCCAAAGAAAAGACATCTGCTCTGATTTGTTGGAGTGTTTTCAAGCTGAGAGGGAGGCCTTTTTGTCCTGGATCGTCACAGGTGACGAAACCTGGGCTCACCACTATGGACCAGAAACTAAAAGGCAGTCCATGGAATGGCATCATGCTCACTCACCAAGAAAAAAGAAGTTCAAGACCACTCCTTCTGCTGGAAAAGTGATGATCACCGTCTTTTGGGACATTGATGGCGTAATTCTGGTGGATGTGCTTGAGAGAGGTGAAACAATCAATTCAGACAGGCACATCAAAACCCTTCAAAAACTGAAATGGCTTTACTTGCGAGTGCGGCCTAACAGTAATCCAGGAGACATGTTGCTTCAACACGATAATGCTCGCCCTCACACAAGCCTCCGAACCCAAGAGGAAATCGCCAAATTTGGCTGGACAGTGCTCCCCCACCCACCCTACAGTCCTAATCTGGCACCATCAGATTTTCATCTGTTTGGACCACTAAAGGATGGCCTGCATGGAACAAGGTTTGAAGATGACGTGAGCGTGATTCGTGCTGTAAAAAAATGGCTGCATGAACAGGACACGAGCTGGTAAAGAGGAGGAATTAATGCCCTCGTTTCTCGCTGGCATAAGGCCGTAGATCTTGTTGGAGATTATGTAGAAAAATAATATGTATTAAGGACACATTAATTTATACTGTGAGTGATTTTTATACATTTTGAATGAAAACTCTCCGAGAAAAATAATGTGGGGCATTACTTTCTGAGCAACCCTCGTAGTATAGGGGGTGAAGTACTTTTGTCCACTAAAGAAGAGCGGGACCTAGGGATTGTGTCTGATGATCTTAAACAGGTAGAAAAGGCAACGGTGAAAGCTAGAAGGATGCTTGGGTGCATATGGAGAGGAATGGCCAGCAGAAGAAAGGAGGTGATAGTGCCTCGGTATAAGTCTTTGGTGCGACCTCATTTGGAGTATTGTGTGCAATTCTGGAGACCGCACCTTCAAAAGGATATAAACAGGATGGAGTCGGTGCAGAGGGCGGCTACTAAAATGATTAGTGATCTTCATTATAAAGCATATGAGGACAGACTGAAGGATCTTAAAATGGACACCTTAGAGGAAAGTCAGGATAAAGGTGATATGCTGAGACATTTAAATACCTCCATGGCATAAATGCACAGGAGAAGAGCCTATTTTGATAGAAAGCAAACTCTGTTACGAGGGGACATAGAATAAGGGTGAAAGGGGATAGACTTAGGAGTAATATGCAGAAATATTTCTTTACGGAAAGAGTGGTAGATGTGTGGAATAGTCTCTGAGTGGAGGTGGTAGAGATGAGAACAGTATCTGAATTCAAAAAAGCATGGGACAAACTCAGAGGATCTCTAAAGGAAAAGGAGGGATTATTGTAGTGGTCGATATGGAAGGGCAGACTAGATAGGCCATGAGGTCTTTTTCCGCCGTCATGTTTCTATGTTTCTCATATATCTTCTGATGGAGATCCATTATGGTACAGACCTTTAAATACTTAAAGGGTATTAATGAACAAACAAACTTTTTTCAAAGAAGGGGTAGCTGTAAAACTACAGGGCATAAAATAAAGCTGCAAGGGGGTAAACTGAAAGGCAATGTCAGGAAATACTTTTTCACAGAAAGGGTGGTGGATGCTTGGAATGCCCTCCCGATGGAAGTGGTGGGGGCAAACACAGTGACAGAATTCAAAATGGCATGGGACAGACACAGTGGATCCCTTTATAGCAACAGAACAAAATCAAAATAAATTTAACTATTTCCTATACCTCAACAACTAGAGAGGGGTGACCTGCACAGAGCGGTGGGTATAACCCTAAACAAAGGCATAGAGGGGGTGTCCTGCACAGAGTGGCAGGTACACCTACTTTAAGCACCTTACTGGGCAGAATAGATGGACCATACTAGTTTTTATCTGCCGTCATATACTATATTACTATGTTGTGGTCACTTTCATCTGTACTGCAACTAGTCTCCGGCCCAGTCCCCCACCATACAGCTAGACAGTCCATCCACAGACACAACTATCATAGCTGCGCAATGTGATGTGCTTTATATGGGGGTTAAACCTGCTGCAGAGTGCAAATTTCTCTCCTCATGTTTTCTTAGGAGAAGTGAAAGAGTCATTTCCAAACCTGGCCCAGAACACACCCACTTGAAATCTGTGCATGCCACAGGTACATGTGTGTAAGTTAACATTCTATTTACACGTGTGTGCTCATGTACACACCTAAATCAGCTTTTTATGCATGTAAATACTGCCTAGCCTTCTAACATTACCTCCACAGTGACCTCTATATCATAATAACACAGTAAATGACGGCAAATAAAGACCAGTATGGTCCATCTAGTCTGCCCAGTAGAGTCCATCTAGTCTATCCAATGGTGTATGTATATATATATATATTGTCACAACCCCTCCTAGTGGCAGTGTGCAGAAAGGAGAGGGCAGACACTTATTGTTGGTTGAAGAAGGAAAATCTTTTCTAGACCAGTTGCATCATGGTCTTTGTAGTCCCACTTCATAAAGAAATAGTTGTGAGCCTTGTGCAGGGTTAAACTTAAATGGTTTTTATTCCCTTTGTTGCGCAAAGGTTCTCCAGGAAGACAAAAACAGAATGTACCTTACTTCAGGGTTTATGCCAAAATATTTACAAAGTCAGTAACTGTTACAGGCGCTTCGCAGTTCTTTGCGTTCAAACAGGTTATCAACACCAAGAGGAAAAACAAATAAAAAAACTTCTTCTTTCAGCTTAGCAAAAGCAAAGATATGTAAAAGCATGTCCTGCTGGTTACAATTCTGTGAGAGACTCTAGACTCTTGGAAACACAGTGAGCATTCCATCGGGTGCTCTAACTGCAACGGCTCTGGTTCTATCACCTCTATTTGCATAGGTTCCTGTTCAGCTGTGTTGTCAGCTAGTCCTGAGCTTTCCCTGGATAAGGCAGTTTTTAGTTCAATAGATCTCTCCAATATTCCCCTGTCTTGCTGGTCTTGGCAAATAACTGTTATGGCTTTTTACTATGCCTCTCTGTAAAGGTTTCACAAGCCTTTCCCAGCTTTGTTTCCTATCAGTACGGCTCTCTGGGTTATAAACATTTCTAGGAGCTGGCTCACATCTTGGAAAGGAAATATAACTGTACCTTGGATCTTTGAGACGTGCTCTGCTGGTATTTGCTCTACCTGGCAGGCTCCTTCTATCACCGTCTTCCCTGAAGACTGGCTCCTGGAGCTTTCTGGAACGGGCTTGTCCTCCCTGGAACTTAGCTCTTCCTTGTAGGTACTCCAAGCTTCTCTGCCTTTCAGTATGTGAGGTTTCTCTCTCAGGTCCCCTCTCAGTTCCTCTCTGAACTTGTGTTCCTCTCCAAACGTGGTCCTCTCTGAGCTCGTAGTCCTCTCTCAGCTCGAGGTCCTCTCTGCTTTCTTCCTTCTGAGCACTGTTTATAAAGTCGTTTCTCCACCGAGCTTCCTGGCTCTCTACTCAGGTGTACCTGATTAGCTCCTGCATTCTCAAAACTTGGGTGTGTCAGCTTAGCTTCTGCAGCCTCGTGCCTGCTCCCTCTAGCTGCACTTTTAGGTAACTGCACCTTCTGTGAGTCAGTTGCTTTATAATAAACTGTTTTTTTCTAAGTCTATAGCTTCAATGGCTTCAGCTTCATCACAATATATATATATATATATATATATTATATATATATATATATATATATATATATATATATATATATATATATACATACACACACACACACACACATTATCTATCTATCTATCTATCTATCTAAGTTGCATAGTTTTTTTAGAAAGGCATTTGTAGTTGGCACTGCCGCCAACCACAGAAATACTTTTGAATATCGACCATTTTTGTGGTTTTTTCTTACTATGCTCTTGTCTGCTTTGTGGTTTTATCAGTAAATGTCTTCTGGTGTGGAACAAAGACCTGGACTGTGGAGTGTTATGTAGATGAGTGTAGGATTGAATGATCCCCCTGGCCGCAGCCTCCCAGCTATGGCTGGTCCCTTCCTCAGAACCTGTTTGCCAGACACTGCAGTCAGTGAATCTTGCTGCAGCCTCTGAAGGTGAAGCCCTTAACCTACAGGATCATTCCCCACCAAAAAAAAGGGATAGCTACAGGAAAAGGATATTTGCGAGCTCCATCTACAGACACTTCAAAGGCAGGTAAAATCAATCTTTCAGCTCTGACAGTTGTAACAGAAGAGAGATTACAATACTTGAGGCGCTCACCAGTTGAACAGTTCTGACCCATAGTGGTTCACAGACATCAGAAGCCAATTTCCGAGTCTCCACTTCCTTTGGCTGACTGGAAGCATTAAAAACTTAGAAATCCTAAAAGGGGGTCAGGAGATTCCAGCAGGAAAGGCTAGACTCCCAGCTCAATGAAAGATATTACTCAAAGTCACCAGACTGACAGGCCAAAACAGGCTTCAGGAAGGAGGAGATTGTGGGTCTCTAACAAAACATGCTGACAAAATTATCCAGCGAGATCGCAAGCAGGTCCTAATGTTTTGAAGTCAGGGGCACAGACACATCCAGAGGGCTAGCTTTTAAATGTGATGGGGAATAATCGGACTGATCAATAAGCTAGCGAGGTCTGAGAGCAATAAAGCAGTGGCCAATCAGCAGTTCTCTTACATCTGGTGAGATATGAGATGCACTTGCTAGTGCTGCACTCGCCGCTTACGTTGGCGCTGTAGAGAACATGCAGTATGGGACCCCACGGTATGGCCTGGATCCTGATGCTCCTCATCCTCTTGCCCACTACTTGTGTGCATCTTGCCATACTCTAGTCCCCAGTTCTGTGATGTTTCATCTTGATTAGGATTGTAAGCTCTGATGGGCAGGGACTTACATCTCTATGTACAGTGCAGCATACACCTTGTAGCACTAGACAAATGACTATTAGTAATAGTAATAGTGAATTTCTGGCTGCAGCAGCTCCAGTGCTGACATCTTTCTCACACCCATCTTTGACACCTCTTTGGAAACTTAGAGAAGAGCATCTCTAACTTTGATTCTCAAAGTATGTCTTATTTCTATAAGAGAGCTACTTGAAGTCTGAGGATCAATCCTTCTCTTAAATCAACAGAAATCTTCCTGCCCCTCTCCACCTCACTGGAGAAATATTTCTCTGAGATTGCTTGCATGAATATATAAACCAAACTAGCCATATTAGTTAAAATTCAGAATTTTTTACTCCAACTGGATTGTTGCCCACTCTAGAATCTAAAAAAAAAAATATTCTGGGCTGGATTTATGACCAGGTATTGGCTGATTCACATTCTTTAGGTGTTCATATCAAACGTGCATCATGGGAATCCTCAGAGTTCCGGCACAGCAATACAGAACAGAGCAAATGGAAGGAGAAAGGGTGGATTCTTGCAGAAGTCCTTCAGAGGTTGTGGTCTTGCTTTGCCAGAACTGCTAGAGCTCATTCATGAACCTAGTGACTCTAACATTGCTCTTGCTCTCTTTCAGGTACAGCGAGTTTACTGCTCAGTACTGAGAAGGAAAAAGGTCTGTAGCACTGTAGACATGCAATGTGCCGACAACAGTGTGCTCAGGATCTGCTGCAGGCTGGCAAAGGGGCTGGGATGGAATAAAGTTACCAGTGCACAGAATTATTCACTCTGGTTATACTCTTCTGTATGTATGGACTTGTAATTCCTGTGTTTCATGGACAATTTTCAGAAGGGTAGCCATGTTAGTTTGGCATAGCAAACATGATGGGGACAGATGGGTAACTAGTTGACAGAGGCGTGAGCTTTCCTTCATTGGGTGCATAAAGTGCAGTTTAGGAGTTAGGTAAATATATATATGAAGATCCTCTCCCCCCCCCCTTCCTCAACATCCATCTTCACCTTTATTTACCCACCTTCTGAAATGCACCAGATGAAGGGGGCTCTCGTCCTGGAAATCTCACCCTCCATCAGGTGCCACCTGACTGTTTGTCTTAAGAGAATTTCCAAGTATAACTCCGTACAAAGGTGAGTCGGTTGATATTGTGTATCTGGACTTTCAGAAAGCCTTTGACAAGGTCCCTCATCAGAAACTTTTGGCAAAACTAAAGAGTCATGGGATAGGAGGCAGTGTACTACTGTGGATCAGGAACTGGTTAAAAGATAGAAAGCAGAGGGTAGGGCTAAATGGCCAATTTTCCCAATGGAGAAAGGTGAATAGTGGAGTACCCCAGGGATCTGTGCTGGGCCGCTGCTTTTTGACATATTCATAAATGACCTGGAAAGGGGAATAACGAGTGAGGTTATCAAATTTGCAGATGACACAAAACTATTTAAAGTTGTTAAAACCCAAGAGGATTGTGGAAAATTGCAAGAGGATCTTGATAAATTGGAAGACTGGGCATCAAAATGGCAGATGAAATTTAATGTGGACAAGTGCAAGGTTATGCACCTACGGAAGAACAACCCAAACTATGGTTACACGATGCAAGGTTCCACGTTAGGAACCACCACCCAGGAAAAAGATTTAGGCATCATTGTGGATACCATGTTAAAACCCTCGGCCCAGTGTGCAGCAGCGGCCAAGAGAGCAAATAGAATGCTAGGTATCATAAGGAAAGGAATGGAAAATAAAACAAAAGATATTATAATGCCTCTATATCGTTCCATGGTGAGACCGCACCTTGAATATTGTGTGCAATTCTGGTCGCCGTATCTTAAAAAGGATATAGCGATTTTAGAAAAGGTTCAGAGAAGAGCCACCAAAATGGTAAAGGGGATAGAAGGATACTCCTATGAAGAAAGGCTAAAAAGGTTAGGGCTCTTTAACCTGGAAAAGAGACGGCTGAGGGGAGATATGATAGAAGTCTATAAATTAATGAACGGAGTGGAACGGGTAAACGTAGATCGATTGTTTACCTTATCAGAATATAGAAAGACTAGGGGACATGCAATGAAGCTACAGGGTAAACTATTTAAGACTAATAAAAGAAAATATTTTTTCACTCAACGTGTAATCAAACTCTGGAATTTGTTACCGGAGGATGTAGTAAAGGCTGTTAGTGTAGCTGGGTTTAAAAAAGGTTTGGACAAGTTCCTGGAGGAAAGGTCCATAAACCATTATTAAGAAGGGACCCAGGATATCAATGCTTGAACCAATACAAGCATTGTGGAACCTGTGTCCCTTAGGGAAACTGCTAGGTACGTATGACCTAGATTGGCCACTGTTCGAAACAGAATACTGGGCTTGATGGACCTTGGTCTGACCCAGTATGGCATATCTTATGTTCTTATGTATACAGAGAGTAAAAGTAAAACCAGGACTGTCTTTAGTCTGCTCCTGCTGACCTGGAGCTGGTTGTTAATCCTAAAGAGAAACCAGTTAGGTTTGATGGCTTCCTGGTTCTGTGCTTTCCTGCCAGCCCCTGAGTTACTGTGAGATGCCATCGGGCTCCAGGTCATCGGGACGGGGCCAGTCAGTCCTGTATTTACTGGAATTGGTCTAGAAGTGTTACATTAGCCAAGACACAACAGCAATAATCCATGAACTCATTTCATTGTCTCTAAGAAGGATAAGAGCTACAAGTCCATACATGCAATGGATAAAACCAGGACTGGCTCAGCCAGGGACATGGAACCAAGTGCTGAGTCTGCCTTCTACATTTTATTACTTCAGGACCAGATGCAGGGATTGGGGCAGAAAGCACAAAAGGGCCTGGAAGTCTGCTTATGTTTTTGCACAATTTTTTTCTGTGGAAATGTTTCTTCTCACAAGAAGCTCGTTTTGCAGGCTCTTTTACTAGTCCTTGAACCCAGTACTTTAACTATTATATTTAAGGATCAGTTATAAGAAGACTGATTTTCTGATTTTAATATAATAGCAGTACAGGAGAGTTTGCTGCTTTGACACCATAGTTATAATTCACATTGCACTTTTTTTTCCAGTATTCCTCCGGCCATATAAGAGTCTCCCTCTAGTGGTTAGATTTAAGAACCGCAGGTAAAAATCACAGATTTTGATCTCTTGGTTAATAACTAAAAAAGAAAATCAAAAAAGAATATAAGACGATACCCTTTTTATTGGACTAACTAAATATATCATTTGACTAGCTTTTGAAGGATAATGCCTTCTTCAGGACAAGACCGTATGAGCAAAAGACGACAATACTAGAATATATGTTGGTAGTGTAATTTCCAGTGAGGGACCCCAAGCAAAATTTTGCTGAGGGCCCCACATTGTCATGGTGGCACCCTCCCCATGCGGCTGTTATCGTGAGACTTTGGTCCAGCAGGGAATAGCCGCCAGGCCTGTGGCAAACTTGCAAGAGCAGAGGCAGTGCAGTAGAGATGATAAAGTAAATTTGCTGCAGTGCCTTACTGCTGCTGTGTGGGCTCTCTTTCTGCCCATGTCCCCCTCCTCCTCCCACATTGCAAGGACTGCTTGGGTGGAATTTACGCTACTGATATAATGAAATCATGAAAGCATTCTGAGGGGGAGGGGTGGTGGAAAGAGTGGGAGAGATGAGTGGATGATCAAAAGGTAACAAAGCAGTAAAAATGTATGGTTTATAATATGATAGGAAACAAAACTCAATTTTGGGGTGTCAAAGTATCTTATTCTTGACACCTTCAAAAAAAGAGCAACAATATTGAGTGTTTAGGTCTCACAAATTCTTTGAAGTCACTGCAGATAATCCAATATACTCCCATATGGGTCATTTTTGGATTGAATAGATGGAATATATTACTTCAAAATGTTTTGAGTTGCATTGGCTGCCAGTTAAATGGTGCATAACGTGTAAAGGATTACGCTTAGTTTTTAAATGTTTGCATGAGGACGTGTGATGAAGAACTGTAAGCCTGCTTGTTCACGCCGCTGTACTCAAGCTGACTTGGCTAATTTACCTCCTGTGTCTGCTGTTGCCACTTGTTTGTGAGTGTTATTGCTAACTGGTCTTTATGGTGAAAGGTTTTATAAGGAGCTGCATAAAGATGCCGCCATCAGTGTATGTAAATCACCTATTTTTATGTGCATATTTTAGCTGGTCGCTATCCTCTAAGTACACACGTCAGGCCAGCAATGCATCTTTTCACTACGGGAATGTGCATATGCTGAGCATGACTAGAGTGTGGGCAAAGTGCACACTGATGTGTTTAAACCAGGGCTCGATAAACCCTGGGCGCCAGATTGCCATGGTGACTAAAAAGAAAAAAAATCCGACCTGGTGCCTGGCTCTGGCAACACCTTTGCAGCAGCATGAAGATCGCAATTGCAGGGGGTACGGGCCTGGCTGCCCACGGGGATTCCATCTCCTGTGGGCAGAAGAGAAGGGGCACAGGTGCGAGCTGTCTGTCTGCAGGAGATGGGATCCCTGCAGGCAGAACAGGAGGGGAAGGCTGCAGACTGCCCACAGGGATGCCATCTCCTGCGAACAGAAGCGGAGAGCTGAACGGGCCTACAATAAAAAAAACAAGTAAAAGTTAGATGGGAGGGTGAGGGGAATGAATTACAAAATCTTAAAGGGCCAGTAACTTAAAAAAATAAATAAATACAAAGAAAAGGATGGGGGAATCGAGGGCAGGGGAAGTGGAGGGAAGAGAGTCTGGAAGGGGAAAAGAGAGCGGATAGGGGCTGCAGGGGGGGGGGGGGGAAAGAAGAGTGCAAGGTTAAATGGCTCAAAGCGTGCATTCCCCTCCCCCCAAGAACACACACAAGCACCCCCTACCACACCACACAGGCAGCCCACCTCCATAGGACACACACATACTCTCGTTCCACACTACATACACATGTACACACACAGGAACCTCACCTCTGCACCGTACACAGAAGCTCCCCAGCCCTGCAGCACACACGCTCATGCAACGCAGCCCTGCAGCACACACACTCAAAGGCACCCACCACTCCATGCCACGCATAGATTGGCACACCACTGTTGCACCACACACACACATACACACACACACATAGACACTTGCTGTAGGAAGCTATAGCTCTTCTCTAAAGATGACACATGGTGTAGGAACACCAGCACTGGTTTCATGAGACTTGAGAACATGAGACCAGTGTGAAAGAAAGGGGGTGAGGGGGGAGAAGAGCAATTCATTATCTGTGGCTTCTATGATTTTGGCCTGGCTCCTAAATCCACACAAAATTTGTCAAGGCCTGACTTAAACTATAAACTGCCAAAATTTATGTGCAGCTTTAGGTTAATTTTAAACTTTCTATACTGTCCTTCGCAAGCATCAAGGCAGTTTATAATGGTTTCTAAATAAAATGCATTAAAAAAATAAGACAAGTAAAGTAAGAAAAAAAAACAATAAAGCAATATACATTCAAAGAAAAAGACTCAGAAGAGAAAGTGAGAGAGGACAAATATATTGCAATTAACCTAAACCGGAAAGGTGAAATAACAAGAAAGAGAGAAGAAAAAAAAGTGAAGTCATGTAGCAGGGTCATGCGCCGAGATCACGCCACAGCCCGAATTGAGGAAAGACTAGGGGCCTGACACTGAGTTAGAAAGGCTAGGCGCGAGTACAACGCCTAGTCGTCGCTGCCATCCTCTAATCCCGGATATCCAATGCCGGGGTCATATGTGGCCCCAGCATTGAATACCCAGGGTCACCGCACATGCCCAGACGCCACAAAGGCTAACCCAACATACCCTCCCGATCCGTCACGATGACATAACCCAGCACACTAACATAACCATATCCGTTGACACAATTACTCAACTTGTATATAGTTATCTCTGTTGAAACCCAAGTTTTATTACCTGTTCCTTGTAAAGTTCAATGTACATTTCAGCCTTACATTGTGCTACTTAATATTATCTGTAAACCGCACTGATTCTAAAAAGCGCGGTATAAAAAAAGACTTAAATAAATAAATAAATAATATTGCAGCACTGCCTGGTTAGCTACTCTGGGTAACGATAGGCCAGCTTTTGCAGCGCTTATCTTTACCTGTAAAAGCTTAACTGGGCAGTGGAGCCATCATCACCGCTAGCTGGTTAGCCTCGGCCTCGGCCTCGGCCCACGAGACGCCCTGGAATGCTCTGATGCTAAGTGGTTAGCACTGGGGCGTGTAGGGGAGAAGATCGGGGATATTCACCAGCACTAACCTTTTCAATATCGGGCCCTAGATGTCCTGAACGGCCAAGGTTTTAAATTTCAAAAGTGAAGTTTCAAGGCAGATATACTGTGGCAAACTATTGCAGAGGTGAGGGGCTGAAAAGGAGAATGCAGTGTGACAAGTAGATTCAAGTCTGGCCTAGAACGGGAAAACTCTCAGCCCGAGTGCACAAAGCCTTAAAAGTCTGTAACAAGCTGGCTGGTAAAAGCCATTGCACCTGAATTTGCTGCACTTATCCCATCACTTTTACCCATATTTTATAAAGTCCAGAAAAATACAGCTATGTGGGACTTTGTAGAATCCCCTCTATGTGGATTGCCTTCCCTTTGCGACTCTGAAATGACATTTGTTTTCATGTTTCATTGTATTATTCATGTGACTTTGTAAGCCACATAGAATTGCTGATATGCGGGATATACATTTCTAATCAATGTCAATGTAAATCTTGGTTTCCTATGACATTTTAACCACAGACGTTTATGGCTTTATCGCCTTCGATCACCCACTGCTTCCCCCTGAGACTATCACTGGAATGTTTTTATGATTCTCGTATCGTCGTCTTGACCAGAAGAAAAAGGTTTTAGCCTTTGAAAGTTAGCCAAGTAATGTATTAAGTTACACTGTTATTGGACTATCACCTTATGTTCTTTTTGTTTTATTAACTACTAAAGTAGACTATCATGCAACCCTATGACCCTTTAATTGTAGTAGGACAGGTTCCTAGCTAAAGGATAGGATTGCAGGGCCCGATATTCAAAGGCATTTACACAGTAAATGCTGCTTAGCGGGATATCCCCAATTAATGCCGCTACATGCGCCAATGTGGGTGTTCTGGGACGGAGCGGAGGCAGTTCCCGTTGCTAACCGGTCAGTGGCGATATTGCACCGCTGGCAGTTAGTGACCCGTGGGTAAAGATAGGGCAGATTTTGCTGCAGCTCTCTTTACCTGTGGGAGCTCAATATCAGCACTGCCCGCTTAGCTTCTGCAGCGGTGGAGGCAAACCTGGATATTCAGTGCCGGTGGCTGGATATGAGCTCGGTGTTGAATATCCAGGTTTTCTCCGCAGCACCCGTGGCCAGTCGCTGTAATCGCGCTAACCGCTGGCGCTGAATGTCAGGCCCGTAGTGTTTACATCAGATTCAGCCAGTGACACACTTCTTCACAGTAGAGCATGGGAAAAAGGCAATGGATGTGTTTATTTTCTTGTTGCATTATACCTGATGAAAATGCTTAAGCTGTAAAAGCCTGACATAGACAATGTTCTTTGAAGAAACCTGATTAACTGCCAATTTCTTGTTTGTAGCTCGGACAGGAAGAAGCCAGACCACAGAGGCTGATGTGCGGGAGAACGGCACGAATAGTTCCATCGTTTCCCTTTCTGCATCTACTGAAGGTAATCAGATGGGCAGATTTTGTTTCAAGGCCAGATTTAAGCTTTTGGTGCCCATAGACAAAACCAAAGAGCAAACCCCAGAGGAGGGCATATATGTTAATTTGACCTGCCTTAATTGAATAATTAAAGCATTTCAGGTAGATGTTGACAAAGAGACTAAGCTGAGCAGGGATCTTCTACTAGTATAGCTGGGGGAATTTCTTCTTTAGCCCAGTGGCTTGGAGCCCAAAAGTTACAGCTCAGATCCAGATTTCCCCAGATGGAGCTGCAGGGTGCGGAAGCTGTAGGCAGACCAGCAGAGCAGTGCGTAGCCTCTCTAGTCAAGGGCTAGCCAGATAGTGTCCTTGCCCTGCTTTCCTTTTTGTCTAGCTTTATTAAATCTTACACAAATACACAACAGACCCTAAAATCCGTCCCACCAATCCATCCCTTCCAAAATCCTGCCCTCAACAGTCCCCTACAAGCAGGTCAAATCAATAACTCACAATACCAAGAGTATCGCCAGCTAATTTTACACCATCAAATCCGTCCCACTCGGCGTTCCATACAAAGGGATGCTAAATTTTAGAAAACATTCTCCAACTTTTCACATTTCAGGGCGGTGAGGCACAACATATAATGCAAATAGCGCATGTGAACCTCCTCAGGAGATGCCAAGTAAATCAATGTCCATGCTAGGATGACTGCCAGTCCTGCTGCCATTATCCCAGAATGCACCAAATGGGAAGCCTCTGGTAGGGGTGCATTTAGCGTCACTTCCATTTGTTTTGGGACAGGGCGTTGGAGCAACATACTAACAAGCCCTAAAACCTCCCCTTCAAACTTGAATGTTATCAAAGTGTCACCTTATATGTACATAGCTCCCACCAACATACAAGTACTATACTTATCATTTATATTTTATTTTAGACAGTTTTGTATATTGCCTTATCCTTCAAACAAAGCGGTCACAACACAATTGGGGGATACATTTAACACATGGGGATATGAGACACATACACTAATACTTACAGGGAACATGGGCAATGGCGGGTTAAGTGGCCCAGACTACAAGGAGCATCTGTGGGACTAGAAACCCCAGTCCTTCTGGCCCAAGGTTGCTGTCCTCTAGTGGGATTTGAACCCCCAACCTTCTGGCCTGAAGTACCTTGCCCCAGCCACTAGGCTACTCCTCCCTCAAGGCACTTGCAGCACTATATGTATACAAATGAGAGACAGTCCCTTTTCATAGAGCTTACAATCTATGCAAGATGGAAACGCAACAAACGGGACTAGAGATGGTTTTAACAGGCATGGGTGATAAACAAGAGAGTAAAGGGCTCAGGATACTAAAGGAGCCTCAAAGAGGTGGCTTTTTAGCCTACATTTGAATAGGACTAGAGATGGGGCCTGACACACCAGCTTAGATAGTCTGTTCCAAGCAGATGGTGTAGCAAGGTGGAATAAACGGAGTCTGGAGCTGGCAGTGGAGCTGGGTCAGACCAAGGTCCATCAAGCCCAGTATCCTGTTTCCAACAGTGGCCAATCTAGGTCATATGTACCTAGCAGTTTCCCCAAGGGACACAGGTTCCACAATGCTTGTACTGGGTCAAGCATTGATATCCTGGGTCCCTTCTTAATAATGGTTTATGGACCTTTCCTCCAGGAACTTGTCCAAACCTTTTTTAAACCCAGCTACACTAACAGCCTTTACTACATCCTCCGGTAACAAATTCCAGAGTTTGATTACACGTTGAGTGAAAAAATATTTTCTTTTATTAGTCTTAAATAGTTTACCCTGTAGCTTCATTGCATGTCCCCTAGTCTTTCTATATTCTGATAACATAAACAATCGATCTACATTTACCCGTTCCATTCCGTTCATTAATTTATAGACTTCTATCATATCTCCCCTCAGCCGTCTCTTTTCCAGGTTAAAGAGCCCTAAACTTTGTAGCCTCTCTTCATAGGAGTAGCCTTCCATCCCCTTTACCATTTTGGTGGCTCTTCTCTGAACCTTTTCTAATAATGCTATATCCTTTTTAAGATACAGCAACCAGAATTGCACAACGCTGTCCCCGGCACTGTTTTTGGCTCCCCCTTCTTTTTCCATCGAGAAAAGGTTGGAGTTGCAGGAGAAGATGTTCCTGTGGTCCGGCTCAGCACCAGCTTCACCGATGCTGAGTGCAAAGCCGAGCACCTCCCGTGAAGCCCGGGTGTCTTCGAAGTTCCGCGGTGGTGGCTCCTCCGGAAAGACGCCAGACCCTGGCAAGAAAAACAAAAAATTCTCGAAGCCAGTTGAGGTTCCACCAGGGAAACCTAGTAAGGTCCCGCATCCTGGATCTCCGAGACCTAAACAGGTTTCTGGTGAGGGAGGAGTTCAAAATGCTCTCCCTTGGAACATCGCTGCCGTACTGCTACTACTACTGAGCATTTCTATAGCGCTACCAGTTGTACGCAGTGCTGTACAGACAAATAAGAGACAGTCCCTGCTCATCAGAGCTTACAATCTAGTCAAGACAAACACAGAAGGTGGAGGGAGGGGTAAATAGGGTGGAGGGGAGGAAATTAGGTGAGTCAAGATCCAAAGGCAGCAGCGAAGAGGTGAGCTTCCAACCTGGATTTGAAGAGGGTCAGAGAGGGTGCCTGGCGTACAGATAGAGGAAGTTTGTTCCAGGCGAAGGCGCAGCAAGGTGAAAGGAGCGAAGTCTGGAGTTGGCAGTATGAGAGGGGGGCATAAATAGAAGCAGTTGGCTAGAAGAGCGGAGTTCCCGAGAGGGGTTGTTTAGGAGAGATAAGGGAGGAAAGGTAGTGAGGAGCCGCAGAGTGAATGTATTTGTAGGTCAGTAGGAGAAGCTTGAATTGGATGTGGAGACAGATAGGGAGCCAGTGAAGTGACTTGAGAAGAGGAGTAATATGGGCATGATGAGGCTGGCGGAAGATTAGCCGTGCAGCAGAGTGCTGAACAGATTGAAGGGGGAGAGAGATTATTCAAAGGGAGACCAGCAAGGAGTAGGTTACAGTAGTCAAGACGGAAGGTGATTGGGGAGTGGATAAGTGTTTTAGTAGTGTGTTCAGAAAGGAAAGGGCGGATTTTGTTAATGTTGTAGAGAAAGAAGCAGCAGGTATTAGCTACGAGATGGATGTGTGTGGAGAAGGAGAGAGAGGAGTCAAAGATAACCCCCAGATTGCAGGCCGAGGAGACAGGAAGGAGTAGAGAGTTGTCCACAGAGACTGAGAAAAGAGGAAGAGGAGGGGAGGTTTTAGGGGGGAAAAATAAGAAGTTCAGTCTTGGCCATGAGACTGGCTTTGCTCCTTGGACCTAAAGGATGCCAACACCCATATCCTGGTCCACCCATCTCATTGGCAATACCTGAAATTCATGGTAGGGGGAAGCCACTACCAATACAGGGTACTTCCCTTTGGCTTGGCCTCCTCCTCGAGTTTTCACAAAGTGCCTAGCAGTGGTAGCCACCCATCTGCGCCTGTAGGGGGTGTTCGTCTTCCCCTACTTGGATGACTGGCTCATAAGAGGCGGCACAGCCACAGATGCCAGTCAGAGCACAGAGTTTACCATCCTCCTCCTGCAGCACCTGGGGTTCATCATCAACTACCCCAAATCACATCTCTCTCTGGTGCAAAACCTAGAGTTCATCAGTGCTCAACTGGATACGGTGTAGGCCAGAGCCCTCCTTCCTCAGGACAGGGCAGAATGCCTCAGACAGCTGGCAGGGAAGGTCCAACAATGCAGAATGGTGCCAGCTCGCCACCTCCTCCGCCTGCTAGGACACATGGCCTCCACAGTCCATATTACACCCCTAGCCCGCCTGCATATGCAGACAGCCCAGTGGTGGCTGCGTTCTCAGTGAACCCAGGCCACGGGCCTTCTCCAGGACAGGGTCAAGGTCACCCACCAGCTGGCGAGGTCTCTTGGCTGGTGGCAGGACCTGGGCCTCCTCCGGATAGGAATGCCCTTTCCAGGCGCCCCCACCGCAGAGGACCCTGACCACAGATGCCTCTCTTCAGAGCTGGGTAGCTCACTGAGGAGCTCACCGCACTCGGGGCTGCTGGTCCTGGGAGGAGTCTCTGCGGTATTCCTCGCCCTACGAGCATTCCGCATCCTCTTGCGGAACAGACCTGTTCTGGTCCAGACAGACAATCAAGTCGCAATGTTCTACATAAACAAGCAGGGGGGCATGGGCTCATACTTCCTCTGCCAGGAGGTGGTAGCCCTCCTTTCTTTTGCAGTGCACAATGGCATGCTCCTGCGAACAGTCTACCTCCCGGGCAAGGACAACAACCTGGCAGACAGATTCAACAGTCTTGCGCCCCCACGAGTGGCGTCTCGACCCCACAGTGGCAGAGAGCCTCTTCCACCTTTGGGGCTGGCCCGAGATGGACCTGTTTGCCTTGCCAGACAATGTGCAGCTGGCTCGCTTCTGCTCCTGGCAGCCACACCCACAGAAGGTAGCGGCAGACACATTCCTGATTTCATGGTCCGAGGGACTGCTATATGCATTCCCACTGACTCTTCTGGTCGCCAAGACTCTGTTCAAAATTCAGAATGAGAAGGCATCAGTCCCCCTGGGTCGAGCCCCGGACCTCCTTTTTTTTTTAAAAATTTTATTTTTATGTTTTTGCACACAACAACACAACAACTAATTAACAACACACTACTACAGTTTAGAATTCTTGTACATATTCAAACAATAACACGTCCTAACTATCTAGCTCCATACTAGTATTCTCACATCTCTATCATAACATACTGTTCAATATCCCCTTGCGACGAGTGCCATCTCCACCAAAGCCCGAGCGATCCAAACTCAATGATTCAGCAATTGGTCGAGGGCATCCCACTTTTTTTGTACAAACTTAAAGGTTGGGTTTTGGCTTGCATACACTTTTTCGCATATATGGTGAAAACGAACTAGGTTCCACCAGTAGTCCACGGTAAGTTCACCAAAGTTCTTCCAGTGACACATTATAGCTTTAAGTGCCAAACTCATTAGCAGATCAAATACAGCATAATCCCGCTTCTTTAAATCTGGGATGTCTGCTAAAGATTTGTACACTACGATACGATATGCTAGAGGCTCCCTGATGTCCAGCATTTGTGCGGTTCTAGACCAAACTTGCTGCCAGTATCGTTGCAGTATAGGGCAGTAGTATAGCATGTGGGCCATCGTACCCCGTTCATTTTTGCAGGACCAGCATACCGCTTCTTGATCTGCGGACCACTTGGCTATACAAGTAGGTGTCAAATAAGCTCGATGGGCTAAAAAGTATAGTGTCTGAGTAAGTGAAGCCGCTCTCGTTATTCTTATCTGTTTTTGCCATAGGGTGTCCCATAGCTCTGGTTCTGCTAGTATTCCGACTTCGGTCTCCCAGCGCGATTGGAGCCTTGTACATCTCTTTCTTTCGCCATTCCTAAGTAGAGTGACAAATTGTGAGAGGAGTTTACCTCCGACCTTAATCTCTTGAATTATCTGATGGTAGGGGGATGCCGATCCAATCGCAGCAGCCAACACTCCCGCCTTACTTAAGCAATATCTTAGTTGAAACCATTGGTACATGCAGTGTTGGGGCAGTCCAAATTCCCTCTGGAGTGCCTGGAAGGACTTGAAGACTTTATTGTGCAACATTTGTCCCAAGCAATATATACCCCTCCTCAGCCAGGGGGTCCACAGAAAGCTACCGCCATCAATCTGGAATTTAGCATTATACCACAGTAGAGTACTATCGGAGTACTCCTGTCGATCTTGCATACAAGTCTCCAAAATTTGATATGCCAGTTGCGTGTCTTTCATAATTTCATTGCCCGTACTAGACATAGTATACACCGTTCCTAATCGCAGCCATAAAGGCATATTTGTACTCAGTGCTGCTTCAATCTGTAGCCAGACTGGGTCCTCAGCCTCAATGTCTAGCTCACTCCATAGCGCGCCCTGTTTCAACAGGGCTGCTATGTGATACCAGTAAAAATCAGGAAAGTGTACTCCGCCGTACTTAGTAGGAGATTTGAGCTTCCACGCTGCAATCCTCGGTGTCTTATTGCGCCATAGGAAAGCAATCAAAAGCTTTTCAAGCTTCTTGTAAAATTTCCGCTCAAACAGCAGTGGGATCATGGCGAGTATATGGTTGACTTTGGGCACTATGACCATTTTAATGGTTTCAAGTCTGCCCCACCAGGTCAGGTTTAGCGGGGACCATTTATTTATGTAATCCCGAACAATATTTTCAAATTGCACCATACAGCATTGCAGCGTACCTTGTATTGTGACCCCATATGTTACTCCAAGGTATCTAAAGGAGGCAGCTTCTATTTGAAAAGGGTAGGCCTGAAAGGACGACGGCAGTATCTGCCCGCTCAAAGGTATTAGTGTTGTTTTGGTTAAGTTCAATTTGTATCCCGAAATATCAGAATATTCTGAGATGACCTTCAGTGTAGCCGGCAGCGACGTCGGACTTAGGAATAGGAAGAGATCGTCCGCATATGCTGATAGCTTGATTTGATGTTCCGCTATCCTTATGCCCTCTATATCTTCACGCTGCCTTATCTTCGCTATCAACGGCTCAAGCGCCAGGTTGAATAGTAAGGGCGACAATGGACAGCCTTGTCTCGCACCTCTCGTGAGTTCAAATTCTGAGGAGAGTCCTCCATTTGCAGCCACTCGTGCTGTTGGTCTCGTATACAGCATTTTGACACTAGCGAGGAATTCGTTAGGTATTCCATACCATTCCATTGTTTTAAAAAGGTAAGGGAGCTCCACTCTATCAAATGCCTTTTCGGCATCTAATGCAAGACCTACTATCGGCCTTGTCTGTCGCTGCACTTGAAGAAGAAGATGCGTTAGTAAACGGCCATTATCTGTCGTTGACCGTCCAGGCATAAATCCACACTGATCTGGCCTGACCAGTGTAGTCATTACTTTTCGGAGCCTGTTAGTCAAAATTTTAGCATAGATCTTGTAATCTGCATTAAGCAGCGAAATTGGTCTATAGTTTCCTATTAGTTGGTCATCCTTCCCCGGTTTGGGGTGAATTACAATCGTGGCAGCCACCAGAGATCCCATTGCAGGGCATTCCTTCTTAAGCTCAACAAAGTATTGGTATAGTTCAGGGATCAATTCTTGCGAAAAGGCCGTGTAAAATTCTACGGGCAAACCATCCGGTCCACTAGCTTTCCCTTTGGATAGTTGCCGCATTGCAAGTTGGACTTCTTTGCAAGTGATATCTCCTGCCAACTCCCGCCTCTGAGTTTCAGCAAGTTTAGGGCTTTCAATGTCAGCAACAAAATTGGCAAACGCTTCTTCGTTGAAGTTGCCCTCGGATCTATACAATTGGGAGTAGAACTTTTCACATTGTTGTAGTATATCTTCGTCTCTCGTGTGCAATTTCCCTGTACTGTCTTTCAGCCCGGCAATACGAGCCCGAATTTTTTTTGCCCGCAATGAGCGTGCCAGCATCGCACTCGCCCGATTGCTCTCATGATAATATATTCCTTGTTGGATTCTTATCTGTTTGACGGCTTCCTCATTAAGGATAGTATTATACTGATATCGCAACCTCCGCAATCTGAGCAGTATAAGCGGATCCGAACGGTTGGCTAGGATTCGTTCACTCACTTGTATCTCATTCTCTAGGTCTTTTTTTTGTTTTATTGCTGCTTTTCCATCGTGGATACTATACGTAGTGAAACAGCCCCGTATGGTAGCTTTGAAAGCTTCCCACCAGGCCCACGTCGGGGTGTCGTATAACTGGTTGTGCGTAAAGTATTCTTTAATATCTTGACGAACAGCTTCCACAATCTCGCTCTTCTGTAGCCACGATCGGTCAAAGTGCCATCGCTGTTGCGAATTCTTATTCTGCCCAAGTTTGAAATCCACCAAAATTGCCGCATGGTCTGAAATTGTTGTGGTATCTCCGCCGCGTCAATTGCCGGCAGTAACGTTTTAGAGACAAGGAAGTAGTCAATGCGCGTTTGCGTATTATGGAGCATGGAGTAGTAAGTGTATGCTCTTTCCTCCAGATACAGGAGCCTCCATGGGTCTATTAGCCCTAATTCCTCCTTCATACTCTTGACAGTTCCCCAAGCTCGCGGCTTATGTTCCTGCTTATAAGGTGTACGATCCAGTAGTGGATCTAGTAAGAGATTGAAATCGCCTCCTAAGATTACATTGGTTGCCCCGGCTTGCAGAAGTTCTTTTGCCACTGCTTCATAAAAACAGGGATCATCATGCATAGGGCCATAGACCGTCATAAAGGTGTATTTTGTTCCTGCTATCTGGACTTTCGCCCTGGCCCATCGCCCTCCCGGGTCTATAGCCGTCTCTTCAGTCACAGGTTGCAACGTTTTTCTAACTAATATTGCTACTCCACCTTTTTTTTTAAGAGCAGGAGCTGCCAGTATAGTTTGATAGCCCTCTCCATTCACCTTATAGGACTCAGACAAGGTCAAGTGAGATTCTTGTAAATATATTACATCAGCTCGCTGCTGTCTGCAATAGTTTAGAATTTTCTTTCTTTTAATCGGATTGTTGATTCCCTGTACATTAAGGGACACCACTCATAGAAACATAGAAACATGATGACAGAAAAAGACCACAAGGCCCATCTAGTCTGTCCTTCCATAACAACAACTACAACAGTCCACTTTTTACCTTTAGAGATCCTCTGTGTTGGTCCCATGCTTTTTTGAACTCAGTCACTGTCCTCATCTCCACCACCTCCACTGGGAGACTATTCCACGGATCCACTACTCTTTCCATAAAGAAATATTTCCGCATATCACTCCTGAATCTATCTCCCTTCACCCTCATCCCATGTCCCCTCGTAGCAGAACTTGCTTTCAATTGAAAGAGGCTCTCTCCCTGAACATTTATGCCACGGAGGTATTTAAATATCTCAATCATATCACCTCTATCCCGCCTTTCCTCTAAGGTGTACATATTAAGATCCTTAAGTCTGTCCTCATATGCTTTATAATGAAGCCCATTCATCATTTTAGTAGCAACCCTCTGCACCGACTCCATCCTGTTCACATCCTTTTGAAGGTGCGGTCTCCAGAATTGCACACCATACTCCAAATGAGGTCGCACCAAAGACTTATACAGAGGCATTATCGCCTCCTTTTTTCTGCTAGCCATTCCTCTCCATATGCACCCAAGCATCCTTCTAGCTTTTGCCGTCGCCTTTTCTACCTGTTTAGCTACTTTAAGATCATCAGACACAACCACGCCTAAGTCCCGCTCTTCTTTAGTGGACAAAAGTACTTCACCTCCTATACTGTATTGCTCCCTTGGATTGCTGCAGCCCAAATGCATGACCTTACATTTTTTAACATTAAATCCCAGCTGCCAAATTCTAGCCCATTCTTCAAGCTTAGCTAGATCCCTCCTCATGTTATCTACACCTTCCTGGGTGTCTACTCTATTACAGATTTTGGTATCATCCGCAAAGAGGCAAACCTTACCCGACAGCCCTTCCGCTATATCACTAACAAAGATGTTAAAAAGAATCAGACCAAGGACAGATCCCTGGGGCACACCACTGGTAACATCCTTCTCCTCAGAGTGAGCTCCATTTACTTGTACTCTTTGTCGCCTCCCACCCAACCAATTTCTAACCCAAGCAGTAACTTTAGGGTCCATCCCTAGGGTGCTCAGTTTGTTTATAAGTCGCCTGTGAGGAACAGTGTCAAAGGCACATCTAGAGCTCTCCCTCGGTCCAACTCCCTGGTCACCCAGTCAAAGAAATTGATCAGATTTGTCTGACAAGACCTGCCTCTGGTGAATCCATGCTGCCTCGGATCCTGTAATCCGCCGGACTCCAGAAACCTCACTATTTTCTCTTTCAGCAGCGTTTCCAATAATTTACTCACCACTGAAGTTAAACTAACCGGCCTGTAGTTTTCAACCACATCCTTACTTCCGCTTTTGTGTAAAGGCACCACATGAGCCTCTCTCCAGTCCTTTGGCACCACTCCCGACTCCAACGAGGCATTGAAAAGGTCAGTCAGTGGAGCTGCTAGAACGTCCCCATGTTCCCTCAGTATTCTAGGGTGTATCCCATCCGGTCCCATCGCTTTGTCTACTTTAAGTTGAGCTAGTTTCTCACGAACACAATCTTCTGAAAATTGTTCAAGATGTCCCTCGCTTCTGTTCTTATTTGTGGGTGTTTTCTGAGGTCCTGCTCCTGGTTCTTCATCTGTGAACACAGAACAAAAATATTTGTTAAGCAATTCCGCTTTATCCTTATCAGCTTCTACATATTCCCCCCCCTGCATCCTTGAGTCTGACAATACCACTTTTGCCCTTCCTCTTCTCACTAATATATCTGAAAAATGTCTTATCCCCCCATTTTATTGCATTGGCTATTTCCTCCTCCTTTTGAATCTTTGCCTTCTTGACTACATTGCTAGCTTCTCTAAGTTTTTCCAAATACAGATGCCTGTCTTCTTCTCTCTGTGATCTCTTGTATTTTATGAAGGCCTCCCTCTTTTTCTTCACTTTTTCAGCTACTTCCTTCGAAAACCATAGCGGTCTCCTGTTCCTTTTGCCTTTATTTACCATTTTAACAAAAAGGTTGGTTGCCTTTAAAATACCCCCTTTCAGCTTTGCCCACTGTTTTTCTACATCCCCCAGCTGTTCCCATCCCACTAACGACTCCCTGAGGTATTGGCCCATCTTCGCAAAGTTAGTCTTCCTAAAGTCTAAGATCTTCACCTTGGAATGGATTCTAACAGCCCTAGTCCTAATACTGAACCACACCATCTGGTGATCACTGGATGCAAAATGATCTCCCACTACATCAGAAACACTTTCACCATTGGTAAGCACCAAGTCCAGTATGGCCCCTTCACGTATGGGGTCTGTTACCAATTGCCTGAATAGTTCTCCCTGTAGAGAATCCAGGATCTCCTTACTTCTAGATGATACTGCAACAGGAATGTGCCAATCAACATCTGGCATATTGAAATCTCCTAGCAGTAGCACTTCCCCTTTCCTAGCAATGCTGCGTATGTCTTCAATTAACTCTCTGTCCACCTCTTCCTCTTGTGAGGGAGGTCTGTATATCACACCAATGCAAATAGATTTCTCTTTCCCTCTTTCTAGTTTAACCCACAATGCCTCCTCTCTCCCTTTTAAGCTCTGTAATTCCAAAGCTTTAATAGTAGTTTTTACATATAGTGCCACTCCTCCTCCCCTTCTTCCTACCCTGTCCTTTCTGAATAAAGTATAGCCAGGTATAGTTACATCCCAGTCATGGTTTTCTGTGAACCATGTTTCTGTAACTGCCACTAAATCCAAGTCAGCAACTCCCACCAAAGCTTCAACTTCAGGGATCTTATTTCCCATGCTACGGGCATTAATACACACTGCTTTCCATGTGTTACCCCTGTTACCCATTTCCATAAAGGTATTTAATGTATCACCTACCTGGGGGCTTTCACTTACCTGGGGGCTTTCTTCACCCATCCCCAACGAATCTAGTTTAAAGCCCTCTTCAGTAGATTAGCCAGTCTACTACCAAAGATGCGTTGACCTTTCTTGGACAGATGGATGCCATCTCTGCTCTGCAACCCTTGGAACAGCATCCCATGGTCTAGGAAACCAAAATGCTCTCGAAGACACCATCCACGCAGCCATGCATTCATCTCCAGGATGCGAGCCTCTCTGCCTTGGCCTTTACCCTCAACAGGGAGGATTGAAGAGAACACCACCTGTGCACCTACCTGCTTCACCCTCTGTCCCAGAGCCATGAAGTCACTTTTGATACGTTCCGAGGTATACCTGGCAGTATCATAAGAACATAAGACATGCCATACTGGGTCAGACCGAGGTCCATCAAGCCCAGTATCCTGTTTCCAACAGTGGCCAATCTAGGTCATACGTACCTAGCAGTTTCCCCAAAAGACACAAGTTCCACAATGCTTGTACTGGGTCAAGCATTGATATCCTGGGTCCCTTTTTAATAGTGGTTTATGGACCTTTCCTCCAGGAACTTGTCCAAACCTTTTTTAAACCCAGCTATACTAACAGCCCTTACCACATCCTCCGGTAACAGATTCCAGAGTTTGATTACACGTTGAGTGAAAAAATATTTTCTCTTATTTGTCTTAAATAGTTTACCCTGTAGCTTCATTACATGTCCCCTAGTCTTTCTATATTCTGATAGCGTAAACAATTGATCCACGTTTATCTGTTCCACTCCATTCATTAATTTATAGACCTCTATCATATCTCCCCTCAGCCGTCTCTTTTCCAGGCTAAAGAGCCCTAACCTTTTTAGCCTCTCTTCATAGGAGTAGCCTTCCATCCCCTTCACCAATTTGGTGGCTCTTCTCTGTACTTTTTCTAATAACGCTATGTCCTTTTTAAGATACGGTGACCAGAATTGCACACAATATTCAAGGTGCGGTCGTACCATGGAGCGATACAGAGGCATTATAATATCCTTTGTTTTATTCTCCATCCCTTTCCTTATGATACCTAGCATTCTGTTTGCTTTCTTGGCCGCCGCTGCACACTGGGTGGAGGGTTTTAACATGTTATCCACGATGACTCCTAAATCTTTTTCCTGGGTGGTGGCTTCTAATGTGGAGCCTTGCATCGAGTAACTATAGTGTGGGTTGTTCTTTCCTAGGTGCATGACTTTGCACTTGTCCACATTAAATTTCATTTGCCATTTGGATGCCCAGTCTTCCAATTTATCCAGGTCCTCCTGCAGTTTTCCACTTTCCTCTTGGGTTTTAACAGCTTTAAACAGTTTTGTGTCATCTGCAAATTTGATAACCTCACTCGTTATTCCCTTTTCCAGGTCATTTATGAATATGTCAAAAAGCAGTGGACCCAGTACAGATCCCTGGGGTACTCCACTATTCACCTTTTTCCATTGGGAATATTGGCCATTTAGCCCTACTCTCTGCTTTCTATCTTTTAACCAGTTCCCGATCCACAATAGTACACTGCCTCCTATCCCATGACTTTTTAGCTTTGCCAAAAGTCTCTGATGGGGGACCTTGTCAAAAGCTTTCTGAAAATCCAGATACACTATATCAACCGACTCACCTTTGTCTACCTGTTTATGCACACCTTCAAAAAAACAGATCAGATTAGTAAGACAAGATCTTCCTTGTCTAAAGCCATGTTGGCTGTCTCCCATTAGGCCATGACTATCTACATGCTGCGTAATTTTGTTCTTTATGATGGTTTCTACCATTTTCCCTGGTACTGACGTCAGGCTCACCGGTCTGTAATTTCCCGGGTCACCCCTGGAACCCTTTTTAAAAATTGGTGTTACGTTGGCGACCCTCCAATCTTCAGGTATTACAGATGATTTTAATGAAAGTTCACAGATTACCAATAGCAGGTCTGCAATCTCATATTTCAGTTCTTTCAACACTCTGGGATGTATACCATCCGGTCCAGGTGATTTGCTACTATTCAGTTTATCAAATAGTTGTAATATATCTTCCCGGTGTAGCGATATTTCTCTCAATTCCTCTGCAGTATCACCTTTAAATACCACTTCAGTCTTGGGTAACATCCCTACATCTTCCTCAGTAAAGACCGAAGCAAAGAATTCATTCAGTCTCTCCGCTATAGCCTTGTCTCCTCTTACTGCCCCTTTTACCCCTCTATCATCTAACGGTCCAATTGACTCTCTCACAGGCCTTTTGCTACGAATGTACTTGAAAAAGTCTTTATTTCGTGTTTTTGCTTCCGCAGCAAGTTTCTTTTCAAATTCCCGCTTTGCCTGCCTTATCAATGCTTTGCATTTAACTTGCCAGTGCTTGTGCTGTTTCCAGTTTTCATCATTTGGCTCTTTTTTCCATGTCCTGAAGGTTGCTTTTTTGGCAGCAACAGCCTCTCTGACCTCACCTTTAAACCATGCTGGCAGTTTTTTGGACTTTCTCCCACTCTTCTTAATGCGTGGAATACAGCTGGTCTGGGCTTCGAGGATAGTAGTTTTAAATAACGCCCAAGCTTGCTGTAAGTCTTTAACCTTTGGAACCGCTCCTTTTAGTTTTTTCCTAACTATATTCCTCATTCTATCATAGTCTCCCTTTTGAAAGTTAAAAGGTAGTACTGTGGATTTCTTTACTATTTGTTCTCCAATAATTAAATCAAACATGATCATATTATGGTCACTATTTCCAAGTGGTCCCAACACCCTTATTTCTTGCACCAGATCTGGCGTTCCACTAAGGACTAGGTCCAGTATGGCTTCCCCTCTGGTCGGTTCATGAACCAGCTGCTCCAAGAAGCAGTCATTTATTCCATCTAGAAACTTTATCTCTTTAGTTTGTCCTGCCGTGACACTGACCCAGTCGATACCGGGGTAATTGAAATCACCCATTATTACTACTCTGTTGTGACTTTTGTTAGCTTCTGTGATTTCTTTGAGCATTTCATCATCCATTTGTTCATTCTGGCCAGGCGGTCGATAGTACACCCCCACTGCCATCACCTTCCCCTTCATAAGTGGAATTTCAATCCATAGAGATTCTACAGCAAATTTTGTTCCCTGCAAAACTTTAATCCTTTCTGACTCAATGCCCTCTCTAACATAGAGCGCAACCCCTCCACCAATTTGATCAGCTCTATCATTACGATATAGTTTGTATCCAGGTATCACAGTGTCCCACTGGTTATCCTCCTTCCACCATGTCTCTGAGAGTGCAATCATATCTAACCTCTCATTTAGTGCCATATATTCTAACTCTCCCATCTTATTGTTTAGACTTCTAGCATTGGCATACAAGCATTTTAGAGACTGTATTTTATTCATATTAATCTGGCTATTGGTAGGCATGGGTAATTTGGAATCTTTATTCTCTGTCTGCTCCTTACTCAAGGGCATTTTGGCTACTATACTCCCTTTTGGAACCTCATTGCTTTTGGTAGTATCCTTCAAGGATACCTTCGTCCGAACCATGCGCTCCTGGGTGACTGTCGGCTTTCCCCTAATTTCTAGTTTAAAAGCTTCTCTATCTCCTTTTTAAAGGTTAATGCCAGCAGTCTGGTCCCATCCTGATTAAGGTGAAGCCCATCCCTTCGGAAGAGCCCCCCCCTTTCCCCAGAATGTTCCCCAGTTCCTAACAAATCCAAAACCCTCATCCTTGCACCATTGTCTCATCCACGCATTGAGACTCCGGAACTCTGCCTGTCTTTTGGGTCCTGCACGTGGAACAGGAAGCATTTCGGAGAACGCTATCCTGGAAGTTCTGGATTTCAACTTCCTACCTAAAAGCTTAAATTTAGCCTCCAGAACTTCCCTACCACATTTTCCTATGTCATTGGTACCAACATGTACCAAGACAGCAGACTCCTCCCCAGCACTATCTACGATCCTATCTAGGCGGTGCGTGAGGTCCGCTACCTTCGCACCAGGCAGGCATGTTACCAGGCGATCCTCACGTCCACCAGCCACCCAGCTATCTACATTCCTAATGATTGAATCACCAACTATAACAGCTGTCCTGACCCTCCCCTCATGGGCACGTGGCCCTTGAGAAACGTCCTCGGTGCAAGAGGGTTTTACATCACCTGGAGGACAGGTCCTAGTTACAGGATCACTTCCTGCCACACCAGGGTGATGCTCTCCTGTCATGTGACCTCTCTCCTCCATGGCAGCAGGGATGCTGCCAGACTGGAGGTGGGACTTCAGGACTATATCCCTGTAGGTCACGTCCATGTACATCTCTGTCTTTCTTATGTCTTCCAGGTCTGCTACTCTAGCCTCTAGAGAACGGACTCGCTCCCTGAGAGCAAAGAGTTCTTTGCACTTAGTGCATACGTAAGACCTCTCACCAACTGGGAGAAAATCATACATGCGACACTCAATGCAAAAGACCGGAGAACCCCCATCTCGTTGCTGGACTTCTGTCTGCATCTTAGTTTAAAGCTTGTGTTTAGGTCTTTTAAATTCTGTATATACTAAGGATTGGTGTAGATGCTTATACCAATAAAAGTGTATCTAATACCCCTAATACACCTTGTATACCTGAAGCTTAATTAAGCTCAGATCCTCCGTGTATGACTGATTTGGATAACGAGCTGCACCTGAGAGCAGCCCCTTTCTTCTAAGATGTGCAAGTACCTATAAAGGTACAATTAGCCAAGGGGTGGGTGGGTGCTGGGGAGGGAGGGAGGGAGAAAAGTCCTACTAAAGAGGGCAGTTACAAGGTACCCTGTCCTGAACCCTCAGCAGGAAGGAGGGGGGTACCACATAAAGCCCAGTTAGTTGAGAGAGGCAAGGTAAGTTACAGCTGAGATGGATTAGCAACATTGGGTAATAGTCAGTGGGCTTGATGAGTCTCGGCAAACTCTCCATAACATCTTGGATCTTGACACCAGGCAGACAGCATACCTCTCTGGACATCAAGTCTGGTCGGCAGATGGACGCCTCAGTACCCCTCAGAAGAGAGTCTCCAACAACCACTACCCTTCGTTTCCTTCTGGTCACTGATTCCGCAACTATGGGGTACTTGAACTCTGGTTCTTCCCTTTCCAAGGATACTTTCACCTCCTCCACTTCCAGGGCTGCATAATGGTTCTTCAATTCAAGGGCTGGAGAAGTTGGATTGGTGATTTTGCAGGCTCTAGTGACTTTTGTCCAACCATCGACATTCTGTTGGCAGCCATCTTCTCCTGTGCTGGAGAGCCTGGTTGCTGCAAGAAGCATCTCATCAATGTACTTCTCACTGTCTTGAATGCTCCTCAGCCTCGCCACCTCCTCTCTGAGTTCCTCCACTTGTTTCCTCAGAGCTTCAGCATGCAGGCACCCTGCACATGGAACCGGTTCTTCAACTGGCATTAGGACCTCTGTCTGGACCGAGGGAGAAGCTGTAACGGGGGCAACAGCTTTAGCAATACAATTCTTCCCAGCCATTGTTCTGTTTGTGGAGCTTAGGTATTGTTTGATGTGTGGAGCCCTGGTTAGGAAAGCCTCAAAAGGGCAGGGCACAGGAGCCTTTTATGCAGGCTTCAACTGCACTCAGGAAACAGGCCCACTAACTCCTGATTAGGTGTTAGTAGTTTCTGAATCAGAGGAGGTTACAGAGTTCAGCAACCTACTGTGCTCCAGTAAAGTTCCCCTAAAACAGCAAAAATTCAGTAAAGTTCCCCTAAAACAGCGAATATTTCTACTAGCCATTATAGGCATCGCTCGCCTTCCCGGTGATGGCACTCGTCTCACACTTAACAAAACATGCTGACTGTAATACAATTCTTAGCAAGACACTCATTGTTACTATATAGTTAGAACTGAACTGTCTATCTACAATGGGGAAGCCTATCCGCCCCTCTAACATTTCCACTGCCCTAGACCTCTCCCCACCCATCTTGCCTTTAGCTATCACCCCTTAACCACCCTCTTCCCGGCCCATTACCCTGTAGCACAACATTTAGACGTGCACTAAGTGCACTAGTTTCTCTATGTTCTTTCTGAGGCTGCGATTACAATCTAATAATCGTGCCAGACATGCAACAGCTGAATCACACATTTCTTTTACTGAGCATTATCGCTATCCAGCATTTAACATGATAGCTTATGTCCCCATTTCCATGTGGCTGTATTCCTGCAGGTAGCTTCGTAAGTTCTCTGCTGAGTCAAATGTCCGAGTGCTATTACCCAAAGTCACTTTCATCCGAGCAGGATAATATAGCCCGTAGCGTGCCTGCATTCTCTGGAGTTCAGGTCTACACTCTAGCAAGGCTTTCCTCTTCTCCACGGTCTTCTTACACAGGTCTGGAAAGAAGGCTATTTTCGAGCCGTCTATCTGAAGTGCGAGCTTTTGTTTTGCCGCTTGAAGTATCTGAAGTACCTGCGGGTACCGTAGCACCTTAATAATAACGGGGCGTGGATGTTGGCTCTTCCCAGTCCTTTGTGAGGGAACACGATGCGCCCGTTCTACTTCAAAGGGTAAAGTAAAATGTACCTGTAATAACTCCGGTATCAGTTTTTGCATGTACTCCTCCGGGCACGATCCTTCTCGCCCTTCCGGTATCCCAGTGACTCTAACATTGTTACGCCGGGCCCTATTACTGTGATCTTCAATTTGCTCTTCTAGCGCTGCTACTTTCTTCCCCAGTGGGCCTATCTGCGTCAGCATCTCATCGTGCCTCTCCACCATTTCTTCCACTGTGTGTAGTCTCTCATTGACTCCAGCCAATCGTTCTTTTACCTCCTGCATATCTGTTTGTAATTGTACAAGTGTCTCACTGTTGGAGGTAATCATCTCTTTTACGCTCCGGAGCTCCTGCAGTATCTCCCGTATTCCTGAAGCACTTAGTTTTTCAGACTCCATCTTTTGGGGAGAGGCGGCCTCCTGTTTCGTGCGTTTTACCGCGTGTCCGGACGTCGGGGTAAAGTCTAGCTTTGCAGGTTTTAGTGCAGCCATCTCTCACAGTCCTTGGGCATTTATGCGATGTTTCAAATGAACGTCTGAACTAAGGAGGGTGGTCAGGATTCTAGGATTCGGGCAGGAGCAGGACTCTCAGGCAGCCATCTTCCGTCGCGGCTAGCTCCGCCTCCGAGCCCCGGACCTCCTAACTCAGGAGGAGGGCTCCCTCCTGCACCCCAATATGGAGTTGCGGACACTGACGGCCTGGCTGCTGAGAGGATAGCCTTGGCCCCACTCAACCTGTCACAAGAGGTTGAGGAGATCCTGTTGGCCTCCAGGAAGCCCTCTACGAGGAGGGCCTATGCCTTTAAGTGGCGCAGGTTTGCCCTGTGATGCATGGACAGGAAGGAGAACCCGTTCTCCTGCCACATACAGCTGGTACCTAGTGCATATGTCGCGCACAGGATTGGAATCTAACTCTGTCCGGGTGCACCTGAGTGCCATAGCCGCTCAACATAACCCAGTAGGGGACAAGCCTTTATCTAGCTAGCCCCTGGTCTCCCAGTTCCTATTGGGCTTTCTGCTATCCAAGCCTCTATCTGCCCTCCGGCGGCAGAATGGGATCTCAACGTGGTGCTCTCCCAGCTGACCAGACCACCGTTCGAGCCCCTGGCCACCTGCCACTTCAGATACCTATCTTGGAAAGTGGCCTTCTTGGTGGCCCTGACTTCAGCTCATAGGGTCAGTGAGCTTCAAGTGCTGATGGCGGACCCCCTTCCCCCTGTACACCAGGTTCTTCAAGAACAGAGTAGTGCTCCGCACCCACCCTATGTTCCTCCCAAAAGTGGTATCCCCTTTTCAGCTCATCCAGGAGGTATTACTTCCCATCTTCTACTCGCGGCCTCACGCTGGCAGAGAGGAACTCATACTCCACACACTGGACTGTAAACAGGCCCTATCCTTCTATCTACAGCAAACCCAGGGCCATCGCAAAGCACCTCAGCTTTTTGTGCTCTACGACCCCAGCAGACTGGGGCGCCCTGTGACCAAGCATACCCTATCTTCTTGGGTGGCGGACTGCATTGCCCTCACTTATAAGCGGACGGGCCTCCACCTGGAGCACCAGATCACAGTGCATCACATGAGGGCGATGGCCATGTTGGTGGCTCACCTCCACTCTTCTGGTGACTGAGATCTGCAGGGCCGCCACTTGCTCATCTATTCACACATTCGCAGCTCACTACTTTGGTTAGACAGTGCTGCATAATATTCTTGGAATCTAGGCAACTCCTGCCCTCCGACCCTGCTGTGTTCAGGTTGCTGGAGCGATTGTGTGCTGGACGCTAGGGTCTTGCAGAGTCTCTCAATGGGGACTCACCTTCTGCAACTCATGGCCACCCGAAGGGTCACCGTTGGTAATGTCGTGGTTTGGTCCTCGGCAGCCTGGAGCTAGGGAGACCCATATGTGAGGACCAACTTCCTGCTGGTTCCTGGAGAAAGCGTAGTTACTCACCTGTAACAGGTGTTCTCCGGGAACGGCAGAAATCAGTCCTCACAACCCTCCCTCCTCCCCTAGGAGTTGCCATCCTTCTGGTTTTATTTGACTGCTGTCTTAGCTATGTCACCTGACTGAGCAAGATGGCACCCTTGGGCGGGAAGGGGACCACGCATGCAAGATAGCATTCCCAAAGGCTTTCTTTGAAAGCTGTGGAAATGCTTTGCGCGGGCTCTGATGGTGCTGACGTCACCCGTATGTGAGGACTGATTCCTGCCGTTCCCAGAGAACACCTGTTACAGGTGAGTAACTATGCTTTCAATTGAAAGAGCTCTGCAATGAGGGGGATGAAGGTAAAAGGGGGATAGATGCTTAAATATTTCTTTATGGAAAGAGTGGTAGATGTGTAGAATAGTCTCCCAATGGAGGTAGTAGAGACAAGGACAGTATCTGAACTCAGGAAAGCTTGGGACAAACACAGAATTTAAAGGAAAGAAAGGGACTATAGTAGTTAGGGCACTGCTGGATAGGCCATATGGTCTTTTTCTACCATCATGCTTCTATGTAAAGATGGTACCAAGAACCATGAGGGAAGATCTGGGCACCAAGGGAATGAGTATAGAGAGAGAAAAAAGGTCCATAAACCATTATTGAAAAGGGCCCAGGATATCACTGCTTGACCCAATACAAGCATTGTGGAACCTGTGTCTTTTGGGGAAACTGCTAGGTACTTGTGACCTAGATTGGCCACTGTTGGAAACAGGATACTGGGCTTGATGGACCTTGGTCTGACCCAGTATGGCATATCTTATGTTCTTATAAGGTGCCGGCTCACCACTGGCACCGAGGCCGGCATCTCCCACATTCTGAGTAGCAGCTGCTGAAGGATCGGCTGCACAGGCATCGTGAGCATCTCCTTGTGTGGAGACTCATAATGGAGAATCTCCAATTCCTTGGTGCATGGATCTTCCTTCACCTCGGTTTGCACCGAGAGGGCCCTGGCCATATCTTCCAGAGCAGAATGGCGCTGGGGTGCCAAGGGTGCCAGGTCTGAGGAAATATCTCAGTGCCACTTGGTTTCCTGGGACACCTTGTCGTCGGTCTTCCACCTGGAGTCAAGCAGTGATGACGAGTCCGAGGCCCTGCGACTCATAGCATTGAGGCCAGGGCCAGGTGCCAGCAGCCTCCAGAGGACCTAGGGTATGAGTCGCAGAAACTGGCTGGGAAGGACCAGAAACCAAGGAATGGGACCTAGACCTTGACTGGTGCCGAGGGCTTACCAGAGGCCGATGGGGCTCGGAGCTCGGCTCGACGACCAGGGACTCCCCCGCAGTCGGGGGGACGGTCATCAGGGCAGATGATGGGGACAAACCAGCCATCATTGCTTACTGCAGAGCCAGGATAGCAGTGATGTTCTGCTCCAAGGCCGCCATTCTGATTTCCAAGCCAGAAGGCTTTGCATCTTTCAGCACGGGCACCGAGGACCTCGAACCCAGCGCTGGCACTCTCGCGAGTGCGTCCTCAACAAGGACTACAGTCTTCAGGAATCTCGCAAGTTAAAAGCACCCCCGGTGCGGCATCCTGCCTGCTGCTGCCTTCCTGCCTGTGCCATGTTGTCCATTGCCTGTGTAGCCTGCATTCTCTCTGCCTGCTGCCTGCTGTAATATTGTCTTACCCGCTCTTCTGTTTTCTCCCAGGTACCTCCCTCAACCTCTCCTGATTGGTCCTCACCCCTGGAGCACCAGAAGTGACGCGGACGCGTTTCACGTGCCCGCGCCTCCTTTGAGATCCACCATCCTGCTTAAAAGCACCTCCGGTGCGGCGTGCAGCGCCGCAGGGGCGTGCACCACAGTTGCGCGCTGAAGGAGCGCGTGCAAGGAGCAGGACCTGCTCCTTGGGCAAGCTCCTTGGGGTGACTCCGGGAGCGGAGGCACGGAGCACTCTCGGGTAGCGAATCTCTTCCCAGCACCTGCAACCGCACCTGTATGTCCTCCCTTCCTCCCCACTATTGGCGTTCCAGCCTCCTGGGTTCCCTCTCCTGCTCCTCGCGGTAAGTTACTCTGTGGCTCTAAGTTTGCACTCTTTCCCCTCCTCTTAACTTGGTTTCTTCTTACCATGTCTGCAATTCCAGTACACTGGAACTGGCGCTCTCCTGTTTCCTCAGCATCTGTCTACTCCAACCTCCATTCTCGAAATCCTTCTAACCTAGTTCTCTGCGCTAGTCGCTCTCCAGGTTTGTCTTCCCCCCAGTCCCTTCTGCTCCTCCAGCTTGCCCTTCTAAACTGCCGCTCTCTCCGCTCCAAAACTGTCCTGGTCCAAGATCTTCTTTCCCAATACACCCTTGATGCATTTTTTCTTACCGAAACCTGGTTAAGAGATGGTGAGAAGCCACTTCTTAACCGCTGCCTGTCCCCAGGCTACTCTGCTCTATCCACTCCTCACCGGGGTAGGAGCAGCGGAGGGATTGCAGTATTATACCGCTCCTCCCTTCCCTTCCAGGAGCTCTCTTCCCCCGCTCTGCATTATCCTGAGTCTTTACTTCTTTGCCTAGGCTCTTCTTCTCCCCTCTATTTCCTCCTTGTCTATGTTCCACTCTCACTGTCCTCCCAGCTCTGGGATACCCTTCTCGCCACTATCTCAGAAGCTACTCTTCTTTATCCCCACCTCCTGATTTTAGGTGATTTTAATGTCCATGTGGACTCCCCTTCCACTGCTCGGGATCGTAGTTTCCTGACTTTTCTGTCTGATCTTTCTCTTGTTCAATCCGTTTCCTTTCCCACTCATTCCGCTGGCCACTCTCTGGACCTACTTATTTTCCCTCGATCCTCCCCTTTCCTTCCCTCTTCTCTTTTCCCCCTTACCCTACCATGGACTGACCATTCCTGTCTACTTTTTTCCCTTCACTATCCCTCTCCTTCCCCGACTTCCTCTTCCAATCCCCCTTCCCCTCAATCCCGCCTTATTACCCCCGCTACTCTCCATCAGTTCCCTGCGTCTGACACCCTGCTCCCCACAGATTTTCCTCTTCTCTCACCTGATTCCCAGGCTAATTCATGGTTCACAACCCTCTCTACTGCCCTTGACACCGTTGCCCCTCTATGACCCCCCGTCGTCCCCACCACTCTATCCGTCACCCCTGGTTTCATCCAGGGCTCTTCCTCCACCGTAGGTATCTTCGTCGAGCTGAGCGTTTATGGCGCAAACACCCAAACCCCTCTACTATGTCCTGTTTCCGCTCTGCTCATCGTCACTATCGTTCCCTTCTTTATTCTGCCAAACAGAACTATTTTTCTAATCTTATCACTACCTCTTCAAACTCCTCCCGCCAACTACACTCCATTCTCCGCTCTCTTTCTGCTCCTCATTCCTCCCCTACCCCTCCTTCCTCCCCTTCTATTCCAGATCCCTCTTCCCTGGCTACCTACTTTGTCTCCAAAGTTCAGTCTCTCCGTCTCTCTTTTCCCTCTTGCCCTCCCCCTCTCTCCCCTCCCCCCTTGGTAGCACCCCCTTCTCCCGTTCCTCTCCCTTCTTCCTCCCCTACCCTCCCCCCTCTCTCACATCACTGGTCCACCTTTAAGCCTATCACTCCTGCTGCTCTCACTCAAGTTTTCTCATCCACTCGTGAAACCTCTTGCCCTGCCGATCCCATTCCTTCTTCTTGGTTGCTGGAACCTTCTCTCGCTCTGTCACCCTTTATTCTTTCACTTTTCAATTCTAGCCTCTCTTCTGGTACTTTTCCCTCTTCCTGGAAGCACGCCTCTGTCCATCCCATTCTTAAGAAAGGCTCCCTCGACCCCTCCTCTCCCTCCAGCTGGCGTCCCATCTCTAACCTTCCTTTCCTCTCTAAACTCTTGGAAAAATTGGTTTTCTCTCAGCTTTATTCTCACCTCGAGGCCTTTCTCACTCTTCATCCTCGTCAATCAGGTTTCCACCAGGGTCATAGCACAGAATCTGTTCTTCTTTCTCTCCTTAACGACTTGCACATTGCTCACGACCATGGTTTACTCTCTCTTGCTGTTTCTCTAGACCTTTCTGCCGCTTTCGATTTGGTTGATCATCGCACTCTCCTATCTCGTCTTCAGGATGCCGGCCTCTCCGGTCTGGTTCTTCGCTGGTTTCACTCTTTTCTGTCTAGTCGCACTTTCTCAGTTCACACTGGCTCAGGGTCTTCACCCTCAACTCCCCTCCCATGTGGTGTTCTTGCTCCTCTTCTCTTTAATGTGTTTCTGGCCCCCCTTGCTCTTCTTATTCAACAGCACGGTGTTTCTGCTCACTACTACGCTGATGACATTTTTCTCCTCTTTCACACTGACTCTGCTGCGCCTGACATCACCGCCTTCAACACCTGTCTTTCTTCTGTAGCCTCCTGGCTCTCGACCAACTTTCTGCACATTAATCTCTCGAAAACTTCGGCTATCTGGTTCACCTTCGGTAATCCCCCTCCTAACCTCTCTCCTTTATTCTCTTCCTCACCCATCCCCACCATTTCCTCTTTGCGGTACTTGGGTGTTACTCTTGATTCTTCCCTTTCCTTTCCTTTAAAGAACATATCTCTTCTGTTGTCCAGCGCTCCTTCTTTACTCTAAGACAACTTCGTGCTGTACATCCTTTCCTTACCCCTTCTTCTATGGCCATCCTCCTCATCTCTCTTGTCATGTCTCGTCTCGACTATTGTAACGTTTGTCTTGCCGGGCTTCCCCAATCCCAAATTTGTCGTCTTCAACGGGTCCAAAACACTGCCGTTCGTGTTCTCTCTCACGCTTCACGCTTTGATCACGTCACCCCCTTGTTAATACACTTTCACTGGCTTCCTGTTTCCTTTCGTGTTCAGTTTAAAGTCCTTATTTTTGTTCACAGGGTGATCCATTCTGGTATCCCCTTGTATCTTGCAGATCAAGTTCACCTCCATACCCCTCACCGTCCCCTACGTTCCATCCATGCTAACCGTATGTTTCTTCCCCCCCCCTCCCAAGCACATTTAGAATCGACTCGATCTTCAGTTTTCTTTTTTCTCGGTCCAAGGCTTTGGAACTCACTTCCCCACTCCCTACGTCTAGAATCCTCTTACCTATCTTTTAAAGCTAAACTAAAAACCCATATCTTTTGTTCTGCCTTCAACCTCCCCCTCCCAGCTCCGTCCTCTTCCCCTCCCTAGTTCCTTATTTCCTCTCTCCTGCGCCTTCCTGCGTTGTCAATGTGTTCCCTCTCTCCCTTCATGTCAGCCTTCTGTATCCCCCAACTGTAATCTGCTTCTATCTCCTTAAGATTTTATGGCGTTCCTTTTCTGCTTCTCTTTTCGCAGCTCTCTTTCTTTTAATTTGATTTTATGTATTGTGAACCGCCCAGATGCTAATCGTATTGGGCGGTATATAAAGTTTTAATAAACATAAACATAATTTCTCTGCCGGCCGATGAATCTTTCTTGAAAATCTGAATTCAAAAAAGCATGGGACAAACACAGAGAATCTCTAAAGGAAAAAAGGGGCTGTTGTAGTTGTTGATATGGAAGAACAGACTAGATAGGCTATGTGGTCTTTTTCTGTCGTCTTTTTTCTATGTTTCTATCTTGGTAGGGTGCTTCTTGGAGCCGCCCGAGTCCCTCCGAGTGGTTTTATCAGGTTTCTCCAGTGCAACCTCAGTGGCCTTCGAGGATTTTTTTCTTCTTTCTCTCGGGGTCTGGGGTCTGAGGTCTCCTCTGAGCAGCTGCCGCCACAGGACTCCAGGACGCTTGCCCCTCATGGGAAGTGCTAATTTTGGAGCTCAGTGTTGGGGAAGCCGGAAGTTTTTATTGCAGCTCTGCCCCCTTTTTATTGATTTTATGTGTCATGGCCTGGCACAGGTTGCAGGAGGTGTTGTCATGGTCTGGGTCCAGGCTGCATAGGCAGCAGTCATGGGTGTCAGTCACTGACATTGTTTGACTGCAGTGGTCACATTTTCTGAACCCACTGGGGGACATGGTGAGAAACACCTGGATGGAGTCAACGAAAAGACGCAAAAGCCAGCGAGGCGAACCTCAATCAAAAAAGACAAAATGAGCCGAGAACAGCACCAGGGATGGCGCTGGCTCAAGGCTGGAAGAGGAGCAATACACAAACCGGGAAGGTAACTATTTTGAGGATAATTAGCAAGGATTTTTCTGTGGAAACAGGACAGACGTCCGTTGGCCTCCACAGAAAAAAGGAGACTGAGCAAGATGGCACCCTTGGGCAGGAAGGGGACTGCACATGCATGGTAGCACGTCCCAAAGGCTTTCTTTGAAAGCTGGGGAAATGCTCCTTGCGGGCTCCATTGGCGCCAACGTCGCCCATATGTGAGGAATGACTTCCTGCTTGTTCCTGGAGAATAACCTATTCATCTGGACTGGTCTAGCAAGAATCAAGGAAAGAAATTAGCAAGTAAGAACAAATTTCACTATAGCAAAAAGGCCTGTTGCCAAAAGAAAAAAATATAGACAGTTGTGTTGGTTCAGCTCAGCGCCGCACAGGAAACAAGAAAATAGGGGCACATGTGAGGATGCCAGCCTCGCCCTCTTCCCCCACCCTCACTGCCTGCCTTTGCACTGCTGCCACTTTTAGGGCTCCCTTGACAGTGGCGGGACCTTCAGTTGAAAAAAACAAAACAAAACACAAGAGTCTCTCCAACTCTGCTCTTGCATGCTGGCCTCATTCCCCTCTTCTGACGTATGCTCACATCAGAGGAGGGAGGGACCAGACCAGTCATTCAAATACTGGTCTTTGCAACTCTGTGTTTGATTGGCTGGCCTCATTCCCCTCTTCTGATGTATGCTCGCATCAGAGGAGGGAGGGACCAGACCAGTCATTCAAACACGGGTCTTTACAACTCTGTGTTTGAATGGCTGGTCTGGTCCCTCTGTTCTCTAACGCGAGCATACGTCAGAGGAGGGGGATCAGGCGAGCATGCAAGGGTGGAGTCGGAGAGACCCTCATGTTTTTTATTTCAATTGGAGATCCCGCTGCTGCCACCATGGGAACCCTAACAGCAGCAGTGGCAGGGTAAGGGCAGGCTGGGTGTTGAGCCAGCTGGAGGAATGGGGGTAAGATGAGGAGATGCTGGGTATGGGGCAAAGGACAAACCGGGAGGGGGGCACACGCCAAATGTGCTTAACTGTACCGGCCCTGGTTCAGCTAGTTGTAATACTGTTTATTTTCACTTTTATTCTTTTTGAGGCAAACTGTAGCGAGGGATTCCCAGAAGTGAGCACTTATCGAAGGGTGACCAGCATTGCCAATGTGGCTCACTGTCACAACTAAAGACTAACCCCAGATAGTCAATGCTGGGGTCATATACGGCCACTGGCAATGAATATCTGGGGTAGCCGCAGACCCCAGAAGCTAAACGGGTAGCAGCAATATTGAGACGCTGCCCGATAAGCTTCCGCAGGTAAGGTTAGGCCAGCTTTTACCACGCCTCTCTTTACCCACGGATTACTAGCTGGGCAGTAGCTCAGTATTGCAGACTGTGTAAATGCCTTTGAATATTGGACCCAAAGTTCCTTACCTGTAGCAGTTGTTCTCCATGGACACCAGGAGTCCCTTTGGAGTAATATTCTGCTATTATGCGTGCTTGGACCATTCTGAAAACTTCCAGAAGGAGCTGGAAAATTATTCCCACACAGGGCTCTGTCAACATCACCCATACATGAAGATTTATCCTGCTGTCCATGGACGGCATTTGCTATAGGTAAGAAACTGTTTTCTCCTCACTCTTGGGATTTTATACCTCTGGATATTTCAGAGAATAGGCCGTTCTGGGGTAGTGGAAATTCAAAACTTAGATAGGGAAAAAGCTGGTGTTTCATATATTTATCTCCACTCTTTCAGTCTTTGATTTCCATTTCTTTTTTGCTGGGTTCACCCCACCAAAAGACACTTAGAGCCAGGACCATTTAACACGGGGGGGGGGGGGGAATTTCTGATGCTAACTCCCCATGACCCGCAGACTCTGCTTCATCTATTCCCAGAGTGCTGACTTGCTGCTCGCGTGTATCGGGCACTGTGGATTTACTGCCTGTGCTGGGTTGGGTGTCAGCCGGCTCACAGCTGCTTCTTGTTCGGACTGGCACACTATGGCCTCCTGCTTCCTTTGGCTTCCCGCTTGGGACCTGTCTGGCTCTCTTGTCCCTCGCCTGTGGGTTATGCACTGTGGGGGAGCAATTGTGATATACCCGATTCCAGTACACACACGTGTGGCCTTCTTCCCCGCACAGATTACATTTCATTCGCTCAGTCCGCTCTGCACTCCCGCAGCTCACTGGACCACATCTCCCACACCTTCCGCATTTGCAAGAAGAACTACAAAGCTCTGCAGAAACGCTTGAGACATTAGACACCTTTGTGCCCTTCTCGCACTGTAAACTACCTACTGGCAGCGGCCCCTGCATGAGCGGTTATTCCCTCACAGGTGACATGCACTATACCTAATATACAAATTGCTGCACCACTTCAGTAACAATAACAGAAATTCTCCACTACTGGGCACTTTGGAGGTAACAACACAAAACCCTATGAAAATTGTGGCAAATGAAGAGGTTTTGATCATGTGGGACATTCCCATGCCAACTGATAAAAAGCTGGATGCAGGGCTGGCCCAAGGATTTCTGTCACCCCAGGCAGAAACCCCGGCTGTGTCCCCCCCCCTGTGTGCCAAGCTGCCGCGCCAACCCCCACTGCACCGATTCCCTCTTTGTTGCCCATAGCAGGCAGTGTGCTTCAGCACACATGTCCTGCCGCTTCTGACCCCCCTCTGACAGTAAGTTGCATCAGAAGGGGATCAGAAGCGGCAAATGATATGTGCCAAAGCACATGGCCTGCTGCAGGAAACAAAGCAGCGACATAAAGTGCCTACCTGGGAGCAGCCGCCTAGCTCGCCTAGTGGACAGGCCAGTCCTGGCTGGATGCCAGAAGACCGGAAAACATGGTGAAGGGGAATATGAGAGTAGCACGTCTAATGGAGCTTTCAGTAGCAAGTGATTATTCCATGTGTCGGGGGGAGGAAGAGAAGATCTTTATGTACCCAGCAATGCAATCAGGGACTAAGAATATGTGACAGAAGGATACAGAAAATGTTCCCATTGTAATGGGTGCTAGAGGCTTGATTAAAAGGAATGTTCAAGCCCACCTTGATAACTGTCTGTAATGTCACATCTAATGAGCTCCACAATCTGAGAGACTCCAGGGCCAATGGAGAAACTGTGCGCTAAAGCCCAGTGCTTCAAGCTCTAACACAATGTTTCATAGCACAAGTTTAACACTGATTTTTTGCATAGCGATGCTGTAAGCAAACTGGCAGCACACACAAAGTCAGCGCTAAACCAGGAGAGGAAGTCAAACATGTGTGCACAGGAGTCATGCAATCCCGAGAAGGGTCATCTGAGGTGAAGTTTGACACTTCACCGGACATTGGGGAGGCTCCTGATGCCCTCGGCATAGCGTCAAGGGAACCATTGACCCCCAGACACTGACCAGAAGCAAAACAGTTGATGGCCTCGTAGGCTCCAATCTCTCCTCCCTCCCTTCTCAGAAAAGTCACTGATGGCCTGTGGGCCCTAGTCTAATCCTAACATCACTGGTGGCTGCTGGGCCTCTATTAACCCTCCTCCTACCCCCTCACACTACCTTTTGTAGCATGGGGCAGGAGCAATGCCTACATGCTCTTATCCCTTCATCCCAATTTTTCAAACTAGCGGCACCTGACCCCATGCAGTGCACCAGGATGCACGGACCAGGGGACGGTCCCAGTCTGCCAAATAAGGAAATAAATCCTTATTTTTGGACAGACTGACCACCCCCCCCCCCATGCTGCTTCCTCCCCAGGGGGAGGGTCCAGTTTGCACTGCGCCAGCTCAGTTACCAGCATTTTGAAAAATGGAGGCAGATCGGTAAGAGCGCTTAAGCATCGCTCCTACCCCCTATTCTACAACATGCAGGGAGGGGGGTAATGGAGGCCCCGTGAGCCACCAATGATTTCTCTAAGAGGGAAAGGGAGGAGGGAATCAGGACCATGAATGGTTTTGTTTCTAGATGGGGGGGAAGGTTGGTGTCCAACCTCCTCCCCCCCCCCCCCCCAACGCTGTGCCAATGGCATTAGGGGGCCTTCCCTGATGCCTGGAGCATCTGAGCTGGTGTCAAACTTCCCCTCAGACGCTCCTTCTGCTCCCGGCTGCCTCTTTATGCCTGCTAGAAGCTGTTTCCTTTGACATTTGGCGCAATTAATTTCTCCAGCGCTTTGCGCACCCAGTGCTCTGCAGTTTAGCGCAGTGGTTTTCTGGTGATTTTCCCACACTGGCTTGCTTTCCTCATTGGAAAATCTCTAGCAGGGGAAAATTGCTGTGCTAAGGCTTTCTGCATCAGCCCTTGAAATCATACTCCACATATTCTCTCATGACTGGCACGGTATCAGTGGTGGCATGAGACTTACTGCCACCCTAGGCAGACTTTGCAAAAGACTGCACTTCCGTCCAGCCTGCCATGCCACGCCCACCTTGCACTAAAACGGCAGCTGCTGAACTGCCGTTTCAGCGTTGTTTTGGCCTTAAAGTGCCCACGTGCATGTGCACACATGGCCTGCCACTCTTGTCCCCCCCCCCACCCCCGATGCAACTTTCTTGGAGGGCGGGCAAAGAGCGGCAGGCCGGAACTACACGCAAGGGTGTGTTAAAGCCCGCCACAGCAGGGAAGCAGCAGTTCAGCTGCCGTTTCTCCAGGGGGGATTGGGTTATTGATACCATCCACCAGGGTCTTCTGCCCTAGGCAACCACCGAGTTTACCTAGTGGATGGGCCGACCCTGCATAGGAAGCGCAATACTAACCCATTTGGAGAAATTGCTCCTGAAGCAAACCTGTCATACCAAAACAGCTCCAACTCCCACTCCTGGGAATGATGCAGCTCGGCCAGTGAGAGGAAGGACATTTAAGAGTACATCATAAAAGACATGTCCTATGTTTGTATGTCAACTTCCTCTGCAACATGGGGGTCAGGCTTGTAATATGAGCACAAGATCTTGGATTTTGCAAATCATATGCAGAATTCTGCACTGCACAGGAAATTGATGCCCTCAAAGCACCCTTCTGCCAGCAACGGAGGTTGGACTGTCAGTAAGTTAAAAATGTCTGCATCCTGCCATTGCCCTTTTGTCATCCCCAGAATTTTGGTACTCTATGTGGCACCTAGTTCACCTAATGGAAGCCCTGGCCCTGCTTCTGTGTTGCATGAAAAGATAGTTGAAGTGAAGTCCTTCTAGTCTGGATTGTCCTTTACCTATTCACTTTGCTTCCAAAACACCATTAAGTGATTCCCAGCTCTAAATGCAGAGCTTCCAAGCTACTTATGTCCAGAAAAGAGACATTTTTTAGCCAGTTCTGGTTTTGAACTTACATCCCAAAGCAGTGTGATATTTGTATTCCGTGATTCTACAGCTGCAGGTCCTATAATGCACTGGGTTAGGGTTGTCGGAAATCCAGGTCTGCTCTAAACTCTCCCCCTTGAAACTTGGGAGCTCTGGTCTAGTGCAGGCTGCCTAATAGCTCACTCTGCTCTGCTGTTTTCTCAGCAGATTTTGTTGCTTAAACAATTCAGAAAGTAAAGCTCAACTTGCAGTTTTGTGTCTGGTTTTCCCCTTCTGATTCCTTCAAAGTGTTCTGCCTTTGGCATTTCTCTCAAGCTGTCTTCTGCATTTCCCAGCAACCTTCCAGTTCCATGTTCTCAGCACCAGCCACACCCATGACCTCCATGCACTGAGCTTCCAGTCCCAATGTCCTCCTCAGCTCCAGAGCAGGAGGGGGCGCTGCAGGACAGGAATGAGCTGTACTGGCAGAGTCTTACTGATATCAGCGGAGATGGCACAAGGCAGGATTGAAGTATAGTGGCAGATCTGGGGTTGGAAGAATATTGCTCATGCTCTGGCCTCCGTGTAGAGCTCATACCAAACACAATCAAGTTTATTGTTGAGTTGAAGAAAAATCTAATTTTCTTTTACAGAAATTACAACTGAGATTGCAGCGACTCCTGGAAAACCCCACAGTAACAGTGATTCGACCTCAGCCACCCCAGGTGAAACCCTAAAGCGTTTGCTTCTTCCAGGTAGCCAGTATGTACTGAACGTGATAGACCATTGCAGCATGGTGTTTCATCTAAATGTGCAGACTGCCCCATCTGCTTCCTCCCTCTTGTGTGTATGCTGGACTATTACCCGTCTGCTTGTGGGGACACCAGTTTGTTTAATAATAGCGCCATCAATTGGGATAGCAGCATGTCATTCTGGCTCATGTTATTTCCTAGGAAATATGTAACAGACTAGCAGACAACCTGAATCGGGAATGATTTATTTTCAGAGCAAGGCCAGCACTAACCTTCAATGACGGCACTGTGGACAGGGCAGTTAGAGTTGACCACATCCTGTCAGCTGCAGCTAGTGCTCCCTCCCTCCCTCCCTCTTGTGCGCTCCCGGCACAGGCAGAGCAACAGAGAGAGGCAGGCACGGGGAGAGAGTTGCATGTGACGGGCTCCTGTCACTGCTTTGAAGGAGGTGCATTCACTTTTAGCTCACACCTCTCCTGTACTACTTCAGGTGCAGTAGGTATTTCACTGTCCCCTGAGGTCTTACAGTCTAAGCTTCTACTTGAGACATTGCCCAAGTTCACGAGGAGTGTCAGTGGGATGCAGATCCTGTTCTCGCTGGCTAATCCTCCTCTCCACTCGTTTCAAACATGAAAAGTGCAATGAAACAGGCTTTGTTTCATTTCAAAGCAACCTGACAACTGCAATGAAAATCTTGTTTGTTTCCATGTTAATATGCGCTGTTTGGAAAAGCAGCACACATTATTTGCAGATAGCATGCTAAATTTGAATGTCCATTTTTAATGGCGGGGATTATTTTAGCACCACTATATGGATACGTGTCAGTGCAGAAATATACGCACAATGCTGTCACTCTGCTGGCTTGGGGCCGAGTCAAGGCGAAGTTTGCCCCCCTCCCCCCCCAATGAGAGAGCCGTTCTGTGGCCCCTGCTCAGTGGTGACCCCTCCATACTCCTCTTCTCCCCCTTGCTCCCCCTTCATCTTCCCCACTATAAGTTCTCCTTCTCTGCTGCTACTTCCCATCACTCCCCCTCCATTTCTATCTATTTTTTCTTTCAGCTCTTTCTCCATCACGTTTCCTTCCATATTTTTGAAGGTGTGAATAAACAGGTAGATAAAGTTGAGTCGGTTGATATTGTGTATCTGGATTTTCAGAAAGCCTTTGACAAGGTCCCTCATGAGAGACTCTTGGCAAAACTAAAAAGTCATGGGATAGGAGGCAGTGTACTATTGTGGATCAGGAACTGGTTAAAAGATTATAAAGCAGAGGGTAGGGCTAAATGACCAATTTTCCCAATAGAGAAAGGTGAATAGTGGAGTACCCCAGGAATCTGTGCTGGGTCCGCTGCTTTTTAACCTATTCATAAATGACCTGGAAATGGGAATAACGAGTGAGGTGATCAAATTTTCAGATGACATAAAATGATTCAAAGTTGTTAAGACACAAGAGGATTGTGAAAACTTTCAAAAGGGCCTTGAGAAATTGGGAGACTGGGCATCCAAATGGCAGATGAAATTGAATGTGGACAAGTGCAAAGTTATGCACCTAGGGAAGAACAACCCAAACTATGGCTACACGATGCATGGTTCCACATTAGGAACCACCACCCAAGAAAAGGATTTAAGTGTCATCAGGGATAATATGTTGAAACCCTCCACCCAGTGTGCAGTGGCGGCCAAGAGAGCAAATAGAATGCTAGGTATCATAAGGAAAGGAATGGAGATTAAAACAAAGGATATTATAATGTCTCTGTATTCTGTATCATTTCATGGTGCAACCACACCTTGAATACTGTGTGCAATTCTGGTTTCCATATCTTAAAAAAATACAGTGGAATTAGAAAAGGTACAGAAAAGAGCTACCAAAATTATAAAGGTGATGCAATGATACTCCTATGAGGAAAGGCTTAAAAGGTTAGGGCTGTTCAACTTGGAAAAGAGACTGCTGAGGGGAGATATGATAGACGTCTATAAATTAACAAATGGAGTAGAACGTGTAAACGTAGATCGGTTGTTTACTCCCTCAAAAAGTAGTAAGACTATGGGAACACTACTCAAAATATTTTTACACTCAATGTGTAATCAAACTCTGAAATTCGTTCCCAGAGGATGTAATAAAAGCTGTTAGTGTAGCTGAGTTTAAAAGAGGTCTGGATAAGTTCCTGAAGGAAAAGTCCATAAACCATTATTAAATTGGACTGGGGAAATCCACTGCTTACCCCTCGGATAAGCAGCATGGAAGCTTTGTACTTTTTAGGAAGCTGACAGGTACTTATGACCTAGATTGGCTGCTGCGTTTGACAGATCCTTGGTCTGATCCAGTATGGCATATCTTATGTTCCTATCTTCTTTCCTCCTCCTTTCCACTCAGCAAATCCTTCCACTTCATTCCTCTCCCCATTTCTCTTCATCCACTTCTTTTCCATCTCCTTTTTGTCTCTTTCCTATTCCATGGTAGGCAAAATAGTAATAATAGCAGTGACAACCATGTATGGACATAGTGAGAGTTTTATACTCAAGGGTCTGTAATAAGTACTCCTCTTTCTCTGTACTCTTCTTGATTTGGAAAAAAGGGGACAAACTTGTCTGTGTTCCTTTACTGGTGTCTGTTCATTCTGATCCTAATGCATCCAGAGGTTGAGAAGGGCAATGAAGGGCCATTAGGGAAGAAACATACAAGTTTGGTTACCTGAAACATCTGGGGGACCTGCACTATAACCAGAAGATAGGAAAGAGTCTGCTAATAACCTCTGGACTGAAGACCATATGGCATCGATCCAAAGAATATTCAGCTTGTTATCATTGACTGATGGAATTCCTTCCTTCCTTTTGATAGGGTCCACGTCTCCCAAAGAAAAGGATGCTCCATCAAGAAGACCTATTGCAGGTAAATATCAGCTAGGATTTTCAATCTAAAAGGTATATGATAACCTTGTGGCTTAGACAGGGTTGGCAACTAACTCAGTTTAAGAAAATCAGAACTACAAATTCATGCAAACATAGGATAAAGTGAAGACTGGATGACATTGATGGGCTGATGTCATGAGTCATGCATTAGCATGGTGCATGGAGCTTTGCAACACAGCGCTCTAATGCTCATATCTGATAGTCTTTAACTCCCAATGCAGTAACGTAACGGCATGCAAATTACCGACTTGGTGGTGTGCACTGACAGAAAAACAGCGCACCTCACCAAGAAAATATGCCACAGTTTACTGCATCAGAAGTAAAATATTCCCTTTCTGTCAGCGTGCTGACACTGACAGGATGGGAGACAATCACCCATTCAAGACTGCCTTGTGGACCAGTGTGCTCTGAACCACCTGCCCCCAGGATGCTATCTGGTCTAGGGCACTATGGGTCAAGACATCCCTGGCCCAAGCACCCAAGACCACTAACACTTACCTGGTCTGAGGAGGTGTCCAGTGATGTCCTACTCCGCCCACTGACATCTGACCCCTAGCAGTAATCTAGTATAGCTTCAGATAGGAAGGGACGGGTTTTGGCGAGAAAAGATCTGTGTTTTTTTGTTCTTTTGTGGATGTGTGCAAAGGAGGCAAGGCCAAAACCATAGAGGATCCCAAGGTTGCTGGCCAAGTGAACCAGGAAGACAGTGACTGTGAGAAGAGGGGTGGGAGTAATAGCTCTGATGGAGGACAAAAAGTTCCATCTTGTTGGTGTTGAGTTTTAGGCGAGAATGAACATAGGAAGCGATGCTGGACAGGTTTCAGAATTAAACTGTTACTGAGAGCTTCGGTACAGAGAGAGAAGGCTGAGAGTCATTCGTATAGTAGAAGCCTGAAGCCAGCAAACCACTGCTGCTCCATGCACTTTACCCCAAAGCATGCGATGCAACTAGGTCATGCTTCCACTAAGCTTTCACCAGTTAAGAGATGTACAGACAGATATCACCAGTGTTCACATGTGGAGTGCTCTTCTCAATATGATCACAAGTCAGCAACAAAACACAAACAAATGGAGTACAGTTATGCAGGACACATTAAGGTTTATAGAAAACCCAAAGGAGTTAAACTGAAAACCTGATATGTGTGGTACCACGAAGCCTGGAGTTGGCAGACACACATTTTGGCTTCACCCATCCCTCCCAACAGGCTTATATTTATTTAAGGTTTGTAATAGTTCCATTTTGTTTTTATTAAAGTTCCTTGAAGCCCACTCAAAGCGAGTTAAACACCATTAATTCAGCAGTCATGGCAAGAAAGTAGAGGTTTCAATAACATTAATGAATAATACATTGTTTTTTCTTTTACAGACCCTTCCAGAGTCCAAGAGCACAATCGGAGAATCTTTTTTTATGGTTGGTTGCCCTTCCTCTCTCTCCCACCCCAGCCAGAATGATAAAACCGGTGACATGCGTGCAGACTCTTATCTGTAGGAGTTTGCCACGGCAATTCCACACTTCAGCTGGTATCGGATGCTGGCTCAGTCTAGTGCATCGTCTCTTGATGGCTGAGGCCCTCGCGCTGTCTCTGGCTAGACGTGAGATTAGTGGTGATGGATTGAGACATGCTTGCAGATACATTAGACAACAAAACCTCTCCCTCTGTGCTGACAGCTGTGAGAGCATTGGACGCAGATAAAAAACATAATGGTCGTTTTGCCTTTCCTGATCTGTAGACTTTGTGATATGAAGCTTAAAAGTACATTTTGAAAACACTCAGCTGATGATGGAGGCATTTGTTAATTGGTCGCTCAGTGACACTTGTTAGTTTTCTAAGCACATTTTTGATGTCTCTCCTTGCCCCTTTATCCTTATTTACAGGACAAATACCAAAAGAACACAGATGAAATATGTTAGAAGATAAGAACACCTTCCCCCAACCAAGCTGATTTCACTGATCCCCATAGGGAGGACTGCTCCTAGAGTTGGTTCAAGGTGTTAGCATTCTAGTCAAACCTTAAGCCTTGTCTCCCCACACCCTCTCCGGCACTCAGAATGCCTTGCTCTTGGCTGTCCTTCCCTCCCCCCCCCCCTCCAGAAGCCTCTGCCCTAGGCAACCCCCTAGTTTGCCTAATGGTTGGACTGGCCCTCACCATGAGAGTGATTTTATAAAGCCATTACCCTACTTATGGTGACAACACTGTCTATACTTGTATGTGGCTCTAGTGCAGGAGTTTTCTGGGATAGAGTTTTGGTGGAGTCATGATTTGCACAGGTACTTTGGAAGATTTGCACAATCATGCGTATTGTACATGTGTTCGTTTATACCGCCTCTCAAGCTGCTCTAAGTACACAAAAGTTCATTTAAGCATGATTCCTGCAGGTTTTGTGCTAGTATTTTTGAAGATACGGAGGTTCCTATGTGTCTTTTTACATTAGGCGTCCTTGTTGCTGTAAAACCTGCAGGTATTTTGTACCCATGTGGTTTGTATCTGTTATCAACGCTAAATCAAAAGAGTAGCTTCGCTTTGACAATTTTGTCAGGAAAAATCACACTCTGAGATTTTTGCATACCTTTCTGTGAGTAACTGTTCCACTGGAAACCGCGCATGTTATGGCATAGCCTTGATGAGTGAGGGTAAAATTAGAACAACCTGGGTAATTTTCAAAGTTGCATTTCCACAAGTAAAATGATTTTGTACTCCTGAAAAAGGGGGTAAAGTATAAATGAGTTGAGCATGTGGAATACCATTGTACCCTGTGAAGTAGACACTTCTAGAACTGCTCAGAAAACACAGCTTCTTCCGTTATTCACAATACACAGGGGCATCCTCTGGGGGCGCAGAGTTGGCAGAACTGGCCCAAGGGTATCTGATGACTTAAACAAGTCATCAGTTATGTGCCTCTGTTCCTCTCCACTGCACAGTCAGTCCAGCATCTCTCCTTCCCTTCCTCGGTGTCCAGAATCTCTCCTTCCCTTCCTCAGTGTCCAGCAGCTCTCCTCCCCTTCCTCTGTGTCCAGCAGCTCTCCTCCCCTTCCTCTGTGTCAAGCATCTCTCCTTCCCTTCCTAGGTGCCAGTATCTCTCCTCCCCTTCCTCTGTGTCCAGCAGCTCTCCTCCCCTTCCTCTGTGTCAAGCATCTCTCCTTCCCTTCCTAGGTGCCAGCATCTCCCCTTCCTAGGTGTCCAACATCTCTCCTTCCCTTCCTAGGTGCCAGCATCTCTCCTTCCCTTCCTAGGTGTCCAGCATCTCCCCTTCCTAGGTGTCCAACATCTCTCCTTCCCTTCCTAGGTGCCAGCATCTCCCCTTCCCTTCCTAGGTGTCCAGCATTTCTCCTTCCCTTCCTAGGTGTCCAACATCTCTCCTTCCCTTCCTAGGTGCCAGCATCTCTCCTTCCCTTCCTAGGTGTCCAGCATCTCCCCTTCCTAGGTGTCCAAAATCTCTCCATCCCTTCCTAGGTGCCAGCATCTCCCCTTCCCTTCCTAGGTGTCCAGCATTTCTCCTTTCCTTCCTAGGTGCCAGCATCTCCCCTTCCCTTCCTAGGTGCCAGCATCTCCCCTTCCCTTCCTAGGTGTCCAGCATTTCTCCTTCCCTTCCTAGGTGTCCAACATCTCTCCTTCCCTTCCTAGGTGCCAGCATCTCTCCTTCCCTTCCTAGGTGTCCAGCATCTCCCCTTCCTAGGTGTCCAAAATCTCTCCATCCCTTCCTAGGTGCCTGCATCTCTCCTTTCCTTCCTAGGTGCCAGCATCTCCCCTTCCCTTCCTAGGTGCCTGCATCTCTCCATCCCTTTCTAGGTGCCAGCATCTCCCCTTCCCTTCCTAGGTGCCTGCATCTCTCCATCCCTTCCTAGGTGCCTGCATCTCCCCTTCTCTTCCTAGGTGCCTGCATTTCTCCATCCCTTCCTAGGTGCCAGCATCTCCCCTTCCCTTCCTAGGTGCCTGCATCTCTCCATCCCTTCCTAGGTGCCAGCATCTCCCCTTCCCTTCCTAGGTGCCTGCATCTCTCCATCCCTTCCTAGGTGCCTGCATCTCTCCTTCCCTTCCTAGGTGCCTGCATCTCTCCATCCCTTCCTAGGTGCCTGCATCTCTCCATCCCTTCCTAGGTGTCCAGCATCTCTCCTTCCCTTCCTAGGTGCCAGCATCTCCCCTTCCTAGGTGTCCAGCATCTCTCCTTCCCTTCCTAGGTGCCAGCATCTCTCCATTCCTTCCTAGGTGCCAGCATCTCCCCTTCCTAGGTGTCCAACATCTCTCCTTCCCTTCCTAGGTGTCCAGCATCTCTCCTTCCCTTCCTAGGTGCCAGCATCTCCCCTTCCTAGGTGTCCAGCATCTCTCCTCCCCTTCCTAGGTGTCCAGCATTTCTCCTTCCCTTCCTAGGTGCCAGCATCTCTCCTTTCCTTCCTAGGTGTCCAGCATCTCTCCTTCCCTTCCTAGGTGCCAGCATCGCCCCTTCCTAGGTGTCCAGCATCTCTCCTCCCCTTCCTAGGTGTCCAGCATTTCTCCTTCCCTTCCTAGGTGCTAGCATCACCCCTTCCCTTCCTAGGTGTCCAGCATCTCTCCTTCCCTTCCTAGGTGTCCAGCAACTCTCCTTCCCTTCCTAGGTGTCCAGCATTTTGCCTTCCCTTCCTAGGTGTCCAGCCTTTCTCTTTCCCTTCCTAGGTGTCCAGCAACTCTCCTTCCCTTCCTAGGTGTCCAGCATCTCTCCTTCCCTTCCTAGGTGTTCAGCATCTCTCCTTCTCTTCCTAGGTGCCAGCATCTCTCCTTTCCTACTTGCCCCCAGATCTTCAGCATCTGCCCTTCCCAACTCCAAGATGTTCAGTAGCTCTCTCGCTCCCCCCTCCCCCAGCAGCGTGTCAAGCATTTCCCTCTCTTCTCACTCCGCTTCCCTTCTCCCTGTCACTGCTGTTGCCACCCCTACATCCCTACTTCCTACCCTCGCAGGAGGCCAAAGCACAATGCCAGCATGGCCAGCCGCAGGGAATCCCTTCAAAGATGCTGTCAGTGACAGGCCTTTGAGCATCTGTGCACATTTGTGCGCTGACGGCTTGCCGCGTCCCACACACGTCAGGGGGTGAGATGCTGTAAGCCTTCTGCACACATGCATGCACACATACTCAAAAGCCCACCAATGATAGTGGCTTTAAAGAGATTCACTGTGACCAGTGTGATGCTGCTGTCCTCTCTCCCCCCCTTCCCCTGAAGCCTGCTGCCCTGTTGTTGTTGTCAAGTGCCGTCGAGTCGGAGTCGACTCATGGCGACCCTCTGGATAGCTATCCTAAATTGTGTTCGGTCTTGAGTCAGGAGGCTCATTGTTGACAGACTGGTACCCGTAGCTGCTGTTATTGTCTCGATCCATCTCATTGCTGGCCTTCCTCTTTTGCGTTGACCTTCTATCTTGCCAAGCATGATGTCTTTCTCTAATGATCTCTCTCTTCACATGATGTGTCCAAAGTATGAAAGTCGAAGTCTTGTCATCTGAGCTTCTAAAGAAAGCTTAGGTTTGATCTCCTCTAGTACCAACTGGTTTGTTCTTCGGACAGTCCATGGTATACACAGTATTCGCCGCCAGCACCATAATTCAAAGGCATCAATTTTCTTCCTGTCTATCTTTTTCACTGTCCAGCTTTCACATCCATATGATGTTATTGAAAATACCATGGTTTGAACAAGTCAAATCTTTGTATGGAGAGAGACATCTCTGCTCTTGAGAATCTTATCTAGGTCTTTCATAGCCATTCTGCCAAGAGCAATGTGTCGTCTGATTTCTTGACTGCTTGTTGCTTCTTTATTGATAGTTGATCCAAATAGGTTAAAGTTGTTCACGATTTCAATTTCTTCTCCTTCAACGATGAACCTGTTGATTATGCCAGTTGTCATGATCTTTGTCTTCTTTACATTAAGGTGCAGGCCCATTTTGAGACTATATTCTTTGATTGTGAGAAGCAAATGTTTCAGATCATCTTCACTTTCAGCCAGTAATGTGGTATCATCAGCATAGCGAAGGTTGTTGATGAGTCTTCCACCAATCTTCACACCTCTGTTGTCTTCATACAATCCTGCTTCTCTGATGATTTGTTCTGCATATAAATTAAACAGGTAGGGGAAAGTATGCAGCCTTGTCTTACACCTTTGCTTATTTTAAACCATTTTGTTTCTCCTTGTTCCGTTCGAACTGCTGCTTCTTGATCAATGTACAGATTGTGCAAGAGTACGATCAGGTGTTCTGGTATACCCATGCTTCTTAATGTGGCCCAGAGTTTCTCATGGTTTACACAGTCAAAAGCCTTGCTATAGTCGATAAAGCACAAATAGATATCCTTTTGGTATTCTTTAGTCTTTTCAAGGATCCATCTCATATCTGCAATGATGTCTCTCATTCCTCGCCCTTTCCTGAACCCTGCTTGCACTTCAGGTAGTTCTTGTTCCAGGTATGGTTGCAGTCTCTTTTGAATAATCTTCAGTAGAATCTTCCTGGTATGTGGGATCAGAGCGATTGTGCAATAATTTCCAGAGTCAGTTGGATCACCTTTCTTTAGTATTAGTATAAACACAGATCTTTTCCAGTCAGTTGGCCATGATGTTGTCTTCCATATTTCTTGGCAGATCCTTGTAAGTACGGTAACAGCTGCATCAGATTGCTGTAATACTTCTATGGGAATGCTATCAATGCCTGGTGCTTTATTCTTTTATAAGGCTTTCAATGCTGATTCAACTTCTTCTTTCATCACCAATGGTTCCCGATCATAAAGTACAGGTTGAAACGGCTGTTGGTCCACTTGATCTTTATCATATAAAAACTCTGTATATTCCTTCCAACTTTTCTTGATCTTCTCAGCATCATTCAACATAGAACCTTGAGCATCTTCTAACATTCCATTTCGAGGCTGGAACTTTTTCTTTAACTCCCGTAGCTTTAGGAAAGCCGATCTTGTTCTTCCTCTAATAGTTTCTGCTTCTATTTCCTTGCATGCGTCGTTGTAGTACTTTTCCTTGTCCTGTCTTGCTGCACGTTGGAAATCTCTGAGTTCTGTTATTGTCTTTCTTTCTCCTCTGGCTTTAGCTTCTCTGTGTTTCTGGGCAATTTTCAGAGTTTCTTCTGTCATCCATTTTGGCTGTTTTTGCTTTTTCACCTTTTGTAGAGACGTCTCGCTTTCTTCCAACACAACCTTCTTGATGTCATTCCATTCTTCTGGAGCTCTGTCATTTGTATCTAAAGCCAACAAAATATAAATGTGATCACTTTCCGGAGCGGAAAATACTATATAGTAACGTTAGAACAAAAACGCTCCACTCTTCACCATGTGAGGTATATATTTCTTGCAACCGGGTCTCAGACTCATATGGAGCTAATTTCATGGGTTTACAAGCAAAGCTCAGACCCACAGCTCACAGTTGCATCAACGACCCGTATATGTTGCTGATGTTCAATTAAATAGTGCTAGGCTCAAGACAGACAATTTTCCCACAAAGAGTATATCATAACTCAGAAAAACTTTTAAAAAGTGGTACTTATCTGAACGAGCTAATATTTCCCCTGTATCTAAAGCAGCAAATCGATTTTGCAGGCAGTCTTTAAATTCCAGTGGTATATTCTCAAGGTCATATTTTGCTGCATTCATGAGTGGTTTGCTCTTTTTCAACTTTAGCTTGAGTTTGCATACTAGTAGTTGATGATCTGTACCACAGTCAGCTCCAGGTTTTGTCTTTGTTGATGTTATAGAACTTTTCCATCGTTGACTTCCAAGATGTAGTCAATTTGATTTTTATACAATCCATTGAGTGAAGTCCATGTGTACAGTCGCCGCTTGTATTGATGGAAGAAGGTGTTTGAGATGAATAGATCGTTGGTCTTGCAGAATTCTATCAGTCTTTCTCCAGCTTTATTTCTGTTGCCAAGTCCATATTTTCCAACTACTTTGCCTTCTTCTTTGTTGCCAACTTTTGCGTTCCAGTCACCCATGACTATCAGGATATCCTGTTTGTATGATCTGTCAATTTCAGCTTGTACTTGTTCATAGAACTCTTTAATTTCATTCTCTTCTGCAGCTGTTGTTGGGGCATATACTTGAATTATAGTTGTGTTGATAGGCATTCCTCGTAGACGAATAGAGATTAAGCGTTCGCTGACTGCATTGTATTTCATTACAGTTCTTGCAACTTTCTTCTTTATTATAAATGCAACACCATTTCTTCTTTGTCTTTCATTTCCGGCATAGTAGACCATGTGATCATCTGATGCAAAGTGCCCAATGCCAGTCCATTTCAGTTCACTGACACCCAACAGATCAAGTTGTATACGTTCCATTTCATTCTTGGCCACCTCCAACTTCCCTTGGTTCATGCTTCGTACGTTCCATGTTCCAATGCGTAAGACATCTTTACAGCTTCTGACTCTCATTTCATGCGCAGCTACATCAGCAGTCAGATGTTCTCTGGGCTTTGATCCAACCACATCATAAATGCTGGCTTTTATCTGAAAAGTCTTCAGCTCTTCCCCAGTAGCTAGTTGAGTGCCTTCCGACCTGGGGGTCTCATCTTCCAGCACTATAGCACAATTTGTTTTGTTGTAACTATCCATCCTGTTGCCCTAGAGGATGCCTAGTCTACCTGGTAATTAGGCCAGTCCTTGGAGTTGATACTTCTGCATGTATTTTATACAGTGGTTTCTACCAATGCATGCATGCCCAGAGGAACACCTACTTTTGCATGCGCAACTCGAACAGCAGTTTTAAAGAGAAAACATAGAAAACAGTGTCCTGAGTTCTTAGTGTTGCTGCAACCAGGACCATTGCGGGTTTTCGATTGTATTTACAAGACAACAGGCCCCAAGTCAGGCCTGCCAGTCGGTGAAAGGAGTCAGTGGAAAAATCAAGTTACTCTTCCCTGGCCGTTAATCGCAACCTTCTCCCCACTCCCTGGACTCACTCCCAGGCTCTTACCAGAGGTTTCCCTGATGCCTAATGAAGGCAGATGTGATCTCCAGTCCTCCTGTCCCATTGTGCGCCTCGTTCAAAATGATGACTTTCACCTCCTAGTTGCAGTCTCGCAGTGCTATCGCTTGGGATTAAGCTGTCCGGTAAAGAGCAGATACCCCTTATCTGACACAAGCATGTGTAGCAGTAGCTGCCACTAAGAGATCACTGAGTTGTCATGAACCAGATGACCAGTGGGTCAGCAGTGACTGAGGATTATCCCTCCCCCCATGAGACACTGCTAAGAGCTGGAGAGGGGCAGGGCCATAGGAGAAGGTTGTGATTGATGTCAGGTGAGGGATATCCTGGGTTTGCTCCTGCCATCATAAAGAATAAAATTACTCAGCATGTAGATAGTCATGGCTTAATGGGAGACAGCCAACATGACTTTAGACAAGGAAGATCTTGTCTTACTAATCTGTTATGTTTTTTTGAAGGTCTGAATAAACAGGTAGACAAAGGTGAGTCAGTTGATATAGTGTAGTTGGACTTTCAGAAAGCCTTTGACAAGGACCCTCATCAGAGACTTTTGGCAAAACTAAAAAGTCATGGGATAGGATGCAGTTTATTGTTTATTAAAGACTTATTATACTGCCCATCACAAAAGCGTTTGAGCGGTTTACATACATATCAAAGGCTGCTGGAAAGAGAAAAGAACGTCAATTCAAATGGAAAGGAAAGAGTAGAGGTAAAGAATAGAGGGGGAATAAAGATCAGAGACAAGTGAAGGAGTAGGCTGGTAAGTGCGCTTCAGCTTGGGGGGGGGGGGAAGGGGGACAGTGGGAGGGGGAAGGTTGAAGGCAGAGCAGAAAAGGTGGGTTTTTAGTTTGGCCTTAAAGGTTTTGAGTGAAGATTCCAGGCGGAGGGCTGTGGGGAGCGAGTTCCAGAGACGAGGGCCGAGGAAATAGAAGGCAGAGGAACGGGTGGATTCCAGATGGGCCTGGGAAGGGGAAGGGAGAGACATGCGATTTACGTGAAAGGAACGGAGAGGACGGTGGGAGGAGTGAAGGCGGACCAGATCAGCGAGGTAAATGGGGATACCAGTGTGTACTATTGTGGATTAGGAACTGGTTAAAAGATAGAAAGCAGAGGGTAGGGCTAAATGGCCAATTTTCCCAATGGAAAAAAGTGAATAGTGGAGTACCCCAGGGATCTGTGCTGGGTCCGCTGCTTTTTAACCTATTCATAAATGACCTGGAATAGGGAATAACGAGTGAGGTTATCAAATTTGCAGATGACACAAAACTATTTAAAGTTGTTAAAGACCCATGAGGATTGTGGAAAATTGCAAGAGGATCTTGATAAATTGGAAGACTGGGCATCCAAATGGCAGATGAAATTTAATGTGAACAAGTGCAAAGTTATGCACCTAGGAAAGAACAACCCAAACTATGGTTACACCACCCAGGAAAAAGATTTAGGCGTCATCGTGGATAACATGTTAAAACCTTCCGCCCAGTGTGCAGCGGCGGCCAAGAGAGCAAATAGAATGCTAGGTATCATAAGGAAAGGAATGGAAAATAAAACAAAGGATATTGTAATGCCTCTGTATCATTCCATGGTGCGACCGCACCTTAAATATTGTGTGCAATTCTGGTCGCCGTATCTTAAACAGGATATAGCATTATTAGAAAAGGTACAAAGAAGAGCCACCAAAATGGTAAAGGGGATGGAAGGATACCCCTTTGAAGAAAGGCTAAAAAGGTTAGGGCTCTTTAACCTGGAAAAGAGACGGCTGAGGGGAGATATGATAGAAGTCTTTAAATTAATGAATGGAGTGGAACAGGTAAACGTAGACCGACTGTTTATGTTATCAGAATATAGAAAAACTAGGGGACATGCCATGAAGCTACAGGGTAAACTATTTAAGACACATAAGAGAAAATATTTTTTCACTCAACGTGTAATCAAACTCTGGAATTTGTTACCGGAGGATTTAGTAAAGGCTGTTGGTGTAGCTGTGTTTAAAAAAGGTTTGGACAAGTTCCTGGAGGAAAGGTCCATAAACCATTATTAAAAAGGGACCCAGGATATCAATGCTTGACCCAGTACAAGCACTGCGGAACCTGTGTCTTTTGGGGAAACTGCTAGGTACGTATGACCTAGATTGGCCACTGTTGGAAACAGGATACTGGGCTTAATGGACCTTGGTCTGATCCAGTATGGCATATCTTATGTTCTTATGCCCCTTGATGGAGACCCTAGATTTCAAATGGCAGGTGACACTTCTGCATACCTCAGGACAGGTGCAAACACTGTGTAGATATTTTTCCAAACTAGATGTCTTCCCATTCTGAAATCGGAACTACAAGTCAGTGTTTGGGGCATTCACAAACCACTCCCTTTAACTCTCCATGGGGACAACCCAGCCCCTGGGTTTCCTTGGCAAGGTGCAACCAGAAGCAGATTTCCAGACCTTTCTTCTGGCACCTGGAATTCCAAGATGGTCTCCTGTCCACGCTCTGGCCAGGCCCAACCCTACTTAGCTTCTGACAGTGGCTGAGATCAGGCTTATTCAGAGCAGCAAAGCCATACGCTCAGTGGCTGTACACGTCCAAGTAACAGCTTTGTAAAAAATGTGCAAATGTCTAGATGTTTCTAAAATAGCCTCCTTTTTAATTTCTTTCACCGTTAAGCCAATACTTAATAAGTGTAAAGATAATATGAATTTGGTGGAATACTGTTTGCGTTATGTATAAATATGAAATAATTGCAGTGGAGAGCAAAGGGATTGGGTTAATTTTCATAAATTGTTCCCGTTCCGTTGTGCAGGAGTCTGCTGCTCCCGCTGCAGTTGGTAGGGAGAGATGCTGCAATATCGTATTTTAGTGATATCGCCTTCTCCTTGCAACTAGATGTGTGGTGTCGCAGCACCTCCCCATGCTCACAGCAGCAAGGACACAGGACTCTTGCACAGCTTCACGATAATTTTCTTGCTGACTCTTTGTTTACTGTGCTCCTCTGTCACTGGGATCCACCTCAATCTCTGGTCATGCTAGGCAGGCACTCATTTTCTGATGTACGGCATACAGCTGGTTTTTGTATTGTTGTAATCTACAAAATAGTTTTTAAATTAAAATAATAGAGATGAGATGGTAACATATTTGAGAAAGAGAGAGGCGGGGAGTCTGCAGGGTCAGCTGCAATAAGCAGGTCCTTTGTTTTTTTTCTAATGGACAGATTACAAAGCACTAAGGATTTATGGGCTGATCTTTTCTGCCGTTCTCTTCACCCTGGGAATTCTTATCATGACCTGTAAGTTAAATCCTTATACTACAGTATCTGTATTTGCCTTCCTTTCATTGTTTATTAACGCAATCATCATTACGTAACACCAATGTAATGTTCCTTGCTAAAACCCAGTTGCAGGGGACTCCTGTCTGCTTCAACTTTTTGACTAAGATCCAAGTACAAATAGGGTACTTGGTTTTACCCTCCTTAGTAGAGTTCCCAGAAGTCCCAGCTGGCATACCACCAAAAATCTGGATGGGGTTTTTACTGGCTCCTTAAGAACATAGTTGAGACTCCACCACTGGTTCTCGACACCCTGCCAGTTGGAAAGATGCTCTGGTACTTTGCAGACCACTGATCCTTAATCATTTCCAATAGTTGAGTTCTAGAGATCGTCCAGTTCAGGTACCGAATTCATTTATTTTAATTTTCCAACAAATTGTCCCCTGAGAGGCTTCTTTGGTGACTCTCTGCTCAAGGAGGGACTCAGACAGGAGCTTTCTGCAATTGTCCAGGCAAATCCTGTTGAGCCTGTACTCAGGGCAGGGATTTTACTCCAGGTACTTCCTAATTACAAAGAAGATGGGAGGCTTCCGTCCCATCCTAAACCTGATGTGTGAGAAATTCACAATGGTTTCCCTTGGCACCCACCCACACACACACACACACGTACACACGTATACTCTATCACTCTGCTGCAGTCATAGGCACACGTGTACCCCTGCCATTTAGTGCACTATGTATACACTCCCGATGTAGCCATTCAGCAAAATGCGCCAATTTGTAATGCATCTAATATTTGCTTTCAAACTTACTGATACAATAATATTTTAGAATCCCATGCCCCTTGCCACTGTCTAGTCTTGAAAGTCACTGACAGAGCTGGAGTTAGGTTTCTGTTTGCAACCCGTTTTAAAATTATATCTTAGTGCCTTTGTGATGTATTTGCTTTCTGTATTTAATTGTTAGGATTTATTAATTGCCTTTATGAAAGATTCATCCAAAGCAATGTATAACAGGTATCACTAGACCAGTGACATTCCTAGTCCCCCCAACCCCCTGTTAACCAGGGCAGGCGCCTCGAGCCTGTGTTGCCAGCGCTGCACACTGCAACTCTTCCCCCTCAACCCCACAGAGGCAGCGTGGCAAACTTATGCTTAAACTGGTTTGCCACAGTGCCTCACTCTTCAGGGGCTAGTCGCTCTTCTCTCCCGGCCGAAGTCTCGCGATTTATATTCTTCATCATATTTATTGCTATCATAATTCTCACCTGTCTTGTATGTGCTCACTGATTTTGTAAACTGCTGCGATAACATGCTTTAAGTTCTGCCCATTCGTTTCTATGGGCCATTGCAGCACTTAGCACACGTTAACTTTAGTAAACATGCCTCTGTGTGTGAATAACTGTCTAGCAAGCCTAAATAAATAAATGCACCCCCTCTTTTGTATTTCATCTTATCATTGTGCCATTTATCTTTGTGAAAAGCCTCCTGACATTTCTCTGTCTGCTCTCAGGTGGTCGATGCAAGAAATGCTTCTCGTGTCGGCGGACAGACAGAAGGTAAGGACTTCAGTGGTGGCTCCTGTGTCCGAATATCAGGATCATCAGGCTAAACTTATTTGTCTCTCTGTTGACTTCCAGAAAATACAATGTCAGGCAGCTCTGAGTAGAGCCCGAGAGGAAGAAGCAGATCTCGTACTGGGACCTGAGCTACACCCACTTTCCACCTCCTGCTATTTTGATAGTGATTCTGTGGAAAGAAAATGATCATCTCAATAAAACTCCCTTTTGTAAACATGAAGCCTTCAATAGTTTACTTTCATTTAACAAACTGCCTTTTCCTGAAGCTAAAATCATTTTACTGGGTCTCCATGACCTTATCGACTTCCCACTTTTTCAGCTCCTAGAGTTTATAGAATCATGCAATGTAGATACACCCTACACTAACACTAACGGACGACTGACCTACACCAAGAGTTCTCAACTCAGTCCTCTGGACACACCTAGCCAATCAGATTTTCAGGGTAACTACAAAGAATATGCACGTTAAAACTTTGTATACAATGGAGGGAGTGCATACATATTTCATGCATGTTCATTGTGGTTATCCTGGAATGGATTGAGAACCACTGACCGATGGCTGTCCCTGCAGCAGACCCTGAATGAACACTGGTTCATAACTCCCCCTGGAGCAGTCCCTGCACTAACACTGATGAGCCCCCCAGCAGCACACCTTGCACTAAGACTGATGACTCTCCTTGCGGTTCACTGACACTGAACAATGACTGTGCCTGCAGGGTGTGCTGCAGATAGAGTTGTTATTCAGTGTTAGAGCAGGATATAATAGAAGATAAGCCATGTAGTGGGAAACTGAAGTCCATTGAGCCCACCAACTTGTCTCCTAAAATGGCCAGTCCAGTTAGTAGATCCCAAAAATGAAATCACTGCCTCATAGCTCATTTCAAGGTGTAAGCAATGGCTTTCCCAAATCTAACTGGCTAATCATAATTTATGGAGACTTATTCCAGGAGCCTGTCCAAACCTCCTCTGAACCCCACAATGTTAGCTGTCTTGATCATGCCTCCGGCAACAGATTCTACAGCTAAATTTTACACCTCTTAGATAAATACTTTCTATGATTTGTTTTCCATATCTTAGTCATTATCTTCTTGGAGTGTCCTCTCCGTGCTGGTGGAAAGGTTAAACAATCATCCCATATTTAACCAATTCCACTCTGCTCTTTACTCCATCAGTCATCTCTTTTACAAAGTGAAGAGGTCTAACCTGTTTAACCTTTCTTCATAAGGGAAGTGCCCTAGCCTTTTAGCCTTCTCTGAACCCTAGTGGAGGAGTAGCCTAGTGGTTAGAACACTGGCTTGGTAACCAGGGTTTGATTCCCACTAGCACTCCTTGTGGCCTTAGGCAAATCACTTAACCCTCCATTGCCTTGGAAGAAAGGCCTGGCAATCTACTTCCAGTGACACTGCCAAGAAAACCCAGGAGCTTCTGGGTCACCAGGAGTCAGGAATGACTCAAAGGCACACATTGCATTTTTGAACCCTTCCTGGTTCAACTATGAGGTGTGATCAAAAAGTATCGAGACTTGTTGTGTAGCTATATAACAATACGTCACACCATGATGCTATTAAGCATGCGGTGACCTAGTTTTGTGCTCTGCATGTGCAGAGTATAGTGTGGCTGCAGCACATTTGTACTTTTTTTTAATCATGTGATGTTTGGTATCGTGTAAAAGTAGTTTGTCAGATTTATGATGAGTGAAAAAATTGAACAGTGAATCTGCATTAAAATCAGCCAGAAATTTGGAGATTCATGCAAAGAGAGTTATGACAAGTTACAGCAAGTGTATGGCGATTAATGCATGAGTTGTGCTCAAATTTATGACTGGTACAAATGTTTCCAAGAGGGCCGCAAAGGTATTGACAGTGATGAACATTCTGGAAGGCCATCCACGAGCAGGAATGAAGCAATACGTTCAAACTGTCGATAGTCTATGAGGGAGCTTACTGAGGACATGGACATCAGTTTCTCCGGGAACAAGCAGGAAGTCCGTCCTCACAAATGGTTGACGGCGCAGATGGAGCCTACGCGGAAGCATCTCCCAGCTTTCTTTGAAAGCCTTTGGAAGATGCACAACACATGCATGATCCCCTTTCCACCCAAGGATGCCATCTTGCCTCGGTCTCCTTTTTTCTGCAGAGCCCTCCGGCCATCTGTCCAGTTTTCCCCAGAAAAAGTATCTGTTATCTAGTTTTTTCTCCAGTATGCTTACCGGTTCCTTTCCCGTCCCCAAGCCAGCTTGCCTCGTGTCGCTTCTCAGGTTTATTCCCTTTTTTCTTTGTTTTTTTCTCAAAATGTTCCTTGACCCGCACTTCATGCCATTTTCTGATCGCAGCCTCAGTCCCGTGGCAGGGCCCCCCTATTTCCAATGGCCTCCAGAAGCTTCAAGAAACGTGATCAGTGTGGTAAGATGATGTCCCTCACTGATCCACATGACTGCTGCCTCCATTGCCTTGGGCCGGACAACGACGACTTGGACTGTGAGCTTTGCAAACCCATGAACACAAAAGCCATCAAGAGCCATCAGCTGCAGCAAGAAAAGATCTTCCACAAGTCTGACTCTGCCCTGGAGTCTCCAGCGACACCGCGCTCCAGGGCCTCCTCCAGTACCTCGGTGCCCCACAATGCCTGGGCTGCCTCGGAGTCCCACGGCCATGGCTCCTCCAAGAGGAAATCCCCAGAGGTGTAATGCAAGAAGTCGAAAACCTTGAAGACCATCTCAGAGGACAGGTCCGGGAAGACAGGAAAATCCTCCAGGCCCTGCAGTCACCGGCGTAAGTCTGAAGGGTTGGAATTGGAGCGGTCTCACAATCTGCCCCAGAAGGAGTCCACGCAGTCAGCTTTCAGCCTTGGACACCTGAGGCCATCCTCCTCGACGGAACTGATGCTGGGCCCAAGGCCATCGCTGCCCGTGTCGAAGGCTGCAGAGCCAAATGGCAAGGAGACCATTATCTCTGCCATCCTGGCCCAACATGGGCGTTCATGTTTGGTTCCTTTGGTTCATCCTCTCCGACGATGGGACCCTTGACATCGAGGGTTCCCTGGACGTTGAACCAATCCTCGAGTGCTACTGGCCTTGAGAGAGCCGTCGGTACTGTTCTTTGTTACACTGGTCCTCTCTGGCAAGTGCAGGTCCTCTGGAAGTCATGGGCCTTTGGGCTTGGGCCTCAACTGGAGAAATCGCGAGACCTCAGACTCGTTCTCGGATTTTGAGTCTGATTGGGAGACCAAAATCTAGGAGTCCCCAAACACTCGGTGGCTCGGAGACGTGCCCTCGGACCCATCTTCCACAGTGTCCCGGCATGGTTCCCTGCCCAAGGATGTCATCTTCCTCGACTTTGTGCGGGACGTGGCTAAGGCGCTCGCCTTCAAGACTGAGGCAGAGAAGGACTTGCGCACGGAGAAACTAAAGATCCTCTAGTATGAGGCTACTTCAAAAGAGGCCCTCATGATACCCATCCCTCTGGTCCTTGAGTGACTCCTTCTCCTTATTTGGGAGACACCAATGTCGGTGCCCATTGTAAGCAGGCTATTTGACTCCATGTACCAAGTCCACCGAGGCGCTGGGTTCCAGAAGACTCAACTTCCCCACAAATCAATGGTCATTGAGTCTGCCATGCACAGGCTCAAAAGCCAAAAGATTCATCCCTTGGTGCCCCCGGCAGGGAGGCCCGGACCTTTGAGGACCTCGGCCAAAAGGCTTTCCAGGGCTCGATGCCTGCATGCCGGGAACAATCCCATCAATTGTACATCAGTGTGTACCTCAAAGAATTGGTGAAGGAGCGCGCCAGTTTCTTGGCAGGCCTCAACAGGGAACCCCTCCAGCAGTTCAAGTTTCTGGCATCTGCAATCAAGAAGTGCTCGAAGTTTTTATCTCGAGCAGCATACGACGGCTTCATAGTAACATAATATATGACAACAGAAAGACCAGTATGGTCTATCTAGTCTGCCCAGCAAGGCCGTAAGAGTAGATGCACCTGCCACTCCGTGTAGGTCACCCCTCCCCATGCTTTTGTTTAGGGGTGTACCCACCACTCCATGTAGGTCACCTTTATTTGTTGAGATATAAGAGAGAGGAGAATTGGAGAGTGTCCAAATTAAGATGGCGGCAGCTGACTGATCGGAATGAGCATGTTTTCTTTACTCCCATATGGGTAGGAAACGCAAGGGGAAAGGTGGGTCATTGCCCTCTCAGCCCCCCCTCCCCCTTACCTCTAGTTGCCGTTAGACCTTTGTATGCCTTCGTGTTGCACGTTGCCTGAGATTCAGTTGGAACTGGGGAAGAACGTTGAGTTGCAGCTTTGCCGGAATCGGGTGACTCGGTGGCTGCTTTGGCTTCATCTGTCTCCTCATTGAGCCCGGCGCCGAAAGTGTTCCGGGGACAGTCCCTGCCTGAAGGGTTCCTGGAGCTGGGTTCTCCTCCGAAGTTGAAGGAAGCTGGTGGCTCGAGCGGGTCAGGAGCGGAGGGACTTCAGAACCAGGAGAGTGCAGTCCTAGGGCAGCACGTCTCTTCTTCAGCATCGGCACTGTTTGGTGAAGTCACCACCGGGTAGGAGTTTCCTGTGGTGTGTCGAGGAGAGGTGCCAGTAGCAGAAATGGAGGCTCTTTCAACATCTGATGTTGCAGGTTTAGTCTTTTCTCTTCAGCGTCCAGAAAATTTCACATTGGAGGCCATTTGGCAGGCAATCCTTTCTTTGGGTGAAGTGTTGGTGCCACAGATTACATCGTTGGATCGGAAAGTGAATAATTCAGTGGCTGTGGTGGAGGAGCTGGATCAAAAGGTGGTGGCAATTCAATCTGAAGTTTTGGAGTCCCAGAGAAACGTTTCTGCTTAGGACGATCAATCTGAGGAAGAACCTTTCCTCAATACAAGCTACGTTGGAACATTTGGACAATTTGTCTAGAGATAATAACTTAAGATTAATTAATTTTCCGAGGCTTACTGTGTTTCCTAGAGAAATGTTTAGACAGTACTTAGTTGAGGTGTTGGGGGTTTCCCCTGAATTAATTCTGCCCTTAGTTAGGATTTATTATCTACCCAAGGCTAAATTAACATCTGGTTTGGTTAATGTAGGGGGGGGGGGGACCAGGAGCAAGGGAATATTTTGAATGTTACGGATTTATTGGAGCAATCTGAATGTGAGTCTCCGGTTCCATTGATTACTTTTGCATTACTTTCCAATAGAGAGTGGCTCCTAAAGCTTTTCTTTAGGAAACAAAATTCCCTGTTTAGAGGGTTAATGGTTCATATTTACCCGGACCTAGCCAGGGAAACTCAGAGACGTCGCAGAGAATTTCTCCTGTTACGTCCTGGTATCCTACAGTTGGGGGGGCTTTCCTTAAACATCCATGTAAATGTTTAGTGAAATATCATGCTGTTTCGTATATTTTTTATGAGCCCTCTCAACTAACAGCCTTCTTTAATGCTCGGCGTCTGGAGTCCTCCATTGGTGCCTCACCTGAGCTCTCTTAATTTGGTAACCGGATTTTGTTAGCTGCACTTATTTCCTTTCATGTTTCTCTTCATAATAATATTGTACCTCCCCTCCTAATATTTGTGGGCTAGGGTGAGTAGATATTTTGTTTCATTTTTGAATTACTTTTTATTCTTTGTAATATGGAGTTTTCTAATGGTATCTGCTCTTTTTTCTGCAAGAATGTTTTGTAAACTTTCTTGATATAATTGTAAAAATTTCATAAATAAAAAAATTAAAAAAGAGATATAAGAGAAAGTTATATTTATTTTGATTTTATCCTGTTGCTATAAAGGGATCCACTGTATTTGTCCCATGCCATTTTGAATTCTGTCATGGTATTTGCCCCTACCACTTCCATCGGAAGGGCATTCCAAGCATCCACACCTTTTCAGTGAAAAAGTATTTCTTGACGTTGACTTTCAGTTTACCCCTTTGCAGCTTCATGTTATGCCCTCTAGTTTTACAGCTTCCCCAACTTTGGAAGAGGTTTGTTTGCTCATTAATACTCTCTAAGTACTTAAAGGTCTGAATCATATCTCTTCTCTTCCAGAGTGTACATATTTAGGTCTTCAAGTTTATTCTCATAAATCTTCTGACGCAGGCTCTAAATCATTTTGGTTGCCTTCCTCTGAACCGCTTCCACTCTTTTTATATCCTTTGCGAGATATGGTCTCCAAAAGTGAACACAATATTCCAAGTGAGGCCTCACCAGCAACTTGTACAGTGGCATTAGTACCTCTTCCTTTCTGCTAGTAATTCCTCTCTGTATGCAACCCAGGATCCTTCTAACTTTTGCTACCACCTTGTCAACACTGTTGGCCACCTTGAGATCTTCAGAAACAATCATTCCGAGGTCCTTCTCCTGGTCAGTGCATACCAACCTCTCACCCCCTATCAAACTCTCTAAACCATTATTAAAAAGGGACTCAGGATATCACTGCTTGACCCAATACAAGCATTGTGGAACCTGTGTCTTTTGAGGAAACTGCTAGGTACGTATGACCTAGATTGGCCACTGTTGAAAACAGGATACTGGGCTTGATGGACCTTGGTCTGACCCAGTATGGCATATCTTATGTTCTTATACAATTCCCTTGGATTTCTGTTTCCCAATTTCATGACACTGCACTTCTTCACATTAAATCTTAACTGCCAAGTATTAGACCATTCTTCCAGATTTTGCAGATCTATCTTCAGCACGCCCTCAGGGGAGTCTACTCTGTTGCAAATTTTCGTGTCAGGTGCAAAAAAACAGAATTTTCCATTCAGTCCGTCAGCAATATCACTCACAAATACATTAAACAGTATCAATCTCAGGACCAAACCCTAGGGCACACCGCTAATCACCTTCCTTTCATCTGAGTGAGTTCCTTTTACCATCACCTTCTGTCGTCTGTCAGTCAAGCAATTTCTGATCGAGTTCACTACCTTGGGACCCATCCCCAAGTTGTTTAGTTTATTGATAAGCCTCCTATGAGGAACAGTATCAAAGACTTTGCTGAAATCTAGGTTGATCACATCCATCGTATGCCCTTGATCTAGTTCTCTGGTCACCCAGTAAAATAACTCAATCAGATTTGTTTTGCAAGTTCATCCTTTGGTAAAACCATGTTGCCTCGGATCATGCAACCGGTTGGTTTCAAGAAAGAGTGAAAAGTGGACTTTCAGGAACGCCTCCATTACTTTTCCCGCCACCGGGGTAAGGCTTACCGGCCTGTAGTTTGTCATTTCTTCCCTATTACCTCTTTTGTGAAGAGGTACCACATCAGCCCTTCTCCAGTCCCGTGGAACTTCTCCTGTCGCCAAGGATCTATTAAAAACATCCTTTAACAGCCCTGCAAGAACCTCTCTGAGCTCTGTCCATATCCTGATATGTATCCCATCGATCCCATGGCCTTGTCCGCTTTCAGTTTTGCAAGCTGTTCTAACATATCATCTTCTATGAATGGTGTGGTATCTACTCCATTCCCATTTCTATATTTGTCAATCACAGGTGGTCCTTCTCCAGGATTTTCTCTAGTAAAAACAGAACAAAAGTATTTGTTTAGCATTTTCGCTTTTTCAATGTCAATTTCTACAAATCCATTCTTGGCACTTTTTGAGTTCTGCAATTCCACCTCTGATTTTCCTCCTCTCCCAAATATAACTGAAAAAGGGTTTTGTCGCCACACTTCACATCTTTAGTCATCTTTTCTTGTGCCTTGGATTTTGCTATCCTTATTTCTCTTTTTGTCTCTTTTTGTTTTATCATGTATTCTTTTCTGTGTTCCTCTGTGAACTTCTAAATTTTGTGAAAGCTGTGTTTTTTGCCTTTATTTGTGCAGCCACTTCTTTGGAGAACCAAATAGGTTTGCTTTTCTTCTTTTTATTTACTTTCCTTACATATGTATCTGTTGCCCCTTTTATTGCCTTCTTTAGTTTAGCCCACTGCAATTCCACTTCCCTTGTCCCCTCCCACCCTGCCAACTTCTTCAGACACGTGGCCATTTTACTGAAGTCAGTGTTTTTGAAGTCGAGGACTTTGAACTTGCTGTGATTGGACTCCACCTTGGCTTTTATCTCAAACCACAACATGTGATGATCGCTGCTACTCACCTGGGCACCCACCCAGATATATGACATACTATCTCTGTTAGTGAGTACTAAATCCAGCATCGAGCTTTCCCTGGTCGGTTCCATCACCATTTGTCTAAGTAATACATCTTGAAAGGCATCCACCATTTTTTTCACTTCTTTCCAGATTTGCAGAAAGAATACTCCAATCCACCTCAATATGATCACTTCCCTCTTCATGACTATCTTTGCAATAGCAATAATCAATTCGCTATCCATTTCTTCGGTTTGAGTTGGAGGCCTGTAGACCACACCAGTATGATTGACCGTGCCATCTCCTCTTTCCAACACAATCCACAGTGCTTCTTCTTTTCCCCACGTCCCCTGCATTTCAGCAGCTTTAATATTGCTTTTGACATATAGGGCTACTCCCCCTCCTTTTCTACCCTCTCTATCTCTTCTAAATAGATTATTGCCAGCTATGTCTATATCCCATTCATGCGACTTGTTAAACCATGTTTCTGTAATGGCCACAATGTCCATGTCCACCATTAGGTCTTCCATGTCAGGAACTTTGTTGGCTAGGCTTCAAGCTTTTGTACTCATTGCTTTCCAACATTTGTTGACTGACTTGCCTGTATTTTGTTTTGCATGCCTCTTCCCACTTGGCATTGATGTGTGAGGTAATACTGCGGCTATTTCCATTGTTGTTTTTGCTGGGAGTGACATCCTAAACCTGTTCTTTTCCATCTGTCACCCCCTTTCCCTAGTTTAAATTCCTGTCCACATAATGTCTGATTTTTTTTCTCTTAGGATCCTTTTCCCTGCAACAGAGGGATGTAGTCCATCAACATAGCCTCTTGTTGATCCATCTATTTCCCCAGTTGCCTATATATCTAAATTCTTCTTGTTTGCACCAGGTTTGGAGCCATGTATTAAAGTTGATTATGCGATGCAGCCCCCATGCTGATTAAGATGGTTATAAAGCAGTTCTAGGACAAGGGGAAAAGGTGGGTGTTGCACCTAATTGGAGGACAGATGTCAATTTATATGATGACTCTATAGGCAATGCAGTCCTAGATAATAGGGGAAAGCTGACAGTCGCCCAAGAGCGCATGGTTCGGAAGAATGTATCCTTGAAGGATACTACAAAAAGCAGAGAGGTTCCAAAAAAGAGTAAAGTAGCCCAAATGCCCTCGAGTATGGAGCAGACAGAGCTTAAAGATCCCAAATTACCCATGTCTACCAATAGCCAAATTAATATGAATAAAATACAATCTCTAAAATGCTTGTATGCAAATGCTAGAAGTCTAAAAAACAAGATGGGAGAGTTAGAATATATAGCACTAAACGAGAGGTTAGATATGATTGGAATATCAGAGACATGGTGGAAGGAGGACAACCAGTGGGACACTGTGATACCTGGGTACAAACTATATCGTAATGATAGAGCTGATCAATTTGGTGGAGGGGTTGCGCTCTATGTTAGAGAGGGCATTGAGTCAGAAAGGATTAAAGTTTTGCAAGAAACAAAATTTGCTGTAGAATCTCTATGGATTGAAATTCCATGTAAAAAGGGGAAGGCGATGGCAGAGGGGGTATACTATCGTCCGCCTGGCCAGAATGAACAAATGGATGATGAAATGCTCAAAGAAATCAAGGAAGCTAGCAAAGGTTACAGTGCAGTAATAATAATGGGTGATTTCAATTATCCCGGCATCGACTGGGTCAGTGACACAGCAGGACATGCTAGGGAGATAAAGTTCCTAGATGAAATAAATGACTGCTTCTTGGAGCAGCTGGTTCATGAACCGACCAGAGGGGAAGCCATATTAGACCTAGTTCTTAGTGGAACACCAGATCTAGTGCAAGAGATAAGGCTGTTGGGGCCACTTGGCAATAGGGATCATAGCATGATCGCCTTTGATTTAATTAGTGGAGGAGGGATAGTAAGGAAATCCACAGTACTACCCTTTAACTTTCGAAAGGGAGACTATGATAAAATGAGGAAAACAGTTAAGAAAAAAACTAAAAGGAGCAGTTGCAAAGGTTAAAGACGTACATCAAGCTTGGATGTTGTTGAAAAATACTATCTTGGAAGCCCAGACCAGCTGTAGTCCACGCTTTAAGAAAAGTGGAAGGAAGTCCAAAAAACTGCCAGCATGGTTTAAAGGTGAGGTCAGAGAGGCTGTTGTTGCCAAAAAAGCATCTTTCAGGAAATGGAAAAAAGAGCCAAATGATGAAATCTGGAAACAGCACAAGCACTGGCAAGTCAAATGCAAGGCATTGATAAGACAGGCAAAGAGAGAATTTGAGAAGAAGCTTGCTGCGGAAGCAAAAACACGAAATAAAGACCTTTTCAAGTACATTCGTAGCAAAAAACCTGTGAGAGAGTCAGTTGGTCCATTAGATGATAAAGGGGTTAAAGGAGCACTAAGAGGCGACAAGGCAATAGCGGAGAGACTGAATGAATTCTTTGCTTCAGTCTTTACTGAGGAAGATGTAGGGATGTTACCCATGACTGAAGTGGTATTTAAAGGTGCGGAAGAATTGAAGGAAATATCGATACATCTGGAAGATGTCTTACAACTATTAGATAAACTGAAGAGTAGCAAATCACCTGGGCCGGATGGTATACATCCAAGGGTGTTGAAAGAACTGAAATATGAGATTGCAGACCTGCTATTAGTAATCTGTGTACTATCATTAAAATCATCTCTAATACCTGAAGATTGGAGGATCGCCAATGTAACACCAATTTTTAAAAAGGGTTCCAGGGATGATCCGGGAAACTACAGACCGGTGAGCCTGACGTCAGTACCGGGAAAAATGGTAGAAACCATCATAAAGAATAAAATTACTCAGCATGTAGATAGTCACGACCTAATGGGAGACAGCCAACATGGCTTTAGACAAGGAAGATCTTGTCTTACTAATCTGTTATGTTTTTTTGAAGGAGTGAATAAACAGGTGGACAAAGGTGAGTCGGTTGATATTGTGTATCTGGACTTTCAGAAAGCCTTTGACAAGGTCCCTCATCAGAGACTTTTGGCAAAACTAAAGAGTCTTGGGATAGGAGGCAGTGTACTATTGTGGATCAGGAACTGGTTAAAAGATAGAAAGCAGAGGGTAGGGCTAAATGACCAATTTTCCCAATGGAGAAAGGTGAATAGTGGTGTACCCCAGGGATCTGTGCTGGGTCCGCTGCTTTTTGACATATTCATAAATGACCTGGAAAGTGGAATAACGAGTGAGGTTATCAAATTTGCAGATGACACAAAACTATTTAAAGTTTTTAAAACCCAAGAGGATTGTGAAAAATTGCAAGAGGATCTTGATAAATTGGAAGACTGAGCATCAAAATGGCAGATGAAATTTAATGTGGACAAGTGCAAGGTTATGCACCTAGGGAAGAACACCCAAACTATGGTTACACGATGCAAGGTTCCACATTAGGAACCACCACCCAGGAAAAAGATTTAGGCGTCATTGTGGATACCATGTTAAAACCCTCGGCCCAGTGTGCAGCGGCAGCCAAGAGAGCAAATAGAATGCTAGGTATGATAAGGAAAGGAATGGAAAATAAAACAAAAGATATTATAATGCCTCTATATCGTTCCATGGTGAGACCGCACCTTGAATATTGTGTGCAATTCTGGTCGCCGTATCTTAAAAAGGATATAGCGATTTTAGAAAAGGTTCAGAGAAGAGCCACCAAAATGGTAAAGGGGATAGAAGGATACTCCTATGAGGAAAGGCTAAAAAGGTTAGGGCTCTTTAACCTGGAAAAGAGACGGCTGAGGGGAGATATGATAGAAGTCTATAAATTAATGAACTGAGTGGAACGGGTAAACGTAGATCGATTGTTTACGTTATCAGAATATAGAAAGACTAGGGGACATGCAATGAAGCTACAGGGTAAACTATTTAAGACTAATAAAAGAAAATATTTTTTCACTCAACGTGTAATCAAACTCTGGAATTTGTTACCGGAGGATGTAGTAAAGGCTGTTAGTGTAGCTGGTTTTTAAAAAAGGTTTGGACAAGTTCCTGGAGGAAAGGTCCATAAACCATTATTAAGAAGTGACCGAAGATATCAATGCTTGACCCAGTACAAGCATTGTGGAACTTGTGTCTCTTGGGGAAACTGCTAGGTACATATGACCTAGATTGGCCACTGTTGGAAACAGAATACTGGGCTTGATGGACCTTGGTCTGACCCAGTATGGCATATCTTATGATCTTATGATCTGTGAAGTGAGGGATTGGGTGGTTGGAAATTTAAGTGTCCCTGGTCAGTAGACCTTCTATGAACTGAGGGCATATTCAAATCTAAGAGAATATAAACAGGTAATAAATAGGCAGGGAAAATTTTATATCAAAACCAGCCAGAATAGTAATCTAGAAACTTAGCTTTGTAGTGCTGGATCAGAATTCTTACTCAGGTAGCAGAGAGACTGATTGAATTAACTCTCAGGCAGCAGAAGCTGAATTAATTAACTATGACTTAACCACACCCGTGAGGTGACTTTCTAACAGAGCAACGGAACTTTAAACTTTCCAGTGAAATCCTATTTCTTTGTACCAGTTTACTATGCATAGTCTTCAGCCAGAGCAGCAGCCGTGAGCATCGGGGCCCAATGCCAGGCATGACTGCAGTCATCTGACCTCGAACAATGGGTCAGGACAAGCTCATCGATGTGTCCTGTATTGGAGAGAATCTCTTTGGGAAACCCATGGCAGACAAAGCAGCAGAAATAGAGACTGAGTTGCTAACAAGGACCAGACTCTCCAAAAAGAGGGTCCCAGACAGAATGACAGCTGCAGATGAATCTTCTGGAGCTCTGGGCAATATTCCTGGCTCTCTGAACCTTTCGCTACCGACTGCAGCACCAGTCGGTGCTGGTCCAGACCGACAACCAAGTCTCAATGTTCTATGTGAACAAGCAAGGGGGCATGGGGTTGTACTCCCTCTGCCAGGAGGTGGTAGCCCTACACTCATATGCGACACTCAATGGATGCTCCTAAGAGCGGTCTACATCCATGGCCAGGACAATGCCCTGGTGGACAAGCTGAGCAGAGTCCTCCAGCAGCATGAGTGGCACCTGGATCCCAGAGTAGCCTCCCGCCTGTTTCGACTCTGGAGCGTCCCCCTAGTGGACCTTTTTGCCAGCCTGGACAAGATGCAGTTGGCCCGCTTCTGCTCCTGCCAACCGTACGTGTCCTGGGTGGCAGTGGACACATTCCTCATTCCATGGATGGAAGGCCTCCTTTACGTCTTTCTGCCAAGGTCCAGCGTGACAGGGCATCACTGATAATCATAGCCCCCCAGTGGCCCAGGCAGCCTTGGTTCCCGCTGCTTCTCTACCTGTCAGCCGCATTGACGATTCCCCATGGCCATGCCCCAGGACTACTCTCAAAGGAGAAGGGCTTTCTCCTGCACCCCATCCTGGGATCCCTGTCACTCACAGATTGGCTGCTGAAAGGGTAATGCTAGCTCCCATGGAATGTAGAAAAGGTCCTTCTGGCCTCCATGAGAAGGGCATATACCTTCAAGTGGCATCGCTTCTCAATCTGGTGCGCCGAGAGGCAGGCAAACCTGTTCTCCTGCTCAGTTCAGTACCTACTCCATCTGTCACAGGTGGGACTAAAGTCCAACTCAATCAGAGTGCACATGAGCGGTATCACAGCGCACCATCATTCTGTTGAGGGCAATCCCCTCTTGGCTCAGCCTCTTCTATCTCAGTCCCTGTGGAGCCTCATGATATCCAAACCCCCTGTCCACCCACCAGCGGCGGAGTGGGATCTCAATGTGGTGCTCTCGCAGCTTACTAAGCTGCTGTTTGAGCCTCTGGCTCCCTGCCACTTGCAGTACCTCTCCTGGAAGGTTGTCTTTCTTGTGGCACTCACATCAGCTCACAGGGTCGGCGAGCTCCAAGCTCTGATGGCAGAGCCTCCCTACACGAGTTCTACAGGAACAGGGTGGTGCTCCAGAGACATACCAAGTTTCTGCTGAAGATGGTGTCCCCCTTCCACCTCAATCAGGAGGTGAAGCTCCCCACCTTCTTTCTGAGGCCTCATGCCGGCAAGGCAGAGACCATCCTCCATACTTTGGATTTTTTGTCAATTTTCTTTTATTAGACAGACTGCATATCCAAATAACATTGCCACTGTATTATATCAGAATATACATGGTAAACTATTCATCAAGAACAAATACAGAACCATTCTCTTGCCTATATCATTTATTTTATCCCTCCTCCCCCTTTCCATAGTTCCCCCTCCACCCCTCCCTCCACCCTTTTGTCCCCCCCCCCTTATTCCCCCCAATACCTACCTTACAGTGTGCCTCTACCCTCCTCCCCTACCCCATACCTACTCCCCCGGCAGCTGGTGACTCTTACACTCCGCACAGGGGTCCATTCACTTCCTCTATTCAACTATACCTCAACTACCATCCCACAATCCAACTGTTCGCTCTTTTGTCCCTCCTCCCCCCTCCCCCAACCTCCCTTCTTCCCCACTCTATGCCTTCCCTTCACCCTTCCGTCCTACCCCCCCCCCCACCCCTCTGCCATATCCCCATTGCTAGTGGTCCATGTACTCCCAATGTCATACATAATCGGTTCTCTACCTCAATGTATTAAGTATCCTGCTCCTCTCCCGCACAGAGAGGGTCTGTAGAAAGGGTCCCCATTCTGTCAGGAATTGTTCCCCCAGTTTGTCATTCCCTCGTATTCCAACCCTCTCTACCAACATTAAATCATATATTTCCTATCTCCAATCGGCCAGCCGGGGTCTGCTCCTCGACAACCATCTCTTAAGAATAAGATGTCACGCTACCAACATCACACGTTGCATCCACTGGGTATATTTTCTTAGTATCTTTCCTTCAGTATCCTTCAACCCCAACACTGCTGACTGAGGTTTCGCTCCTATATCCACTGCAAACAGCCCCCCTAGAAATCCATACACTTCCATCCAAAATTGAGAGATTCAAGGACATCTCCACCACATATGTACTAGAGAGGCCGCCCCCTCCGCACATCTAGGACATCCCTCCGAGGCAGCTGCCCCTGCTCTGTAAGCTCTATTAGGGGCAAAGTGACTCCTTCTTATAATCTGATACTGCATATCCCTCCATTTACTATAGCCACTCATTTGCGGTATCTGTGCCAACGCTTCTGTTATGTGCTCTCTTGTAATCTGTACTTGCAAATCCCTTGCCCATTGCTCTGCCACAGCTGTCTCTTCCAAAAGAGCCTCCAAGGCTATATATTCCTTCTGTAGCAATTATATACTTGCCTGCTGTGGCATACCCGTATACATTAGCTCTTCTAATTTCGAGCATATTTCTCCTTGTAAATCTTCAGCCCGTAGGCTACCTACATAACTTCGAGCTTGCATATATCTGAATCGATCCACATCCTGCAACCCATATCGCGCCTGCAGCTCTCCAAATGGAAGCATCCTACCTTTACCATCCACTACCTGTTCAAGTGCCAATATCCCTTTCGGCTCCCACCTCTTGAAAGCCGCCCCCTTCACTCCTGGTCGAAACTCGCCATTCCCATATAATGGGAGCATCGGCGTGGCATGAGGATTCCCATTACACCTCCTGCACACTATCCCCCAGACTCGTCGCAAAACTTTAAAACCAACATATTGGTCAATAATTTTGGGTAACATCAGTTTTTTGGAGTGTAATACATATCGCAATGTCATTGGATGTGCTATCTCTGCCTCAATTGGCAGCGGCGTATAGTCCTCCATCTCACTCATCCAATCTCTCAAGTTCCGTAGCTGGCAGGCTATGTTATATCGATAAATGTCTGGTACACCCATACCCCCCCTCTCCCACGGCTGTAATAATAACCGTATCCTGATCCTTGGCTTCCTACCTCGCCATAAAAATTGAGTAAGTATCCTCTCCAGTGCTTTAACTTCTTTACACAACAGCAAAATGGGAAGGACCTGCAGCACGTACAACCACTTTGGAAAAATCACCATCTTGTACACCGCTATTCGTCCACCCAATGACAGAGGAAGATCCCACCATCTCTCCAGCCTCTAGCAGTCTCTGGATATTCAACCTATGACTCTTCCCCGTTTCCGCCGCCAATCTAACCCCTAAGTACTTTATTTCATTCATACTCCATTTCAATGGAAACTCTCCCCTCCAGCTTCCCGGGAGTCCTTTATCCAAGGGCATTGCCTCCGACTTCTCTAAATTAAGTTTCAGGCCAGAAAACCGCCCAAACTCAGCAAACGTATCCAACAGTGTTGTTAAAGTCTCCTGAGGCCTCCCCACATACACCAGCACATCGTCAGCAAAAGCTGATACTCGGAGGTCCGACATTCCAATCCTCGCTCCCACCAGCTGGGGGTGTGTCCATATAAGCTCCAGTAATGGCTCTAATGTCAAAACATAGAGGAGCGGCGATAACGGGCACCCCTGTCTAGTACCCCTCCTTATTGGGAAAACATTCGTCAATGAATAATTCACTATAATTTGTCCCTGTGGGTTTGAATATAACAGCCGTACCACATTTCCAAAAAAGCCTCCCAGACCCATACTCTCTAAATTCCGGAACATATAGGGCCATGCCACCCGATCAAAGGCTTTCTCTGCGTCAAAGCTCACTAATAGTGCCGGCTCACCTGCTGCTTCTGTCATGTATAAGGCAGCGAAGATCCTCCGCATATTTTTTATGATGTGCCTATTACGCACAAAACCCACTTGATCCCCATTCACCAAGTCCGGTATCATCGGTGCTAAGCGCTCTGCCATTATTTTCGCCAAGATCTTGAGATCAACAATGATCAGTGAGATAGGCCTGTAGGATCCTGGTTGTTCAGGGTCCCTACCCTCCTTGGGGAGTACTGTGATAACTGCCCTGTTTGCTTCAAATGGAAAGAGTTGTCTTCCTACCAAATCCATATAGTGTGCTGACAAGGGTCCCGCCACCTGCTGTAGGAGGAGCTTGTAAAATTTCCCCCCCCCCCCCCGATATCCATCAGGCCCGGGAGCCCGTCCCTTACGCAGGGTCTTAACCACCGCCACCACCTCCGTAGGCATGATAGGACCATTCAACAAGTCTCTCTGTTACGCTGATAAACATGACACCCTTATTCGGTCCAAAAATACCTGCTCGCTCCGCTGGTCCTCCTGCCCTTCTTAATACAGTGCAGTATAGTACTTCCAAAATATCTCTTCTGTGTGCTGTTGTGTGCTCCTAATTTGTCCTCTCTCATCTCTCATTGCTCCCACATATGTCCTCCCCCCCCCCTCCTGTTCGTATCAGCCCTGCCAGCAACTTCCCGGGTTTGTTCCTGAATTTGTACAGCTTACATCTGTAATACAACTGGGACCGAATCACCCTTTCGTGTATTACTGAGGATATCTCTTTTTGTAGGTATAGCAGTGTCTCACTATTATGAACTGTGGGAAATTGGCAAAATCTGTGCCTTGCTACTCCCACCTCCTTTTCTAACCGTAACAGGTTCCCATTATAGTGTCTCTGTCTATAGCCCATATAGTTAATAATGTGTCCCCAAAGTACTGCCTTAGCAATTTCCCAAAACAACGTTGGGTTTGCCTTATGCTCAGTATTGTGTGTAACATATTCCTCCCACTTAGACTTCAGAAATTCACCAAACTGTTTATCAGCGCTCACCTCCAATGGATACCTCCATAATGTCCTGTCCTTACTTAACCCCCACTGAATGTCTATCCAGATCAGTGCGTGGTCAGAGACCATTATAGGCCCCACCCTCGCTTCTGTTACTCTAGGAAATAACCTAGAAGATCCCAGAAAATAGTCTATCCTAGATCCAGTGTCATGGGCCCTCGACACATGCGTATAGTCCCTTTCTAATGGGTTTAAAACCCTCCAATAGTCTAACAGCTCAAAGCCTTCACATAGTCCCTTCACCCTTTGTGCTCTCCGATCTCTGTTGTTATCACTCCTCTTCGACCTATCCATACTCTCGTCCATTACGCAATTAAAATCTCCCCCAATTATTAATGGGGTGTGTCCCACGTCACTCAAACATTTGTTAACCTTTACACAGAATCTTGCTTCGTACAAGTTCGGCGCATAGATATTCATTAACGCTACCCTCTGGCCTCTAATCTCTCCAATTGCCAAAATAAATCTACCCTCTGGGTCTTCCATGGTTCGTGTCAACACAAATCCCACCTTCTTATGAATAAGGATTGCCACTCCTGCTTTTTTCCCCCCAGAGGACGCTCCATATACCCCGCCCACCCACCATCTCCTGAGCTTATCATGTTCTTTAGCAGTAAGATGTGTTTCTTGCGGGAAAGCGATCTCCACCTTATTATCCTGTAAAGTCTTTAATACCTTATAGCGCTTAATAGGATTTCCCCATCCCGCATACATTCCATGATGCAAATCGTATTTTAGTGCCTATCATGATCTATCCATAATCAAAGCTCCTGCTTAATTTATATGCGTATTCCCGCCAAAGAGACAGCTCCCCCAGCACAGGGCTCCCCCTTTTCCTCTCATCCCTCTCTATCTGCCTGAGCTTCCAAGGACCACTAGCAATATCCCTCCCCTCTGAAACTCGGCAATCCGCTGCCGTCTAGCTCACTGCATCACGTGGTCTCCGTTTCTCTTTATTTATTTACTCTCGGCAGGGCTGCGTCCTTTATAATAGAGATTCTCCTAATCCAATTTGCTGTATATTCAATTCAAGCACGTCACACTATGGCCACTAGATGGCGCTCCCACTTCACCATTACACATCAGCTCACTCACCGTGTAGGCGGGGAAACCAGAAACCTGCCCGGGTTTGTTCCTTTATTTCTGCCTGCAGCAGGCTGCAGTTCCACTACCAGCAATGGGAGGAAGACTGTGTCTCCGCAGCCCCTGAGCAGCATTCAGCAAGCGAGTTATCAGTGCAGGATTTGAAGATCTTCAATCTGATGGCCTGGATCACCTCCTGCACTTCCGCTCTTCCTTCCGGCTCAATGGAACGCAGAATCCCCATGCGTTTCACCACCATATGGCAATGGCCGCAGCCCTCCATCCCCAACACTACTGGCACGCCAAGACACAGAAGGGCAGAGACAGCAGTCAGAAGCCTCCGAATCCCTCGCAGCAGCTCTATCTCCCAAGCAGGCAGTCACTCCTGGCAGACCTCCCCGGCATCAAGGTCAGTCTTGTTTTTAAATTTAATACTGCTCGTCCCTGCTTCCGATCAGATCTCAAGCTCCCCGCTTCTCTCAGCTATCCGCTGGAGTCATTCTGAAGCAGCGAAGTGCAAACAATGAATAAATCCAGGAGTCAATTGCAGGGTCCAAGCCAATTTATTGTGCACAAGGCTCAGACAGTCACGCTTCAAAAAGGACTGAGCAAAGTTCTTACAGAAACATATTCATTTTATACATTTCTTTTCAGTTTGATACATGCAGACTTTCTATTGGTCCCAACGCCCCCTGCATTTGTCCAATCGGAGACCCTTCCTGGGCCTAGCACCCAGTTCCCTCCTCTAGGATTGTTCTAACAATGGCACAGTTTCTAGGTATCGATACAATTCTACTGCAAGGTCGTTTCTAGCTCTAGGAATGCAAGTATTGAAACATTTCTATCATCAGAACACAAGAGAATAATAAAAGATTTATGAATTCATGAAAAACGTCTTGTTAAGCAGTTTTCTCAAACTTTTACAGATCCTTGGTTTTTCTCAGCACTATTAGTGGAGTGGAGGAGTGGCCTAGTGGTTGGGGCAAGGTACTTCAGGCCAGAAGGTCAGGGGTTCAAATCCTACTAGAAGACAGCAACCTTGGGCCAGAAGGACTGGGGTTTCTAGTCTCACAGGTGCTCCTTGTGGTCTTGGGCAAGCCACTTAACCCTCCATAGCCCATGTTCCCTGTAAAATAGTTATTTCCAAGTTATAATGCCCTGTTCAATGTAATTTCAGTTTGTTCAATGTAAACCACACTGATGCAGAATAGCACAGTATATAAGAGAATGTAAATATTAAACTCTGGTGGGGGTGGGGACTCAGGCCTCTCATACATTTTCAGGCTATTATAGGCCATAGTCTACCACATTCCCCTCTTTGATTATTCTCACCCGTAAGTTAAAAAGGGTGAGAATTAAATCACACATTATACTCGCATCACATCATCATGTTAGGGTATAGGGTAATATTGCCACATAGCTAAAACTTTCGTAGCTGCCTTCCGTTCTACAGTGCTATCGATAACTGAGGTTATCATATGTAAACAAAGGGGTAATAAGCATGGGAGCAACAAGCATACAGTTAGCATGATTATTACAATAAACACAAGGGTCTTCAGACCACCTATCCATGAAAATGCTGAACCAAACCACCCATCAAGCTTCAGACCATGCCAAGTCTGGATAGGCACATATGTCTGTCTTCGCATTTGAGTAGCTATATCTTCAACAACTTGTCCATTAGTGTCAATCTGTAAACAGTTAAATTCAATTTCCCACATACTCCACCTTCAGCTGCTAACAAATAATCTAGAGCTAAACGATTCTGATAAATAGCTGTGCGCATTTGTGTACTTTGCTTTGCTAAAAGAGTTAGTGCTTTACTAGTTTCATTTGTTATTATTTCAACAACAGCTTGTAAACGTATAATACGATTTATCATGTATACAGGAGTGCGATATCCCCATGTCCCATCTTGTGTCCAGGTAGCGGGTCCGTAGTATGAAATGATTCTCTCAGGTGGCCACTCCTCATCATCCCATTTGTCCCATTGGCCTATTTTCAAGACCTCTCATTTCTGTCGACTCTTGTACACAGGGAAACCCAATTGTTCTCAATGGGAGATGAGCAGAAGAAAGAAAGAAGGTCGTATAGTTCCCAATACACATGCTCCTCCCCAATGGTGAGGAAGCTTAGCATATGCTCGAGTTCCACAAATCCAATATAGTCCAGGTAGAGCTTGCCAGGTACTATGAAACGCCAAATTAGTCTAGATGCTGGCAAGATTAGGAAAGAGGACTAAAGGGTTGGGGGGCTCTGGAGTGTTTACCCCCGACCACCAGGACGTCTTCTTAGTGGTACTGTTGTAAAACCTCTGATTGAGACAGACCAGCTGTCCGACTAGCATAGTAAACTGTGGTCCTGTTCGAGCAAAACACAAATTACCAACAATAGGGTGAGCCAGTACCCACTCACTAGTAGTGTTATGTAACGCAGTCTGATTATAAGGAATGGAATAATTCACTTCTTGCGCCTCCCAGGGCCATTGGTCTCCCATCTTAGTTCCGCCACAGAAGAAACAATCAGAGATGTGGAGACTAGATGCTACTACTCCAGCGAGTTCAATGAACAAGTTTTGAGAGGTGTGAAGGATTTCAAATTCCGCCTGCATGGCCTCATAAAAGGAGTGATGTATTCGATAAGGTGTGGATACATGAGTCTTAGTATTTAGCTGTATATATATAAAAGTCCCAGGATCTATGCCTCCTCCCGCTATACGTAACCCAAATCTGAACCCTTGCTTCCACTGGCTAGGGTTCAGTATGAAGAGCTGTAGAGGATTACAGGCACCTTTCTTGCACTTCTGAGGCTCAGGTAATGATAATCTTTCTAAACTGGCTATGCGATTATCTCCATCTCATCCAGTAGGCCCACCAGACCAAGTGGCATAATACACGCATTCCCACTTTGGACAGAAGTAGGCATCTTTAGATGACTTGCTGTAGACGGTTGGGGAATACTTCCCAGTACACCATCCCCATCCGTATGCTCCTTCAGGACACATATATTTATCATCATAGTAGTAGGCCTGTTCCCAAGACCCACACTTGTAGTAAGCATTTCTATTTATTACATCACAGGCATCAAAATTCAGGATAACAGGTCTTGTGGAATCGGGGAGTTGACGTGTGGCATTTATGAGGGCCCCCTCCTCATCATTCCAGCACACCTCTAGTACATAATAAGAGGAGTTCTGACGAGGGTTGAAGCAAGTTTTACTCTTCCCTTTCGTACAGATATTCAATTCTGTACCATTATACACACATCGACTAACTATACCAGTGCAAGTATAGTAGGAATGATAAAGTAAAGTCTGAGTGACCTTTATCCCAGTTCGGGTGGTAGTTATACAAGCTGCACAAGGGGGTAAGGCAAAAGTCTTTTCCAGGAATCCCAGGGCTACCGCCCGCATAAAACAGTAGTAGAGGAACATCATGACTACAGTCTTTAGAGATCAACTGAAATAATGAGAATGATGAAATTGTAGAGTCTTTTCCTTCTTCTTCTTTTCTGCTTCCGCTGTATGTAGACCTGTCAACTGCCACCCTTGCATGACAGGGGTAGGATTATAGATCCTAAAGACTCTTACAACGCCGGTTGTCTCCGTAATGTAAGCCACAATGGAGTTTCAGGGTCATCTACTGAAGTCCATTGACCAAGTTCAGGAGCGGCTGCCGGCTTCACTCGACTATGATGGAGCCAGGGTTCAAGCTCTGCGACTTTCACTGCAGTTGGAGTTGATAGAATAACAACATAAGGTCCCTTCCAATGCGGTGCCAACGGGGTCTTTCTCCACTCTTTAATCCACACTGACACTCCAGGCTTGAAGGGATGCAGAGGTTCTGTCAGATTGATGGGCAATCGATCTTGTACCCAGGTGTGAAGACTCTGCAAAACAGAACCTAAAGCCAATAGTTCTTGTCTAGTAATTTCAGATCCAATCTGTTTCATATCTCCTTTTATTCCCTGTACAATGGTTGGAAGTCACCCATACAAAATCTCAAAAGGGGAAACTCCTAAATACTTGGTTGGAGCAGAACGTATCCTAAGAAGGGCTATAGGGAGAACCTGGAGCCACTTCAAGTGTGCTTCTTGAGAAAGTTTGGACAACTGAGATTTCAGGGTCCTATTCATAAGTTCTACCTTCCCTGAACTCTGGGGTCTATAGGCAGTGTGCAACTTCCATTGTATCTGTAGAGCTCGGGCTAACTGTTGGGTCACCTGGGACACAAATGAGGGTCCATTATCTGATCCTATAGTCAATGGTATTCCAAATCGGGGAATAATTTCATGGAGCAGAATTCTAGTGACTTCTCGGGCTTTTTCAGTTCGGGTGGGAAAAGCTTCTACCCACCCATAAAAGGTGCAAACTAAGACCAACAGATAGTGATATCCATTTGCTCGTGGCATCTCAGTAAAATCCACCTGAATATCACTCATAGGGGTAACTCCTACTGACTGAACTCTTGGGGGTGGATTGGGACCCTGCTTAGCATTATTCTTAGCACATGTCAAACATTGATGAGCCACTGAGGCGGACAGGGGTCCTAATAGTGAAATACAGAAATGAGGTTTTAGGGCTCTTTCCATGGCAGTTTTCCCATAATGTGTGGCTTGATGAAAAGCATGAACAAAGGCTGGTCCTAATGCTTCAGGAATTACTGTGGGACCTGGAGGTGCGCTACCCTCTGGAGGTGGCAGCACTATCCAACCATTTTCTGTTAGGACACCCCCCTCCTTCTCACAGAAGTAATCTAACTCTCTTGTAGTGTATCAGGGGGCCCATGAGCTAAGGGGCACAGGGAATAAGGCTGCATGCACCGAAGTATCTTGGGTCAAAACTCCTCCAGTTGTGGCTGCTTTTCGAGCAGTGGCATCAGCAAACCTATTCCCTTGGGCAACTTCTCCTATTCCTGCTTGATGACCTCAACAGTGCATGACTGTGACTTGCTTAGGGGCCCACACGGCGTCTAATAATATCAATATCTCGGACCCATACCTAATGGACTTGCCTCCTGAGGTGATCAACCCTCGTTCTTTATACAGGGCTCCATGTGCATGCAAAGTTGTGAAGGCATACTTGGAATCTGTGTACACATTTAAACGGAGCCCTTCTCCTAATGTCAGTGCTCTAGTGAGAGCTATCAGTTCAGCCTTCTGTGCTGAAGTTCCTGGGGCCAGAGCTGAGGACTCAACTACCAGATCAAGGGTCACCACTGCATACCCGGCACAACGATGCCCATTGATGACGAGACTGCTTCCATCCACAAAGAAAGTCCGTTCAGGGTCCTCCAAAGGGACATCAGTCAGATCCGGGCGACTTGAGAATACAGTGTCCATAATTTATAAACAGTCATGATCAGGGGGGCCAGGACCAATTGGGAGCAACGTAGCAGTATTCAGAGCTTGACTGACCTTCAATTTTATCCGGGGGTTTTCACACAGCATACTCTGATACTTCAACATTCGTGAATTTGTGAGCCAGAAACTTCCTTTGTGTTCCATGAGGGTCAGGACAGAATGCGGTACAGTAACTTGAAGATTCTGTCCCAGAGTGAGCTTGTCTGCTTCACTCACTAGGAGGGCTGTAGCTGCAACAGCTCTCAAACAAGGGGGCCAACCTTTTGCAACCACATCCAACTGTTTTGACAAATAGGCTACCGGCCGTTGCCAAGATCCAAGAGATTGAGTCAGCACCCCTAGAGCATTTCCTTGTGACTCATGAACATAGAGACGGAAAGGTTTCTGGACATCTGGTAGACCTAGAGCTGGTGATGACATCAGAGCGGTTTTTAGAGATTGAAAGGCTGCATCCTGTTCAGGTCCCCACTCCAATGGAGACTTTTCCATTCCCTTGGTAGCTTGATACAATTGTTTCGCCAGCAGAGCGAAATTGGGGATCCATATACGACAGTATCCTGTGGCCCCCAGGAAGGCTCTTACTTGCCTCCTGGTGGTTGGAGTGGGAATACTGCATACAGCTTCTTTGCATTCAGGTCCCAAATGTCAAATTCCGCTAGACAACTGGAATCCTAGATATTTAACTTCAGTTTGACATAATTGCGTCTTGGCTCTTGAGACTTTGTATCCAGCCTCGTTTAAAAGGTGCAAGAGTTCACTGGTGACTTGTAGACATTCACTTTCTGAATTTGTGGCTATGAGCAGGTCGTCCACATACTGAAGAAGGACCCTTTGTCCTGGGTTGACAGAGTAGCTTGAGAGATCTTGATTTAAAGCAGCACTGAAGAGAGTAGGTGAAATCTTAAATCCTTGGGATAATCGAGTCCAGGTGAGTTGGCCCCGCCTTCCTGTTGTGTGGTCTTGCCATTCAAAAGCGAACAAAAGTTGACTGGTGGGGCCAGGCATATGCAGAAGAAGGCATCTTTAAGGTCCAGGACAGTGAAATGAGTAGCCTCAGCGGGGATCAGTCCCAAGAGAGTATAAGGATTTGGTACCACTGGGTGTATAGTTTCAACTGCATCATTTACCCGCCTCAAATCTTGTACTGGGCGGTAATCCCCTGTCCTGGGTTTCTTGGCTGGGAGGAGGGGGGTATTCCAAGGTGACTGGCATTCCTTGAGAAGTCCATACTTCAGTAGTTTCATCAGATGGCAGAGGATACCTTCAATAGCTGGTCGAGGAAGAGGATACTGCTTCACATGCACTGGTTCCACTCCTGGCTTGAGGGCGACAATGACAGGGGCTATGTTCTTCACTAGGCCAGGTGGATTATCTTCTGCCCATACTTCAGGCGGGGCTAAAAGGTTGGGGGGTATACAGGAACCAGCTGGCTTGGTTGGAGATACGCTGTAAAACCGCCACTCTTCTTCTCGGGGAACAGTCAGCACCATCAATCCAGCAGGCTTTGAATTCACAGTCATTTGCATTTCTCCTCCTTCAGCGAAAGATATTTGCGCCTGAAGCTTGGCAAGCATATCTCGGCGTTATTTTCTGTCCCCCTAGTTCACACACGCGGTTCTGCAGGAAAGGCTTGGTGGCCCTGGCCCCAGTGGCCCCAATAATGGTGACAGATCGAGAGGAAAGAGGGGCCACTGGCTTCGCCACCACTGAATGTTCGGCTCCTGTATCCACCATAAAGTCCATATATTGGTCCCCAATTTTCAAACTGACCATAGGCTCCTGGGGACCCAGGGTAAACTTGGAGCCCGGTCTGGCCTAGTCTTCATCCATGTCATAGCCCATTGCAACTGCCACTCCCTCAATAGCTTCTTCCCTCTCTCGCTGGAACTGTGCTCGGGTCATTCCTCCATGACTCTGAAATCGACTTCCTGTTCTCCAGGGACTCCCTCCTCCCCTCATGGGGGTGGAGTCGAGATGCGGGCATTCACTTCTCCAATGTCCTTCTTCTCTGCAATGGGCGCACTGATTCGCACCCAGTGGGGTCCAATTATTTTCACGACCCCTTCCACGTCCTCTGCTCCTTCGATTAGGAAAAACTCCTCCACGTCGTTCAACTAAAGCGGCAGCAAGAAGATCTGCTTTCTTCTTCATCTTTCGTTCACTTTCTCTGTTACGTTCATTTTCACAAACACTTTCTGAGCAACTTCCATTAACTGGGCTGTATTCATGCCCGCAAATCCATCCAGTTTCTGTAACTTTCGTTTTATATCTCTCTGGGACTGACTGACAAAGGCTGCGTTTACCATACGCAAATTTTCCTGAGCGGCTGGATCGTATGGGGTATACAGTCTATAGGCTTCAGACAACCGCTCATAAAAGGCTGCTGGGCTCTCATCTGGACCCTGGATAACTTCTGACACCTTCCCGATATTCATGGCCCTCTGGCCTCCCTTCCTCAGCCCCTGCAACAAGGCCTGGCGAAATCGAGTTAGGGCCGCTGCCCCCCTTTCGTCATTCGGATCCCATCTAGGATCTTCATTTGGGAAAGCTGCGGCGGCTGCTTGTGGGAGATTCATTTCCCCTCCCTCTACGGGATTTTCTTCTAACCAGCGGATGGCTGCTTGCACAATTCGCGCTCGCTCCTCAGTAGTAAAGAGAGTGGACAGGAGCTGGTGACAATCAGTCCAGGTGGGCTGATGAGTTTGCATTATACTAGACATTAACTCTGTCAATTCTTGGGGTTTTTCAGTATAGGACGCATAATGCGTTTTCCAGTTCAATAAATCAGTAGTGGAAAAAGGCACGTAGATTAGACTGGTTGGTCCTGGCGCCATCTGGCCCTGCTCATTTAGGATAGGTAGACCAGGTACTTCACGCAATGGCATTAGGCGCCCTGCTTTCTCCTTCTTCTTTGGGGTTACACTTCTTAAATCATACGGTTCCCGGGTATAGGCTTCCTTGGCTGGTGACCCTGAACTGGCAGGAGAGCCTCTGCTCCCAGTATCATCGGAGGACCCTGGTCCCCCTGATGTACTTGGGCCAGACTCGGGACTATCACTCAGGGAAGTGGGCTTCTTTTGCTTCTGCAGGTGGTGGAGCTGGTGGAACTAACCTATATGGATACTGGGGTAAATGGGCCAGGATTTCTGGGGACTCTGAGGCGGAATATACAGGTGTCTTCCCCTCCTCAAACCTCCGGGTCCCCCTAGTGGTTGCTACTAGTATTCTACACTGCTCCTCATAGCAACGCTTCATCGAAAAGGGCTGCGTCTCACAAATACCCAGCCAGGAGTCTATGTAGGGGAACTGATCAGGGAACGTTTTTTGTACAATCTGATGAACACGGGAGACTACTCCCACATCAAAAGTGCCCTCACGGGGCCATGAAGTAGCTAGCACCGGCCACTCCCTCTCACAAAGCATTTTTAATCGAGACGGAGACATTCTTATTCCGTAGTCTCCGGAAAATCCCTTATGGAAATTCTTGATCATACATTCCAACGGAGTTTGCATAGACTCCGCCCCTCCCATAATCGTAATGATGTACACGACAACAGACAGTAAGGGTAGGTAGTATGGCTGTAGGTAAGGGGTCCGTACAGCCCACAGAACAATGAGGGGGGACAAACACCACGCGCTTCCTCCTTTTCGCGACCTGGGCGTGGTCGCCCGGCCAGGAACTGCGCTACTCAGGAGTCCGCTCTCACTTGGTCTATATTTCAAGACCTCTCAGTCACACAGACAGTCATGCCAGCAACAAGAAATTATTTTTCAAATGCCCAAGGTTTTTCTGACTAACTCAACCCAAAGAGTCGGTGGCTTCGGCTTCCACTAACCCTTATGCGGAGCGTACTAGGACCGCCCTTATGAGAGGTGATCAGGCTCTCTCATCTTTGCGCACTTATGCAAGACTTTCCCAGTTAGTCTATACCAAATTAGTCTCGCGTACTCATGCAAGACTTTTCCCCAGGCCTCACTGACTATCAAACAAGAAAATGTCTACTCGCCGGATCCGGTTCCCGATACCAAACCAGTTCATGGGTTGGATCCCGGACTCCCCTCGGGTTCAGAGGTGTTGGCCAGCTGGACCCAGTGGTCCACCGAGGCAAGGCGGAATCCTCCCCGATACAAGAGGACTGGTGGCGCCTGAGGTTTCCCCTGCAGTCGGACAGACACGGTTCCAACCGGACCAAACCTGGAGGCGAAATACGTGGAATATTCACTTGAATACTATTCACTATCCGCACATTCCCAGCCAACGCACCAAGAATATGAAGCAGCGAAGTGCAAACAATGAATAAATCCAGGAGTCAATTGCAGGGTCCAAGCCAATTTATTGTGCACAACGCTCAGACAGTCACGCTTCAAAAAGGACTGAGCAAAGTTCTTACAGAAACATATTCATTTTATACATTTCTTTTCAGTTTGATACATGCAAACTTTCTATTGGTCCCAACGCCCCCTGCATTTGTTCAATCGGAGACCCTTCCTGGGCCTAGCACCCAGTTCCCTCCTCTAGGATTGTTCTAACAATGGCACAGTTTCTAGGTATCGATACAATTCTACTGCAAGGTCGTTTCTAGCTCTAGGAATGCAAGTATTGAAACATTTCTATCATCAGAACACAAGAGAATAATAAAGGATTTATGTATTCATGAAAAACTTCTTGTTAAGCAGTTTTCTCAAACTTATACAGATCCTTGGTTTTTCTCAGCACTATTAATCTCTGGTGGGGGTGGGGACTCAGGCCTAGCTTACAGGCCTCTCATACGTTTTCAGGCTATTATAGGCCATAGCCTACCACAATTCTGGCCGCAAAATCGGATGGACATCCCTAATAGCTATACCTCCTGTTCCTCGGGGGTTTCCTTTTTCCCTATGGGTACTCTCCGGAGCAGCCGGTGTCACTTCAGGGCCCAGCACAGCAACAGCGTTACCTTGCCCGTCATATCTCCTACTACTGGAGCCGGTGATTCCAGCGCAGAGGGGTAGGAAGGCTTCAGTTTAGACTCCCTCACGCTTGGTTAACATTCAGAGAGGGGTTTTAGCACTTTCCTCATTTTTTACCCAGCAGCAAGGTGGATCGGGCGCGGAGCTGCACTAGCAGCCATTCTCACTAGCGCTCACTAGCGCCCCCCCCCCATACTTTGGATTTTAAAAAGCCCTATATGCAAACGATTCAGGGCCATGAATACATTGCAGATAGAAGGACAGGGCCTTTTTAAATCCAAAGTATGGAGGACGGTCTCTGCCAGGCACCTCAGCTTTTCATATCATAAGAGAATGTAAATAAATAAATAAATATCCTATGACCCCAGCCAAATAGGGCTCCCAGTGAGTAAGCGAACTCTGTCCACTTGGGTGGCAGACTGCTCTGCCCTCACCTATGGGCAGGCTGGGATCTCACTAGATCAGCAGGTCACGGCACATCTCTCCCAGTAGAGGGAGTCCCAAGGGGACAGTTTCTTCAGCCAGGCTATACTCTGTAATCTCTTCGGGGTGTGAGCAACTCCTGCCCTCCGACACTTCTGTGTTCAGCTAACAGAGTGCTGGTTCCCTGCTGGACACTTGGGTCTTGCGAGAGTCTCTCAGCTGGGACTCAACTGCTGCAGCTCAAGGCTTATCCTTTGCAGGTCACTGTGGTGTTTTTTACAGGTTCTTGGTAGCCTATAGCTAGGGAGTCCCATATATGAGGACTGACTTCCTGCTTGTTCTCGGAGAAAGCGTAGTTACTCACCTGTAACAGGTGTTCTCCAAGGACAGCAGGCATCAGTTCTCACTACCCTCCCACCTCCCCTGAGGAGTTGCAATTTTTTTATCCTTCCCTTGCCATCTGCTTAGTAGGGCTCTAGCTTTGGAAGATGGCACCTTTGGGTGGGAAGAGAACCACGCATGCGTGGCAGCAATCCCAAAGGCTTTTTTTGAAAGTTGGGGAATTGCTCCGTGCGGGCTCTGTTGGTGCAAACGTCACCCATAAGTGAGGACTGATTCCTGCTGTCCCTGGAGAACAGGTGAGTAACTACACTTTATCCACCATTATAGCTTCAATATTTGCCCTCAAGCCCTCCATCTTCTATTGAAAGTAGCTAATCTTTTCATTTAAATCATTTATTTTTAGCTCATTTTCATCCACACCAGTATTCATTCCCAGAAACTGAGAAACTCTAGCTATTTAATCTGACAGGGACTTCCCCAAATATTCAATAGCGCATCATATGAATTCAAATGAGAACTTTATAGATTTAGCAAGAGAGAAAATAATCTGCTTGGAAGAACCAATCAAGTCCCCCCAGTCCTGCCTATGGTATAAGAAGAAAGGTCAATATGTTACTATCTGTGGCGATGTCCTGCTCCATCACATTGAGCGAAGTTGATGTTCCAGAGCCTATTGCAGTTCCAGTCCTGCTTGGGCCAACACATTGGCCTGCCCTACCACCATTGGATTTCTCAGTATCTGCGGTTCCTCCAGTCTCAAAGATGCTTGCAAGGCCTCATGAGAGAGGCCAAAACCACCTCCCCCTGCCGCTGCTTCCTGCATTGTTCTGGAGCTCTGCACAGAGGTGCTGTGCACAATGTATCCATCAGACTGGCAGAAAGAGGAGAGGTAACAGAAGGTTTAGGGGCAATTCTAGCTTTATGCTTGCCGGGCCTCTTTTCCATCGTTAAGGAAAAAATAAATAGCTACACATACAGCTGAGTCTGCCGCCATCTTAGCTTCCAATTTTTCCTATAAAACCTGGTGTAGGAGGCCTCGGTCATGAGGGCTTGAAGTTCGCTGACTCACCATGCTGAGGTCAGTGCCACCAGGAAAATCACCTTCCAGGAAAGGTGCCGGAGCAAGCACGTCACCATGGGCTCAAAAGGTGGCCGCGTCAGCTGCATGAGCACGATGTTCAGGTCCCATTCTGCCGGTGGAGGCCAGATGGGAGTACGGAAAGCAGGAAGCCCTGCATGAAGCGGGAGACAACAGGTTGACCCGAGAGGGGTTTGCCCTTGACAATCAAGTGGTTGGCCGAGATGGCGCTCAGATGGACCCTGACCAAGTTGGACTTAGTCCCACCTGCGAAAGGTGGAGAAGGCACTGGAGAACCCAATGGGTTGAACAGGAGAATGGGTCGATATGGAGCTCGGAGCACCAGATCCATACCCATCCATCCTCCAGCATCAGCAGACCGGGGGTACTTCCCAGGGGAACCGGAGGCTCCAATGAGAGCCGGAGTAGAAGCGGTAACCAAGGTTGTGAAGGCCATGAAGGAGCCATGAGAATCACTGAGGCTCAGTCACGCTGGACCTTGTGGAGGGTCCACGCCAGAAGAGGAGTGGGAGGGAATGCATACAGAAACCCAGAGGTCCAGTTCAGGAAGAATGCATCTGAAGTCACTTTGCTCAGCTGTGGTGTTGGCCCGCAGAAGCAGGGGAGATGCGCATTTGCTGGGCTGGCAAATGGGTCCATGGACAGAGTCCTGCAGCGGCGGAACAGGTAGAGAATCACCTCTGAACTCAAGTGCCACTCATGCGGGCAGAGAAGCCTACCGAGCCTGTCCGCGAGGACACTGTCTTGGATAGGGAGGTAGACAGCTCTTAGGATCATGCCCCGGCACACTGCGAAGGAGCAGAGGAGGACTGCCTCCCGACAGAGACGGTCGGAGCCCATGCCCCCCTCCTTGTTTATGAAGAACATCACTACTCTGTTGTCGGTTTGCATGAGCACCGACTTGCCCTTCAGGTGGTACTCGAAGACCTTCAAGGCCAGCCAGTCCGCTCGAAGCTCAAGCAGGTTGATATGCTGTTGAGATTCCTCGGGTGACCATCGTCCCTGGGTGCAGAGGTGGCTGCAGTGGGCTCCCCAGCCCAACAGCGAGGCATCCGTTGTCAAGATGAGTTCGTGCAGACGAGTCTAGAAGGGCATGCCCCAGAGGAGGCTCTGGGGGTCCTGCCACCAGTCCAGGGACATGACTAGGCTGTGAGACACCCGGACGGGATCCCGCAGGTGGCCCGAGGCCTGGGACCATTGCAATCTGAGGCACCACTGGGCTGCTCGCATGTGCATGCAAGCATGGGGAATGATGTGTACAGTCAAGGCCATGTGTCCCAGGATGTGCAGCATGGCCCGTGCCAAGACTTTGGGCCAGCCTTGGACCTCAGCAGCGACAACGCAGAGCCGATCCATGCGCGCTCGAGGGAGAAAGGTGGTTGCACGTTCTGTGTGGAGAAGAGCTCCAATGAGTCTCCAGGGTCCACACCAGTGTGAGATGGGATTTGGAGTACTTGATCAGGAAACCAAGGCGCTCGAGGAGGAGGATCGTGTGTGACGCTGAGAGATGGGCCTCCTCCGCCGAGGTGCCCGAGACGAGCCAATCATCCAGGTAAGGGTAGACAGATATGCCCTGCAGCTGAAGTGGGCCGCAGCCACTGACAGGCACTTGGTGAAGACTTTGCAGAGCAGATGCGAGCCCGAAGGGGAGCACTCTGTACTGGAAGTGCTCTCCCTGCACCCTGAAACACAGGTACTTCCTGTGCTTGGTGTGGACAGCAATGTGGGCATAAGAGTCTCTGAGATCCAAGGAGCATAGCCAATCGCCCTGCCAGAGGTAGGGCAGCAGGACGCCAAGGGATAGCATTTTGAACTTCTCCCGAATCAGAAACTTGTTCAGGGTCCTGAGGTCAAGGATGGGGGCAAATGCTCCCCCATCCTCTTCGGAATGAGAAAGTACCGGGAATAAAATCCCTGACCTCGGAGGTGCGGCGGAACCCTTTTGACCGCCTGTTGACCAAGAAGATTGTTCAGCTCTTGCTGCAAGCAAGCCTGGTGCGAGGGAAGCAGGGTAGGCTCTGACAGAGATAAAGGAGGAGGGAGTCTGTCTAGACAAAGACGATACCGGATCACCCGTAAGACCCAGGTGTCTGATGTAATGGCCTCCCATTCGAGGGCGAAAAAAGACAGGCGTTCTCCCATGGGCGGAAGCGTCCCCAGGGGGTGAGAGGCTATGTTTTCGGCATCAAAACTCTGGAGCTGGCTGGGGTGATGCCTTGTATTTCTGGTGACCCTGAGCACCTGCTTTGCCCTGAGGGCTAGTCGTCAGCACAGAGGTAGGCGGGTATGGTGGGTATTTTGGTATGCTGCTTCTTCCGTGGAAGTGAGGAGGTTTTGCAAGAAAGACGGGTGTGAGTTATGAACTCCATCTCAATCTCAGCTGCCTTATCCTCCATGGGCTTACCGAACAGCTGTTCGCTGAGGTAGGGGACATCCAGATCCGAGGAATGGAGCCACGCCTGGTGCCGGGCTCTGATGCCAGCCCCCGATACATGGCAGAAGACTCTAACCTGTCATACGTGACACGGGAAAGATATTTGTAGTCTTGCAGGACTACAAAAGGGGACTGCTACTTCTGGAGAGAGATCTGCAATTGTGAGTATATACTTCTGGGAATTTTCTGCAAGGAATTCTTTGTATTAAAGCTAATTAATCTGTGAACTCACTATTTTTTGTTAAATCAGTCAGGGCCTAGTAGCAGCAGTTTAAGTTTACATTTAAATTTAAAACACAGAAGACAACTTTCTAGTTATATATCATACCCAGCAGAGAGCTTGAAGTTTAAATTAATAGTCACTCAGGGCCTAGTATCAGCAAAGTACTTTTAGTTTAAATTTAAAACATAGAAGAGAGCTTTCTGGTTTAATTTGGAACCCAGCAGAGAGATTGTAGTTTAAATTTAATAGTCACTCAGGGCCTAGCATCAGCAAAGTACTTTTAGTTTAAATTTAAAACACAGAAGAGAGCTTTCTGGTTAAATTTAGAACCCAGCAGAGAGCTTGTAGTTTAAATTTCATAATAAGTTAGAGCCTAGCAGCAGCAAAGAGCTATAATTTAAATAAGAATATAGATTAGCACAAAAGGCAAAACAGGGTCAGTACAGAGCAAATAAAGTCTTCTAGAGACCTTTACAAAGAGGCCTTCTACCTAGAGGGCAAGAGACCTGTGAAAGTTTTTCAATAGGTGTTAACAACAGGTGGCAGGACAAAAGGCCATTTTGAAAGACTCCTTCTATCCAAGCAAGGACTGTTAATCATCCAGGACGTTAGTCACAGCTTACCTCAGCAGCACAGGCATAAATAGCTCAACCAGAGCTCTGTGATCTTCAGTCTTTAAAATCAAATAAGAATATAGCTTACCTCAGCAGCACAGGACAGGGTACTGTGTAGCAGCCCTCTTTTAATAAGTGTTATTTCCCTCCCTCCCTCCCCACACCCACCCACCCCTGGGATAATCGTAGCTTTATAGGTACTTAAACATCTTAAAAGACAGGGGGTGCTCTCAGGTGCAGCTCGTTACCCAAATCAGTCATACACTAAGGACCTGAGATTAATTAAGCTTCAGGTGAACAAGGTATATTAAACGTATTAGGTACAGTTTTATTAGTATAAATATCCATAGCAACCCTTAGGAAGTAAAGAACTTAAAGATCTAAACAAAAACGTAAAACTAAAGATGCAGACAGCAGTCCAGCAGCGAGATGGGGGCTTTCCAGTCTTTTGCATTGAGTGTCACATGTATGATTTTCTCTCATTTGGTGAGAGGTCTTACGTGTGCACTAGGTTTAAGGAGCTCTTTGCTCTCAGGGAACAAGTCCATTCTCTAGAGGCTAGAGTAGCAGACTTGGAAAACATAAGAAAGACAGAGAGGTACATAGACGAGACCTACAGGGATATATTCCTGAAGTCCCACCTCCAGTCTGGCAACATCCCTGTTGCCATGGAGGAGAGAGGTCACGTGACAGGAGAGCATCACCCTGGTGTGGCAGGAAGTGATCCTGTAACTAGGACCTGTCCTCCAGGTGATGTAAAAACCCTCTCGCACCGAGGAAGTTTCTCCAGGGCCATGTGCCCATGAGGGAAGGGTTAGGACAGCCGTTATAGTTGGTGATTCGATTATTAGGCATGTAGATAGCTGGGTGGCTGGTGGACGTGAGGATCACCTGGTAACATGCCTGCCTGGTGCGAAGGTAGCGGACCTCACGCGCCACCTAGATGAGGTCTTAGATAGTGCTGGGGAGGAGTCTGCTGTCTTGGTACATGTCGGTACCAATGACATAGGAAAATGTGGTAGGGAGGTTCTGGAGGCTAAATTTAGGCTTTTAGGTAGGAAGTTGAAATCCAGAACTTCCAGGGTAGCGTTCTCTGAAATGCTTCCCATTCCACGTGCAGGACCCAAAAGGCAGGCAGAGCCCCGGAGTCTCAATGCGTGGATGAGACAATGGTGCAGAGATGAGGGTTTTGGATTTTTTAGGAACTGGGGAACATTCTGGGGAAAGGAGAGGCTCTTCTGAAGGGATGGGCTTCACCTTAACCGGGATGGAACCAGGCTGCTGGCATTAACCTTTAAAAAGGAGATAGAGCAGCTTTTAAACTAGATAATAGGGGAAAGCCGACAGTCGCCCAAGAGCTTGAAGGATACTACCAAAAGCAGAGAGGTTCCAAAAAAGAGTAAAGTAGCCCAAATGCCCTCGAGTATGGAGCAGACAGAGCTTAAAGATCCCAAATTACCCATGTCTACCAACAGCCAAACTAATATGAATAAAATACAGTCTCTAAAATGCTTGTATGCAAATGCTAGAAGTCTAAAAAATAAGATGGGAGAGTTAGAATATATAGCACTAAATGAGAGGTTAGATATGATTGGGATATCAGAGACATGGTGGAAGGAGGACAACCAGTGGGACACTGTGATACCTGGATACAAACTATATCGTAATGATAGAGCTGATCAAATTGGTGGAGGGGCCAATCTAGGTCATACGTACCTAGCAGTTTCCCCAAAAGACACAGGTTCCACAATGCTTGTATTGGGTCAAGCAGTGATATCCTGGGTTCCTTTTTAATAATGGTTTATGGACCTTTCCTCCAGGAACTTGTCCAAACCTTTTTTAAACCCAGCTACACTAACAGCTTTTACTACATCCCCTGGTAACAAATTCCAGAGTTTGATTACACGTTGAGTGAAAAAAAAAATATTTTCTCTTATTTGTCTTGAATAGTTTACCCTGTAGCTTCATTGCATGTTCCCTAGTCTTTCTATATTCTGATGACATAAACAATCAATCTACGTTTACCCGTTCCACTGTGTTCATTTATTTATAGACTTCTATCATATCTCCCCTCAGCCGTCTCTTTTCCAGGTTAAAGAGCCCTAACCCTTTTAGCGTTTCTTCATAGGGGTATCTTTCCATCCCCTTTACCATTTTGGTGGCTCTTCTCTGAACCTTTTCTAATAACGCTATATCCTTTTTAAGATACTGTGACCAGAATTGCACACAATATTCAAGGTGCGGTCTCACCATGGAACGATATAGAGGCATTATAATCTCCTTTGTTTTATTTTCCATTCCTTTCCTTATGATACCTAGCATTCTATTTGCTCTCTTGGCCATTGCTCCACACTGGGCGGAGGGTTTTAACATGTTATCCACAATGACGCCTAAATCGTTTTCCTGGGTGGTTGTTCCTAATGTGGAACCTTGCATCGTGTAACCATAGTTTGGGTTGTTCTTCCCTAGGTGCATAACCTTGCACTTGTCCACATTAAATTTCATCTGCCATTTTGATGCCCATTCTTCCAATTTATCAAGATCCTCTTGCAATTGTCCACAATCCTCATGGGTTTTAACAACTTTAAATAGTTTTGGTCATCTACAAATTTGATAACCTCACTCGTTATTCCCTTTTCCAGGACATTTATGAATATGTCAAAAAGCAGCGGACCCAGCACAGATCCCTGGGGTACACCACTATTCACCTTTCTCCATTGGGAAAATTGGCCATTTAGACCTACCCTCTGCTTTCTATCTTTTAACCAGTTCCTGATCCACAGTAGTACACTGCCTCCTATCCCATGACTCTTTAGTTTTGCCAAACGTCTCTGATGAGGGACCTTGTCAAAGGCTTTCTGAAAGTCCAGATACACAATATCAACCGACTTACCTTTGTCCACCTGTTTATTCACACCTTCAGAAAAACATAACAGATTAGTAAGACAAGATCTTCCTTTCTGCTGGTAATTCTACTACTATTGTTATAGCAAACGCTGTGAAAAGCTCTTATTCAATCACTCACCCACAGAAGGAAAACTCACAGACAGGCTGGAATGCAAACAGGATCTTTAATGTGCACACAGGATCAGACAGAGAGCCGGTTCCCTCCAACAAAAAAAGTCTGAGCCCCGAGGGACGTCCTTCAATGCCTTAAATACAGTATAATTTCAAACTCATTCTTTAATCCCATTTGACACAGGTATTTCCTGTCCACCAATCAGCAGCCCCTGGGGAAGGTACCTGGGTGACCTGTCCAAACCGGTGTGCTCTGATCTGTTGGTTTCTGGGCTAGGGGATACTGTGCTCAGACCTGGAGTGGGGGAAGGGTGTCTACTGAAATCTCAATGCCTTCTCTTAGCAGGCTGATAAGAGCCTCATGGCTGCCTCATTCCCCCCTTTTTAAGTGAGACCTCAACCGCTAGAGGCGGTTGAGGGCTGTATTACTGGAGGCAAGCCGCAGAGGGGTGTATTGGATCAGGGCCATGACAGTGGAAATCGCCTTGCGTTCTACCAGGGTATCAAGGGTGGTGGTAATGAAGCGGCAAAGAATGGGGATACAACGTGGCAGAATGGCACATAGCAGTAAATAAAAAAGAACCCCTACCACTGGGATTTTTAGTCCCCCTGGCCAACTGAACCACTTCATAAACCACCCAGGACCCATGGACGGGTCAGTAATATGATTAACTAGATCACTTAGATCTTGGATAGAGTGTTCAATGGAAACACTTGCATCAGTGAGTTTAAAACAACACATACCCTATACCCTCTATAGCAACTCCTGCACAAACGTTTTTGTTCCGTGTGCAAAAGTTGCTGTTCTGACTGTAAAAGGTTGCAGGGCCTGCAGAGGCCTCTTTCCTTTGGGACAAAGGAGGGCCGTGTGCAAAAAGTCTGCAGAGGCTTCTTTCCTTTGGGGCAAAGGCTCTTTCCCTGGGATCCACCCTTATCAGCATATTAATGGCTTTTATTCTTGCTAGTGTTGAGTCATTCTGGCTGCACCCTGCCATTCCCTTTGCTTCATTAAACACTGGCATTGTAGTCTTCAGGGCATATGAGTACTTTGTATCACCAGCTTTGTTTGGCCTGTTTAACTTGTCCAGACTTGCCCAGCTTGCTCAGGCCTGTTTAACCTGTTCAGGCCTGGCATGTCTTTTCTTGTGCTGGGTCCATTTTCTGTGCACTTTCAGGCCTGACCTGTTTCTTAGCTAGGTCCATTCTCTGTGCACTTCTGTTCAGAGTATGGTTCCCCCTGGCTTTACTCTTGTTGTGCTGGGCTCTGGGTACTCATTTTCTTAGCCCACATGCTTTTTCCGTGTCATTGTAATGTATTACAGCCTCAGGCAAGGATGCAGCCATACTAGACATACCTATCAGCCAATTTCCCTTCATTCCCAATTTTTCTTTTTCTTTTTTTGTTTATGGGGCAAAGGTAATCCCACTAAGGGCAATGGACAAGCAACCATTTGAGACAGATATTGAGACAGATAGGGGTCATCAGAAAAGCAGCTTCTGGTACTGTTCCCTAGAGACAACATACATTGTAACATCATTTTCTTGCAGCTGGTCAATAATATTGAAAACACATAACATGAAAGTATGTCAAAAGCAGCAGTGCTTAATAATGTGATAAATAAAGTTCTGAGAATAGTACAGCAAAAACTTGAGCTGGTGTGGGTATTGCAGTTGCTGAAGCCGAAATGGCTTGTAGATTTCAGTTACTTTCTAAGAAAACAATATTAAAAGGATAACAATACAATCATTCACAGAAGCCCCCCAAAACCCCCCAGTCAGTCCAACAGTTCTTTTTCCTGCCTCTCAGCAGTTCCCCAGGTCCCCGCAGTGTGCTTCACCTTTCTCTGAAGTTCAAGTTCTGTCTCTCTCAAAATTTGAACCTCTCATTCTCATAGGCAGACACCCTGGCCCGTTTTCAATGTGACACACTGATCCAGATAGGGACTCCTTCACACATTTCAGTGGTGGTCAGCTCTGAGTTCTCAGGATGGTCTGCTCCATCTGGACCCCGGCCACTGTCCTCTGATGGACTCTCTGGATTGCAATTGGTGACATGGCTCCAGGCCTTATTCAGAAAAGCAGCACCAATATTGAATGAAAAAAAACTAAATATGCTGGATTAGATTTCACAATGAAATAAACTTAACTTCCTCCACATTTACCAAGATCACATCCTACAAATATTGCTGTTTAAACTTTCAATGGTCTATCAGTAACTATCTCGTATGGTGTAAATTTTTTCTGGCAGTTTGATTAACTTCTTGTCTCTTTGTCACTGGAGATTCACTTGCTGGTAGTGAACATTCCATTATGCCCTTGACTGACCTTCACATGTTTACAGATCAGACAAGTTCCACACACGTGTTCTGCAATTTTTGGCGAGGTTTTTTTTTTTTTAGAATTATACCAATTTGTTTGTGATAATTTGTAGAATTATACCAATTTTGTGAGAATTTGTCATCAATTTATCCCCCTTTGCTCATGCATGCCTGGCCAGGACATACAGAGGCAAAAAGGAGGCAAAAAGCATCTGGAAGTACCACATGGCCAGTGTGGGTGTTCCAAAGCTTATCAGGGTGCAAGGTGCACCCAGCCTGTCTCCAGGTGTCTGTTTCTAATTGTTGAGTATGTCGGGACTTAGATGAATTTCTAAATTGAAAATTCTGGAGACGGCATAGTTGATATTCATTAAGCAGATACATCACTTTAAATTACCTTCATCAATTTAATTTCCATCAGAATCCTTCCTCTTAATATCCCACTTCATCCCTCACCATACTTTTTATCACTTGCATCATTCCATCAACTATATACCTAAGTCCTTTTTTGAATTATACCAATTTTTTTATAAATTGTTCACTTCCAGTATGCTAATGGACATGAAGCTTTTAAATAAAGTTAATCAACAAATCAATCAATTAATCAACAAATCAATCTTTGGCTTTAAAAATATAAAAGCTTCAAAAATCATGGATGTTCTCTAATCATAAGTACCTAGTGTTTTTGGGAATTGATACATAAATATTTGCTGATTCCCATGATAGTTCAGGCAGGCTTTATGAAGCTGTCCCAGTGACCCCAAGCCAGTCAAGTTTTCAAGTCATCCAGAATGAAAATGCATGATATGTCAGCATACATTGCTGACCCATTATATACAAATTCATATTAGTCGTGGATATCCTGTGGGTTCACCAGGGCAGCCTCCGGAAGTATTGGACTAAACCTTAAATATATGACTGACAATGCGGCTGAAATACTGAATTTCTCATGCTCTGGAAGAATGTGACATCAGACATATTGGGATCCCCTACATCATTGCATTGCGAGCTGAAAAGCAGTTTGTTTGTTTTTTATCCCTAGGTTGAACTCAGTTAGTAAATCAACAACTGTTCAATGTTACCAAAATTGTGCACACTCCAGGGGTGACTCAGCATGCAATGTTCCTAAATGGGTTAGTTGTGTACATACTATGACAAAAATTAACTTCATACCTAAGCCAAGGGATGATGGAGATTATTATACACACCAGCATTATTTGTGCAGTGTGCACTGTATGGATCCGTGTGAATCAGTTACTAAAGGGCAGTGCACACGAGGAGTGGGGCAGCATTATCAGTGCATTATTAACTTCAAGTGTGAATTAGTGTGAACGGTGTACTGCACAGTATATGCCTTTTAGCAGTGCTAATTCTGCATTTTATCTTTCTATTTTGAAATTGCCAATGATCAGTGTATTCACCCTGAACCAAAACATACCTGAACATCAGAGCAAGCTACAGTGCATACTAGAACTAGTCCAGATGTTCTCATCAGAAATCATGAGTTAATGTACTGCTACCAGTATATTTGGTAAATGTATAAACTAAAGTAATACAGCAAATATGGAATACTAAAATCATTTTAAGGTAGCATTGTAGTATCAGAAAGTGAATACAGTTGATCAAGGCAGTTTAATGTACCTAGCAGGAAAGAATGCAATAATCAAAACAGCATTTACTGTCTGCAGAATAAAATGTCAATGATGGCATATCATGCAGAAGTATTATTTGTTTAATTTTGTATGTGCAGTCAAAACCGAATATATGTACCAGAGGCTTTAAAAAGACAAGTAAAAAAAAATCTTCATTTCTTCATAATCTTATAAGGATTTTCTTCAGCCTTTGTTTGCTTCCAGCAGTCATTTGAGGATGCTCAAAGGAGGCACCTCATGGTTCTAGAAGCTCAAAACTCTACAATTAAAATTGATGACAAGAGGATTGTTTGCAGGCTAGGTGTGGCTAGGTGAATTGGGGTTCTTTGTCCTCTAGGAGAAAGACTCCTAGGTGATTTTTTTTCCTTTTGTCCTCTCTAATGGGCCTCCATTCATCTGCTAGAAGAAGGAACTCCTCCCAGTATCTTTCTATAGCTATGCAAACTATTTCAGCAGTTCCAACTATCCCCCACTCACTGCTGAGAGGCATGACCAAAACACCTGGTTCCCTGACCACTGATCATGCATGAAACATAGCAATGAAACTGGATATGCATTAAATAAAGCAATTGTCTTCCTTCACTGCTATACCAGTACTACAGTCTACATACAGCAAACCCCACCCCCCTTTCCAAACTGTCCCCTTCCCTGCAATCAGTAGACCTGGTGTTTTTCACTGTTTGGGGACACAGGGGCGACTCGTCAATAACTTCACCTTTTACTGATAGAGTATCAAAATCAATCCTGAAATATAAAGACCTAATGTCTGGACAAAAACTTTCTTTCCCTAATGTCACAACTAAACACAGAGACACTAAAGGTTTTTACATAACAGCACATTTACCACATGGGCCAGCCATGAATCTATACAGGGAAGCTGGTCCGGATACTCCCCCACCACAATTTAGCCTCCAGACCCCATGCTCTAATCACAATTTGCAAAATCACAATTTACAGTGCAAATCTTGTAATCCCAATTCTAGGAATGCAATGCTCAGTGTAAATTTTCTAATCTCACTTCTGGGAATACAATATACAATATAATCCAGGTAACAGGCAGAGTTTGGTTGCACAAAACACACAGGACCACAAAGGGAAAAAGAAAGAGGGAAAACAGAAAACAGAGACGTCTCAGCAGCGAATACTCATACACTCTCTTTCCTCAGTAGCAGCTGTTACAAATACACATTACATACACACACATACTCTCTAGCTGTACCATAGGATTTAACTTTTACCATGTGGATAATAGTAATATGAGAAATATAGCTAGCTATTTTTCTAATGTCCACTAGATGGAGCTATAGGAGCACATGGCAACACAAAAGAAACCCCCCAGCAACACAACCCCCCCCCCTAACACTATAGGAGCACATGGCAACACAAAAGAGACCCCCAGCAACACAAAAAGAGACCCCCAGCAACACAAAAGCCCCCAACACTATAGGAGCACATGGCAACACAAAAGAAACCCCCAGCAACACAAAAAGAGACCCCCAGCAACACAAAAAGCCCCCAACACTATAGGAGCACATGGCAACACAAATGAAACCCCCAGCAACACAAAAAGAGACCCCCAGCAACACAAAAAGCCCCCAACACTATAGGAGCACATGGGGCAAAGGCTCTAAATAAATCGCCCTGATCATCGGAGAATTGCGATCAGCGCAATTATTCTTGAAAGGCACACTTAAGGGGGTTAAGTACTAATATTTTAGGCAATTTTCAGATACAGATACAGACAGGACGAGCAATGGTTTCAGGGCCACTAAGGCCCCTATTAGGACTACTCGTTGCGGTTGATCGGGCCGCTACAGGTTCCCAGAAATTACCAGGACTCACAGATAGAGTACAGAAAGTAGCAGTACTCACCAGAACTCTGATCAGACAGGTAGTTTGGATGCCAGTCTATCCAGCCGGTTTTCAATCGGGGATTCAGCCGCAGGGACCGACTGACCACACAAGTCAAAGAGTCCTTCGGAGCACAAAGGGGCCCCATGGCGCCAAGGATCGTTAATCACCTGGAGGGGTCGGTCCCTGACCGGTGGAGGCCCCGATCCTGCAAAAAGCAGTAGTCTTCCTACTGTGGGTGCGATGAGAGAGAGGCTTTTCTTTTAAATTTTCCTGGCCAATGCACCAAAATGTTATAGCAAACGCTGTGAAAAGCTCTTATTCAATCACTCACCCACAGAAGGAAAACTCACAGACAGGCTGGAATGCAAACAGGATCTTTAATGTGCACACAGGATCAGACAGAGAGCCGGTTCCCTCCAACAAAAAAAGTCTGAGCCCCGAGGGACGTCCTTCAATGCCTTAAATACAGTATAATTTCAAACTCATTCTATAATCCCATTTGACACAGGTATTTCCTGTCCACCAATCAGCAGCCCCTGGGGAAGGTACCTGGGTGACCTGTCCAAACCGGTGTGCTCTGATCTGTTGGTTTCTGGGCTAGGGGATACTGTGCTCAGACCTGGAGTGGGGGAAGGGTGTCTACTGAAATCTCAATGCCTTCTCTTAGCAGGCTGATTACCTCATGGCTTGGGGGAAGGGTCAGGCTGATAAGAGCCTCATGGCTGCCTCACTATTAAACATTTATAAAGCACTAGAAGGCATACACAGTGCTGTACAACACAGATATAAATAGTCGCTACTCGTCAGAGCTTACAATCTAATCAAAGACAAGACAAAATATAGGAATAAGGATAGAATAGGGAGGGGTAAGAAGACAAAAGGACTAAGGGATCAGGAGGCCAAAGCAGCCTTAGGAGATGAAAAAGACAGAGGGTCGAGAGCAGACATTGCATGACATTGCACTTTTTCATTCAGTCCTTCATTCCCACCAATTCCTATAGCATTCCCTTTTCTGGAATCTTCTGCTGCTACTCTGTGACACTGCTGTTTGAAACAGACAGAGATCTGACTTTTTGTTTGTTTACTTTTTCATCATCGCCTGGAGAATTTTGGGGATTTTAAAATTAACATTTTTCCTGATGTGGCCTGAGTATCACAGAAGAGATGGAAGCCATTGCTGGTTTTACATCCACGTGTTATGCAGATTGGTGCGAGATTTATGTTAACGTAACCTTGTAAGTGTATTGTTTTCTGTAATAATGCCAAATATGTATTTATGGATCCATCTCAATTGACTATGTTACTGTGTGATAAACCTGTCCCCCAGCAATGTTCTTGGAATGAGGGTGATGGCATTTAATGTGTGTCCTGTCATTTTATATACAGTTCATTTAGAGTAACTGGGGGCTTTGTGGCCCGCTTTGGGTTTCCTTTCTTTTTTCTTTTACATTTGTTTCTATGGATGTTCCTTTGGTGGACTATGGATAAGGGGGGAAGGGGGAGAGACCTCTACATTTATTTTATTATCTGAATATATTTTTTATTTTATTTTACGTTTTTCCTGTATGGTTTCATCCCGTTTTCTGTAACAAGAGTTCTTTATCTTGTGATTTGTTTGACATTTATAAAAGTAAAATTTAAAAAAAGAATCAGTTATGTGTGTGGTGGGCATGTGCGACTCTTTGTGTACGGTGGGTGAGTAAAGTTAGACTCGTAGTGTTGTACAATTGATGACATCATTTTGTTGTCCTATGGTTTTTCATTTAGGCAAAAGCTCAACAGTAAGTCACAAGTCCAATAAAAAATGATGCAGCCCCACAAATAAACACTTTAAAACATCAATGTTTAATGAAGTCTTCTTAAAAACATCACAAAAGCTTCAAAGTAAGCAAAGCTGATACAACAGGACTCAATAGAGACATCGGCTTTCTCATCCATTATTAGATATAGGGTCTTTGAACTCTAGAAGTGTCACTGTCATATCACCTCTATCTACCCCCCCCCCCAGCCCCTTTCACTGAAATATAATGACATTTGCAGACAGCTAAATGTACTATTTAAACCCAGTGTAGCTTCACTGCTTCTTCACTGACCTGATGAAGAGATGATAACTCTTGAAGCTTGTCAAAGATACACAGTTAGTCCAACAAAAAGGTATCACCTGCAACGTGTTTACAGCTTTATTTCTGCATATCCAAGTGGACTAATGAGGCAACTACAATTAGCAAAGAATTCCAAAGCAGGTCTGTATTCAAACGAGCGCGCCATCAGGGCCGAGTTGTTATGGAAAATGTAGTAGAGAGATATTATCATACTCTTCAGAGTGGTTCCCAGTGTCCCGCTGCCCCATTTCTGGTTACTTCTCCAATGTTTCCCTTTAAGGGCTTGATTTTTTAACAAGGCACTTATGTTAGAAGTCCAAAACTAACTATTTTACAAAGACGACATAGCACCTATGTGCCTTTAGGAAACAGGCTCCCAGAACCAGCCCCAACAACGCACTAATATTGATGCAAAAAATTTGTACCTGTTCTGAAAAGGTACAAATTTGCGCATGTATTCTGTGTATACATGCAGGCACGTTACAATTCTGCCTCTTCTCCACCCAGCTATGTCCCCAGCAGTGCTTATGTACATATTAAGGCCCATTTTATAAAGCACATCCATGTGCAATCTGGGACGTCAAAGCCAGAATATCCGAAAAAAAAGCAGGCACGTGCAAGTGTAGGCACGATTTCAGAAATGCGGATTTGCCTTATATGGACGTCTATAGAGACATCTACATAAACATCCCCAGAAGAGTATCTCAAAATGTGGATATCTAATAGCATAATGGTTGGAGTAGTGGGTTAAAAAAATAATGGAGTAGTATAACCAGGGCTCAGATCCCAATGTGGGCCTTTATGAACTTAGACTAATCATCTACCATCCATCTTCCCTATGCTCTCTGGATGGGAGGTGCCTGCAAACATCTCTCATGTTTCTGAGATCAAAAAGGGATGTGGAAGTCTGTTGTACTGCCCCAGACATACCCTGCCTAATTGGGTGTCTTTAAAAGCCATTTATAAAATGGTTCCAGAGACATCTAGATGATTTAGGTGTGCACATGCAGGTCTTCAGATGTCCACATTACAAATAAGGCTTTTAAAATGCCCCCCATTACATGAAAAGGCACCCACTTTCTGTGCAATTATGTTTCTGAGTACATGATCACACAATTTTATACAAGTCTTTTTCCCGCATATAAAAACAGGCTTTACATGCTGAAAAAGCTTCATAAAATGTCTCCCTGCCCCCAGGTTAGGTCCTTAAAGTGTCAGGGCTTCCCCACACATGAAAAAGTAATCAACATTACTTAACTAAGAGTATGGTGAGGTTCAAAGACAGGACTTGTCTAGCTTCCCTTACAGACTGTAAAATGAAAATAAAGATCTTTGAAGTCACCTTTAAAGAGATTCCCTGCCAGATATCCATCTTATGGAAATAACAGAATTATTTAAATACCCCTATATTCCATAAGCAAAGATGTCCAAGTGGTGGGGTCAGTCCCTGGTTTTACCGTCATTGCATCTATGGACTTGAAGATCCAATTCTTCTGTAACGTAGTAAATGCAAGTTGATGGATATGGTTAGGTGGAGGGGGGCAGGATTGACTCAGTCTTTCCTTCACAACAGAGTTGTTTCTTTCACATAAACTAATTTTTGGGGAAGTGAGCATGAAATTGTTGAAAATATCTTTTTTGCAGCCTCTTCTGCCTCTGATTTGGCTGTTGATCATCATGTTCTTGCTGAGGCCCACTGAAATTTAAGGTCATCATTTTTCAGCACTTTCTCAGATCGTGTAAGCCCTTGAAATATAAAGCTTGTCATTAGATTATGGTTTGCACAAATTTCCGACAATTCTACTTTATGGTCATTTCATTGCATTCTTTCTACCTACATATCTTGGCCTAGTATCAAATTTATAACATTTCAAAATTGCAAAACAAAGGGATATGCTGCAGATTTTTGGTTTATTGTTGCCTGCCAGTTTCCTCCAGCTCCTTTGGACATGCAGTTTTGCTTGGAATCTACCCCAGTAGTGGCTTTAGTGTCAACAGCTTTCTACCAATTTTTATTTCCTCTCCCTTTCTTGTCTAGCCTAGCCATAGTAGCTCCAGTCCTATCACCGAGAGGTTTAGATAGCAGCTCACTCAAGACTCTGGCACAGGTGTAATCTGAGTTAGCCAGTAGGTGTCACTGTCATGTGAAGGCCGGTTCTCTCATGCAACTCTGGTGTTCTATTCTTTTATCAACTTCTCACTGTGTGACTATGAGCAAGTTACTACTTAAAGTTCAGACTAAGGTTTTAAGTAAGGCTGGCAGAATCACCTAGTCTGTCCAAGGGTGTGTATGTGTCTTGTGTGTCAGTGTGTGTTTCTGTACATGTGCTTGTGTGGGGAGAACTGCTGGTGCCCCAGCAAAAAGTGCTGTTGGTGCTCCTGCTTCCCTACACCTTGGTACTTATCCCCCTGGCTGGCTGTGTGTATTCCATGGCTTGACCTACATTAGAACTGGTAGGTCACTATTTTTCAGCTTAGGGAATGCATGGGAACCTCTGGAGGAGAGGGTAGTGCACAACTTGTCCATTTGGCACCCACATGGCTTGGTGTCCTTGGTAGGAACACATCTTGCCTTACCATATTGACAGCCCTGTGCATGTGCTGGGTTTTATTTTAAAAATCTTACCCCCAGTGATTTTTTTTTTACAGAGCCGAGGTGTCAAGCTTCTTTTAATAACTTGAAGAGTAACAAAACTGGGGAACTGAGCTGCTGGCTGCCAGGGTAGTTGCCTAGTTGTTTGGCAATAAGTTCTAAAGCTGACTGCTTAATGGAATCAGCCCAGAAATCCAGTCAAAGATGACCCTTCTCATCTTTCTACATGATATCATAAGCATTGTCCATCTATCTGTCTGTCCATCCATACAGGCGAGGTGTGCAACATAGTCTATGCCCCCCCCCCCTTCTTGCCCTTTACCTGCCATCAATAATCCCCTCACCTATGTCAAACCTCCTCTCACTTACCAAACAGCCTATAGCCCCTTTACCTACCACATGCTCCTTGCACTTCTCATCACCCATCATACACACCACATACCCCTCTTCCCCACACAAACACACATCCCACTCCTAAACACTCACAATTTATGCACACCCATACATACCCTGGCCCTACCTCATAAAAGACCCATTCCTCCTACACCCAAAACAGGGCCGGTGTAATCAGACAGGACTAGGTTCTTGCCTAGAATGGATATTTCGGGGTGGGGGGGGGGGGGGTTCAGCTTAAAGCAGCAAAACAAAAGCTCCTGATAACTGCAAAAACTAAAAAAAAATCCAGCAATATGCACTTTACTTTTCAAATAGCTCATTTACATGTATAATTGGACATCATGGACCCAATATTGCAAGAGGTGCTGGAGTCAATAACCATCTAAAGAAACCCACATAGAAAAAGGTTTGAATCATGACTTAGCCACCAGACACACAGGCATGGATGGAAAATGGCCATATATGGGAGATCCACTACCCACGGCCAAATCCAGGTGCACAGATGAGAAGCAAGCACAATACATACCCGCACAAAGCAGAGGTAAATGCAAAACGCATGGATAAGACGTGCAGGGTGCAGAGGGAAGACCATAACTGCGCAGTAATAGAAAGGCTGGCAATGTGAATATCCCATCATGCCCGGGTAGTGGTGCGATAACCATGAACTATAAAAAAAATGTGCTGCCAGCAGATAGCCAGGTGTACCAGCAGTCCGCACCATAGAACTCATAACCGGTTATGATATCACTTTCACAAATGTGTACTGTACATGCAGGAGCCCCCTCTGGCTGGACAGATACACAGCAGCAACATGGCGGCAAGGAGCGCAGGCAGGTTTAGCCCTGCAGAGGCTGAGGCCCTGGTCAGAATGGTCCTCAAATGGGAGGAGGTGCTGTACCTCAGGGGTCAGGACCAACCTGCATCTGACCACTGCCATTTGGAGGGGGAACCAGCTCCACCTGCAGAGGTGAGCAGTCAATGGGAGGTTGAGTTTCAGGGAGCAAAGAGGGGGTGGACAGAAAGGTACATCAGAAATGAGCACCTGGCACAGACCTGGCTGTAGGAGTGCACATGCAAACAGTGGGGATGCCCCAAGGCAAGCACTGTGGACAGCAGTATGCATTAGGTCACTGACCCTGCCAGGTTACACAGTTCAAAATGCACATCCCTGCAAGTCCAGAATGCCTGGGGAGACCCATCCTAGAATAGTATTCAGCTGCAAACCTCACACAAGGGGATGTAAGAGCTCCCCCTGGTTATTTATTTATTTATTTTATTTATTTAACAGTTTTTATATACCGCGCTATTCATCATCAGCGCGGTTTACATTTTAACAACTTTGTACTTAAGCATAAAACATACGTCAAGTTTACAGATAACAGGGAGTGAAACAGGGATAAATGGGGTTAAAGATAAGATAAGATAATAACAAATATTCACAACTATTTACAGCAAATTAGCATAAATTTGAGCTTCATAGATTAGGGATGCACGAGATTTTAATCTGGGGCGAGCAATGGAGTTTAGGGAACTTACTTGACTAACCATAGTCATTGGTTTGGGTTGGAGGGGGAGGAGGTGGGGAGCTAATGCCTTGGGAGAAGTGTTGAAGGAAGAGGTGTGTTTTTAGAGATTTTCTGAATTGGGACATGTCTTTTTGTGATCTGATGTTAGGTGGCAGCATGTTCCAGCATCTGGGGGCGAAGGATGAGAATGCTCTCATGGTAGTCGTCTGCGTGAGTTTTGCTAGGTCTTTTGGGACCATTAATGTGTTTTCTGTTATAGATCTTCTAGATCTGGTGTTTTGAGAGTGGTGAAGGATGTCAGAAAGCGAAGATGGTGAGATTTGGTGGAACGCTTTGAAGGTCAAGAGAAGGGTTTTGTATAAGATCCTACATGTTATTGGGAGCCAATGAAGTTCAAACAGGATGGGAGTAATATGTTGACTCCTTGAAGCCCCATATAGAACTCTGGCTGCTCTATTCATGGCCAACTGTAGTGGGTTCAGCGTGCTCTTGGGAAGGCCATGCAGCACAATGTTTGCGTAGTCGAAGTGCGGGGTGACTAATGCTTGGAAGGTTGTGCAGAAGTCATTTGGTTCGAGCATGGGTCTGAGAAGTCGTAGAGTCCTGATCTTAAAGGATGTCCTGCAACTGCATGGGTCACAGGTTCAAGACCACACAGGGGAATTGTGAAAAAGCAAAACCATGAGCAGGGGAATCAAACACATGCATAAAATATTACAATTTCCCCACCCCTTGTGTTGGACAGATCTGTTTGGGGAATATCACCACTTTTATCGTACCCACTGTCCTGTGGCTTGGTGCAACTGGCCAGATGCAATGAGTGCATAATGCCGCTGGCTATGAACTTGCACAGAATACAGAAGTAAACAGCAGGGAAATCATGTTGCAAATGTTTGTTGCCTGCACACCTGTGGGATATGCCTCTTCTGCTATCACAGAGCTGGAAGCTAAAGCATCTGCACCTGGCCATTCCCCAGTATGGGGGGTCACCTAAATCCATATTCCCTACATATAACCACATGATCCAGAACTAGAATGTAATGTATAGTTTGAAAAGGTGGCTCTGTGCAAAAATCACACAAATGCAACCCAACAAATAGCACAACACACCAACTGGGTCAATGACAGCTGGTGAGAGTGGGGTCAAAAGAAGAAGGTACAGAATGGGTGGGAACAAAATAGGGAGGACAAGGGGTTATGGAGAGTGGAAGAGAGGGTAGGAGGGGCTGGATAGCAGAGTGAGGGGTGTAGAAATGGACAGATAAAGGGATACTAGAATCCCCAATATGTAATTGAAGATGGATGAATTTCTTAATACAGAATGTGTTTAGAAGTTTAGCTTTTCACCTACTTCCTCTTAATAGAATAGGATGTCATGATCATGAGTTCTGTGTAACCGTCTTTAAAATAGTCTGGGAATTGTTAATGCAAGCATAAAGAGTAAACATAGGCTATGAACATAATTTTTGCAACTTTTGCAATTATAAATAACTGTCATAATCAAGTGAATTTCATCTAATACACTGTAATCAGATCTTACTCTGTAAAAAGAACTTTGGCGACACCTTGTGTTATTTCACGGTTATAATAAATGACTGTTACTTCCCCTTTTTCTGTAATAAAAGGAGCTTTTTAGGAGGAAGAATTTGAATTCAATAAGCGTGGAACTATGCATGTCCATAGACCGTTTATTGTCTTTCCTCTGAGCTCAAAGAAAGTAGCACTTGTGTGTGTGATTGTGTTCTGTATTACTCTCTGCCTGTTTCTCACTGTTTGAGGACCAGAGACCAAAAAGAGCCGTGGTATTGTGGCCAGATCACGGAGTTTTCTTCAAGGGGCATGGCGTGAACAGGCATGGATGAGAAGGGATGGGTCAGAATGGGGTGCAGGTTGGGAAAAAAGCGATGAAGAGATGTGGTAGTGAAAGTGGAGGCACAGAGTATGGAGTAGGGGCATTGAGGGCATTTGGATGGGGCAATAAAAGGGCAGCTGCAGAATGGAGAGAGCCCTATGGAGTCTAGAGATGAAAGACAGGTACAGTATGTGAGGTAGCATATGCAGGGCTAAGCTGGCAGCTGCAATGCGCTGATGCCCAGAGGACTGGGAAGAGATATGAGTGATGTGGAGATGGTAGAGAGAGAAACCAGGTAGTGTCCATGAAGCCTCACATGCAGTGGCATACACTACTGAGACCCATACAGAGCAGCAACATCTTATTTATTTATTTATTTAACAATTTTTATATACTGTCTTTCTACAAGTCAAGACGGTTTACATAGAACATTTTTGGGAGTATGTTTCAACTGTTTACATGGAACAAGATAACGATGAATACATATGGGAACGAGAAGAACTAATTACAAAGATCAAAGATCAACTATTTACATATGAATTTACAATGAGCCATATGGTTGTGTAATAGAATTTGAGTGTTGCAGAAGGAGGAGGGAGGAAGGTGTAAAGGGTTATGAGCTAAGGTGGAAGGGAAAAATGTTCAAGGAAAAGATGGGTTTTTAACTTCTTTCGGAACTCAGAGTGGTTTGAACAGTTCCGAAGTTCGTGAGGAAGTGTATTCCATAAGGATGGAGCATAGAGGGAGAAGGCCCTGTTACTTGTAGATTGTTTGAAGTCTCTTATTTATAGGGATGGTCAGTACGTATTTGGTAATAGAGCGGCGTGTTCTTGTGCTATTGGAGGAGAGTTAGGGCTTAAGAGGGGTTTGAGGTTCCGGAGGGTATGGAGCTTTGCGTATATTATATTAGTGGTTCTCTTTATTTGGTCAGTGAAGGAAAGGTTCTGATCCAGGATAATACCAAGGTATTTCACTTGGTTTTTTATAGTAAGTGTGAGATCACCGATAGTAAGAGTGGGAGGTGGGGTGTATGCAGGATTGGAAAATACCTGGAGAACCTCAGTATTGGATTGATTGATTAAGAGGTTATGCTGGGAGAGCCAAATTTTTAGGCTAGTTAGACATTCACTCAGTTTAGAAAAGTTAGGGTTAGAAAGGTTAAAAGGGGTGAAGCACATCATGTCGTCTGCATATAGCTGATACTGAATGCCATAGTTTTGGAAGATCTTGCAGACAGGTTGGAGGAAGATATTAAATAGAAGAGCAGAAAGACTGGATCCTTGGGGGACACCTTGTTTTAGGATAAATGGGAGGGAGGTATCGTTTCCAATACGAACCTGTTGGGTTCTGTTATCTAGGTAGGAACGGAACCAGTTCAGGGTTGTGCCTCTGAGTCCTATTTCATGAAGTCTGTTTAGGAGTTGATGGTGAGGGAGGGAGTCGAAAGCAGCTGATAAGTCAAGGAATATGAGAAGTCATCCTTGAGAAGGGTTCTGGGTGTGGAGGTATAAGAAATCGAGTAGGGAGGTAAGAAGGGTTTCGACTCCATGGTTCTTTTTGAAACCATGTTGGAATAAGTCAAGGGGGGAGTGTTCATCAATATAGTTCTGAAGTTGAGTTTGGACCAGCTTTTCAGTTATTTTAGCCCGGAATGGGATACTAGAGATGGGTCTGTAAGAAGTAGGAGAAGTTGGGTCAAGTTTTGTTCCTTTTAAGATAGGGCGGATAGTGGCACTCTTAAGAGGTGGTGGTACAGAGCCAGTCTGGAGGGATGTTTGAACAATATACAGAGTGTATGGGCTGAGAGAACTTCTGGTAGATTTGATCCAGGGGACAGGGCAAGGGTCACGGGCAGAGGTTGACGCATTTAAATCTTTTATGACATTAGATACATTTTCTAATGTAAGAGGGTCAAAATCGCTCCAAGAGTTTGAGGGGATAAGCTCATGTGGTTGGGTGCTGTAGTCAGCAAAAGGTTGGGAATTGTAGTCAGCAGAAGGTTGGGGGTTATTAGTAGATAGGGGAGGGAGGAATTTGGAAATCAGGTGGTTGGCTAAGGCTTGTGCAGTTATTTTTGGAGGCTGGTCCTGATGTAAGGGCTCATCCCTGCAAGGGACCAATATCTGAACACCTGTCCCAGGTTTGGGATGCACTATGAAAAACCTGTAGACAGCCTAGTCAGGGAGCATTACCATCATACAGGTTGTACACAGGGGTTTTGGAGAATCCTGGTAGGGGATACATAGAGGTCAATGTAGTAACACATATGTTGAAATCCTCCCTGTGATTGGGCAAGGGTGGACAGTGGTCCTGGGAACAGCTGTATAAGTGGAAGCAATGGAGAGTCAATGTGGGCACCAAAAGGCACAGATCTGATCACATACCTCCTCCCGTAGTGACTTTGGTGTGCGCTGGAATCTCGAGGCACTGAAGTGCCGGTTTAGGACCATGCAGTGGCAGAGGCCAGAGCTCATTCAGCGCCTCAGGGAGGAAGTGGCAGCAGCCACAGGTAAGGCAGCCACATGGCATGGTGCACAACTCCCTCAGGAAATACAGCAGATGACAGCATGTATGGCCTAAAATTGTGGATAACAGCAGATATGTTGCTAGTCTAGCAGGACCATCCTTGGAGGCAGCAAGCTCCAGCTCCAACACCACCATCGCACCTGAACCTCCCCCTACAGCCAGCACTTCTAAGAGGGAGAAGGAGGCTATAGTGGAGGCAGTGGTGGAGAAAGAAGAGGAAGGAGTGGGGATGGGAACAAGCATGAGGAGGAGGAGGACAAGGATGATATTCTGGAGGCAGCAGCAGAGGATGAGGAGGCAGGGGAGGAGGAGGAAGAGGAGGCTGAAGCAGAGGAGGATTTGGGGGTGTGCCAGGGGAGGGGCCATGTGAGGTGCATGCGACCAGGAGAGCAATGGATGCCAGAGAGGGGGATAGGTCCACTGAAGCTGACAAACATCCTACTAGGGACAAGGGGCACAGCCAGGCCTGCTGCAGCCATCAAAGAGGAAGGCCAAGAGGATGTCAGCAGAGCCTCCTATGCATCAGCAGACCTTCACGCCCCCCCCCCCTGCGCTATCACACGCCATCATGGGTTGTGTCAGGTGGTATTGGAGGCTCTGATGACACCCAGGGCCTCGCGTGCCAGCAGGCCCCACCTATGCCCCATTCAGACCCTGCCCCAGGCACCTCATTGGCCCCCCTCAGGAGCTGGCGGCAGTGATGGCCACTCTAGTGGAGGAGCTGAGGCTCCAGAGGGAGGCAGTGGTGGAGTCTGCAGGGGACATCTGTACAGGGCTACAGGTCATAGCCTAGGCCCTGCAGAGCCACAGCCAGGATCCCCCAGGGCCCTAGTCATATCTGGAGAAGGGTGGTGGTGGCATGTGTGCGGAAGATGGGGAGAGGTGATTTTGGCAAGGTTAATGGGGGATCAGATGGGAATGGAAGGGGGTAGTGTTGATGTGTTCTTCTAATAAAGGCCGTTTAGGGTAACTCACAGAGTTGTCATTTCCTCACGCAGCATAGGCAGATGTTTTGCACATTGGGGTGCTAACCAGCCCTGATAAGAGAGGGGCCAGTGGCCCCAATTAGCTACCTATCTGGTGTGGGGATTAGACTACTGTGGCAGGGGACTAATTGGGGCCACCTCTTATCAGGGCTGGTGCGCATTCAATGCCCAAGACAGCAGCTAGCTACACATCAAGGAGCAGGACACAAGGGGGAAGGGTTACTTGACACTATCTGTTAACCTGTGTGTACAGTACATGTGCCCAGGGCAGACACTGTGAAGAGCCCTGCTACCCTTCGTACCTCTGCATATCCAAACATGCCATGAGGTCTACTGTGGGGGATGTACCCCTTACTCATAACTGTCCCCAACTTTTATCATTTCTATGCCAACAATATTTTAATTTACACATCATTCTCCCAGATTACACCACAATAGGATGATGCTTTGAAGCTATCTCCCAATGGCTCTATGATCACAACCTCACTATTTACCATAGTAAGACACAGATACTCCACATAACAAAGAACCCAACATTCACTCTCCCAACCACTATAAGCCTGGTCAACATAGTTCTTCAAGTTAAAGATGAGGTCAAATATTTAGGAATCGCCTTTGACCAAAGATTAAGCTTCCACTCTCAACCTTCCAAGCATTAGTCACCCCGCACCTCGACTACGCTAACATTGTTCTCCATGGCCTTCCCAAGAGCACATTGAACCCACTACAGTTGGCCATGAATACAGCAGCAAGAGTGCTATACGGGGCCCCTAGGAGTCAACATATTACCCCCATTCTGTTTGAACTTCATTGGCTCCCAATAACATGCAGGATCTTATACAAAACCCTCCTCTTGACCTTTAAAGCGTTCCATCAAATCTCTCCATCCTCACTATCTGACATCCTCCACCACCCCCAAAATATCAGATCTAGAAGATCGGTAACAGAAAACACACTCATGGTCCCAAAAGACTCAGCGAAAGCCACGCAGATGACTACCATGAGAGCTTTCTCATCCTTCGCCCCCAGGTGCTGTAACATGTTACCATCCAACATCAGATCACTAAAAGACCTGTCCCAATTCAGAAAATCTCTAAAAACACACCTCTTCACTCAACACTTCCTCCAAGACACTACCTCCTCACCTACCCCCCTTCCAACCCAAACTAATGAATATGGTTAGGCAAATAAATTCCCAAAACTCCATTCCTTCCCCCAAATCAAAATCTATTCATGCCTAACCTACGAAGCTCAAAGCCTATACTAATTTACTGTAAATAGTTGTAAATTTATTTGCTGTTATATTGTCTTTAACCCCAGTTATCCCTGTTCCACTTCCTGTTATCTGTAAACTTGACATATGTTTTTATGCTTAAGTACAATGTTGTTAAAATGTAAACCGCACTGATGATGAATAGCGCGGTATATAAAAACTACTAAATAAATAAATAAATAAATATCAAGAAGGGTATAAGAGCAGCATACCATAAAATGAAAATAGTTCAAAATCACCACCCACTGTTTGAACACAGTGACTTTAGGGATGTTTATCAGGCGCACATAACACCAATCTTCGACTATGGAAACATTATCTATCAAGGGCTTCCAAAAGTTAAATTTAAATCCGTTGCAACTTGCATAAAATACTGCTGGCAGGATCATATCAAGTGTTCACTGAAGATCACACATGACATGTGTGTTAAAGCAGCTTCACTGGCTCCATAATCTCTCAGCAGACAGTCCTTGGTTACTCATTCTAATATCCTCTTGTGGTAGGCTATGGCCTAGCATGGCCCGCTACTATGAAAGGCCTGTAAGTTAGGCCTGGATCCTAACTCCCATTATAGCTAGAAAAGAACCAAAAATCTGTGAGAAATGAGAAAACTGTTTTAAAATGCTTAATAAGAAGTTTTCATGAATTCATAAGTCTTTCATTATTCTCTTGTGTGTGAAAGAAAAGAAATGTTTCAATACAGGCATTCCTGGAGCTAGGGATAACCTTGCAGTAGAGAAGTATCAAAATCAAGAACTGCACTATTGTTAGAACAATCCTAAGGGAGGGGGCTGGTTGCTAGGCCCCGGAGGGATTTCTAATTGGACAGGTGCAGGGAGCGTAGAACCAATGAGAAGTTTGCATGTATCGAGCTAGAATAGGGTTGCCAACTTTTTCACCGAGAAAAACCCGACACCTGTGGCTTGCCATGCTCCACCCATTCTCCGCCCCTAGTCCCACCCCTGCCCCGCCCCCAGCCCCACCCACAAAAATTACCAAGGATACGTGTAGGCTAACTTCCTTGGTCAGATAATAATTAAACTGGGAACCCCAAAATCCAAACATGAAATGTACAACACTGGAGAAATAAAACTATAAAGTAATTTCCTCTTGCACTAAACAAAAACGCAAAGATGTTAGCAATACACACTTCCCAGACCAGACATATTCCAGTTAATAAATTCAAAATAAAAAGTATTTTTCTACCTTCTGTTTGGGCGTTTTATTTTTCAGTTGCAATTGCTCCAGTCACTTTCTTCTGGTTTCTTCGTGTCTTCTGCGAGCTATCCATTTGTCCTTTCTTCTCTTTTAGATGTTTTCCATTCTCTCTCTATTTCTGCTTTAACATACTGATTGTTTCCCTTTTGCTCTTTCCCCCAATTCTTTCCTTATTCCTTTATCATCCGTTTAAATTTCACCCTTCCATTCTCAAGCCCCTCTTACTCTCCCAATACCGGCCCATCATAGACTTTTCTTCCACACAAAATATTTTTTCCCCTCTCCATTCTCATTCCCCATCCATTCTAGTCCTCCCCCCAAATCAATTCCCTTATAGTTCTAGGCCCACCCAGCATCCACTCCCTTCTAGTCCCATTCTCCCATGCCCCACATCAGCCCATTTCCAGTCCTATTCCAGCTCTTCATCAGCCCATTTCCAGTGCTAGCCCTCACATCACAGGCCATTTCCAGTCCTAGCTCCCCCCTCCCCAATCACAGCCCATTTCCAGTCCAAGTCCCCATCACAGCCTATTTCCAGTCCTAGGCCCCCCCCCCACCATCACAGCCCATTTGCAGTCCGAGTCCCCCCGCACCATCACAGCCCATTTGCAGTCCGAGTCCCCCCGCACCATCACAGCCCATTTGCAGTCCTAGCCCCCCTAATCACAGCCTATTTCCAGTCCAAGATCCCCCTTCCTCCACCATTGCCCATTTCCAGTCCAGGTCCCCTCCACCCCCATCACAACCCATTTCCAGTCCATGTCCCCCCCCCCCATAACCCTTTTACAGTCCAGGTCCCCCCCCCATCACAGCCTATGTCCAGTCCAAGGTTCCCCCCCCACCATAGCCCTTTTCTGGTCCAGGTCCCCTCCACCCCCATCACAACCCATGTCCAGTCCATGTCCCCCCATAACCCTTTTACATTCCAGGTCCCCCCCCCCCTCACAGCCTATTTACAGTCCAAGTCCCCCCCCCCCCCCTTTAGCCCTTTTCCAGTCCAAGTCCCCCCCTTAGCCCTTTTCCAGTCCAAGTCCCCCCCCCCCTTTATCCCTTTTCCAGTCCAATTCGCTACCCCTTAGCCCTTTTCCTGTCCTAGTCCCCCACTTATCCCTTTTCCAGTCCAAGTCCCCCCCTTTAGCCCTTTTCCAGTCCAAGTCCCCCCCCCTTTAGCCCTTTTCCAGTCCCAGTCCCCCCCCCTAGCCCTTTTCCAGTCCAAGTCTTTCCTTTAGTCGTTTTCAAGTCCCAGTCCCCCCGCCTTACCCCTTTTCCAGTCCAAGTCCCCCCCCCTTAGCCCTTTTCCAGTCCAAGTCCCCCCACCCCCTTAGCCCATTTCCAGTCCAGGTCCCCCCCCCCCTTAGCCCTTATCCAGTCCAAGTCCCCCCCCCCCTTAGCCCTTTTCCAGTCCAGGTCCCCCCCATCACAGCCAATGCAGTCCTTGCCCCCCCCCCCCCGACCAGCATCGCGGCTGTCTGAGGCTTCAGAGGGAACCGGGAAGCCCGCGCGAGGCCCCGGCTCCCTCTGTACAGCCACCAGCGTGAAGAGCCTTTTCCTTCACGCTGGCGGCTGTTCCTGTGAAGCCGCGAATGCTGGGAAAGGTTAAAGGGCAACCTTTAACCTTTCCCAGCATTCGCGGCTTCACAGGAACAGCCGCCAGCGTGAAGGTAAAGGCTCTTCACGCTGGTGGCTGTTCAGAGGGAGCCGGGGTCTCGCGCGGCCTTCCCCGGCTCCCTCTGAAGCGGAGAAAAGCCGTTTTTTTTGCTCTGGCCGCTCCCGATCTTGCGGCCAGAGCAAAAAAACCGGCTTTTAAAGGGCCGGTTTTGCCTCTGCGCCAGCAGCCGGCCTGGCCGTGGAAAAACCGGCCAGGCCGGCTGAAAACCGGCCAGTTGGCAACCCTAAGCTAGAACCAATAGAGAGTTCTCATGTATCAAACTGAAAAAGAGGTATAAATGGTTATGTCTCTGTAAAAACTTTGCTCAGTTCCTTTTGAAGCTTTGACTGACCGGGCCTGTGCACAATAAACTGGCTTGGACCCTGTCAATTGACTCCTGGATTTATTCATTGATTGCACTTTGCTACAGCACTCTGACAACAGGATAAGAAGAAAAGTCAACCATAACCTATTAAGCTTCCCATCCCTGAATACAAGATGCAGCCACTCTACCTCAGATCGAGCCTTTTCTCTATATGCATGCTCCATATGGAACTCCCTCCCTCTGGACATGCAGACATCAACAACTATAACTGTATTCCACCACAACTAAAAACTCACTCTTCAAGGACACCTAGTTGCATATCCCTTTTGCTCTATACTTATGGTTATTTACCTAATCTTCCCTGATGTTAGTTAAATACTCCTTTATGCAGACTATAACTTAACCTGTTCATTGTAAGCTGAAACTCAGTTCAGTTCTTATTATCTGCAAAAGCTCATTAATATTAGTTAAATTATTGTTTAAGTTATATGAAAAACTTCTTAACCTAAGTTGATTGTACACTGCTTTGACTTGTAGATATAGCAGTATAGAAAGGTTGTTAAATAAATAAATGTGCTGTGGGAATCTGTAGCAAGCAGGTACTATGTTGCCAGGTTTGCACATCCACCCTTTGTAGCTTTCTGCAGGCCACATGCAAAACCTAGACAGACATGCATTCTGTGCAGGCCTGCTTTACATATTGGTGATGCATGCCACTTCTCCACTGCTTGCAACACACTGTAACTGTACCTCTCACACCTATTTGGTGTGGGAATACGGCTACAGTGGCAGGGAAAAAATTGGGGCCACCGGCCCCTCTCTTATCAGGGCTGGTGTGAATTCAATGCATTCCCTCGCAGGTTCCATCAGTGAGTGTCAAGGTGGTGGTGGTAAGAGGGCACCGTTTACGCAATGTTTGTTTAACTGCACTGTAATAAATATGACAGCACTTACTCTAAAAGGTTTCATGGATGAGTCTGTTCCTGGTAGCGAGTGCTAATGCAGTCTGCTGTTGGTTCCCCCTCTACGCCCCTTCCTCTACTGCAGCATCTGTCCCCTCTATCAGGTCACTCTCATGTATGGGATGCCATGCTGCATAGTGAGGTTATGTAAGATACAGCAGGCAGTGAAGATCGTGCACACACTTTCAGGCTGTACAGCAGCTCGCCCCTACTGTGGTCTAGGCATCTGAAGCAGCTTCTAAGGACCCCAACTGCCCATTCCACCACTGTCCTGGTCCTTTGGTATGCCTGGTTGTATCACTCCTCTTGGGGGGGGGGGGGGTCTCTGGGTGGCACACAGGTGTCAGTAGCCATGTTTGGAGAAGGTATCCACGGTCAGCTGTGGGAGCAGGGTACAGGCACATAATAGTAGAGCAATTGTGCCAGGTGTGTTGGGACTGGAGGGGTGGGTGGGTGGTGGACATATTTACGGTGCCTTTCATATGATTGTGACATAAGGCAATGCATTCTGATGTCATTTCCTGCAGAATCCTGTGCAGCATGTCCTGTGCTTGGCTGCCCTTCAGATATCTCCAAGATGCACTGCTTCAGTTCATTCTGAGGTTTTGCCACCTCGGGCCTTCTTTTCCCTATTGGGGCTCCTCTGCTAGTGGAGTAGCAGCCTTAGTGGTTAGAGCATTAGCTTAGGAGCCCAGTGATCAGAGTTCAATTCCCGCTAGTGCATTTATTTGGCCTTTGGCAAGTCACGTAACCCTCCATTGCTTCAGAAGAATCCAAGTTATCAATGCCCCTATTTAATGTAAATTACCAAGTTTAAGTTACAATGTAAACCACTTTGACTAAATAATAAAGCGGTATGGAAAAAATGTTAAATATGTGTTACCCCTGTGACTGAATCACTAATGTGCAGCCTCTCATTCTAGCACCTCAATTCTCCCTTCTGACTATGCACCTGTGTTGGGGTGTATCAAATTTCATGTGCCCATTCTACTGCTCCCATTCTGAGGTTCCTCTCCAAATAGTTGCATGACTCACATTTTTATCACATTTGTTCACAGCTGTGCCCACTTACTAAGCAACTATGCATCTCCAAGGTGTACTGTGGCTGCTGCTTGTCCCAAGCCAGACTGTGACAGGATGACACATCATGGCAGGAGCATGGGAAACGGCATATACATAAGGGATGGGCATGTGGGTATTGACTACCACTTGCATATTTATGGAGTTGTAATTGTGTCGGTTTTGGAATGCCCTCTGGTCCTGACCTGGTGCCCTCAGTGCAACATGTGGGCAGTCAATGATACCAATGACAGATGGGAAGCCAGCTATATTGTGGTAGCCAAGACCTATAGACTAGGCCATAAGTCTGAACCTGAAAAATGACAGGCCTAAGAACCAAGCCTGGATTTCAGTAGTGCTGAGACATAAAATTAAAAGACAGAATTAAATGCTGTTTTAGAATGAAATGCTGCTATTGCAAAGTTTGCACAAAGTGAATACAATGCCTGTATGTTAAATCGTTACTCCAGAATTGTTACTTACACATTTTAGGAGCTAGATATGACCTTGATGAAGGAAAGTAACCAGGTTTGAACCAAGCCATTGTTCAGCTAGCTGGAGAAAGCAGAGCAAAGGGCATAGATCCTGATTGGTCAAATTCAGGGAAATGTCAGACCAATAGAAAGTTTGTAGAAATTAGCATGAGACCAATAGAATGTTTTCATGTATCAAAATGTTTAACTGTATAAAATGAACATGTTTCCACTATAGCGGGGCTCTGTCACTTTTTAGACTGCCTTGTGCACAATAAACTGGCTTGAACCTTGATAAAGACTCCTGGTATAATTGGTTTGGTGGCATTCCGCCGCTACATATTCTTGGTGCGTTGGCCAGGAAGGTGTAGTGGTAGAGAGTGATCAAACTGATTTACCACGAAATTCGCCTCAAGGTTTGGCCTGGTTGGGACCGCGTCTGACCGACGTGTGAATTCTCAGGCGCCAACCGGTCCATTGAATCGGAGAGGGTTCTAGCCTCGGCGGGCGTTGAGTCCGGCTAGGCCAACACCTTCGAACCCGAGGAGGGGAGTCCAGGCTTCAACCCATGCGCTGGCTTGGGGGATGGGTACTAGATCTGGGTGAGTATAGAGTTTTTGTATTAAGTCAGACAGTACTGGAACCTGGAACCATATGGTAATGGGAAAATGGTAAAAGGACACTGATCATGTCCGGAGCGGTCCGAGTACTCTTGCAAGGGCTATTAAGAGCGCAAGAGGAAACCACTGACTCCTTCTGGTAAAAAATCATGATTAACGGTAATGGTAAAAAAAAATTTTGGTAAGCCTAGATAGTCAGGATTGGGCTTTTGGGAAATGCAATTGTGTTTGTGTGTGAGATGTGTGAGTGATTTCTGTTGTCTGTTAAAACCACGTATATCCCTTCTGGTATGATGTAAGATTATTCTGTTAGGTAATTTGTGACAGTTTACCGATTAAGAAATAGTATTAAGAAAAGGAAAAAGAGGCAAACACTTCACTGTAGAATCAAGAAGCTGTTTCATTCATTTTAGTTTCTGTTCCTTTAAGCACAGTTAGTGGGGAAGGAGACGGGGCGTGTTTGAAGACAGGAATGTGCAGTGTCTTGTTAACCCTGTGAAGGCTTAATTTCAGCATTCTATAGCTAAATTAATTTATGCTTATTTCAGGAAAATTGTACCTGTTTTATTCAATGTGTTTAATAGTGATGTTCCTTCTGCTATGGTCATGTATTATATATCATTTAATAAGAATGTTTAGTCAGAATTTTGAATCCCGATAGTTTTGGGCTTATTAACCCCGTTCGAGTTCCTGGACTTGTGCGGACCAAGTGAGATAGGTATAATGCAGTTGTGGGCTTAACTATGTTTTGTGTTTATGTTCAAAATCTTCAGTAAGCACTGTAATAGTTTAAATAGGCAGTGATAGAAAAATTCAGGAAACTGCTTTTGTTTTCCCTTTGTCCTACGAAGTAGAGGTTAAGAACATGAGACAGGACTATGAAGCCTCCCGAGCCAGTAGCACCAGATCGTGACTTGAAAATGATTTAAATCCTGAGTGAATAAGGAGTTTATCGTGCTTGAATTCTAGTTCCTGATATACTGCGGCAAGCACCTCATAGAAGACATACTTATTGTTAATAAAAATAAAATGAGGAAAAAAGTGTATATGTATTCCAGATATCCACCTACTTTATTGAAAAAGTATCCGGAATGTCTTTTGAATATCTTCTTCCTAAACTGTAAGATTTAAAGTACTTTCTTTTGCAGAGACGCTGTTCAGCTTAAGTGCGGATTACGGCTGGCAGTTAACTTCCATGCCAAGTATTATCATTCCAGTCATAAGTAACAGATATGTGGTCGTCATGTTCGGTTCTTTCTATTGGAATTGTTATCACATGTTGCAAAATAATAGTTTTATATTTTAAGGACTTTATCTAAATTGTTCCTGTTTAGAATGAGCACACACACATCTATCTATCATGCTTACTGCAATCAATCTATGCTTATGTTTTCAGCCTACCCTTTGTTTACAGCAATAATATGGGGAGGCATGGTCTAGTGGTTAGGACAAGGTACTTCAGGCCGGAGGGCCGGGGGTTCAAGTCCCACCTGGGGACAGCAATCTCAGGCCGGAGGGACTGGGATTTCTAGTCCTATAGGCACTCCTTGTGGTCTTGGGCAAGCCACTTAACCCTCCATTGCCCATGTTCCCTGTAAGTATTAACATATGTGTGTCATATCCCCTCGTGTTAAATGTATCCCCCAATTGACCGCTTTGACCCGGTGAAAAGCAGAATATAAATACAGCTAAATAAAAAAATGTTTTTTTAAAATAAGTGCACCCAGAGGAATATTATTGTATAGTTCCGATTCGTAGTCCATAGGAAAATGCAGCCTGACTGGCCGCCCCCTCTGTCTGTTGTTAACTACGTCACCATGGGGGGAGGAAGGGGGGGTCAGAGTCCATGCAGATTTCAGTGTTAGTTGCTTCCTGGCCTCGTAGTTCCCTGATCATTTCCCCTACATAGGATTCTTGGGTTAAATGTTTGAGGAAAAGAAAAAAAAAAAAAAACCCTGCCCGTTTATTATCTTTATAGGCCAGTTCCCTCAGCTCATCCCGGGCAGAGCCTGGAGCAAGGGGGGGGGGGGGGATACCTCCCTGCAAATGTCACTAGCCACCTCCGCAGCAGGAGAAGAGAAGCCCCGGCACAGTTTAAAGTACCGATGACACTACAAGCAGGGATTTATTTGCTAGTTCAGCCTGATTGCCGAATGCCTTCAGATGTACAACTACCAGTAAAAGAGGGTCACGCAATCCCATTGCACTAACATAGAAACATAGAAACATGATGACAGAAAAAGACCACAAGGCCCATCTAGTCTGTCCTTCCATAACAACTACAACAGTCCACTTTTTACCTTTAGAGATCCTCTGTGTTGGTCCCATGCTTTCTTGAATTCAGTTACTGTCCTCATCTCTACCACCTCCACTGGGAGACTATTCCAAGGATCCACTACTCTTTTTCCGTAAAGAAATATTTCCGCATATCACTCCTGAATCTATCTCCCTTCACCCTCATCCCATGTCCCCTCGTCGCAGAACTTGCTTTCAATTGAAAGAGGCTCTCTCCCTGAACATTTATGCCACGGAGGTATTTAAACATCTCAATCATATCACCTCTATCCCGCCTTTCCTCTAAGGTGTACATATTAAGATCCTTAAGTCTGTCCTCATATCCTTTATAATGAAGACCACTAATCATCTTAGTAGCAACCCTCTGCACCGACTCCATCCTGTTCACATCCTTTTGAAGGTGCGGTCTCCAGAATTGCACACCATACTCCAAATGAGGTCGCACCAAAGACTTATACAGAGGCATTATCACCTCATTTTTTCTGCTAGCCATTCCTCTCTGTATGCACCCAAGCATCCTTCTAGCTTTTGCCGTCGCCTTTTCTACCTGTTTAGCTACTTTAAGATCATCGGACACAACTACGCCTAGGTCCCGCTCTTCTTTAGTGGACAAAAGTACTTCACCTCCTATACTGTATTGCTTCCTTGGATTGCTGCAGCCCAAATGCATGACCTTACATTTTTAACATTAAATCCCAGTTGCCAAATTCTAGACCATTCTTCAAGCTTAGCCAGATCCCTCCTCATGTTATCTACACCTTCCTGGGTGTCTACTTTATTGCAGATTTTGGTATCATCCGCAAAGAGGCAAACCTTACCCGACAGCCCTTCCGCTATATCACTAACAAAGATGTTAAAAAGAATCGGACCAAGGACAGATCCCTGGGGCACACCACTGGTAACATCCTTCTCCTCAGAGTGAGCTCCATTTACTTGTACTCTTTGTCGCCTCCCACCCAACCAATTTCTAACCCAAGCAGTAACTTTAGGGTCCATCCCTAGGGTGCTCAGTTTGTTTATAAGTCGCCTGTGAGGAACAGTGTCAAAGGCTTTACTGAAATCTAAATACACCACATCTAGAGCTCTCCCTCGGTCCAACTCCCTGGTCACCCAGTCAAAGAAATCAATCAGATTTGTCTGACAAGACCTGCCTCTGGTGAATCCATGCTGCCTCGGATCCTGTAATCCGCTGGACTCCAGAAACCTCACTATTTTCTCTTTCAACAGCGTTTCCATTAATTTACTCACCACTGAAGTTAAACTAACCGGCCTGTAGTTCTCAGCCACATCCTTACTTCCGCTTTTGTGTAAAGGCACCACATGAGCCTCTCTCCAGTCCTTTGGCACCACTCCCGACTCCAACGAGGCATTGAAAAGGTCAGTCAGTGGAGTTGCTAGAACGTCCCCAAGTTCCCTCAGTATTCTAGGGTGTATCCCATCCGGTCCCATCGCTTTGTCTACTTTAAGTTGAGCTAGTTTCTCACGAACACAGTCTTCTGAAAATTGTTCAAGATGTCCCTCGCTTCTGTTCTTATTTGTGGGTGTTTTCTGAGGTCCTGCTCCTGGTTCTTCATCTGAACACAGAACAAAAATATTTGTTAAGCAATTCCGCTTTATCCTTATCAGCTTCTACATATTCCCCCCCCTGTACCCTTGAGTCTGACAATACCACTTTTGCCCTTCCTCTTCTCACTAATATATCTGAAAAATGTCTTATCCCCCCATTTTATTGCATTGGCTATTTCCTCCTCCTTTTGAATCTTTGCCTTCTTGACTACTTTGCTAGCTTCTCTAAGTTTTTCCAAATACAGATGCCTGTCTTCCTCTCTCTGTGATCTCTTGTATTTCATGAAGGCCTCCCTCTTTTTCTTCACTTTTTCAGCTACTTCCTTCGAAAACCATAGCGGTCTCCTGTTCCCTTTGCCTTTATTTACCATTTTAACAAAAAGGTTGGTTGCCTTTAAAATACCCCCTTTCAGTTTTGTCCACTGCTGTTCTACATCCCCCAGCTGTTCCCATCCCACTAACGACTCCCTGAAGTATTGGCCCATCTTCGCAAAGTTAGTCTTCCTAAAGTCTAAGATCTTCACCTTGGAATGGATTCTAACAGCCCTAGTCCTAATACTGAACCACACCATCTGGTGATCACTGGATGCAAAATGATCTCCCACTACAACATCAGAAACACTTTCACCATTGGTAAGCACCAAGTCCAGTATGGCCCCTTCACGTGTGGGGTCTGTTACCAATTGCCTGAATAGTTCTCCCTGTAGAGAATCCAGGATCTCCTTACTCCTAGATGATACTGCAGCAGGAATGTGCCAATCAACATCTGGCATATTGAAATCTCCTAGCAGTAGCACTTCCCCTTTCCTAGCAATGCTGCGTATGTCTTCAATTAACTCTCTGTCTACCTCTTCCTCTTGTGAGGGAGGTCTGTATATCACACCAATGCAAATAGATTTCTCTTTCCCTCTTTCTAGTTTAACCCACAATGCCTCCTCTCTCCCTTTTAAGCTCTGTAATTCCAAAGCTTTAATAGTAGTTTTTACATATAGTGCTACTCCTCCTCCCCTTCTTCCTACCCTGTCCTTTCTGAATAAAGTATAGCCAGGTATAGTTACATCCCAGTCATGGTTTTCTGTGAACCATGTTTCTGTAACTGCCACTAAATCTAAGTCAGCCACTCCCACCAAAGCTTCAACTTCAGAGATCTTATTTCCCATGCTACGGGCATTAATACACACTGCTTTCCATATGTTACCCCTGTTACCCATTTCCATAAAGGTATTTAATGTATCACTTACCTGGGGGCTTTCACTTACCTGGGGGCTTTCTTCACCCATCCCCAACGAATCTAGTTTAAAGCCCTCTTCAGTAGATTAGCCAGTCTACTACCAAAGATGTGTTGACCTTTCTTGGACAGATGGATGCCATCTCTGCTCTGCAACCCTAGGCCCAGGGCCAGCTTTGCACTAGCCAGCTGACCAGCTTTGTTTCTGCCAAGAAAACAGATCTTCTTGCTGATACTTTAGTTGAATGATGTGGAGGAGGTTTTCCTAATCGAAGGAGCAGAGGAAGTGAAAAGGGGTCGTGAAAATGATCGGCCCCCACTGGGTGCGAGTCAGTGCGCCCATTGCAGAGAAGAAGGACGTTAGAGAAGTGAATGCCCGTATCTTGACTCCACCCCAAGAGGGGAGGAGGGAGTACTTGATTTAAAAAAAAATAATAAACCAAGCACAGTGTTCCAGCAAAGAGAGGGAAGCAGCCATAGAGTGAGTGGCAGCCAAAGAGGGCTAAAGCATGGATGAAGACTAGGCCAGACCAGACTCCAAGTTTCCCTGGGTCCCCAGGAGTCAGTCTGAAAATAGGGGACCAATATATGGACTTTATGGGGAATACAGGAGCAGAATACTAAAGCCAGTAGCCCCTTTGTTTTCTTGATGCATCACCATTGTCAGAGCTACTGAGGCTAAGGCCACAAAGCCTCTCCTGCAGAACCACATATGTGGACTAGGGGGACAGAAAATAACGCACCAGCTCTTGTATATGCCTGAGTGTCCAATTCCACTTCTGGGCCGAGACATGCTTGTTAAGCTCCAGGCACAAATATCTTTTGCTGAAAGGGGAGAAATGCAAATGACTGTGAACCTAAAGCCTGCTGGATTGATGGTGCTGACTGTTCCCCAAGAAGAAGAATAGCAGTTCTATAGTGCATCTCCAATCAAGCCAGCTAGTTCCTGTATACCCACCAACCTCATAGCTCCATCTGAAGTATGGGCAGAAGTTAATCCACCTGGCCTAGTGAAGAACATAGCCCCTGTTACTGTCACCCTCAAGCTAGGAGTGGAACCAGTGCATGTGACCAGCCATTGAAGGAATTCACCACCATCTGATTAAACTGCTGAAGTATGGACTTCTCAAGGAATGTCAGTCACCTCGGAACACCCCCCTTTTCTCCCAGTGAAGAAGCCTGGAACAGGGGATTATCGCCCAGTACAAGATTTGAGAAGAGTAAATGACGCAACTTATACTCTCTTGGGACTGATCCCCGCTGAGGCTGCTTACTTTACCGTTTTGGACCTGAAAGATGCCTTTTTCTGTGTGCGCCTAGCCCCCACCAGTCAACTTTTGTTTGTTTTTGAATGGCAAGACCCCACAACAGGAAGGCGGGGCCAACTCACCTGGACTAGATTACTTCAAGGATTCAAGAATTCACCTACTCTCTTCAGTACTATTTTAAATCAAGATCTTTCCAGCTACTATGTGAACCCAGGAGAAAGGGTTCTTCTCCAGTATGTGGACAACTTGCTCATAACCATCAACTCAGAAAGTGAATGTCCACAAGCCACCAGTGAACTCTTGCACTCTATTTAATGAGGCTGGATACAAAATCTCAAGAGCCAAGGCATAATTATGTCAAACAAGTTAAATACCTAGGAATCCAGTTGTCCAGCAGAATTAGACGCCTGGGACCAGAACGCAAAGAAGCTGTATGCATTATTCCTACTCCAACCACCAGGAGGCAAGTGAGAGCCTTCTGGGGTGCCGCAGAGTACTGTCGTATATGGATCCCCAACTTTGCTCTAATTGCAAAACCACTATATCAAGTCATCAAAGGATTGGAACAATCTCCATTAGAATGGGGACCTGAACAAGAAACAGCATTCAAGACTCTGAAGACAGCCCTGATGACATCACCAGCCCTTGGACTACCAGATATACAGAAGCCATTTCGTCTATATGTTCATGGACCACAAAGGAAATTACTGATTCACCAACTCACGAATGCTAAAGTACCAGAACATGTTGTGTGAAAATCCTCGATTGCAATTGATGGTCAGTCAGGCCTTAAACTCAGCTACACTGTTACCAATTGGAACTGATCCTCCTGATTATGACTGCATAGAAGTCATGGATACTGTATTCTCAAGTCGACCAGACTTGACAGATGTACCTTTTGAAGATCCAGAACAAACTTTCTTCGTGGATGGAAGCAGTCTTGTAGTCAATGGACATCGTTGTGCTGGATATGCAGTAGTAACTCTGGATCTTGTAATTGAATCATCAGCCCTAGCCTCAGGAACATCAGCACAGAAAGCAGAATTGATAGCACTCACAAGAGCACTAATACTGGGAAAAGGACTCTGTATAAATGTATACACAGATTCTAAGTATGCATTCACAACATTGCATGCTCATGGAGCCTTGTACAGAGAACGGGGATTGATAACTTCAGGAGGAAAATCTATCAAATATGGCCCAGAGATATTGACATTGTTAGATGCTGTATGGGCCCCCGAGCAAGTTGCAGTTATGCGCTGTCGAGGACATCAAGCAGGAAAAGGAGAAATTGCACAAGGGAACAGATTTGCAGATGCCTCTGCTCGTAAAGCAGCCATTACCGGACAGACTAACTCAGAATACTACAATTCAAGCAGTTCTATTTCCTGTACCTCTTAATTCATGGGATCCCCGATATACTACAAAAGAATTGGACTATTATTGTGAACAAGAAGGGGGAGTACTCAGAAATGGATGGATAGAACTTCCACCACAGGAGGGAAGTCAACCTCCTGGATAAATAGTGATTCCTGAAGCATTAAGTTTAGCCTTTGTTCAAGCATTTCATCAAGCAACACATTATGGAAAAACTGCAATGACAAAAGCTTTGAAACCTCATTTTTATATTTCTTTGTTGGGACCTTTTGACAGCTTCAGAAGCTCGTCAATGTAAAACATGTGCCAAAAACAATGCCAAGCAAGGTCCTAATCTACCAATAAGAATTCAATCAACAGGAGTTACTCCCATGAGTAATTTTCAAGTAGACTTTACTGAAATGCCAAAAAAGCAAATGGATATCGTTACTTGCTTGTTCTAGTGTGTACCTACTCTGGGTGGGTAGAAGCTTTTCCCACCAGGACTGAGAAAGCCAGAGAGGTCACTAAAGTCCTACTTCGTGAAATTGTTCCAAGATTTGGAATACCATTAGTCATAGGGTCAGATAATGGGCCCTCATTTATATCCCAAGTAACTCAACAGTTAGCTAAAGCTCTACAGATACAATGGAAGTTACACACAGCATACAGACCTCAGAGTTCAGGGAAAGTAGAGCGTATGAATAGAACTCTGAAATCTCAATTGTCCAAACTTTGTCAGGAAACACATTTAAAATGGCCACAGGTACTTCCAATAGCTCTTTTAAGGATACGCTCAGCACCTACTAAGTCATTAGGACTTTCTCCCTATGAGATTTTGTATGATAGACCTTCACCTATTGTCAAAGGGATCAAAGGGGATATGAAGCAGATAGTATCTGAAATTACTAGACAAGAACTATTGGTTTTAAGTTCTGTTTTGCAGAGTCTTCATACGTGGATACGAGATCAGCTACCCATCAACTTGACTGAACAGCTGCATCCTCTCAAGCCTGGAGTCTCGGTGTGAATCAAAGAGTGGAGAAAGACACCGTTGGCACCGCATTGGAAAGGACCTTATGTTGTCATCTTGTTAACCCCAACAGCAGTTAAAGTTGCAGAACTCGAACCCTGGATTCATCACAGCAGAGTGAAATCAGCAGCAGCTCCAGAGCCAGACCAGTGGACATCAGAACATGATCCAGAAGTTCCATTGCGGCTAACTTTGCAAAGACAAGCAAATTGAAAAATTCAGGAAATTAAAAAAAAAAAAAGAGACTGTGCTAATATAGAATTCCTGAATCCCAAGAGACTATTTGTTTATTCTGAAGAGATTATCATCAACAGAAAGAGACTGTATTATGGACTATATTATTTGAAAATCTTTGATCAAGGACAGTGCAAACTAAAAGGACTGTGTCTATTGAAATACGTTGGAATCTACAGCTCTACACACCTACCAATGAAATTGGTAAGGTCATGTACAGCGGAAGCTTGAGGATCTACAATCAACGCTACACCTGTTGCATGCTACTGAGACCAAAACAGGTCAACGTACAGTAAAGAAGAAGAAGACTTCGTGGTCAAGAATTATCAACAGTTGCACTGGTTTTTCAAAGACTTGTACTAATTCTTCAGAGACTTTTCATCATGATTCTCTACTATTTCATCTTGATAGCAGCCTTGAGATGCTTTGAACTGACTTTTGCCTTGCCACCTTGTGCTGCATGCATAACTACTCGTACTGGAGAAAAGATTACACAGACTTTGCTTTATCATACCTACTATACTTGTACAGGTATAGTGAGTCAATGCATATATAATGGCACGGAACTGAACATTTGCACAAAAGGAAAGAGCAGAACTTGTTTTCACCCACGACAGAATCCATCCTACTATGTGCTGATAATACAATGGAATGATGAAGATGGAGCTCTCTTAAATGCTACTCAACAACTTGAAGACCCTACAAAACCTGCAGCTCTATACTTTGATGCTTGCGATGCCATAAACAGAAACTATAATCAGAAATGTGGGACTTGGGAGAGAAATTATTATGTTGGTAATTGCAGCACTAGTAGTAATAACATGTTTAATACTTCCATGCATTTTACCCCTCTGCCTACGCAATATATCTGCAATCATTGAGAATATTGTAGAAAGAAAGACAACAGCTAAGCTTCTAGCTATGAGACGGTATCGGCCTATACCACATAACATGGCAACAACTCAAGTATAAGTGATTTGTTTCTCACCCATCTTAACATTCTGGGTGAGAATAATCAAAGGGAGGAATGTGGTAGCCAAGACCTATAGACTAGGCCATAAGCCTGAACCTGAAAAATGACAGGCCTAAGAACCAAGCCTGGATTTCAGTAGTGCTGAGACATAAAATTAAAAGACAGAATTAAATGCTGTTTTAGAATGAAATGCTGCTATTGCAAAGTTTGCACAAAGTGAATACAATGCCTGTATGTTAAATCGTTACTCCAGAATTGTTACCAGGGCCGGCCCGTCCATTGAGCGAGAATGTTTTTTGCACAGGGCCCCGCGTTTCAGGGGGCCCCGCGCAAAAAACATTCTAATCCTAAAGTAAAATTTTTAAAAAGAAAAAAGAAGTTGTCTTCTCCGGCAGCCGGGGCCGCCGCGGCAGAATCGAGTGTGCCGCGGGGCCCCCCCTGCCCAGCAGAGCCTGCCCTCCCGAGCCTGCCCTCCCCTTTATCACCTGTCTTCGCAGCTCTAATCAAACGCGCCGGCTTTCAGAGCGCGAGGGAGAGTTTCTCCCGCGCTGCTCTATTAAGCCCGCGGGGGCTGATGGGAAGTTCCCATCAGCCCCCGCGGGCTTAACAGAGCCGCGAAAGGGAAACTAGCCCTTTCGCGCTCTGAAAGCCGGCGCGTTTGATTAGAGCTGCGAAGACAGGTGATAAAGGGGAGGGCAGGCTCGGGAGGGCAAGCTCTGCTGGGCAGGGGGGGCCCCGCGGCACACTCGATTCTGCCGCGGCGGCCCCGGCTGCTGGAGAAGACAACTTCTTTTTTTAAAAAAATTTCCCTGGGCTGGGCTGGGCGTTAGGAGTGGTGATGGGCTATGGGGGGCTATGGGGGGCTGGGGGGGGGGGTTAGGAGTGGTGATGGGCTATGGGGGGGCTGGGGGAGGGTTAAGAGTGGTGATGGGCTGGGGGGGTTAAGAGTGGTGATGGGCTATGGGGGGCTGGGGGGGGTTAAGAGTGGTGATGGGCTATGGGGGGGCTGGGGGGGTTAAGAGTGGTGATGGGCTGGGGGGGGTTAAGAGTGGTTATGGGCTATGGGAGGACTGGGGGGGTTAGGAGTGGTGATGGGCTATGGGGGGCTGGGGGGGTTTAAGAGTGGTGATGGGCTATGGGGGGCTGGGGGGGGGTTAAGAGTGGTGATGGGCTATGGGGGGGCTGGGGGGGTTAAGAGTGGTGATGGGCTGGGGGGGTTGAGTGGTGATGGGCTATGGGGGGGCTGGGGGGTTAGGAGTGGTGATGGGCTATGGGGGGCTGGGGGGGTTTAAGAGTGGTGATGGGCTATGGGGGGCTGGGGGGGGGTTAAGAGTGGTGATGGGCTATGGGGGGGCTGGGGGGGTTAAGAGTGGTGATGGGCTGGGGGGGTTAAGAGTGGTGATGGGCTATGGGGGGGCTGGGCTGGGCGTTAGGAGTGGTGATGGGCTATGGGGGGCTGGGGGGGTTTAAGAGTGGTGATGGGCTATGGGGGGGCTGGGGGGGTTAGGAGTGGTGATGGGCTATGGGGGGCTGGGGGGGTTTAAGAGTGGTGATGGGCTATGGGGGGGCTGGGGGGGTTAGGAGTGGTGATGGGCTATGGGGGCTGGGGTGTTTAAGAGTGGTGATGGGCTATGGGAGGACTGGGGGGGTAGGAGTGGTGATGGGCTATGGGGGCCTGGGGGGGGTTAGGAGTGGTGATGGGCTATGGGGGGGCTGGGGGGGTTTAAGAGTGGTGATGGGCTATGGGGGGGCTGGGGGGGTTAGGAGTGGTGATGGGCTATGGGGGCTGGGGGGGTTTAAGAGTGGTGATGGGCTATGGGGGGACTGGGGGGGTAGGAGTGGTGATGGGCTATGGGGGCCTGGGGGGGGGTTAGGAGTGGTGATGGGCTATGGGGGGGCCTGGGGGGGGGTTAGGAGTGGTGATGGGCTATGGGGGGGCTGGGGGGGTTAGGAGTGGTGATGGGCTATGGGGGCGCTAAGTCTGTATATGGGCTGATGGGATCAGGACTGAAAGTGAGTTGATGGGGAGGTTAGGACTGGTAATGGGGTATGGGAGGGCTTAAACTGAAAATTGGGTGAGGGGGATTAGGACTGGAAATGGGCTGGTGGGATTAGGACTGGGAGTGGGCTGGTGGGATTAGGACTGGGAGTGGGCTATGGGGGGCTAGGACTGGTAATGGGTTGGAGGGGTTGCTAGGACTGGAAATGGGCTGGGGGGAATTAAGACTGGAGGTGGGCTGATGGGGTTAGGACTGGTAATGGGCTGTGGGCTGTTGGGGGGGGGGGGGTTAGGACTGGTAATGGGCTATGGGGGGGCTAGGACTGGAAATGGGCTGAGGGGGGGGGTTAACACTGGAGGTGGGCTGATGGGCTTAGGACTGGTAATGGGCTGGTGGGATTAGGACTGGGAGTGGGCTATGGGGGGCTAGGACTGGTAATGGGTTGGGGGTTGCTAGGACTGGAAATGGGCTGGGGGGATTAAGACTGGAGGTGGGCTGATGGGGTTAGGACTGGTAATGGGCTGTGGCTGTTGGGGGGGGTTAGGACTGGTAATGGGCTATGGGGGGCTGACTGGAAATGGGCTGATGGGGGGGTTAGGACTGGAAGTGGGCTGATGGGGGGGTTAGGACTGGAAGTGGGTTGATTGGGGGGGGGCTAGGACTGGTATTGGGTTGGGGGGTTGCTAGGACTGGAAATGGGCTGATGGGGGGCTAGGACTGGAAATGGGCTGATGCAGGGACAAGAAGGGAATGGATGCTGGGTGAGACTGGAACTAGAAGGGAGCTGATGTTGGGGGAGGATTAGGGGAGGATTAGAATGGGATGGGGCTGGGAGAGTAAAATGGAGAGGGGAAAAATATTTTGTGTGGTAGGGGTAAAAAATCTACACTTAGCTGGGTATTGGGAGAGTAAGTGGGGATTGAGGATGGAGGGGTAAAATGTGAGTGGATGAAATAGGAATGAGGAAAGAGCAAAAGGAGAAAGATTAGTATGTTAAAGCAGATGTAGAGAGAGAGAGAATGGAAAACAAAACTAGAAGAGAGAAGAGACAGCAGATGATGGAGAGTTAGCAGAAAACATGAAGAAACCAGAAGAAAGTGGCTGGAGCAATTGCAACCGGAAAAAAATGCACAAAAGGTAGAAAGATATCTCTTTATTTTGAATTTATTAACTGGAATATGAAAGCTCTGGGAAATGTGCATCATTAACGTCTGCGCTTTGTTTGGTACAAGAGGAAATTAATTTATAGTTTTATTTCTACAGTTGTTGTACATTCCAAGTTTGGCTTTTGGGGTTCCCAGTTTAATTATTGCCTTCCTGTTTCTAAATTGTGATTCCTTGTTTGGTGATGGTCTATGTTCTGCATGTGTAACTGAGCTGAGGTATTCTGTTTATGTAATTCCTATTTGACATTGCCACTTGTTCTCTTTCCCCAGTAGGTCATGTATTGTTTTTCTCTGAAATGTATTGGTTTAATATTTGCAGTGTTGCCTTTTGATAGGTAGGGTATGGTGCTTTGTGAGTTCTGGTAGTGCTGTTAGGATACGGCGGGTTTGCTATGGGTTCTAAATGGGCAGTGTTTGTAGTAGTTCCTAATGTGCCTGGCGGTTGGCACTGGATTATAGTAATGTAGAAATCTTTTAGTCTGTCTTTATCCATACACACACTAACTTTTAGTAAACATGTCTCTTAATGAATGTTAGCATTATGCAAATATTTATGCAAATAAGGCCACTTATGCAAATGAGGCCCCGCACCGAGTCTCCGCACATGGCCCCGCACCCCCCTTGGGCCGCCCCTGATTGTTACTTACACATTTTAGGAGCTAGATATGACCTTGATGAAGGAAAGTAACCAGGTTTGAACCAAGCCATTGTTCAGCTAGCTGGAGAAAGCAGAGCAAAGGGCATAAATCCTGATTGGTCAAATTCAGGGAAATGTCAGACCAATAGGAAGTTTGTAGAAATTAGCATGAGACCAATAGAATGTTTTCATGTATCAAAATGTTTAACTGTATAAAATGAACATGTTTCCGCTATAGCGGGGCTCTGTCACTTTTTAGACTGCCTTGTGCACAATAAACTGGCTTGAACCTTGATAAAGACTCCTGGTGTAATTGGTTTGGTGGCATTCCGCCGCTACAATATCATAAAATGCCTGCATTGTCTCCTGTCTTTGCTCAGGCATAGTGGGGATGAAGATGTAGATTTACATCTTTCTCACCAGGGCAATGGCGAAGGCATCAATATAGTGGTATGTGGCGGACTGATTGATGCCAGTGGTGGCACCCACCACATGCTGGAAGCTTCCTGAGACCAGAAACCCCAGTGCAGGAGTCACCTTCAGAGCCACTGGCAGCATGTGGCTTCAGGTGGTGGCTGGCTCTAATTCCCTGTACAGCATCCCACACAGCTCTGTTATGATGTCACTGTCCGGCTGGTAGTGCTGGTACACCTCCTCCTCCTCCTCCTCCAATAGTTGCAGGTATGTTACCCTCAGTCTGTATATCCATGGAGTATGATATGTGCGCCTCTCGCGCTGGGTCAGTGGCTGATGTTGCTGCTGCACATGGTGCATTTGTGGTGTCTCCATCTCTATTGCAGTGTATGCAGGCCCAACATTGCACAGATGGTTCTTGTTCACGGGTATAATTGCTATTTGTTTTGGCCGATGATCCGCATGACATGTACCTCCGTATCATCAGGCCAAATGCATCCAAAAACCTGGCCTAAAGATACGCAGTTTATGGCGTTCAACATGCTGCTGAATAACTTTGCTAACCAGGTATGTTGTGGCCATGCCCCCGTTACGCCCCTGCAGATATCTGGTGCATAAATATTCATCCATCAGCAGCTGACTGAATATGCTGGATACTGGGATATGTGCCAGTTATACGGGTAAAGCATAGTTACTCACCTGTAACAGATGATCTCCGGGAACAGCAGGAATTTAGTCTTCACATATGGGTTTCATCGGTACCGACGGAGCCTGTGCAGGAATGCTACACAGCGTCCAATAGGAAACCCCTCTCGCACCGAGGAGGTTTCTCCAGGGCCAAGTGCCCATGCGGGAAGGGTTAGGACAGCAGTTATAGTTGGTGATTCGATCATTAGGCATGTAGATAGCTGGGTGGCTGGTGGACGTGAGGATCGCCTGGTAACATGCCTGCCTGGTGCGAAGGTAGCGGACCTCACACGCCACCTAGATAAGGTCTTAGATAGTGCTGGGGAGGAGTCTGCTGTCTTGGTACATGTTGGTACCAATGACATAGGAAAATGTGGTAGGGAGGTTCTGGAAGCTAAATTTAGGCTTTTAGGTAGGAAGTTGAAATCCAGAACTTCCAGGGTAGCGTTCTCCGAAATGCTTCCCGTTCCACGCGCAGGACCCAATAGGCAGGCAGAGCTCCGGAGTCTCAATGCGTGGATGAGACAATGGTGCAGAGATGAGGGGTTCGGATTTGTTAGGAACTGGGGAACATTCTGGGGAAAGGAGGGGCTCTTCCGAAGGGATGGGCTTCACCTTAACCGGGATGGAACCAGGCTGCTGGCATTAACCTTTAAAAAGGAGATAGAGCAGCTTTTAAACTAGATAATAGGGGAAAGCCGACAGTCGCCCAAGAGCGCATGGTTCGGAAGAATGTATCCTTGAAGGATACTACAAAAAGCAGAGAGGTTCCAAAAAAGAGTAAAGTAGCCCAAATGCCCTCGAGTATGGAGCAGACAGAACTTAAAGATCCCAAATTACCCATGTCTACCAATAGCCAAATTAATATGAATAAAATACAGTCTCTAAAATGCTTGTATGCAAATGCTAGAAGTCTAAAAAAACAAGATGGGAGAGTTAGAATATATAGCACTAAACGAGAGGTTAGATATGATTGGAATATCAGAGACATGGTGGAAGGAGGACAACCAGTGGGACACTGTGATACCTGGGTACAAACTATATCAAAATGATAGAGCTGATCAAATTGGTGGAGGGGTTGCGCTCTATGTTAGAGAGGGCATTGAATCAGAAAGGATTAAAGTTTTGCAAGAAACAAAATTTGCTGTAGAATCTCTATGGATTGAAATTCCATGTAAAAAGGGGAAGGCGATGGCAGTGGGGGTGTACTATCGTCCGCCTGGCCAGAATGAACAAATGGATGATGAAATGCTCAAAGAAATCAAGGAAGCTAGCAAAAGTTACAGTGCAGTAATAATAATGGGTGATTTCAATTACCCCGGCATCGACTGGGTCAGTGTCACAACAGGACATGCTAGGGAGATAAAGTTCCTAGATGAAATAAATGACTGCTTCTTGGAGCAGCTGGTTCATGAACCGACCAGAGGGGAAGCAATATTAGACCTAGTCCTTAGTGGAACACCAGATGTAGTGCAAGAGATAAGGGTGTTGGGGCCACTTGGCAATAGTGATCATAGCATGATCGCCTTTGATTTAATTAGTGGAGGAGGGATAGTAAGGAAATCCACAGTACTACCCTTTAACTTTCGAAAGGGAGACTATGATAGAATGAGGAAAACAGTTAAGAAAAAACTAAAAGGAGCAGTTGCAAAGGTTAAAGACGTACATCAAGCTTGGGTGTTGTTGAAAAATACTATCTTGGAAGCCCAGACCAGCTGTATTCCACGCTTTAAGAAAAGTGGAAGGAAGTCTAAAAAATTGCCAGCATGGTTTAAAGCTGAGGTCAGAGAGGCTGTTGTTGCCAAAAAGCATCTTTCAAGAAATGGAAAAAAGAGCCAAATGATGAAACCTGGAAACAGCACAAGCACTGGCAAGTCAAATGCAAGGCATTGATAAGGCAGGCAAAGAGAGAATTTGAGAAGAAGCTTGCTGCGGAAGCAAAAACGCGAAATAAAGACCTTTTCAAGTACATTCGTAGCAAAAACCCGTGAGAGAGTCAGTTGGTCCATTAGATGATAAAGGGGTTAAAGGAGCACTAAGAGGCGACAAGGCGATAGCGGAGAGACTGAATGAATTCTTTGCTTCGGTCTTTACTGAGGAAGATGTAGGGATGTTACCCACGACTGAAGTGGTATTTAAAGGTGTGGAAGAATTGAAGGAAATATCGATACATCGGGAAGATGTCTTACAACTATTAGATAAACTGAAGAGTAGCAAATCACCTGGGCCGGATGGTATACATCCAAGGGTGTTGAAAGAACTGAAATTTGAGATTGCAGACCTGCTATCAGTAATCTGTGAACTATCATTAAAATCATCTCTAATACCTGAGGATTGGAGGATCGCCAATGTAACACCAATTTTTAAAAAGGGTTCGAGGGGTGATCCGGGAAACTACAGACCCGGTGAGCCTGACATCAGTACCGGGAAAAATGGTAGAAACCATCATAAAGAATAAAATTACTCAGCATATAGATAGTCATGACCTAATGGGAGACAGCCACATGGCTTTAGACAAGGAAGATCTTGTCTTACTAATCTGTTATGTTTTTTTGAAGGAGTGAATAAACAGGTGGACAAAGGTGAGTCGGTTGATATTGTGTATCTGGACTTTCAGAAAGCCTTTGACAAGGTCCCTCATGAGAGACTTTTGGCAAAACTAAAGAGTCATGGGATAGGAGGCAGTGTACTACTGTGGATCAGGAACTGGTTAAAAGATAGAAAGCAGAGGGTAGGGCTAAATGGCCAATTTTCCCAATGGAGAAAGGTGAATAGTGGTGTACCCCAGGGATCTGTGCTGGGTCCGCTGCTTTTTGACATATTCATAAATGACCTGGAAAGTGGAATAACGAGTGAGGTTATCAAATTTGCTGATGACACAAAACTATTTAAAGTTGTTAAAACCCTGGAGGATTGTGGAAAATTGCAAGAGGATCTTGATAAATTGGAAGACTGGGCATCAAAATGGCAGATGAAATTTAATGTGGAGAAGTGCAAGGTTATGCACCTAGGGAAGAACAACCCAAACTATGGTTACACGATGCAAGGTTCCACATTAGGAACCACCACCCAAGAAAAAGATTTAGGCGTCCTTGTGGATACCATGTTAAAACCCTCGGCCCAGTGTGCAGCGGCGGCCAAGAGAGCAAATAGAATGCTAGGTATGATAAGGAAAGGAATGGAAAATAAAACAAAAGATATTATAATGCCTCTATATCGTTCCATGGTGAGACCGCACCTTGAATATTGTGTGCAATTCTGGTCGCCGTATCTTAAAAAGGATATAGCGATTTTTAGAAAAGGTTCAGAGAAGAGCCACCAAAATGGTAAAGGGGATGGAAGGCTACTCCTATGAAGAAAGGCTAACAAGGTTGGGGCGCTCTTTAACCTGGAAAAGAGACGGCTGAGGGAGATATGATAGAAGTCTATAAATTAATGAACGGAGTGGAACGGGTAAACGTAGATCGATTGTTTACCTTATCAGAATATAGAAAGACTAGGGGACATGCAATGAAGCTACAGGGTAAACTATTTAAGACTAATAAAAGAAAATATTTTTTCACTCAACGTGTAATCAAACTCTGGAATTTGTTACCGGAGGATGTAGTAAAGGCTGTTAGTGTAGCTGGGTTTAAAAAAGGTTTGGACAAGTTCCTGGAGGAAAGGTCCATAAACCATTATTAAGAAGGGACCCAGGATATCAATGCTTGAACCAATACAAGCATTGTGGAACCTGTGTCCCTTGGGGAAACTGCTAGGTACGTATGACCTAGATTGGCCACTGTTGGAAACAGAATACTGGGCTTGATGGACCTTGGTCTGACCCAGTATGGCATATCTTATGTTCTTATGTTCTTATGTTCTAAAGCTTTTGGGAGTATCCCACAGCGCTTGCGTGCTGCCTTCCCGCCTTTCCCAACTGTCCCTCTCCAGTTGAGTTTAAAGCTGAGACAAAAGAGAGAGGGAAAGAGAGAAAGAGAGAGATACAACTCCTAGGGGAGGTGGGTGGGTTGTGAAGACTAAATTCCTGCTGTTCCCGGAGATCACCTGTTACAGGTGAGTAACTATGCTATCTCCAGGAACAAGCAAGAATGTAGTCTTCACATATGAGGACCCCCTAGCTGCAGATGCCAGGGAGAAGGCCCCAGAAGTTGTGTGCCCTTGTGAAAGGGCTCCACTTCCCCCCATGGATTTCTGGCATCCTACCAGGGATGGTGGGTAGGAGTTGATTAAGTATGGAACAGGTGTTGAAGAACAGCCTGACCAAACAAGGCATCCCAGCGGGAGTCCTTGTCTAAGCAGTAATGGGCTGTGAAGGTATGAACCGAAGCCCAAGTAGCTGCTCGACAGATGTCGTCGATAGACACAGAGTGAAGATGAGCCATAGAGGCTGCCATGGCTCTCACATTGTGAGCTGTGACATGGCCTTCAAGAGGAAGGGTTTTACTCTCATAGGCAAAAGATATACACTGTGTAATCCAGCTGTACAGTGTTCTTTTGGAGACTGGAAGTTCCAAATGACTAGGATCAAAAGCAACAAAGAGTTGAGAGGACTTTCTATGTTGCTGTGTCCTTTGCAAGTAAAAGGCCAAAGCCCTTTTACAGTCCAAAGTATGAAGATTCCTTTCTGCATTTGAGGCTTGAGGCCTTGGGAAGGATACAGGAAGGTAAACTGCTTGGTTTAAATGAAAAGGTGACACCACCTTTGGCATAAAGTGTGGATGAGTCCTAAGGACTACCTTATCATGATGGAACCTTGTATAAGGAGGATCAGCCATCAACGCTTGCAATTCACTGATGCGACGTGCTGATGTGATTGCAATAAGAAAGACGACCTTCCAGGAGAGGAATTTCAAAGAGGTAGTGGCTAATAGTTCAAAGGGCGGTTTCATGAACTGCCAAAGAACCAGATTTAAGTCCCATGCCACCGGTGGTGGCTTAATGGGAGGCTTAGTTAAAAGAAGGCCTCTCATAAATCTCGCTATGAGAGGAAATAGGTTGTCCATTTAGAGGCTTGAAAGAAGCTGCAATAGCACTCAAATGTACTCTGACTAAATTGGTCTTAAGCCCTGCATTTGATAAATGAAGGAGATACTCCAGTAATGATTCCAGAGGTATCGCAAGAGGGTTAAGACCCTTCTGCGAGCACCATACGGTAAACCTTTTCCATTTAAATGCATAAAAGCATCTTGTGGAAGGCTTCCTGGAAGCATAAAGGATATCCTTTACCTGCTGGGAAAGGTTAAGATCGTGAAGTTCTAGGCTTTCAGCAACCAGGCCCTGAGATGCAGAGACTGAGGATTGGGATGCTACAGCATCCCGTCCTCTTGAGAAAGGAGATTTGGAGCGGATCCTAACTCGAGAGGCGGAGCTTGAGAGAGATGTAGGAGCAGAAGGTACCACATTTGCCGTGGCCAGCGTGGAGCTATGAGAATCATATGACCTCTGTCTCTCTGAAGCTTGAACAGGGTTTTGGGAATTAGGGGAATGGGTGGAAAGGCATACAGGAAGTCCTGACCCCAATGGAGGAGGAAAGCATCCCTGGCCTGATAACCCTGAGCCGGAATTCTGGAACAGAACCGGGGAAGTTTGGCATTCAGCGGACTCGCAAAGATGTCTATGTCCGGGGTTCCCCAAATTTGAAAAGTTTTGGCCACCTGGTCTGCATGGAGAGACCATTCGTGTGGAAGCAGAACTCGACTGAGTCTGTCTGCACAAGAGTTTTGAATGCCTGGAAGATACACCGCAAGGAGATGAATCTGATGCTCTCTGGCGAGGGCCCATAGTCACAAAGCTTCATTGCAGAGCGACAGAGAGCCTGTTCCGCCCTGCTTGTTCACATAGAACATGGCTACTTGATTGTCCGTTTGAACTAGGACGGTCTTGTAGCTGAGCTGGGTGTGGAATACTCGAAGAGCAAGGAAGATTGCTCTGAGTTCCAGGAGATTGATCTGTAGATAGGCCTCCTGTGGAGTCCAGGTACCCTGGGTAGAGAGGCCTTGCAGGTGGGCTCCCCAACCCACCTGTGAAGCATCTGTTGTTAGAGTGGCTTGGGGTGGGGGTTGCTGAAAAGGAGACCCCCACCAGAAGGTTTTGGGGTGACTTCCACCATTGGAGGGACAAAATAAGGCGATCTGAGTTTGCTATATTGTCTGACAGGCAACCTGACGCCTGAGTCCACTGAGTAGATAAAGTCCACTGGGCTGCCCTCATATGGAGGCGAGCATAAGGAACCACATGCACGATGGATGCCATGTGGCCTAGCAACTGTAACATTTCCCGAGCAGTGAGGTAAGGTTTTAGCACTGCTTGGGAAGCTAACTGCACAATGCGAAGGCAGCGGGGCTGTGGAAGGTAGGCTCTTGTCTGTCTGGTATCCAGCAGAGCTCCTATAAACTCTAGGGACTGAGTGGGAGCAAAGTTGGATTTTGGGAAGTTTATGACAAGTCCCAAATACTGAAGGATGCGCATTGTGTGAGAGAGAGCAACCCTGGCCTCTGGCTCTGAAGGGACTCGAATGAGCCAGTCGTCTAAGTAAGGGAAGACGAATATTCCCAGGGTGCGGAGAAATGCTGCCACCACAGCCATGCATTTTGTGAACACCCTTGGTGCAGAGGCTAGGCCAAAGGGAAGAACCCTGTATTGGTAGTGCTTCCCTTGAAACAGAAAGCGAAGGAACTTTCGGTGAGTTGGGTGGATGAGAACATGAGTGTACGCATCCTTGAGATCTAGAGAACAAAGCCAATCCTGACTCTGAAGGTATGGCAGCAGAATTCCTAGAGAAATCATTTTGAACTTCTCTTTGAACAGAAATTTGTTGAATTCTCTGAGGTCTAAAATGGGTCTGTGTCCTCCTGTTTTCTTTGGAATAAGGAAATAGGGGGAGTAAAACCCTGTACCCCGTTGGGGAATGGGTACCTCTTCTATTGCCCCTTGAGCAAGGAGCACAGTGACCTCTTGACCTAACTGGTCATTGAGAGAGGTCTGAGAATTGAACTGTCTTACCATCGTAGGAGGGGGCATGCTGAGGAAATGAAGCTTGTACCCCTCTCTTACATTAGACAGAGTCCAATTTTATGTTGTTATCTGACCCCAGTCAGGGGCAAAATGACATAACCTTCCTGGGATGGTGGAGGGTTCTGGGCCGTTCAGGGCCAAGAAGGCAAAGTTCTCTAGATAGGAGTCAAAGCCCCTGTGGAGGCTGAATCTGCTGAGCCGGTTGAGGCTTAGCTGCTTTTGTCTTTCTTTGCCTAGGTTGTTGCTGCTGTCCCTTTTGGGCAGATTGACCTAAACAATGCCCCTGCTGGGTATAGGAGGGATAAAACTTCTTCTTCTTACTGAAGAATGGTTTCTTAGAGGATTTTTTCCTTGCAGGATCAGCTGTAGATTTAGACAATCAATCCAAAGTGATATTGTCAGCATCCAGCTCATTAGCGTTTTCCTGCCAATTCTTGCCAAAGAGATTCTCTCCTGTGCAAGGAATATTCCCTAGTTTATCCTGTACCCAAATTTCTAAGTCAGATGCCTGGAGCCAGGTAATCCTACGTGCACCTATGGCAATGGCAGAGGTTCTGCTTATGCACTCAAAGCAGTCAAAGGCTGCACGATTCACAAACTTGGAAACATCCTGAGCATGTTTGACAAGGGTGAGGTAATCTTGCCTCTTATCATGAGGTAGGAGAGGGCTCATAAGCTCTAAATCTCCTGTGACATCCTTAAGGAACATTCCCATATACAAGATATAGGAACTGATCCTAGCAGAAAGCATGGAAGCCTGGAAGGTTCGATGTCCAAAGGCATCAAGAGTCGTACACTCACGTCCTGGAGGATTAGATGCATGCCTTTTTGCACTCTTTATCCTTCTCCTAGCTGATTCCACCAACATGGAATGGTGTGGTAATTGAGTCTTCTGAAACCCAGGACAAGGAGGAACTCGATACATGATGTCCAGTCTTCGAGAGTGAGGAGATGTGGTTAGAGGTGTTTCCCACATCCTTAACATGAGATCATGCAAGATCTCATGAATAGGTAAGGTAGCTGCCTCCTTGGGAGCTTTAGGGTATTGTAGGATTTCTAATTCCTTTGCCCTAGGCTCTTTTTCAGGAGCCACTGTGATAGAAAGACCTTGGGCCACATCTCGGATAAAGTCCTGAAAGGACATATCCTCTGGTGAATACATCCCACGCTGAGGAGAAGAAGAATCCTCAGGAAGAAGTACTCTGGTATCGGCAGAGCTTTCAGAGTCTTCAGACTCATCCGAGGATTCGAAGTATCTCCGATCCGGGTGATCGTGCAAGGCACGGTACCGGTATCGATCGAAGTCGGCATCGGAGCGGTCCGTTACCGACTTGTCGATGCAGGATAGACACGCATGACTCGGTCCCGGTAGAATACCTGCCGATGTCGCTGCAGTCGGTGTCGGCACTGGAGTCAGTGCCAGTACCAATTGAATTGCCTGAAGCGGTTTCAGGGGCATCAAGGCCGTGAGAAGAGCCGCCAGACTGCATTCAATAGCCAAGAATCTCTGGTCTATCGACGCTGCCGATGCTTGGGTATCGGTACCGGATGAAGCGGCCAGCACCCCAGAGCATGGCACCAGTAGTTCTGCCGAGGTTGAAGCCTCGAACATCCTGGAGCCCCATTAGTGCTTTGGAAGCCGAAGCCTCCCGCCAGGGCAATTTTTCCGGTGAAAGTCCCTCAAGGGCAACGCCAGAGGCATCTCGATGTCTAGAAGGAGATCTACCCTTTGAGGACCGGCTAGATTTATGTTTAGTTACCTGAGATCCATGGGAGGAAGACGAAGCCCTGGAAGACGTCGATGCCATGGAAGCTGCATTGGAGGGAAAAAGGGTGCTAAGTTTAGCAAGTCGGTTTTGCCGGCCCCTTTTCGACATCATCCCACAGGCAACACACTCTGAAATAGAATTGTCAAGACCTAAATATTTGAGGCACCACTCATGGGTGTCGGTGACGGAGATGGTACCGCCACACTTAAAACACTTTTTAAAACCCGAAGTAGGTTTTTCTATTTTGAAGGAAAAAGTTGGGCCTAGTGCCCAAAATGGCGCGTGGCACCTGAAGAGAAAATTACTGGAAAGACTCCAGAAAGAAAGGTGTGTGTGGTTTTTTTTTGTTTTTGTTTTTTTTTTTTAAGAAAAAAAGAAAGAAGAACCGGCGGTACCGGTGTAGTGTCGAGGGAAGGCAGACGTGACCACAAAAAAGAATAGAAGGGATTTTTTTCTGCGGTGACAGGATGTGCGACCTGTCGGCTCCGTGGAAAATGAAGAACTGGAGCGGGACAATTGGGAAAGGTGGGAAGGCAGCACGCAGGTGCTGTGGGATGCTCCCAAAAGCTTTCCTACTGGACGCTGGGGAGTGTTCCCGTGCAGGCTCCGTCGGTACTGACGATACCCATATGTGAAGACTACATTCCTGCTTGTTCCTGGAGATCACTTCTTTTTCGCCACCTTTCCACCACATAAGGGTTGTAATATTGGGCCCCATATTTTTTACTTTGTTTTGTCTAATATATAAATTGAGATATTGAAAAGTATCATGTCCAGTTAAGTGCTTTTTAGGATTCTAGTGGGATGATCAAGAAGTTACTAAAGACACAGACACATCTCTTTGCCGAGTACTATGGCATCAATGAAACAGCATAACTCTCAAGGAAATTCTCATCCCCCTTCCCTCAACATAAGTTACCTCTGTTGTCTTAATTCCAGTTATATTTCCTTTTGTTCTATGTACAGTACTGTAACTGTTTCTAATTTGAGATTGTTAATTGATCCTTGTAATCCACCTTGGTCCTAAGGTGGTATATAAAACGTGTTAAATAAATAAATAAATAAATGATTGCTGAGTTTAAATATAAAAAACTTTGGAAGAGGTAGGCTAGGGGCCTGAAAGTTAATTGAGGGGGATATAAGGCTGAAAGTTTGCTTAAAGTGCTGAATATCCTTTTATTGGCTCAGGCCCAAAGGCACACACCCTATCCCTGCAGACATACTGTATACACTCTTTGCCTTCAGACAGCCCCCCTCCCCCCCCGCTCCTAGACACAGACTATGCTCCCAGGCTTGCTAACCTTGTTAATCCCCTTATCTGGGATATTCAGCGGCATTAACATGGTTAGTACAGCTGAATATCCCTGGGTGATGCTGCTGCATATCCTGGTGGTAACCGGTTAGCATTGGGGCATTCCAAAGGTGACACCCAATCACAATCAGGCAGCAATGATATTGAGCCATTGTCCGGTTATGGCAAAGGTGGCAAAAGTAAGAAACAGCAAGGAGAAATTTCCCTTAGTGTTAATTTCCTTTAATGAAATCCTGCTAGACCCGTCCATACAAATGGGTTGTGTCCCCCTGCCAGCAGATGCTGGAGACAGAGAAAGTGCCAGGAGCTTTGGTGACTCATCCCTGGCATACATAAATGATTCCCCTAGAGGGGATGCCTTCAGTATACCCCTGGAAAAGCAGCAGAATTCTTACTGCAGCTATGCTGTAACCATATACAGAAATGCAACTATAAACATTTAAAATTAAAGAACCAACAGACCAGCTGAATAGAAGTGAGGCTCTTAGACACGGTCGGCTGTAGAAGAATGCAGAGAGGAGGATCCTGGACTGGTCTAGCAGGATTCCAGGAAAGGAAATTAATGGTAAGTGAAATTTCTCCTTCCAATTCATCCTGATCGACCAGTCCAGACAAGTGAGATGTATCAGAGATACCTCACCCTAGGGTGGGAAGAAACATCCACCACCACCACTCAAGCTCCAAATGCCACTGAATCTCGAGCTTGGTGATCAAGATGTAATGCCGTACAAAGATGGAGAAGGAAGACCAGGTAGCTGCTTGACAAATGTTGAGGAGATCAACCTGCAACTGTTCCACCCAAGACATAGCCTTAGCTCGTATGCAGTGCACTCTAAGCCCTATAGAAACAGGCTTGTTACGCAGAATGTATGTGGACTGTATTGTGCTCTTAATCCAGTACAAGATGGTCACCTTAAAGGCGTGAGCCCCTTGCAAGTCCCTGCAAATGGAACAAAGAGACGGTCCAAGTTCTAAAAGGAGTTAGTTGCCTTGAGATAATGTCAGAGAACCTGGCAGACTTTAACCACCTTGAGGCCCTTATCACTGCCTGATCACTGTTCCTTAGAGAAGGAAGGCAGCAGGATGGGCTGATTGACATGGAAGGCCAAAATCACCTTAGATAGGAATGAGGGAAATGTGTGAAAGGAAACCACTTCTGAAAAGAAAGAGAGAAAGAGGTCTCAACAGGAAAGAGACTGAAGTTCAGAGATACATCATGCTGAGGTAAGGGCAAGTAGAAACGCTATCTTCAGGAACAGATCCCGGAGGGTAATAAGCCTGAATGGCTCAAAGGGTGGCTTCATGAGGCAGTTCAGGACAAGGGTTAAGTTCCACTGAGGCACTATCGACCGGACTGGTGGTCGTAGAGACCGAACTCCCCGGAAAAACCTTCTAACATCAGCATGTGAGGCATTGGAATGCCCTGTAAGAAGCCCTTGGAAGCAAATGAGTGTGGCCACCTGCACTTGCAAGGAATTTAAGGCAAGACCCTTGTCATAGCTGTCCTGGAGGAAGGTGAGGATGTCCAGTATCTGCACCCACCAGGGGAAGATATGGAGCCGCAAGCACCAAGTTTCAAACAGATGCCAAACCCAAACACTCATATATGCTGCAGAGGTAGAGGATTGGCATGCTTTAAGAGTGTCAACGACACAGCTCGAATAACCCTCATGGGTTAGACGGTGCCTCTCAAGACCCAGGCCGTAAGGTCATCCATCCAGACTGGTCCCTATTGGAGAAGCCCCCTGCGCGAGCCCAGGGTCAGGGAGGATGCAGTCAGCAGCTGCACCAGATCAGCATACCACGGTTGGCGAGACCAATCGGGGGCTATGAGGATCACTGGGCCCGAGTGTGACTCAATGTGCTAGAGAGCTCTGCCGACACCCAGGGTGGAAGAGGTAGAGTAACGATGTGGGCCACGGCTGAAGCAATGCATCGAACCCCAAGCAGTGGTGGTCTCAATGGTGACTGAAAAAGACATGCACCTTGAAGTTGGATGAGGTTGCCATCAGGTCAACCCGCGGCAGGCTCCATTGGTCCACAATTTTTTGAAAGGCCCATGGGGCAAGTTCCCACTCTCTGGGGTCTAGAGCATGCTGACTGAGGAAGTTGGCTTGGATGTTGTCCACACCCGCAATATGTTGTGCTGAGATCATGAGCAGATATCTCTCCATCCAGGCGAAGAGAGTGGCCATCTCCCTTGCCACACCAGGGGCCTTGGTGCCTCCCTGTCTGTTGAGGTAGAACACAGTCGTGGAATTGTTGCAAAAGACGCGGACCACCTGCCCTCTGAGAAGAGGCAAGAAAGCCAGGAGAGCTAGATGGACTGCTCTGGCCTTGAGTCTGTTGACTGTCCAAGTGGCCTCCTGGCAAGTCCAGGATCCCTGTATTGTCCTGTTCAAGCAATGGGCTCCCCAGCCGATGAGGCTTGCATCGGTCATAAGCACCAACCAGCGGGACTCCATGGAGGAGATTGGTAGGGTCGAGCCACCAGAAGAGACCAGAGTGAATTGGGTGTGGTATTGGAAGTTTTGTTTTGAATTCCTGGGAGAGTGGAACACGTGTTGTAACGGTCTCATGTGTGCCCGAGCCCATGGGACTACTTTGATCATAGCTGCCATGGCTCCTAGGATCTGGAAAAAATCCTATGCCCGAAGGCGGCCCAGCAATAAAAAGACCTGAAGCTGACCTGTGAATTTGCGGAAGCGTTCCCTGGTCAGAAAGATCATGCCAAGGCTGGTCTCAAACCATGCTTCCAGAAAGTCCAGGCTTTGTGAGGGCTGTCGGCAACATTTTGCGGAGTTGATGACCTATCCGAGGCGCTCCAGGAAGGCAACCATTTGAGAAACCGCAGCGAGTGTGTCTGCCCAAAACTTTGTCCTGATAAGCCAGTCTTCCAGATAGGGGTGGGCGCGAATGCCCTGACAATGCCTCGACCACGACCATGACCATGACCATAACCTTTGAAAAGGTGCAAGGCACTGTGGCTAGACTGCAGGGCAGAGATCAAAACTGGAAATGTTGCCTGAGTATGGTGAATTGCAGGAAATGTTGATGTTCTGGGGCGATGGAAATATGAAAGTAGGCTTTGGCGAGCTCCAAGGAAGCTAGAAACTCCCCTTTGTGAACAGCCTGGATGACTGACCTGAGAGTTTCCATGTGAAAACATGACACCCGAAGTGAGCAATTGATGCCTTGGAGGTCCAGAATGCGGCACCAGGAATTGTCCTTCTTGAGCACCACAAAATAGATGGAGTAACGGCCAGGCCCTCGCTCGGTAGGAGGGACTAGAAAAATGGCCTGAAGCTGAAACAACCACTGTATCATGGTGCACACTGCTGCTCGCTTTTGGGGGGACCCACAAGGTGAAACCATGAATGCATCCTTGATGGGGTGGGCGCATTCCAGCGTGTAACCACGATGGATGATGCTTAAGACCCAATGATCGGCGTAGAAAAGGGAGAGGCATCCACCCACCGGCAATATACCCGAGCGGGCCTCAATGGCATCAGTGGGAGGATCGATTGGGCCTGGAGAACTTGTTAGAGGCTGAGTAGATGTTTTTAGCTCTATGAAACCCCCAAAAGGGTTATGATTTTGCCCCCAATCTGTTAGTGGAGGAGGAGGCTCCAGAGGGTTTACCCAGAAAATGAGATCGGGAAGAGGCAGGATAGGCTACTGTAGCGCTGGACCAGCAAGCAGATGCCCATAGCCTATCCTCAGGGAGATGCTGCGGCTTGACCTCACCTAAATCCTTGACCATTTTTTCAAGGTCTTCTCCAAATAGCAACCATTCTCTAAAAGGGAGCTTGGTAACTGCATCTGTGGACCAGTGCTGGAGCCAAAGTCTCCAGTGTGCTACCGTGGCGGCCACCACTGAATGGGCAGTCAGATATAAACAGAGTGGAGGAGTAGCCTAATGGTTAAGAGCACTGGCTTGGGAACCCACAGACCAGGTTTGATTCCCACTAGCACTCCTTGTGGCCTTAAGCAAGTCACTTAACCCTCCATTGCCTCAGAAAAATCCAAGTTATCAATATCCCTGTCTAATGTATATTACTAAGTTTAAGTTACAATGTAAACTGCTTTGATTAAAATGATAAAGCAGTATATAAAACCTATTAAATAAATAAAAGGTCATGCAGCACATCTACCAAGAATGCTGCTACAGACTCCAGGCATGCAGATGTTGGATCTTCCAGTAAAAGCTGGAGCCAGTGCAAAAGTGCTCAAGCTGCTAATCTGCCACAAGCAGAGGCCTGGAGGGCCAAGGAAGACAAGGCTGTCTTCAGTAGACCTTCAACCTTGTGGTCATGTTGATCACAAAGGGCAAAGCTGTCTTCAACCAGAATGGTGCTATGCTTGGTAAAAGCAGTGACAAGGGCATCCACCATGGGGTAGCAGAGTCACTTATCCAGATCTGTAGGCAACCAGGTGCAACAGCTGCCCAACCATTTGGCTGAATGAAGGGATGCCTCTTTTGGAGTTCTGAAGGGAATGGGAAGGCCTTGGCAGGCTTTTTAATCCCTGCCAAGATAAGGTCTGCCTGGTATTTAGATTGATCGGGTGGTGCATCTGGGATCTCGGAGAGCCGCAGGGCCTCGACGATCTGGGTGATTAGCTCAGGAAGCTCATCCTTATGGAAGAAATGCACATCTAGGGAGTCATGGTCCTTTTCTAAACACTCTTGTGATGAACACTCCCTATCTTTGCGGTCTGATGCACTTCCCAAGCTATCCTCTGCTGAACCGTGATCCGGTCATCCAGAGGAGAAGAATCCCCTTTCCCAATGGCCCAAGATACTAATTTTGATGAATAGTCTGTATCCTTGGACCCCTTTGTGTACTTACATGAGGCATGCGCCTTGTGAGACACTGTCTGGGGTGACTTAGCCTGGGATAGTACTGGCTCACATTTCCACAGCTTGTAGACTCTCCTAAAAAGACTCAGAAATGTCTGAGGTCCCCAGGTCCTCTGCAAGGTGCTGCTGGGGAAGGAGATGGGGGGGGGGGGGGAGGCTCCCATAGGTGCCACTGCCTGACTGTCTGGATTGGAGTCAAAGCCAGGAGGGGAGAAGGCAGAAGACTGACTTAATTCTGCCAGAGCATCCTGAGATGGCGGTGGGGGGTCTGGGATGGCTGCAGAGGTCTCACCCAGGTCTGAAGCACAGGAAGCGCAGAGCTGGTCCACCAGGTATCTGCGCTTACGTCTGCAGGCTAAGCAACGGTGGAGTGAGGAAGGCATGCCCTGCTTGGAAAACACTGAGCCGGTGCCTGCTTGTATTAAATGTGGTGGAAGGCTGAATTCAGCTGCAATAGGTGGGAAAAACTTTAAGATAGCTGCCGCTAGCAGCGTGACTCACTGCAAAAACTCCGGAGAAGCAGCCATGACTAGCCAAATTGTTCCTGCTCAGCTGCGAAGGCTGAAAAGGTTCCCACTGAAGAGAAAAGGCCACAATACTGCCCGCAAGGCTGTCAGCATAAACAGAGCTGTGTGAGAGGGCGGGGTGAGCGCTGCAAGTGAGGCCCTATGCTGGTGCAAGTCATGGGCAGGCCAAGGCAGAAGGGCGGGAAGCAGCAGATCCTGATGCAGTCAAAAGCAGATGGGTCAAACAGAACAGATAACGACGATGGTAATTTACCCGCAAAGGAGCAGGCAAGCGCCGATACAGGCTGCGGCTCGAGGGGGGGACGGGGGGACTCACTGCAATCTTCTGGCATTTGCCGATGCAGAGGTCTGGCTGTTACTATAATTGAGACACTTAGAAAATAACAAAAGGTAATTCCTGCTAAACCAGAGTCACTGAAGACTTGTCCCCCTCCTAGTTCTGGCTAACTGATCCTTGTGATCAGAAGCCTGCCCCTGTTTGGAAGAGAGCAACACTGATCCTCTTGACCAGGTGCTCAAACCGTAACAAAATGGGTAGGTAACTCCAAGGGGAGTCATCTCCAATGCACCCTGGAGACATCCAATGGTCCAAAAATTCGCTGGCCCCACACACTCAGAGTGAAGTGCCAGGAGTAAAGGGAAGAACGACCATCATCTGCTGGAGACAAAGAAATACTGAAGGCAGCCCCTAGGGGAATCATTATATATGCCAGGAATGAGTCACCAAAGTTTCTGCACTTTCTCTGTCTCCAACATCTGCTGGCAGGGGGTCACAACACACTTGTCTGGACTGGTCTAGCAGGATGAATTGGAAAGGCTGGTCTAATTTTCACTGTGGAAGCTAACCGGGCAGTGGCTGAATATCGCCACTGACTGGTTAGCTTCCTGTCAATCTGGACCAGCTGGATATTCAATGCCAGGGCCCGGACAAGACCCTAGCATTGAATATCTGGGTTTCAGTTTTAGCGGTGACAGTTAGCCGCAGCTGAATATCCCTCCACTTTGAACATAGGATAGCTTTGGTTTTGCATCTGTTTAGAAAAAGTGTTAAAAACAAAACTGAGGGACAGAGAGGAGACCGGTACACATGGGAAGGCCAATTCAAAAAAGCATGGGACCAACACAGAGGATCTCTAAAGGTAAAAAGTGGACTGTTGTAGTTGTTATGGAAGGACAGACTAGATAGGCCATGTGGTCTTTTTCTGTCGTCATATTTCTATGTTTCTACATAGACTTTGCACTTAGTTTGGAGCTCTGGCATAGCTCTTTCATCCTGTCACCACTGGATAACTTCACTTACTTGCATGCCTGACTCAATGCTGCTTGTCAATGGAAAAATATTAAGAAAGAGTAAAAGAAAGCAACGAAACAGATATTACCCTTGGGCGATAGGCATCATGCAATATTTGATAAGTAGGATCACTGCAAAACAAAAGAAGATTGAGAATTAAAAAAAGTTGTTAAAATGAAAATAAATACAGACCACACTGCAGTCCTCCTTTGAGATAGACGGTCCTCATTTTTGGCTAACCGATTCATTTCTATATGTTTCTTGAGCGTTCCTAACTCCAAAACATTTCAAAGTGAGAATGAGCCATGTCCCAGTGGCTCAGACACTTCCCCCTTCCTTCATGGAACCACACTCACGCAGCACCATCATTGCACTTCCGTACATGGAACAGTAACTCTGTAGTGACTTCACTATGATTCCATATATGGTTTTGCATTCCTGAGGGGACATCACACCACTCTCATGTCTTGAGCTGCATCCTCGTAATGACATCAGTACTACTCTAGTACTGATGGAATGGAAAGCGTAGTTACTCACGTGTTAACAAGTGATCTCCAGGAACAGCAGGAATTTAGTCTTCACATATGGGTGATGTCGGTACCAACGGAGCCCACGTGGGAACGCTCCCCAACATCCACTGCGCTTGCGTTGCTGCCTTACCTGTCTTTGTGCTCCCTCCTCAGTTGAGTTTGTAACTGAGATAAAAGGAGAGAATAGAGAGATAGAGAGAGAAACCCAACAAACTCTTAGGGGAGGAGGGTGGGTTGTGAAGACTAAATTCCTGCTGTTCCTGGAGATCACCTGGAACAAGCAGGAATGTAGCCCTCACATATGGGACTCCCTAGCTCCCAGATGCCAGAGAAAGGTCCCCAGAATTGGTAGATTTACCTCAGAGCAGGCCTCGAGAGGGCATGGATCTTTAATGGACATCTGGCATCAAAAATTCCTGGACGGAGGGTAGGAGTTGACTTAAGTCTGAAAGTAGTGTTGGAGTACAGCCTGACCAGACATGGCATCCCAGCGTGAGTCCTTCTCCAGACAGTAACGTGCAGCAAAGGTATGCACTGAAGACCAGGTGGCTGTTTTGCAGATTTCATCAATGGCTACAGAACATAGGTTTGCCATCGAGGCAGTCATGGCAGGAACATTATGAGCAGTGACAAGGGATAGTCCTGCTTTAGCATAAGCAAAAGAGATGCAATCTGCCACTCATTTAGACAGGGTACGTCTGGATACTGGCAACCCCAAGTGACTGGGATCAAAGGAAATGAATAACAGAGCTCTTACGGTGCTCAGCTGTCCTTTGAAGATAGAATGCCAAGGCACATTTGCAGTCAAGAGTATGGAGGGTCACCTCTGTCCTAGAGGAATGAGGTCTAGGGAAAAAGACAGGCAGGTAGACTGACTGATTCAAATGGAAAGGAGACACCACCTTGGGTATGAAATGTGGATGAGTCCTAAGGACCATCTTGTCATGGTGGGAGCAGGTATAAGGCGGGTCAGCCACCAATGCTTTGAACTCACTGATTCGTCTAGCTGAAGTGAGGGCAGCAAGGAAGATGACCTTCCAAGAGAGAAACATTAGCGAGGTTGTAGCTAAAGGTTCAAAGAGTGGCTTAAGGAGCTGACCTAACATGACATTAAGATCCCATGGTGGTGGCCTGATGGGGGGGGGGGGCTTGGTTAATAAGAGCCCCCTCATGAAACATGTCACAAGTGGTTGTATAGATATAGGCTGCCCATCCAAGGGATGGTGAGTAGCAGCAGTTGCACTGAGGTGAACCCTCACCGAGTTCGTCTTGAGACCAGAGGATGAAAGATGGAGGAGATACTGAAGGAGAGCTTCCACCGGAGCTGAGAAGGGGTTAAGATCCCTTTGGGTATACCAAGTGGAGAACCTATGCCACTTAAAGTCATAGGAACATCTGGTAGACAGTTTCCTGGAGGCTAGTAGGATGTCCTTTACTTCCTTAGGAAGATTGAAATCTTGCAAGACTACGCTTTCAGCAGCCAAGCCATGAGATGGAGAGACTGCAGATTGGGATGGAGTAGTGTCCCGTTCTCCTGTGAGAGGAGGTCTGGAGCTGAGCAGAGACTGAGAGGATGAGTCTGTGAGAGACATAGCAGGAGAGGAAACCACGGTTGATGTGGCCAGCATGGGGCTTTTGAGGATCATGTGGCCCCTGTCTGCTTGAAGCTTGAAAAGCATTTTGGAAATCAGGGGTATGGGAGGAAAGGCATATAGGAAATCCTGACCCCAGTGAAGGTGGAAAGCATTGACCTGCTGGCGACTGGACATTCGGGTTCTGGTGCAAAATCGAGATAGACCTTTTTTGCCACTCCGTAGAATGCCAAACTATCTCCAGAGTTCCCTGGGTTTGAAAGACGTAGGAGATTGTCTCCTGATGGAGAGACCACTCATATGGAAGGAGGATCCAACTCAAACTGTCTGCTAAGACATTTTGGTGTCCTGGCAGATATACTGCTTGGAGATGGATTAGATGAGCAATGGCAAAGGACCAAAGATGGAGAGCCTCCTTGCAGAGGGCTCAAGAGCCCATTCCACCCCTGCTTGTTCACGTAGAACATAGCTACCTGATTGTCTGTTTGAACAAGAACTCTGTGACCCTGCAGTTGTTGTTGAAACACTTTGATGGCATTATAATTTGACACGTTCTCTGTAACCGAGTTTTAAAATTTTGTTCATTATGAACCGCCCCTGATTGATGGAAGGGGCGGTATATAAAAATGTTTAAATAAATAAATTGAAAATAGCACGAAGCTCCGGCAAATTTATTTGGAGCTGTGACTCCTGCTCTGTCCAGAGGCCTCGAGTGGACAGAGAGCCCAAGTGGGCTCCCCAACCCAGTTTGGAGGTATCCATCGTCAGGATACATTGATGTGGAGGCATCTGAAAAGGTGATCCCATGAGTAGATTTTCCGGGATAGAGCATCAGAGCAGGGAGTTCATTTATTTTATTTATTTAACGTCTTTTCTATACCATGCTTTTTAAAGTCAGCTCGGTTTACAATTAACAGCAGGTTTGTACAGTACAGGCGGCTCCCATACTGGTCTTACAAAAAACAGGGTTTTGCAACTTGGACTAACTGGGGTAACTATGTACATGTTACGCTGTAGCTTGGCTACTCGTTTAGGTAGCTATAATACAGGCTAGGTAGTAGGGTCGATGGCAGTGCAGTAGCGACCGTGCTGCCTAGCTGCTATTTACAAGGTTAGGTGACTATATACATGTGCCTGACCGGGAGTCTGGTGGTGCTACTGTGCCGGGCTGGGGCTGTGCGTTGTAGGTGTTTTGGGGCGGCTGCTTTGATGGTTGTGGGTAGTTGGCTGTTGTATGTCCTCATTGTGGGAGTGGTGCTGGAGGAAGAGGTGGTATTTCAGAACCTTTCTGAACTGGGTAAGGTCCGTAATGGCCCGGAGTCCAGGCGGGAGGGCATTCCAACAGGTGGGTGCATAGTACACGAAGGCTCTGTTTCTTGTTGCTTGGGAACACTTTGTGATCTTGCTAGGGATACGTAGTGAGTTGGCTGCGACTGACCTTTTAGCTATGTTTGGGGGAGTGGGGAGAATGAGGTCTGTGATGGGAAGAGGAGGTGATGCTGTTGATGGCTTTGAAGGTCAGCAGTAGGGTTTTGAAGGTGAGTCTGCAATGGACTGGCAGCCAGTGGAGATGCTTCAGGATTGGGGTTATGTGGTCCCTCCTGGCGGCTCCATGTAATATTCTGGTGGCCGCGTTCATTGCCAGCTGCAGTGGGTTCAGTGTATTTTTAGGTAGGCCCTGTAGGATGGCATTGGTATAGTTGAAGTGGGGGATTACCAGTGCCTGGTAGATTGTCCTGAAGTCGTCTGGTTCCAGTAGATGTTGGATTGTCCGTAATTTGTGGTATATTGCTTTGACCGTATTGTTTATGTGGGCTTTCATATCCAACTGTTGGTCAAGTGTGACCCCTAGGAAGCAGATTGTGGGTTTGCTTTGGAGCTCGGCACCTCTTACTTTTAGTGCTGCTGGAGGAGAGAAGTCTTGGTTCCTGCTAATGAACAGTGCCTCAGTTTTCTTGAAATTTATTCTGAGATTCTGCGTGTGGAGCCAGTCGGTGATAGCATCAAAGCAGGTAGTTAGTGGTGAGAAATCTGGCTGGTCAGTTGAGAATGGCATGTAGAGTAAGACGTCCAGAGCATAAGGTGCCGAAAGAGCGGGTGAGTGCACAGATGGGCTGCATATATATGTTGAAGAACAACGCTGAGAAGGAGGAGCCCTGTGGAACCCCCTGTTTTTGCTGGAACTGTTTGGAGGCTGTGGGGCCGGTCCGTACGTGCTGCCATCTGTCCAACAGGTATGATTTGCACCAGCTTAAGGCCCTGTCCTGGATCCCTTTCTCTTCAAGGCGCCCTATGAGCAGATCATGGTCAATGGAGTCGAATGCTGCGGCAATGTCCAGGAAGATTAGGGTGTATCCTTGTCTGCTGTTGTCCAATCTGGTGGTTAGTGTGTTGAAGAGAGTGATCAAGAGTGTCTCAACTCCGTGCGCTTCCCTGAACCCATGTTGGCATGGATCTAAGGGTGCGGTGGTCTCAGTATGGTGTTGGATTTGTTGTTGGACGAGCTTTTCAATTATTTTGGCCATTAGTGGGATGCTGGAGATTGGCCTGTATGAGTCCACCTTCTGGGGGTCCAGTTTGCAGTTTTTTAGGAGTGGTCTAATGGATGTTTGCTTCAGGCTTCGTGGAAATGATCCCATTGAAAAGGAGAGATTGATGAGTTTGGCAAGGAAGGGGCTGAATTCCTTGCGCAGTGTTTTTATCCAGAATGCTGGGCAGGGATCGTTTGGCACTGTGGTGGTGTTAATCATAGTGATAGTGTCCTCAATGTTTTTCTCTGATGGTGTAGAGAAGGTGGTTAGTGGCGTTGGGTGGCGTAGTCCGTTCCCAGGGGCGAGTGGTGCAGAACTGTCATGAGAATGTCTGACTTTGATGTTGTCTTTGAGGATCCCAGAGGCCTGTTTCCACTGGGAGGCAAGAGTCCATTAAGTTGTCTGCCTGTGCAGATGAGCATATTGTACTACATGAACTGTGGAGGCCATATGGCCTAACTGTTGCAGCATCTCTCTGGCCAAGAGACTGTCTTTGAACCTTACTTGAGATGCCATCTGTACAAGGCGGGTACAACAGTCCTGGGGTAGAAACACCCTTGACTGTCAAGTGTCTAGAACAGCCCCTATGAATTCTAGTGTTTGAGTAGGAACTAGATGGGATTTTGGAAGATTTATCATAAATCCTAGATCCTGTAGTACTTGAATTGTATGAAGGAGGGATAGGTGAACTTCCTAAGAAGTGGCTGCTCTTATTAGACAATCATCTAAGTAAGGGAAGATGAATATTCCGAGAGTCCTTAGATATGCGGCTATGACTGCCATACACTTTGTGAAGACTCTTGGGGCAGAAGCGAGTCCGAAGGGAAGGACTCTGTATTGAAAGTGATTTCCTTGGAAGATGAAGCATAGATACCTCCTGTGTTCTGGATGAATGAGGATATGGGTATATGCTTCTTTGAGATCTAGAGAAGAGAGCCAGTCCTGACTCTGGAGATAAGGTAGAAGAGTTCCTAGTGAAATCATCTGGAATTTCTCTCGAACTAGAAACTTGTTGAGGTTTCTGAGATCTAAGATGGGTCTGTACCCTCTGTTCTTTTTTGGAATGAGAAAGTATGGAGAACAGAGCCCCTTACACTTCTGGGATGTTGGAACCTTCTCTATGGCACACTCTGACAGAAGCGAGATGATCTCTTGCTGGAGGAGAGCAGTGAGTGGGGGATGGGAATGATATTCTCCCACTAGAGTGGTGGGGGGTATGCTTTGTAGATGAAGCTTGTACCCCTCTCGCACTATGGTTAGTGTCCACTGCTCTGAGATTATGAGATGCCACCTGTGGGCATAATGGCAAAGTCTGCCTGCTATATAGAGGGGGTGGGGGTTCTCCAGAGGCAGGATGGCAGTGTTCTCCAGGAAGAAGTCAAAAAACAGTCTGCGCTGCTGGTTGGGGTTTAGGAGCCTGTGGCTTCTTCTGCTGCTTAGGAGGCTGGGTACCATTGAGAAGTTGAGGGGTAAGAAAAATAGAATTTCTTCTTCTTACCACAGAAAGGCTTCATAGTAGCTGCTTTCTTCTTAGCAGGGTAAGCAGTAGCCTTTGAAAGTCTATTGAGGGTGGTATTCTCAGATTCTGAGAAGTCTTATCTTGCCAATCCTTTCCAAAAAAGGTTCTCACCAGTACAGGGAATACTACCCATCTTATCTTGAACCCACTGTTCAAGGTCCGATACCTGAAGCCAGGCAAACCTATGGGCACCTATGCAGATAGAAGTTGTTATGCTAATGCATTCAAAATAGTCAAAGGTTGCTCTATTGACAAACTTGGAAAAATTTTGGGCATGTTTGATTAATGTAAGATAGTCTTCCCCCTTGTCATCCAGGAGAAGTGGAGACAGACTCCAGATCCCTAGTCATCTCCCTAAGGAACATACCCATGTAGAGTATGTATGAACTTATGCGGGATGAAAGCGTGGAGGCTTGAAAGAACCAGCGGCCAAAAGCATCGAGGGTTCTCGATTCCCTGCCCGGGGAATTGGAGGAGTGCGTCTTTGAACTCCTAATGCGACGCATAGCCGATTCCACTACCATTGAGTGGTGTGGAAGCTGTGTCCTCAGGTATGGGGAGAAATGGTGAGAGGCATCTCCCACATCCAGAGCATAAGGTCCTGGAGTATGCGGTGTATAGGGAGAATAGTTGCCTCTTCAGGAGCTGTAGGATATTGGAGAATTTCCAACTCTCTGCTCTGGGTTCTTTCTCCTATGCAGGAGTAATGGATAGGCCCCTTTCCATATCCTTGATAAACTCCTGGAAAGACAGGTCTTTGGGAGGGACATGCTCATTGTGGAGACAGAGAGGGATTCTCAGGGAGATTCCTCATATCTCTGGTACCAATCGATTCATCATTCGAAGAATCGGAATCGGTAGATTCAAAGTATCGACGAGAGCGACGCTCTTGTTCTTATAAAGACCAGTACCAATTGAGATTGGTATTGGCACGAGAGACCTGCCGTGTCAGTACCTCAGAATCGGGGACAGATTCGAGGCCCAGCATGGGTGGGAGTGTGCCGAGGATCATGAAGCCTGATGCCAATTGTATTGGCATTGTCGGATGTATCGGTACTCCCTACTCCCTGACTACCCTGCTTCTTTCCCTTGTTATATCCCATCTCAACTATTGTAATGTCTCCCTAGCAGGTCTTCCCCAGTCCCAGCTCATCCGTCTTCAACGTGTCCAAAATACTGCTATTTGTATCTTAACTCATGCTTCCCGCTTTGATCATGTCACCCCCCTTCTTCTTCATCTACACTGGCTCCCTGTCCCCTTTCGTATCCAGTACAAGTTCCTTATTTTTGTTCACAGGTCAATCCACACAGGCACTCCCCTCTATCTTGCTGACCAAGTCCATCTTCACACCCCCCACCGTTTACTCCGGTCCATTCATGTCAATCACATGTTCCTCCCTTCCCCGTCCCAAGCCCACCTGGAATCTACCCGCTCATCTGCTTTCTTCTTTTTTGGCCCGAGACTCTGGAACTCGCTCCCCTCCCCCCCCCCCCCCTGCTTAGAACCCTCATTTAAGACCTTCAAAGTTAAACTAAAAACCCATCTCTTCTGTTCCGCGTTTGACCTTCCCCCTCCCTCCTCACCCCTCTCCCCTCCTCCTCGCTGATACACAAGTTACTTGCTTTCTCTTGGTCTTATCTTTTCTGTCGTACTCTAAATTTTAAATGGCATTCCCGTTCCTTTCTCTGCAGTTTTTAAATTTGATTGTGAACCGCCCAGAAGCTTGTGTTATGGGCAGTATATTAAGTTTTTAATAAACATAATGTCTTGACCGGTACCGATGCCACTAATAGAGCCTCAAGACTCCACTCGATGGCTAGCATGCGCTGATCCATCGAGCTTTCCGATGCCTGGGTATCAGTACTGGAAGCTTGGACTACAGCTCCAGGGCATGGCACCAGGAGCTCTCTGGAGGTGGAGGCCTCGGGAGCATCCTGGACCCCTTGTAAGGCTTTGGAGGGGAGGTCCTCCTGCCAGGGTAGTTTGGCCAGTCGATCCATCTCTAGGGCAATGCACAAGGCATCTATATATTTAGATAGAGATCTACCATTAGGAGGACAACCTGTCTTGGAAGAAGACTTGTGTTTCTATACCCGAGATCCATGTGAAGACTACGATGTCATCGATGACATTGAAGCAAGCATCTGAGGCAAACAGGGAGCTGAGCTTTGCAGCCCGATTCTGTAAGCCTCTCTTTGTCATCTTTTTACAGAGGGGACACTTAGATGGCTGGTGGTCTGGGCCTAGGCATTTAAGACACCAGTTAAAGGTATCAGTGGCAGAAATAGTACTACCACACTTGGAACATTTTTTAAAACCACTGGGGGCATCAGTAAACTGCATAGAAGGCCTAAGACTGGCGTCAAGTGCTCTAAAGAATTAAAGGTTTTCCTTTTTTTTTTTTTTTTTTGCAGAAAGAAGAAGTGGATATGAAAAGTTTGGTTCCCGCTTCGACGGGAAGGCAGATGCATCCACAAAAAATAATAAAGAAGAATATTTCTGCGGTGACAGGATTTGCTTCCTGCTGGCTCCATGGAAAACAAAGAACTGAGGAGGGAGAGTAACAAAGGTGGGAAGACAGCAATGCAGGCGCAGTGGGATGCTCCCAAAAGCTTTCCTATTGGACGTAAGGGAGCGTTCCCGCGTGGGCTCCATCGGTACTTTTAATCTCCAGGAATAAGCAGGAATGTAGTCCTCGCATATGGGTGACCCATATGCGAGGACTACATTCCTGCTTATTCCTGGAGATTAAAAGTTCCACAGTAAAACAAGAATCTACAAAAGGGAACTAACAGATTTTTTTTTCAGAATCACTGTCCGTGCTTGTAGCATTTATTTAAATACATTTCATGTGGACCAAAGGGGATGTGGAAAGCTTTCCATTTAAGACTAGGACATTGCTTTTGTAGGAAAAATCATATCAAAAACCAAAAGGCCCCTGGGGCAAGGGAACACCACCTGGAAAAATGACATTCACAGGAACAAAGATCTACATACCAATGATGAGAAGAATCACAAAGCCAAATAAGCAGCCAATGATGATACCGATGATGGAACGGCCCGCTGTATGGAGGGGGTAAGAGGACAGAGGAGGAGGCGGAGGAAGAAATAGATGGTGATGAGCAGGAGACAGGGATTCTAAACAAAATCATTTTGTCTGTCTAAGTTATCTTTTATTCTATAGGGAAAGTAGACAAACTAGTCCAAAGTTGGTGTGTGTAAGCATCTTATTCCTTTACATATATGGTGGCCCATATATATAATTTATGTACTGTAAGATTTAAACTTTACAAACAATATGGGTACCACCAGTTGAAACTATCAGTTCAAGTCTATAGCTTCTTTTTTGGAATAAATGTGTTGTGGAGGTTGTTGTGATATTCCCACAGAGCCTGCAGCTTTAGATGAGGTACTTAGTAAGGAAATCCATGAATGAAGCATATATCATAGGAACATTCTAGAAGGTGATGTAATTGGTAAAAGCACTATCGCAACTTACAGTTTTCAGGCTGTTTCTTAGATCCTGTGGTATAAGGAGAAGAGAAAAATATGAATGCCCCTACTAAGGTGAAATTAGACTTACCTGCTTATTGTTGTTCCTTAAGGAACTCCAGTCTAGTCCCGGACATCTGGGGTCTTGTATCTCTTCTAGCAGCTTTGGAGACTGATCACATCATCCTTTTTGATGACCCTGGTATATATAGCTGAGGGACCGCCTCCTTGCTCCAGTAATCTATTAACAAAGCAGACTCATCAGAGCAACAATTAAGTAGCAACTTCACAAATAACAAACACTATCATAACTAAAACTTAACTAGGAGGAAATCTCCCCCTTTTGTACCAAACTGTTGGACTAGCCGAGGTCTGCCCTCACCCCTCACTGAGAACCAGACTCTGTGCTTCATTCCCATCCCACTCCTACCACCTCCTGGAACCACAACCTCTGCAGTTGCTCCACTTATCTGAACAACCACAGTCTTCTTCACTTCAGGCTGCAGTATCAAAGAAGAAAAAAAAACGGAAAGTGAAGCGGGACTAGACTGGAGTTCCTTAAGGAACAACAATTAGCAGGTAAGTCTAATTTCACCTTCCTTTTCGTCCCTCCAGTCTAGTCCCGGACATCTGGGAATGTAACAGAGCAGTAAAGAGTTCAACGGGAGGGACCCGCCAGACCAGCCTGAAGCACCGCTGATCCAAACCGAGTATCCCTGTCCACAAAAACATCCAGCTGATAATGCTTGACAAAGGAATTCAGCGACGATCAGGTTGCCGCTCTACAAATGTCCCCTGCCGGCACCATACTATACTCTGCCCACGACGACGCCTGTGCCTTTGTCGAATGAGCCTTCAGCCCTTCCGGAACGGGCTTACCCTTCAACAGGTATCCTGATGCTATAGTTTCCTTGAGCCACCTGGGAATAGTCGCCTTAGAGGCCGCTTCTCCTTTTCTTGGTCCCCCAAACAACACAAACAGCCTATCTGACTTGCGGAAACTCGCGGTAACTCATAGATACTTTTTAAGGACTCGGCGAACATCTAGCAAGCGCAGGCTCCCTGATGCCGCCGCTCCGCTATCTTCTGCAAAAAACGGTAAAGACACCACCTGATTGACATGAAAAGGCGACACCACCTTAGGTAAAAAGGAAGGAACTGTCCTTAATACCACCTTCCTTTCAAAAAAAGACAGAAATGGCTCCCGACAAGCCTGCAACTCTGATATCCTGTGAGCCGAACAAATGGCTACCAGAAACACCACCTCGAGGGTAATATCCTTTATGGAAGCTGCAGACAAGGGCTCGAATGGAGCCTCTAGCAACGCTTCCAACACCACCCGCAGGTTCCAGGTCGGCACCGCTGTTCTGCAGGGCGGTCACAACACTGCCACTGCCTTCAAAAATCGCTTAACGTCCGAATGAGCTCCTAGGGTTTCCCCTTGAATCTTACCTCTGTAACAGGCTAGCGCTGCCACCTGCACTCTTAACGAGGCAGCTGCCAAACCCTTCTCAAAACCTATCTGCAGGAAGGACAAAATTTGAGGCACCGAAGCTTTCAATGCCCAAAACTGACGTTCTTCGCACCACGCCTCAAAAATACGCCACACCCGGATATATGTCAATGCTGTGGATCTCCTCCTAGCCTGCAGCAGAGTCGAAATCAACTCTGAGGAATAACCCCTTGCCCTCAGCCGTGCCCTTTCAAGAGCCAAGCCATAAGCAAGAACTGATCTACCTGCGGCATGCGCGGATGACCCTGCGACAACAGGTTCCTTCGCATCGGAAGCCGCCATGGCCGGCCTACTAAGAGTCTCATCAGGTCCACATACCATAGCCTTCACAGCCAGTCCGGCGCAATCAAAATTACTTGACCCTTGTGAAGCTCTATCCTTTGTAGCACCTGACCTATTAGCGCCCACGGAGGAAACACGTAAAGAAGTTGGTCCTCCGGCCACCTTTGAATGAGCACATCGAGATCCTCTGACATCCTCTCGCGCCTTCTGCTGAAGAAACGGCTGCTTTTTGCTAAGTCGTACGTTGCCATCAAATCCATCACCGGAATCCCCCATCGGTGTTCCACCATCTCGAACACTGCAGGATGGAGAATCCATTCACCTGGGTCTACCTTGACCCGACTCAAAAAATCGGCTTCCACGTTGTCTACTCCCGCGACATGCGCCGCCAACAAGGCTACTAAATTCAACTCGGCCCATGCTAACAGTTGATCTGCCTCCGTTTCCAGCACCACACTGCTGGTGCTCCCTTGACGGTTGATGTAGGCCACCGCGGTCGCGTTGTTGGAAAATACTCGAACCGCCTTTCCGTGGAGGTAAGGGTGAAACGCTCTTAGCACCAGTGTCACCGTCTGCAACTCCAAGGTGTTGATGGCACAATCCTTTTCTACCGGAGTCCAGGCTCCCTGGGCGAAGTGACCTTCGAAGTGTGCTCCCCAGTTCGAGAGACTGGCATCAGTTGTCAGTGGCACCCATGCCGGCGGCTCTAATGGCATCCCTTTTTCTAGATTTCCTGCCTGCAACCACCACTGCAATGCGCTGCGGGTCTCCAGCGGGCAGGGCAGCTTTCGAGACAGCGGATCCGACTGCTGCGACCATCTCTGCAGCAGAGCCCTCTGCAATGGTCTCATGTGAGCTCTTGCCCACAGCACCATATCGAGCATCGCCGCCATTTATTCCCAACAACTGTAGGTAATGCCGTCGGCATCTTTCTTCCCAAAAAGTCGCGGACTAGCTGTCTCAACCTCTGAGCCTTCAAGCATGGAAGAAAAACCCTTGCCACGCTCGTGTCGAATCGTGACCCCATGTATTCCAGGGTTTGAGATGGAGTCAACCTGCTCTTTGCCATATTGACTACCCAACCTAAACTCTGCAAGAAGCTGACCACCCGAGCCGTAGCTGACTTGCTTTCGCTCTTGGACTTTGCCCGAATCAACCAGTCGTCCAGATAAGGGTGCACCAGTATACCGTCCTTTCGCAATGCTGCTGCTACTACCACCATTACCTTGGTGAACGTCCTCGGCACTGGCGCCAAGCCAAACGGCAGAGCTCGAACTGAAAATGACCCATCGGAACTGCAAATCGGAGATATTTTTGATGCTCCGCCCAAATTGGCACATGTAAATAGGCCTCCGATAGGTCCAGAGAGGTCAGAAACTCTCCTTCTCTTACCGCTACAATAACCGACCTTAGCGTTTCCATATGAAAATGAGACACCCGGAGGCACGGATTCACTCCCTTGAGATCTAAAATTGGTCGATAAGAGCCTTCCTTTTTTGGCACCACAAAATATATCGAGTACCGACCGCAGCCACACTGGGCTGACGGTACTGGCACCACCGCTTGCAGCCTTAAAAGCCTTTGCAAGGTCTCCTGTACAGCCTTTAACATGAAGCTCACCTTGCAGGGCGACTGAACGAAAGACTCGCGGATCGGACATTGAAACTCTAGCGCATATCCTTCTTGAATCACCTCCAACACCCACTGATCTGAGGTAATCTGGACCCAGGCAGGTAGAAACTCCCGTAATCGACCCCCTATGGGCACTAGCCCTACCTGGGTCCCCCTGACTTCATTGTGACTTTCTACTGTTTGGGGATGAGGAACCTCCAAACCCCCTGTTTGCTTCTTGAAACCCCCGAAACCCCTGATTCCTATATAGAAAACGTCCTCTTTGAAACTGGCCGAACCTCGGAGAACAGAAGCGTCTAAACTCCCTTTGTGGCCCCTTGGTCGGGGGATTTTGCTTATTCAGCTTTGGTTTGTCCTCCGGTAAGCGTCCTTCCTTGGACTCCCCGAGGTCCTTCACTAACTTGTCCAAGTCCTCTCCAAAGAGCAACCTGCCTCTAAAGGGGAGCTTACTCAACCTGGCTTTGGATGAACCATCTGCTGCCCAATTCCGAAGCCATATACCGCCTCACCGCTACCACCGAGGCCATACTTTTTGCTACACCACAAATAAGATCATAATGAATATCTGCCAGATAAGCCGCCTCTGTCTCCAACCTGGCGGCCTCTCCGGTCGCATCCTCTACCTGCTCACCTTGTAGTCTCTGAGACCACCGTAGACAGGCTCTCGCTACCCATGCCCCACATATAGACACTTGCATGGAGAGAGGGTTGACTTCAAAAACCTGCTTCAACAAAGTGTCCAGCTTCCGATCCTGGGCATCTTTGAAAGCGGTACTGCCTTCCACCGGGATAGTCGTCTTCTTGGTAACAGCCGACACTGCGGCATCCACCTTGGGGGATTTGAACAACTCACGATCCTGATCCGCCAGGGGATAAAGCTGGCCGATCACTCTGGCTCCTTTCAGACCTGCCTCCGGCAAATCCAATTCGTCCTGGATCATTTCTCGAAATACTCTATGCACTGGAAACACCCTCTGTGCTTTCCGCACTGCCTGTAGCAATGGATCCTCCAAGGAGGCATCTTTCTCTGGCCCCGCCACCGGCATATTAAGCATCCTCAGCGTCTCTTATATGAGCGCCGGCAACTCTTCCCGCCTAAAAACTCTAACTACCCGAGCCTGCTCCTCGTGGTCCATGAGCTCACCTTCCTCAAGCTCCTCCTCCATTTCAACATCCGGATCCACATCCTCTGAGCACAGTGTCTCAGATGCCACCGACTGCTCCTGCTGGACCTGAGCTGTCCTAGACCTCTTGACTGGAAGCCCCCCAGCTCCTGCATCCATCACACTGCCTGGGCGCTTTCTGGACAGCGCTCCTATCCCCGCACCGTCCCACGACCCCTTAGCGAAAGACTGTTGCAGCAATAGCATAAATCCCGGAGAGAAAATTGCCGCTAAACCTCCAGGCCCAGGCACCGGAGCAGACGGAGGAAGATCGGGTACAGATGACGGCCCTACCACGGGCTCCAGCGAGGCCAAAACGGGCAGCCCAGGATCCTGTCCACTTGACCCCCAGGAGCACTCTCCAAGTTCTGTTCCATAGGAGAGGCTTCCTGGACACAGTCTTTACAGACCCTTGCTTCTGATACAGATCCCCTCGTCACTCCGCATACTAGACAGAGAGCCTTAGAAGACATCTCATAAACTGATAGTATTGCTATGTGCCTTAAACAACTGCAGACTCCTGCCTGTACTCCGTTGCCTGCCCCACAGAAAAATAAAGCAACCAAACTCCAATAAACATGCCCTTCGGGTTTTTTTTGTTTTTTTTTACTACCGTCCAGCCAAACCAGGGAGGGAAACCCCCGTGAATCCCCCCCCCCTCAAATCAGCGAAAAACGTGCTGCAACGAAGCTCTCTGACGCCCTACGGCCCCTAACAGAAACCGCCATGCAAACAGCTTTTCCCGCGCGAGAGACATGCGGCCGGGCCTGCCTTCCTCTGCTATCGCGTAGACGCGCTGAGTGCCGAGTCTGTCTGCCAAACTGACAGGTATGCACCCCCTTACCTCATAGAAGTCACTCCCCAGATACTGCAATCTGCTTTACTGTCTGGGGCTGAGGCGGCTATGCAGTTTTGCTCACTCTACACGCGGTGCCAGCGGCTTCAGCATCGTGGAGGAGTAAAGTGAATTCTCCCGGAGCTGCTGCAGCGATTCCCCTGCTCTATCTGGCTTACCGCTGCTCTGCTCCCGCTACCGGCTCCTCACCCAAAATCATGGGTTCGGGAGCCGGAGCCTTCCTGCCTCACAGCAATGTACTTCACTCAGAGAAAAGCCAGGAAGTGAGGGGGGAGGGAGGAGGGAGGAAACTGGCACGCGCCTCACCACAAAAATAAATAACTTTAACTAGCTAACTAAATTTATTGACTTTAAAGAATCCCACTAAACTTAACCTAAACACTCCTTAATTGTACCTTCAGTGAGTCCTGAACCTCTGGGCTCACCACTCCTAGCTGCTTGGAGACTGAAATACTGGAGCAAGGAGGCGGTCCCTCAGCTATATATACCAGGGTCATCAGAAAGGATGACGTAATCAGTCTCCAAAGCTGCTAGAAGAGATACAAGACCCCAGATGTCCGGGACTAGACTGGAGGGACAAAAAGGAATGGGCTTATCTAGTTATCAGTATACCTAGTTAGTGAGGGGCGAGTTTGGTACAGTGCAAATAAACTCCTACAAGTTCTCATTCATATGTAATTTGAACATGCACATTTGGCCCAGTTCAGCATTCACTTTAAAAATGAAATTTTGAGTTTTTCTACTGAGCTATTCAATACCCTCTTTACTCCCTTGCCATCCCCAGAACCATTCTGTTCTAGACATGGCAAGATCTATATCCTTGTGCCCATCTCCTAAGCCATCTATTCCTAGATGTGACACGTCTTTACCCCTATGTACATCCCCAAAACCATCCTGTCTCACTGTGCCCATCCCCTAGGTTTTCCCGTCCTAGAGGTGATGAGTTCCTACCCCTGTGTTAGTCCCCTGAGACATCCAGTCATTCATATTGTATATAACATATTTGAATATGTTTACCTTCATTGTCTTTATCAACCAAAGTGTCTGTTCCAGAACCTTCAAGGGATGTTTCTGAAATGTAATTATTGATTTACATATATATGAGAAAAATGTGAAACCATTACAAATCAGCCACTATAATTACTAATAACAGAAGAGAAGAATGGTAAGTCGGTGGATCAAGCCTGAGAGATTACAAAGCTATATGCTCCTATTTAAAACTAAAGGAGGTTTCCTCTTCGTCTCTCTGGGCCAGTCCAGGAAACCATAGGGTAGTCAACCTTCTCCAGCAGCTGAGGACTGAATAATCAAAGACTTGCTGACAGGCTACCCAGCTCCCCCTGGGGTCAGAGGCTCAGTCTTTCAGTCCTCAGCAGCTGGAAGGGACCTATTCTTGACAGGCTCCCGGAGAGGCTAATAGGAAGAACTATATAGTGGTGTTTAAATTTACAAGGCAATACTTGGAGTGAAGTACCTGAAGGGCCCTAGCAGGGTCCGATTTTTCAGGAGCGCTAAAGAGCAAAAATTGGGCAGGCTCGTTGGAAAAAAAAAAAATTTTGTAAATGGAACGAGGCTACGGCGGAGTATATTGCAGGGCTGCAGAGGCAGAGCCTGCCTCGGACGGTAGCTCCATGCAAATTTAACGGAAGGGAATAGCTGGGAGCCCCAGAGTCTAACCCATCCGTCTCCGAGGTCCCGAATCTACGCTCCTGCTAGCAGTGGGCTGAGGGGTTCACGGGGTGAGGAACAGGAAACATTGAGTGTTTGTGTGCAGCACTCTTCTGCAGAGCGGGGCCCGATTCGTCTTTTCCGCTAGCAGCGGGCTGGGAGCTTTGGGCATTGACAAGCAGGACCTCCATATAATTAACTGAGACAGCAACAGCACCGCGTCTCTCGGGGAGTTCGCGGGTGTTTTTTCAGGGGAAGCGCATGCTGCCAGAGCCGGAAGCTTGCGCTCAATGTGTTAGTCAACGAGGTTTGTCCGACTCGGGTTTGTGCAGGTATTGTTTTAGAAAAGCTAGCAGGGTGGCCCGATTGCTTCGGGGAGCATGGAAGACAGTGGAAAGTTGTTAGAGGCCTCAGGCGGCCATTTCAGCTCAGGTGAAAGAGCGGGAATGGCGGCCCTGTTGAGAAAGGCTGCCGTTTCTCCCGCGCTTCAGGAGAAGTCGGGGAAGAAGAAAGTAAAATCCAAAAAGCCTATTCCACCTGAAACTGCATCGCAGTTATCTTTGCCAGTAGTGCAGAGGGGTCTGGAGGCAGTGTTTTCGGCTGATTTCATCCTGTCTCTCCATAAAGTGTATTGTCTAATGTTGGAGCAGGGACAGGCTAAGACTGTTTCCCCTGACTCCTTGGAACCGCCAAAAGCAGAGGGCTCTCCTATGGATCCTGGTGAGGGATCCTCAAAAGGTGGTGTAGTTGGGGAAGCAGCCGCCGAAAGCTTCGGCCACCGCGTTTCGGAGACCTGGATAGTTGAGGAGCTGGATGTCCTCTCTCAACCAGGTCAGGACCACTGGTCAGGGGAGCTCGAAGAAGGGGAGATTGCACCAAGAGAGGACCCCAATATCTTTCGAGTTTTTAGGAAGGATGAGCTGGGATCTCTTATTGCCCAGTCGCTGGCAGCTTTGAATATTACTTTGACAGTGGCGCAGGAGGAATCCGCTGCTTCAAGGTTTTAAAGCAGAGCAATGGTGCTTTCCGGTCCATAGAGTGATTAAACAGATGGTGGAATCGGAATGGGAGTGCCCTGAAGCCTCACTAAGGGGTGGTTGTGCCATCAGGTGGCTGTACCCGGTGCCGCAAGAAGAGAAGGAGTTACTGCGGATGCCTAAGGTAGATGCGTTGGTATCGGTGGTAACTAAGAAGACGACAATACCAGTGGAGGGTGGAGCGGCCATGAAAGATCTGCAGGATAGAAAGTTAGAGTCTCTGCTTAAGCAAGCATTTGATACTGGTGCGCTGTCTCTGCAGGCTTCCATCTGCGGCGCGTATGTGTCAAGGGCTGCCATTTGGTGGCTCCAAGGAGAAGCTGTTCTAGAAGGGGAGGACGGGTCTTCCGCGGAAGGGGCGAAGCTCGAGTCGGCAGCAGCGTACCTGGCCGATACCCTTTATGATTTGATATGGATTTCGGCTAAATCCATGGCGTCGGTGATTGCCGCAAGGAGATTTCTCTGGCTGAGAAGTTGGGCGGCAGACGCAGCATCAAAAGCTCGCCTTAGCAAGCTCTCCTATAAGGGCAAATTGCTCTTTGGGGAAGCCCTAGAGAAGATTGTGAAGGATCTGGGGGACTCTAAAGGCGGTCGTCTTCCAGAGGATCGTCCAAAGGGTCCAAAACCGGGGGCTCTACCGAAAGGACAAAGTAGAGAGTTTCATAGATTCCGAGGTTCTCAGTTTGCTCCTTACCAATGGGGGCACTTTGTGCCCAGGGGGCAGCCCTTTCGAGGAGCGCGGTGGTCCAGCAGGGGTTATTTCGGTCCCCAGCAGGGCTCCTCCAAGAAACCACAATGAGATGGGGTTGGTTCAGGCGGAGGTGCCAGTGGGGGGACGCTTACAGACCTTCCACTCCATCTGGGCCACCATAACATCAGATCAGTGGGTTCTGGAGATTATCCACGACGGGTACACGTTGGAGTTGGCTCAGCCGATACCAGAGGCCTTTGTGGTGTCTCCAGGAGGTTCGCAGGTGAAGCAAAACGTGATTTTCGGTACCCTGCAACGTTTGCTGCGGCTTCAAGCGGTGGTTCCCGTTCCAGAAGACCAGTACGGGTTAGGTCGATACTCGATTTATTTCATGATGCCCAAAAAAGAAGGGTCTTGTCGGCCTATTCTGGATCTCAAAAACGTGAACTGCTGTTTGAAGGTACCGCATTTCCGAATGGAGACGCTACGGTCGGTTATCCGGTCCGTGAAGCCGGGCAAGGTGCTCTCATCCATAGACTTAACAGAAGCCTATCTACACATTCCCATCAGGCCGGAGCATCAAAAGTTCTTACGCTTTCCAGTGCCCATGGGACATTTTCAGTTTCAGGCGTTGCCCTTCAGGCTAGCTATGGCGCCACGCACTTTCACCAAAGTGGCAACACAGTGGTGCAGTGCACACAGCCAGTGTGTTCAGGAGCAAAAGGTCACAGGTTCAAGTCCCAGCTGTGGTTCCTGCCAACCCAGCCCCCATAAATCAAACTCTGGAATTTGTTACCAGAGGATGTAGTAAAGGCTGTTAGTGTAGCTGGGTTTAAAAAAGGTTTGGGCAAGTTCCTGGAGGAAAGGTCCATAAACCATTATTAAGAAGGGACCCAGGATATCAATGCTTGAACCAATACAAGCATTGTGGAACCTGTGTCCCTTGGGGAAACTTCTAGGTACACCTGCTGCAGCTAGCCATGAACACGGCAGCAAGAATCCTGCATGGAGCGTCCAGGAGAGACCACATGACACCTCTGCTAATACAGTTGCACTGGCTACCCATCCAGGCTAGAATAGTTTTCAAGATCTTGATAATTACTTTTAAAGCTCTTCACAATCTCTCCTCCACATCCTTAACCTCCCTCATCCATGCCACATCACCAAATAGAGCTAGAAGATTCACGGCTATAAACTCCTTAACCATACCAAAGGCTCTTACTGTTTGCACTAAATCAACAGCCAACAGGGCTTTCAGTCTCATTGCCCCAAGATACTGGAATTCATTACCCCATGATATCCGGGCTATTAAGAATCTACCACAGTTCAGGAAAGCCCTCAAAGGTCACCTCTTCAACAAGCACCTTATTGAGCCCAACTGCATCCCTTAGAGCTCCAAGACACCCCATACCATCCACATTCCCAGGCAAACTTATAGCATACCAACAACACAACAAGTTGATACTCAAACCCATGACGTGATTGTGTTTTCTATGAATCTTTTGATTTTTACATGTAGTAAGTTTTGTAAATAGTTACCCCTGTTATCCAAGTTTCTTGTTCCCTGTTATCTGTAAACTCATACATGTTATTGTACTGAGCATTTTGTTCCATGTAAACCGCGCTGATGCCGAATAGTGCGGTATATAAGAGAATGTAAATAAAATAAATAAATAAATAAATATGACCTAGATTGGCCACTGTTGGAAACAGAATACTGGGCTTGATGGACCTTGGTCTGACCCAGTATGGCATATCTTATCTTATGTTAGTCATGATGGTGGTGGCGGCAGCATTGCACCAGGAGGGCATCCTGGCACATCCCTACTTGGATGACTGGCTAATTCGAGCAGCGTCGGTTCAGGAATCTACCGTCGTGAAGGCTCGAGTGGTGGAATTCCTCGAGCGGCTTGGCTGGGTGGTGAACCAATCAAAGAGTCAGCTAGTTCCGGTACTGCAAATCGTCTATCTCGGAGCTTTGTTCGGCACCTTCGTGGGGTCGGTGTTTTTGCCAGAAGACAGAGTATGAAAGCTGTTAAGGCAGGTATCAGCGTTTTTGGGCATAAAGGCTCCAATGGCGTGGAGATATTTACAGCTTCTGGGATCCATGGTGGCGGCGTTGGATCTGGTGCCATGGGCCAGGGCACATATGCGTCCTCTTCAACAAGTGTTGCTCTCCAGGTGGTCGCCCCAGGAGCATCCGCTGAATCAGAAGTTAGTGTGCTCGGAGACAGTGAAAGAAAGCCTGCAATGGTGGCTCATTGCCTCCCATCTGCAAGCGGGGGTACCACTGGAGCAGCCCTATTGGGTACTGGTGACAACGGATGCCAGCCTGACCGGCTGGGGGGCGCATTGTATGGCTCACATAGCGCAGGGAGGCTGGCCACCGGAAGTGACCATGTGGTCTATCAATCGCTTGGAGATGAGAGCAGTGCGCTTGGCTCTTCAGGAGTTCGTCACGCTGGTACAGGGGAAAGCAGTGAGCGTTTTCTCAGACAATGCCATAACGGTGTCTTATATCAATCGACAGGACGGGACCGGCAGTCCGGCCTTGTTGGAAGAGAGTCAGATGTTAATGCACTGGGCAGAGAGTCATCTGGTAGCACTTTCGGCGACTCATGTAGCAGGACGGGAAAATGTGCAGGCCGATTAACTCAGTCGGAATGTGTTGGATCCAGGAGAATGGGAATTGAATGCGGCAGTGTTTCACAACATTACAATGAGATGGGGGCAGCTCATAATGGACCTGATGGCCACTCTTGTCAATGCCAAAGCTCCTCGGTTATTCAGCAGATGCAGGGAACGCATGTCAGAAGGACTCGAGGGGTTGGCTCAGCCTTGGCCAGCAGGCGAACTGCTATATGTGTTTCCTCCATGGCCGATGATCGGGAGAGTGATTCGGAGGATACAGCGTCACAACGGCACAGTGATTCTCATTGCTCCAGACTGGCCAAAGAGACCTTGGTATGCGGATCTGGTGAGACTTCTCGTGGACAATCCGTGGAGATTGCCCATCCGGGACAACCTGCTATGCCAGGGTCTAGTTCTAATGCCACAAGTGGATCGCTTCTCTCTTACAGCTTAGCTCTTGAAAGGGACCGTCTGCAGCGGTGAGGTTATTCCGTGGCGGTGGTAACCACGATGTTGAAATCTCGGAGAAGGTCCACATCCCTAGCTTATGTGCGTATTTGGCGCATATTTGAGGGTTAGTGCGGCAGACGTAAGGTTAGGTCGTTTTCCGCAACAGTGTCAGATGTGTTGTCGTTTCTGCAAGTGGGTCTCGATAAGGGTCTGGCCCTCAGTACTCTGAAGGTGCAGTTAGCGGCCTTAGCGTGTTTTCGGGGCAAAGTGCAGGGTGGCGTCTTATCTTTACATCCGGATGCGCTGAGATTTCTCAGAGTGGTTAAGAATGTGCGGCCTTCAGTAAGAACAGTAGTTCCAGCGTGGGACTTGAATTTGGTGCTGGAGGCATTGGCGAGACCGCCATTTGAGCCCACAAGGGCAGTTTCACTGAGGGAGTTTTCCTGGAAGACTGCTTTCCTAGTAGCATTGTGTTCCGCACGACGAATCTCGGATCTGCAGGCGCTTTCGTGTAAGGAGCCGCACATTCAGTTTTCGGCAGAGAAGGTGTTGTTACGACCAGTTCCTTCTTTTCTACTGAAGGTAGTGTCTTGGTTTCACTTGAACCAGCCGATTTCGCTTCCGACGTTTCAAGGCAGTGAGAGATCTGGAAGTGGTAGTTCCTTGCGGAAGCTGGATCTGGGTAGAGTGCTCCGTCGGTACCTTAAGAAGGTGGAAGCCGTTAGGAAAATGGACAGATTGTTTGTCCTCTTTGGTGGAGTTCGGATGGGGGAGGCAGCTTCCAAAGCCTCGATTGCTCGATGGATGAAACATGCGATCAGAGCAGCGTATCAGGCCACTGGGAAGTTGGCTCCTGAAGGGCTCTGGGTGCATTATACGCGAGGGCAAGCGGCCTCTTGGGCTGAGTTCACGTTAGTGCCGCTGGTGGATATCTGTAGGATGGCTACTTCGTCGTCCCTTCACACGTTTGCGAAGCATTACAGATTGGATGTGCAAGCGAGAGAAGACGCAAATGTGGGGGACGCAGCCATAGTGGCGGGCCTAGCAGGACCCTCCCAGAGTTAAATACTGCTCTGGTACTTCCCTACAGTTTCCTGGACTGGCCCGGAGAGACGAAGAGGAAGAGGAAATTAGGCCTTACCTGCTAATTGTCTTTCCTTGAGTTCTCTCCGAGCCAGTCCAGGGCCCACCCTAGGTCATTTGCAATTTTTTTGATGAGGTGATAGAGGTTAAGAGACGGGGGGCGTGGTCATCCGTCCTTAGAGGGACGGAAGGGGGCTGGCTGTGGGGCTCCCTAGCAGTTAGGTGGAGTGCGGCAGTAGCGTATGTTCTGGCATGTGTAAAAAAAACATATACAATAACAAAGGCAGATTCATTAATAATATTAAGAGGTTGTTAGGTTTTGTTTTTGTTCTGATAGTGGTTGGTTAAGTAGTTGGGCAGACTGCTTGGACAATAGTAGACTGAGCCTCTGACCCCAGGAGGAGCTGGGTAGCCTGTCACCAAGTCTTTGATTATTCAGTCCTCAGTTTCCTGGACTGGCCAGAGAGAACTCAAGGAAAGACAATTAGCAGGTAAGGCCTAATTTCTTCTTATCTATTTTCCTTGAAGGTAACAGATATGCTTTTGCCCCATTGCATCTATGGACATTAAGAAAGGCAAGGGGGGAATTTCATAAAGGATTTTTCCTGTGTAAAGGCCATTTTATAAAATCACCTCAGAGATTACACACGTAAAAGTACACACAGTGGCAAGAAGGTATGTATGTTTACATGGCCCGTGTGTAGGTATGTGCTGGTGTGGAATTTGGGCAGAGCGTGGCTGGAGATATGATTTATGCATGTATTTTATCAAATATGATCCTGAGCAGGTGTGAATGTCCAGGCTTCAGTCTAGCTGTGATTTCTGCCCATGGTACCCTAGTATTTGGTAAATACACCTCATAAAAGCGTATGTTTCACAGAATCCTTAAATGAACAAAAGCAGTCACAACCTCTATATGGTGCAAATAAACACAATCGGATCTTACAGCAGTCACCGCTATATGGATGACACTGCTATTCATGAGTTTCAGCAGTACTAGATAGTGCCAGGGCAGAGTGGACATTCCACCTGTCTCTATGGATAGTTGGTGATATTCAGCTGCCTTTCATAGGGCTAAGCAGGCAATTTAGGACAACAAAAACACTAAATATCACTGTTATCCATACAGTGCAGGTGTTTACTGCTCTTCATGTACTATATATTCCTTGCTGCTTGCTATCCAGGTGTGGTGTTGAATATACGTGGATAATTTAAACTGGTGGTTCCCAACCTGTGGTGTGAAGAGCCCTGGGGATCTCAGACCAATTGTAGGGGATCTGCAGGACACAGAAAAGAGAAAAAGAGAGAGGCTGGTAGGAATTGGTTAGGAGGAAGAAAGACTGGCTGGGGAAGGGTGAGAGAAAAAAGCAAACTGGTGGGAACTGGTTGGATGGAAGAGGTGAGATTGGTGGAGATGGGAAGAGGAAGAGAGACAGAGGTCTAGTAGGAATAGGTTTGGCACCGAGAGAAGAGGGATCGGGAAGAGTGACAAGGATGAATTTGGGGGGGGGGGGGTGTCCCTTAAATTTATGGAGGTTAATAAGGGGTTCATACAAACAAAAATGTTAGGAACCTCTGGGTTAAAACACCACAGTCAGCATTTAAAGAAAAAATGCCCATTGTAGGGTATGAAGATTCAACAGAATAGCTTTCTGCAGATTTAATACAAAATTTACTATTTCTTTTCTGATTTTAATAGTTTGAAAATAATAATAAAAAGTGAATGTGTTAGGTGTAAAGGTTCTGCCCCCTTCCAGTCAGTGCTTTGTAACACCTCCTCTGACAGAAATGACCCCTTGCAAATGATTCCTGTAGCCAGTTATGAGTCTCTGTCTTGATTTTGGAATCTTTCCCCTCTTCCTTGCAGGACTCTTCAAGTTCAGAAATATTCTTAGGTCTCCTTGCATGCACTGCTTGTTTGAGACCTCCCCACAGGTTTCCAAGAATATTCAAATCTGGGAGCTATGAAGGCCATTCTGAAACCTCCATCTTTCTTTCCTGTAGGCACTACATGGTTGATTGTGAGGTATTTTTCAAATCCTTGACTTGCTTAAATATCCAATCTCTTTTCATCTTCACCGACTGTGGGACATTAGCTTGATATTTATGTAGGCCCTTCTTCCTTTTTCAAGTACATTCGTAGCAAAAAAACTGTGAGAGAGTCAGTTGGACCATTAGATGATAGAGGGATAAAAGAACAAGGTTATAGCGGAGAGACTGAATTAATTCTTTGCTTCAGTCTTTACTGAGGAAGATGTAGGGATGATATCAATGACTGAAGTGGTATTTAAAGGTGATACTGAGGAAGAATTGAAAGAAATATCGATACACCGGGAAGATGTATTACAACTATTTGATAAACTGAAGAGTAGTAGATCACCTGGACCGGATGGTATACATCCAAGGGTGTAGAAAGAACTGAAATATGAGATTGCAGACCTATTGTGAACTATCATTAAAATCATCTGGAGTGGAGGAGTAGCCTAGTGGTTGGGGCAAGGTACTTCAGGCCAGAAGGTCAGGGGTTCAAATCCCACTAGAGGACAGCAACCTTGGGCTGGAAGGACTGGGGTTTGTAGTCCCACAGGTGCTCCTTGTGGTCTTGGGTAAGCCACTTAACCCTCCATAGCCCATGTTCCCTGTAAAATAGTTATTTCCAAGTTATAATGCCCTGTTCAATGTAATTTCAGTTTGTTCAATGTAAACCACACTGATGCAGAATAGCACGGTATATAAGAGAATGTAAATAAATCTGTAATATCTGAAGATTAGAGGATGGCCAATATAATGCCAATTTTTAAAAAGGGTACCAGGGGTGATCCGGGAAACTACAGACCGGTGAGACTGATATCAGTACTGGGAAAAAAGGTAGAAACCATCATAAAGAACAAAATTACTGAACATATAGATAGTCATGGCTTAATGGAAGACTGCCAACATGGCTTTAGACAAGGAAGATCTTGTCTTACTAATCCATTATGTTTTTTGAAGGTGTGAATAAACAGGTACACAAAGGTGAGTCGGTTGATATAGTATATCTAGACTTTCAGAAAGCCTTTGACAAAGTCTCTCATCAGAGACTTTTGGCAAAACTAAAAAGTCATGGGATAGGCGGCAGTGTACTATTGTGGATCAGGAACTGGTTAAAGGATAGTAAGCAGAGGGTAGGGCTAAATGGCCAATTTTCCCACTGGAAAAAAGTGAATAGTGGAGTACTGCAGGGATCTGTGCTGGGTCAGCTGCTTTTTGACATATTCATAAATGACTTGGAAAAGGGAATAACGAGTGAGGTTATCAAATTTGCAGATGACACAAAACTAAACCCAAGAGGATTGTGGAAAATTGCAAGAGGATATTGATAAATTGGAAGACTGGGCATCCAAATGGCAGATGAAATTTAATGTGCACAAGTGCAAAGTTATACACCTAAGAAAGAACAACCCAAACTATGGTTACACGATGCAAGTTTCCACATTGGGAACCACCACTCAGGAAAAAGATTTAGGCATCATTGTGGATAACATGTTAAAACCCTCTGCCCAGTGTGCAGCGGCAGCCAAGAGAGCAAATAGAATGCTAGGTATCATAAGGAAAGGAATGGAAAATAAAATAAAGGATATTATAATGCCTCTGTATCATTCCATGGTGCGATCGCACCTTGAATATTGTGTGCAATTCTGGTCGCCGTATCTTAAAAAGGATATAGCAGAATAAGAAAAGGTACAGAGAAGAGCCACCAAAATGGTAAAGGGGATGAAAGGATACCCCAATGAAGAGAGGCTAAAAAGGTTGGGGCTCTTCAACCTGAAAAAAAGGCGGCTGAGGTGAGATATAATAGAGGTCTATAAATTAATCAATGGAGTGGAACGGGTAAACGTAGATCAATTGTTTATGTCATCAGAATATAAAAAGACTAGGGGACATTCAATGAAGCTACAGGGTAACCTATTTAAAACTAATAAGAGAAAATATTTTTTCACTCAACGTGTAATCAAACTCTGGAATTTGTTACTGGAGGATGTAGTAAGATTAAATTAGACTTAAGTGAGATACCATTGCCAGTAGTAATTATTGTGAGATACTGTTGCCAGTAGTGATCATTGTGAGATACTATTGCCAGTAGTAATTACCCACTGCTGCCAGTGGTAATTACCTCTACTTGCACTGTTATTGTGAGATACTGTTGCCTGTAGTAATTATTGTGAGATACCATTGCCAGTAATAATTATTGTGAAATACTGTTGCCAGTAGTAATTATTGTGAGATACTGTTGCCAGTAGTGATCATTGTGAGATACTATTGCCAGTAGTAATTACCCACTGCTGCCAGTGGTAATTACCTCTTCTTGCACTGTTATTGTGAGATACTGTTGCCAGTAGTAAGTACCCTCCCTGCACTGTTAGCTTGAGATACTGTTACCAGTAATAATCTCCCTCCTTCCAACTACTTCCCTCCCACTCTACCCTTTACCTCATAAAATGAACACAATATCTCCTACTAAGATTATAAATCTCCTTTTCACTCTCTTCTTAATAACCCTCCTAACTCAACACATATACACTTACAAAACCAACCAACGTCCATACAAAAACATCCCAATCATCCACAATCATAACCGGAACCCTCATAATAATCTCCCAATCACCTACAATCAGTACCAGAACCCAATATATAGCTCTACTTACGCAAACTCTCACAATCACCATTCGCGCCACACCTCACACAAACGCCATCACCATCTCATCCAAATAAAGCACCAACCCATAAGTGATAAAATTGACCAAAATGACAATACAAACACCAAATTACAACTCATCCTAATAAACATCCGATCCATAAGAAACAAAATACCAATAATTAATGACATAATTGACGATACATCCCCTGACATTATCTGTATTACTGAAACATGGCTCTCACCTACAGACACTATACTACTAAACCAACTAACCACATATCAATATGACATATTCAATTGCCAACGGAATATAAAAAGAGGAGGGGGTGTACTGATTCTCACCAAAAATGACCTAAAATTCACCCTAACAAACCTAAATAATATAGATGGAATGGACATCGTTAACATAGAAATAAAACCATGGCTCTCACCCTCATCTACAGACCCCCTTCATCCGATCAGAAAAACCTCACCCCTATCCTAGAACTCGCATGCACAGCGTCACAAAGCAAACCACTTATACTCCTTGGTGACTTGAACCTTCCATCACTGAACCATTCACAATCAGATAACTTCATAGATGCTATGTCACAAATGGGGTTCACACAGATAATACACGCTTCTACACACAAAAAAGGTAACATACTTGACGTAATTTTCCTCCCAGCCACACTCCACAGTCACTTACTACATACCACCCCGAGTATAACCGAAGTACCCTGGTCAGACCACCATCTAATCACAATCCAGCTACCGGCACAAGTCCCAAAAAACAATGGGAGCACAACTCCACATACATCACGCTTCGTACGCTTTGACAAAGACACATTCCTCGACAAAGTACTACCCAAACTAGACACAAGCTCACCAGACATCAACTCAACCATAACACATTGGAATCTAACTATTCAAAAAGCAGCTGTCCACACAAAAGTCTTACACAAACAAACAAAAAAGACAGAAAAATGGTTCACGAAAGAGCTGACAAAACTAAAAAAACAACTGAGGAGACAAGAAAAGAGATGGAGAAAACTAAAATCTGATGAAAACAAATCCCAATACATGCTCCTACTCATAGAATACAAACACGCAATTAACAAATCAAAAAGAGACTACCACTCTAAAGTAATAAACTCATCCATCAACTGCCCTAGGGAGTTATTCGCGATAGTAAAAACATTAACCAAAACTAATAACACCGAACCTAAACAACAAGCAATAAATATACAAACACTAGCAAAACATTTTGCAGAAAAACTAAAAAACAAGACCACTACCCCAACTCCTTTATTATCAAACACGAAAACCACACATGAATGGACAAGTTTCCAGTTGGTTGAACAAAAGCAACTTCTCAAAATCATAACAATGATAAACACCACCACCTCCCCACTCGATCCATGCCCTGTATCATGGATTAAGTGTGTGAAAGATGAACTGGCGGTAAATCTACAACATATAGTTAACCAATCCCTTTCACAGGGCATCATGCCTGATGCCCTAAAACTCACAACACTCCGACCAATAATAAAGAATAATAAGCTCGACTCAAAAGACCCGAACTCATACAGACCCATAGCCAGCATTCCATTCATAGCCAAAATAATAGAGAAAACAATTCAAATTCAGTTACAAGAACACATTGATGAACACAAACCACTTGACTTACACCAATTTGGTTTCCGCCCATTCCACGGAGTAGAAACCCTCCTAATCACCCTTATGGACTTCCTCATCAAGGGCACAGATGACAAACACCAAGGCTTCTTACTCCTATTTATAGATATCTCTGCCGCCTTCGATAACATTAATCACCTGACACTGATCAACAGATTAGAAAACCTAGGAATAGGCGGGATTGTCCTTAACTGGTTCAAATCCTACATCTCACATAGATTAATACGCGTCCAAATTGACCAGCAAGCATCAGAAACATTCCCCCAAGGACAGGGAATACCCCAAGGATCAGCCCTTTCAGCCCTCCTATTTAACTTGTACCTGCAACCGATAACAAACATATTTAAAAAACACAAGATTAACCATTTTATATATGCCGATGACATCATGCTAGCTATCCCCATAACCATTAAAAACCCTACATATGACTCGCTATCCAAATGCATGGCTGAAACCTCCTCTTGGATGGAAACTAACCACCTCAGCATAAATCTCAAAAAAACTGAGGCAATGTTTGTAACAAGATCATCTATGACTGAGAACACTTACCCGGAAACAATCACAATCAACAAAACCTACATACCTGTCAAAAAACAGGTAAAATACTTAGGAGTAATAATAGACCACGCTCTCACCATGTTACCACACATAAAACAAACAGTCAAAACCATTTTCTACAAACTCAAAACTATTCAGCACTTAAGGCCACTCCTCGAAACACATGACTTTAGATCCGTAGTAAGTACACTGATCACCCCTCACTTCGACTACTGCAATAGTCTCCTAATAGGCCTCCCTCAAAAAAGCACATACCTTCTACAAAGAGCACAAAACATCTGTGCAAAAGTAATTGCTAAAGCTCGCCTAACAGACCACGTAACCCCAATACTGCTGGAACTCCACTGGCTCCCTATAAACAGCCGAATCAAATATAAAATTATCCTAACAACCTATAAACTCATAAACGACATAACCCCCTCACACTTATCCACATTACTACAATCTCCAACATCGACAAGGACCCTCAGACAAAACGCAGCCCACTCCCTCATCATATCAAAAGCCATCCGTAAAACTAAGAATACCACTAGCTCCAGAGCATTCTCATTCACTGCTCCTACACTCTGGAACGACCTCCCTATTGAACTTCGCACCATAAGAGACCTCATCCAATTCAGAAAAGAATTAAAGACCTACCTGTTCACTGAACACTTCGAAATCCCCTCCTCCCCCAACGCCAGCTCTACTCCAAATGTGGTCACCAATGCACACACTCCCTCAACCCCAACAATGTAACCACAAGCCTGTCCCCCCCCCACACACGCCCCAAAGACGACAAAAAAGGAACTAAATTCCAGCACCTACACCAATATCTGCCCCATACACCACACACACCACACGCTGTAAATATACTTTTGTATAAAGTTTGATATGTTTGCTTTAATACCTACAAAGTTCTTGATTTAATACCTACAAGATGTTTTTGCTTTAATACCTACAAAGTTTATTTTTACTGTTCAATGTAAATAGTTGATTTCTATTGTTCTATGTAAAATGTATACAAATTGTGTACAAGACTGTTAATCTGTTATATGTAAACCGCCCTTGATCTCTGGAAGGGGCGGTATAAAAGAAATAGTTAAATAAATAAATAAATAAATAAATAAATTGTAGTTCCTGGAGGAACTCCAGTCTAGTCCCGGAAACTCTAGGGTTGTGTTCCTCTTCCAGCAGCTTGGAGACTGAGAAACGTCACTCTTTTGATGACACTGGTATAAGGACATAGGCACCGCCTCCTCACTCCAGTAAATTATTGACAAAGTAGACTCACCGGAGCAACAATTAAGTAATAAAACACTTATCAATAACTCACAAACTTGCCTAACTCTATAAACCATAACTGTAAACCCTCGTATGAGATCTTTAGTGGAACTGCAGAGATCCTCGCTCCGCCTTCACGACGAGATTCAACCTACCTCTAAGCCCTTCTCACCCTCCCCGAGTGGATCAGAAGCCCCTCAATCAGTTTTTCTCTTACCTGTAATATTGATTGCTTCAGGCTTCCCAACCACCACAACATGGGGACGGGATCCGGGACTAGACTGGAGTTCCTCCAGGAACTACAATTAGCAGGTAAGTCTAATTTAATCTTCCTTATCGGCCCTCCAGTCTAGTCCCGGAAACTCTAGGGATGTAACAGAGCAGTGAAAGAATTCAACGGGCGGGACCTGCAAGACCAGCCTGAAGCACCGCTGTCCCAAAACAGGTTTCCCTACTCACCTGCACATCCAGAAGGAATTTAAAGATGACCAGGTCGCTGCTCTACAGATTTCTACTGCAGGTACAAACTTGCACTCAGCCCAAGACGCCGCTTGCGCCCTAGTTGAATGCGCTCTCAAGCCTTCCGGCACCAGCTTACCTTTCAACATGTATGCCGATGCTATTGCCCCTTTAATCCATCTGGCAATAGAAGATTTTGATGCTGCCTCTCCCTTCCGAGGCCCGCCAAACAGAATAAATAATCTGTCCGATTGTCGGAACTCTGCCGTCCGCCGAATATACGTTTTCAAGGCTCTACGAACATCCAAGAGATGTAGCTGTTTGGCAGAAGAATCCTTTGCATCCTTCCTGAATGCCGGTAAAGAAACTAGTTGATTCACGTGAAAAAGGCGAAACTACCTTCGGCAAAAACGACGGTACCGTCCTCAGTACCACCTTCGCCCCATAAAAGGACAGGAAGGGCTCCTTACAAGATAAAGCCTGCAATTCCGAAATTCTCCTTGCCGAGGCAATTGCCACTAGGAAAACTACCTCCAGAGTAAGATCCTTTAACAATGACGTCACCAAAGGCTCAAACGGTCGCGCTCTTAACACTGTCAAAACCAAGTGCAGATCCCATTGAGGTACTACCTGTCTGCACGGTGGTCGCAGCAGCAGCACCGCTCTCAAAAATCTCTTAATATCCGGATGAGCACCCAGCGCCTGCCCCTTGACCTTCCCTGTATAACAGGAGAGCGCTGCTAACTGTACCCTTAAAGAAGAGGCCGCTAACCCCTTCTGAAAACCGTCCTGCAGGAAAGCCAAAACCTGTGGCACCGACGCCCGTAAGGCTTCCCAACTCCTGTCTCCACACCAAGCCTCAAATATACGCCACACGCGAATATATGCCAAAGAAGTAGATCTCCTACGAGCCCCTAACAAGGTAGAAATCACTGCTTCCCAATATCCTCTAGCTCTCAACCGTGCCCTTTCAAAATCCATGCCGTAAGTGAGAACCGATCCACCTGCGGCATGAACAATGGACCTTGCGACAAGAGATCCCTCCTGACTGGTAGATGCCAAGGCTTTCCTACCAGCAGCCTCCAGAGATCTGCGTACCACGGCCTCCTTGGCCAATCCGGAGCGATCAGTATCACCAATCCCCTGTGATTCTCGATTTGTTGCACTACGCGACCTATTAGCACCATGGCGGGAAGACGTACAAGAGCCTCTCTACCTTCCAATCCCGTATGAGTGCATCTAGACCCTCCGACATTCTTTCTTTTCTCCTGCTGAAGAACCAGCTGGCCTTTGCCAAATTGAAAGTCGCCATGAAATCCATTACCCCCAGCGCCTCACCAGCATCTCGTAAACTTTGGGATGAAGTGTCCACTCTCCTGGATCTACCTTTACCTGACTCAGATAATGGGCCTCCACATTGTCCACCCCTGCCACATGCGCTGCCGACAGAGCCGGAAGGTTTCGTTCTATCCACTTGAACAACTGTTCTGCTTCGACCTCCAAGGGCTATACTGCTGGTTCCTCCCTACCTGTTGATGTAGGCCACTGCGGTCTCATTGTCGGAGAACACTCTGATCACTCTGCCTTGTAGGAATCGCAGAAACTTTAGCAACGCCTGTGCCACCGCTCGTAGCTCCAACCTGTTGATTGACCACACCTTCTCCTGTTCGATCTACTGTCCCTGCGCGAACCTTCCTTTAAAATGAGCTCCCCAGCCTACCAGGTTACACAAAGAAGCAAGAGACGAGATGAATGTGGATGACCAGCAAATGTTTATTCTTGAAGGACCCCGACACGTTTCGGCGCTAACGCCTTCTTCAGGGGGAATACAACTGAATATATCAGCTTGACTGCTAATGCCGTTTATAGACTTGTGTGAACTTTGAACTTCACTTATTAAACCATGTAGAGACTTGTCAGTAGTGCCAAAAAGCACTCGACGCTCCCCAGCCTACCAGACTGGCATCGGTAGTAAGAGGCAGCCAGCTTGGCGTTTCCAGGGGCATACCCTTTTCCAGAGACCCCCCGGAATCAACCACCACTGCAACGCTGCCCGCGCCGCCTCCGGACAGAGCACCCTTCGAGACAATGGCTCGTTCTGGTGAGACCAGTTCCTGAGCAACACTCTCTGTAACGGCCTCATATGTGTCCTCGCATCAGAGACTTTTGGCAAAACTAAAGAGTCATGGGATAGGAGGCAGTGTACTATTCTGGATCAGGAACTGGTTAAAAGATAGAAAGCAGAGGGTAGGGCTAAATGGCCAATTTTCCCAATGGAGAACAGTGAATAGTGGTGTACCCCAGGGATCTGTGCTGGGTCCGCTGCTTTTTGACATATACATAAATGACCTGGAAAAGGGAATAACGATTGAGGTTATCAAATTTGCAGATGACACAAAACTATTTAAAGTTGTTAAAACTCAAGAGGATTGTGGAAAATTGCAAGAAGATCTTGATAAAGTGGAAGAGTGGGCATCAAAATGGCAGATGAAATGTAATGTGGACAAGTGCAAAGTTATGCACCTAGGGAAGAACAACCCAAACTATGGTTACACGATGCAGGGTTCCACATTAGGAACCACCACCCAGGAAAAAGATTTAGGCGTCATTGTGGATAACATGGTAAAACCCTTGGCCCAGTGTGCAGCGGCGGCCAAGAGAGCAAATAGAATGCTAGGTATCATAAGGAAAGGAATGGAAAATAAAACAAAAGATATTATAATGCCTCTATATCGTTCCATGGTGAGACCACACCTTGAATATTGTGTGCAATTCTGGTCGACGTATCTTAAAAAGGATATAGCAATATTAGTAAAGGTTCAGAGAAGAGCCACCAAAATGGTAAAGGGGATGGACGGATACCCCTATGAAGAAAGGCTAAAAAGGTTAGGGCTCTTTAACCTGGAAAAGAGATGCCTGAGGGAAGATATGATAGAAGTCTATAAATTAATGAACAGAGTGGAACGGGTAAACATAGATAGATTGTTTACCTTATCAGAATATAGAAAGACATGCAATGAAGCTACAGGGTAAACTATTTAAGACTAATAAAAGAAAATATTTTTTCACTCAAACTCTGGAATTTGTTATCGGAGGATGTAGTAAAGGCTGTTAGTGTAGCTGGGTTTAAAAAAGGTTTGGACAAGTTCCTGGAGGAAAGGTCCATAAACCATTATTAAGAAGGGACCCAGGATATCACTGCTTGACCCAGTACAAGCATTGCGGAACCTGTGTCTTTTGGGGAAGCTGCTAGGTACGTATGACCTAGATTGGCCACTGTTGGAAAAAGGATACTGGGCTTGATGGACCTTGGTCTGACCCAGTATGGCATATCTTATGTTCTTATGTTTACTTAGTCTCACAGAATAATTCCTTTAAGGAATCAAGATTTAAGGGTTTGTTTGTTTTTCTAAAACCTCTACTGAATGGTAGTTTAAATCCAGCGCTTCTCTCTCTCTGCTCCTACTCCCTGCAGCACTCGGAGCTGCCACTGTTTCTATCTTAGAAACATAGAAACATGATGACAGAAAAAGACCACATGGCCTATCTAGTCTGTCCTTCCATATCAACAACTACAACAGTCCACTTTTTACCTTTAGAGATCCTCTGTGTTGGTCCCATGCTTTTTTGAATTCAGTTACTGTCCTCATCTCTACCACCTCCACTGGGAGACTATTCCATGGATCCACTACTCTTTCCGTAAAGAAATATTTCCGCATATCACTCCTGAATCTATCTCCCTTCACCCTCATCCCATGTCCCCTCGTAGCAGAACTTGCTTTCAATTGAAAGAGGCTCTCTCCCTGAACATTTATGCCACAGAGGTATTTGAACATCTCAATCATATCACCTCTATCCCGCCTTTCCTCTAAGGTGTACATATTAAGATCCTTAAGTCTGTCCTCATATGCTTTATAATGAAGCCCACTAATCATTTTAGTAGCCACCCTCTTCACCGACTCCATCCTGTTCACATCCTTTTGAAGGTGTGGTCTCCAGAATTGCACACTATACTCCAAATGAGGTCGCACCAAAGACTTATACAGAGGCATTATCACCTCCTTTTTTCTGCTAGCCATTCCTCTCCGTATGCACCCAAGCATCCTTCTAGCTTTTGCCGTCGCCTTTTCTACCTGTTTAGCTACTTTAAGATCATCAGACACAACCACGCCTAGGTCCCGCTCTTCTTTAGTGGACAAAAGTACTTCACCTCCTATACTGTATTGCTCCCTTGGATTGCTGCAGCCCAAATGCATGACCTTACATTTTTTAACATTAAATCCCAGCTGCCAAATTCTAGACCATTCTTCAAGCTTAGCTAGATCCCTCCTCATGTTATCTACACCTTCCTGGGTGTCTACTCTATTGCAGATTTTGGTATCATCCGCAAAGAGGCAAACCTTACCCGACAGCCCTTCCGCTATATCACTAACAAAGATGTTAAAAAGAATCTTCCAATCTGCCTGAGCTCAGCACAGCTACAAATTTCTTTTTACAAGAAGCTTTACTTCAGGTTCAGCTTCCAGCACATCAGATCTTTAAAGGAAACTCAAGATAGTATTTTTTCCCAAACTCTCAAACAGTTCTATAATAGAGAGGGTTTTTTTTATCTTTTGAAATCACAGCTTCAAAGATCCTTTGTCAGGATTTTAGGTTTTTAAACCAACAGCTGGGCTGTGTTTCTTTTCCAAGATGAACCTTACAGTTGTACAGAACTGACTAAAGCACTTTTTTTCTCCCATCATACACCTTCTCCTTGCCCTGGTCAAGTCAGAAATTCTGATAAAAAAAGATTTCTTCAAAAGAGCTGTCAGACTCTGTCCTCTCTTTAGCTTACTCAGATTTCTCCAAAAACGACCTGTGCTTCTTTCAATGGGAAACTTCCGAGTATCTCACTTCTTTTCCAGTTTCCAAATTTTCACTTACTTTAATATACCAAGCACCTATTAGTAAATCTGTTGCCCAATAAATTCAGGTTTTTAGTCAAAATTCCAGCCCTCACAATTCCACATCTCTCATACACATCCAATTCTCTCGCTTCTTCAGCCCCATCCGCCATTTCCTTTCTCTCATCACTCACTCTCATTCCAGCCTCAACTGTAAAAGTGCCCTTCCACTACCAGCGTTGCAAATAGTCCCAGAGGCCATCCAGAGAGGAACAAAAATCCCAAATAAGAGCACCATTCTTCACCTAATTAGATCATTTTATAATTTTCTATGCTATTTCTTTAAATTCTCAAGCAGCTGAGCAAATTCTTACAAATCTGCGTCATATACTGCTCTTTCCTTCCTGAAGCAAAGCTCTCTGGAGAGATCCCTACACTGACCTTATCACTTTCTAAGCCTGCTTTTACATCCACTATCTTTATCTTTTAAAACGTCACTTTTGACCATCAAAATATGCTTGTCTAAGCTTCACAAGCCAGGATTGATCATCTTTTATTATTAATTGTGGATGTCTTAGGATATTAAAGGGGCTACATGGCCTCTTTAAAGCCAGCCCCCCCCCTCTTCGAGAAAACCTACTATATAGGCCTGAGGCATTACTCTGCTGCCTGCCTCCTCTAACGCAGCCCTGAGCCTCTCTCATGGCCTGACATTTTGGCCCTCCGGCCCACTTTTCTCTCACCAGGACCCCCTTCCCGGCGACCCAACTCATGTCTTGGCCATCTGACGGCCCGCTTTCATTTTGGGCCTCCCTGGCCCAACACATTACTCCAAGGCCTCCTGCCTAACGACGGCCCCTCCTCCCAGCTTCAGGGACAGCCGCGTCCTTTGCGGCTCCACCCAATCCCTCACCACAGCCCCCACTGTGATTAGGGGCAGCCACGAACCTCGCAGCTGCACCTGATCAGTGATCACAGCAGCCACCTCCTCCGGGCCCTACAGACACCAGCAGGCCATCTGGAGCATGCCACAGAAAAGCAGCATACTGCTTGCCCCCGATTCTTGGCCTCCACATTAATTAAAAAAAAAATAAAACCTGCTCTCAGCTCACAGGTGCAACCCACAGCCCCAGAGCCCCCCCAAAGCATTTTTTTTAAAAAGATGCAGCATTTCTTCGACTGTGCCTGCAGCCTCAGGGACTTTCAAAAAAATATCCCAGCTGCAGGCAGAAGCTTGAAATTCTTTCCAGACCCCGAAGGGAACAGGACACACCGTGCTGCCATTGGCAACCATTTGGGCAACACCAGATTCCCCAGAGGTAATCTTTTTAAATGTTGTACTCATATGGTTGCATTTAATTGAATTCATTTTTCCGTTCATAATATTTCTTGTACCACTGGCTGCCACAGAACCCCGAAATATAATAGGTTCAACCCTAGTTTTAATGGTTGGCAAGCTATGCTTTTCTTCATGTTTTATATTTTTTTTCCAAATTAATTTTTGTTTTGTCAGTTCAAAGCAGTTCATTCCAAAAGGTTTCAGGCTGAAAGTTTTCTCTCTTGTATGCCTTAGATGATGGCTGTGATGCTGTCATAGAAAAGGTTTGTCACGCCTGTGTAAATAGCACTGTAATGTGAACAGCAACTTCATTGTTGGCTATGTTTGTAGGCTGGTCATTTGCAGTGCTCCATGTTGGAATTGAAGAGTAGCCTAGCTGCTAAAGCACTAGGTTAATAATCAAGAGTCCAGGGTTCAGTTCTCACAGATACTCCTTCTGACCTTGGGCAAATCACTTAATCCTCCATTGCCACAGAAGGAAAGCTGGCAATCTACTGCCAAGAAAACCCAGGAGCAGCTAGGTCAGCACTGACTTCAAGGCTCACATTGCATTTTGTGAGTTCTGTTTTACAAGTAGATTTCTCAGAGATTTTTCTAGATCTTCCAGATCTTACGTTGACTTCAACAGTTCCATGTAACATCTATTTCTTAATGTTCTGACAGTTGAAATTGCTATCTGGAAGCAGTTAGAGATTTTTTTTATAGCCATCCCCTGCTTTGTAAGAGCATATTATTTTCATTTTTAAAATGTATCGAGTAGCTACTTAGAAAGCTCATGACTGTTGAAAAGGTAAGTAGAACGACAATCACAAGCTGGGAGGTTAGAAGGGTCAGAGTATTTGTTGTGGTGAGGAGAGCTCCCAGGAAGAGATGGAAGTGGAAGAAAACCCTGTTTTTCCCTTTAAAACAAGTGACAGTTCAGTTGTGCACAGTGCTTGCAAGGCAGGCAAGAAAAAAACTCAGCTCTCTGCTGAGGCCAGGCCACGCCCTAGTTCAGATGGGGAGCCAAGCTTGCTCAGTGATTGGTCACACCTCTACAAAGGCAAGGGAGTGCCCGGCAGCAAACGTTTTTTAAAAACACACTCAGAACAGAGAGAAGAGAGACAGGAGACACACACACAGGAGACGCAGCAGAGAGAGCAGAGCCAGCAGATCCAGGGGAAGCTGGAAAGGAACAGATCTGCAGCCATAGCAGACAGAGCAGCAGAGGAACAAGAAGGAGAAACTCTGAGAGATCCTGGAAAGGGAGAAAGGTTCCAAGGAAACTTTCAAGAGAGTGACTATCTGGGAAGGAGTGGAGAAAGGCACCAGAAGGCTGAGTTCCATAGCCTGAAAGATATCAGGAGGAAAGGAATCAGTAGTTGTCTGAGAGGCCCGCCCCAAGGTAAAGCCAGCACTTGCAAAGCTGAACAGCTTGCAGAAAAACAGTTTGCTGCAGCTAATGTCCAGGAGCCTGACCTAACATCTTCATCTGCTAAGAGGTGGGTGGATAGTTTCATGTTTAAAGAGAACCGAAACCCAGATAAGAGCAGAGAAACTGAGCCTTTAACACTAGAAGCATTAAGAAAACTGTTTGCAGAGAGGAAGCTTTACCATCCAAATACAAGTGTGCCTTCTCAGGGTGATTTGCTATGGAAGCAGTTCCAAGAGTTTTTAGAAGACAGGAAGTCTGGGAAAGTTTATAAAACTGGTGGAAGTGAGAAGTATCCCGTATCCATAGAAGAGATGCAGGTGGATTCCTGTATGTCAGAATCGGAGTTAGAATTGTCACCAATGGATTGCTCTTTTTGTCTAAAGGAGAACTGAGCATTGTTGAACAGGGTTGAAAGACTGTGAAACAATATAGCGACTAATTTTTATGACTGCAAAGAGTTAGAAAAAAAACAAGAATGTGTTCTACTAAGTATGTGAGCTTCTGAAGCCAGGAAGCTGTCTTTAGTAAAAGTTTGGTTTGGAAAAAGAAAACAGCAGCTGTTAAAAGTTTACCTGTTATGTTGAATGACCACCAGAAGCTGTGCTCTGTGAAAGTTTATGGGGTAGAAAGCTGCTGCCCAGTGATAGAAGGCCTTTTTTTTACATTTTCCTCTGTTAACCTGATTTACTCTTATGTTGGAGAAGCATCCTCTTGCTTTTGCGTTTTGAGCATTAATGCCTTGGAAACCCACAAAAAAAAAAAAAAATTCTTGCTGCCTTAAACCACCGGTCTCACAACTACATTTGTTCTTATATAAGTAAGCCAACTACAAGTCACAGAATCCCTCTGGTGACAAACAAGGGAAGCTTTATTTAAAAGGACACTATAAGGCTGCTCTATGCTTGTAAGCCCTCGGGCCCAAGCAAGGGCATCGCATTGTTCAACTATAGAATTGTTTTTGCCTGACTGAATGAAGACCTCATGAGTCACTAAATAGTTTGGGTTTGATATTCAACACGGGCGGCTAGCTCTGCTAAAGCAGCTAGCCTCCGCCGCTGAACTTCATACCTGGATATTCAATGCGGGGCCATACCTGGCTGCCAGCATTGAAAATCTGGGTCAGCCGGATAGCGATAAAGCTAACCAGGCAATGGAAATATTCAGCGAAAACTGGGCAGCAAGTCAATATTGCCACTGCCCAGTTATAACCACGTACCATCTCCGCTTCACCCCTGGAATGCCCCATTGCTAAGTAAAGAATTGACTTTGAAGGATGTCCTATATTTACTTATGTGTTCTTTTCAGCACATTAAAATAAGTAGATAAATAGTGACTATGCATTAAAATTTGCAGAAATTTAACTCATACCATGGAGGTTATGTCAGCTTCTTTTCACCTTTGGATTCAGGGAAGCATGGAATTTGAGTGGGGGTGCCTAACTAAACCTCTGTACACACGGTGTTCACAAGAAGAGTTCAGTTATTCTCCATTCTATTGGGTATCAGACCAGAAGCAATGGCTTAACTTTTGGTGGGGAAGATTTAGGTTAGACTTTAAGAAAAATGTTAGGTAGTCCAGCACTGGAACATGTCTCCTAATCATTGGAGGTTTTAAAACCAGGGTAGAGATAAATGTTTCCCTGGGGTGACTTAGGTATGCTCCTTGGGGGATGTAACCATTTATTTTTTGTTCAAATAAAAGAGGACTTACTGGATTCCCATGAAGTTTTCTGATCATCATCATCATCATCGTCTTCCATCCCATTTTCAGAGTTCGTGAAATCTTGGTAGTCTAACGAGTAATACACATTTTTTTATTTAAAAAAAATTTATAGACTGCACTAACTTCTAGGTGGATTACAGTAAGAACATGAATAAAACGTAGTTACTCACCTGTAAAAGATGATCTCCAGGAACAGCAGGAATTTAGTCTTCACATATGGGTGACTGGTACCGACCAAGCCTGCGTGGGAATGCTCCCCAGCATCCAATAGGAAAGCCTTTGGGAGCACTCAACTGAAGAGAGGGCATTGGGAAGATGGGAAGACAGCAATGCAGGTGCAGTAGAGCTTGTAGCTGAGAAAATAGAGTAAATGAAACTCTATAACTCCTAGGGGAGAAGGACGGGTTGTGAAGACTAGATTCCTACTGTTCCCAGAGATTACCTGTTACAGGTGAGTAACTACGCTATCTCCAGGAACAAACAGGAATGACGTCTTCACATATGTGATTCCATAGCTCCCAGATGCCAGATGAAGTGACCTCAGAACCAGTTGAGGTTCGTTTTGGAGCAGGTACGATGAGGTCATGGATCCCACATGGATTTCTGGTTCTTCAAAGTCCGGGACGGAGGGTAGGAGTAGCATCTAATTCCAAAAGAGGTGCTAAAATACAGCCTGACCAAACATGGCATCCCGACGGAAGTCCTTGTCCAGACAATAATGGGCAGCAAAGGTACGGATAGAAGACCAAATTAATGCTTTGCAAATTTAGTCAATGGCTACTGAGCATAGGTTTGCTATCGAAGTGGCCATGGCGCAAACATCATGAGCAGTGATATGTCCTTCCAGGGAGAGTCCTGCTTTGTCATAGGCAAATGAAATGCAGTCTGCTATTCATCTGGTGAGCGTACACTTACAGACAGGTAATCTCAGGTGACTGGGGTCAAAAGAAATAAACAACTGCGAGGTTTTATGATGACCCAGAGTCCTTTGGAGGTAAAAGCCAGAGCACACTTGCAGTCAAGAGTGTGCAGAATTGCTTCCACTCTAGATGCATGCAGCTTAGGAAAGAAAACTGGAAGGTAAATTGACTGGTTTAGATGCAAGTGAGATACCACCTTTGGCATAAATTGTGGGTGAGTCCAAAGGACTACTTTGTCATGGTAGAAGTGGGTATAAGGAAGATCCGCCACCAAAGCCTGAAGCTCACTAATGCGTCTAGCTGAAGTGAGGATAATTAGGACGATCACCTTCCTCAAGAGGAACTTAAGTTAGGTTGTGGCTAAAGGTTCAAAGGGCAGCTTGAGGAGTTGCGCTAGAACAACATTGAGGTCCCAAGCTACCGGAGGTGATAATGAGAGGTTTGGACAGCAGGAAACCTTTCATGAAATGCGTCACTAGTGGTTGTGAAGAGATGGGCTGTCCATCAAGCAGATGAGAGGCTACAATGGCACTAAGGTGGACTCTCACTGAATTTGTCTTTAGACCTGTTGAGGACAGCTGGAGGAAATACCAAAGGAGTGACTCCCCTGGAGCAGAAAAAGGATTGAGATCCTTCTTGGAACACCGAAAATCTACGCTACTTAAAAGGAAATGAACATCTGGCGGAGGCTTTCTAGAAGCTAAGAGGATCTCTTTAACCTCTTGAGTAAGGTCAAAGCCCTGTAATGATATGCTCTCAGCAGTCAAGCTGTGAGGTGAAGAGACAGTGGATTGGGATGGAATAGTAAGCCGTTAACGGTCCTGGGAGAGGAAATCTGGTACATATCCCAATCAGAAAGGATGAGTCAGAGTCGGACATAGTAGCAGTGGAACCACGGTTATCTCAGCCATTGAGGGTCTATGAGAATCATGGAGCCCGTGTCAAACTGAAGCTTGAAAAGCATCTTGGGAATAAGGAATATGGGAAGGAATGCATAAATCAGATCCTGCCTCCTGTTGGTTGGTGAATGTCAGAGTCCTTGTGCAGAAACAAGGAAGCGTGGCATTCTGCAGTCATGAATAGATTTACGTCTGGAGTTCCCCAAGTCTGGAAGAAATAGGACATTGTGTCCAGATGCAGAGACCTTTTGTGGGGAAGAAGGATGCAATTCAGTCTGTCTGCCAAGACATCGGATTCTCCTGGTAGGTACACCGCTTGGAAGTGTATCTGATGTGCAATGGCAAAGGACCAGAGGTGTATCGCCTCCTCGCAGAGGTTCCAAGAGCCTGCTGCACCCTGTTTGTTCACATAGAACATGGCAACCTCATTGTCCATCCTGATGAGGACCTGTTGTTGGTGTTGAAACACCCGGAGGGCAATGAGAATAGCTCGAAGTTCCAGGAGATCGATCTGGAGTTGTGACTCCTGCACTGTCCAGAGTCCTTGTGTAGTCAGGTTGCCCAGATGGGCTCCCCAACCTGGTTTGGAGGCATCCGAAAAGATGACCCTTCGAGCAGATTTTCTGGAGAGCACCACCACTGAAGGGATGTGGTTAGGCGAGCAGTGACTTGGATCCTGTCCCCAAGAAGGCCTGAGGCCTGCTTCCATTGGGCTATCCACGTATATGGTTGGGCATGTGGAATGACATGTACTGTAGAGACCATATGCCCAAGGAGCTGCAACATTTCTCGGGCTGTCAGATGGTCTCAGGAGTGTCTGGGATGCTAGTTCTACTAGACAAGTACAATGAAGCTGGGGCAGAAATGCCCTGGACTGTTAGGTGTCTAGCAGGGCTCCAATGAACTCTAGTCTGAGTTGGAGTGAGATAGGATTTTGGGAAGTTTATGACAAATCCCAAGTGCTGTAGTACTTCTATGGTACGATGCAAGGACAGCAACACCTCTTGGGAGGTGTCTTCCTTTATTAGCCAGTCATCTAGGTAGAGGAAGATGAATATCTTCAGAATTCTTAGATATGCGGCTACGACCGCCATGCACTTTGTGAAGACCCTTGGGGCAGAGGAGAGTCCGAAAGGAAGGACTCTGTATTGATAATGTTTTCCCTGAAAGGTGAAGCGTAGATACCTCGTGTCTCCTGGATGGATGAGGATATATATGTATGCTTCTTTGAGATCTAGAAAACAGAGCCAGTCCTGACTTTGGGGATAGGGAACAAGAGTCCCGAGAGAGATCTTGATCTTTTCATGGACTAGAAACATGTTGAGCTTTCTGAAGTCCAGAATGGGCATATACCCTCCAGTTTTCTTTGGAATGAGAAAGTAGGGAGAGTAAAAGCCCACTCCCTGCTGAGATATTGGGTCCTCTTCTATGATGCCCTGAGACAGAAGAAGATACCTTGCCCTGCAGCAGAGCAGTGAGAGGAGGTTGTGTTTGATACTCCCCCTCGAATGTGGAAGGGGGTAGAGCTTGCAGGTGAAGTCTGTACCCCTCCTGAACTATGGCGAGTGTCCACTGCTCTGAGGTGATGAGGTGCCATCTATGGGTATAGTGACACAGTCTGCCTGCTATATGGAGAGGTTGGGGATCCTCCAGATGCAGGGTGGCAATGTTCTCTAGAAACGAGTCAAAAACCAGGCACAGTTTGTGGCTGCGGGGTTGGTTGAGATTTATCCACCTGTGGCTTCTAGTGCTCTTAAGGAGGCCATTGCCTCTTTTGTGGGACCTGGCCCCGATACTGAGAATCAGGGGGATAAAAAGAAAATAATTTATTCTTCTTATTGTAAAAATATTTCTTTGCAGGAGTCTTTTTCCTAAAAGGGTCAGCTGTTACTCTGGACAGTCTCTTTAGAGTAGTAGTTTCTGACTCTAATTGGGAGGATTTATCTTGCCAGTCTTTGCCAAGGAGATTTTCTCCTGTGCAAGGTATATTGCCCAGCTTATCTTGAACCCACTGTTCAAGATCCGAGGCTTGAAGCCATGCAATGCAACGTGCACTGATGGAAATTGCTACATTTTCTTTCAATGATATATTTTGTTGTTTTTTTCTCTGTTCTCTCCTACAGCATGTGCTTTTTCCTCTTGATAAAACATACAGCGAAACACCTTGCCGGCATCGTTGGGGGCTGCATACGATTTGTTTATGCTGCTTGTTTGTCCTATGATTATGCTGGTTTGTCCTATGATTGATGAAGCTGAAGAACTGCCTGAGATAAGTGTGTTTTTTCATTTGTTTGCACTGCTATGTACTATTATGCTGTGTTACATGCTCTAGAAGAGAATGGAGATTTTCTATGAGGAGTTTTTCTGGCCATTGATGATCTGTGGAGAGCTTTGGGTGGTAAATGCCTGTTTGTTTTAGCTCTATATCCCAGTTGTTCTGAGGCCTTTTCTCCTTCGTCTTTGTTTTTTTTTATTTTTTTGTTTGAGTGAACTATTTGTTTCATTTGAAGATCCTGCATTAGTAGAGTGATTATTTTCTTTTTTAGTTTGATTTTTTTCACTCTGATATGGACCCTTTTAAGTTTAGACTATTAGACTGGCAATATATTAAACTAGCTAAATAAATTAATAAATAGCATAGAACAAAACTCAAGATCATATCAACCTGTCTTGTTGTTAAATATGTATTTAAATACCCAACATTGCATGCACAAAGCCTAACTCACACTGTTGACTTGGAAAGCCTGGTGGAACAGATGCACCTTCAATTTTTTACAAAACACCAAACTATCAGACCTGTTGCGTAATTTTGCAGGCAAAGGATTCTAAAGTTACGTGGCAGCCATGGAATACATTCTGTTATGAAACACTAGAAAATGAACATGCTGAAATAAAGGAACATCTAAAAGTAAAGTCTCCTGAGAGTGTAAAACACAAGGACAGTATTTATTTATTTTAATGCTTTTCTATACCGCACTATTTATCATCAGCGCAGTTCAAAAGTAACATAAGTTGTGCAATGCAGAACAGTCTAACATTGGACTTACAATGAACAGGGAAGATAAAACATGGAGAACAGGATAACTATATACACTATGTACAAATTAGTATTATGGTTGCCCATAATAATCGGCAGTATTTACAAAAAGCTCAATGGTGGCTATATAAATCTACGTATTTCTATTGTTACTCCGGGGCTTGTTAGGGAAGGTTGTAGTGGATGGATTAAGTGCACTAATTGTAGAGCGGAGGGGTTACTCTGTGTAAGCTGCTATGGGACAGTAGACCCCCAAAGAATCATGAAGGCAGAAAAAGATCACATGGCCTATCATGGCCATGGACAAACTCAGTAGGGCTCTATGGATAAAGGACTTGAATACTAACATAATAATTTTATATGACATTTGTGATTTAATTAATTTAACCCTCCATTACCTCAGAAAAATCCAAGTTATCAATGTCCCTGTTTAAAGTACATTACCAAGTTTAAGTTTCAACGTAAACCGCTTTGATTGAAGTGATAAAGCGGTATATAAAACCTGTTAAATAAATTAAATAATTGGTAACCCAATGTAAATTATATAAATCAGTAGAAAAATCTGCTCAAACATGAAATTAGGTCCTATCTGCTAATTGACATGCCTTGAAGAACTCCAGTCCAGTCCTGATACCTGTGGGTTGTCTCCCGACTCCAGCAGCTTGAAGACTGAGCATGTCACCATCCTGGATAAGTAACTGGCACTTCCTTCCTGCTTCCAGTATCCTATTGACAAAGCAGACTCACAGGAGCAACAAGTAAGAACCATTTCAGCCTGAGCACACCACTCGGTAACTGGAACTATATGACACGTGTAACTATCTAACCCCAATGGAACCAAATGCTCACCTGTTATATGGGAAATGCAACTTGCCACTCCGATAGCAGAGCCTTCAAATTACAAATGGATTAATCTTTGAAATGCTGCTTCTTTTTTTTTTTTTGTCTGAAGGAGTCCACCTCTGACATCCTGAACCATGCCACCTGATAAATACTTCTTCAGGTCCGAGAACGCCCCCGTGGCAGCACGCCACCATCTGGGAGAGATTCCGGGACTGGACTGGAGCTCCTCAAGGAATGTCAATTAGCAGGTAGGACGTAATTTCACCTTCCTTTTCCCCCATCCAGTCCAGTCCCAATACCTGGGGGATGTACCATAGTAGTCTTAGATTTGGGAGGGACCCAAGAGCCCAGCCTGAAGTACCACTGAAACAAAACAGGCATCCCATGCTGCCTGCACATCTAGTTGATAATGTCTCACAAAAGAATGCAATGAAGACCACATCACTGCCTTACAGATATCCACTGGTGGCATCAAAGTGGCCTCAGCCCAGAACAAAGCCTGAACTCTGGTCGAATGAGCTCTCAAAACCCTGAGGAAGGGCTTTGACATCGCAGCAGGTAAGCTGAAGCTATGGCCTCCCTAATCCACCTAGAGATGGAGGCATCCGACACTGCCTCCCCCCTGCCATGGCCCCCCAAATAAAATGAATGGCCAGTACGTTTTACGCAAGGACACTGTTCTCTTCAGATATAGTCACAGTGTGCGGCAAACATTGCCACCTGCATCCACAGTGAACTACAGGCTAGCCCTTTGTCAAGGCTCTCCTGCAAAAAACCGAGAACTTCTGGCACTGTTGCCTGCAGCGGGCAACTGTCTGTTCTTTCACACCAGTTCTCAAAAATTCTCCATACTCAGCCATATGGAGTGGTTAGAGCATTTGCTTGGGAACCAGAAGACCAGCGATTGATTCCCACTAGCACTCCTTGTGGCCTTGGGCAAGTCACTTAACCCTCCATTGCCTCAGAAGAATCTAAGTTATCAATGTCCCTGTTTAATGTATATTACCAAGTTTAAGTTATAATGTAAACCACTTTGACTAAAAAATGATAAATCAGTATAAAAATCTATTAAATAAAATAAATATGCCAACAAGATAGACCTGCTACGGGACTTCACCAATGTTGCAATGACCTGAGCAGAGTAGCCTTGCTGTCTCAACCGAGCCAAGAGACATGCTATAAGTGAGAATCGGTCAACCTGAGGCATCCTGATTGGGCCCTGGACCAGCAGATCTTTCCTCACTGGTAACTGCCAGGGAGGGGCAGATGTCAACTGTATCAGATTGGCTTACCAAGGTCTTCTTGTCCAATCCAGGGCAATCAGTAACACGTGACCCTGATGTGCCTCTATCCTCTATCACCGGGTCTGTAAGTGCCCAGGATAGAAACACAGAGCAGTCCCTCCAACATGTGCTTCTGTCTTCTGCTTTAGAACCACGATGCTTTTGCCAATTCAAAGGTCGCTATGAGATCCATGATTGGGAGACCCCAATGGCGGACTAGCTGGTGTCCATCTCTGATTGGGATATGCCGGTAAGCTTCTGGGAGGTTGAGTGAGGTCAAGAACTCCCCTGCCCGAACCGCCATGATGACCAAGCGTAGCATCTCCATGTGGAAATGCTGCACTCTAAGACATGATTTACCCGCTTGAGATCTAAGATGGGGCAGATGGAACCCTCTTTTTTCGGGACTATAAAGTAAATGGAGTATCAACCACATCCACATTGGTCTGGTGGAACTGCCACCACCACGCATAGGGCCATGAGCCACAGCAAAGTCTGCCGTACCACCTGTTTTTTGGGGGTCTTGCATGGAGAGTTGACAAAGGCCTCCCGGAGAGGTCATATGAACTCCAGGACGTAACCTTCCTTGATGACCTGCAGAACCCACTATCTGGAGGTAATCCAGGACTAGGTGTCATAAAAGTCCCGTAGCCGATCCCCCACAGGAACTATGCCCACATGGGTCTGCCTTGCATCATTGTGTCTTCATGGGTTCCAAGGAGGCTGAGTGAAAGAAACCCCTACGTGCTCCCCTGAAGCCTTGAAAGGCTTAACCTCTGGCAGGATAGTGCCCTTTCTGATAAGGGGCAAACGTAACTGGACAAAAGCGCTTGAAGTCGACAGGCTGCCCTCGTCCCTGAGGCAAGGAGCGAACCGGTTCCTGTTTATCCTCTGGTAATCATCCGCTCTTCATCTCACCCAGCTCCTTCACTAACTTCTCCAGATCTTTCCCAAAAAGGAGTTTACCCTTAAAGGGAAGCTTACCGAGGTGGACCTTGGAGGAAACATTCGCTGACCAATTTTAGAGCCACAGGTCACGCGAAATGGCGACCACTGAGGCCATACCCTTCAATAAATAGCAAATAAGATCATAGAATGTATTCGCCAGGTATGCTGCTCCTGACATGAGCTTGGCTACCTCTGGTGGTTGGGTCGTTGAGCTCCCTTAGCTCTCCAAGATCCCCTGTGTCCAACGCAGGCACGCCCATGCCACAAAGGTCCCACAGATATTGAAATCCTGCTTGAGAAGCCATCTCCAACTTCTGATCCTGCATGTCCCCGAGTGCAGAACTGCCTTCCACAGGAATCGCAGTCTTCTTTGTCACTGTTGCAACTGCTGCATCCACCTTGTGTGCACGCAAAATCTCCCTCTCCTTTTCTGGTAATGAGTAAAGGTGGGACAGCCTCTGGAACATCCCACTCATCCTGCATCATCTGCTTAACCACTCTGTGCAGGGAGAAAACCCTTTGCGTGGTTCGAACTGCCAGAAAGAGCAGATACTCCAAAGGCTCCTCTTCTCCAGGAACATCATCTCTCACATTAAGGGCCTTTGCAGAATGGGCACTCAACTCCTCCAATATCTCCATCTGGAATACCCTGACAATCCAGGCATCCTCCCCCTGAGGGATCTCGCAGTCCTCCAGATCTGAAACCAGCTCCATATCTGCTTCTAGATCCTCCAGCTCTTTTGAGTGCAGAGACCTCTCCTCCACTCAGGGATCTTCCTGCAATCTACATTTACTTGGTCCCCGTTCATCCTCCAGTGGAACCTGCACAGAGAGTTCAGAAAAGGCCCTCTTCGGCATCTTGCTCTTGACCTATTCTGAGCCCTCTTCTGCACGCTGCCTCATACAAAAGGCTTTATGCATGAGGAGCACCAATTCTGGCGTAAACACCTGTGAAAGCGAGGTGCCCTGTCCCTCCTTTCCTCCAGGAGATTTATGGTCCTTTTTCGCCTTTGCTTTTCTGGCCTTTGCACCAGATGGCACTCTTCCATCAGTCCTCCCGCTCCCTGGGGTGGGGTGGGGGGGGGGGTCTGCAGCCCCGAGGCACTTTCAGCTCCCAAGGGCTGAGCAGAGGAGTCCCCCACCTCCAGCACTGCTGCTTTCTCAGTCCTCTGTCCCAACAATTCTGGCTCTAGGGAAATAGATTCGGCCCTGCAACCACGGCAACAGCCAGTGGCCGAGACTGGCCTCTTTCATGACCCACAAGCTACACACTTGGTTTTAGCTGGCATGCTTCCATCTGTTCTAGCAAGCACCAGCCCAAGAGTTTACTGTCAGCCCTGCACTTGAAAGCTGAAGTGTTTTTTTTGTCTTGTTTAGTGAAACCCCTTTCAAATACCCAAAACAATAAAACACAAAATTAAGTCCCTAGCATCCAATGTGCTGAAAAGAACTGCCTCAAACTGAAAATAAAGAAATTGCATCTGTGCAAGATACCCACGTTTCCTACTCATTAATAAATGGCTTCCAATCACGAGGTTTGGGCAAAGCATCTCTCATGCACAGCCTGCCCAAATTCTATGAAGCGCAGGGCTCCTACAGCTGACAAAATTAATTTAAATACTTTATATACTCTGGATTCTGTTGCGGCTCCTGAATATTCAGCCAGCACTTCGTGGCTTCAGTGCTGGTCTGGCCAAGTGACAGGCTACTTTCCCACTGACAGCTCCCTTACCTGCAATGATTTTCAGAGCTTCCGAATAAAGGAAGGGTTTGTCGGGAAGCGCCCTCCCCACGTGAAAGGCTCTCCCGGCACTGCCTGTCTTCAGTACAGACTGTCCTCTTTCAAAGTCTTTTTTTAACCAACTTGCCACAGGAAATAATTACTCATGGAATCCCAATTTAAATTTTAAAGTTAAAGTCAAAGGGACCTCTAATCCCACTAATCCTATTTGTCCCTTCAGTGAGTCCCTGAATCACACCCTCCAGCTGCTTGGTGACCGATACTGGAGGCAGGAGGGAAATGCCAGCTGCTTATCCAGGGTGATGTCATCAAAATGTGACATGCTCAGTCTCCAAGCTACTGGAAGGGTAAGACAACCCACAGGTACTGGGACTGGACTGGAGGGGTGAAAAGGAATCTTCTATTCTTTGTAATGTAATGTGCCACCGCATTGTGTATCAATTACAAGGGTTGAATGACATATGACAGGAGTACAAGAAAAAGACTGTTGCAGTAATCTAATGGTGAGAAAACCAAAGTCTGAACAACTGTACGAAGATTCTGAAAGAATAAAAAAGGTTTAGGTCTATGGATCATACTAAGTTTATAGAGAGCAGCTTTGGTAAATTTTTAATATAAACTTGCATATTTAACTGAGTATCTAACACAACTCCTAAATCCCGAGCCTGAAGTCCTACCAATAACGCACAATCTCCGATCCTCCTAATGGTAGACGTAGGATGGAATCATGTCCCAGACAAAAGCAAAATAACTGCTTTACACAATTCAATGCCAATCTATTATGTGTCATCCAAGATTTTAGAGTACTGATATATAATGTACATGCTCCAATGCGACATCCATTGAAGGCGAGACGGGAACAACAAACTGAATATCATGAGATGCTTCCTGTCCGGCATGAACATCAGTGTCCTATTTATTTGTCAGGATCCCTTCTAGCATTAGTACACACACTTTACCCCTGATGCCTTCCCCTCTCTGCCTTTTTAAAAGTCTTTTTAGATAAACAAGTACAGAAACATTCTCCTACTATTAAAAATTACAGAATTGAGTTCTTAATTGACCTTTGAACAAATGGGCCACTGAACATCAGTGCAATCTACAATTTACCCCTGCAGCTCACCTGCCATCTCTCATCCACAGTAGGTAATATATTTCCTAACCTAGTTGGATCAAAATATGATGATCATTATATTGCTTCCACTTTTTAGCATGACATTTCAATTTCACAATATTAATATTTCTGGTTGCCAAGTTTTCTAGTATCAAAATGTTAAAAAATGTTACAGAACTTTAGTGGGAGATCATTTTGCATCCAGTTATTACCAGATGGTGTGGTTCAGTATTAGGACTAGGGCTGTTAGAATCCATTCAACAGTGAGGGTCTTAGACTTTAGGAAAACTAACTTTGCCAAGATGGGACAATACCTCAGGGAATCATTAGCGGTATGGGAACAGTTGGGGGATGTAGAAAAAGAGTGGGAAAAACTAAAAGGGGCTATTTTAAGGGCAACCAACCTTTTTGTTAAAATGGTAAATAAAGGTAAAAGGAAAAGGAGTCCGCTATGATTTTCGAAAGAAGTAGATGAAAAAGTGAAGAAAAAGAGGGAAGCCTTCATGAAATACAAGAGATCACAGAAAGAGGAAGATAGGCACCTATATTTGGAAAAACTTAGAGAAGCTAGCAAAGTAGTCAGGAAAGCAAAGAGTCAAAAAGAAGAGGACATAGCCAATGCAATAAAATAGGGGATAAGACATTTTTCAGATATGTTAGAAGAGGAAGTGAAAAAGTGGTATTGTCAGACTCAAGGGTGAAGGAGAGGAATATGTAGAAGCTGATGAGGATAAAGTGTAATTGCTTAACAAAAATATTTCTGTTCTGTGTTCACAGATGAAGAATTAGGAGCAGGACCTCAGAAAACACCCACAAACAGGAACAGAAGCGAGGGACATCTTGAACAATTTTCAGAAGACTGTGTTCATGAGAAACTAGCTAAACTTAAAGTAGACAAAGCAATGGGACCGGATGAGATACACCCTAGAATGCTGAGGGAACTTGGGACATTCTAGCAGCTCCACTGACTGACCATTTCAATGCCTCGTTGGAGTCGGGAGTGGTGCCAAAGGACTGGAGAGAGGCTCATGTGGTCCCTTTAAACAAAAGCGGATGTAGTTGAAAACTATGGGCAGGTTAGTTTAATTTCGGAGGTGAGTAAATTATTGGAAATGCTGCTGAAAGAGAAAATAGTGAGGTTTTACCTACATTCACGACCTTTTGATTTCTAAAGCTCTGCATCTCCTTGCTCTAACCATGACTTGACTTCTCCCTGAAGACTCTACTTCAGTTGTTGCCCTCCATCACAGAGGCTACCTTTTCTCCTATAAGCCTCATCCTGTTGGCTGCGGCAGTGGTGTTAGGTTTCTATCTCTCCTTCCTGCTGGTTTCAACCCATTCTTCCACTTCAATATCACTCCAGTTCTTCCTTAGAAGTCTATACCATCTGCCTATTTACTCCACTACCTCTCTGGGTAGTTATCATTTATCGACCCCCTGACAAGTCAACCTCTTCTTTTCTCACTTACTTTGACTCCTGGCTTTTCTTTTTCTTTGAATCATCTTCTCATTCCTTCATTCTTAGAAATGCCTCTAAGCTCCTTGCCGTAACCTCCTGATTCAATCTCCAGCTGTGTTATACTGCCCCACTCACCAGCATGGCCACTGTCTCAACCTTGTCTTTGTCTCCAGATGTTTCCCTTTAACTTCTCCATCTCAGTTCTTTTCCTATCCAGCCATCATCTGTTAACTTTCTCTCTTAAACACCTCCCACTATAGTCTCCTCTAATCTCCATAAACATATTTAGGAATCTTCAAGCTATTGAGCCTTCAGCTTTTTCCACTACTGTCCCATCTTCTCTCTCATCCATTTTGTCATCTGAGTCTGTAGGTGAGGTGATCTCTTCCTCATAGCACTATACTCTCCCCTGTTTTGGATTCTTTCATTCCTCCCACATTATGAGATGCACTGTGGAGTGGAGTGGTTAAAGCACTGGCTTGGGAACCAAGAGACTAGGGTTTGATTCCCACTACCACTCCTTGTGACCTTAGACAAGCCACTTAACCATCCATTGCCTCAGAAATATTCAAGTTATCAATGTACATTACTAAGTTACAGTGTAAACAGCTTTGACTGAAATGATAAAGTTGTATTAAAAAAACTGCTAAAAGTATTAAATAAATAAATACAGTAAATCAACCTTGGCTGACTTCCATGCCCAAGTTCAGGTCAGATTCTTGCTAACCTTCTTCCAGTCTGCTATAGCACTCCCTAAGCAAAAGAACTGTGTCTATCTAACTCTCATGCCTCTGATATTCACTATCTCTTTGCGATGCTAAACTCCCTCCTTAAAAGTACCTCAGCCTCCAACCCTTCCTTTGCTTTCTGTCCATACTTTTACAGACTACTTCCCTGACAAGGTTCACAAGATTAGTCGAGTTCTCCACCAGGTCACCTCCATCTCCCCTTCCCTCGCTTTATTTTGAAATCCTCCCTTCAACCCCTGCCATCCTTTCTTCCTTTTCTAAAATCAATGAGGAGGAAACTGCACATCTTCTCTCCTCCTCCAAACTCACTACCTACTGCTCTGATCCCATCCTACCTACCAAATTCTATCTCCCCTGCTGTTGTCCCTTCTATTTGTCATATCCCCAGACTATTGCCTTCTACTGCAACTGTTCCTGCTGCCTTCAAATACGCTGTGGTTACACCTCTCCTCAAAAAACATTCATTGGACCCTACCTGCCCTTCCAATTATCAGCCCATCTTCTTCTTCCCTTTCACATCCAAACTACTCAAACAAGCAGTTCAACACAGCTACCTTGACTTTTTTTCTCTGAAGCCATTCCAGATCCACTGCAATCTGGCTTTTGTCCTCTACATTCTATGGAAATAGCCCTTGCCAAAGTCTGGAAAAACTGCAGAGGTTTTACTCAATCCTCATCCTTATCTGCTGTTTTTAACATGGTGGTGATTGCCATCCTTTCCTCAATACCCTATTTTTGCTTGGATTTTGGTGCTTTCCTGTCTTTGTTTTCTTCTCATCTCTCCCATCACATTTTCAGGGTGTGCTCTGGTGGATCCTCCTCCACTCATTGCTGGATGTCAGTAAAAAAGCCAAACACTGGAAACAGATATTTGCCAACCCGCACACAAGTAACTAGGTATGCATGATACATACAGGTACGGATGGATACATGTCCCCATAACTGGTTAAGAGATTTCACTCCTTATTGGTTCACTGTATGTGCAGGAGCTTCCTGTGGCCTGGGAGGGGTTGCTGCACCTCAGGGAGCTTTGTAGGGACAATCTCCAGATGTACAGGGCCATCTAGAGGGGGATCCAGCTGTGCCTGCAATGGGAATCTAGTTTGGCAGGAGGGGGAGATGGACAGGACTGTAGGCACCATAGGAGAACCGGTTACAGGCCTGGGTCTGGGGGGTGCATATGGAGACAGTGAGAGTGCACCATGGCAGTAGCTGTGTGACAGCATCATGTGCTAGGAGACAGCCAAACCAAGTTTAGTGTGAATCCAGTGACACAGGCGTGGAAAACTGTGTCCAGTCTACAAGACACATGCCGATGCAGATAGAGCCACCGAGCCACAGTTACCACAACAATGTGTCCATAGTGCAATGAGGAAGTGCCATACTTATACATATTGCAGAATGTTCCATCCCCATAGAGCTCATGATGGACCCAGGTCATAAAACATGAAAATGTGCCATTCCAGATTTCCAAATAGGGGAGAGAGAAAATCACAAGGAGTAGCTGGCCAGGTGACTAAGGGGATCAGGATCCCAAAGCAGCCAAAAATGGGTGGGTGGCAAGTTGGGGGCCACATTGGGACTAGGATGGAGTCTGATGTTCTCACACAAGTAATCTGCTGCAGGCATATGGAGCTGTAAGATGGACTGACTAACATCCCTGGCAGACAGCGGCAGAGGAGTGCACAGTCAAAAGGCATAGGCTTAATTTGACTGTTTCATTTGGGGGGCAAAGGGTGGGGTGACATAGTTGCATATATTCATTTCATACATATTCATAATGGTCATTTAAATAACATGAGACCAGATAGGAAGCCAGTATATCAAACAGCAAAAGCTTTAACTGAAATATGCCAGCATCGCGAGGCGTTTCTCTCATGATGCCCCCCATCATACCATTTTACACCTACAGAAAGTAAAAGAGGGGCTCGGAGACGCCACCATACCACCTTCCTTCTTCCCCAGAACAGCATAAAAGGGGTTTGGCAACTCCTGTATATCGCCTTGAGCCTCCCACCCTCCAAAGGCAAAAAAGGGACTTGGTGACCCCTCCTTAGAACTCTCCCCTCCCCACGAAAAGCACAAAGTATCCCCTTTCCAATAACCTTTTGTCCCTGAAGATTTGCACAACAGCTTCTCTTGCTCCCCATTCTGCCCTCCATTCTCTGCCTCCATTTCCTTCATCCTGCACCCTTCCCTGTTTTGCACTTCTCATCATGGGCAGGGGCCAGTGACAGAAAAGAGAGTTCAAGATGAAGGGTTTGGAGCCCAAGGAAGGGTGAAAAACATGTCACACGTTCCCTTTTGTTTGCCCTATTCTTCGTGTCCCACTCCTTCACCCACTGCCCTCCACTCTTTGCCTCTCCTCCCACTCTTTACCCCAACATCCTTCCCTGCATTTCACCTTCCACTCCATCATACAAACTGTCTCCTCTCTATCATCGTCTAGTCAACCTCTGCCCACTCTCTTCCTCCCACTTATTCACTCCACAGTCCCTCTTCTCTCTCTCTCCCATCACCTTCTCACCCTCTTGCTCTGCTCTGTCTCCCAAAATAAGAAGTGATATGGAGGGCAGAAGGAGGCAGTGCAGGGTGAAAATGGGGCAGGGGACGATGGCAGATGACAGAGCGTAGAAGGTGAAGAACTGGTAGAGAAAACGGCCAAAGTCAACACACATACAAATATTTATTTAGCTATGCTTATATACCACCTGGTCTAATAGTCAAAGCAGTTTACAGAGAACAAGTGAGCCAACATGGCTTTATATAAAACAAGAAGTTGAAACAAGGGGAGATAAAACATGGAAGAGGGCAAATGGCACAAAAAAATGAAGCAAGCATTAATTAGGTCAAATGTGATTGCATAGTTTCATTAACTGAAAAATGATTGAAGAAAAGGAAAGTTTTAACTTTTTCTGAAAGTCTTGAAGGTCATCAATGCCACGAAGCATGGGAGGAACTGAATTCCATAAAGTTGGGGTGAATACTGAGAATGCCCTTTTAGAGGTAGAACAGGTTCTTTTGGTCGTTAAGGCTGGTATGTGCAACAGATTTGTGGTGCTAAATCTTCTGCTTCTGTTACAAGGTGCTTTTTTAAAATTATTTATTTTTGCATTTCAAACTGTCAGGTACATTATGAAGTACTACAAAACTCTGCTGCCATACTATAACTACACTACCAGGACTTGTATAGAACCAACCCTACCTATAAAAAGACAGCACTAAAAATATTATATTGGGTCCTAAAACAACAGTACACTTCATAATGGGAAAACAGGGTAAGACAGATAACTCGGAACCCTACACGGAAAATAACACTAGCAGAATGTCACACCTCAGTCACAAATACAGAGAGCCCCTCACCAAATAGAGAACAAGGGACCACAAATTAGAAAGAAATATGCAAACAAAAATTTAACAGAAACTCCAAAATAGCAGACTCTTTGCAGTGTGACACTGGAGAAACAGAAACAAATGCATCTGCTCTTGTATTGTGTAAGACAGAAAGACACCGGACGTGCACATTTCCCAAAGCTGGCATATCCCAGTTGATTCCCACTTTTTCTACCTATCGTTGAGTATTTTATTTTTTTCTGTCTTGTTGGTCCCAGCCTCTGCTTTCTGTTTTCTTCTTGCCAGGGTCTGCTATCCATTTGCCATTTCACCTCTGGTTTTCATCCATTCCACTCTTACCTCTTTCTCTGACATTGATCTTTCCCTTGGAATTCTTTCCTGCCTTTCAACTCAAATTCTACCTTTTTCCTCACCCACTGATTCTTAATCTCTCTCTTTTTACTTCTTAACTGTCAACTCTCCATCTCCTTTACTCATTGCCTTACCAGCCCATCTCTCCCAGCTTTACCCTCTCCTTAGCCCTCTGATTCCTTCATCTTATTCCTTCCCTAGACTTGTATTCCCTTCTGTCTTTCATCTATTGCCCCTCTCTCCCATCCCATTTCCATCTTCTTCCTTCAGTCATCTACTGTCCTGTGTTGGTCATTCTCTTCAGTTCCTTTCTTCTGTCTCCTATCCTGATCCAATCTCCAACTGCCCCATTTTACCACCTCCATTTTCCTTTCACTTGTCTCCTTCCTGCCCCCCCCCCCCACCACTTCTACATGGCTGCGCTCTCTTCCTCCTCCCCCTGGTCCAGCATTTTCTACTTTCCCCCTCCTTCACCTCTGCTAGTACAGCAACTCTCCCTTTTCCCTCCGCTCCTCCCCAGTCCAACAACTCCCCTTTTACTCTCCTCCCCCTCAGTCCTGCAGATCCTCCTTTTCCCTCTTTATCCTCAGTCCAGAAACTCTCCATTTTCTCTTCTTCACCCCCAATCCAACAGTTCTCCTTTTGATTCAGTCTTCCCCTAAGTCCAAAAGCCACCCCCCCCCCCACCATTCTCTCCTTCAGTCCAGCATTTCACCTTTTTCCTTCCTTCTCTACCTCAGTCCAGCATCTCACTTTTTTCTCTCCCCCCTTCTCTCCACCTTAGTCCTGTATCTCTCCTTTTCCCCCTTTGGTCCACCATCTCCCCTCCCTCTCTCTCTAGCATTTTCCCATCAGAGATGATGGCTTTCTTTTCTGCTTACAGTTCCTTCCCAGGATGCAGGCATGGCATGTAACTTCTACAAAATGCGTCACTTCTGGTTCACAGCGGCAGTCCAAAGCAAATGCCGTGCACCATAAGTGAAGCATTTAATGAGAGCGACATGCTGCATTTGCGAGCTGGGAAGGAGTTCTAAACATATTGAATTCCTTGCTTCTGCTGTCACTTCAGGTGCCCTGTGCAAGCAGAGCAGCTGCATTTTTACTTGTGTGGGCAGAGCAACCCATGACTTGCTGCCACTGTTCAAATGCGCGTTGCTTAATTGGCTAGCTGCCACATGTGCCACTGCCGTTCTTCCTCCTCCCTACTCCTCCTGGCTAAATTGAGGTAAGGGCAGCTCGTTTGGGGGGGAGGGGACAATGCCCCCTTCACTCCTCCAAACTACACCTATTTTTATTTATTTGTTACACTTTTTTATACTGCCCCTTCCAGAGATCAAGAGCGGTTTACACAGAACCAACATGTTACAGATAACAGTATACAGGGTGTAACAGCATAGAACTATTTACATTTTAACTATGCACATACTTTACATAGGCAGATTTGCAGACTATGGGAGCTAGGACTGTTCAGCGCTGGAGGTATGAATCAGTTGTATGTAGGGGCCAGTGTGTTGGGGGTTGGGAAAGATGGGTGTTCAAACTGTTGATGATGTTGCAATAGTGTTGAATGAAAAGAGAGGTTTTGAGTTATTTTCTGAACTCTTGTAAGTCTTTAATGGAACGGATTGAGTCAGGGAGGGAGGTCCTTAGAGCGGGGGCTGTATATGTGAAAACACTATTGCTTGTAAGCTGTTTGGTCTTACGGATAGAGAGAGGGATTGTGAGGGTGTGCTGGATGTTGCTCCTTCTGCTTCGTATGTCTGAGGAGGTATGTAAGAGGGTTGTGAGGAAAGAAGGAGCCATGTTGTTGATCAACTTAAAAGTGGTCATGAGGGTTTTATAATTTATTTGGCTCGCAATTGGGAGCCAGTGGAGTTCGTGAAGCATGGTTGTGATATGGTCTGTAAGTCTGGCCTTGGAAATAATTCTGACTGACTTTCTGTGCCCTCTGGAGGGCACCCAGGTTATTTTTGCTGAAGCCCTGTAACAAGCTGTTACAATAGTCAAAATGGGGGGTGATAAGGGCTTGAACAACAGATCTGAAGTCATGAGGGTCAAGGAGGAGACTCAGATGCTGAATGATCTTTAGTTTGAAAAAGATATTTTGAGTTGTTTGCTTTATGTGGGCGAGCATGTTCAGGGATTTATCAAGTATAATGCCTAGATATTTTACTTCCTGCTTCACTGAGAGCATTGTGTTGTGAATGGTGAGGAATTAGGGAAGGGTGAAGTTTTGATTTGGAGATATTTTATTTATTTAACATTTCTTATATACCACCTTTCATGATATCAAGGTGGTTTACATTGAACAAACTGAAATTACATTGAACAGGGCATTATAACTTGGAGATAACTCTTTTACAGGGAACATGGGCTATGGAGGGTTAAGTGGCTTGCCCAAGACCACAAGCAGGGCCGGCCCGTCCACTGAGCGAGAATGTTTTTTGCACAGGGCCCTGCGTTTCAGGGGGCCCCGCGCAAAAAACATTCTGATCCAAAAGTAAAATGAAAAAATTTTTTAAAAAGCTGTCTGCTGCCGCTTCCGGGGCCGCCGTGGCAGAATCGAGTGTGCCGCGGGGCCCCCCCTGTGCCCGGCAGAGCCTGCCCTCCCCTGTATCAGCTCTCTCTTTCCAGCGGCAGTCACACGCGCCGGCTTTCAGAGCGCGAGGGAGAGTTTCTCCCTCGCTGCTCTGTTAAGCCCGCGGGGGCTGATGGGAACTCCCATCAGCCCCCGTGGGCTTAACAGAGCTGCGAAAGGGAAACTAGTCCCTTCGCGCTCTGAAAGCCGGCGCGTGTGACTGCCGCTGGAAAGAGAGAGCTGATACAGGGGAGGGCAGGCTCCTCCAAAACCGTACCGGAATGAACTGGTGGCTCCACCTGGTAGACCTATTGTGTCCTGTAGGGGGTCACTAATGGAACCGTTGTCACAGTTTTGTGATGTTTTTTTACAAAAAGAAGCAGCATTGGTAAAATCTTTTATTAAGGATTCTTCACATTTTTTGCAGGAATTAGCCAAAGAGCCTATACCTTCTTGGGATTTTTACCTTGTGACTCTTGATGTTGAAGCTCTTTATACTAATATAGATCAAGATGAAGTTATGGCTTTGATGTCCTCCTTTTTTCAATTTGCTCCACAGCGGTTACCTCGTGCTTTTTTATGTGAATTATTAAGGCTTGTGTTAACAAAGAATTATTTCCTCTCTGAAGGCCAGTTTTATCATCAGATATATGGGATTGCCATGGGGGCCTCTGTGGCCCCATCAATAGCCACACTCTATATGGCTCATTTTGAGGAGTTTTTTCTTTATTCCTCTACTCAGTTTATTTCGGTACGGTTTTGGAGGAGATTTCTTGATGATGTGTTTTTCCTTTGGTTTGATACCTTACCTCAGTTACATGTTTTTCTAACTTGGATAAACACATTGAAACCAAATCTTAAATTCACAGCACATTTTGACTTGGAAAAAATTGAGTTTTTAGATATGTTGATAATTAAAGATCAGGGGGCATTCCGCACGACCCTCTATCGAAAAAGTGTTCAGCGAAATAGTCTTTTAATGTATCATAGTTGCCATCCTGGTCCAATGCGGAGAAATTTACCTTATGGACAATTCCTTCGGTTGCGGAGGATTTGTTCTACGTTGTTGGATTTTAAATTTCATGCTCATGATTTGATCTCTCGATTGACACAAAGAGGATATCCTGAGAAAGTTGTTAAGTCTGCTTACCGACGGGCTTTGTATACCCACCGAGATTGGTTATTGGATGAGACCTATCAAACACAACGTTCCAATACGGGTGAGACTGATTTCATCGTAGGGACGCTACCCTACACTACCTTAAGTACGTCTATTGTGACCATACTTTGGAAACACTGGCCAGTTTTGGGTTTACATCTGTGTTTTCAGAAACCCCTTCGAATTGCTTTTTCTAGGGGGTTAAATCTAAAAGACAAGCTGGTTCGATCTGCAACCCCGATAGATCGTCCTTTAACATCTGATCCTAGTATTCGGGGACATACAGTATGTTCCACCTGTACTTTTTGTGCCTCGTCTATGACTGGAGCCGATTGGGTTCATCCTAATACGGGCCAGGTCTTTAAACGACGATGGGCCACGTCTTGTGATTCGGCTTATGTAGTCTATGTCCTTCAACGTACCTGTCCTTTGATATATATCGGCAGGACTTCACGAAAAATAAAGGTTAGACTTAGTGAGCACGCATCTAGGATTCGACAAAAAGTTTTGTCAGCTCCAATTGTGGAACATTGTGTGACTCACCATCATCAGTTTGAATTGGATATTTCTTGGACTATGTTAGATTTCATTCCATTGAACCCTTGGGGTGGGAATCGGCTATTTTTATTACAACGACGAGAACAACAGCTGATCTTTGAACTAAAAGCGGTCCACCCGTTGGGGTTGAATAAAGAAGTGGAGTGGTCTAGCCTGCTGTAACGTCATCCATGACGCTAAGGGATTCCCCGATGTCCATGGGGTCTCCCATTTAGCTGATTGGAGCTCCCGATTGATTGACATAAGCTAATAGCCAATGTGAGTGGTTTACCTCTTATTTCCAGTGGAGGTTACAAATCCTAGAAGATTTCAAAGCGGACGCCTTAGGATCATGAACACTTGATACAGGGCTTAGGGCCCGAAATGTGCACGTCGTGGATATGCTACCTTAACCGCTTGGGCATGAAGATTTGCTATATCACAGATTGATTGAGACTTCACTGGGACAATTTCTAAGTTAAGTGACGAGTTTTCTTTTGAAATAATTAAAAAGGAATAGGCTGTCTGGTGCGACTGGTTTTCCATTTCAACCGCCTCCAGCCTTTTCCAACAAAAATATGTTTTAGATAGAGGTATATTTGTTTACTTTTCAGTTTGGTTTTCTTTGTTTATAGTCAGGAAGACCCATAGCACAGATAGTACCTTTTCCTGTGAACTGGAAGGTGGATCCGGATGGAATGAAGTGCAGGATCTCTCTGTATCAAGAAGCAACTGCCTGGGGAAACGAGAACTGTAAGTCCCTTGGCTCTTCTATTTCCACCTCTGAAGGTGACGGACATGAAAGTGCCACCGGTGTTCTCTGCAGTATATGGGAATCACTCTGCCTGCCTCACAAGCAGGGTGAGGACTATACCAAGGCTGTAGGGGAACTAACCTTGTGCACTGACGTCCTTAACCTCACTGGAACCAGTGACATGCAAGGAAACTACTCCAGGCTAAAAGTACCCAGGGCAGATCTGTGGTGGTACTGCGGAGGGAAGATCTTGAGGCAGACACTACCAGAGCTATGGTCAGGAACATGTGCAATTGTTCAATTTGGTATTCCATTCACCCTGGCATTTGAAAAAGAAAGAATAACTTATAAGGGTATAAGCAAAAGAAATGTGTTAGGAACATCATCCGATGATAGAATTTACATTGATGCTATAGGGGGTACCCCGGGAGTTCCAGATAAGTTCAAAGCTAGAAATCAGATAGCAGCAGGGTTTGAATCAGCCTTATATTTGTGATTCACCATTAATAAAAATGTAGTTTGGATAAATTACATATATTATAATCAGCAAAGATTTATAAACTACACAAGGGAGGCAGTAAAAGGAATCGCAGAACAGTTGGATGCCACAAACAAGATGACTTGGGAAAATCATATGATTTTAGACATGATGTTGGCTGAAAAAGGTGGGGCCTGCATAATGGTGGGAGGGGGTAGATGTTGCATGTTTATCCCAAATCACACTGCCCCTGATGGTGCAATAACCAGGGCATTACAAGGTCTTAACACTTTAGCAGAACAATTAGCTGAAAATTCAGGAATAGATAGTTCTTTGACAGGATGGCTAGATTCCTGGTTTGGAAAATGGAAAGGAGTGATGTTATCTATCCTTACATCTTTGACAATAGTGGCAGGTGTTCTAACAGCAGTAGGATGTTGTATAATACCATGTATTAGAGGGTTGGCACAAAGACTGATAGAGACAGCAGTCACCAAACAAATGACAATAAAACCTCCAACGCATGAAGAAACCCTGCTACTTATAGATCAAGGTAACCAAGAGGAAAATGAAAGAGAGTCAGAAATAATGTTATCTGGGTTAGAAGCTTCATATGAAATTGTTTAGTGAATGTAAAAACACCAACTGGTATTAAAAAGAAAGGGAGAAATTGTTAGAAATGTTTTAAAGTTTTTAAATTTGTTGTTTTTACAAAATATATGCAGAATAGAATTAGAAATCTATAAGATGTTGTTTGCTTGCACTAACACATTAGTTCATATACTCCATTTTCTTATATTGAATAAAGCATTTTCTCCTGGCCTTGCAAATCTTAGGTTCCCTCATATACCCCTCCGTTAGCTTTCAGGCTATTGCACATGAAACTTAGAAACTCAAGGACAAGAACACTGTGAAACATGCTGATACAAAATCTGCTAGGCACACAGAGAAAAGAAAGAAAGGAACTTTGAAAACAGAAAAAAAAACAGGTCATGGGCACAAGGGGGGGGGGGATCTCTGAGAACCCATAAGACCAGTAACATAACCATAAAACTAATAAGGTAAATAAGGGGAGAGGGGTAAAAGGGGCAAGGATTAAGAGAAGTAAACGGAGGTGGAGATTCACATGACCTAAATAACAATCACTAATAGGTAGGAAATTAGAAATACTTACACCAATAGAATAGTAGGGGAGGAATTTGTAGAAGAAATGAATGTAATAAATATGGAACTGTTCATATGACAGTTTGTGGTCACGGATAACAAATTGTGGCCACTGTGACATGGTGGATTCCTCCAGCCCTGTAGAAAGAGCCAAAAAGGAGGAATCAAAGGCAGTGCTGGAGTATAAACAAAAGCACATGGCTGGTAGTTACCAAGGAAACCAGACACAGGAGAAAAAAATACGCCCTTGCTGCCAGTTAGCTCAGGAGTCAAGAGCTGATTCAAAGCACCTGCTAGGGGGAGGAGTCAGGCACTACCCTAAAGGGCAGATACATAAAGAAGCAGGAAGGGAGTGTCCATTAGAATTTGGAAGAGAAGCTGGAAGGGAAGCTGGAAGAGAGTCTCCATTAGCAGCTGGAGTGGGTTCTCGGTTAGGAGTTCCAGAGAAAGTTCCAGCCCAGGCTCAGCTGGGAGTTTACTTACAAGGTCAGCCGAGGGTTCCGGTGAGAGGCCAGCTAACAACCCAGGAGGAGGACCAGGAAAGAGTCTAGGTTCCAAGCCTAGGGTCAGAGCCAACTTCAAAGGTAAAAGGAGAACCGTTTACCAAGCTTTATTCAAGAAAAGGATACGGCAGAAGCAAGCCAGGCTGTCTGCAATATCCTGGGGATTACCAAGAGGAGAGAAAGCCAGGAAGGCAGTTTCAACACTCCTTGCACAAAGTAGGTGAAGAATCCACAGCTGGGTCTAAAGCCCAGAGAAAACCATTTTCAGCCAGGCACAGAGGTAAGCCCAAAGGCTGGGGTTTTTATAATCAAGGTGATTCTACTTACCCAGAAGGTTGGGGCATTGATTATAATGACTGTAATGAAAATGACTGTTTGAAGCAATATATGATTCAAGAATATAATACAGAGCTTAAAACAGAGAGGAAGGGCAGAGCCCAAGAAACAACGGTACAAACATTTCCTGCCTCTCAGGAGGACTTAATGGAAATAGAGCCAGGTTTTGAAAGTGTCTCTGAAGAAATGATGGACTGTACAATTACAATATCTGATGAAGTATTATCCCTGCGCTGAATGTATGCTTTGCAGAGAAGTATAGAGATATTGAGATAAAAATGTAGAGAGCTGGGAAAACGGAGCTGTTTCATTTTGATTGCTGAGAAGCAAATGTTTGTGCTGAAGCAAGCTATTTATGTTGGAAACTTTACTTTGTCTTTTTACCAGAGGTATCTGGTTTTGTTACCTTTATTTCCTTGTTGAAAATCCGCCCCGGGAGGGGAAATAAATCCTTGTTGCTTTAATCACTTTTTGAAGTCACACTACTCTTCCTTGGGCAGTGAATGAAACTACATATCCCAAGAGGCTTTGCTTTAGGAACTTGTAGAGTAGCTGTTCAGGAAGAAAACAACCCGCTTAAACCCTACCTGCTCTTGCTGGGGGGCACTATAGAAGCGGGGTCACAAATGGCGTAGTAGTACGGATTTTACACCTGGATTGAAGGACACGTGTAGGACAAGGTTCCAGCAATAGCGAGCTGTCATCCAGGAGCAGAAGGATCCAGTAGTCGGCTGACAATCGGTCAGGTTGGGGAGCTACCTTTCTCAGTGCCTGACTCTGCACTGTGCCCAGGTAATTGTGGCTAGGCACGGGTGTGGAGGGATACCAGAGAAAGGGGTAGTGCACAAAAATAGTGCACAGTATTAAAAAAAAAAAAAAAAAGGAGAATTTTTTTTTTTTGGGCCACGCGGTGTTTTTTTTTTTGTGTTCTTTCAGGCACCTGGACATCCAAGATGGATCCTCAGGAGATGCTGAGGTGGATGTCTCTACAATGGGACAAGTAGCTTGAGATGACTCGACGGGTGCAGGACCAGACAATGGCTGCCATCCAGGAACAGCAGAGGCCAGTCAGGGACCTCATGGAACAGATGGTGAAGCAGCAGCAGGAGCCAGCAAGAGACTTGCCTATGTATACCCAAGGGGTAGGACTACATATAGTGGCGTACTCACGCTGGGACAATTATCTCCTACAGATTACACTGATGCCTTCGAGCGCATTGCTGAAGCCATAAAGCTGCCTAAGGAGCAGTGGGCTATAAGGTTCGCCATGTCCTTATCCGGTGAAGCCTTATCAGCGTATAAATCTATGCCTGCTACTTTAGCGGTAGATTATGACGCAGTTAAAACTGCTGTGAGAGATAGGTTAGGGCTAACCCCTTTATTCTACAGGCGCAGATTTAGGGAGGCAAAGTTAAAGCCTGATGAAACCCCTAAAGCCCTGTATTACAGAATAAAAGGCTTAGTCTGGAAATGGTTAAAACCAGAACAAAAGACTGTAGAGTCTATACTGGATAATGTGATTCTGGAGCAGTATATGGAAGCTGTGCCAGCAGAGGTAAAAACTTTTCTTATGTTACAGAATTGTAAAACAACAGAGGAAGCAGCCAGTATGTCGGAACGATATTTTGAGGCCGAGTTTGCAAAGACCTCAAAATCAGGCGTTCTAGGGGCGACAAGGGCTGGTAGTGTGGATAAGAATCCTAGAAGTAAACCACCATGTGAAAATGTGAGTTTTTCCAGTGTTAAAGGAAAATGTTTTAAGTGTGGGAACTTCGGGCATTTTAAAAAGGATTGTGTCATACGTACAGCCTTGGTTTCTGGCAGTGGAAAGGAAAACCAAGCAGGGTTTTTACTTCCGGTGCAAGTAGAGGGCATAGCGGCCCAAGCGCTACTTGACTCGGGTGCTGACCAGAGTATGGTGTCCCAACGGCTCTGGGAAGCCATACAAGCCCAATCAGCACCGAGTCAAGCAGTAGGCCAAGTTAGAGTACAGTGTGTACACGGGACAGCCTCCTATTACCCTGTATATGACCTTACGATAAAAGGGTTGGGAACAGAAAAGAAAGTGAAGGTGGCAATAATCCCGCAGTTATTGTATGATATCATTCTAGGGAACGATTGGCCCCCATTTTGCCAGGGGATAGAGAAGGGTATAGAAGAGAGGACAGGCTATGTCTCTACCCGGTCCCAGGCAAGAACATCTCCTGATAGTGAGGACCCTGCGGAGGAAGTAGCAGGTCCATCCCGAGGTAGGGAGGATTTCCCTCAGTTGGAAAGGGAAAGTGAAGAGGAAGTAACAGGCCCAATGCTCGCACAGACTGACCTTTTTGGTGCCCCGTCCCAGAAAGTTAGAAAAGGAAAGGCGAAGAGAAAACAGGAAAGGCAACACAGGGCCCAGGGGAGGGCTGGATTGGAAGCCGGGGATGGGTTACCCTGGGTTCCCTCAGAGTTAGTAAAAAAATTCCCTTCCTTCCCAGGGGAACAGAAAGTGGATCCCGCTTTAAAACGAGCTTTCGCGTTTGCACAAGAAGGAAGGAATACTCTGCCCTGATTTCTTTTAGATAAAGATATTTTGTATAGGGAGAGTAATAACCCTCTTACAGGGGAGGTAAGAAAGCAGCTGGTGGTGCCAACCACTTTCAAAGCCATAGTTATGCGGTTGGCCCATGATCACCCAATAGGAGCCCACAAGGGAATTCAAGGGACACTGGACCAGGTCCTGGCCCGTTTTTACTGGCCAGGGGTCTTTAAGGAAGTTTCCCGCTACTGTGAAGCGTGTCCCACTTGCCAACGGGTTACTGCCTCGAAACCGAGGGCAGTACCTATGATACGCACACCAGCCATATCCACACCGATCCGGTGGATGGCAATGGATATGATAGGGCCACTCGTTAGGACTCCCCGGGGTTTTTAATATGTGTTAGTGATCATGGATCAGGCTACGCGCTTCCCATGGGCCATACCTCTTAGGAGTACCTCCACCAGAACAATAGCCCAGGAACTTATTAAGTTGTTCTGTGAGGTTGGCTTCCCACAGGAGATGCTCACCGACCAAGGGAGCAACTTCATGTCTAAATATTTAGCGACCGTGTGGGATGCCTTCGGCATACACCATGTGCGTACTGCGGCCTATCACCCTAAGTCCAATGGTATGGTTGAGAGAATGAATCAAACCATTAAGCAAATGCTTAGGCGGGGACTGGATGGACAGATGTCCAAATGGGATACTTTGTTGCCCTTCGTATTGTACGCGTGTAGGGAACGCGTACAAGCGTCCCTAGGGGCGTCCCCATATGAGTTGCTGTTTGGTAGAGCCCCCAGAGGAGTTCTTGATATACTGAGAGAACAATGGGTAGAACCAGACAAGGAGGAGATAGGAAGTACCCCAGTTCCTTAGAGACCTGAGGGGTTGTTTAAAGAGAATGTCTCAAATCTCTTTGGCAAATTTACAAGATAGCCAGAGGAGGCAGAAAAAATATTATGACCGGGGAATGAAACCCTGCCAATTGGCGGTAGGAGATAAAGTGGTAGTTATGGTAGCAGAGGTAGGACCCAAGTTTGAGTCTAGATGGAAAGGGCCCTGTACTGTTGTGGAAAGGGTAGGTCCCGTTTCGTACCTCATGGAAAATAATAAGGGCCGTCGCCAGGTCTATCATATTAACGTGTTAAAACCCTGGCAAGAAAGGGTAGCAACAGTGAGGTTAGCTATCGGGGAAGACTACAGAAACCCATTGAAGGAGATTACGTGCTGGCCGTCACAGGCTCCGGCAGCCCGTAATATTTTAAGGGGGGGGGGATCTGTGACATGGTGGATTCCTCCAGCCCTGTAGAAAGAGCCAAAAAGGAGGAATCAAAGGCAGTGCTGGAGTATAAACAAAAGCACATGGCTGGTAGTTACCAAGGAAACCAGACACAGGAGAAAAAAACACGCCCTTGCTGCCAGTTAGCTCAGGAGTCAAGAGCTGATTCAAAGCACCTGCTAGGGGGAGGAGTCAGGCACTACCCTAAAGGGCAGATACATAAAGAAGCAGGAAGGGAGTGTCCATTATAATTTGGAAGAGAAGCTGGAAGGGAAGCTGGAAGAGAGTCTCCATTAGCAGCTGGAGTGGGTTCTCGGTTAGGAGTTCCAGAGAAAGTTCCAGCCCAGGCTCAGCTGGGAGTTTACTTACAAGGCCAGCCGAGGGTTCCGGTGAGAGGCCAGCTAACAACCCAGGAGGAGGACCAGGGAAGAGTCCAGGTTCCAAGCCTAGGGTCAAAGCCAACTTCAAAGATAAAAGGAGAACCGTTTACAAAACTTTATTCAAGAAAAGGATACGGCAGAAGCAAGCCAGGCTGTCTGCAATATCCTGGGGATTACCAAGAGGAGAGAAAGCCAGGAAGGCAGTTTCAACACTCCTTGCACAAAGTAGGTGGAGAATCCACAGCTGGGTCTAAAGCCCAGAGAACCATTTTCAGCCAGGCACAGAGGTAAGCCCAAAGGCTGGGGTTTTTATAATCAAGGTGATTCTACTTACCCAGAAGGTGGGGCATTGATTATAATGACTGTAATGAAAATGACTGTTTGAAGCAATATATGATTCAAGAATATAATACAGAGCTTAAAACAGAGAGGAAGGGCGGAGCCCAAGAAACAACGGTACAAACATTTCCTGCCTCTCAGGAGGACTTAATGGAAATAGAGCCAGGTTTTGAAAGTGTCTCTGAAGAAATGATGGACTGTACAATTACAGTATCTGATGAAGTATTATCCCTGCGCTGAATGTATGCTTTGCAGAGAAGTATAGAGATATTGAGATAAAAAAGTACAGAGCTGGGAAAACGGAGCTGTTTCATTTTGATTGCTGAGAAGCAAATGTTTGTGCTGAAGCAAGCTATTTATGTTGGAAACTTTACTTTGTCTTTTTACCAGAGGTATCTGGTTTTGTTACCTTTCTTTCCTTGTTGAAAATCCGCCCCGGGAGGGGAAATAAATCCTTGTTGCTTTAATCACTTTTTGAAGTCACACTACTCTTCCTTGGGCAGTGAATGAAACTACATATCCCAAGAGGCTTTGCTTTAGGAACTTTTAGAGTAGCTGTTCAGGAAGAAAACAACCTGCTTAAACCCTACCTGCTCTTGCTGGGGGGCGCTATAGAAGCGGGGTCACACCACCCATCTTGCAAGATTGAATAATAGATAAATAAATAAAAGAAACTTTGGTTTCACTGAAGTGTCTGTTATTGTGATAAAATTATTATTGTTTATTTCAACTTTAAAAACAGAAATACCCAAAGTGTAAAAAATAAAATTATCTATGTAGATAATATATTAAAAAAATACCAACTGGACAATTGTAAAACATGCAGCATGTTCATCATACCATGATGTGGTGTATATATATATATACAGTGTTATAGAGGATATGTCAGAGACAGAAAGATACACATATATATCCATGTACACCATGTATAATGAACATGCATGGTAAACAAATAAAACCAAAGAGAACCAGCACAAATATGAAAGGAGGAGGAACTTAAAAATTGGTCTTGCTTGCCAAGTTTAAGGATCCAACTATCAGCGGCAGTCTTTATTCTGTTTCATTTAGAGAAATAGGTAATGTGGACTTGTAAGTTATTTTACCAGATAGGAAGAACCAATTATTTATTCAGATAAGATCCCAAATTGGACATGCCACAAACATGATGTAGGGAATTATGTGGGCTAGTGTGGGGTGCTCCCAGCACTCCCTATCGTAAAGCTTATATGCGATCGTTTCACCAAAACATTCAATTGTACTCTTACATTTGCTGAAGGAGAAGTCTCGTTATAGCTTTCTCCAGTAAAGCCGTAAGTTACACAACAGTCTCAGTCTAATCGGCTGTCATCACATGGGACTGCGGCCAGCGCTGTATTTACTAAGAAACCATGGGGTATGTTTACTAAACCGTCTTAACGTGCACCCGGCTTTAGTGTGCAGGATGCCATAAAAGGAGTGGGCATTCCAGTCTAAACATAGCAAGCGCGCATTATCGCACGAGAAAGGGAGCAGCGCATGTCAACGCGCGTTAATCCTAAGTAGGCATGCTGACCTACAAACATAGCAACAGAGGTGTAGTACAATGGTTAAGACACTGACTGATGGTACAGGGGTCATGAGGGATGGGGGGGTGGGGAGGGGAGGGGTGTGGGGGGTGGATGAGGAGGAGAACCATCAACCCCAGTCCTGCTGCAGAACAGACACCCTACAGGGCAGTCAAGGCAGATCTGTACACAACCAGAAGACAATGTCAGACAGACAGTAAGCCTGGAGAAGCTCACCTGCCCCCCACCATTATCTGACATTCTCCAGCAGTGAGCCCAGTCAGTCTCCAGCTGCTGTACCCTGCTAGGAGCTCCAACCATACACATACTAACTGCAGACAGTCTGCTAGCTAGTCCATAGTACATGTTCCTGGAGAAAATGTGTGCAGCCAAAACTGGGAGGTAGACACACCCACCAAGCAGATAAATCAGTGATTGGGCCTCAGAAAGGTGAACCCATAAAAATCATTTGAGAAAATTAGTATATAGCACTATGGGGGAACCTAGCCATGCCGTGGTCACTGCACAGTCAGGGTGAGAGTGACCTCCCAGCAGGACATGCTGTGGCCACCCTGTCCGTGCAGGTGTTGGCCAGGCACTACAATGTCCCAGCCATTGCCCTTTGCCCTGTGCAGATGCATCTTGCCCAGGCAGCCCTGTCCAGGCTATACCCACAGTACCTTGCTCCTCATTATGCACATTGGCAGGCTAACACTGGAAACAGTGAATGCACTGTGGGCTGCGTGAGGTGTTGGCAGCCACCACACACTGGATGGACAGGCACACACTCCCACTCCTCTGCCAGCAGTGTGCAAATATAGAGGCTTTGGCAGCCCTAGCCACCTCACCGGTCCTGGGCACAGTGCAGGCATGGCTATGGTACGCAATACTGTTGGGGTCACTCCCCAGGGTGGTACACACTGTCAGACACCAGACCTGAAACACACTCCACAGACATCAGAGAGGTTGGTATGATACAGCTCAATGAGCAGATCATGTTTAACATCGGAATTGCTATCTGCCCGTAATCAGAGCGACCTTTTGATATCTGTGTACCGTATCCCCAGGTTTAAGGTGTCATTGCTAAGGTATGCAAGTGCAAAAGTATTGGGAGATGGTGCTGCACGCAGGGCCCAACATCCTGCCTCTCCAGGAGGCTTTGGATACTGGAGCCTGTGGATACAGGTGTTTCTGCCCCTGTTGGCTGCTGCTCTAGGGCAGAGGTTCCCAACTCCAGTCCTGGTGGGCCAAACACTGTTCGGGTTTTAAGAACATAAGAACATAAGATATGCCATACTGGGTCAGCCCAGTATTCTGTTTCCAACAGTGGCCAATCTAGGTCATACGTACCTAGCAGTTTCCCCAAGGGACACAGTTTCCACAATGCTTGTATTCATTCAAGCACTGATATCCTGGGTCCCTTCTTCATAATGGTTTATGGACCTTTCCTCTAGGAACTTGTCCAAACCTTTTTTAAACCCAGCTACACTAACAGCCTTTACTACATCCTCCGGTAACAAATTCCAGAGTTTGATTACACGTTGAGTGAAAAAATATTTTCTTTTATTAGTTTTAAATAGTTTACCCTGTAACTTCATTGAATGTCCCCTAGTCTTTCTATATTCTGATAAGGTAAACAATTGATCTACGTTTACCTGTTCCACTGCGTTCATTAATTTATAGACTTCTATCAGATCTCCCCTCAGCTGTCTCTTTTCCAGGTTAAAGAGCCCTAAACTTTTTAGCCTTTCTTCATAGGAGTATCCTTCCATCCCCTTTATCATTTTGGTGGCTCTTCTCTGAACCTTTTCTAAAATCGCTATATCCTTTTTAAGATACGGCGACCAGAATTGCACACAATATTCAAGGTGCGGTCTCACCATGGAACGATATAGAGGCATTATAATATCTTTTGTTTTATTTTCCATTCCTTTCTTTATCATACCTAGCATTCTATTTGCTCTCTTGGCCGCTGCTGCACACTGGGCCGAGGGTTTTAACATGGTATCCACAATGACGCCTAAATCTTTTTCCTAGGAGGTGGTTCCTAATGTGGAACCTTGCATCGTGTAACCATAGTTATTCCACTTTCCAGGTCATTTATGAATATGTCAAAAAGCAGCGGACCCAGCAAAGATCCCTGGGGTACACCACTATTCACCTTTCTCCATTGGGAAAATTGGCCATTTAACCCTACCCTCTGCTTTCTATCTTTTAACCAGTTCCTGATCCACAGTAGTACACTGCCTCCTATCCCTGACTCTTTAGTTTTGCCATAAGTCTCTGATGGACCTTGTCAAAGGCTTTCTGAAAGTCCAGATACAGAATATCAACCGACTCACCTTTGTCCACCTGATTATTCACTCCTTCAAAAAAACATAACAGATTAGTAAGACAAGATCTTCCTTGTCTAAAGCCATGTTGGTGGTCTCCCATTAGGTCATGACTATCTACATGCTGAGTAATTTTATTCTTTATGATGGTTTCTACCATTTTTCCCGGTACTGATGTCAGGCTCACCGGTCTGTAGTTTCCCGGATCACCCCTGGAACCCTTTTTAAAAATTGGTGTTACATTGGCGATCCTCCAATCTTCAGGTATTAGAGATGATTTTAATGATAGTTCACAGATTACTAATAGCAGGTCTGCAATCTCATATTTCAGTTCTTTCAACACCCTTGGATGTATACCACCCGGCCCAGGTGATTTGCTACTCTTCAGTTTATCTAATAGTTGTAATACATCTTCCCGATGTATCGATATTTCCTTCAATTCTTCCGCACCTTTAAATACCACTTCAGTCATGGGTAACATCCCTACATCTTCCTCAGTGAAGACTGAAGCAAAGAATTCATTCAATCTCTCCGCTATCGCCTTGTCGCCTCTTAGTGCTCCTTTAACCCCTTTATCATCTAATTGACCAACTGACTCTCTCACAGGTTTTTTCCTACGAATGTACTTGAAAAGGTCTTTACTTCGTGTTTTTGCTTCCGCAGCAAGCTTCTTCTCAAATTCTCCCTTAGCCTGAAATATCAATGCCTTGCATTTGACTTGCCAGTGCTTGTGCTGTTTCCAGGTTTTGTCGTTTGGCTCTTTTTTCCATTTCCTGAAAGATGCTTTTTTGGCAACAGCCTTTCTGACCTCACCTTTAAACCATGCTGGCAGTTTTTTGGACTTCCTTCCACTTTTCTTAAAGCGTGGCATACAGCTGGTCTGGGCTTCCAAGATAGTATTTTTCAACAACAGCCAAGCCTGATGTACGTCTTTAACCTTTGCAACTGCTCCTTTTAGTTTTTTCTTAACTGTTTTCCTCATTTTATCATAGTCTCCCTTTCGAAAGTTAAAAGGTAGTACTATGGAGTTCCTTACTATCCCTCCTCCACTAATTAAATCAAAGGCGATCATGCTATGATCACTATTGCCAAGTGACCCCAACAACCTTATCTCTTGCACTAGATCTGGTGTTCCACTAAGGACTAGGTCTAATATGGCTTCCCCTCTGGTTGGTTCATGAACCAGCTGCTCCAAGAAGCAGTCATTTATTTCATCTAGGAACTTTATCTCCCTAGCATGTCCTGACATGACACTGACCCAATCGATACCGGGGTAGTTGAAATCACCCATTATTACTGCACTGTAACTTTTGTTAGCTTCCTTGATTTCTTTGCGCATTTCATCATCCATTTGGTCATTCTGGCAAGGCGCTTGATAGTACACCCCCACTGCCATTGCCTTCCCCCTTTTACATGGAATTTCAATCCATATAGATTCTACAGCAGATTTTGTTTCCTGCAAAACTTTAATCCTTTCTGACGCAATGCCCTCTCTAACATAGAGAGCAACCCCTCCACCAATTTGATCAGCTCTATCATTACGATATAGTTTGTACCCAGGTATCACAGTGTCCCACTGGTTGTCCTCCTTCCACCATGTCTCTGATATTCAAATCATATCTAACCTTTCATTTAGTGCTATATATTCTAACTCTCCCATCTTATTTTTTAGACTTCTAGCATTTGCATACAAGCATTTTGGAGAATGTATTTTATTCATATTAATTTGGCTATTGTTAGACATGGGTAATTTGGGATCGTTAAGCTCTGTCTGCTCCATACTTGAGGGCATTTGGGCTACTTTACTCTTTTGTGGAACTTCTCTGCTTTTGGTAGTATCCTTCAAAGATACATTCTTCCGAACCATCCGCTCTTGGGCGACTGTCGGCTTTCCCCTAATATCTAGTTTAAAAGCTGCTCTATCTCCATTTTAAAGGTTAATGCCAGCAGCCTGGTTCCATCCCGGTTAAGGTGAAGCCCATCCCTTCAGAAGAGCCCCTCCTTTCCCCAGAATGTTCCCCAGTTCCTAACAAATCCAAAACCCTCATCTCTGCACCATTGTCTCATCCACGCATTGAGACTCCGGAGCTCTGCCTGCCTTTTGGGTCCTGTGCGTGGAACAGGAAGCATTTCGGAGAACGCTACCCTGTAAGTTCTGGATTTCAACTTTCTACCTAAAAGCCTAAATTTAGCCTCCAGAACCTCCCTACCACATTTTCCTATGTCATTGGTACCGACATGTACCAAGACAGCAGACTCCTCCCCAGCACTATCTAAGACCTTATCTAGGTGGCGCGTGAGGTCCGCTACCTACGCACGAGGCAGGCATATTACCAGGTGATCCTCACGTCCACCAGCCACCCAGCTATCTACATGCCTAATGATCGAATCACCAACTATAACGGCTGTCCTAACCCTTCCCTCATGGGCACATGGCCCTGGAGAAACTTCCTCGGTACGAGAGTGTTTTATATCACCTGGAGGACAGGTCCTAGTTACAGGATCACTTCCTGCCACACCAGGGTGATGCTCTCCTGTCACGTGACTTCTCTCCTCCATGGCAACAGGGATGCTGCCAGACTGGAGGTGGGACTTCAGGACTATATCCCTGTAGGTCTCGTCTATGTACCTCTCTGTCTGTCTTATGCTTTCCAAGTCTGCTACTTTAGCCTCTAGAGAACGGACTCGTTCCCTGAGAGCAAAGAGCTCCTTGCACCTAGTGCACACGTAAGACCTCTCACCAACTGGGAGAAAATCATACATGTGACACTCAATGCAAAAGACTGGAAAGCCCCCATCCCGCTGCTGGACTGCTGTCTGCATCTTAGATTTAAGTTTGTGTTTAGATCTAAGTTCTTTATTTACTAAGGGTTGCTATGGATATTTATACTAATAAAACTGTAACTAATACGTGTAATATACCTTGTTCACCTGAAGCTTAACTAATCTCAGGTCCTTAGTGTATGACTGATTTGGGTAATGAGCTTCACCTGAGAGCACCTCCTGTCTTTTAAGATGTGTAAGTACCTATAAAGCTACGATTATCCCAGGGGTGGGTGGGTGTGGGGAGGGAGGGAGGGAAATAACACTTATTAAAAGAGGGCTGCTACACAGTACCCTGTCTTGTGCTGCTGAGGTAAGCTATATTCTGATTTGATTTAAAATATAGCTCTTAGCTGCTGCTAGGCTCTAACTTCTTATGAAATTTAAACTACAAGCTCTCTGCTGGGTTCTAAATTTAACCAGAAAGCTCTCTTCTGTGTTTTAAATTTAAGCTAAAAGTACTTTGCTGATGCTAGGCCCTGAGTGACTATTAAATTTAGACTACAAGCTCTCTGCTGGGTTCCAAATGTAACCAGAAAGCTCTCCTCTGTGTTTTAAATTTAAACTTAAACTGCTGCTACTAGGCCCTGACTGATTTAACAAAAAATAGTGGGTTCACAGATTAATTAGCTTTAATACAAAGAATTCCTTTTAGAAAATTACCAGAAGTATATACTCACAGTTGCAGATCTCTCTCCAGAAGTAACAGTCCCTTTTTCTAGTCCTTCAAGACAGAGGATCACAGAGCTCTGGTTGAGCTATTTATTCCTGTGCTGCAGAGGTAAGCTGTGACCAACTTCCTGGGTAATTAACAGTCCTTGCTTGGATAGGTGGAGTCTCTCAAAATGGCCTTTTGATCTGCCCCCTGGTGTTAACACCTTTTGAAAAAGTGCTGTCCCTAATGAATATGCATGAATACATCTGCATACCATGGGGGCGGCGCATAGAAATGCAGCACAGGCATTAGAGACAGCATGGAACCTGAATGGTGTTTGGCCCTCCAGGACTGCATTTGGGAGACTCTGCTCTAGGTAATGCGCATGTTTATATTGTCTGTGCTCTGTGGAGTAATATATAGGCATTTGAGGCATGTTTATGTTGTCTGCAATAACGGTTCCGTCTTTACTACCACTGTTTAGTAGTGGGTAAAATATTGCGACTGGGTTGGCAGGAGCCACAGCAGGGACTTGAACCTGTGACCTTCTGCTCCTGAACACACTGGCTGTGTGTACTGCACCCCACTGTGACCACAAAGACAGTGCATTCCCTGGAGATACCATGACTGTTTGTCAGACAGAGCATGTCTGTTGCAGTGCATGGCACCCACCTGAACAGGGCTAGGCCATAGTCTGCTGTGGGCAGCAGCCACTGCCCCCTCCACCACCAGTAGCCCTCCACCACCATGCTGACATGTCCTTATCTTGGAGACAGCATGAGACCTGAATGGTGTTTGGCCCTCCGGGACTGTATTTGGGAGACTCTGCTCTCGGTAATGTGCATGTTTATGGTGTCTGTGCTCTGTAGAGTAAAATATAGGCATTTGAGGCATGTTTATGTTGTCTGCAATGACGGTTCCGTCTTTACTACCACTGTTTAGTAGTGGGTAAAATATGGGGACTGGATTGTCAGGAACCACAGCTGGGACTTGAACCTGTGACTTTCTGCTCCTGAACACACTGGCTGTGTGTACTGCACCACTGTGTTGCCACAGAGATAGTGCATTCCCTGGGGTTACCATGACTGTTCGTCAGACAGGGCCTGTCCGTTGCAGTTCATGGCACCCACCTACACAGGGCTAGGCCACGGTCTGCTGTGGGCAGCTGCCACTGCCCCCTCCACCACCAGTACGCCTCTGCCGCCAGGCTGCCATGCCCTTCTGCTGGTGGTGCTGGTGGTGCGCAGTCTCAGGCCATCCAGTGTGTAGGTAGGCAGCTGCCTATGGTGTGGGTTCTGTGGTAGGGGCGCCTGCATAGCTGTCCGCGCTGCCCCCCAGCACCGCCTGCCCATGTTCTGTGCCCTTGGGGGTACCTGCTGGGTACCATCCCCTGTGACACTGTGGGAAACACACTCATGCCCATGTTGGGCCCTCCTCGGTTGCTGTCTGGCTGCTCTACTGTTTCAGCATTCCTATGGGCCACCTAGGCATCACCCTAGTCTGCACTGTGGCCCAGCTGCACCACAGCATGTGCCGCCTGCAGCCCTCTGTATCCCCTTTTCCAGCATCTCTCCAGTTGCCCATTCTGACATGCCCGCCCTACTGTTGTGGAACATGTGCACACCATAGGAAACCTGTCCAATGGAAAGGGGGAACCCTGATCAGCGCTATTTCACTGTGGGATCATTCACCTTGTATGGGGACTGAGCATAGCCCATTCCAAAATTAATATCTTTTGTTTGGAGTTTTTTTGATGGTGTTTTTTGATGTTTCCCATTGATATCACTATTGACCAGCTTGATAATGTCTTTTTTACATTTTCTTCTGGTCCTTTTCAATGTTTATCTGCCCATTTGTTCCATGCACATGTATCACACTTATCACTTTTTGCAGGTTTCCCTGCCTTTGCTGTACATTGCTGACGGAAATGGTTTCTCTTCCCTTTAAATCTGCTCTAACGCGAGGGTTTCACTGGCTTTAGTTTTCAGCCCTGGAATCCACAGCGTTAGTGTGCAGGGAGCCTCTCCCCTCCCACTCTCCACCCATTGACCCCTTCTCTCCGCCCCTGGGGAGCCTTCCTCCGCCCTCCAGGAGCCTTTCTCCGCCTTCAGCGCTCATTTGCGCCACTGCGCGCGTTATCTCGTGCTACGGTACCTTTTCGCCCAATAAAGCGCCATTATTGCGCGATAAGGTACCTTATCACGCGATAACGTGGGAGAGTGCACGTTAAGACGGTTTAGTAAACATACCCCCATGTCTTAAAAACAACGGGGGTAACTGAATTGTCTTTTACTCTATCATGTATCATGTTTACCTCATTTTAGATTAAAAGAACAACATATAATGAAAAAGCCCGGGTGAAGCGAAAATGATAAAAAAGGCAAATTGCTTCGTTATGTATTCTTTTCGCTCCCCCCAGAGGACCGGTAGTAGATCTGCCTATTTTGCATATGATTGACAGATATAGCATTGCATGGTGGTATTTTCATTCAAAAGATGTATTTTGAAAACAAATTCCTTGTTCTGTTAATGTAAGTGCGGGACACGTTTTTACAAAACACAGAGATATCTCAATTTATTTATTTATTTATTTTATTTTTCTTATATACCGCACTCTTAAAGATCAGCACGGTTTACATACAACTGTATTGTGCCAGGTAGGTGAATCTAAGGGGTATGTTTACTAAACTGCGGTAACGTTACATAACACGCGTTATGTAACGTTAACGATCGTTAGCGCATCATAACACGTGTTATGATGTGCTAACGATCGTTAACGTTACATAACACGCGTTAACCAACATTAACAATCGTAAAGCTCCGCGGCGCGGTAAAACACCGCAGAAGGTGGAGAGAGGGCGGAGAGAAGGGGTCAGTGGGCAGAGAGTAGGCGGGGAGAGGCTCCCTGCACACTAACGCATAATGAGGAGCAAGGTACTGTGGGAATAGCCTGGATAGGGTGGCCTGGCCTGGATGCATCTGCACACGGCATAGGGCAATGGCTCGGACATTGTAGTGCCTGGCCACCACCTGCACGGAGAGGGTGGCCATAGCATGTCCTGCTGGGAGGTCACTCTCACCCTGACTGATCAGTGACCATGGCATGGCTAGGTTCCCCCATAGTGCTATATAGTATTTTTCTCATATGATATTTATGGGTTTTCTTTTGGGGCCCAATCACTGACTTATCTGCTTGGTGTATATGCTGACATCCCCGTTCTGGGTATATGCATCTCCTCCAGGGCCATGCACTATGGACTAGCTGGCAGACTGTCTGCAGCTAGTATGTGTCTTGCTGGAACACCTTGCAGGGTGCAGCGGCTGGAGGCTTGCTGCTGGAGAATGTCAGATAATGGTGGGGGGCAGCTGAGCATTTCCAGGCCTGCCGTCTGTCTGCTATTGCGTTATGGATGTGTACTGCTCTGTCTGTTCCCCAGCAGGACTGGGGTTGATGGTCCCCTCTACTGCTACCATTGCAGGGAGGTAGACTGTGGGTCTATTGGTGGGTGATCCTGTTTCCCACCCTGAGCCCCAGAGGGTGGGTTGTGTGGTGGTATATGATCTGCCTATGGGTCCATACACCCCCTTCCCTTTCCCTTTCCCAGGTAACCATGGTACCACCACAGGATATGCACTATTCTGAGTGCATCATCGCCCATATGGACTAGACATGACCGAGACATACAGCAGGACACAGATGTATCCTAGGTGTGTCTAACGGAACTACCTATCACACATTGCTGGGGACCTGCAGCATGGCGTATTTCAGCCATGAAAGGTGCTGTGGACCTGGTGCTGGGCGCCCCACCTCAACCTCAGGGTGGGCACAGTACCCGCACAATGTGACTGTCTGTGGCTACTCTGTGGCAGTGCCACACATGGTATGTTCCCCCTACCAGGCCGAGGTACTGTGGGGGGGAATACCCAATCTTGTGCCCATCTCTCGACTGGTGATTTGCATGTGCAGTGCATCATGGGTACGGTGGGTTAACCCTATCCTGGTAACCACAGCAGACAGTTTGTGTGGTGACGTGCAGTTCTTCTGCAGCCAGCCAGGGCTTTGTTCACAGCCTTATAAGATGTCCTATAGGGGACATTATAGGGTGCCTTGGCGGACAGTACACTTTATAATGTGCCCTATGGAGTGCGTTATGGGGTGCCTTATGCGGCACCTTAGGTTATGCCACCGTGAGGGTGTGTTTGCTGGCAGCACTAATTAAAATACACGTCAAATGCCTCAGCAATCACTACTTAAATGTAAAGGTACTGATGTCAGGGTCACCGGTCTGTAGTTTCCCAGATCACCCTGGAACCCTTTTTAAAAATTGGTGTTACACTGGCAATCTTCCAATCTTCAGGTATTACAGATTTTAATGATAGTGATCAGCTTTTGATACCTCGGGGTTATCTTCCCTTACCTTTCAGGTACACTGCTCCTCCTGGTTTCTTCAGGCCGCCTTCTCACGTCACCATATCTGTGCTGTCTGCCCATTCCTATCACCCTCTTCCCTTGTCACTCTTCCCCTGAGTCTGGTTATTGCTAAACTCGACTATTGCACCATCACTTTTCTCAGTCTTCCGCTGTACTCTCTTGCTTGCTTACAACTTATCCAAACTACCACCGCCTGCCTTATTACACATGCCACACATTTTGGCCATGTAACACCTCTCCTGATTTGTCTGCACTGGCCCCCCCTCAAATATCGTGCACAGTATAACTCTTTAACACTGGTCCATAAAGCTATCTATACCAGCATTTCTACCTACTTATCTGATCTCCGCTTGCATGCCCCCCCCCCCGCCGACCCTCCGTTTACTTCACACCAACTGTCTTCATTTACCATCCCCCTCACACACCCACTTTGAGTCCACCCACTCTTCTGTCTTATATTACCTCGGTTCTGCCCTCTGGAACTCATTACGCTCAGAACATTCCTATCCCTGCTTTAAGTACAGACTCAAAAAGCACCTATTCGGTTCCGCCTTTGACCTTCCTTGCCCAAATTCCTGACCTCCCTTGCTTTGTCCTTCTTCCTAGCTCTTTTATGAATGTTTTCCCTTTCCTGTCTGCCTTTTTATCTGATTTTTGTATTTACTTATTTTGGGGAACTTATTTATTTATTATTATTTATTACAAATTCTTATATACCGCGCTATTTAGTATCCGTGCGGTTTACATAATAACATTTCGCATTAGAAACAAGACCTTTTGTACATCGCCCTGCTATTAGAAGGCGCGGTATATCAAGTGGGCAATAAATAATTGCTCTCGCGATAGCATCAACGTGCTCACTATGCTCATTCTGTCTCATTGCGCAATGGCTAATTTATCGGGTGATTTACCACAGTCATTAGTATGCCCTATGTTAGTGTTCCCGGCTGCCAGTTGCCACATGTTAAATCGCATATTAACCGTTTACCAGGCTTGAGTAAAAGGGGCACACAATCATTTCTGTACATTGACAAGACTATGAAGGTCACCTAGTTTCACATGCTTTGCAAGGTGTATTTTGCACCTCCTTCATAAAGTAAGATATGTGCATACTTTATAAGATAGATGAGTAAGTGCTGTGATGTGTATACTTACAGAATAGTGACTGATTGCATTATGCATTCCTTCTACTATCTGGCCTGTCTGTGTTGGCCAGGTTAGCATTTTAAATCAATATCTATCCTAGCTCTGTCTCCATTGCTGCAGAGTTTAAAACTTTTTTCCTGTCTCTGCTCTTATTCTACCTGAGTGACAAACCCCTCCCCCCTGCTGAGGTATTATTTAGCCCCTTTTCCTGTCTTCCACGTGAGCTTAGCTCTGTTTGCCTGTGCTGGAAAGGTGAATTTCACCTCTCGTGAGTGAATTTGCTGGCTTTCTGTGAGTTCTGTCTGTCTCCACATATATATTTATTTATTTGTCATTGTTAGTATGCTCCCTTACCTCACTGCCCCCTTTATTCTGCACTTTTGTTCAGCTTTTCTCAGCCGAATAACTTATACCCCCCTGCCCCCTGTGACTCTTAGGGGTATATTTACTAAACTCTGAAATTGTGCGGGGCCGCGGTAGTGTGCCTGTGCCATATAAGGAGTGGGCGGTTCAGGCAGAGAAAAGAAAAAAAACAGGAGAAAGCGACAGTACTTGTGCGCGTCGCGCTAATGTGCGGGGTCCACATTAGCGCGTGGGAAGGCTAAGTGGCGTGCTGCTGGGCACAGAAAAGAACAGAGCCGTAGTACAACAGTGAAGACACTGACCAATGGTACAGGGGCCATGGGTTCAATCCCCCATTGTGCACAACAAAAGCTGTTGTCTGAGGCAATAACTGTAATGGGTTAAAGTGCTGTAGGAGGCATATTAATTTTGTGCGGCATAAGGCGGCGCACTGTTAATTTTGGGCGACATTAGGCGGTGCGCTGTTAGGTGTGGGCGTCATAAGGCGTAGCACTGTAAATAGTGGGCATTAGGCGGCGCGCTGTTAAGTTTGTGCGGTTTGGGCGGCAGAAGGCGGTGCGCTGCTACGTCATGAAGGCCTAAGGCAGTGCGGCAATGTCCAAACACAGGAATAGAGCCACAGCGCAATGGTTAAGACACTGACCAATGGTGCAGGGATCAGGGGTTCAATCCCTCACAGTGCCCAGTGAACAAGGCTGGCTGAGGCATAACATATTATGGGGATGAGTGCTGTACAAGGCATATTAGTTCTATTTTATTTATCAGTACTAGCAAACTCACTCTCAAAGCGTGTTAACATAAGGCGGCCCATACGGCACATGTTAAAGTTCACTGTCCGCCAAGGTACCCTAGAATGTCCCCTATAGGTCACCATATATGTTGCGTCACAGAATAATGTATAGTGCACCTTATATGGACGGCAACCATAAGGTGCCCTATAGGGCGCCCTATAAAGCACCCTCAGCGGCACCTTTTGGGTACAGTACGCTGCGGGTGTTTTTGCTGGCATCAACATATGTACATTAAATAAAAAAAACTTTGCACAACCCTAGCAAACTACCCCACTGTGGGTTTGAACCCATGACCTCTGACTTCTCAGGCAGTGAAGTAACCATTGGGCTACAGCTCTATAGCTGCCAACAAGCCCCTGGCTGGCTGCAGAGAGCCTGCATGTCACCACACAGACAGTCTGCTGTGGTAGCCAGGATAGGGTTAGGCCACCCGTACCCATGATGCAAATCAGCTGTCCACAGATGAACACAAGATGGGGAATGCACCCCAACAGCTCCCCGGCATGGTAGGGGGAAGTGGCCGTGTGCACCCACACAGCACCTCGGCCTGGTAGGGGGTACTGCCCGGGTGTTTTACTGGCACAGAGTAGCTACACACCGTCACATTGTGCGGGTACTGTGCTCACCCTGAGGGTGTGAAGAGGCGCCCAGAACCAGGTCCACAACACCCTCCATGGATGAAAGAGGCCTGCCAGAGCTCCACAGCAGTATTAATCTGTGAGATAGGTAGTTTCTGCAGAAACACCTTGGATATCACTTTCTGTCTTTGTCAGGGGAACCCCTTATGGATACCTAGGTGGGCTATGTACCACCACCCAAGGTTGAAAAACAGGGTCTTCTATCAACAGAGCCACATTCTACCTCCCTGCAATGGTGGCAGTAAAGTGGACAATCAACCCCGGTCCTGCTGGGGAACAGACATCCTACAGGGCAGTCAAAGCAGCTCTGTACACCTCCATAACACAATATCAGACAGACATTAGGCCTGGATATGCTAAGCTGCACCCCACCACTATCTGATATTCTCCTGCAGCAAGCCTTCAGCCGCTGCACCCTGCAAGGCGCTCCATCACAACACAGACCAGCTGAAAACAGTCTGCTAGCTAGTCCTGGTGGAAATGCATGCACCCAGAACTGGGATGGCAGTGCACACCAGCAGATAAGTCAGTGACTGGGCCCCAAAAGGAAACCCATATATATATATCACATGAGAGAAATACTATATAGCACTATGGGGGTGCCTAGACATGCTGTGGTCACTGCACAGTCAGGGTGAGAGTGATCCCCCAGCAGGACAGAAAGAGGTCACCCTGTCTGTGTAGGTGGTGGCCGGCCACGACAATGTCCCAGGCAGTGATCTATGCCCTGTGCAGATGCATCCTGGCCAGCCCACCCTGTCTGAGCTATACCCATGGTACCTTGATGCTCATTATGCGCATTGGCAGGCCAATAATGGCAACAGTGCTGGCAGTGTGGGCTGTGGAAGGTGTTTGCAGCCAACACACACTGTATAGACCAGGGGTGGGCAATCTCAGTCCTGGAAGGCCGCAGACCAGTCAGATTGGCAGGATATCTGTAATGCATATATATTGCATGCTTATTTATTAGGGATATCCCGAAAACCTGACTGGTCTGCGGCCCTCCAGGACCGAGATTGCCCACCCCTGGTATAGACAGACACAAACTCCCACACGTATGCCAGCATTGTGCTACTATAGAGGAGTTTATCAGTCTTGCCCACCACACCAGTCCTGGGCACAGCACAGGCATGGATATGGTACGCAATACTGTTGGGGGTCACTCCCGAGGGTGGTGACCACTGTCAGAGGCCAGACCTGAAGCATAAGAACATAAGATATGCCATACTGGGTCAGACCAAGGTCCATCAAGCCCAGTATTCTGTTTCCAACAGTGGCCAATCTAGGTCATATGTACCTAGCAGTTTCCCCAAGAGACACAAGTTCCACAATGCTTGTACTGGGTCAAGCATTGATATCTTCGGTCACTTCTTAATAATGGTTTATGGACCTTTCCTCCAGGAACTTGTCCAAACCTTTTTTAAACCCAGCTACACTAACAGCCTTTACTACATCCTCCGGTAACAAATTCCAGAGTTTGATTACACGTTGATTGAAAAAATATTTTCTTTTATTAGTCTTAAATAGTTTACCCTGTAGCTTCATTGCATGTCCCCTAGTCTTTCTATATTCTGATAACGTAAACAATCGATCTACGTTTACCCGTTCCACTCCATTCATTAATTTATAGACTTCTATCATATCTCCCCTCAGCCGTCTCTTTTCCAGGTTAAAGAGCCCTAACCTTTTTAGCCTTTCCTCATAGGAGTATCCTTCCATCCCCTTTACCATTTTGGTGGCTCTTCTCTGAACCTTTTCTAAAATCGCTATATCCTTTTTAAGATACGGCGACCAGAATTCCACACAATATTCAAGGTGCGGCCTCACCATGGAACGATATAGAGGCATTATAATATCTTTTGTTTTATTTTCCATTCCTTTCCTTATCATACCTAGCATTCTATTTGCTCTCTTGGCTGCCGCTGCACACTGGGCCGAGGGTTTTAACATGGTATCCACAATGACGCCTAAATTTTTTTCCTGGGTGGTGGTTCCTAATGTGGAACCTTGCATCGTGTAACCATAGTTTGGGTTGTTCTTCCCTAGGTGCATAACCTTGCACTTGTCCACATTAAATTTCATCTGCCATTTTGATGCCCAGTCTTCCAATTTATCAAGATCCTCTTGCAAGTTTTCACAATCCTCTTGGGTTTTAACAACTTTAAATAGTTTTGTGTCATCTGCAAATTTGATAACCTCAATCGTTATTCCACTTTCCAGGTCATTTATGAATATGTCAAAAAGCAGCGGACCCAGCACAGATCCCTGGGGTACACCACTATTCACCTTTCTCCATTGGGAAAATTGGCCATTTAGCCCTACCCTCTGCTTTCTATCTTTTAACCAGTTCCTGATCCACAATAGTACACTGCCTCCTATCCCATGACTCTTTAGTTTTGCCAAAAGTCTCTGATGAGGGACCTTGTCAAAGGCTTTCTGAAAGTCCAGATACACAATATCAACCGACTCACCTTTGTCCACCTGTTTATTCACTCCTTCAAAAAAACATAACAGATTAGTAAGACAAGATCTTCCTTGTCTAAAGCCATGTTGGCTGTCTCCCATTAGGTCGTGACTATCTACATGCTGAGTAATTTTATTCTTTATGATGGTTTCTACCATTTTTCCCGGTACTGACGTCAGGCTCACCGGTCTGTAGTTTTCCGGATCACCCATGGAACCCTTTTTAAAAATTGGTGTTACATTGGCGATCCTCCAATCTTCAGGTATTAGAGATGATTTTAATGATAGTTCACAGATTACTAATAGCAGGTCTGCAATCTCATACTTCAGTTCTTTCAACACCCTTGGATGTATACCATCCGGCCCAGGTGATATGCTACTCTTCAGTTTATCTAATAGTTGTAAGGCATCTTCCTAATGTATCGATATTTCCTTCAATTCTTCCGCACCTTGAAATACCACTTCAGTCATGGGTAACATCCCTACATCTTCCTCAGTAAAGACTGAAGCAAAGAATTCATTCAGTCTCTCCGCTATCGCCTTGTCGCCTCTTAGTGCTCCTTTAACCCCTTTATCATCTAATGGACCAACTGACTCACAGGTATTTTGCTACGAATGTACTTGAAAAGGTCTTTATTTCGTGTTTTTGCTTCCGCAGCAAGCTTCTTCTCAAATTCTCTCTTTTCCTGCCTTATCAATGCCTTGCATTTGACTTGCCAGTGCTTGTGCTGTTTCCAGGTTTCGTCATTTGGCTCTTTTTTCCATTTCCTGAAAGTTGCTTTTTTGGCAACAACAGCCTCTCTGACCTCACCTTTAAACCATGCTGGCAGTTTTTTGGACTTCCTTCCACTTTTCTTAAAGCGTGGAATACAGCTGGTCTGGGCTTCCAAGATAGTATTTTTCAACAACATCCAAGCTTGATGTACGTCTTTAACCTTTGCAACTGCTCCTTTTAGTTTTTTCTTAACTGTTTTCCTCATTTTATCATAGTCTCCCTTTCGAAAGTTAAAGGGTAGTACTGTGGATTTCCTTACTATCCCTCCTCCACTAATTAAATCAAAGGCGATCATGCTATGATCACTATTGCCAGGTGGCCCCAACACCCTTATCTCTTGCACTAGATCTGGTGTTCCACTAAGGACTAGGTCTAATATAGCTTCCCCTCTGGTCGGTTCATGAACCAGCTGCTCCAAGAAGCAGTCATTTATTTCATCTAGGAACTTTATCTCCCTAGCATGTCCTGCCTGTGACACTGACCCAGTCGATGCCGGGGTAATTGAAATCACCCATTATTATTACTGCACTGTAACGTTTGCTAGCTTCCTTGATTTCTTTGAGCATTTCATCATCCATTTGTTCATTCTGGCCAGCCGGACAATAGTACACCCCCACTGCCATCGCCTTCCCCTTTTTACATGGAATTTCAATCCATAGAGATTCTACAGCAAATTTTGTTTCTTGCAAAACTTTAATCCTTTCTGACTCAATGCCCTCTCTAACATAGAGCGCAACCCCTCCACCAATTTGATCAGCTCTATCATTACGATATAGTTTATACCCAGGTATCACAGTGTCCCACTGGTTGTCCTCCTTCCACCATGTCTCTGATATTCCAATCATATCTAACCTCTCGTTTAGTGCTATATATTCTAACTCTCCCATCTTGTTTTTTAGACTTTTAGCATTTGCACACAATTTCAGATTTCTCTCCAGAAGTAACAGCCCCCCTTTCTAGCACACACCGCAGACATCAGAAAGATTGTTATGATGGAGCTCAAAGAGCAAACTATGCTTAACGTAGGAATGTCTATCTGCCAGTACTCATAGCAAACGTTTGAGAGCTGTGTACCGTATACCCAGGTGTAGGATGGCATTGCTAAGGTATGCAAGTGCTAGTATTGGGAGATGCACGCAAGGTCCAATCTCCTGCCTCTCCAGGAGGCATTGGCCAATGGGGCCTGTGGGTGTGGGTGTGTCTGCCCCTGTTGGCTGCTGCTTTACGGCGGAGGTTCCCAACTCCAGTCCTGGTGTGCCTAACACTGTTCGGGTTTTCCTGCTGTCCCTCATGAATATGCATGAGCTACATATACATGCCATGGGGGTGGTGCATAGATATGCAGCACAGGCATTTGTATTAGAGGCAGCATGGAACCTGAATGGTGTGTGGTCCTCCATGACTGCATTTCGGAGACTCTGCTCTAGGTAATGCCCCTGTTCATGGTGTCTGTGCTCGGTGTGGTAAAAGATAGGCATATTACCAATGCGTATGCCCTCAGCAATAAAGGTTTGTCCTTACTATCATGGTTTAGTTGTGGGAAAAATATGTGGACAGGATTGGCAGTAGCTCCAGCTGGGCTTTGAACCTGTGACCTTTTGTTCTTGCACACACTGTCTGTGTGCACTGCACCACTGTGTTGCCACAGATTGGCTGAATGCCCTGGGAGGTCCATGACTGTACATCTGACAGGGCCTGTCTGTTGCAGTGGATGGTGCCATCCTGCACATGGCTAGGCCACTGTCTTCTGTGGCTAGCAGCCACTGCCCCTCCACCACCTGTACCCTTCCGCCAACATGCTGGCATGTCCTTATCGTAGTAAAACCATATGACCTGATTGAGTTGTGGCACTCCAGGCCTGCATTTGGGGGACTCAGCTGTAGGTAATGCCCATTGTTATGGTGCGTGAGCGGTGTAGGGTAAAATATGGGTGTTTGCAACATGCTTATGTTCTCTGCAATAAAGGAGTGTCTTTACTATCTCTGTTTAGTGGTGGGTAAAATATGGGGATAGGGCTGGCAGGTGCCCCAGCTAGGGTTTGAACCTGTGACTTTCTGGTCCTAGAGATACTGGCTCTGTCCGCTGCACCACACAGACTGTGCAGTCCCTGGAGATAGGAAACCTGGCAAGAAGGAGTCGGAAGCCATGCTCTGCACATTTTTACTGTGGGCTCGTTCACCTTGTCTGGGGACAAAAGTGCAAATACACTACGAAAATGCCTGCAAAAAAAGGGGGAAAAAAGATAGCCAAGCTGGGCAACAGTGTTATTAATGGGCAACCATACAAAACACTCCAAGGAAAGCTCCAATAGCAAGAAATGATTTTTGGAAGGGTCTCCACTCCGTAGATAGACCCTTCCAAAATTCATTTCTAATTTTATGGAGCTTTCCATGGAGTGTTTTTTGTTGTTGCCCATTAATATCACTGTTGCCCAGATGAATTACTATTTTTAATATTTTTGTTGTGGTCATTTTCGCTTTTTAGTTGCACTTTTGTTCTGTGCACATGTATCACACTGCTCACGTTTTGTAGGTTTCCCCGGTTTTCCTGTACATTGCTGACGGAAATGGTTTCTCTTCCCTTTTTACTTGTATATTCGGCCCCGTAAATGTGCGAGGAGCCTCTCCCCTCCCCTTCCCCGCCCATTGCAGCCGTCTCTCCGCCCCTCGGGAGCCTTATTCCGCCCTCCGTTAGCCTTTCCACGCCTCTATCGGACATTTGCGGGCCCGTACTTGTGCGGGGCCCGTTAGTGTGCCGCGCATGTGTGCGGGGGTGAGGCGCACGTGTGCGGGGCGCTTAAGAGCACTTAAGTGCTGCTTTCCGTGCGCTTTTGCGCGGATGCGCAATTGTGCGGTGTTTAGTAAACATACCCCTTAGTCTGTATAGTTGTCATCTGCTCATTACCTCACTTATTTTACAGATGCACCTAATCCCTTAGGGCTCTCTCCCACCTTATATCATCTGGCCTTTGTTCTCCTCTCTATTCCTCTTATATGGCTCCTCATCACATTGTATTTTTCCTTATCGTCCCTCCAGTCCAGTCCCGCACCTCTGGGTAGTACACCTCCTCCAGCAGCTTGGAGACTGAGCATATCCACACTTGAAAATCACCAGTACTAGTACGACTGGTACCACCACCAGCTCCCAGTATGCTCAGTCTCCAAGCAGCTGGAGGTCGTGAGTCAGTGCGGGACTCACTGAGGGAGCAAATGAGTCAGTTAGGTTAACTTGGGTTACTTTGGTTTAATTTGGTGTATTTAAGGTGGTTTAATTTGGCCTTTCTTTGAGGGGGGGGGGAAGAACTGAATAAAAGCAAGGAGTCCGGTAGGCTCAAGCCCCAACTAGCATAACTTGCAGTGAGGAGGATCACTTCAATCAACAGGAGGCCAGAGAAGTGGGCAATCGGGTGAGGAGCTGTCAGCGCAGAGCTGCGGGCTCTGAGTTCTGCCAAGCTCCCCCTCGATGCGCTCAGCCTCCCTGCGGCTTTGGCAAGGAGAGCAGTAGCACTGCTGTAGAACCTGAGGACTGACCGGCGGTAAGTGTCAAAGTCTGGCTCAGTTGGGGAAGGCCCTTTGCGCTCACAGGACGTCGGCGGGTAGGAGAGACTCAGCAGAGCTGTAGATTTTGGTGCAAAAAGCGCTTGGACCTAACGCCTCGTTTTGTGGCAGTGGCTGAGCTGTGGGAAGATAGGAGGCTTCGGTTTCTCCCACGCTGTCTGGGGCGCTTGTAGAAGCTTACTCAGCCACTTAGGGGGCAGGGAAGCCTCTGTAGTGAGCTTCTCCAAGCCTTTTTTGAGCCTCTGGTTGCTTTAAAAACCAAAACAAAAAAAGAAAAACCAGAGGAAATCAATGCTTTAATTTAGTTTCCTTTTTAAATTCATTCTTAAAGTAACTTTTTTTTGGGCTGCCAGGGGCTAGTGAGCTACTAATCTGCCACATCGGCGTTTGCAGGTTAGCGGTCTCATGCCGTCCTGTCCTCAGTGCCTAGTCTGCGGGGCCCGGCAAGGGTCCATTTCAAATGATGGCGTGTGCCACAGCTGTGCGGGGGAGGCTTCCAACATGGAGCAGGTCATGCAGGACAAGGCACGAGAGTGTGTGTGTGTGTGTGGGGGGGGGGGGGGGTCCATGCCAACCCCGGAGTTTCAGACCTTGCCAGAACCTCCGCCCTCGCCGCTGTGTTCAGATCCTGGGCCCTCAACATCTTAGGGGCTGGGAGCTTCTGGAACCCTGGGAGGTTTTTCCCCTGAATTTGTGCTCCTCTAACATCAGGCTTTTTGCTTGCGCAAGCAGGGCGCAGTGGAGGACCCCTCCCTGGCGGGAGTTGGAGTGAAGAGAAGCTCTGTGGGGAGGGGAGAGGCTCCGGGGGCAGTGCCCGCTTAAGTCTGGCTGCCTTTTTAAATTTTTTTTTATTTGAGATTTTAGTCAAAATACAATCACCAAATATAATAGACACTCTTCTGAAACAATAATAAACAATAAGGTACATATAGAATTCAGAAAATAAGGAAAACTGGAATACAGTCCATGTTAAGAGTGGAACTGCAATATTGAAGAAAAAACAAACAGTTTAACAATCAATCAGAAAGCAGGGCTGTAAGCCCACAACTTAGGAGGTACTTATAATCAGACATTGCCCTCCCTAACTAAGCCTGCCTGTCAATCAAAAACTTTTCCAAGTGTGTCACATCTACAAAAATCATATGAAGCACCATCAATATTAATGATGCACTTACAAGGAAATCGTAAAAGTGGCACCCAATGCTAAAACTTGGGGCTTAAGAGATAGATTGCCTCCGACGTAGTTGGGTGCCACGAGACACATCAGGAAAAACATTGACTGTCTGTCCACAGAATTTTGCTGACTTAACCTTAAAAAAAGGCCTTCAAAATACACTGTTTAACCACTACTGATAAAAAGGTGAACAGCAACGCTGAATGCAAACTAATATCAAGGGAGTCTTTCAAAAAGGCAGTGAGATTAGACATAGAGGGAACATAAGAACATAAGATATGCCATACTGGGTCAGACCAAGGTCCATCAAGCCCAGTATTCTGTTTCCAACAGTGGCCAAACTAGGTCATATGTACCTAGCAGTTTCCCCAAGAGACACAAGTTCCACAATGCTTGTACTGGGTCAAGCATTGATATCTTCGGTCACTTCTTAATAATGGTTTATGGACCTTTCCTCCAGGAACTTGTCCAAACCTTTTTTAAACCCAGCTACACTAACATCCTTTACTACATCCTCCGGTAACAAATTCCAGAGTTTGATTACGCGTCGAGTGAAAAAATATTTTCTTTTATTAGTCTTAAATAGTTTACCCTGTAGCTTCATTGCATGTCCCCTTGTCTTTCTATATTCTGATAAGGCAAACAATCGATCTACGTTTACCCGTTCCACTTCGTTCATTAATTTATAGACTTCTATCATATCTCCCCTCAGCCGTCTCTTTTCCAGGTTAAAGAGCCCTAACCTTTTTAGCCTTTCTTCATAGGAGTATCCTTCCATCCCCTTTACCATTTTGGTGGTTCTTCTCTGAACCTTTTCTAAAATCGCTATATCCCTTTTAAGATACGGCGACCAGAATTGCACACAATATTCAAGGTGCGGTCTCACCATGGAACGATATAGAGGCATTATAATATCTTTTGTTCCATTTTCCATTCCTTTCCTTATCATACCTAGCATTCTATTTGCTCTCTTGGCCGCCGCTGCACACTGGGCTGAGGGTTTTAACATGGTATCCACAATGACGCCTAAATCTTTTTCCTGGGTGGTGGTTCCTAATGTGGAACCTTGCATCGTGTCACCATAGTTTGGGTTGTTCTTCCCTAGGTGCATAACCCTGCACTTGTCCACATCAAATTTCATCTGCCATTCTGATGCCCAGTCTTCCAATTTATCAAGATCCTCCTGCAATTTTTCACAATCCTCTTGGGTTTTAACAACTTTAAATAGTTTTGTCATCTGCAAATTTGATAACCTCACTCGTTATTTCACTTTCCAGGTCATTTATGAATATGTCAAAAAGCATCGGACCCAGCACAGATCCATGGGGTACACCACTATTCACCTTTCTCCATTGGGAAAATTGGCCATTTAGCCCTACCCTCTGCTTTCTATCTTTTAACCAGTTCCTGATCCACAATAGTACACTGCCTTCTATCCCATGACTCTTTAGTTTTGCCAAAAGTCTCTGATGAGGGACCTTGTCAAAGGCTTTCTGAAAGTCCAGATACACAATATCAACCGACTCACCTTTGTCCACCTGTTTATTCACTCCTTCAAAAAAACATAACAGATTAGTAAGACAAGATCTTCCTTGTCTAAAGCCATGTTGGCTGTCTCCCATTAGGTTGTGACTATCTACATGCTGAGTAATTTTATTCTTTATGATGGTTTCTACCATTTTTCCCGGTACTGACGTCAGGCTCACCGGTCTGTAGTTTCCCGGATCATCCCTGGAACCCTTTTTAAAAATAGGTGTTACATTGGCGATCCTCCAATCTTCAGGTATTAGAGATGATTTTAATGATAGTTCACAGATTACTGATAGCAGTTCTGCAATCTCATATTTCAGTTCTTTCAACACCCTTGAATGTATACCATCCGGCCCAGTTGATTTGCTACTCTTCAGTTTATGTAATAGTTGTAAGACATCTTCCCGATGTATCGATATTTCCTTCAATTCTTCCGCACCTTTAAATACCACTTCAGTCATGGGTAACATCCCTACATCTTCCTCAGTAAAGACCGAAGCAAAGAATTCATTCAGTCTCTCCGCTATTGCCTTGTCGCCTCTTAGTGCTCCTTTAACCCCTTTATCATCTAATGGACCAACTGACTCTCTCACAGGTTTTTTGCTACGAATGTACTTGAAAAGGTCTTTATTTCGCGTTTTTGCTTCCGCAGCAAGCTTCTTCTCAAATTCTCTCTTTGCCTGCATTATTAATGCCTTGCATTTGACTTGCCAGTGCTTGTGCTGTTTCCAGGTTTCATCATTTGGCTCTTTTTTCCATTTCCTGAAAGATGCTTTTTTGGCAACAACAGCCTCTCTGACCTCACCTTTAAACCATGCTGGCAGTTTTTTGGACTTCCTTCCACTTTTCTTAAAGCGTGGAATACAGCTGGTCTGGGCTTCCAAGATAGTATTTTTCAACAACACCCAAGCTTGATGTACGTCTTTAACCTTCGCAACTGCTCCTTTTAGTTTTTTCTTAACTGTTTTCCTCATTTTATCATAGTCTCCCTTTCGAAAGTTAAAAGGTAGTACTGTGGATTTCCTTACTATCCCTCCTCCACTAATTAAATCAAAGGCGATCATGCTATGATCACTATTGCCAAGTGGCCCCAACACCCTTATCTCTTGCACTAGATCTGGTGTTCCACTAAGGACTAGGTCTAATATGGCTTCCCCTCTGGTCGGTTCATGAACCAGCTGCTCCAAGAAGCAGTCATTTATTTCATCTAGGAACTTTATCTCCCTAGCATGTCCTGACGTGACACTGACCCAGTCGATACCGGGGTAATTGAAATCACCCATTATTATTACTGCGCTGTAACTTTTGTTAGCTTCCTTGATTTCTTTGAGCATTTCATCATCCATTTGGTCATTCTGGCCAGGTGCTCGATAGTACACTCCCACTGCCATCGCCTTCCCCCTTTTATATGGAATTTCAATCCATATAGATTCTACAGCAGATTTTGTTTCCTGCAAAACTTTAATCCTTTCTGAGTCAATGCCCTCTCTAACATAGAGCGCAAACCCTCCACCAATTTGATCAGCTGTATCATTACGATATAGTTTGTACCCAGGTATCACAGTGTCCCACTGGTTGTCCTCCTTCCACCATGTCTCTGATATTCCAATCATATATAACCTTTCATTTAGTGCTATATATTCTAACTCTCCCATCTTATTCTTTAGACTTCTAGCATTTGCATACAAGCATTTTAGAGAATGTATTTTCTTCATGTTAATTTGGCTATTGTTAGACATGGGTAAATTGGGATCTTTAAGCTCTGTCTGCTCCATACTTGAGGGCATTTGGGCTACTTTACTCTTTTGTGGAACCTCTCTGCTTTTGGTAGTATCCTTCAAGGATACATTCTTCCGAACCATCTGCTCTTGGGAGACTGTCGGCTTTCCCCTAATATCTAGTTTAAAAGCTGCTCTATCTCCTTTTTAAAGATTAATGCCAGCAGCCTGGTTCCATCCCGGTTAAGGTGAAGCCCATCCCTTCGGAAGAGCCCCTCCTTTCCCCAGAATGTTCCCCAGTTCCTAACAAATCCAAAACCCTCATCTCTGCACCACTGTCTCATCCACGCATTGAGACTCCGGAGCTCTGCCTGCCTTTTGGGTCCTGCGCGTGGAACAGGAAGCATTTCGGAGAATGCTACCCTGGAAGTTCAGACCCGGCTGCGAACTCACCGCGGCCGGACACAGACGCGCGCGGGCGAGCCGAGGGTGGGGAGGGGGGGGCGGGGGGGCGGCGGGGGGCGGGCAAGAAGCCCAGGTACAAAAAGCGTGCGCGGCCCTGCCTCGGCCTCTTTTGCCGCTCTCTCCCCCCACCTTGCAAGAGGAGGATCGTCAGGATAAAGATCGGGGCACGGCAGAAGGAGTTGCGATGCTCGCGGACAGCTGAACGGCAAGTACCAAAAAGGGAACGGGGAACGGAGGCCAACAGACAAGGGCCTGATTGTAAGTGGAGAGAGCGGGAGAGAGCATGGCGGCGGGTCCCCGGGGCCGGGTCAGCAGGCGGTGCAGTAGAGGTGGTGGAGGGTCGCCATCCTCAGGTACACATCGATCGCTTGCCGGGAGGCGAAGCCAATGGGGGCAGCATAGGACAGGACAGTTAGGTTGCGCGATGCCGATGGCAGGGCGAACTAGGCGAGCCACGTGGCTTAGGCGAATATGCTGCGGGCACACATGGCCAGGCACAGCTCAGCCCGTAATATTTAAATAACCCAAAAATAAATAAATAAATAAATACACAAAAAACAAAAAAAAAGAGAAAATAAAAGAGCATAAAATAAAAAAGAAAGCAGACAGTAAGAGTGGGCTTAACTTACACACTGAGATGAGTACCTAATGGAGCGTGGCTGCCATCTAGTGGATACAGCTAATGGTGCAGGCAATTAAAATGTATCTGTTTTCTTGCTGTTTGGTTAAGAGGACAAAGAAAGGGATATATGTAGCTGAGAATTATTGGAGGGGTAAATGTTGAAATGTACTGATATATAGATATATGAAGTAGACGGATGTACGGGGATATAGGTATATGAGATTGATGCGGAAAAAATGTGGATATATATATATATATGGATATGTATAGTGATATAGATAGAGCAGTAACTAGAGATATCAATGCTATCATTCCCCTTTGCCTCATACAGATGCGTGGGGAGGGGAGCGCGGGATTGAGGGCGTACGGGGACATATATTAATGGCACTCTCCCCTACCTCTGCATAGTAATTTGTTTTAGTTAAAAGATGCCCAGAAAGGAGACACCAAAGGCCCCCAGGGCGCGGGGTGTCAAGGCTACACAGAAGGCAGCTCCAGCACCGAGGAAAAAGGCAGAGGCTAGTGCAGGCAGAAGAAGAGTGCAGAAGACCACCCAGGACGCAACTAGAGGCGTGGCAGCAGGGAAACCCAGATGCACCGCTAGGAACAAGGGGCCACAGGATACCGCAGCCCCTCCGCAGAGCACCGCAGCCCCGCCGCAGAGGCAGGGGCTGGACGACCTGATACAGAAAGTTCGGGAGCAGGTGGAGCAACACGGCCTGACCTCAGTTGGACAACGACTGGGACTGACAGGCTTCGCGGAAGCGGAACTGCCAACAACGAGCAGCTGCGCAGCAACATCTAACGCAACTCAGGGTAAGTCCAGGTGTGAGAAGGGGGTGCCAGAGTGGTCCTCCTCATCATCTGATGAGGCCTCGTCAGATAGTGACGGGGACACCACATGGACACAAGTGATGCAATATGCTTTAAAAAGATTTAAGAGGAAGAAAAGTTCAAAGCAACCAAATCCCCTAAGGCAGGCATGGGCGGGGCAGAGTCAGAGGGGGGAGGACCGAGGGAGTGCGCCAACTGAGGTGTTCCAAAGAACGCAGATGGATTGGCGTGATTCCAGTCGTGATCCACGATGCGGAGTAAGCTCCCTGGCGGTGTCAGTACCCAGAAAGATAAAAAAGCGGATTTGGAGACGGGAATTTATTGACATCTTCTCGCTCCTGCTTAGGGATCAGGAAGACGAATCTAGCAATGGAAAAGATAGGGATAAAAGAAGTGAGAGAGATAAGAAACCAAAAATTCCCAAGTCAATCAACAATTGGGTAACAGCATTCCATAGCTTTATGAGCGTGGTAATGGAGAAGGAACCCGAAGCGGGGCCATATTTGACTAAGTACCTGGACACCATCACCAGGGCGCATAAGCAATACGGGGGATGGGCCTGGCTGAACTATGATCTGAGGTTCAGGAGAAGCATGGCCGACGATCCCACCATAGCATGGCATCATAGGATTCTGGACATGTGGACGGAAGAGATGGCGCCCAATAGACCCTTGTGGCAAGACGGGCTGCCACAGCACTTGCAGAGTACGCAATGGCAGCAGCCTGCGCCGAACACACAATGGCGGCCAGCCCATCAATGGGCAGGAAAAAAGACATGCCGACAGTACAATGCGGAGAGTTGTGCATGGCAGCCTTGCAAATTCAAACATTCCTGCGCAGTTTGCGGAAATGCACACCCCGCCTTCACCTGTAGGACATCAAGGGAACCCAAGCCATTCAGAGGGCTGCAGCAACGCTCAGCCGAGGGAGTTGGCCCCAACACCCATCAGGCTTGAGAATATGCGGCCATGGCTGAGAGCCTACCCTAAGCGAGAGATGGCTATCAGGATTGAAGACGGTTTCGCGAAGGGTTTCCGCATCCCATCCATGATAACAATAAAGAAAACGCAAACCCGCTGTCTAAATAACCCACCATCAGTCCAAAAATACAATGACATCGCGCACAGCAAGATAGCAAAGGAAATAGGCATGGGGCGAATAGCGGGCCCTTTCCAGTCACCCCCATTTCGGGACATCATCATCTCCCCATTGGGGGTCATTCCAAAAAAGGAGCCGGGCAAATTCCGGTTAATACATAATCTATCATACCCAGAAGGCAAGTCAGTTAATGATTATATCGATCCGGCTTTATGCTCGGTGAAATATGCGACCATTGATCAAGCAATCATGCTTATACGAAGTAAAGGGCCGCGAGCACAGCTGGCGAAGGCGGACATTGAGTCCGCGTTCCGGCTATTGCCGGTTCACCCCGAGTCCTTCCCCTTATTGGGTTTCTCGTTCAATGGGCAATTCTTCTATGATAAATGCTTGCCCATGGGATGTGCTATATCATGCGCATATTTCGAGCAATTTAGTACATTCCTACACTGGGTAGTGGAGGACCTGGCGGGCCCCAACACGGTGGTGCACTATCTGGACGACTTCCTCTTCATTGGAAAAGACTATAACGACTGCAAAAGGATACTAGATATCTTTGTGCAGTTGGTGCAGTCGTTCGGAATCCCATTAGCAAAAGAAAAGACAGAGGGCCCGACGGGGATCATCACTTTCTTGGGCATCCAGCTAGACGTGTCAGCGCACAGGTCACGCTTGCCGGCCGATAAGGTGCTGAAGTTGAGGGGCGATCTGCAACTACTGCACAGCCAGCGCAAAGCGACATTGCAACAATTTCAGGCAATGTTGGGCCTGCTGTGCTTTGCATGCAGGGTGATACCCATGGGTAGGGTTTTCTGCCGCCGTATGGCATGGGCAACGAGAGGTGTCACAAAGAGGTACCATCGCATAAGGGTCACCAGGGAAATCCGGGAAGACCTGCAGATCTGGCTACAATTCCTTCGCACCTTCAATGGCCTTGCCTTCTGGCAAGCGCGACCAGTATATAATGCCGAACTCGATTTCTTCACCGACGCTTCGGGGGGAATAGGTTTCGGCATTTACTATAAAGGGGCGTGGTGCTCGGAAACATGGCCCAGGGAATGGCAAGCGGAAGGGACCACCAAGGATATCACGTTCCTGGAGCTCTTCCCGCTGATGGTAGCGCTGTGCATCTGGGCACCCGGGCTGGCCATCAGGGCCATCACCTTCCATATCGACAACCTAGCGGTGGTATGGGCAGTGAACAGTATGAGAGCTAAGACGCCAAGGGTAGTAGCACTATTAAGACAAATAGTGTTGCTATGCCTGGTACATAATATAACCCTGAGAGCGGAACATATTGAGGGCGAAAGTAATAACATTGCCGATGCTCTTTCTCATTGTAAGATCAAGCTCTTTCACCAACTGGCGCCCAGGGCGGATGCGGTCAAGACAGCGGTGCCCGGGAATATCTGGGAGTATGGTCCACCGAAGTATGGGAGCTCCTGTTAGGCTCCTTAGCGGAGAACACCAGACGTAAATATATCACAGCATGGGAACAATACCTAGCATTTTGCGGAGAAGCCCTGATAAGGCCAGAAGACAGACTTGAAGTGGAAACGATCCTAAACTGGATTTTGCATTGCAAAAACAACGGCTACACGAAGGCAGCAGTGCAAGCCCGTTTGGCCGCAATATCATTTTTCGCAAAGGCGATGGGTAAACGGGGTCCGGCAGCAGAGTTTGTCATAAAAAAGTAATGACAGGTTGGTCGCTGGGGCAGCCACGGAAAAGTGACCAACGCCGCCCGATCACCCATGCGATGCTACAGCAATTCATGGTAGCGACTAGTCAAGTGTGCTATGATGAGTACGAGACGAGGCTCTTTCGATGTGCCTTTTCCTGGGCCTTTTATGGGGCATTTAGAGTAGGGGAGCTAGTGGCTGCCTCATCCGCAAAGCAAAGGACAGCTGGGGGGGGCATGGAAAAGCGCGATGTGAGCATACGCGGAGGGGCGGTAGTACTCCATCTGCGCAGATCCAAAATGGACAGGCAAGGAAAAGGGGCACAGGTGGTTTTGCAAGCGTTGCACAACGACCACTCATGCCCGCTAAGAAATGCCTTAGCCTACCAACAGGTACGGGCACAATCAGAAGATCAATGGTTCGTGCATGCCAACGGCGCCCCCCTATCACGCTTCCAATTCAGCAGAGTACTCAAACGAGTAATAGAACTAACAGGACGGGATGCAAGCTTTTACGGCTCGCACTCCTTTCGCATTGGCGCTGCTTCAACGGCAGCCAGCATCGGGATGTCCAGGGAGCAAATCATGCAGATAGGACGGTGGCGCTCAGATAGATACAAACTGTATATACGTCCGGCGCAATGAGGTTAGATAGGAGAGATAACAAAAAAAAAAAAAAATTAAATTACATAAACAATATAAATATGGAAGAGCAAACATTATCAGGCAATGTGTTAACATTTGTATAAAATCATTGTAACAGTGTGCGGTTATTATAATATCTTTTGATTATGATCCAATGCAGGAACGAGGGGCCGCCTATGGCCGCATGAAGCATGGATATGTGGCCATTCATTCGTTCACTGGGCGCAGAAGCGAACAAGGGGCAGGCCACAGGGGTTGAATTTGGGATTACCCAGCGCCGAGGTTTCGGTGGTATGGCTGGGACGACGGGGTATGATGTGGGACCAGCTAGTATCGTCCCTGATGCAAAGGCAGAGATCTTACGGGAACCCAGGGATGCTGGTGATCCACCTGGGGGGCAATGATCTGGCGTCCACACGCAGCGTGGAGCTCACCAAAAAGATGCAAAGGGATATGCTGACACTGGCAAACGCCTTCCCAGGGACGGCGCTGGCATGGTCGCACATCATACCGCGGCGTGTGTGGAGGGGCGAGAACTCACACAAGGCATTGGAGAGGACAAGACAGAAAGTGAACAAGTGGATGACCCACTTCATGGCGGCGATAGGGGGATACAGCATCAAGCATGACCTGATAGAAGAGAGATGCCCAGGATTGTATCGAGCGGATGGAGTTCATTTGTCGGACATAGGAATGGACATCTTTCTGTGCGACGTACAGGACATGGTGGAACTGTTATGGCGGAAGCAGGTGTTGGCCACAGCGGCATTTTGAGAAGTGGGGCCCCGTCAACAAGCGAGGGTTCGCTGTTGTCAGGGGTGGCAGAAAAACGCACCCGGTGAGAGAGAACACAGCCTAGGCTTTAAGTAAAGGGGGACAGGGGGCAGGAGAGAAACACGGACCTGCCCCCCGGAGAGAGTGAGAAGGCGACAAGAACACCGTGCAGAGGGCCCCTTGCCTTGCTTTGACGGCGGGCAAAAAGGTGGGTAAAAGTAAGAAAGGTTGCCAAGTCTGCTTGAACGGCAGGCGTAACAGCTTTTCGGATGAAGGAGATAGAGAAGAACGAGGACCGAGGAAAAGCTTTGACGGCAAATTTCCTCCGGCCACTTACAACGACTGTGGGACATGGGCTGTGTCTCTCGAGGGGGCAGAAAGAAGTGGGACAGTGTTTTGTTGATGTTACGTGCATGCTGTGGCCAACAGTTTTGATTGTACTGTTAATAACCATTGTTGACAAATAAATAGAAATATGTTGTTGAAAAGAAAAACATCTGCAGAAGTGTGATGACTTATTGGGGGGACGGGAGGGAGGGAGGTGACAGGGTAGGAGTAGGCAAGAACCCGAGGCGGTCATGCCAGTCGCGCGGCTGTGGATTTCAACTTCCTACCTAAAAGCCTAAATTAAATCCACTGTCCTATCACGACTAGACTACTGCAATTCTGTCTTCACTGGGATCACCAAAGTTCAACTCCATCGGCTGCAACTTATTCAAAACACCGCTGCCTGCATTATTTCCCACTCTTCTCGCAATGACCACATTACCCACCTATTGCTTCACCTCCATTGGCTGCCAGTCGACCATCGTATCAAATTCAAAATACTAACTCTGGTACACCGCATCTTGTACACACAAATACCCCAGTACCTCACTTATCTTCTCCGCTTCCACATCCCTACATGTAGTCTTCGTTCTCTTCACATTAATCGACTTCACCTCCCCCCCACCATCTTGTGCACACCTACAGTCTACCCGTCATTCTGCCTTTTTTCTTCCTTGGTCCAGCTCTTTGGAACTCTCTGCCCACTCCACTCCGCTCCGTCTGGAAGATAAGTAGGGACCTGAAAGTGGTGTAGTTAAGTCCCATCTGTTCACCTCAGCATATAACCTCCCGGCCACACCCAGCTGACCTGGTTTATCTATGTTTGCACTTTTCTTTGTTTTGTCCTTCCCGCTCTCAACCGCTTGATCTATTGCTTCCTATTCTCTTTGTTTCCTGTCCCAACGATGTAGTTCCTTTCTATATTTCTGGGCCTGTGCCCCTCCCCCAATTTGCTACTGTATTGTAAACCACCCTGCTGTAACGAAGGGCGGTATATCAAATTTCTAAATAAACATAAACATAAACATTATCTCCATATTCCCATCAGGCTGGAACACCAGTGGTTCCTGAGTTTTGCGATACCAATGGGCCACTTCCATTTTCAGGCTTTACTGTTTGGGCTGGCGACGGCGCCCCACACCTTCAGCTAAGGTCATGGTGGTGGTTGCCGCAATGCTTCGCAAGGAGGGGGTGCTCGTGCATCCTTACCTTGACGATTGGCTTATTCGGGTGAAGTCCAGGGACAAACGTGTGGTGTCTCTGCTCGAAAGCCTCAGCTGGGTGGTCAATGTGGCAAAGAGCCATTTGGTTCTGTCGCAAAATCTAGAGTATCTAGGGGCAGGATTCAACACAAATCGGGGACGAGTCTTTCTCCCGGAGTAGAGAGCTTGAGGACTGTCGCCTGGTAAATCAGTTTCTGGAACTGGCAGCACCGACAGCTTGGCAGTATCTACAAATTCTAGGGACCATGACGGCCCCCTTGGAGGTGGTGCCGTGGGCGTGAGCGCATATGCAGCCTCTGCAGAGAACCCTGTTGCAGTGGTGGTTGCACCAGACTGACCCCTTGTCGCAGAGTCTCCCCTTCTCGTGGGTAGTCCAAATAGAGCGTTTCGGTGGTGGCTCTGTTTGGAGAATTTGGCGGCAGGCATGCCCCTTGAGGCGCCGTTGTGGATACCAGTGAAGACAGATGCCAGTCTGCAGGGTTGGGGGGCTCATTGCGAGGGGTCCTTCACCCAGGGAGTCTGAAGTGTGGTGGTCAATCAACTGGCTGGAGATACGAGCGATGGCTTGGGCACTCAGTGCCTTCAAGTTTGAGAAGAAAGACGGTTAGAATCCTCTTGGACAACACGACGATGGTGGCCTACCTCAGCCATCAGGGAGACATGGGCAGCATGGCTTTAGAAGAGGAGGCAGAGTGGCTATTTGCCTGGGCAGAGCTGCGCCTTCTTGCACTCTTGGCGGCGCACACTGCAGGAGTAGGCAATGTTACGGTGGATTATCTCAGCCGGGTGCATGTGGACCTGGGTAGTGGTCCCTCCAGTCGGCGGTGTTCGCGCAGGTGGGGGAGTGCCAGTCATGAATCTCCTGGCCACGTTCATGAATGCCAAAGCGAGTCGGTTTTTCAGCAGAAGACGGGAAAGAATGTCAGAGGGTCTGGATGCTCTGGTACAGCAATGGCTGGCAGAGGGCCTATTCTATGTCTTCCCTCCTTGGGCGCTGATCGGCTGTGTGGTGCAGCGGATCGAGGCACACCGGGGTCAGGTCATCCTGATAGCCCCGGATTGGCCGCGCCATCCATGGTACACGGACATGGTTCAGTTCCTTGTGGACCAACCGTGGCTCCTACCGGCTCATGCCGACCTCCTGGTGCAGGGTCCAATGCTCATGTCTCAGGTGGGTCTGTTCTTGCTTACTGCTTGGCCCTTGAAAAGGCGCGGTTGAAAGTAAAGGTTATTTGGTTCCGGTGATTTCTACTTTGTTGCCACCAGTCTCAGTTTGTATCTCTTGGATGGGCAGAGGACGCTCAAGTGATATTTAAAGGCGACAGCAAGTTTTTCCCAAGTCAGATCACCTGTTTTGGCATTTTGGAGGTACACGCAGGGGAGAGGGGAGCCTCTAAGGCCTCCATCTCCAGATGTATTCATGAAGCAATTGCTTTGGTCTATCTTTTGCAGTATAGCATGATCGTGTTTGATTTGATTAGTGGAGGAGGGATGGTAAGGAAATGCACAGTACTACCTTTTAACTTTCGAAAGGGAGACTATGATAAAATGAGGAAAATAGCAAAGAAAAAACTAAAAGGAGCAATTGCAAAGGTTAAAGACTTACATCAAGCTTGGGTGGTGTTGAAAAATACTATCTTGGAAGCCCAGACCAGCTGTATTCCACGCTTTAAGAAAGTGGAAGGAAGTCCAAAAAACTGCCAGCATGGTTTAAAGGTGAGGTCAGAGAGGCGGCTGTTGCCAAAAAAACATCTTTCAGGAAATGGAAAAAAGAGCCAAATGACAAACTGGAAACAGCACAAGTACTGGCAAGTTAAATGCAAGGCATTGATAAGGCAGGCAAAGGGAAAATTTGAGAAAACTTGCTATGGAAGCAAAAACACGTAATAAAGACTTTTTCAAGTACATTTATAGCAAAAAACCTGTGAGAGTCAATTGGACCGTTTAGATGATAGAGGGGTAAAAGGGGCAGTAAGAGGGGACAAGGCTATAGCGGAGAGACTGAATGAATTCTTTGCTTCGGTCTTTACATGTTACCCATGACTGAAGTAGTATTTAAAAGGTGATACTGCAGAGGAATTGAAAGAAATATCGTTATACCGAGAAGATGTATTACAACTGTTTGATAAACTGAAGAGTAGCAAATCACCTGGACCGGTTGTTATACATCCAAGGGTGTTGAAAGAACTGAAATATGAAATTGCAGACCTACTATTAGTAATCTGTGAACTTTCATTAAAATAATCTGTAATACCTGAAGATTGGAGGATGGCCAAAGTAACGCCATTTTTTAAAAAGGGTTCCAGGGGACTTTCGGTGATGTCGTCGGACCTCATGGCTGCGTAGCACTTGAGCTCTGCAGCCAAAGCGTGCAATAAAAGGGGGTAAAATTCCGAATAGTGGAAACAAAGGGGCGTTAGGGGAAGGATATAAAAGCAGCAATTCCAGTACACGAGAAGGCGGCAGAGTGGACAGAGGGAATACTCCCTTAAAGATGTTGTACAGAGTGAGTAGGTGGACCGGGGAGCACACAGGCCAGAAAGTGAGCAAACCCGCCGGGAAGCGCCATTCGGGGATGCAGAGAAACGCTGCAAGTGAGTTGGAGCATTGGAGGAACGACTGGAGTGTCAGAACCGGTGAGCAGCAGGGCCATCGCAGTGTGGGAACCCAGAGCGCATCTAGATTGGGAGCAGAGAGGAACCCGAGCGGGAGGATCAGTGGCAGTTGACAGCGGAGGCCCGTGGGGACATGAAGCAGGAGCCAGTGGCAGGAGGACCAGAGAGAGGAGCCTGCAACCAGGTACAGAGGCTGGGGAGCAGATCGCTCAGTACTGACGGGAAAGGAATGGCCCAATGAAGAGCAGTGCTGCACCGCTCAGTGGAGTAGGGCAAAAAAGTACAGCAGTGCAGTGCTACAATAGACGGCACAACAAAGTGCAGGGAAGCAGGGCAGTAACAGCAGGAGCTTCCTGGCTACACAAGGGAGTTAACTGACAGCCCAGATAGTCCACAAAGTCCGGGGGAACAGACACAGAGCATTGTCGCAGAGACTACAACTATCCAGGACCTCGACGAGAGCAAATGGATAAAACAAAAAGCGGACTCTCAGCTAAAAGAAAACTTGACGGAATTCAGTTCATCTTATGTATTCTCACGAGGAGGGAAAGAGAGAGAGCAGGAAGGCAAACGGGCGATTGAGTGCGGGAATGAACAGGAAGAGGAGACAGAGGTTGTTGGGAGTCCCAAAGTAGCTGGGGATGATCAAGCAATGGGAGGAGTAGCCTAGTGGTTGGGGCAAGGTACTTCAGGCCGGAAGGTCGGGGGTTCAAATCCCACTAGAGGACAGCAACCTTGGGCCGGAAGGACTGGGGTTTCTAGTCCCACAGATGCTCCTTGTGGTCTTGGGCAAGCCACTTAACCCTCCATTGCCCATGTTCCCTGTAAGTATTAGTGAATGTGTCTCATATCCCCGCGTGTTAAATGTATCCCCCAATTGTGTTGTGACCGCTTTGATTGAAGGATAAGGCGGTATACAAAAACTGTCTAAATAAAATAAATAAATAATAGAATTAAAGGAGGAGCTCAAGGTAGAAATTGGTGGGGTCAAAACTGAGTTAAAGGAGACCCTACAATCCTTGAGACAAGATCTGGTGGAGATGGGAGCTCTGGTAGAAGAGACAGACTCAGGTGGAACAACAGGGAGAACTACTGGACGCTCTACAAAAAGGATGGGAGGAAGTCAAGCGGGATCAAGAGGACTTGAAAATGAAAGCGGAGGACTTGGAAGACCGCTCCAGAAGATGTAACCCAATTTAAGAAAGCACTTAAATATCACCTTTTCCTCATATACTACCCACCAAACATTACCACCAGCAAAAGCCCCCCCAAATAAGAGACACACCTTATCTTCAAATAGCCTCTCCCACTTTCTCAGTAAGATTACTAGGACTTTTGTGTTGTCATGATACCTTTTATATAATCATGTTTGTAATAAGTTAACCTTATGTTACCAAAGTTTATATACCTGTTTGCTGTAAACACGGAATAGCCTGTTATTCTGTTGATGTTGTTGTATGTGAACCGCGCTGATATCAAATAGCGCGGTATATAAAAGATTGTAATAAATAAATAAATGTAATATCAGGGTCTGAGGGGTCCCCGAGGACCCAAAATACAAGAACTGTGAGGAGGTGATTACTAACGTGTTTGGATCCCTGTTGCAAAAAGCAGATTTGGAGGATGGAGAGGGTGGCGAGCTTCTACAAGTTGAACGAGCTCACAGAGGATTGAGGCCTATAAGGGATAATAGACCCCGAGATATTGTGGTGTGTCTGAGCTCTTTCAAAACTAAAGAGCATATTTTGAGGGCGGTCAGAAACTTAAGACATTTCAAATGGGAGGAGCACGACTTGGAATTGTTTCAAGATCTATCCAGAGGCACATTGCAACGCAGGAGGGAAATGAAAGAGGTGACAGCATTCTTGAGGAGAGAAGCTTTGTGATATAAGTGGTTGTATCCCTTTGGCCTCCTTCTTACAGTGAAGGGAGTGTCGAAACTGGTGACGACCAGTGAGGAGGCTTGGAGGGCGTTAAAAGATTTGGGATTAAAGAATCTGCCAGATGGAGTAGGACAAACCAGAATTAATACTACTCTACTCTACCTTCCACATCGAGGGCAGACAGCTTGAGGTAGCAAAGAATACCAGCGGAGGGATGGAGGTTGGCGAGAGTCGCCAAAAGCAGTCCAGGAGGGAGAGCGGTAGTGAAGGGCACTGGCTGACGTGTCAGATTCTGGCGAGCAGTATCCAAGAAGAAACCATACTGGGACTGAGTTGTTGGATGTTGAGGTTATTGAGATATCTTACAAACCTTTCATGTGAGGTGTAAGGGGAGAATGTTTAGAAATAGGGAGGGGGACTGAAGGCAAGGGACTAGAGTCCAAGATGGGGGAAGGGAGGGGAGGAGGTAGGGTAGGGGAAGGCAAAGGGCAGAAGTGGAGGGGGGGAGTGAGGCAAGGAGCAGGAGTAGGTTACGAGTATATTTATATTATAGGGAGGGGAGAGAGAAGGAACTGAAAGCAAAGTTGGTGGAGCTGGAAGAGTTAGATGCGCAAGATCAATCAGGGGCCTATAGAGGTCAGGTGCTAGCAGTGAGAGCACAGTTAAATGAAATGCAGGCTGCCAAGATACGATACCAAATGCAGCTTTTGAGACAGGACTTCTTTTGAGGGAGGAAATAAGGCGGGGAGATACATGGGGCAGAAATTGAAGCATAGGAAATTGCGATCTCACATACTGAAAATCCGGAACGCGGGAGGGGGCTGGTATACAAGGATAGGGAGATTAGGGAAGAATTTAGGGGATATTATCAGGAATTGTATAAAGCAAGGAATTCCCCACAGGGGGAGAGAATCCAGAGTTATCTTAATTCACTGAAGTTGTTGAAACTGGATGAGGGGGAGCAACAAGAATTAAACAAGGCAGTAAGAGCAGAAGAAGTGCAGAGAGCAATCAAACAATTAAGTCAAAGGCACCGGGGTTAGATGGGCTTACAGCGCGATTCTATAGGTGCTTTGGAGAGATATTAACAGATCCGCTTGTCCAGCTCTTCAATTTGCCAAGGGAGGGAGGGGGATTAGTGGACACTATGGGGTGGGCGGGAATATCCATAATACATAAGGAGGGAAAGGACCTAAAAGTGTTCCTCTTACTGCCCTATCTCGCTGCTGAACCTCGACGCCAAATTACTAGCTAAACAAGTTGATAGGGAAGTTAATACACCATGATCAGGCGCGATTTATTCCCGGGAGACAAGTAGCTGATAATATAAGAAAGATCTTGAATATGATTTGGTCAATGGAACACCAGAGGGAAGAGGCCTTATTGCTGTCTCTGGATGCAGAAAAAGCTTTTGACCAGGTACCTTGGCCATTTCTCTTTCAGGTAATGGAACGAATGGGTTTGGGGGCCGAATTCATAAACTGGGTGAAAGTGCTATATTGTAACTCGAAAGCTTGTGTTAGGGTAAATGGGGAATATTCTGAGTTCTTTGGGCAGGGGAGGGGAACGTGACAGGGTTGTCCACTGTCGCCGCTGCTTTTCGCTATTTCCCTGAAACCGTTTGCGGAGCGGGTGCGGGAGAGGGTCGATATACAGGGAATAAAAGTGGGGTGGGGAGACTACAAATTAACTATCGTTATTTGCCAATATATAACCTTGAGCGTGGTTAAGCCTCGTTTTTCTATCCCAATTTTAATGTGGGAATTGGAAGAATTTGGCAAACTATCGGGTTTTACTATCAATTGGACCAAGTCAGAAATTCTAAATTTAACAGTACACGGGGACACAAAGAGAATTATACAAGAGAAATATCCATTTAAGTGGGCGAAAGAAAGTATTATATCTTGGAATTCACATAAGTAATAGGATAGAAGCACTATATAAGCTGAATTATCAAGTTATTTGGGCAGGTAGAGAGCTTATTAGATGGGTGGGGCGGGGTTACCTCTCATGGTTTGGAAGGACTGCCACAATAAAGATGATACTCTTGCCATGATTTCTATGTCTGTTCCAGACGCTACCAATAAAGGTGCCGCCAAGTAAGCTAAAACAGTTACAGCGACTCATTGACCGGTTCATCTGGCAGAATAGATGGGTGAGAGTAGCTAGGGTCATAATGCAAAGAGCTAAAGGAGAGGGAGGGTTAGGGGTGCCTAATTTTAGGAAATACTGTGAGGCAGCGCAACTGAAAACAATATGAGTGGCACTGAGGAACACAAACAGTGGGTCCAAATGGAAGAAGATTCTACAAGGGGTGAGTTTGGTACAACTAGTGTGCCGGGGGAGTAATATTCCAGAACAGGTATGCCCAAATCCCTTCATAGAGCATAGTTTGCTCGTGTGGAAACAAAACAGAAAACGATTAGTGCAAGACAAGATATACTCAGGGCATGACATTGGAGGCTTGTTTTGAGAAGGTACAGGGACCAGGGGTACATATGCTGCGCAGATGGGCACAGGCGGGGTTAACACACATCTCTCAAATAGTAAGGAGGGCATTCTAGAGTTTGAGGGCATGAAGGATTTATATAGATTGCAAAACAGTGATTATTATGCATATTTGCAGTTGAGCCATTTTGTGCAACAACAGAAGGTGTGGAAGGATCTCTGGGAGAATAGGGGGGTGGTTTGAGGCGCTCAGCACAGGGATCATAGGGCAAAAAGGAGTCTTGTCCAGGATTTACAAAGGCATAATGGAAGGAGGGAGGGTAAATTGGGGTATATGTTAAAATGGGAGGAAGATTTGGGGGAGTGCTGGAACGATGCGGTATGGGACAAGATAATACAGACGGTGGCAAGTATTTCCATTGCCACACAGGTAAAAGAAAATGCATATAAAGTAATGTTCCGTTGGTAATGGACTCCAGTACGTAACAGGAGGGCTGGACGGGGGGCCACTGACCAATGTTGGAGGGGATGTCTTGAGAGAGGGGATTGGTTGCATATGTGGTGGAAATGTGAGTGCATACAAGCTTATTGGATGGCGATTTTAGATATGATTTATAACATGACAGGACATCGATTGCAAAGGAAACCAGAGATCTACTTACTACATCAAATAGAGGGTGACATTCCAAAAAGGGACTGTGGAGTGCTACATCACTGTATTGTCGCAGCCCACTGAGAGATAGCACAGCATTGGGTGGGGTTGGGCGCTCCACAATTGGCAGGATTTGTTAGAAGGGTATCAGAGCTGGGTTTCATGCACCAATTGATGGAGATGAGGAAGGGGAAAGGGGGGAAATGTGCAGAACAATGGCAGAGAGTGGGTGGGTAAGTGGTTGGAATCCTGGAAGGCTGAGAGAGGGGGAGAGCAGCGGAAGAGGGTCGGAGGGGCTATAGTTAAAGATGAATAGGAAGGTTGAATGGTGATTGGCTGAAAAGAGGGGATACGATTACTGGATGGCTGGAGCGGGAGAAGACTGGATGATTACAGTGTGAGGGGGGAGAGGGAGAGGGGATGGAGCAGGAGGGGCAAGGGACGTTACATGATAGCAAATGTAAATGAAACTGTACAGAGTTGGTAACGCAGAAATCTGTAACATTTGTGAAATGGTTAATAAAAATTTAAAATGGAAAAAAAAGGGTTCCAGGGGTGATCTGGGAAACTACAGACCGGTGAGCCTGACGTCGGTACTGGGAAAAATGGTAGAAACCATCATAAAGAACAAAATTACTCAGCATGTAGATAGTCATGGCCTAATGGGAGACAGCCAACATGGCTTTATACAAGTAAGATCTTGTCTTACTAATCTGTTACGTCTTTTTGAAGGTGTGAATAAACAAGTACCGGTAGACAAAGGTGAGTCAGTTGATATAGTGTATCTGGACTTTCAGAAAGCCTTTGACAAGGTCCCTCATCAGAGACTTTTGGCAAAACTAAAAAGTCATGGGATAGGAGGCAGTGTACTGGGAACTGGTTAAAAGATAGAAAGCAGAGGGTAGGGCTAAATGGCCAATTTTCCCAATGGAAAAAGTTGAATAGGGGAGTATCCCAGGGATCTGTGCTGGGTCCGCTGCTTTTTGACATATTCATAAATGACCTGGAAAGGGGAATAACGAGTGAGGTTATCAAATTTGCAGATGACACAAAACTATTTAAAGTTGTTAAAACACAAGAGGATTGTGGAAAATTGCAAGAGGATCTTGATAAATTGGAAGACTGGGCATCCAACTGGCAGATGAAATTGAATGTGGACAAGTGCAAAGTTATGCACCTAGGAAAGAACAACCCAAACTATGGTTACACGATGCAAGGTTCCACATTGAGAACCACCACCCAGGAAGAAAATTTAGGCGTCATCGTGGATAACATGTTAAAACCCTCTGCCCAGCGTGCAGCTGCGGCCAAGAGAGCAAATAGAATGCTAGGTATCATAAGGAAAGGAATGAAAAATAAAACAAAGGATATTATAATGCCTCTGTATCGTTCCATGGTGCGACCTTGTGTGCAATTCTGGTTGCCGTATCATAAAAAGGATATAGCATTATTAGAAAAGGTACAGAGAAGAGTCACCAAAATGGTAAAGGGGATAGAAGGCTACTCCTATGAGGAGAGGCTACAAAGGTTAGGGCTCTTCAACATGGAAGAGAGACGGCTGAGGGGAGATATTAATTTATAGACCTCTATCATGAATGGAGTGGAACAGGTAAACGTAGATTGATTATTTACGTTATCAGAATATAGAAAGACTGGGGGACATGAAATGAAGCTACAGGGTATACTATTTAAGACAAATAAGAGAAATATTTTTTCATTCATTGTGTAATCAAACTCTAGCATTTGTTACTGGAGGATGTAGTAAAGGCTGTTAGTGTAGCTTGGTTTAAAAAAGGTTTGGACAAGTTCCTGGAGGAAAGATCCATAAACCATTATTAAAAAGGGACCCAGGATATCAATGCTTGACCCAATACAAGCATTGTGGAACCCCCTCCCCCTATTTCTCTTCAAGAACTTCAGAGCAGTAACTGTGCTGTCCTGTCCGTCCCTATGTTCATCCCAAAATCATCAATGTTGAGCCCCCGGTGATGGCCCTCCCTACTATTGATTCCCCCCCCCCCCCCTGTTATGTGTCCCACTGCTTTGACCCGGTGAAAAGCGGGATATAAATACAGTTTAAATAAATAAATAAATGTGGAACCTGTGTCTTTTGGGGAAACTGCTAGGTAAGTATGACCTAGATTGGTCACTGTTGGTAACAGGATACTGGGCTTGATAGACTTTGGTCTGACCCAGTATGGCATATCTTATGTTCTTATGTTCATCTCCCTCCTCCCCTTCGCTTCTAAACTACTTGAACGTGCAGTTCACCGCCGCTGCCTTGACTTCCTCTTCTCTCATGCCCTCCTGGATCCTTAACAATCTGGCTTTCATCCTTTACACTCTAGTGAAACGGCTCTTGCCAAAGTCTCCAGTGACTTGTTCCCCTCAAAATCCAATGGCCTTTACTCTGTCCTCCATCCTTTTTGACCTCTCTGCTGTTTTTGACACCATTGACCATAACCTCCTCGAGACCCTGTCCACGCTTGGTTTTAAGGGCTCTGTATTATCCTGGTTCTCTTATTTTTCCTATCGCTCTTTCAGTGTTCGTTCTGGTGGCTCCTCCTCTTCTGCTATCCTGCTCCCAGTTGGTGTACCCCAAGGATCTGTCTTGGGTCCGCTCCTTTTCTCTCTCTATACCAGGTCCCTTAGTGCGCTCATCTCTTCCCATGGCTTTCAGTACCATCTTTATGCCGATGACTCCCAGATCTACCTCTCTACACCTGAAATCTCTCCGGCAATCCAGACCCAAATCTCTGCCTGCCTTACTGACATTGCTGCTTGGATGTCTCACTGCCACTTGAAAATGAACATGGCCAAAAGGGAGCTGCTTATTTCTTTCCCCCTAAAACCACCTCCTCTTCATCATTTCTCAGACTCTGTGGATAATTCTCTACTCCTTCCTGTTTCCTTGGCTTGCAACCTTTGGGTTTGTTTAACTCCTCTCTCTTCTCCACACACATCCATCTGATAGCTAAGACCTGCCATTTCTTTCTCTATAACATAAACAAAATCCACCCATTCCTTTCTGAACACACTACTAAGACGCTTATCCACTCCTTAATCACCTCCTGTCTTGACTACTGTAACCTTCCATTTGAATCATCTCTCTCCCCTTCAATCTGTTCAACACTCTGCTGTGCTGCTAATCTTCCACCAGCTTTGTCATGCCCATATTACTCCTCTTCTCCAGTCACTTCACTCCCTATCCATTTCTGCATCCATTTTAAATTTCTCCTGCTGACCTATGTGCATTCACTCTGCAGCTCCTCGCTACCTTTCCTCTCATCTTTCTTTACACCCCCCACCCCCACCTCGGGAACTCCGCTCTTCAGATAAATTGTTTTATCTGTGCCCTTCTCTTCTATTGCTAACTCCAGACTTCGCTCTTTTCATCTTGCTGCACCTTTACACCTGGAACAAACTACCTGTGTCTGTACGCCAGGCACCTTCTTTGACCCTTTTCAAATCCAGGCTGAAAACTCACCTCTTCGCTGCTGCTGTTGGATCTTGACTCATCTGATCTCCTTGTTGCTTTACCTTCCCCCCCCCTTGTTTTATCCCTGTCTACACCTTCTGTGTTGTCTGTCTTGACTAGATTGTAAGCTCTGATGAGCAGGGACTTTCTCTTACATGTCTGTGCAGCGCTGCATACGACTTGTAGCGCTATACAAAAGCTCAGTAGTAGTAGTAAGTGACCATTTATACAAGTGGCCACTAAAATACCATGATTTATGCATGTACCGCACACATATATGAAGGGCACCTTATAATATTACCCTTTATAGGCCCGATTCAGTCGTGGACATAGAAGCCCTCTGTATATCTGGTCTGAACCGGATGTACAGAGGGTGTCGCGATTTTGATCCCATTAGGCACGTCTAGCCCTGCGGGATCAGAATCACGAACAGTCCTGTACATGCTGGCTGGGACTGTGATGCAGCCCAGCCTGCACATACAGGACACGCCTGACTAACTCAGTCAGGGCTTTACAATGAAGCAGCTGCCCCATGGCGTCCAGTTGCCATGGCACTGCAGCTCCATTGTAAAGCTGCAAGCTCAGCTGCCGGCTCCTCAAGCATTCCCTGCAGCCTGCCCCCTGATCCGGCCACCCACGGCCAGGGTCGGGCTGTGGGGAATATCCTCGGGGAGCCCCCCGCCCCATCCGCAGCCAGGGCACATCGATCCATGACATCTGGATGTCCAAGGTCAGCAACTGCCCACCCACCTCTGCCTCTGTGCTGCCTCTTCCCTGCTCCCAACTAACTTCCCCACACAACCGGCGGGGAAGTTAGTCGGGGGGCAGCAGCCACTAAGAATAGCGGGGATGGACGTAATAATATAAACATGCAACATATACTCACAGAAAAAAGAACTACTGGTATCTGTAGAAATAGCACTGGTTGTCTCTGAACCCACTGGAGAACCTATTAAATGAAAAATGAAAGCAAATTAGATTTCTGTATGAGTAGATGAGCACAATCTTAAGGTTTTAAAGGCTGATAACAGGATCCACATTCTCCAAAAAGATGGAAAACTGGTCTATCTAATAGGAGTTCCACTGAAAACTCTATTCTTCTTGTTTCATAGACACAAAGGAACTGGACACGTGGTAGCAACCCCCCCCCCCCCCACTTGCGTTTGAGTATGTGTGTACATTTAACCGTTTATCAGTTACCTATGCCTACAAAGGCATAAGCAGAATCTCTGTTGCACCTGCATTTACAGCAGAGCATAAAAACTGGGCCTCTACATCTTGACATGTAGTTTTTATAGGTCTGCATAAATCTAGTTTGTTAGGAATATATAACAGATTTATGAACTTGGGGGTTGCAGTTAAGACTTTAATTACATAGCTGAGCAACAATTTACAGTTTACTGTATTGGGTATGTCTTTTTTGGAGGGGGGGGGGGGTTAACCTTAGCCTAGTTAGCTTTGTAGACTTTTCTTTAAATCTAAGAAGGCGTGGAGCTGTTCAGGAAGAAGAATGTACTTAACATTTAAATAAGTAACAAAACATTTACACAGATACCCTAAGCTGAAAACTAGCCCCCAGCAAAATAGTTTCCTGTCTCGCTGCCAAGAAAAAAGGTATTCTTTCCTGTGTATTACGACTCTCACATCTGGAGAAATTCTAACTGTTTTACCTAAACAAGGCACATCAACATTTTTAAAGAAAAGAGAAAGTACTCTAGATAGAGCTGACTCAAATATAAAGTTAATTAACAGTGTTGCCCTAGACAACACAGCAGTCACAGAGTTCTCCAAAAAGTCAGTTAAATTCTATAGAAACTGTTTCAGAACAGAATTTGCCTTGTGCAGGCACCCCCAGAAGAAAATAAGCCTTGTTAAGCGGTGGTAATGCAGACTCCTAAATCAAAAGAGCTTCCTGTAGATATTTCCTAAACATCTCTAATGGGGAAACATTTTGTAACTGAGGAAAATGTAAAACCCTCCAATTCAAGCTCCTTATTTTGCTTTCCATTTGATCAAGCTTTTGGTGAATAATCATCTTATCTTTAACTAGTTAGTCTCAAACAGCTCTAGAACCTACTATTTCGTTTGATAGTCCTGAAAATTTCTCATAAGTCTCTTTAACAAAGAATTCATGTTGTAAAGACACAGATGAAATTGGACCAACGATGATAGCGCTATACAAATGATAAGCAGTAGTAATAGAGTCGTTTAGACACTCTATCCCCTGGGTTTTCTTGGCAAGGTGCAAGCAGAAGTACTCTACTTCCTCATAAAACTGTACTTTTCAATCAGCAGTCATTATTTCACTGTATAGTGAGTAGATGCAAAATGTTTATTTGCAATTATTTGGAAGTTGAATATTTCTGTTCATTTGAATGGAAGTTAAATCCTACAGCCAGGTCAGAGAAGGGTCTTAGCATGAGATATTTTTATGTAGTCATTCTTTAGCGAATTTGATGATAATGTTAACTTGCAATACATTCCATTAGTTTTCAACCTTTTGGGAAAAGGTTCTGATGACTCCATTGGTCTTACAGCAAGCCGCAAATAGTCAATGAACATATTCTGCACAGAAACCTATTATACAAGCATTGTGGAACCTGTGTGTCTTGGGAGCTTGCTAGGTACTTGTGACCTGGATTGGCCACTGTTGGAAGCTGGATACTGGGCTTGATGGGCCTTGGCCTGACCCAGTATGGCATTTCTTATGTTTTAATGGTCTTATGTCAGGTTTTCTTGTCAAGGTGTGACTGGAAGTACTCCTTCATAAAACTGTGCTCTTCCATTATAGGATTGCCACCTGACTTCATGTCATAAGGAACGGGCTAATCCAATCCTGGTTTTACCTAATTTTATGCACAAACTTCCAGTTGTGATATTGAGTTTCCCAAGAAAGTCAAAACTGCACATAAAACCAGAACTGGATTAGCCAGTTGCTTATGACATGGAGTCAAGTGGCAATCCTAAGTAAGGAGAGGACAGAACAGCCAAGTATCTCAGCTCAAGGAGGGAGACCTCTGGCCAGTCAGATCCCAAGGTATAATGCAATTTGCACTCCCTGCTTTTACCATTTAAAATCAGCTCTGCAGGTACCAGAATGCACCAGGATGGGGCTGTAGGAAATCCAGGATTGACCTAAAATTGCTCTCCTGGAACTGGGTCATTTTTGGCAGTTCTAAAGAGGAGCAGAAGGACTTACCACAGACTCTCTGGTTTAGAGGCAGGACCAGCAAGAGAAGCAGCAGCATTTTCCTAGAGACATAATGGAGGGACACAGATGTTAAAATATTCAGCTACAGGATCCCAATTGCTTAAAGAAATATTTTGCTCTTTCACTAGTCATTTTTGTACATAACATGATTAAATGAAGGAAACAATAGCAAAGAATGATATGTAATAAACAGTAATGGGAGACAGAAGGGGAAACCAAAAAGTGATCATGTTGGGAACATTACTCCTGAGAAAGTCAAATGAAAAAGGTGATGAAAGAGAGGAGCCATAAAAGAAGAGATGCATGGTAAAGAGTCCAATAGTCAATGAAGCAGAAAAACGATAAAAATAAGAACAATGGGATCAAGCAATGTGAGAAGAACAAAGAAAGAGACGATGGAACATGGAAGGAGGAAGGGCATGAGAAAAAGGACAGAAGACGAGATACAGAAGGAAATGGGACAAGAATGGAGAAGAAGGATAGGCCAAAGAACAAAGGAGGAGAAGACAAGAATGGAAGTGATAAGACATGAAGAAAGGTCCATAAACCATTATTAAAGGGGACCTGGGAAATCCACTGCTTGATCCAATATAAGCATTGTGGAACCTGTGTGTCTATAAATTAATGAACGGAGTGGAACGGGTAAACGTAGATCGATTGTTTACATTATCAGAATATAGTAAGACTAGGGGACATGCAATGAAGCTACAGGGTAAACTATTTAAGACTAATAAAAGAAAATATTTTATTAGTCTTAAATAGTCTTAACTCGACCCAGAGGGAGTTAAGAGTCTTTGGCTGGATATGCCTCTGTAGCAAGGAGGCAGGAGCCTGGGAGGCATGAGGGTCCTGGCTAGGAAATTAGTGGGCCAAATACGAGGTGTGATCTGAAACTATCAAGATTGTACAATAACACAAGAAATATATCACGGACAGTTATTGTACTCTGTCTTCTTCAAAGTAGTCCCCTTCCAATAAAATACACTTCCTCCAGCATGCCTGCCACTGCTGGAAACAATTTTGAAATTCCTCTTCTGCTATGCTGTGAAGCTGCTATGTCAAATTTTGCTTAATGGTCTCTAAGTTGTTGAAGCTCCTTCCTTTCAGTGACAATTTCAATTTTGGAAACAAGAAACAGTCACAGGGTGCAAAGTCAGGTGTTTATGTTTATGTTTATTAAAAGATTTATTATACCGCCCAAGACCAAAGGTATCTGAGCGGTTTACAATAAAATTAAAATAAGTTAAAAACCTTAAAAATAGACTGCTAAGGAGGAAAGGAACGCCATTAAAAACAGGAAAGATTAGAGAAAAGGCAGAGAAGAATGACAGAACACACATCAGCAGGAGGAGGGAGAGAGAGACATGACTGTGGATGGGAGGTTAAATGCCAGACAAAAGAGATGGGTTTTGAGTTGCGCTTTGAAAGACTGGAAGGACTCTTCTGCACGGAGGAAAGGGGGGAGCGAATTCCAGAGTTTAGGGCCTAAGAAATAAAAAGCAGAGGAACGGGTAGATTCAAGGTGAGCTTGGGAGGGAGAAGGGAGGGACAACCGGTTTGTGTGAATGGAGCGGAGCAAATGATGAGAAGTGCGGAAATGGATCTGGTCAGCAAGGTAGAGAGGGGTACCCGTGCGAACCACCCTATGTGCAACAGTGAGAATTTTATACTGGACACGAAATGGGATGGGTAACCAGCACTGGAGAAGAAGAGGGGTGACATGATCATAGCGAGAAGCGTAGGTGAGAAGACGAACGGCAGTATTCTGGACACGCTGAAGACGAGAGAGTTGGGACTGAGGGAGACCAGCTAGGGAAACATTACAATAATCAAGATGAGACATCACAAAGGAAAGGAGAAGTGTAGCCAGGGCAGAAGAAGAGAGAAAGGGACGCACAGCCCGGAGCTGTTTAAGGGTGAGTACAAAGGCTGATGGACTTGCTCGATTTGGTATTTGGCCAAGAAATGCTAGACAAGATGTGATGAGTGAGCTGGGGCGTTATCGTGATGAAGCAACCATTCACCTTTCCTGTGCAACTCTGGCCTCTTATGGTGAACTGCATCTCTCAAATTACTTTAACCTCATGACTTACTGTTGTATCCTACCTGTACTGCCAGTTGTTTTCTGTCTCTCCAGGCTGCTGCCTCCATTTGTTCGTGCTCTGCTCCTGCCTCTGCCCCCACAGGAAGTGATGCAGCCAAGCTCCCAGAGGCTGCTGCCTCCATTTGTTCGTGCTCTGCTCCTGCCTCCACCCCCACAGGAAGTGATCTGGCCGCACTCACAGAGGTAATCTGCTGTTCACCAGCTATAAAGGCACAGTGCCGGCGGCACTCAACACTTTAACCTCATGACTTACTGTTGTATCCTACCTGTACTGCTAGTTGTTTTCTGTCTCCAGGCTGCTGCCTCCATTTGTTCATGCTCTGCTCCTGCCTCTGCCCCCACAGGAAGTGACGCGACCGCGCTCACGTGGCCACGCTCCCAGAGGTGATCTGTTGTTCACCAGCTATAAAGTCACAGCGCCGGCGGTGCGCAATGTGGGCACATACCGTAGGAGCGCACCTAAGGAGCATGATGTGCTCCTAAGGTGCGCTACTTGGGGCAGCTCTGGCGGTGTAGGCGTGAACTCCAAACATTTCTTTGGACATTTTTCTCCAATTCCTCAGTCTTCTCATTTGGCTTTTAACATCTTGCTACTCTGTCGGACCCTTACTTCGTCAGTATTGGGTGTGTTTGCCTTCCCTCTCTTTCTCTTCCTACCGTACCTTCCTCCTTGCCGCTTGGCAGTTACCCGATGGCTTCCATCCCTGTTGTCTGGGGCGACCGCCCTGTCTCACCATTTATTTTATTTATTTTTATTTATTTACATTCTCTTATATACCGCGCTATTCTGCACCAGTGCGGTTTACATTGAACAACTGAAATTACATTGAACAGGGCATTATAACTTGGAGATAACTATTTTACAGGGAACATGGGCTATGGAGGGTTAAGTGGTTTGCCCAAGACCACAAGGAGCATGTCCTTATTCTAGGCTTAACGGATCCCTCTATCGTTGTCCCACAAACTTTCTGGTCTGTTCATCCTCCTCTCATATTTGTCCCTCCCTCTCACGATCTGCTGCTCCCCACTCAAGATTTACTGCTCTTCCCTCATCTATCAAACTAGGGCTGCTCAATTTTTGATCCCTGCGGACTAAAACTCTCCCATTACAAGATCTCATCCTTAGAGATTCCTTGGACCTTCTTCTTATCACTGAGACTTGGCTTAAGGACGGAGAGATGCCCTTCTTCCCTGTTGCCTCCCTCCCAGTTTGACTGCTGTCTCTCTCCCCTGCACAGGTTGCACAGCTGGTGGGGTGGCGGCATTAATCTGCTCCTCTCTTACCTATACACAAGTCTCATCTTCACTAATATGCTACCCAGAATCCCTCCTCCTTTGCTTCCACACATCACCTGCTCTGCATATTCTCATTATCTATGCTCCTTCAGCTCTCCACCCTGACCTTTGGGACTCTCTTCTTTTGACTATCTCGGACTTATCACTGGCCTTTCCTCATTTACTGATCGCAGGTAACTTCAACCTTCACCTCAACATGCCTTCTTCCTCTCAAGACTCGGAGCCCAGAAACGGAGGATCTGACACGCAACATCGCCAAACAAAAACACAGGAACCGAAAGAAAGAGCCGAAAACCCCCCCCCCCCACACAACCTGCTCTGTCTCTGAAATCGAAAAATCCCCACGGCTTCGAGACCCCGATGCTTGTGCTGCTGCTGCTACTAACCAAAATCTCCCTCTCGAACGACAAACCCCGCGGTAGCAAAAACTACCCCCCCCCCCCCCCGTAGCTCAATAAATGTCACCGCTGGAACACCGGAGTGCTAATAAGCTTATCTGCACTGCCGCACAGGCTCTCACACTCCCGCTAACGGCTGTTCCGCTGCTAGCGATCAGCCAGCGAGGAACGGCACTCAGAGGTAAGAAAAGAGGACTCTGGTGCTCCCAGGCCTATTTTCTATACTGCAGATTAAAAACCATTTCGGAGAGGCAGGCTCTGCCCCTAAATCCGCATCTAGATAAAACCTTCTTTCCTCCTTGCCTTTTTTTTTTCTTCTTTCCCCACTGCCCTGCTAGGACAGCAAACTCTAAGAACATAAGAACATAAGATATGCCATACTGGGTCAGACCAAGGTCCATCAAGCCCAGTATTCTGTTTCCAACAGTGGCCAATCTAGGTCATATGTACCTAGCAGTTTCCCCAAGAGACACAAGTTCCACAATGCTTGTACTGGGTCAAGCATTGATATCTTCGGTCACTTCTTAATAAGGTTTATGGACCTTTCCTCCAGGAACTTGTCCAAACCTTTTTTAAACCCAGCTACACTAACAGCCTTTACTACATCCTCCGGTAACAAATTCCAGAGTTTGATTACACGTTGAGTGAAAAAATATTTTCTTTTATTAGTCTTAAATAGTTTACCCTGTAGCTTCATTGCATGTCCCCTAGTCTTTCTATATTCTGATAAGGTAAACAATCGATCTACGTTTACCCGTTCCACTCCCTTCATTAATTTATAGACTACTATCATATCTCCCCTCAGCCGTCTCTTTTCCAGGTTAAAGAGCCCTAACCTTTTTAGCCTTTCTTCATAGGAGTATCCTTCCATCCCCTTTACCATTTTGGTGGTTCTTCTCTGAACCTTTTCTAAAATCGCTATATCCCTTTTAAGATACGGCGACCAGAATTGCACACAATATTCAAGGTGCGGTCTCACCATGGAACGATATAGAGGCATTATAATATCTTTTGTTCCATTTTCCATTCCTTTCCTTATCATACCTAGCATTCTATTTGCTCTCTTGGCCGCCGCTGCACACTGGGCCGAGGGTTTTAACATGGTATCCACAATGACGCCTAAATCTTTTTCCTGGGTGGTGGTTCCTAATGTGGAACCTTGCATCGTGTAACCATAGTTTGGGTTATTCTTCCCTAGGTGCATAACCCTGCACTTGTCCACATCAAATTTCATCTGCCATTTTGATGCCCAGTCTTCCAGTTTATCAAGATCCTCCTGCAATTTTTCACAATCCTCTTGGGTTTTAACAACTTTAAATAGTTTTGTGTCATCTGCAAATTTGATAACCTCACTCGTTATTCCACTTTCCAGGTCATTTATGAATATGTCAAAAAGCAGCTGACCCAGCACAGATCCCTGGGGTACACCACTATTCACCTTTCTCCATTGGGAAAACTGGCCATTTAGCCCTACCCTCTGCTTTCTATCTTTTAACCAGTTCCTGATCCATAATAGTACACTGCCTCCTATCCCATGACTCTTTAGTTTTGCCAAAAGTCTCTGATGAGGGACCTTGTCAAAGGTTTTCTGAAAGTCCAGATACACAATATCAACCAACTCAACTTTGTCTACCTGTTCATTCACACCTTCAAAAAAACATAACAGATTAGTAGAAAAGATCTTCCTTGTCTAAAGCCATGTTGGCGTGCTCCCATTAAGCCATGACTATGTACATGTTCAACAATTTTGTTCTTTGATAGTTTCTACCATTTTTCCCGGTACTGACAATATCAACTGACTCACCTTTGTCCACCTGTTTATTCACTCCTTCAAAAAAACATAACAGATTAGTAAGACAAGATCTTCCTTGTCTAAAGCCATGTTGGCTGTCTCCCATTAAGTTGTGACTATCTACATGCTGAGTAATTTTATTCTTTATGATGGTTTCTACCATTTTTCCTGGTACTGACGTCAAGCTCTGTAGTTTCCCAGATCACCCCTGGAACCCTTTTTAAAAATTGGTGTTACATTGGCGATCCTCCAATCTTCAGGTATTAGAGATGATTTTAATGATAGTTCACAGATTACTGATAGCAGGTCTGCAATCTCATAATTCAGTTCTTTCAACACCCTTGGATGTATACCATCCGGCCCAGGTGATTTGCTACTCTTCAGTTTATCTAATAGTTGTAAGACATCTTCCCGATGTATCAATATTTCCTTCAATTCTTCCGCACCTTTAAATACCACTTCAGTCATGGGTAACATCCCTACATCTTCCTCAGTAAAGACCGAAGCAAAGAATTCATTCAGTCTCTCCGCTATTGCCTTGTCGCCTCTTAGTGCTCCTTTAACCCCTTTATCATCTAATGGACCAACTGACTCTCTCACAGGTTTTTTGCTACGAATGTACTTGAAAAGGTCTTTATTTCGTGTTTTTGCTTCCGCAGCAAGCTTCTTCTCAAATTCTCTCTTTGCATGCCTTATCAATGCCTTGCATTTGACTTGCCAGTGCTTGTGCTGTTTCCAGGTTTTGTCGTTTGGCTCTTTTTTCCATTTCCTGAAAGATGCTTTTTTGGCAACAGCCTCTCTGACCTCACCTTTAAACCATGCTGGCAGTTTTTTGGACTTCCTTCCACTTTTCTTAAAGCGTGGAATACAGCTGGTCTGGGCTTCCAAGATAGTATTTTTCAACAACACCCAAGCTTGATGTACATCTTTAACCTTTGCAACTGCTCCTTTTAGTTTTTTCTTAACTGTTTTCCTCATTTTATCATAGTCTCCCTTTAGAAAGTTAAAAGGTAGTACTGTGGATTTCCTTACTATCCCTCCTCCACTAATTAAATCAAAGGCGATCATGCTATGATCACTATTGCCAAGTGGCCCCAACACCCTTATCTCTTGCACTAGATCTGGTGTTCCATTAAGGACTAGGTCTAATATGGCTTCCCCTCTGGTCAGTTCATGAACCAGCTGCTCCAAGAAGCAGTCATTTATTTCATCTAGGAACTTTATCTCCCTAGCATGTCCTGACGTGACACTGACCCAGTCGATACCGGGGTAATTGAAATCACCCATTATTATTACTGCGCTGTAACTTTTGTTAGCTTCCTTGATTTCTTTGAGCATTTCATCATCCATTTGGTCATTCTGGCCAGGTGCTCGATAGTACACCCCCACTGCCATTGCCTTGCCCCTTTTATATGGAATTTCAATGCATATAGATTCTACAGCAGATTTTGTTTCCTGCAAAACTTTAATCCTTTCTGAGTCAATGCCCTCTCTAACATAGAGCGCAACCCCTCCACCAATTTGATCAGCTATATCATTACGATATAGTTTGTACCCAGGTATCAGTGTCCCACTGGTTGTCCTCCTTCCACCATGTCTCTGAGATTCCAGTCATATCTAGTGGAGGAGTGGAGGAGTGGCCTAGTGGTTGGGGCAAGGTACTTCAGGTCGGAAGGTCAGGGGTTCAAATCCCACTAGAGGACAACAACCTTGGGCCAGAAGGACTGGGGTTTCTAGTCCCACAGGTGCTCCTTGTGGTCCTGGGCAAGCCACTTAACCCTCCATAGCCCATGTTCCCTGTAAAATAGTTATCTCCAAGTTATAATGCCCTGTTCAATGTAATTTCAGTTTGTTCAATGTAAACCGCACTGATGCAGAATAGCACAGTATATAAGAGAATGTAAATAAATAAATCTAACCTTTCATTTAGTGCTATATATTCTAACTCTCCCATCTTATTCTTTAGACTTCTAGCATTTGCATACAAGCATTTTAGAGACTATATTTTATTCATGTTAATTTGGCTATTGTTAGACATGGGTAAATTGGGATCTTTAAGCTCTGTCTGCTCCATACTTGAGGGCATTTGAACTACTTTACTCTTTTGTGGAACCTCTCTGCTTTTGTTAGTATCCTTCAAGGATACATTCTTCCGAACCATCCGCTCTTGGGCGACTGTCGGCTTTCCCCTAATATCTAGTTTAAAAGCTGCTCTATCTCCTTTTTAAAGGTTAATGCCAGCAGCCTGGTTCCATCCCGGTTAAGGTGAAGCCCATCCCTTCGGAAGAGCCCCTCCTTTCCCCAGAATGTTCCCCAGTTCCTAACTAATCCAAAACCCTCATCTCTGCACCATTGTCTCATCCATGCATTGAAACTCCGGAGCTCTGCCTGCCTTTTGGGTACTGCGCGTGGAACAGGAAGCATTTCGGAGAATGCTACCATGGAAGTTCTGGATTTCAACTTCCTACCTAAAAGCCTAAATTTTGCCTCCAGAACCTCCCTACCACATTTTCCTATGTCATTGGTACCGACATGTACCAAGACATCAGACTCCTCCCCAGCACTATCTAAGACCTTATCTAGGTGGCGCGTGAGGTCCGCTACCTTCGCACCAGGCAGGCATGTTACCAGGCGATCCTCACGTCCACCAGCCACCCAGCTATCTACATGCCTAATGATCGAATCACCAACTATAACGGCTGTCCTAACCCTTCTCTCATGGGCACATGGCCCTGGAGAAACTTCCTCAGTGCGAGAGGGTTTTACATCACCTGGAGGACAGGTCCTAGTTACAGGATCACATCCTGCCACACCAGGGTGATGCTCTCCTGTCACGTGACCTCTCTCCTCCATGGCAACAGGGGTGCTTCCAGACTGGAGGTGGAACTTCAGGACTATATCCCTGTAGGTCTCGTCTATGTACCTCTCTGTCCGTCTTATGTTTTCCAAGTCTGCTACTTTAGCCTCTAGAGAACGGACTTGTTCCCTGTGAGCAAAGAGCTCCTTGCACCTAGTGCACACGTAAGACCTTTCACCAACTGGGAGAAAATCATACATGTGACACTCAATGCAAAAGACTGGAAAGCCCCCATCCCGCTGCTGGATAGCTGCTGCTAGGCTCTAACTTCTTATGAAATTTAAACTACAAGCTCTCTACTGGGTTCTAAATTTAACCAGAAAGCTCCCTTCTGTGTGTTAAATTTAAACTAAAAGTACTTTGCTGTTACTTGGCCCTGAGTGACTATTAAATTTAAACTACAAGCTCTCTGCTGGGTATGAAATGTAACCAGAAAGTTCTCCTCTGTGTTTTAAATTCAAACTTTTATTGCTGCTACTAGGCCCTAAGTGATCCAACAAAAAAAGTGGGTTCACAGATTAACTAGCTTTAATACAAAGAATTCTTTTTAGAAAATTACCAGAAGTATATACTCACAGTTGCAGATTTCTCTCCAGAAGTAACAGTCCCCCTTTCTAGTCCTTCAAGACTCTGCAAGGGATCCCTTTCAGACCTTTCCCAGTCTCACAGAAGAGGCTTCTTTTTTTTTTTACTACTGCTTCACCTAAACCAAGAGTCCCATAATTGTCTTTCTGGGGAGCTGGGTCACCCGACGTCCTATCCAGCTGCTGAGGACTGAAAGACTGACTCTGACACCAGGGATAAGCTGGGTAGGCTGTCAGGAAAAGCTGCCAGTATTCAGTCCCCAGCTGCTGGAACGGTTTGACCACCCAAATATCCTGGACTGGCTCGGAGAGACGAATAGGAAAGGATATAGCGTTATTAGAAAAGGTTCAGAGAAGAGCCACCAAAATGGTAAAGGGGATGGAAAGATTCCCCTATGAAGAAAGGCTAAAAAGGTTAGGGCTCTTTAACCTGGAAAAGAGATGGCTAAGGGGAGATATGATAGAAGTCTATAAATTAATGAACGGAGTGGAACGGGTAAACGTAGATCGATTGTTTATGTTATCAGAATATAGAAAGACTAGGGGACATGCAATGAAGCTACAGGGTAAACTATTTAAAACTAATAAAGGAAAATATTTTTTCACTCGGTGTGTAATCAAACTCTGAAATTTGTTACCGGAGGATGTAGTAAAGACGGTTAATGTAGCTGGGTTTAAAAAAGGTCTGGACAAGTCCCTGGAGGAAAGGTCCATAAACCATTATTAAGAAAGGACCCAGGATATCATGCTTGACCCAATACAAGCATTGTGGAACCTGTGTCTTTTGGGGAAACTGTTAGGTACGTATGACCTAGATTGGCCACTGTTGGAAACAGGATAGTGGGTTTGATGGACCTTGGTCTGACCCAGTATGGCATATCTTATGTTCTTATTCCTACTGTTGATCTGGGGATGAGACATGTGTCTGCAAAATTTGTGCTGAAACTCCTATCCCCTGACCTAAAAGAAGGGCATTTGCAGCCAGGGAGTTGTTGGAATGCACTGAAAATGACTCAGATTTCATCAAAAAGATTATTACTGGTTATGACCTGGAACAAAGGCTCAATCCTCACAATAGAAGACTCCAGACTCTCTCCCAGACGCAAGAAAGCCTGTCAATTGAGGAGTAATGTCAAGGTCATGCCCACAGTTTTCTTCAATTACCAGTGTATTGTTCATCATGAGTATGTTCCAAAAGGCCAAACCATTATGTCGAAGTTCTGAGTTTAATGTTTATTTATTTGATATACCGCCATTCGTAGTTACAGCAAAGCGTTTTACAATAATCAACTTACAAGGAAAAGGCCACTGGCCATAAAAGAGGAAAAGAAGTTATAATTTTGACAGGATAGTTGGAGGACAAACAAGCATATGAAATAACAGAGAAAACCAAGGAAAGGGGAATGGTAAGGGGTAAGATCACACAAAAGGAGAGGGGAGATCAAAGGCATCAGAGAAAGATGGGTTTTCAGTTGGGCTTTGAATGTACCGTGGTGTTGCTCAAGTCTGAGTGAGGTGGGGAGGGAGTTCCAAAGTGCAGGTCCGATGAAAAAGAAAGCAGCAGTGTGGGTGGACTGGAGGTGAGTGCGGGAGGGGGAAGGGAGGTGAAGACGGTTTATGTGTAGAGAGCGGAGAGAGCGACCAGGAGTATGGAATTGGATGACATCTGCCAGGTATTGTGGTGTGTGTATGTATAGAGGACTTGATGAACTTGGGTGAGGAGTTTGAAACAAATGCGAAAGTGAATGGGCAGCCAGTGAAGGTGAATTAGTAGAAGTGTGATATGATTGCGGAGTGAAGAATGTGAAATGATCCGTGCAGCCGTGTTCTGAATTCGCTGTAACCTATGAAGTTGGGATTGTGGTAGACCTAGGAAGACTGAATTACAAAAATCGACACGAGACATGACAAGAGACAGCATGAGGGTAGTAAGTGCTTGGTGTGTAAGAAAGGGCCAAATTGCTCTAATCTGGCGAAGAAAGAAGAATGATGTCTTGGTGATGTGAGAGATATGGTCCTGGAAAGAGAGAGAGTCAAAGAAAACCTCAAGATACCCAAAACTAGACACCATAGGAATAGGAGAAACAGCGAAAGAAGGAGCCAATGGTGGAGAGGGACTGCCATGCGTAAACTAGATGGCAAGTGTTTTAGTGATGTTGAGGTGAAGACAGTTAGATGTGAGTCAATTAGTTACAGCAGAAAGAGAGGAATTTAGAGGAGAGAGATCAGGATGAAGGGAAGAGGTATGGTGCAAAAGGACAAGATCGGCTTAATAGAAAGCTGAAATCCCAAATTGTAGAACAAGAGCAGCTAAGGGCATTAAGAAGATATTGAAAAGAAGGGGAGCTAGTACAGACCCTTGGGGGACACCACAAGATAGGGGGAAAGATGCTGAGGAAACCATCGGGATGGTAAGAGAGAGAACAGAGTAGGAGCGAAAGATAGATAAGAGTGAAACCAGCGGTATACCGTGCTACAGAGTCCAGCTTCCTGTAAGCGTAAAAGGAGGAGAGTGGTCAACCAGATCAAAAGCTGCAGAAAGATCAAGAGACACTGCCACTGAGAAATCACCACGATCGTGCGCCACGTGTAGTTCATTAAGAAAAGCAAGAAGGACAGTCTCCACACTATGACCTGGGCGAAAACCTGATTGACGGGGATGAAGAAAGTGCGCAGAATCCAGGTGATGGGAAAGCTGAGAGAAAACTGTTTTTTTCAAGTATCTTAGAGAGAAAAGTGAGGTTAGAGACAGGAAGATAGTGTGCGGGAATAAGAGGATCAAGGGAAGGTGTTTTCAGAATAGGGCGTACGAGGGCATGCTTCCAAGAGTGAGGAAAGATACCGACAGAAAGACTTGTGTTAACCATAGTAAGGATGGAAGGAATGAGTGTGAGGGAGGGTGTGAGCAGCCAGGAGGAAGGTATAGGATCAAGAGAACGGCAAGTCTTCTTGGAGGAGGAGATAAGCTTAATAAGTTCTGAGGTGGTGAGGGGGTGGAACGAACCCCAAGTGTGTGAGAGTTGTGAGATAGGTGGTGGAGAGGGAGGAAGGGGAGGAGTGATAGGTGGAGGGCAGTACAGTAAAGATGCTCTAAGGTCCAGAATCTTGTTGCTAAAGAAAGATGCAAGCCGAGAAGGAGGGGGAACGGACTGAGCGGTTACTATCTTGGGATCTGATTGAAGTGTTGTGAGGGACTTGAGGACAGAGTAAAGATGGCGAGTTTGGTTTGGGGCAGAAGTAATGGCAGCAGAGAAATACGTTTTTTTTGGCTTTATGAACCTCCGAGTGATAATATGCGTGTTGTGATTTGAAGGAAGATAATGTGACAAAAGAAGGCACTGTCCGCCACTGCTGTTCAGCGCGACGGAGGTGCGTGCGAAGAAGACGAAGACCAGAGTGATACCAGGGGTGTGAGTGGTGTTGACGATGGAGCTGAGGTTGCAGGGGAGCCAGGGTGTCAAGAGCATCAGAGAGACAGGAAGACCAATGTAAAGCTTGTGAATCAGGGGAGAGAGAAGGAAAATCAAATGACAGGAGATCTTCGGCAGCAGGAAATTGTTGGAACTAGATTGGCCACTGTTGGAAACAGGATACTGGGCTTGATGGACCTTGGTCTGACCCAGTATGGCATATCTTATGTTCTTATGAGAGTGAGAGGGGTGATACAATGGGAATAGCGAAGGGAGGAAGATGAAGGAGGAGGATGGGCTGACTGTAAATGAGGGGCTGAATCCAACGGAGAGAGAAGGTAATGACAGGTTAAAGAATAGTGATCGGTCCAGGGTAAAGGAGTAGCAGCAAGATCTTGTAAGTAAACGGAGGGGGGATGCTGGGAAAATAAGCAGGTCAAGGGTATGTCCTGCTGAGTGGGTGGGAAAGGAACATGCTGGGTCAAGGACAGATCCTGGAGTAACATGCAACAGCCTTCATTGATGCTATGAAAGATCTGGGATACAATCAGATTATTGAATCACCTACCCACATCAAGGGAAACACACTTGACCTGATCTTCGCCCCACAGATAGCAACAAATATAGCTCACCACTTCGCCACATCAATAACTTCAGTAACCTGGTCTGATCATGATCTTATCACATTTCAGATACCCACCATCCATCAGACTAACAGCACTATCAAGGCACAAGCCCCACCGAGCTCTCTATCTTAAAGCCCTTGACAAAATCTTACCTCGCCTTATTATCACACTATCTGACCCAGATAAGCTAGTTTCCAACTGGGACCATGCCCTTAAATCAGCTGCCTCCCTCCCAACCACAAGAATAAACATCAAGAAGCGAGAACATGCTCCATGGTACACCAATGACCTTAGAGCGTCGCTCCTTCACTTACGTAAACTAGAGAGACACTGGCACCACGCCCGGTCCCCTGAATCTCTACGTACATACACCTCTTATCTACAATCTCATCGAGCAATGACGATGGAAAAAAGAAAACAATACCATGCAGATATTCTAAAGCGATCGCTTAACAAACCCCATGATCTGTTCAGCATAGTTAAGTCCCTAACAGGTGACCCAGCTCCCGCCCAAACAACTATGCCTCACCCACAAGATTATGCAAACTACTACAATCAAAGATAATCCAAGCCAACAAGTTATCAACCTGCACAATTTCCTCTACTACATGTAAAACCCCTCTACTCAAATTTTGGGAAGTATCCAACAAAGAAATACAGATATTATCACATCCATTAATCTTACCACTGCCCCTAGTGACCCATGCCCAGCTAGTTGGATCAAAGAATTACGCCAAGAACTTAGTCCCGCTATAAGCAGAATCACAAACCAATCCCTCTCCATAGGATCTTTCCCACAAAGCCTGAAATTTACTTCAATCCGCCCATTATTAAAAAACAACAAACTTGATTCCTCCAAAGTTGAATCCTTTCGCCCAATATCAAGCATCCCCCTACTCGCCAAAATCATTGAAAAGGTAGTTCAACGACAAATCCAACAACATATTGACGATGTAGCTCCACTGGATCCATCTCAACATGGCTTCAGAGAAGCTCATGGTGTCGACACCATCCTCACAACTCTCTTCAATGATCTAGTTACAGGACTTGATAACATCCGCTAGGGATTTGTCCTCATTTTCATGGATATTGCTGCAGCCTTTGATTCAGTCAACCATGAAACTCTGATACGCCGTCTTGTGGAGAAAGGAATACAAGGCTCAGCTATAGCATGGTGCAAGTCCTACCTATCTAACAGATGGCAACAAGTCAGAACAGGTCCCATGACTTCTGACCCATTCCCTCTCAATCAAGGTGTACCTCAGGGTTCATCCCTATCTGCATTAATGTTCAACATATATATGCAACCAATTTGTACCCTAATCCGCTCCTTCAACATCCAGTGCCTAGTCTACGCAAACGACGTCCTAATCTACTCACCATTCCTGATTGATCAACCTGACTTTTCACCTATATCAAGCTGCTTCGAAGCTGTATCACAATGGCTTACAATACAAAATTTAAGGATTAACCATAGTAAAACAGATGTCTTATTCCTCACCAAGAACCAGATGTTCTCCCCACCCCCCACATTAAAAGTAAACAATATTGAGTTGATAGCAAAATCAACTATCCGCTATCTCGGCATCACGCTTGACCAACGACTCGACATGTTTACACATGTGAAGAACATCACGAAAGCAATTTACCATAAGGTCCGGATACTACGTCACCTGCGCCCCCTATTGGACTTTAATGACTACCAAACTATCTTCCAAGCCTTGGTGCTCCCACATCTAGACTTTGCAAATATTATCCTTCATGGCCTCCCTCAGTCAACACTAGGACCTCTTCGCCTTGCAATGAATGCTGCAGCAAGGGTACTTGCAGGTACATCAAGAGCTAAACATATAACCCCAGTCATGATGGATCTCCACTGGCTTCCACTTCAGTCTAGAATCCAGTATAAGTCCCTAGTACTAACATTCAAAGCCCTAAGGAACCAGATCACCTCACCCATCAGCAAACTCATTCAAAGACGGCCGTTCAACAGGATCAGGAGATCTAATCAAGCAAACACTCTAGAGATCCCCAACATTCTAACTAAGTGCAAAAAGGCTACTGCCAATAGAGCCTTCTCCCTATTTGCACCCATGACCTGGAATGCCCTCCCCACTGAGCTCCGTTCCACCCCAGACCTATTGTCATTTAGAAAAGCCCTCAAACAACACCTTTTCCTCATCCATTACCCAGAATCCAATCCCAGACCCATCCTCACATCCTACACCCTACTCCACCCCACCCAAAATCCAACACCATAAAGAAAATGACTAGCTCTACCACCATATCCCCTCTCTTATTTATTATTGGTACTGATCACACATCTTATTGATTAAACCTCTTATAAATATGTTGAAACCAAGCTATACTATATGTATAATTTCTCACCATACTATATGTATAATTTCTCACCATACTCCATGAATAATTACTCTGTAATTAGTTACCCCTGTTACCTCCAGGTTATCTCGTCCATGTTCAATGTAAAAACTCAATTGTCGTGTGACATTGCAGTATGTTTTTTGTTCAATTGTAAACCGCACTGATTTTAATAGCGCGGTATATAAGAGAAGTAAATAAATAAATAAATAAAGGCTGAGGCCAATCACAGCAAACTCAAAGTCCTAGATTTCAAAAATGCTGATTTCAATAAAATGGGAAAGTACATGAAGGAGGAGCTGGTAGAGTGAAAGGGGATGAGAGAAGTGGAAGGCAGCAGGATAAACTGAAAAAGGCTATAAAAAGGCAGATCTACATGTAAGGAAAGTAAATAAAAACTAGAGGAAAAGGAAAACTGTAAGGAAGTGACTGCGAAAATAAAGGCAAAATGCACAGAATTCATAATAGAGAAGAGGAAGATAGAGAAGAATACTGATAAAGCCAAAAGAGACAAAGAGAGAAATCAGCAAGAAGAAGAAAAAGTGGCTAAAATGTGAACTGAGGTGACAAGACCTTTTCTATTGGGGAGAAAAGGAAGGTCAGAGGTAGAATTGTAGGACTCCAAGGTGAAGAGGACCAATTTGTGGAAAGTGAGAAGGAAAAAGCAGAAGTGCTAAACATATACTTCTGTTCCATTTTCACAAAGAAAATCCTGGAGAAGGACCATACGTTACTGACAAAGAAACTAATTGGAATGGAATAGATACCACACCATTCACGGAAGAACGTATTTATGAAAAGCATGCAAACTTGTACCTGGACAAGGCCATGGGACTGGATGAGATACATTCAAGGATTACTGACAAAGCTCAGAGAGTGTCTGGAGGCACTTTCAAAGGAAATGTACTGTATAACAGATCCTTGGAGACAGGGGAGGTTGCGCAGGATTGAAGAAGGGCTGATGTGGTCCCTCTTCACAAATGTAGCAACAGAAAAGAGGTGTAAAACTACAGGATTGTAAGCCTTACCCCAATGGTGGGAAAAATATGGAACTGCTGCTGAAAGAAAGGGCAGTGACATTTCTGGACTCCATCTTTCATATCCTCAACCTATTGCTCTCCACTGCAACTGTCCTTGCAGCCTTCAAGCATGCTGGGTTACACCTCTCCTCAAGATACCCTCACTAGATCTTACCCGTCCTTCTAAATATCAACCCATCTCCCTCCCCTTCATTTCTAAACTACTTGAACGTGTGGTTCACCGTTGCCTCAGCTTTCTCTCCTCTCAATCCCTCCTGGATCCTTTACAATATGGCTTTCGTTCTGTACGTTTTACTGAAACGAGACTTACCAAAGTCTCCAGAGACTTGTTCCTGGCAAAGTCCAAGGGCCTTTACCCGATCCTCATCCTTCTTGACATTTTTGCCGCTTTTGATACTGTTGACCACAACCTTTTCCTCGATACCTTATCCTCACTTGGTTTTAAGGGCTCTGTGCTATCCCAGTTCTCTTCTCTCCCATCACTCCTTTAGTGTTTGTTCTGGCAATGATCCTCTGCTGCTATCCCACTCTCAGTTGGTGTACCCAAGGATCTATCCACTCATTTTCTCTCTCTATTCCTAATCCCTTGGTGCATTCATCTCTTCCCATGGCTTTCAGTACCATCTTTACACTGACTCCCAGATCTACTTCTCTAAACCTGAAATCTCTACTGCAATCCAGGCCTGGATCTCTGCCTGCCTTTCTGACATTGCTGCTTGGATGTCTCACCGCCGCTTGAAATTGAACATAGTCAAAACTGAGCTTCTCATTTTTCCTCCTAAACCTTTTTCTCCCCTTCATCCTTTCTCTGTCTCCATGGATAAATCTCTACTCCTCTCTATTTCCTCAGCTCACAACCTTGGGGTCGTCTTTGACTCCTCTCTCTCCTTCTCCACGCTTATAGCTAAAACCTGCCATTTCTTCCTCTGTAACATCAAGAAAAGCTACCCATTCCTTTCTGAACACATTCCTTTCTGAACACACTACTAAGACACTTATCCACTCTTTAGTTACCTCCCATCTAGACTATTGTAACCTCCCCCTTGTTGGTTTCCCTCTGAATCATCTGTCTCTCCTTCAATCTGTTCAACACTCTGCTGCTCGGCTATTCCAGATCATACTGCTAGACCAGTCCAGACAAGCAGCAGGGCCGGCCTGTCCATTGAGCAAGAATGTTTTTTGCACAGGGCCCCGCGTTTCAGGGGGCCCCGCGCAAAGAACATTCTGCTTTTTTCAAAACTAAATTTTTAAAAAAAACGCAGGCTGCTACCGCTGCCGCTGCCGCCACGGCAGAATGGACTGTCTCGCGGGGCCCCCTCTGCCCGGCTGAATCCCTCCCTCCGTGCCGGCTTTGAGAGTCGCGAAGGGAGAGTGTCTCCCTCGCGTCTCTGTTAAGCCTGCAGGGGCAGATGGGAAATTGGGCTGTGGGCTGATGGCTGTCTGGTAATGGGCTATGGGGGGGCTAGGACTGGAAATGGGCTGGGAGGCTTAAGACTGGAGGTGGGCTGATGGGGTTAGGACTGGTAATGGGCTGTGGGCTGATGGGGGTTAGGACTGGTAATGGGCTATAGGGGGGTTAGGACTGATAATGGGCTATGGGGGGGCTAGGACAGGAAACGGGCTGATGGGGAGGGGTTAGGACTTGAGGTGGACTGATGGGGTTAGGACTGGTAATGGGCTGTGGGCTGTTGGGGGGGTTAGAACTGGTAATGGGCTATGGGGGGGTTAAGACTGGTAATGGGCTGTGGGCTGTTGGGGGCTGTCTGATAATGGGCTGGGGGGGGCTAGGACAGGAAATGGGCTGCTGGGGAGGGGTTAGGACGAGGTGGGCTGATGGGGTTAGGACTGGTAATAGGCTGTGGGCTGATGGGGGGGTTAGGACTGGCACTGGGCTATGGGGGGCTGACTGGAAATGGGTTGATGGGGTTAGGACTGGAAGTGGGTTGATGGGGGGGCTAGGACTGGTATTGGGTTGGGGGGTTGCTAGGACTGGAAATGGGCTGATGGATGGCTAGGACTGGAAATGGGCTGATGCAGGGACTAGAAGGGAATGGATGCTGGGTGAGGCTGGAACTAGAAGGGAGCTGATGTTGTGGGAGGATTAGAATGGGATGGGGCTGGAAGAGTAAAATGGAGAAGGGAAAATATTTTGTGTGGGAGGGTTAAAAAATCTACAATTGGCCGGGTATTGGGAGAGTAAGTGAGGATTGAGAATGGAGGGGTAAAATTTGAGTGGATGAAATAGGAATGGGGAAAGAGCAAAAGGAGAAAGATTAGTATGTTAAAGCAGATGTAGAGAGAGAATGGAAAAAAACTAGAAGAGAGAAGAAAGGACAAATGGACAGCAGACGATGGAGAGTTAGCAGAAGACACGAAGAAACCAGAAGAAAGTGGCTGGAGCAATTGCAGCTGAAAAAAAATGCACAAAAGGTAGAAAAATATCTCTTTATTTTGAATTTATTAATTGGAATATGTCAGCTCTGGTAAATGTGCATCATTAAGGTAAATGTGCATCATTAACGTCTGCGCTTTGTTTAGTACAAGAGCAAATTAATGTATAGTTTTATTTCTACAGTGTTGTACATTCCAAGTTTGGCTTTTGGGATTCCCAGTTTAATTATTGTCTTCCTGTTTCTAAATAGTGATTACTTGTTTGGTGATGGTCTATGTTCTGCATGTGTAACTGAGCTGAGGTGTTCTGTTTATATAATTCCTATTTGACATTGCCACTTGTTCTCTTTCCCCAGTAGGTCATGTATTCTTGTTCTCTGAAATGTATTGGTTTAATATTTGCAGTGTTGCCTTTTGATTGGTAGAGTATGGTGCTTTGTGAGTCCTGGTAGTGCTGTTAGGAAACGGCGGGTTTGCTATGGGTTCTAAATGGGCAGTGTTTGTAGTAGTTCCTAATGTGTCTGGCAGTTGGCACTGGATTATAGTAATGTAGAAATCTTTTAGTCTTTCTTTATCCATACACTCATTAAGAGGCACGTTTACTAAAAGTTAGTATATGGTAACATTATGCAAATATTTATGCAAATGAGGCCCCGCACCGAGTCTCCGCACATGGCCCCGCACCCCCCTTGGGCCGCCCCTGACAAGCGGGTTATGCACCCCTGCCAGCAGATAGGGAGACAGAGAAAAAATCTCCAGAGCTGTGATTGGTCAGGCTTTGGGTGACATAGGAATACCCCTAGAGGTCCTATTCAGTATTTTCTCTGTCTCAGCAGATGAGGGTGTTCTTCAAGCTTGTTCTACAATTAGTTTTTTCCTTTTTCACTGTATCTTGAGGCTCCTGGATGCACCCAGATTACACAAGAGGTGTTACTCTGGGTTTCCCAGCAACTTGTTTCCCCAGATAAACTTGGGAAGCTCCTGAGCCTGGCTTCAGTAGAGCTCCCGATTTTCTTTAAGCAGCGCTGAGTCTTTGCCACGAGGGCTTAGACAGCAGCAGGATCAGGTATTAATTTCTGAGAGAAACTGTGAGTAAACTGTTTTCTTAATTGCCTCAGCTGCCCTGGGTTGATTTCAGCTGCATCAGGACCGGCTGTCTCTGACCTGATTCCTTCACTTCCAGTTTCGTCAGGGTCTGTTAAACTGGGTTTTGAAGTTCCTATTTTCTTTTTTATTTCCTTCATTTTTATTTCCTGGATGCACCCAGAGCACACAAGAGGTTTTTCTCTGGGTTTCCCAGGCTTCCCTTTTGAAGGCCTACTTTAAATTTTTAATCCACATTCTGCAGCCGGGTTCATTTGTACATATTTCAGGAAAATTGTACCCGTTTCATTCAATATGTTCTAATAGTGATGTTCCTTCTGCTATGGTCATGTATTATATACCATTTGGTAGGAATATTTAGTCAGCATTTTGGATCCTGACAGTTTTGGGCTCAGCCTGGAAAGGGTTAATAACTGTATTTTCTGTAATCAGCTGTACCAGCACAGTGAATAACTGACAGTTTCCTTCTCCCCTCCATTTCTGGTGTTTCCGGGTCTATCAGGATTTGAATTTTTAAGTTGCTAGCAGCACTCCTTGCCTCTTCAGCAATTTCGCTGTATTTTTAGGGGTTTTAGAGCTTAGGAAACTTTTATTTTGCAGTTTTTCTGTGCTGGTGGCCATTTTGAAAATCAGGAGGGATTTCTCTTCAGTGTTGTTTTTGGAGGGAACAGCTCTGGGCAGCTATTTTTAAAACATTTAAACATGCTGTGAAGGCACAGGGAGTTCAAAAATCCTTTTCTTTGAAGAGTCTTCTGTTTCCCTAAGCCTACCTTGATTTTTGTTTAAAAAAAAAAAAGGTGGTTTAAACCTCTGTAATGCCTGTTTCTCTGCACAGCTGTATTATATGTAATAAGCAGAAGGAGTTAATAGATTGCTTGTGTTCCATCTGCATGCTGCATCCAGGAGACTCTTCCTCCATTCCCTCTGCGCTGCCAGCTGGGGACATCAGCGCCTTAACTCCTCCCTCCTTAGAGCCCCTGCAGCACGATCTTCCTGCAGACAGGACTCAGTCAGCTCCCATTTTGCTTCCACAGCCGCTGGAAGCCATAGCAGCCTTGGCTGACAGTGAGTTCCTCATGTTCTTCCATCAGGCATGGCACCTGTGGCGTTCGGAGTCTTTTGGTATACCTCCAGCACCCGCCCGGTAGCAGACAAGGATATGGCGGGGTCTCGCAAGCAGTCCAAAAAGTCCTCAGACTTTAAAGCAGTACGTCCTCCCAGGAACGTTGCATGTGGCTTGCGGGACACTTCGGATATTCAAGAAGATTTTAAATCTTCGGAGGTGAGCCCTGACTCGGAGAAAGAAGATGGGGAATTTTCTCCGTCTGCTTCTTCGCTGACAGTTCACGAGGACTCTCCAGATATCAGATTTTTTCAGAAAGAGGAGTTGCCGGCCCTAATCACACAGGTGATGGAGTCGCTACGCCTAGCCGACATGCCTGGTCCTCAGAGTTCTCAAACCTTGTTGCAGCCGGATCCCATTTTACAGGGCATTCGTAAGTCTTCCAAAGCTTTTCTTTTCCAGCCCAGTTACAGCACTTGGTATCTTGAGAGTCAGACTCTCCAGAGTCCTCTCTATGTACAGCACGCGGTATTGCTCAGTTATACCCTTGGTCTCCCTCTGACTTGGACCGTTGGCTACAATACCCGGAAGTTGATGCGTTAGTGACCGGGGTCACCAAGCATACCACAATTCCGGTTGAGGGCGGAGCGGCACTCCGCGACCAGCAAGACCTAAAAAGTTCAGAGTCTGCTAAAGATGGGTTTTTCGTCGTCTGCTCTTTCCCTTCAAGCAGGGGTGTGCGGAGGTCTAGCAGCACGGGCCTCCCTTCGATGGATTCGGCAGCTTCCAGGTGATCCCGAGTTGGCTCGTTTAGAATCCATCGCTGCATTCCTGGCAGAGGCCTTCTATGATCTCTTGCGGCTGTCAGCTCGCTCCCTAGCACCGGTGACAGTAGCTCGGAGATGGCTCTGGCTGGGTCAATGGGCAGCGGATGTTGCTTCGTTCAAAGACTCCAAAGTTTAGATGCCATTCGTCCAGTTCCACCGTTGGAAAGAGGACTAGGCCACTACTCTGTCTATTTCGGGGTGCCGAAAAAAAAAAAAAAAAAGACGGCTTCTTTCGTCCTATCTCGAATGGAGACTCTGCGATCCGTTATTCAAGCGGTACGCAAGGGGGAATTCTAGCTTCCCTCGATCTCGCGGAAGCATTCTTTCACATTCCCATTCGAGAGGGGCATCACCGATTCCTTAGATTCACGGTACTCGGTCAACATTTCCAATTTCGTGCGATGCCCTTCGGTCTAGCTTCGGCGCCTCAAACCTTCTCCAAGGTAATGGTGGTAGTAGCTGCGGCCTTATGCAGCCATCCTTATCTGGCGACTGGCTCATTCGCGCAGACTCTCTCCCCGAGGCTTGCTGCACAGTCTCGGTGGTTGTTGCCTTCTCGAGAACCTCGGCTGGGTAATCAACCGCAACAAGAGTTGTCTTCAGCCGTCCCAGGAGATCGAGTTTTTGGGGGCTCGATTCGAATCAGCCTTAGGTCGGGTCTTTTTGTCAATGCCTCGATTCCTCAAGTTAACTTCTCAAGTTCGAAGTCTCCTAGCACAGGTCTCGCCTCGAGCAGGGGGTTCCTTTCGAGACTACGTGTTGGATCGTTCTAACAACAGATGCCTGTCTGTCCGGTTGGGGCACGCACTGTCGATCTCACACTGTGCAGGGCACTTGGACAGCACGCGATTCCCGCTGGATGATCAATCGACTAGAGGTACGAGCAGTACGTCTGGCTCTACTGAGATTTCACACTCTTCTGCACGGGTAAGCGGTTTGGATACTATCTGACAACGCGACCACAGTTGCCTACATAGACTGTCACGGAGGGACCGAGTGCACTGGAGTGTCGAACGACATGTCTCTTCTTCTTCTTCTTCCTTGGGCAGAGAGAATTCTCCAAGCCCTCTCCGCCCAACACATTGCAGGAACCAGCAATGTGAAGGCGGACTTTCTGAATCGCAATACCCTCGACCCCGGCGAGTGGGAACTGGCCCCGCTAGCCTTCCAGAGGATGGTTCAAAAATGGGGGTCGCCGGCGATAGATCTCATGGCGTCAGCAGCAAATGCCTAAGTTCCGAGTTTCTTCAGCCGTTGGAGAGAACGCAGGACTCTCGGCATCGATGCGTTGGCTAAGACTTGGCCAGAAATCCAGCTTCTTTATGTTTTTTCCACCCTGGTCCATGATTGGCAGGATCCGGCAGCGAATTTGGTCACACAGGGGGCCGATAGTCCTCGTGGCCCCGGATTGGCCAAGAAGACCATAGTATGCCGATCTCATAAGGTTTTCACGGGGGTCACCATTGCAGCTGGTAGCTCCCTCCGGAATCCTCAGACAGGGACCGATCTTCATGGAAAATACAGCTCCTTACTCGCTTATGGCTTGGCTCCTGAACGCCGCCGTTTGACCCGTAAGGGGTGTCCGCCTAAGATGGTGGCTACCCTCCTTAGCGCACGATGGTCTTCAACATCCACTGCTGCTGCGAGAGTATGGCGCGTCTTCGAGGCTTGGTGTTCACGTCATCACCTTACCTCAATTCCTGATATTCTTGCCTTTTTACAGGACGGTCTTGATAAAGGGTTGGCGCTCTGTTCGCTTTGAGTGCACATGTCTGCCTTGACATGTTATCGGGGTCCGGTGCTCGGTAGATCCCTTGCTTCCCACGCTGATGTGTCTGTTTCTGAAAGGGGTCAAACTGCTTCGTCCTCCAACCCGTCTGGTAGTTCCTCCTTGGGATCTTGCACTAGTTCTCAGGGCGCTCGGAAATCCGCCCTTTGAGTCTTTGAAAGAAGTGTCTCTTCTAGATTTGACGCTCAAAACGCTGTTTTTGGTAGCAATCATGTCGACTTGAAGAATCGTGGAGCTTCCAGCTCTCTCGTGCAGGGATCCGTGTCTTTCTTTCTCTCCTAAGGGGGTAACTCTTCGAACGGTGCCTTCCTTTCTGCCCAAAGTGGTTACTCCTTTTCATGTCAATCAGCCCCTGCTATTGCCTGCCTTCTCTAACGAACAGTGTGCGGGTAGGTGCAAACGTCTTCCCTTCCTCGACCTTAAGCGAGTTCTCCTTCGCTATTTGAAAGTTACCAATTCCTTTCGCAAGACTGACCATCTTTTTGTTCTCCTTTCGGGGCCGCGCAAGGGTTTGGCTGCTTCCAAGCCTTCTATCGCTACATTCTCCAAGGCCAGCCGGTTCCAGAAAGGCTTCGAGTTTATTCCACTCGAGCCTAATCCACGTCATGTGCCGAGAGGTCCCACGTCCTTCCTCTCGATATTTGTCGAGTGGGCACCTTGGCGTCCTTGTCCTCTTTTGTTCAGCACTATCGGTTGGATATACAGGCCCGAGAGGACAGTTGTTTCGGAGTTGCAGTGCTGTCGGCGGCACTATCTGCCCACCCTGAGGGTAATTAGCTTGGGTACTTCCCGCTTGTCTGGACTGGTCTAGCAGTATGATCTGGAAGGAGAAATTTCACTTACCGCTAATTTCCTTTCCTGGAATACTGCTAGACCAGTCCAGAACCCACCCAGCTTGTCAGAGGCACTGGTGCAGAGCAGCCGACAGTCATAGGCTCTGCGAGCACATCCGGACTTTGTTTCCTGGGAATGTGTCAAAGCAGTCAATTCAGGCTTCTTCCCTTGGAAATGATATTTGATCCTCCTCTTCCGTTTTTCGTTCGCGTCGAGGGGTTGAGTTGGTTCCTTTTGTTTAAGGGTTCATAGTTGCGTTTTGTCCCTGAGATGTTGCCTTTTTGGCTTGTTACTGAATAGGACCCCTGGGGTATGCCTATGTCACCCAGAACCTGACCAATCACAGCTCTGGAGATTTTTTCTCTGTCTCCCTATCTGCTGGCAGGGGTGCATAACCCACTTGTCTAGACTGGTCTAGCAGTATTCCAGGAAAGGAAATTAACGGTAAGTGAAATTTCTCCATCTTCCTCCAGCCTCATCATGCTCATATTGCTCCTCTTAAGACAAAAGCTCTCCGAGTTCCACATGGCTGGCTGCTCAGTCCCAGCCAGATGAAGGGGCCTTATCCAGGTAGTCCTTCAGGGCATGGTGATGATACTTTTGAGCTGGGGGGGGGGGGGACTTGCGTGAACACTGGGGATAGTCCTCGGCTCTCTGACTGATCCCAAAGCACCAAACGCACTAGTCGTGTGCATCGATGCTGTTCATTTTTTTTGCTGCAGCATGAACATTTTTTAAAGCCCGGCTTTGGCATTTTCTCTATACCTTGCTTGATGATCGGTTGTTCTTTTGAATCTTCGTTCTGTATCACTATTTTCCTTTTTTAAATTTTTATTTTGAAGAGGGCTGAAGAGCAGAAGAGGGCCGTCTTGCTGGCAAGGTGTAAGAGTTAATTTTGGGCTAGGTAGGGGAGGGCCAGGAGGTAGAGCTACCTTGGCACATGCCCAGAAAGGTCTTCTTTCTGGGCTCAGGAGAGCACTTCCTTCATTGGTGCCGTTGGATGATGTCATCAGGTGTGGCTGACACATCCTGCTTGTCCTAGGAGAAACACTCTGTGTCATCCCAAGGCTTTTTCACTAACCCTGTGAGACAAACTAAGACTCCCACAAGCATCTGTGGTTTTCTTTGTTAACGCTCTTGGCTTGCTTGCTACAGCTGGAGCCTTCATTGGTTACCTTATCTGCCTCTTTGAACCTCTTGCTGTTTTGGGCAGACTAGATGGATCATATTGGTCTTTATCTGCTATCATATACTATGATACTATGGAAACTGCCTCAGAGTCCAGCTGCATTCATCCATCAGACAGGGCTAAGCTATCCGGCTAATTCTTGCAGGTGGGAACTAGCCAGATAGCTCTGTCCTGTACTTTAAAGTGTACAGTGAGCCTGTGACCTTTGGCTGTAAATTAGTAATCTATTGCTGCTTTGCTAGTGCTGCTATCAAACCTGATTATCTAATTTTGTAGTTTAGCCTAATGAGTTTATATTTTTCTACCATAGTAAATCTAATATATAATCACAGGACTGTGTCTCTTTGTGGTTCATTGCCAGAAAGTTTCATCAAACTGGCGGAGAAAGGAAAAAAGCAGACTCCTCTAGGTATTCGTACTGAGCATATCTTATCTGTCTGCTAATACTCCTTCAGTACGGTTTAATGTCTTTGTGAGTGATACTGTGGCAGGGCTAAAAGGAAAAATTGTCATTTTGGGGGATGACATGTAGATTTGCAACGGAGTGTACTCCTCAGAGGGAGTAAATGATATGAGAAAATATCTACAAAAATTTATCAGAATGGCTTAATACTTGGCAGTGAAGATTTAGGGATGTGTTTACTACACCACACTACCAGTTAGCACAGGGTTCAGCACACACCAAATGCACCACAGTAAACTTTACCATGCACCAAAAATGCAGCTGTGCTACCCGAATATTGCAGATTGGGGTAGAGACTGGGAGGTTCAGGGGCATCTTTGGCATATGCTCACTGCGGCATGACTTTTTAGCTTCTCCAAAATTGCCAAACTCTTGGTCACTCTTCAAGCCTTTCAGAGATTATTCATTTTTCCACTTCCACTGAAGTGTCATCCACTAAGAGGCTTTTCCTACTTAAGCAAATGAGCATGAGTCCAAGATTTATTATATTCCTTCAAAAAGAAACACCTAAAGGGATAAGCAGAAAAAGTGCTAGAATCCAAAAATAATCCATGAGACAAACTTGCTGGCTCCCAGTGGGGTACTGTAACAATAACATTAGGACTTTAGTTCTTCCCTCTGGTTCTCGGCAGCTGAGTCTCTCAGATACTGCCATGTACATAACTTGTTGATGCTCAGCTGAATGCACCATAACTGGAACCCTCAGCTCCCCTCCCTTGGCTTGCACATCTGTTAGCTGATGACCCATACTCTATTGATACCAATCTTATCTACCCCACCTAAGGCTTGTCTTTCCTCGCAATGCCCCTTAAAGAGTAACCGCCCTGATCAGGCCCTTTCTGAGGATACCTTTTAGATCAAAGAACGATAAATGCATGAAATTATCAGCAAGTTCCTTGTGTCAAAGCCCATGCACCAACCTGCTGGGTTTCAATTAACAGAATATGCTCCCTACCAAACAGTTTCAGCATGCAAATGGCAGCGTTTGGCCAAACTTCACTGCTTCAGAGCCAACTAGGGATGCACATGATAAAAGGTTTTGGTTAATCTACAAAAATATGGCTTTTTCCAATGATGTTTGTTAATATTTTTGGTTTATTTCATACATTCACATATAAAGAAAAATTTTAACTAGGTGACTGCCTTCTGAGGGGTACTGAGGCATCCATCTGTTGACCCAGATGACAGCCAGAGAGGTATGCTGTCTGCCAGGTGCCAAAAGTTGAGATGTTGGAGAGTTTGCCGAGACTCATCAAGCCTACTGACTATTACCTGATGTTGCTCATCCATGTCAGCACAATTGATACTGCCAGGTATCCCTCTGAGTGTATCAAAAGTGACTTCATGGCTCTGAGACAGAGGGTGAAGCAGATTGGTGTGCAGGTGGTGTTCCTTCAATACTCCCTGTTGAGGGTAAAGGCCAAGGCTGAGAAGTTCACATCCTGGAGATAAATGCATGGCTGTGTGGATGGTGTCATCGAGAGCGTTTTGGTTTCCTGGACCATGGGATGCTGTTCCAAGGGTTGCAAAGCAGAGTTGGCATCCATCTGTCCAAGAAGGGTCAACATGTCTTCAGTAGCAGACTGGCTAACCTACTGAAGAGGGCTTTAAACTGGATTTATTGGGGATGGGTGAAGAAAGCCTCTAGGCAAGTGAAAGCCCCCAGGTAAGTGAAAATTAAATACCTTTATGAAAATGGGTAAAAGGGGCAAGATATGGAAAGCAGTGTGTATAAATGCCTGTAGTATGGTAAATAAGATCCCAGATGTTGAGGCTTTAATGGGAGAGGCTGACTTGGATTTAGTGGTGGTAACAGACATGGTTCATGGACAAAAATGATTGGGATGTAACTATACCAGGCTATAATTTAGCCAGAAAGGACAGGGTAGGAAGAAGTGGAGGAGGAGTGGCACTATATGTAAAAAAAAATTAATATTAAAGCTATGGAAATACAGGGCTTAAAAGGGGGAGAGGAGGAACTGCGGGTTAAATTAGAAAGAGGGACAGAGAAATCTATTTGCATTGGCATGGTACAGATCTCCCTCACAGGGAAAAGAGGTGGCTGGAGATTTAATAAGAACATGAGATATGCCATACTGGGTCAGACCAAGGTCCATCAGCCCCAGTATCCTGCTTCCAGCAGTGGCCAACCTAGGTCATGCATACCTAGCAGTTTCCCCAAAAGACACAGGTTCCACAATGCTTGTATTGGGTCAAGCATTGATATCCTGGGTCCCTTCTTAATAATAGTTTATGGACCTTTCCTCCAGGAACTTGTCCAAACCTTTTTTAAACCCAGCTACACTAACAGCCTTTACTACTTCCTCCGGTAACAAATTCCAGAGTTTGATTACAAGTTGAGTGAAAAAATATTTTCTTTTATTAGTTATAAATAGTTTACCCTGTAGCTTCATTGCATGCCCCCTAGTCTTTCTATATTCTGATAATGTAAACAATCGATCTACGTTTACCCGTTCCACTCCGTTCATTAATTTATAGACTTCTATCATATCTCCCCTCAGCCGTCTCTTTTCCAGGTTAAAGAGCCCTAACCTTTTTAGCCTTTCTTCATAGGGGTATCCTTCCATCCCCTTTACCATTTTGGTGGCTCTACTCTGAATCTTTTCTAATAACGCTATATCCTTTTTAAGATACGGCGACCAGAATTGCACACAGTATTCAAGGTGCGGTCTCACCATGAACGATAAAGAGGCATTATAATATCCTTTCCTTATGATACCTAGCTTTCTATTTGCTCTCTTGGCTGCCGCTGCACACTGGGCTGAGGGTTTTAACATGTTATCCTCAATGACGCCTAAATCTTTTTCCTGGGTGGTGGTTCCTAATGTGGAACCTTGTATCGTGTAATCATAGTTTGGGTTGTTCTTCCCTAGGTGCATCACTTTGCACTTGTCCACATTAAATTTCATCTGCCATTTTGATGCCCAGTCTTCCAATTTATTAAGATCCTCTTGCAATTTTCCACAATCCTCTTGGGTTTTAACAACTTTAAATAGTTTTGTGTCATCTGCAAATTTGATGACCTCACTCGTTATTCCCTTTTCTAGGTCATTTATGAATATGTCAAAAAGCAGCGGACCCAGCACAGATCCCTGGGGTACACCACTATTCACCTTTCTCCATTGGGAAAACTGGCCATTTAGCCCTACCGTCTGCTTTCTATCTTTTAAACAGTTCCAGATCCACAATAGTACACTGCCTCCTATCCCATGACTTTTTAGTTTTGCCAAAAGTCTCTGAGGGACCTTGTCAAAGGCTTTCTGAAAGTCCAGATACACTATATCAACCGACTCACCTTTGCCTACCTGTTTATTCACAACTTCAAAAAAACATAACAGATTAGTAAGACAAGAGCCAACATGGCTTTAGACAAGGAAGATATCTCCCATTAAGCCATGACTATCTACATGTTCAGCAGTTTTGTTATTTATGATGGTTTCTACCATTTTTCCCGGTACTGACCTCAGACTCACCAGTCTGTAGTTTCCCGGATCACCCCTGGAACTCTTTTTAAAAATTGGTGTTACCTTCGCCATTCTCCAATCTTCAGGTATTACAGATGATTTTAATGATAGTTCACAGATTACTAATAGCAGGTCTGCAATCTCATATTTCAGTTTTTTCCACACCCTTGGATGTATATCATCCGGCCCAGGTGATTTGCTACTCTTCAGTTTATCTAATAGTTGTAATACATCTTCCCGATTGTATCAATATTTACTTCAGTTCTTCCGCTCCTTTAAATACCCCTTCAGTCATGGGTAACATCCCTACATCTTCCTCAGTAAAGACCGAACTAAAGAATTCATTCAGTCTCTCCGCTATCGCCTTGTCGCCTCTTAGTGCCCCTTTAACCCCTCTATCATCTAATGGACCAACTGACTCTCTCACAGGTTTTTTGCTATGAATGTACTTGAAAAAATCTTTATTACGTGTTTTTGCTTCCGCAGCAAGCTTCTTCTCAAATGCTCCCTTTGCCTATCTTATCAATGCCTTGCATTTAACTTGCCAGTGCTTGTGCTGTTTCCAGGTTTCATCGTTTGGCTCTTTTTTCCCTTTCCCGAAAGATGCTTTTTTGGCAATAACAGCCTCTCAGACCTAACCTTTAAACCATGCTGGCAGTTTTTTGGACTTCCTTCCACTCTTCTTAAAGCATGGATTACAGCCGGTCTGGACATCCAAGATAATATTTTTCAACAACACCCAAGCTTGATGTAAGACTTTAACCTTTGCAACTGCTCGTTTTAGTTTTTTCTTAACTATTTTCCTGATTTTATCATAGTCTCCCTTTTGAAAATTAAAAGGTAGTACTGTGGATTTCCTTACTATCCCTCCTCCACTAATTAAATCAAATGCGATCATGTTATGATCACTATTGCCAAGTGGCCCCAACACCCTTATCCCTTGCACCAGATCTGGTGTTCCACTAAGGACTAGGTCCAATATGGCTTCCCCTCTGGTCGGTAGCACAACAAAAAACAACTATGTATCTGTAGAAGATAGCGGGAACCAAAGAACAGATACAAAGACTGGCAGTAGTTCAAACAAAAACTTTAATTGGAAACCCCTTTGGGGTTTCCAATTAAAGTTTCCCTCCGGTCGGTTCATGAACCAGCTACTCCAAGAAGCAGTCATTTATTTCTTCTAAGAACTTTATTTCCCTAGCATGTCCTGCCGTGACACTGACCCAGTCGATACCGGGGTAATTGAAATCGCCCATTATTATTACTGTACTGTAATGTTTGTTAACTTCCTTGATTTCTTTGTGCATTTCATCATCCATTTGTTCATTCTGGCCAGGCGGTCAATAGTACACCCCCACTACCATCGCCTTCCCCTTTTTACATGGAATTTCAAACCAGAGATTCTACAGCAAATTTTGTTTCCTGCAAAACTTTAATCCTTTCTGAGTCAATGCCCTCTCTAACATAGAGCGCAACACCTCCACCAATTTGATCAGCTCTATCATTATGATATAGTTTGTACCCAGGTATCACAGTGTCCCACTGGTTGTCCTCCTTCCACCATGTCTCTGAGATTCCAAAGAAAAGCGAAGTGCACCCTGTTCTGCTCCAAGCGACCTGCACACAATGGAGTGGTGACAGATGCCTTCGATGTGTCCTGGGGGGGGAGTGGTCTCTAGTCTATGCCTTCCTTCCTACTCCCATCTCCAAGACAATACAACGCCTGATCAGGGACCAAAGCACAGGCCATCTTTGTAGTCCCGCACTGGTCCAGCCAGGTCTGGTTCCCCTATCTTCATCGCCTAACCCTGGAGCCCCCAGTGCGCTTGCCTCTGAGACCAGACTTGATCACCCAGGACGGTGGCAAGCCCCTTCAACCCAGCCTATGGATGCTGCTGCTGATGGCATGGAAGCTGAATGGCTGACCCTGTCATCCCTCAACCTTCCGCTCGAGGTCCAACAGGTCATACGAGGTATGATGAAAGAAGAAACGAGATTGTCCCATAAATGTTTTATTACAAAATCTACAGAGAAATTACGCATTGTCCCCTTCAAAGTAATCCCCCCACTGAGTTAATGCACTTCTGCATTCGCTTCTGCCACGTACAGAAGCACTCTGTAAACCCTCCTCCTTGAGGGCCCTCTGCTCCCTTGTCACAGTGGCCTTTATCTCTTTTACAAAGGCAAAATGAGTTCTTTTGAGCACAGTCTTCAGCCTAGGGAAGAGCCAGAAGTTGCACGATGTGAGATCTGGGGAATAAGGAGGGTGGTCAAGAGCTGTGATCTGTTTGTTGGCCAAGAACTGCATCACATTGAGCGCTCGGGCGTGTTGTCGAGGTGGAGCAGCCACAACTTGTTTCTCCACAGAGCTCTCCTGCTGTGCCAAATCCGGTCATGGAAGAGATTGAGTTTCTGCTGGTAGAAGTGCTGGTTGACTGTCTGACTCTCAGGCACAAACTCATGATGGACCACTCCCTTCTGGTCGAAGAATGCGATCAGCATGACCTTGATCCTTAATTTGGACATGTGCACCTTCTTGGGTCTGTGTGTCAGTCAAGTCGTCTACTGCAGGCTGTCTCTTGCTTTCAGGGTCGTACTGGAAGACCAAAGTCTTGTCTTCCGTGATGACTCGGCCAACGAACTCTGGATCTTCTCTGATCTTCTCTAGCAAGTCTCGACAAAAATTGACTCGGTGCTCCTTCTGGTTGTCCGATAAAAGCTTGGACACCATCTTGGTGCATGCCTTCCGCATCCCCAGCTCCTGCAACAAGATGGTCTGCACTGACGCCCTCTTCAGGCTGAGCTCCTCAGCTATCATCCGCACCGTCAATCTGCGATCACTCTGCACCAGCTGGTTCACTCTGTCAGTGTTCTCAGCTGTCTTTGTCATGGAAGGCCGTCCTGACTTGGGGGTCATCCTCCACCTCTTTGTGGCCAGTCTTGAAGCGTTTGTGCCACTCGAAGACTCACGGCCTTGACATTGCATCTTCTCCATAAGCCTTTTGGAGAAGTTGGAGACACTCAGTTGGGCTCTTCTCCAACTTAACCAAAAATTTCAAGTTGATTCTTTGCTCCATATTTTGCCACCTCCAGTTGCGTGACAAAGCAATGGAGCAGTGTGCTACAAAAAAACCTGAAAAAGAAAAACAGTGAGAGAGATGAAAAATATTATAGCAGAATAGTGGTGAGATGTTGCACAACACAGTGACATAAGCGGTTAGCCAATTGGCATTGAGTCATGGGCGTGGCTGCCACAGTCTCGTTCTTTTTTTGTCACACCGCGTACTGGCGGCTCGACGCCCCTCCACCAGGAAGTCTTACAACTTGAAATGGCGACACTTCAGTATATGGTGCACCTTTCACCAACTGAGCCCCTTCTCGTGCCCATTGGCTCAGGTCCTCCAGTACCTCACCTCGCTCTCTGCATGTGTACTGAAGACAGACCATCAGAGTCCACCTGTCTGCCATAGCAGCCTTCCATGTCCGTACTGATGACGCTTCTATAGCCACATTTCCTCTCATGACTCGTTTCATGAAGGGCCTGATCAACCTTCAACCCACCATCTGAGCACCCGTTCCTCCCTGGGACCTTAACATCGTCCTCAATCAGCTCACCAAGGAGCCTTTCAAACTTCTGCAGTCCACAGACCTCAAGTATGCCTGTTGGAAAACACTTTTCCTCATAGCTATCACCTCTACCAGGCGCATCAGCGAGCTACATGCCTTGGTGGCTCATCCCCCCCCCCCCCATACCATACTCTACCAGGACCGTGCCACTCTTTGAACACACCCGAAATTTGTCCCCAAAGTGGCAACCGCCTTCCACATCAACCAGACCATGGAGCTTCCCTGCTTCCACCCAGGACCACATACCCACCGCGAAGCGGAGAGGCTTCACACCTTAGACTGCATCAAGGCCTTACGCTGCTACCTACACTGGACATCTTCCCATTGAACAGGGTCTCAGCTCTTTGTTTCATATGACCTCAACAAACTGGGCTGCCCCGTTTCTAAATGAACCCTCTCCATGTGGATCTCCTCTTGCATTGCCTTTTGCCTGACTCAAGCCAGATCGCAGGCTGTACCAAAAGTCAAGGCACGGACATCTGCAGGGCCACACCTGGTCCACCATTCAAACCTTCCAAAGACACTACTGCTTAGACCTGGTGACGCATAACAGCTCCGCCTTTGGCCAAGCGGTGCTGGTCACAGCAGAATCTTCGCTAATGCTGGACCATGAGCGCCATGCTCACATGTGCATGGATACTTCGGACCACGCAGGATCCCCTATTGGGTACCCTGCCGGGCCACCCTTCCGAACTACCTCAGTTGCGATTTGCATATCCATGCGAATATTGTTGCAATTCATGTTACTTTGTCACTTGATCAGGTTGTGGGATTTTTTTGCACATGCTACTGTTAATGCTGCTGTTTGCTGTTGCACATGCTGCTTGCTGTTTTTGCACATGCCCTTGTTGCCATGTCTATTCTGCTGTAATTGTGGTTTTGCACATGCATGTTTATGCTTCCTGTTGCTGTTTGCACATGCTCACATGTTACTGCTGCTGTCACCCCTCAGGGTTATACTGCTGCTTCAATAAGACTACAGTAATTTTATCCCAGAGTATTGTCTCGCCTCTGCCTTTGTTCCCCCCCCCCCACCTCAGCACAAGGCAGCTTGAGAGGCACCACTTGTAACTGATTCATCCTGCTTGTCCTGGGAGAAAACTAAGTTACTTACCTGTAACATGAGTTCTCCGTGAACAGCAGGATAAGTCAGCCACACATTCCCACCCACCTCCTCTGGGGGGCGATCTCTGGCACTGTGGCCCACCTACCTAGTTACTAGGCAAGCCCTCAGCTGGGGACGTACTGGATAGTTGGGGCGGGCCAGGGAGTTGGGCTAGTGGCTCATGCTCAGAAAGCAAAGCCTTCTGAGCTATTGAGAGTACTTCCGTCTATGTCACCGTTGGATGATGTCACCACTTGTGGCTGACTTATCCTGCTGTCCACGGAGAACTCATGTTACAGGTAAGTAACTTCGTTTTCTTCTAAAATACTCCTTATAGAGTGTCAAAAGTGACAAAATTAAGAGGAAAAAAGAAAAAACAAAAAACTCCACAAACATAGGAAAGTAAACAAAACAAATGTTTTTTGGCCTGCAGTACAAAGTGTGGTCTGCATGTTGCCCATTGATTTCCATACTTCAAGGCTTGTGCTGTAGTTTGGAAGAAAAGAGGCATGTGTTACTAGAGGTGTTCTCTGAACAAAGCTCCTGTGAGCAAGATTACGAGTCATTCTTTGTGCCTCTTATTGCCCTAGAGTGCTGCTCTCGATCCGAGTGCCAGGTAGTGGTGAGTTTTCCAGGGCACATCTAATCTGGTCTGATTATGGTTTGTTATTCTTGAACAACCCTTTCCAAGCAGTCAGAGCAGTTTACCAATCAATGTTTCCTGCATGCTTGTAAAGCATTTTTTGTCCAAAGCAGAAAGGAGGAGGTATTAATGCCCCTGTACAAGTCATTGATGTGGCCTCACTTGGAGTATTGTGTTCAGTTTGGAGATCATATCTCATAAAGGATATAAAAAAAACCCTTGAAACAGTTCAGAGGATGGTTTGGAGCCTGTGTCAGAAGATGTATGATCAGAGATTTGATGACCTAAATATGTCGACCCTAGAGGAGAGGAGGGACAAGGGAGATATGATACAGACCTTTAAATACATAAAGGGTATCAACGAACAAACAAACCTTTTTCAAAGACAGGGAAGCTGTAAAACTAGAGGGCATATGATGAAGCTGCAAGGCAGTAAAGTTAAAAGCAACATCGGGAAATAGTTTTTCACTGAAAGGGTGGTAGATGCTTGGAATGCTCTCCCAATGAAGATGGTTGGGGCAAATACATAGCATGGGACAGTCACTGTGGATCCCTTTATAGCAAGAGAATGAAATCAAAGCAATATCTTTTATACTCAATAAATAAAGGGGGGGGGGCTGGCCTGCACAGAGCTGCAGTTACAACCACTTTAGCCACCTTACTGGGCAGACTGGATAGACCATGTGCTGATCTTTGTCTGCTGTCGTGTACTATGTTACTATGTAAAGCACTGTACACAAGGGTACTTCCATTATCAAGAAAACAATGGAACTATGGCCTCCTGTACATCTTTAGTATATAAGTGGATACTTACTTCTAAGTCAGAAACTAATTTACTTGAGCCTTAGAGAAGTAGAAGCTTTGACAATCTGATCACACACTGGTTGGGAAATACTAGTCTATCTAGACCTCACATAGGAACTTGCAAAAAATGATCAGCTACTTCACAGGATGTAATGTATTTCACAAAGTATGTTAGGTGAAATAAAGCTGCAGATTGCATAGACACAGGAAATAATAAAAAGTGCTGAGCTGTCATTACTCTTGTGGTACTACTGCATATGGTGGTCTGAGACTAGTCTGCAAAAAGGAAATGGCATGCGGTAGACAGGAATTTATGCTAGATATAGTTGTTGGCACAGCTCTTTAGATCAGTGAATGGAGTTGTTTCTTTAGTTCAATGTCTTTGCTAAAAGTTTAATTCAAAATTCAAGGAGATTGTGTCCGTGGGAGTTGATGTTTTGCAAAAACATTGTCAGACACCACTTGGGGAAGGAATACTTTGTGTTTGCTGACCAGGGAAAGGAAGAGTTGGCCATAGCTGTCATCATATAATAAGGTTATGGTCTGACCATCTCAGTTTATGGCATCACATTCAAAGAAAACACATCCTGAGCATTGTAATCTCTTTCCTTTTTGCAGCAAGTAAAACAGATTCTAACTAGTAAAGTGATCAGCAGTTCCTAGAAAGTCACCAACTAGCTGCCTAAAGACCTGATCCTAAGTTATCTGAAAGTTATTTCTGTCACTTCAGGCAATTACAGTACCTTGTAAAAGTCTCTTCACACCCTTTTTCACACTGCTGTCTAAAAAATACAATTCAAAATGCACTAAAGAAGGAATTTGTTTCTTTAATTTATACAACATACTCTACACTTTCAATATGAAAGAACAATGATTAAAATACTTAGTCACTTTGAATAAAAAAACCAAAAAGACTTGACTGCATAAGTCTACACACGCTTTAATTCCTAACAGGGGTTCTACAGGTCAAACAACGGTAAGGATTTGAGGGTTTATTTTTATTAAATTGCTAGCTCTCTGAATGGGAGCTCTTAAAAGGGTTTTTGTATACTTTTAAAGCAAAGTTACTTTCTTTTTGGTGCTTTAGTAGAAATTTCCTTGAGCAGAGTAGGTTGTTGAACACTAGTAACCTTCTCAGCTTTTGGGAACTGCTGACACCAAATCAGGAGTTAGTTCCCTCCCTACCCACCCCGACTCCCACCCACCCCTAGCGAGCAGTCTTGCTTTATAGGGCACCTCCCCATTTAACAAAGCACAGAGACATGGAGAAGCACATTTTGAATATAATTAAAGAGATTTAACTGCTTTTTCTCTGAAATGACAGCTTGGAAACCGGCTGGTACTTGGTAGATCTCTCTTTTTTGCTTTAACAGATACCTAAGCTCCACGAACAGAACAATGGCTGGGAAAAATCGTATTGCTAAAGCTGTTGCCCCCATTACAGCTTCTGCCTCTGTCCAGACAGAGGTCCTAATGCTAGTTGAAGGACCGGTTCCATGTGCAGGGTGTCTGCATGCTGAAGCTCTGAGGAAACAAGTGAAGGAACTCAGAGGAGGTGGTGAGGCTGAGGAGCATTCAATACAGTGAGAAGTACATTGATGAGATGCTTCTTGCAGCAACCAAGCTCTCCAGCAGAGGAGAAGATGGGTGCCAACAGAATGTTGATGGTTGGACACAAGTCACCAGGGCCTGCAGAATCACCAATTCAACTTCTCCAGTCCTTGAATTGAAGAACCATTATGCAGCCCTGGAAGTGGAGGAGGTGAAAGCATCCCTGGAAAGAGAAGAACCAGAGCTCAAGTATGCCAAAGTTGCAGAATCAGTGACCACACTGAAGCGAAGGGTAGTGGTGGTTGAGGACTCTCTTCTGAGGGGTACTGAGGCGTCCATCTGCCGACCAGACTTGATGTCCAAAGAGGTATGCTGTCTGCCTGGTGCCAAAATCCAAGATGTTAGTTTGCTGAGACTCATCAAGCCCACTGACTATTACCCAATGTTGCTAATCCATGTTGGAACAAATGATACTGCCAGGTATCCCTCTGAGCATATCAAAAGTGACTTCATGGCTCTGGGACAGAGGGTGAAGCAGTTAGGTGCAAGGTGGTGTTTTCTTCAATCCTCCCTGTTGAGGGTAAAGGCCAAGGCAGAGAGGCTTACTTCCTGGAGATGAATGCGTGGATGGTGTAATTGAGTGTTTTGGTTTCCTAGACCATGGGATGCTGTTCCAAGAGTTGCAGAGCAGAGATGACCTTTCTTGGACAGATGGATGCCAACGCGTCTTCGGTAGTAGACTGGCTAATCTACTGAAGAGGGCGTTAAACTAGATTCGTTGGGGATGGATGAAGAAAGCCCCCAGATAAGTGAAAGCCCTCAGGTAGGTGATATATTAAATACCTTTATGGAAATGGATAACAGGGGTAACATATGGAAAGCAGTGTGTATAAATGCCCGTAGCATGGGAAATAAAATCCCTGATGTTGAAGCTTTGGTGGGAGTGGCTGACTTGTATTTAGTGGCAGTTACAGAAACATGGTTCACAGAAAACCATGACTGGGATGTAACTATACCTGGCTATAATTTATTCAGAAAGGACAGGGTAGGAAGAAAGAGAGGAGGAGTGGCACTATATGTAAAAACTACTATTAAAGCTTTGGAATTATAGAGCTTAAAAGGGAGAGAGGAGGCATTGTGGATTAAACTAGAAAGAAGGAAAGAGAAATCTATTTACATTGGTGTGATATACAGACCTCCCTCACAAGAGGAAGAGGAGACAGAGAGTTAATTGAAGACATACGCAGCATTGCTAGGAAAGGGGAAGTGCTACTGATAGGAGATTTCAATATGCCAGATGTTGATTAGCACATTCCTGCTGCAGTATCATCTAGAAGTAAGGAGATCCTGGATTCTCTACAGGGAGAACTATTCAGGCAATTGGTAACAGACCCCACACGTGAAGGGGCCATACTGGACTTGGTGCTTACCAATGGTGAAAGTGTTTCTGATGTTGTAGTGGGAGATCATTTTGCATCCAGTGATCACCAGATGGTGCGATTCAGTATTAGGACTAGGGCTGTTAGAATCCATTCAAAGGTGAGGATCTTATACTTTAGGAAGACTAACTTTGCCAAGATGGGCCAATACCTCAGTGAGTTGTTAGTGGGATGGGAACAGCTGGGAGATGTAGAAAAATGGTGGACAAAACTGAAAGGGGCTATTTTAAGGGCAACCAACCTTTTTGTTAAAATGGTAAATAAAGGTAAAAGGAAAAGGAGACCGCTATGGCTTTCGAAAGAAGTAGCTGAAAAAGTGAAAAAAAAGGAGGCCTTCATGAAATGCAAGAGATCACAGAGAGAGGAAGACAGGCATCTATATTTGGAAAAACTTAGAGAAGCTAGCAAATAGGAAGGCAAAGATTCAAAAGGAGGAGGAAATAGCCAATGCAATAAAATGGGGGGGGAATAAGACATTTTTCAGATATGTTAATGAGAAGAGGAAGGGCAAAAGTGGTATTGTCAGACTCAAGGGTGCAGGGGAGCAGGGCCGGATTTACCTATACGCCATGTACGCCATGGCGTAGGGCCCACAGCTGCAAAGGGCCCACAAAAATGGAACAAGTTAGGCTTTTTTTAAAAAATAAAATAAAAAAAAAACCTGCTGGCTGCCGCCGCGGGGCCCCCTCTGCTGCCGCGGCAGCATGGACTGACCCGCGGGGGCCCCCTTCTGCAAGCTCGATCCCTCCCTCCGTGCCTCCGTGCCTCCCTCCGTGCAGGCTGTGAGAGGCGCGAAGGCAGACTGTCTCCTTCGCGTCTCTGTTAAGCCCGCAGGGGCTGATGGGAAATTTCCTGCGGGCTTAACAGAGACGCGAGGGAGACAGTCTCCCTTCGCGCCTCTCACAGCCTGCACGGAGGGAGGGATCGAGCTTGCAGAGGGGGCCCCCGCGGGTCAGTCCATGCTGCCGCGGCAGCAGAGGGGGCCCCGCGGCGGCAACCAGCAGGTTTTTTTTTAAATTAAATTTTACTTTTGGCAGGGGGAGGGGTAGGACTGGTATTGGGCTAGTGGGGGGCTGGGGCGGGGACTGGAAATGGGTTGGGGGATTAAGGCTGGAGGTGGGCTGATGAGGTTAGGACTGGTAATGGGCTGTGGGCTGTTGGGGGGTTTAGAACTGGTAATGGGCTTTGGGGGGGTTTAGACTGGTAATGGGCTGTGGGCTGATGGGGGCTGTCTGGTAATGGGCTATGGGGGGGCTAGGACTGGAAAGGGGCTGGGGGGGTTAAGACTGGAGGTGGGCTGATGGGGTTAGGACTGATAATGGGCTGTGGGGGGGGGGGTTAGAACTGGTAATGGGCTTTGGGGGGGTTAAGACTGGTAATGGGCTGTGGGCTGATGGGGGCTGTCTGGTAATGGGCTATGGGGGGGGCTAGGACTGGAAATGGGCTGGGGGGGGGTTAAGACTGGAGGTGGGCTGATGGGATTAGGACTGGTAATGGGCTGTGGGCTGATGGGGGGGGTAGGACTGGCAATGGGCTATGGGGGGCTGACTGGAAATGGGTTGATGGGGTTAGGACTGGAAGTGGGCTGATGGGGGGTTAGGACTGGTAATGGGTTATAGGGGGGGGCTTAAACTGAAAATGGGGTGATGGGGGGTTAGGACTGTAAGTGGGTTGATGGGGGGCTAGGACTGGTATTGGGTTGGGGGGTTGCTAGGACTGGAAATGGGCTGATGGGTGGCTAGGACTGGAAATGGGCTGATGCAGGGACTAGAAGGGAATGGATGCTGGATGAGGCTGGAACTAGAAGGGAGCTGATGTTAGGGGAGGATTAGAATGGGATGGGTCTGGAAGAGTAAAATGGAGAAGGGAAAAATATTTTGTGTGGGAGGGATAAAAAATCTACAATTGGCCGGATATTGGGAGAGTAAGTGGGGATTGAGGATGGAGGGGTAAAATTTGAGTGGATGAAATAGGAATGAGGAAAGAGAAAAAGGAGAAAGATTAGTATGTTAAAGCAGATGTAGAGAGAGAATGGAAAAAAACTAGAAGAGAGAAGAAAGGACAAATGGACAGCAGACGATGGAGAGTTAGCAGAAGACACGAAGAAACCAGAAGAAAGTGGCTGGAGCAATTGCAGCTGAAAAAAATGCACAAAAGGTAGAAAAATATCTCTTTATTTTGAATTTATTAATTGGAATATGTCAGCTCTGGTAAATGTGCATCATTAACGTCTGCGCTTTGTTTAGTACAAGAGCAAATTAATGTATAGTTTTATTTCTACAGTGTTGTACATTCCAAGTTTGGCTTTTGGGATTCCCAGTTTAATTATTGTCTTCCTGTTTCTAAAATGTGATTACTTGTTTGGTGATGGTCTATGTTCTGCATGTGCCTTTTGATTGGTAGAGTATGGTGCTTTGTGAGTCCTGGTAGTGCTGTTAGGATACGGCGGGTTTGCTATGGGTTCTAAATGGGCAGTGTTTGTAGTAGTTCCTAATGTGTCTGGCAGTTGGCACTGGATTATAGTAATGTAGAAATCTTTTAGTCTTTCTTTATCCATACACTCATTAAGAGGCACGTTTACTAAAAGTTAGTATATGGTAACATTATGCAAATGATTTATGCAAATGAGGCCCACACCCCCCTTGGGCCGCCCCTGCTGGGGGCCCACAATTTTTGTTGGCGTAGGGCCTCACTCAAGGTAAATCCGGCCCTGCAGGGGAGGAATATGTAGAAGCTGATGAGGATAAAGTGGGATTGCTTAAATATTTCTGTTCCTGTGTTCACTGATGAAGAACCAGGAGCAGGACCTCAGAAAACACCCACAAACACGAACAGAAGCGAGGGACATCTTGAACAATTTTCAGAAGACTGTTTGTGAGAAACTAGCTGAACTTAAAGTAGACAAAGCGATGGGACTGGATGGGATACACCCTAAAATACTGAGGGAACTTGGATGTTCTAGCAGCTGCACTGACTGACCTTTTCAATGCCTCATTGGAGTTGGGAGTGGTGCCAAAGGACTGGAGAGAGGCTCATGTGGTGCCTTTACACAAAAGCAGAAGTAAGGATGTGGTTGAAAACTACAGGCCGGTTAGTTTAACTTCGGTGGTGAGTAAATTATTGGAAACGCTGCTGAAAGAGAAAATAGTGAGGTTTCTGGAGTCCAGCGGATTACAGGATCCGAGGCAGTATGGATTCACCAGAGAGGCAGGTCTTGTCAGACAAATCTGATTGATTTCTTTGACTGGGTGACCAGGGTGTTGGACCGAGGGAGAGCCCTAGATGTGGTGTATTTAGATTTCAGTAAAGCCTTTGACACTGTTCCTCACAGGCGACTTATAAACAAACTGAGCTACCTAGGGATGGACCCTAAAGTTACTGCTTGGGTTAGAAATTGGTTGGGTGGGAGGCGACAAAGAGTACAGGTAAATGGAGCTCACTCTGAGGAGAAGGATGTTACCAGTGGTGTGCCCCAGGTATCTGTCCTTGGTCCGATTCTTTTTAACATCTTTGTTAGTGATATAGCAGAAGGGCTGTCGGGTAAGGTTTGCCTCTTTGCAGATGATAACAAAATCTGCAATAGAGTAGACACCCAGGAAGGTGTAGATAACATGAGGAGGGATCTAGCTAAGCCTGAAGAATGGTCTAGAATTTGGCAGCTTGGATTTAATGTTTAAAAATGTAAGGTCATGCATTTGGGCTGTAGCAATCCAAGGGAGCAATATAGTATAAGGGGTGAAGTATTTTTGTCCACTAAGGAAGAGCGGGACATAGGCTTGGTTGTGTCTGATCTTAAAGTAGCTAAACAGGTAGAAAAGGTGATGGCAAAAGCTAGAAGGATGCTTGGGTGCAAACGGAGAGGAATGGCTAGCAGAAAAAAGAAGGTGATAATGCCTCTGTGTAAGTCTTTGGTGCGACCTCATTTGGAGTATAGTGTGCAATTCTGAAGACCACACCTTCAAAAGGATGTGAACAGGATGGAGTCAGTGCAGAGGGTGGCTACTAAAATGATTAGTGGTCCTCATTATAAAGCATATGAGGACAGACTTAAGGATCTTAATATGTACACCTTAGAGGAAAAGCGGGATAGAGGTGATATGATTGAGATGTTTAAATACCTCCGTGGCATAAATGTTCAGGGGGAGAGCCTCTTTCAATTGAAAGCAAGTTCTGCTACGAGAGGACATGGGATGAGGGTGAAGGGAGATAGATTCAGGAGTGATATGCGGAAATATTTGTTTACGGAAAGAGTAGTGGATCTGTGGAATAGTCTCCCAGTGGAGGTGGTAGAGATGACAGTAACTGAATTCAAAAAAGCACGGGACAAACACAGAGGATCTCTAAAGGTAAAAAGGGGACTGTTGTAGTTGATATGGAAGGACAGACTAGAAATGCCATGTGGTCTTTTTCTGTCATATTTCTATGTTTCTGTTTTGCAGCAGGAACAGCCATGAGTGGTTTAGAGTAAGTGTTTACCAACTTTGCCTAGCAGGATGGTGCAGTTTTGCCCATTTTTCTTGACAGAATAGGTCAAGCTCTTTCAAGGTGGCTGGGGATTATCTGTGGACCAAGTCTTATCTCTGATTTTCTGTTAGATTCAGGGTCACTCAGAGATATTCATTTTCTTCTAGCTGAGCCCCTTCACAGGAGCTTTTGCTTTGTGCTTAGGATTATCGTCCTGCTGAAAGGTGAATCTTCTTTCCAGTCCAAAGTCTAGAGCACACTAGAGCAGTTTTTCCTATAGGATCTTTTTGTATTTTGAACCACCCATCTTTCCCTCAATCTTCACAAGCCTCCCTGTCACCGCTGCTGCAAAGCCTCTCTGCAATGTACTGCTGCCACCACGGTGCATTACCATAGGGATGTGTTAGCAGATTGATGTGCTGTGTTCATTTTATGCCACACAAATCGCTTAGCATTGAGACCAGAAGTTCTATTTTGGTGTCATCAGACCACAAAACCTGCCATTTGCGTGCAGCATCCCCTAACTGTTTCTTTGAAATGCTATATGACACATCATGTGGCTTTTCTTCAGAAGTGACTTCCTTCTTGCCTCCCTTCAGGTTCAACCCAACTGTTTCTGCTGGCCCAACGGTTTTGGCACGCCAGGCAGAAACCCCAGCCATGCAACCCCCTCACCGTGACACTTCCCTCACTCGCCACGTTGCACCCACCAAGCTGAGCCACACCGCCACCCTTGTCTTGGGGGGAAGGTGGGGGTGGGGGCAGCAGTATTCTAAAAGCAGCAGCTTTGTGCTGCCACTTTATTGCCTGCAGCAGGCCATGGGCTTCAGCACACACAGCCTGCTGCTTCTGACCCCCCTCCGACAATAAGTTGCCTCAGAGGGGGATCAGAAGCAGCAGGTAATCTATACCAAAGCACATGGCCTGCTGCAGACAACAAAGCGGCAGCACAAAGCTGCCCACCTGGGTCGGCCGCCCTAGGCAGGTACCTAGCTCACCTATTGAACGGGCCGGCCCTGCCTCCCTCCCATGCCGGCCATGTTTGTGGAACAAACTTAAAATTGTTGAAGAATTAATATTTCCCCTCTGTAGTTTTTTTGAAGTAACCTTAAGCCTCATAGTGTCCTTTCCTCAGCAGTTTCCATAATTCACAGTTGCTGATTTTGGCAGAGTGACCTGACCAAGGCAGTGTTGTGGTGGTGCCGAACTGTTTCTACTTTACAATGATGGACCTGACACTGCCCCGTGGGATATTCAAAACACATTGAAATTTTCTTGTAGCCTTCCCCCAGTCTGTACCTTTGAATAACTTTTTGTTTGGCATCTAGGCAGGCCCAAGCATCAGGGAGACTAGGTGGTCATCTAGGCAGTAACCTCTTGGGGATGGCAAAGAGCAGGGCCCTCAAAGCTAAACGATAGATTTTGACAGCCAGGGGGTACAAAGCTTAAGGTCTGCCTAGGGTGCCAGCACCTTGAACCAACCCTGGGGCTGGCCTTGTTGGCAGCTCTGTGTTTGGCTTCAAATTTAGGTTATAAAACAGAAACTGTATGATTCTTCCCTCAGACGTATTTAAATCAGCTCAACTACTGTGACTGGACATACGTAGATGAGCTCTATTTAACTTATTATGGGCCTTGGCAAGGCAGTTTGGGTTTACTACGACAGAGGGTTCAAAGACTTATGCAATGACAAGTTTTTGGTTTGTTAAACTTGTTTTTTTGAATATTTCAATAATTGTTTTTTTCATATTATAGTATAGAGTATGTTGTGTAGATCAGTGAAACAAACCCCGGACTCAGTATTTAAAAAAAAAAAAAAAAAAAAAAAGCTGAGCTCATAAATTCAGATTTCTAAGTTAAGTCCCTAAATTTGTGTCCTATTTTCAGCTAAACCTTTTGTTTATCGTTTATATTTGATATACCACCCTTTGGTGTGACCATACAGAGTGGTTTACAGAGTACAATAAAAAATAAAAATTAAACAATTTAAAAATTAAAATTAAATTAAAATTAAAATTATATAATCAAACAAGGAAAAGGAACTACAATAAGCATAGGAAAGTACTACAAGAAACTACAAACTCTGAACCCAATATAAAAAAAAAATTAGCTCCTAAATTTAGACTTTGAAGTTAAGTCCCTAAATTTGTGTTCTATTTTCAGCCAAACCTAGAAGCCTAAGGGCCTGATATTCAAAACCAACCCCTTCTACCCAGAGAAATGACACTGACTGGGATCATCCACAGATCACCAGTAGCATTATCTGGATACTGCCAGAGTGACCCAGGAGCAGAGCCTGGCTAGAGCTAAACGTTTTCTGTAGATTGGTGATATTTGGCACTGGGATGTAGATAACTATCCAAATAGATTGTTTGATAGATGTCCTAAGAGGTCCAGATTAGTTATCTGGATACTAGCATTAAATAGCACCAGTATCCATATAATGGCACCAGGCAGTGGTTTTACCTGGATAGTCGGTGTTCATATCCAGGTAGTTCCTGGCACTGAATATCAGGGTAAGTGTAGTTACTGACCTGTAACAGGTGATCTCTGGGAACAGCAAGAATCAGTCTTTACATATGGGTGACATCAGCACCGACTGAGCCCGGTGCAGGAACACTCCCCAGCATCCAAAAAGAATGCTTTTGGGAGTTTTTCTGCATGCATGGCTGCCTTCCTGCCTTCCCTCCTGGTCTCCTCAGTCAGATGAAAAGCGGAAAAATAAAACATTTTATAGAATAGGAATGAAACAAGGGACAATTTGATGGGGAGATGGGCGGGTTGTGAAAACTGATTCCTACTGGTCCCGGAGATCATCTGTTACAGGTGAGTAACTACATTATCTCCAGGAACAAGCAGGAAGTCAGTCTTCACATATGGGACTCCCTAGCCCAAGACAACCTAGTAAGAGAAGAATCCTGGCGCAGCTAGAGGTTGTAGCAGGGATCCTACAGAGTCAGCCTGTTCGGAGCACTCCTCATGAGGTAGTCAGATGGGCGGTGGGCAAGTTGTCTAAATTTGAAAACGGTTATGCAGAACAGCCTGTCTGAAGTGATCATCAGCTCTGGAGTCTTTCTCCGGGCAATAGTGCACTGCGAAGGTATGCAGCGAAGACCATGTCACTGCTTGGCAGATCTCTGAGATAGGGACAGACCGGAGATTATCTGCTGTGATAGCTGTGGCTCTGACGTTATGAGCTGTAACACCGTATGGTAGAGACAGCTCAGCCTGCGAATAAACGAAAGATATGCAATCTGCTAGCCAGTTTGAAAGTGTTCTCTTGGATACTGGTGCCCCTAGATGATGTTGGTCAAAAGAGACAAACAACTGAGAGGATTGATGATAGGCCTTAGTATGGTCTAGATAAAATGCCTGAGCTCTCTTCCAATCTAAGGTATGAAGTCTGGCCTCAGCTGGGGAGGTGTGAGGTCTTGGAAAGAATGTTGGTAGCAAGACAAATTGGTTCAGGTGGAAGGAGCTGATGACCTTTGGCAAGAACTTAGGATGTATGTGATGGACCACCTTGTCATGGTAAAATGTGGTATAGGGAGCATAGCTCACCAAAGCCTGCAGTTCACTGATTCTTTGAGTTGAAGTGACTGCTATGAGAAAACGAAACTTCCATGTTACAAACTTTAAAGAAGCTGAAACCATTGGTTCAAAAGGACTGTGCATGAGTTGTGCAAGAACAACATTTAGATCCCATGGTGCGGGAGGTTGACGAAAAGGCGGTTGGTCAGAAGAAGACACCACATAAATTTGGCCATTAAAGGGTGCACTGAGATAGAGCAGTTCTCTAAAGTATGGGAACACTCCCCAGTATACCAAAGGCCACAATGGCAGATAAGACAAACTCGGTGTGAGTACATTTAAGGCCAGAGGAGGACAAATGGAGCAGGTATTGGAGAGTGAGTCCAGGATGGGACATGTGAAAGGATCTAGTGTTTTATGTGAACACCAGATACAGAACTTGTGCCATTTAAAAGTGTAAGATTGTCTGGTTGAATCTTTTCTGGAAGATAGGTGCGCATGCAACACGTCCTCTTAGATCTAAGTGCGAGAGGACAAAGCGCTCAGCCTCCGCCGTCAAGTGGAGCATCTTGAGGATGGGGTGCAGAAGGATCCCCTGCGCCTGAGAGAGTAGGACTGATGAATAACGCAGCCTGAGGGGAGGTGCCTTGAGCAAGTTGAAGAAGCAGAGGAAACCACGGTTGTCTGGGCCAGTAAGGGGGCAATGAGAATCATTTCTCCCCAGTCGGCCTGGAGCTTGAAGAGTGTTTTTGCTATGAGTGGAAGGGGAGGGAAAGCATAGAGGTTATCCTGTCCCCAGTGGATGATAAACACAATTGATGTCTCCCTCTGAGAGGAAGGAATCCTCGAGCAATGAGGTAGTTGGGTATTGAGAGGAGAAGCAAAGAACTCACATAGCGACGTCCCCCAGAGGTGGAACAAGTATTGTACTACTTGAGCTTCCAGCATCCACTTGTGTGGATGGAAGATTCGACTTAGCCTGTTGGCTAAGTGATCTCTGCTCCTGGAAGGTATAACTGCATGAAGGTGAATTCCTTGAGGAATTGCCCAGTTCCAAAGGTGAATGGCCTCCGTTCATAGGGGCTGAGAGTCTGTTCCCCCTTGCTTATTTATATAAAATATAGCCACCTTGTTGTCCATCTGTATGAGAAGAGACTGTCCCCTGAGTTGGGAGAGAAGATTCTGATGACACTGAAGATCGGCCTGAGCTCTAGGAGATTGATCTGGAGGAGTGCTTCCTGAGTAGACCAAGGAGCTGAGTCTGTAGGAAACAGCTTAGCCTTCTGTTAGTCCCAGTTCTTTCTACCTCTAGAAGTCATATGGTGCTAGGAGGGACAAGAATCAATATCGTGGTCTGGGCCTAAACATTTTAGGTACCAAGAATGTTCATAAGTGATAGAAATAGTGCTAGAACACTTGGAGCATTTTTTGAAACCACTCCGGGGCTTCTCCATATTAGGGAATAGTATGGAGGCAAAATTGAACTGGGCAATGGTGCCCAAGGAGGCCATAGCCTCAAACAAAATTTGTGAAAAAAACTGAGAATAAGTTATAAAAACAGGAACTGGAATCGATGGAGAGTCGAGTCGGTCGACGGGAAGGCAACATAAGTACTTTGATGCTACTAGTGAAAAATTTGAAGTCTCTTGAGGTGGCTGACAAGGACAAGGTCTTTATCTTTATTCATCATTTAATATACCGCCCACACGTGAGTATCAGAGCGGTGTACAATACATAAGGCTGCTGGAAAAGGAAACAGAACGCCAGTGTCGGACAGGAAAGAGATAGAGCAGACGGGGGGGGGGGGGGCCTTAGGTAGTGGGGATATGGTGCCTCTAGGGAGGGGAGCGGTGAGGGGAGGTTGGGGGGGTTTAGGTCAAAGGCGGTATAGAAGAGGTGAGTCTTTTTAACCTTGCTTTAAAACTGTTAAATAAGGGCTCCAAGTGGAGGGCTGATGGGAGCGAGTTCCAGAGCCTGGGGCCAAGGAAAAAGAAGGCAGAGGACCGGGTGGACTCCAGGTGAGCCTGAGAGGGGGAAGGAAGGGACATGCGGTTAGAGTGAATGGACCTGAGTGAACGCTGGGGAGTGTGGAGGTCCTGATGGCTCTGTGGAAAAAAGACAACTGAGGAGACCAGGAGGGAAGGCAGCCACTCATGCGTGGAGGAATGCTTCCAAAAGCATTCCTATTGGATGATGGGAGTGTTCCTGCACCAGGCTCTGTCGGTGCTGACATTGCCCATATGTGAAGACTGACTTTCAGCTTGTTCCTGTAGATTGTGTTTAAGCACTGCAACTAGTGTTTAAAAGAAATGCTGACCATGGACTTTAATTATTGACCTCTACATTTTCAGCTGAAAATTTATCTTAATTTAGAAGATTATGCTAGGGGGGTCATTTTAGAAGTCCTATTTGTGAGTTAGATGTGAATACCATGGAGATGTCCCCAGAACTATTTTAGAAAGCCTGACACGAGCAGATTTATGTAGCATGGAGGCGAGGGAGAGGCATGCCCTGGGTAGAGCAAAGCAGATGCACGCCGAGGTGCAATTTCAGAACAGCAGAAGCATGTCTGACCCTGGTTGTAGAGACATCCATGCCTATACCCACTCCTGACCACCGATAAGGTATAAAGCGCTCTTTTCATGGCTGCAATGCTTCCAAGGGGAGAACAAAATGTGCTTTCATCACTACAGTTTATATTTCCAGCCGAAGAAACCTGCATGTAAATACGTACTCCAAACACATTACAGGCCTTCCTCTGCATTTGAAGTGGCTAGCCAGGATGTGCTAGTCTTATAGCATAGTCTCCTCACTTCTGAATTACTTGGCCGGAATGTTCAAGTACCCGGTTCTAAAGGCACGCAATTCAGAGACGTCCACATTTGTGAAATGGCCTACATCCGAGCATGAACCTGGCCTTCCTATCCTTGTGGGGCCCATTGCCAGAACTGGCTACTAGAACATTCATCTTTTGTGGTGGAGACTGAGCGAGTTCAGATGGTACTTATACCTGCCTCCCTACACTGCTGCCACTTCCCCCTGGATTTTTGGATGTTGTGCTCTGGATGTCCCAGATTCTTCCTAGATGTCCCTTCTAAAATGCTACTTCGCACTTATAAATTTAGGTCTGTCATAATTGTCTAGATTTTTGAACCTAAAATATGAGCCTAGTGTAGTGTTAACCAGATGGCCCCAATTTTCAGGGATTGTCCTCAATTTCAGGGCTCTGTCCTCAACTCCTATCTCTTTGGAAGCCTCCTGTCCATGATTCCAGTAGTGAGGACAGAGGTACCATACCAGGTCTGTGGCAGCAGTGGCATCCTCCCATCACTGGCATGATTGGCACAGTAAGCACCTCCCCCCGCAAGCTATCATGCCATGCCTCTCTTTCTCTCCTTGCCCCCACACAGCCATCACTGATCTCGCTCTCTGTGTCCCCTCCATCGCAGCCATCACCGATCAGTTCTATCCCAGAGGCGCGGCTGATAGGAAGTTAACACAATGTCAGACGTAAAGTGTGCGCATGGGCTTCTAAGCCACATGCTGTTTTAACTTTGTCCGTTGAGCTGCCAGGAAAGAACCAATTGGTGATGGCTGCACGGAGGGGCAAGGGGAGAGAGATTGGGTGATGGCTGCAGAGTGGGGGGGGGGGCAAGGAGAGAGAGATCAGGTGATGGCTGTGTGGGAGCAAGGAGGTAGAGAGAGACTGGGTGATGGCTGGGGGGGGGGGGGGGCCTAAGAAAAAAGATCAGGTGATGGCCGGAGAGGGGATAAGGGGGAGAGAGAGAGAGATTGGAGGATGACTGCTGGGGGAATGATCGGGTGATAGCTGCAGGTGGGGGTAAGAGGGATTGGGTGATGGCTGTGGGGGGAGCAAAGGAGAGAGAGAGAAACAGAGATCAGGTGATAGCTGCAGGGGGGAATAGAGAGAGCGAGATTAAGTGATGGCTGTGGAGGGAGCAAAGGAGTGCGAGAAAGAGACATCGGGTGATGGGGTGGGGGGGATGAGGAACAGAGAGAGTAAGATAGGGTGATGGCTGCTGCAGACATTGATAGAGGCAGTGGCAGAGTTTGGCCAGGGGGAAGTGGCAGGAAGATGCTGGTTATAAGGCAGTGGAGGTGGAAGATAAGTAAAGTGAACATGGGATGGGCTGGAGACAGGGGACATGCTGGGAACAGGAGGAGAGAGAGAGAGAGAGAGGGGGGAGATGCTATATATCTGGGGGGGGGGGGGGGGTGAATAGTGATGGAAATGGGAGATGCTAGACACCTGGAGGAAGGGGTAAGGAGAAATGCTGGACTGGGAAGGGGACAGAAGGTGAAATACTAGATAGGAATCAGGGGGAAGGGAAGAGAAAGGAAAATGCTGGACAGGGAGATGGGATATGGAGAGAAGGAGTTAGTGAGAGGGTGGGGAAGGAGGGAGAGAGATAGGGAATGGGAGGACGGGGGTGAGGGAGATGAACAGGAGGGGAGAAATCCGAATGGATAGAGAAACAGAAAAATAAATGGAAGAAAGCTGAAAGATCAATGTCGGATGTAGGAGAGGAAGTGAACACTTGAGGTGAGAAAAGAAATAACAAATGGAAAGGTCACCTTGGGAACAGTGGTGAAATGCATCACTTTCTCTTTCTTTGATTTGTTTGTTGCTGCCATGAGATAGATGTGGGAGAAGAGAATGACTCTTCATCCTTCCTCAACCCCCTTTTGTACAGTCCCAGAACTAAGCCCCCTGCTGATTTTGGATGAGTGTCTTAGATTTGCCTCAAAAAAAAAAATCTGGTAACCTTAACCTAGTGCCGAAAATCAGTACCCAGTTCCTTTTTCCTCCATCCTAAGTCTGCTACATTGCTATTCAGTTTTTATGCTCATAAATTTAGGTGTTCAGTGAAATTTTGAGTGTCTAGATATTCAGCTGTAGTAAATTTTCAGAGAGGTCAGTTTAGGAACATAGGGAGGGGATATTCAGTGGCAGTAGCTAGCACTTCTAAAGCACATAGGCATTGCCGCTGAATACTATCTGGCCACTGGCATTGAATATCTAGGGAGCCTCATAGCATGGAAGCTAACTAGGCAGCAACTCAGTATCACTGCTGCTTTGTTAGCTGTTACGGGTAAAGATGGGCATGGCAAAATCTGCTGGCCTATCTTTACCCACAGGTTGCTAAGTGTGCAGTGGCTCAATATTGCCGCTGCTCATTTAGCAACGGGTGCTGCTTTGATTGTAACCGCGTAGCATTGATGTGTGTAGCAGAGGCACCACTAACTAGCATTTACACGGTTTTCAGGTCTGCAAACTGTGTAAATGCCTTTGAATATCTCCTCATAATTCATAAATCCTTTGAATATCAGGCCCATAGAGGTAGCAGGTGCTTGTGTCATGGCTTCCCACATCTCTTCCTCCTCGTCCCCCACAAGGCCAGCACTGTGAGCATGTTTAGAATGCATGGCTCTAGGGCTGGCATTGTGAACATGTTTAGAATGCATGGCTCTAGGGCTGGCATTGTGAGCATGTTTAGAATGCATGGCTCTAGGGCTGGCATTGTGAGCATGTTTAGAATGCATGGCTCTAGGGCTGGCACTGTGAGCATGTTTAGAATGCATGGCTCTAGGGCTGGCATTGTGAACATGTTTAGAATGCATGGCTCTAGGGCTGGCACTGTGAGCATGTTTAGAATGCATGGCTATAGGGCTGGCATTGTGAACATGTTTAGAATGCATGGCTCTAGGGCTGGCATTGTGAGCATGTTTAGAATGCATGGCTCTAGGGCTGGCATTGTGAACATGTTTAGAATGCATGGCTCTAGGCTGGCATTGTGAGCATGTTTAGAATGCATGGCTCTAGGGCTGGCACTGTGAGCATGTTTAGAATGCATGGCTCTAGGGCTGGCACTGTGAGCACGTTCAGAATGCATGGCTCTAGGGCTGGCACTGTGAGCACGTTCAGAATGCATGGCTCTAGGGCTGGCACGGTGAGCACGTTCAGAATACATGTTTCTAGGGGCCGGCACTGTGAGCATGTTCAGAATGCATGGCTCTAGGGCTGGCACTGTGAGCATGTTTAGAATGCATGGCTCTAGGGCTGGCACTGTGAGCACGTTAAGAATGCATGGCTCTAGGGCTGGCACTGTGAGCACGTTCAGAATGCATGTTTCTAGGGACCAGCACTGTGAGCACGTTCAGAATGCATGGCTCTAGGGCTGGCACTGTGAGCATGTTTAGAATGCATGGCTCTAGGGCTGGCACTGTGAGCACGTTCAGAATGCATGGCTCTAGGGCTGGCACTGTGAGCACGTTCAGAATGCATGGCTCTAGGGCTGGCACTGTGAGCACGTTCAGAATGCATGTTTCTAGGGGCCGGCACTGTGAGCACGTTCAGAATGCATGGCTCTAGGGCTGGCACTGTGAGCACGTTCAGAATACATGTTTCTAGGGGCCGGCACTGTGAGCACGTTCAGAATGCATGGCTCTAGGGCCGGCACTGTGAGCACGTTCAGAATACATGTTTCTAGGGGCCGGCACTGTGAGCACGTTCAGAATGCATGGCTCTAGGGCCGGCACTGTGAGCACCTTCAGAATTCATGGCTCTAGGGCTGGCACTGTGAGCATGTTCAGAATGCATGGCTCTAGGGCCGGCACTGTGAGCATGTTCAGAATGCATGATTCTAAGGCCGGCACAGTGAGCACGTTCAGAATGCATGACTCTAGGGCCGGCACTGTGAGCACGTTCAGAATGCATGATTCTAAGGTTGGCACTGTGAGCACGTTCAGAATGCATGGCTCTAGGGCTGGCACTGTGAGCACCGTCAGAATGCATGTTTCTAGGGGCCGGCACTGTGAGCACGTTCAGAATGCATGGCTCTAGGGCCGGCACTGTGAGCACGTTCAGAATACATGTTTCTAGGGGCCGGCACTGTGAGCACGTTCAGAATGCATGGCTCTAGGGCCGGCACTGTGAGCACCTTCAGAATTCATGGCTCTAGGGCTGGCACTGTGAGCATGTTCAGAATGCATGGCTCTAGGGCCGGCACTGTGAGCATGTTCAGAATGCATGATTCTAAGGCCGGCACAGTGAGCACGTTCAGAATGCATGACTCTAGGGCCGGCACTGTGAGCACGTTCAGAATGCATGATTCTAAGGTTGGCACTGTGAGCACGTTCAGAATGCATGGCTCTAGGGCTGGCACTGTGAGCACCGTCAGAATGCATGTTTCTAGGGCCGGCACTGTGAGCACGTTCAGAATGCATGGCTCTATGGCTAGCAGTTCCTCGTGCTAATCTCGCACATCACAAGACCAGCATTAGGAAGTTCTGGCCCTGTGACCATGTGTTTTGTGCTCATGGTGATGGCCTTAAGGAGGAGGAGGAAGAGCAGTGGGGAACTTCAAGCAAGTCAGGCAGGAAAGCTTCAAGCACGACTCTTTAATCAGCCACCAAAGCCACAGCCTGTTATTCAAAACCAATGAGACATTCTTTTATCTAAAATTTCCAGACTTTATAACAAAACTGTGAGAAACTACACGCCTGTATCAAAAACCGTGCAAAACCTGCAGAACCACACCCTTTTATACAAAAAACTATATAACAGACCTGCAGGTTTCTATAGATTTTTGTCTTCATTTTGCCCCAAGTAGCCATCTAGCCCTTGTGAGGGAAGCAGCACTAAGAACCGCAAAACAGTGCCACATTTAATTCCAAATATAAAATACTACATTAACTTTACATGCAATACATAAACATTTAATTTTCAAAAGTCATATCTAATCTCAAAATTGATAATAATGTATTTCTTTTTTAAGCTATTTTCTGCTCAGTCTTTCCAGTCTTTTATCTCCCCATGTCTAAATCGCTTTTTTCCTCCTTCAATCCCCACCTCCCTTGCCTCCATGCCTCCACCCCCTCTCTTGCTCCCTCCATCACTTTGTGAGCCCCATGGAAAATAAGCCACGTCCAGCCCTTACTGTGGCCCAAGGAAGTGGAGATGCTGTTCTTCTGGGCACTCTGTGCCGATGCACCTTTGGAGATGTTTCTGAAAGCAGCCAGCAGACCGAAGGCAAACAGACACACTTGCACACACAGACTGAGACACACATGCAAATTTTACACCCCTCCCCGCCCCCACTTCCTTTTTCAACAGGCTGCCCAACTGCAGCACACATTCATATTTTGATGACACGGAAGGAAGATGTTTCATGTATCACTGCAAGATGCTGATCACTTGAAGGGGTCTTTCTGCAGATTTCAAAGCACCTTTTCCACAAAGGCAAAAAATAGCATTAACCCTTTAATACACATAACTGCACCAATCCTGGATATTTCTCTTTTATCACCCAGGTCTGTTTTCCTCTCTTCCTATTGCCCTCTATCATGCGCTCCACTATTACTAATTTGCCACCAAGATCTCTGAAGACATGGTCAGTAAGTCTCATTTCCCTCTTCCTGAGGTCTATGATACGGAATGAAAATCTTTCATGTATCTCCGCAACGTTGTTCTCCCTCCGGTAATCTTCCAGCTCATCTTCAGAATCATTCCATGACATCACATTTCTACTGCCTGTATTTTCTTTATGATTGCTTTGCTGCAAGATTGTGTTTCAGATTTGTATCTTATCACTCTGAAGTATGCACTCATGGGTCTTTTAAATCCGTTTTCCTCCTAAAATGTTCCTTACTGTCCCCAAAAAATGCACTTTCAAAGTCTCAATTCCTTTTATTTGCTTTGGCTCAGCAGTTCCCCCTTTCTCCTTTTTCTTCCACCCTAGTTGGAACCAGGGCTGGTATTCAGGGACCATGAGCCTTTATCTTTTTTTTTTTAATTAAAATTTTAACCAAAATACATACACAATGTATATAAGAAAAGCATAACCTGCTACCATTACAAATTAGGAATATTAGGAGTGGAGGAGTGGCCTAGTGGTTGGGGAAAGGTACTTCAGGCCAGAAGGTCAGGGGTTCAAATCCCACTAGAGGACAGCAACCTTGGGCCGGAAGGACTGGGGTTTCTAATCCCACAGGTGCTCCTTGTGGTCTTGGGCAAGCCACTTAACCCTCCATAGCCCATGTTCCCTGTAAATAGTTATTTCCAAGTTATAATGCCCTGTTCAATGTAAGTTCAGTTTGTTCAATGTAAACCGCACTGATGCAGAATAGCACGGTATATAAGAGAATATAAATAAATAAATAAAATAAATATATGCAAAAAACCCCAAAACAAACAATAGCAAGAGATGCTCTAGCCCCCATCATGGGAATGAAGCAGAAGAGAACAAATGTATTAATACCTAGAACTACCCCAGTCAAAAACAGGACAAGAGGCGGGAGCTGGTTACCGGAGAGCAAGGGAGGAGTGTGCGTGCGCTGCTGGAGTGCGGGGACTTCCTTGCTGCTGCTGCCGGTCCACTGCAGGCACTCCTCGGTCAGCCTGCTACTCAAGGGTCCTCCGGTGCTTTAAAATCCTCCTTTTTGCCATCTGGGAGTGGAGCTGGTTACCGGAGAGCGAGGGAGGAGTGTGCGTGCCCTGCTGAGGGCTGCTGGAGTGTGGGGACTTCCTTGCTGCTGCTGCCGGTCCACTGCAGGCACTCCTCAGTCAGCCTGCTACTCAAGGGGTCCTTCTTCTATATAACGTGAGAACTTTCTTTCTCCGCGACCGTGGAGTGCGGCCGTGGGGCGTGTTTGAAGGGGCGTGTCTAAAGGGGCAGGTTGCCCTTTAGACACGCCCCTTCGACGCTGCAGCGACGCTGGACAGTCAGAGGACTTGCATTTCCTGGTCTGTGTACTGTGAGTTTTGCTTTGTGTTATTTCCTGTTTAGTAGAGTCTGTTTAATATGGGGAAAAGGAAGGCAAAGTCACAGGGTAAGGTCCAGGCGGCTGATGCTGGTGGGGGAAAACCAGTTGGCCCCCTGGACAAACATTTTGTTCCGGTTCCTCTGGCACAGTCCTCGCCGGAGGGGGTGTCCTTGAGCCCGGGAGGGAGGTCTCCTCCCCCCTGCCCTATTGCTGATAACTCAGGGGTGTCACCACAGTTTAGCAGGGATATGGCTGCAATCAAATTTATTTATTTTTTATTTATTTATTTGCAGTCTCTTTTATACCGCGCTATTCGACATCAGTGCGGTTTACAATGAACATAAGAGTTGCACATCTCAATTTCATGATTTGTGCTTACAGTGAAACAGGTATAATAACTTGGGTATACATTAAACAGGAAAATTAAACTTGGGTATGCATTAAGCAGGTATAACAGGTAAAATAGGGTACAAATAACCAGTCCCTTAACAAGGAGACACGATGAATAAATACAGTCTACTTTATGCAACAATATAATGAGTTATGCGGCACTGCATAAGTTTCTCATGGTGGTTGGAGGGGAAGGTGTGATTGCGAGTGATCAGTCTGGGAATGTGACGTGCATGAGTTTGAGGTGCTGCATTGAGATGTGAGAATGGGTGAGTGTGGGGAGAAGACTGCATCATCGTAGTGATGAAGAAAGAGGTGCCGTTTCAGTGCCTTCCTAAATTGGGAGAGTTCACTGATGGTTCTGATAGTTGCTGGTAGTGCGTGCCTAGTCCTGTTCAGTTGTCAGTACTGGAGGGCTCTATGGAGCTTCCAGTTCTGTCTTCTGACACTGAAGTTACATTAAAGGATTTATGGGGGGCTTTGCGGTGCATAGATGCTAAAGTGTCTGTAACCTTTAGTTCTTTAGCGTCCTTCTCACAAGATGCTGTAGTGGCTTTGCAGCAACTTGATAAGAAGGTATCTTTACTTGATGAGGTAGTTGATAAACTGGAATCCCAGGTGCTTCCATTGCAGTCCATAAATGTGATTGGCATTAAAGATTCTATGATTTTACATTCTAAGCTAGAGGCCCTGGAGAATTCCATGCGCGCTTGTAATTTGAGATTTTTGAATTTCCCCTATACATCTTTGCTTTCACCAAAGATTTTGTTTGATAAATATGTGAAAGAAGTTCTTGCCTTGTCAGATATTATTGATGTTAAACAGATATATTATATTCCTTCTGGCACTAAAAAGCCGTCTGTTGTTGATGCAGAAGTTGATGAGATTGTTCCTAGTGTAGCTAACCTCACTGCTTTTCTGGAAGACTCTTCTGATAATATTACTGTACGGTCCACTTTGGTGGTCACCTTATTTTCTATTGTGGTAAAACAACGTATACTAAAAGCTTTTTTCAAAGTGAAGTCCGCCTTATTTTGTGGGCAAAAAGTTAACATCTTTCCAGATGTGTCACGTAACACCCAGATGCGGCGGAGGCAATTTCTATCTTTAAAGCCTCAAGTTTTAGCACTGGGTGCAACGTTTTTCCTACGTTTTCCTTGCAAGTGCCTAATCAGTTTTGAGGGTACTTCATTTGTTTTTCAGGATGTAACTCATCTGGAAAAATTTCTGATTGACCGACAGGGCTCAACAGGGTTAGATAGCATTGATATTGGTTTCTCCTGATATGTGGCCTTTTTGGCTTGTTTTCCCTTCTGTAAGATTTTCCTTGTTAGGATGGTTGTAGTCGGCTCCCATGATGTGGACTGCATGTACTGTTTTATGTTTCTGTGGATTGAAATTTCTTGTAATTTATACTCAGTAAGGTGTCCTGTATCTAATGTGGTTATTGTATATGACTGAAAATTTTCAATTAAAAAAAAAAAAAAAAAAAACAGGACAAGAGGCAAGAGTATACACAAATCCCCAAGTACCCATACTAACCCACTGATTTGTCCTGAAGAAAATTTTCCAAATGGGAAACATCTGTGACAACAAACTTATTTCCAGTATAGGTAACCACACACTTACAGGGGAAACAGAGATAGAATGTGGCTCCAGTAGCCAAGACTTTAGACCACAACTGCAAAAAAGCCTTGCTACACATTTGCATAGGCCTGGCTGCATCAGGAAAGCAGGTGTTCTCCAGGGACAGCAGGAATCAGTCCTCACTTATAGGTGACGTCGGCACCAACTGAGCCCGCATGGAACAATTCCCCAACTTTCAAAGAAAGCCTTTGGGATTGCTGCCACACATGTGCTTCCCGCCCAAAGGTGCCATCTTGCTCAGTCAGGTCCCAGAGCTAGAGCCCTACTAAGCAGAATGGCAAGGGAAGGACAAAATAATTGCAACTCCTCAGGGGAGCTGGGAGGGTAGTGAGGACTGATTCCTGCTGTCCCTGGAGAACACCTGTTACAGGTGAGTAACTACATTTTCTCCAGGAACAAGCAGGACGTCAGTCCTCACTTATGGAACTCCCCAGCTACAGGCTACCGAACCTGTAAGTCAAAAACGCCTCTGCGAGGCCGTGAGCAGAAGCCAATGTCTGAAGGGAGCCTGAGTCTTCGGGTTCTCAGGGTAAGCTCTCGGTAGCTGCAGAAGAAGGGTTGGAGGGCAGGGGTCGCTTATACCCCGAACAGATTACAGAGTACAGCCTGGCCGAAGGTGCAATCCTGGCGGGACTCCCTCTCCAGGCAGTAGTATGAGGCAAAGGTATTCGCTGAAGATCAGGTCGCCACCCAGCATATGTCCGTCACAGGCACAGAGCGCAGCGAAGCCACTGACGCCGTGCGCAGTGACCCGATAATCTAGTAGGGTGCCTGCCTTTGCCTGGGCAAAGGCGATGCAGTCTGCCACCTAAATGGAAGGGGTGCGCTTGGTGACTTCTAGCCCCAGGCGGTTGGGATGGTAGGCGATGAAGAGCTCGGTGGACTTGCGGTATCCTTGGGTGCATTACAGGTAGAAGGCTAGAGCCCTCTTACAATCAAGTGTATGCAGAACATCTGATGCCCAGTTGGTGTGAGGTCCTGGAAAGAAAGTTGGCAAGACCACTTCCTGACTGAGGTGGAAATCCAATACAACCTTCGGTAGGAACTTGGGATGGGTGCAAAGGACCACCCTGTTCCTGTAAAATCTGGTGTAGGGGGCCTCAGCCATGAGGGCTTGAAGTTCACTGACTTGCCACACCGAAGTCAGTGCCACCAGAAAAATTACCTTCCAGGAGAGGTGCCGGAGCAAGCATGTCACCATTGGCTTGAAGGGCGGCCGTGTCAGCTGCATGAGCACGATGTTCAGTTCCCATTCCACTGGAGGAGGCCGGATGGGTGGTTTGGAGAGCAGGAGGCCTTACATGAAGCAGGAGACCAGAGGCTGGCCCGAGAGGGGTTTGCCCTTCGGGCAAGTGGTTGGCCAAGATGGTGCTTAGGTGAACCCTGACCAAATTGGACTTCAGTCCCACCTGCGAAAGGTGGAGAAGGTACTGGAGAACCCAATGGGTGGAGCAGGAGAATGGGTTGATCTGGAGCTCGGAGCACCAGATTGAAAAATGACACCACTTCAGGGCATATGCCCGCTTTGTTGAGTCTTTCCTCAAAGCGAGGAGGACATCTTTGATCTCCATGGGGAGGTACAGCGAAGCTAAAGAGACTCGTTCAGCCGCCGGGCTGTCAGGGATATTGATACCAAGTTTGGATGAAGAACCTGCCCCTCCACTTGCGTCAGCAGACTGGGGGCACTGCCGCAGAAGCAGGGGAGCTGCGTGTTCACTGGGCTGGTGAACAGGTCCATGGATGGAGTCCCCCAACGGTGGAACAGGTGGAGAGCCACCTGTGGACTCAGTCGCCACTCATGCAGGCGGAGAAACCTGATGAGCCTGTCTGCAAGGACATTGTCCTGGCCCGGGAGGTAGATAGCTCTTAAGGTCATGCCCCAGTGCACTGCGAAGCAGAGGAGGACTGCCTCCCTGCAAAGGAGGCGGGAGCCTATGCCCCCTCCTTGTTGATGTAGAACATCGCGACTCTGTTGTTGGTCTGCACGAACACCAACCTGCCCCTCAGGTGGTGCTCAAAGACCTTCAAGGCCAACTGGACCACTCGAAGCTCGAGCAGGTTGATCTGCTGACGAGATTCCTTGGGTGGCCACTTTTCCTGGGTGCAGAGGTGGCCGCAGTGGGCTCCCCAGGCCAACAGCGAGGCGTCTGTCATCAAGATGAGTTTGTGCAGACAAGTCTGAGAAGGCATGCCCCAAAGGAAGCTCTGGGGGGTCCTGCCACCAGACTAGGGACTCGACTAGGCTGTGAGACACCCAGACAGGGTCCCGGAGGTGGCCCGAGGCCTGGGTCTATTGCGCCCGGAGACACCACTGGGCAGCTCGCATGGGGACCGACGTGCACCGTCAAGGCCATGTATCCCAGGAGGTGTAGCATGGCCCACGCCAAGACTCTGGGCTGACCCTGGACTTCGGCAGCCAGAGCCTGGAGTCGGTCGCGTGCTCTGAGTCGAAAAGGGCGCTGATGAATTCCAGGGTCCGCACCGGTATGAGGTGGGATTTGGAGTATGCGGAAATATTTCTTTACGGAAAGAGTAGTGGATCCATGGAATAGTTTCCCAGTGGAGGTGGTAGAGATGAGGACAGTAACTGAATTCAAAAAAGCATGGGACAAACACAGAGGATCTCTAAAAGTAAAATGGGGACTGTTGTAGTTGTTGATATGGAAGGACAGACTAGATAGGCCATGTGGTCTTTTTCTGTCATCATATTTCTATGTTTCTATATTTCTATGTAGTTGATCAGATAACCGAGGCGCTCGAGGAGAACTGTGCACAATGCTGAGAGACAAGCCTTCTCTGCCGAGGTGCCCGAGATGAGCCAATCATTTAGGTATGGGTAGACGGATATGTCCTGCGGCCGCCGCCAGGCACTTGGTGAAGACTCGCGGGGTAGACGTGAGTGTGAAGGGGAGCACTCTGTAGTGGAAGTGCTCTCCCTGCACCCTGAAACGCAGGTACTTCCTGTGCTTAGGGTGGACAGGAATGTGAGCATAAGTGTCTGAGACCTAAGGAGCATAGCCAATCACCCTGCTGGAGATAGGGCAGCAGGATGCCAAGGGATCGCATTTTGAACTTCACCCGCACCAGAACCTTGTTCAGGTTCCTGAGTTCGAGGATGGGGCGGAGGCCCCCATCCTCTTTGGAATGAGAAAGTACTGGGAATAAAATCTCTGACCCCGGAGGTGTGGTGGGACCCTTTTGACTGCCTGTTGGCTGCGGATATTGTTCAACTCTTGCTGCAAGCAAGTCTGGTGCGAGGGAAGCTGGGCAGGCTCCGCCAGAGAGAAGGGAGGAGGGGATCTGTCCAGGCAAAGACGATACACGTCCCGAATCACCTGAAGGATCCAGGTGTCTAAAGTGTTAGCCACCCATTTGAGGGCGAAAAGAGACAGGCATCCTCCCACGGGTGGAAGCAGCCCCGGGGGGGGGGGGGTGAGAGATTATGCTTTCAGCATCAAAACCCTGGGGCTAGGGTGGCGCCAGTGGCTGGGCCTTGGGCTCCTTTGACTTCTGATGACCATGAGTACCCCCTTTGCCCTGAATGCTGGTCGTCAGCGCAGGGGCAGGCGGGTAACCCCGGTAGGGGAGCCCTTTCCTCTGGAAGAAGGCTTTTTGGTGTGCTGCTTCTTCTGTGGAAGCGAGGATGTTTTGCGAGAGACAGGTGCGAGTCACAAATTCCATCTCTATCTCAGCTGCCTTGTCCTCCATTGGCTTGCAAACAGCTTTTTGCCGAGGCAGGGGACATCCAGGAGCTTCTCCTGATCCCATTGTTCCAGGTCCGAACATTGGAGCCACGCCTGTCATCGGGCTCTGATGCCTGCCGCTGCTACCCAGGCAGAAAATTCAAACCCATCATACGTTGCATGGGAAAGGTATTTTGAGCAGTCTGCGACCGACCTCAGGAGGGACTGGAACCAGAGGAGGTGCTCCCCACCCAGACCCGCGGAAAAACCGCCGAGCTCCTTGGAGAGGTCACGCAGGAACATACCCATATACAGTTGGTACGCTTGGATGCAGTATGTCAGCATAGATTCCTGGTAAGCTTTGCGCCCGAGGGCATCAAGGGCACGGGATTCCCTGCCAGTCGGGACCGAAGAGTGTGACTTCGGACTCTTCTGTTTTCGCATAGCAGATTCGACTACCATGGAGGTGTGAGGAAGTTGGGTCTTCTGAAACCCCGGGCCGCACTGGACCCTGTACATGGCATCGAGTCTCCTACTAACAGGGACCAAGGTAGGCGTTTCCCACATGCGGAGAAGTAGCTGGGATAGAATGGACAATTTGGAATCGTAAGACTCTATGGGCGGAGACTCATACTGCAAGATGTCGAGTTCTTCCACCCTCGGCTCCTCCTCGGTCTGTGTCGGCAGGTTGAGGGCCTGAGCCATGTCCTGCACAAACACCAGGAAAGAGGTGTCCTCTGGCAGCAACTGCCTTTGCGAGACGGGCGGGGATGGGTCAGAGGGGAGATCCCTGTGGGCGCGGGTTTCTGATTCCCAGCCTGAGAGGTCCGAGGAGAAATCTGAGTCAGGCCAGTCCCTGTGCCCTGTGGCTGAGGCCCGCTTGGAGCTGTAGACACTGGCCCTGGAAGACCTCGCCCCGAAGAATGGGACGGTGAACGAGACTGGTGCCGAGGACCCTCACAAGACCCGTGGCTCTCAGGGGTTTCCAGGGCAGTTTTCGAGACCCAGACGGGTGACCCTCTGTCTCAAGGCATGAGCCAGCTGTGCTGGGTGCCTGCTGGCCAGTGAGGAAGGCAGAAGCACTGCGCTCCAGTGCCAGCATCTGGGACTCCCACTCAGGAGTGGGTCCCTGCGACACCGACACTGGGGTTACCGGGTCTGGAATGGAGGAGGAGAGAGGGTCCTCACTGGTATGACCCTCAGGAGACCGGGCGCCATCACCAGAGGCGTCCGTGTCCGTATGAGGTACTTTTCAAGGCCGCTCCTTCTCCGACCCTCGAACGCCGGGGAGGGCTAAGGAAACGAGCGCGAGACCACTTGCGCTTATCTGGAGCCCCCGACAGTGACTTCGAGGTCGTCTTCTTCTGCCATTCCACCTCGGACAAACCCTGATTGGAGTGACGCCTAGGCTGCGGGTCACCATGGGGGACTCCACCAGCGGTGAATCGGAAGGGCGAGGTGCCACCGGGGATCCCGGGGCTGCCTTGCGGAAAATGTCATCGGACTAATGCTTGCAGCTGAGCAAGGCCTTAGCGGACATTTTCTTATAGTGAGCAGAGCTCTGGGTTGTGGTCAGCCCCCAGACACCGTAGACAGCAGTCGTGGGTGACCGTGAGCGACATATTTTTGGATCATCTGTCACATTTCTTAAATCTGGTCGCCATAGAGGCAAAAAGGGCCCCTGCAAAATTGAAAACCCCCGAGGCCAGCGGTTGGAGAAAAAAGGGCACGAAAAGAGTCCGACAGAAAAAACACTAAGGAATAAAGAAAAGGGATCCCCTAGCCCACAGCCGAAGCAGGAGTGAAGGGGAGAACGGGAGAGGACCGGTGCAACCGGAAAAAAGGGGTGAAAAGGCCGAGTCAAAAAACCTTTTTCCGAGGGACGAGGACGTGTGTCTGAAGGGCTCTGTGGAAAATGGAGACTGAGCAAGATGGCACCTTTGAAAGCTGGGGAACTGCTCCATGTGGGCTCAGTCAGTGCTGACGTCACCCATAAGTGAGGACTGACTTCCTGCTTGTTTCTGGAGAAAAATGTTTATTGGCTGGTCACAAAAGGGAAGAAACCTTTTGGAAAAGTATAATTTCAAGACAGCAATCTTATCAGCCTCTGATCCGAAAGTGACCAGAAGATTTGCCCTCTCAGAGACAATGTGAAGTCAAGGCTGTCCGAAAGGCAATGGAATCCAACCCCTCTCCTTTGGCTACTTACATAAGAACATAAGATATGCCATACTGGGTCAGACCAAGGTCCATCAAGCCCAGTATTCTGTTTCCAACAGTGGCCAATCTAGGTCATATGTACCTAGCAGTTTCCCCAAGGGACACAGGTTCCACAATGCTTGTATTGGTTCAAGCATTGATATCCTGGGTCCCTTCTTAATAATGGTTTATGGACCTTTCCTCCAGGAACTTGTCCAAACCTTTTTTAAACCCAGCTACACTAACAGCCTTTACTACATCCTCCGGTAACAAATTCCAGAGTTTGATTACACGTTGAGTGAAAAAATATTTTCTTTTATTAGTCTTAAATAGTTTACCCTGTAGCTTCATTGCATGTCCCCTAGTCTTTCTATATTCTGATAAGGTAAACAATCGATCTACGTTTACCCATTCCACTCCGTTCATTAATTTATAGACTTCTATCATATCTCCCCTCAGCCGTCTCTTTTCCAGGTTAAAGAGCCCTAACCTTTTTAGCCTTTCTTCATAGGAGTATCCTTCCATTCCCTTTACCATTTTGGTGCCTCTTCTCTGAACCTTTTCTACCCGAGTCCCCTTGGAAACATAAAATAACTTAAAAATAACTAGTGCATCAACATTACTAAACAACACAATTTCTTTCAAATATTTTTTCAGCAACTTGAGGGGGAACAGAAGCCACATCACAGGAAAATTCAGAAATCACAAATTCCTTGCCCTTAATTGATTCTCCATTGACTCTAGTTTGGTATGAATATCCAAACTATCCTTAACTAGTGCCCCCACTATAGACTACAATGAGGGCTGAAAGCCCTCACGTTTCATTACACGAGACTCTAAAGAGGAAATTAAAGAGTTCTACTGTTTAAATGTATCTACAGACACCTCGGAAAAATAGAAATTACACTTACCTGGTAATTGTAGTTCCTGGAGGGTCCAGTTTAGTCCTCCACATCGGGTAGTGCACCACCTCCTGCAGCTTGGAGACTGGACCAATCAGAATCTTCCTATGTCAGGATGTATGCTGCTGGAGCTCCCATCAGCCCCCAGTGAACTAGTAACAAAGCACACTTAAAGAAGCAACACATGAGATAAGCATAAATATCTAACCGGAACAGAATTTAGTCCCCTTATTTGTTAACCGACCTCCTCTCCAAACGAGGACGCCAGAACTCTGCACATTGCCTCTGCCTTTTACCCGAATAAAGAGGCAGTCATAACCCCAGCCACATGAACCTAATAGCTGGTAAAAAGAAAGTATAAACAAGCCTCTGATACGGAAACCCGAAGATATATGCTGAGACAATTCCGCTCCGTTCGCAGCAAGCGCGCCGCACTAACCAAACCTGACACATGGGAGGGAATGAGGACTAAACTGGACCCTCCAGGAACTACAATTACCAGGTAAGTGTAATTTCTATTTCCTGAGCGGTCCTCCAGTTTAGTCCTCCACATCCGGGATGTAACAGAGCAGTCAACACCGGGCGGGACCTTGCCAACCAGTGCGCAACACTGCCGAACCAAAACAAGAATCCCGAGCGGCCAGCACATCCAACCGGTAGTGCTTACTGAAAGCATGAAGAGACAACCAGGTAACCACCCTACAAATTTCCACAGGCGGAACAAGACTATGCTTTGCCCAAGACGTCGCTTGTGCTCTGGTAGAGTGGGCCCGCAAACCCAACGGAACCGTCCGACGTTGTAAAATGTAAGCCGATGCAATCGTCTCCTTAATCCACCGAGCGATGGACGCCTTTGCCGCTGCTTCACCTTTTCGGGCTCCGCCAAAAAGCACGAACAACTGGTCGGTCTTACGGAACGTCTCCGACACCTTTAAGTAGCGACGAAGAACTCGCCGTACATCCAGGCAATGTAACCCATCGTTCGTAGCACCTGCCGTTTCTGAATTAAGGACCGGAAGAAAAACGGGCTGATTTAAATGAAAAGGTGAAACTACCTTAGGCAAAAAGGAGGGAACTGGCCTAAGAACCACTCGATCCCTAGAAATAGATAAGAACGGTTCTCTACACGAAAGCGCCTGCAACTCGGAAATGCGCCTCGCCGAACAGATTGCCACCAGAAAAACTGTCTTCAAAGTCAGATCCTTAATAGACGCCTGCCGAAGGGGCTCAAAGGGTTTGCGAACCAAAGCTTGTAACACCAGATTCAAATCCCACGAAGGAACTGACACTCTGTGCGAAGGCCTCAACCTGAATACCGCCTTAAGAAAACGCTGTACGTCCGAATGTGCCCCTAGGGAAATTCCCAGAACCTTGCCCCTGTAGCACGCGAGCGCTGCCAACTGTACCTTCAGAGAACTGGCTGCTAAACCTTTGTCAAAACCATCCTGCAGAAAGCTGAGAACCACGGATACTGAAGCCATTGCCCCGCGAACACCACGCCGTGAACACCAGTCCTCAAAAATCCTCCACACCCGCACATACGCTAGCGAGGTGGAAGTTTTCCATGCCCGAAGGAGAGTGGCAATAACCGCTGGAGAATAACCCCTCTTCCTCAACCGAGCCCTTTCAATGGCCAAACCGTAAGCGAGAATCGATCCACCTGAGGCATCCGCAGCGGACCCTGAAGCAGCAGATCTGGTAACGGAGGCAGTGTCCAAGACACTCCGTCGCGCAACCGCACCAGATCGGCATACCACGGTCTCCTGGGCCAATCCGGAGCAACTAGTAAGACCCACCCCTGGTGCGCCTCGATGCGCTGAACGACGCGACCGATCAATGCCCAAGGGGGGAAGACATAAAGAAGACCGTACTCCGGCCACAGCTGAATGAGCGCGTCAATCCCTTCGGACATGCGTTCTCTCCGCCTGCCAAAACTGCCCTGTCTTTGCCGACTGAAAGGTTGCCATGAGGTCCATGATCGGAGGCCCCCATTTGCGAACTATTTGCGCATATATCTGCGGGTGCAGTTCCCACTCCCCGGGGTCCACCTGCACTCTGCTGAGAAAATCTGCCATCACATTGTCTTTTCCCGCGATATGCGCCTCTGAAAGAGCCGGCAGACGGGCCTCCACCCAATTGAACAAAGCCTCTGCCTCGCTTTCCATGGCCACACTTCCGGTGCCTCCCTGGCGGTTGATGTAGGCCACTGTTGCCGAGTTGTCCGAGAGAACTCGCACTGCCCGCCCCCTCACCAACGTCTCGAGGGCTTGCAGCACGAGTCTCACCGCCTGCAGCTCGAGTCGGTTGATCAACCAAGAAGCCTCTAGAGGGGACCAGGTCCCCTTCGCGTAACGACCCTCGCAGTGGGCTCCCCAGCCCCAGACTCGCATCCGTTATGAACGGGATCCAAAGGGGCTGTTCCAAAGGTAGCCCCATTCGCAGGTTCTCCGAGCACAGCCACCATCGGAGAGACAGACTAACTGATTTCGGGCAAGGCAACCGCTTGTTCAACGAATCCAACTGGTTCGACCAGCGATGTAACAGGGCGCTCTGAAGTGGCCGCATATGAAACCTGGCCCACGGAACTACCTCCAATGTCGCCGCCATAGTGCCTAACAGCCGTAGGTACCACCATGCGGACGGCGCGGGGATCCTCAAGAATGTGTGCACGAGGCCCTGCAAGGCCTGGACGCGGCGCTCTGGCAAGCACACCAAACCTCTCGCCGTGTCGAAATGAACTCCGAGGTATTTGAGGGATTGCGTTGGCACTAAATGACTCTTTTTCTCGTTGACCACCCAGCCGAGAGACCGCAGCAAGGCCACTACTCTGTCCGTAACCTGCACACTCTCTTCTTTGGACTTTGCTCGGATCAACCAGTTGTCGAGGAAAGGGTGGACTAAGATACCTTCCTTTCGCAAGGCCGCCGCAACCATCACCATGACCTTTGTGAAGGTGCGCGGAGCTGTGGCTAGACCAAACGGCATGGCCCAAAACTGAAAGTGACCCCACGGGGACGCGTACCTCAGGAACGTTTGATGAACTGCTCGGATTGGAATGTGTAAATAGGCCTCCGAGAGATCGAGAGAAGTTAGAAACTCCCCTTGACGCACCGCCACTATGACAGACCTTAAGGTCTCCATCCGGAAATATGGTACCCTGAGAAAACGATTCACGCCCTTGAGATCTAGAATCGGGCGGAGCGAACCGTCTTTCTATGGCACCACAAAATAAATGGAGTAGCGACCGACGCCACGCTCGGAAGGAGGAACGGGGAACGGGGATTACCGCTCCCAAGGCTATGAGTCGATGCAACGTCAACCGAATTGCCCGTGCCTTCTGCTCGCCTTTGCTTGGGGAAAGGACAAAGGAATCTGGAAGCGGACAAACAAACTCCAGCGCATAACCTTCTCTGATTATCTCTAGCACCCACTGATCTGAGGTTATTTGGGCCCAGGAAGGAAGAAAGTCCCGCAGGCGACCCCCGATGACTTGACTTCCCTCCGGAGCCCGCCTCGCTTCATTGTGGCTTTCGACCAAAAGAAGATCTCTCATACTTGACCCCGGTAGAGAATGGGTAATTATGATGTTTATTACATGCTCATTATACTATGCCATATTCATTATCACGATATTTGGCATTTTTATTCTGCTCTTTAATTAATTTCTTACCCACGGCATTATAGATATTCTTGTTCGCATCTAATTAACCAAATAACCATGTATATAGTAGCCATGTATATAGTTTTTTGTCTATAGTTACCCTGATTTTCACCAAGTTTATGTACCTTGTTCTATGTAAAAAACCAATGCTGCTTGTACCATTGTGTTTATATTTGTTCATATGTAAACCGCACTGAATTAAGAGCGCGGTATATAAGAGAAATAAATAAATAAAGAGGACGAAGAGGAGGATGCCGCTGTGAATCCTCTGCCCGCTCCTCGAAAACCTCGAAACCCTTGGGATCTAGAGCTATACCGGCCGCGCTGGGAACTCCAAAGGCGGGAAGAACGAAATCTGTGAAAGTCCCAAAACTGACCCCGTGCCGGCGGCAGGTTTCTACCCAGCTTAGGCTTATCCTCTGGCAGCCTACCACCCTTAGACTCTCCGAGGTCTTTTACCAACTTATCCAGATCGTCTCCGAACAACAATTTGCCCTTAAAGGGAAGCTTACTGAGTTGGGATTTAGAAGATCCGTCGGCTGCCCAATTCCGCAACCAGATAGATCTCCGCGCCGCCACCAAGGAAGCCATGCTATTCGCCAATGTTCTAATCAAATCATAATGCACATCTGCCAAATACGCCGAGCCAGACTCCAGCCGGGTCACCTCTAGCAAGCCCTGCTGATGCAAGCCGGAAACTTGCCGCAAGCGCTGAGCCCATCGCAAGCAGGCCCTAGCCACCCAAGCTCCACAGATAGAGGCCTGCAAAGATAAGGCATTGGTCTCAAAGGCCTGTTTCAACAAACCATCCACCTTTTTGTCTTGCGTGTCCTTTAAAGCCGCACTGCCTTCAACAGGAATGGTGGTTTTCTTGGTTACCGCCGACACTGCGGCGTCTACTCGCGGCGACTTAAACTTCTCCTTGTCCTTGTCTGCTAACGGATACAGGCGGTTCATAGTCCTAATCCCCTTCAGTCCGGATTCAGGTTGATCCCACTCAGTTTGAATCATCTGCTCCACCACTCGGTGCACCGGAAACACCATCTGAGACTCCCGCACCGCTTGAATGAGAGGATCCTCCAACCCATCCTCTTCAACAGGACGAGCTGCCACCAGATTGAGCGTGTGAAGAGATTCCGTAATCAAAGGCACCAGCTCTTCTTTACGGAACACCCGAATGATCCGGGCTTGATCCTCCGGCTCGGGGATCTCCCCGTCTTCCAGCTCCTCACCACCACCATCGGGATCCACTTCTGTATCAGGATCTTGCCACCCCATGTCGTCCTGATCCAGGTCCATGGACCTAAAGCGCTTGGCTGAAGACTGGCTATTCCCGCCTGGGCTCCTCACCTTTTAAGGAGGGCAGGGGCAACGGCCAGGCCTCTGGCAACTTTCCCGAGCACCCCAAGCGAAAAGCCTGGTGCATAAGAAGGACAAAGTCTGGGAAAAAATCTGTGAAGGAAGACTCTGTTGCTTCAATCGGCCACGTGCTCGCCTGCCCCTTAGGGGGGACCATAGAGAAAGATGCGAGAGGTCCAGGAGAGGGATCTCCCTCCGCCTGAATAACCGGGCTTCCTGGGTCTGACAGCTCTTTATGCTCCATTTGTTGCTCTAAGTCTGTGGAAACCGAGGCACAGCCCCTGCAAATCCCAGACTCAGCCACAGCCCCCCTGCGCGAACCGCAGATAACGCACTGAGGTCTCGTAGCCATGCAGGCACAGTAGCCACTACAGTGAAAAGCGCCTGACCCTACACCCAAGTGAAAATAAAGCAAATAAAGAAAATATCCTTTTTTTTTTTTTTTTAACAACTAGTAACTGGGAATGCTCAGATGCCCCCAAGCAATAAACGCCAGGCCAAAACCGCGCTAAGCGCAGAGGGAACCCGCTGCACAGCTCTTCATGTCGGGCGGGAAAAAACTGAGCTATAAAATGGCCGCCGGCACATTTTAGCCGGCGAGAAAATGGCGCGAAAAAGAAATAAAAAAGAAAACAAAAGAAGAACGACCTCCAGAGTACTCTAATAAATCCAAACTCACCGCACTGGCACAGAATCGCCGGCAGACGGCACGCCGCTCGAACCCTGAGCGGGAGTGAGCTACCGCTCCGGGCTGCCAATCAAAGCCAAAAAGTAGGTTGGATCGCGAAACGGAAGCCAGCTGATCATGCAGAGACTTCCAGGATCCAGGCAGATGGCTGGCAAAGGCAGATCTCTGCTCCGTACAGTCTAGGAGGAGAGATCTATCCTCCCTGACTGCAAATGACACCTCTGCAGCAAAGTCAGAAGGGCAGTGCAGACCCGGCTCCTCGATCGCCGCCTGCTACCCTTTTTTTTTTTTTTTAAAGATACAGCTACCTATTAAAAATAAATCAAAGGAAATATAGGAGTGAGAGAAAACCCCCCAAAAAAGTCTCTCTAGTGTTGCCTCCAACTGTCCCTAAGTGAGCCTAAAACCAGGCACACACGTCCTCCAGCTGCAAGGAGACTGGACACACTGGGGGCTGATGGGAGCTCCAGCAGCATACATCCTGACATAGGAAGATTCTGATTGGCCCTGTCTCCAAGCTGCAGGAGAAGGTGCACTACCCGGATGTGGAGGACTAAACTGGAGGACCGCTCAGGAACTTGCACAATTGACCAATAGTCTCAATATCTATTCTACACTTGACAGCTTACCCCAGACATCCCTCAAGGAAACCTCAGTGGAGGGGTCCAATGGCACAACCAAACTTTGAAGATGGTGATGCAAGAGAATTTGCCTTGGAGTACCAAACACCAGCCAGTGTGCCCGAAAGGAAGGGGGATTACAGAGTGTTCGCTTGCAGGCGGAGAAGAGGTGGCTCTCTGAGAACCACTACTAGTGTCTGAAGCAGACAAGTCTATCAGAAGAAGGCTGGGGTGGAGCTGTAGGGCAACTGGAACTCAAGGAAGTTTAAATATCCAAAGTATTACTCACGGTTGTAGAAAGAGGCAAAGCAACAGGCTGTAGGTGGAGGTCCATGGGACCCTTGACCGGGCCTGTTCCCCTAGCACCTCTTGATGCCTTGTTCTTCGCCTTGCGCTTACCCTTAACAATTCAGAGCTTCTTCTGGTGCTCCTTCATACTCCGAAGGGGCTCCAGAGGGGTAGAATGTACCCTTTTGGTCACACCTCTTTGGTCACGTGCCCGCAGTCACACGCCCGTGGCCACGTCCCATAGGAAAACTGAGCTTTTACTTCATATGATGATCACAGTGGGGAGGAGCAATCTTACAGCTGGTCTCTGCAGAGGTGCAATTGCTAGAGATGGCAAAGCAGCAAAAGCACAAGTCTCTCTCCAAACAACTCGCCCTATCCTTTTTTTAATAGACCCTCCATCCCTCTATTCCAGGTTTGGTCATTGTAACAATGGTCCTGACATCAGGAGCCATGAACCAAGGGCCTGATAATCATTTGCTGAACTTTAATCGCAGAACTTTAACCCTGGGTATTCAATGCTGGGGTCATATGCGACCCCAGTATTGAAAATCTGGGGTCCCCAAACAGCCAAAGACACCACAGAAGCTAACCAGGCAGTGGTGATATTGTGCTGTTGCCTGCTTAGCTCCCATGGGTAAAGACTGGGCAGCTTTTGCTGCTCCCATCTTTACCTGTGGGTCGCTAACAGGGTAGTGTGCAATATCATTGCTGCATGGCCAGCTTCCAGAATGGAGGAGTAGCCTAATGGTTAGAGCACTGGCTTGGGAGTCAAGTGACCAGGCTCAATTCCCACTAGCACACCTTGTGGCCTTGGACAATTCACTTAACCCTTCATTGCCTCAGAAAAATCCAAATTATCAATATCCCTGTTGAATGTACATTACGAGGTTTAAGTTACAATGTAAACTGCTTTGACTGAAATGATAAAGTGGTATAGAAAGCCTATTAAATATTGCTGCTGTCCTCTTAGCAACTGGTGTGCTGCCTCTGCTCTGGAATGCCCTGATGCTAAGCAGATAGCGTCGGGATGTGTAGAGGCCTCAATCAGGAATATTAGTGCTGCTAATAGTGCTGCAATAGTGCGGTATATAAGAGATGTTAAATAAATAAATAAATAAATAAATAAATAAATATCTCTCTAAGCACCATTTGCGTGAGTTGTAGACCTGTAAATGGTGTAAATGCCTTTGAATATTGGGCCCCAAGTCTTTACCATAGACTCTTAGGGGCATGTTTACCAAAACACATAACCAGGGTTAGTGCACAGTTTGAGTGTTGTGCTAAAAAGTAGCATTGAGTCCTTGTGCTAAAAACTCCACACTATCTTGGTAGCATGGGATTAGGCGGGACATGGGACGTTAAGCACACGATGCCACATGTCAGCTAGTGCAATGCTGACTCATTAGACCTACATGAACTGTGATGGGAGGGAAGCAAATATAGCCTGTAATTACTGCCAACCCTCTGCACTGGTAGCATGGCCCACATGCATGCTATGGCGTGGGGGTTGGTAAACATGCTCCTAAATGCAGCTACCAGAGCATGACTCCCTTCCTCTCTTCCTGCCGGGGCTGTAGACGCTGCCGGTCAAACACTGATATGCAAGACCTTTTTTGGGATGTGAACCAAGGATCCTTCCCATGATTGTTTCAGTGCTGGGGTGTGACAATCTGCGTGCAGGGATTATACTGGTACTGTGTACTTATGAGACTGATTGTGAAAAAAGACATGAAAGCAAGGGTATGAAAATGCTTTTGCAGCTGATCGGGACAGCAATGTTTTTCAAGAACTGCTGTGCCCAGGGCAGTCACTCAGCAGAATGACACCCGCTGCAAGAGATGCTTCTAGCTTCCTATTCTCCTCCAATAAGGTGACCAGATGTCCCCGATTTTTAGGAAGTCTTCACCAATATGCATACTTCTCGATGATTGGTCTACTATTAGATACAATTGCACCTTCATTCAGAACCAAATACCCTGAGCATGCTCTATCTATCTGTAGCTGCTAAATCTCTTAGTTCTACATAATGTCACAGACAGAGGAGAGGTACAAGCAGGGCTGTACGAAGACTTGTGTGAGCGGTTCAGCTGCACTGGGTGCAAATAGAGAAGGGGCACCAATATTATCACTGGGCTTACAGAAATCCCAACAAGACCAAGTTCCTCCGTGTGACTGGGTGGAAGGGGGCACCAGGGTGCATTTCTAGTTTAATACAGTCCTAGGTACAAGAGAAGGGAGCCCTGGATGGAGGAAAGCAAAGCAGCTAGAGCAGGCTTTGACTGACTAGAATGATGTAGCCACCTCCTGTTCTCTGCATAGCTGGAGACTGAATGGAGGAGCAAACAATGCAACTTGCAATGGTAAGAAGAACCTGGTCTGGCCATGACCCAGCTCTGCTGTAACCGAACCATGTGAGACAAGCAGAAGTATACCATGGCACAAAGAAGAGCGGACTCCACTGTAGCCATAGCCCTTGTCCTGGCACTCAACTAATGCAACCTGTAGAGAGGACAAAGCACAGATGCAGCCCACAAGCCAAACAGAGAGAAGAATCTAGGCCCTAGCCTGGCCTTGCTGCAGCTGCAAAGCTTGAGAGAAAGGTAGGAAGAGGTCAAGCCATAGAAGTCAGCAGGAGCAATACAAACAGGCAGAGATGCCAAGTCTTACTGTTTAGGGTTATGTTATGAATTTGAAGACTCTGTCACCCTCACTGAGGTCTTCCTCACACTCAGGGCTTCAGTGCTAATGCGCTGATCCTCATTGCTGCTTGCATGCAAGAAGAAGCCAGGGCTGGATTAAATGCACAGGCAAATGAAGCATGTGCCTCGGGCTCAGATAGAAACAGAGAAAAATTACGACAGAAAAAGACCACGTGGCCTATCTAGTCTGCCCTTCCATATCAACAATTACAACAGTCCCTTATTTTCCTTTAGAGATCCTCTGTGTTTGTACCATGCTTTTTTAGAAAGGAGGGGCTCTTCCGAAGGGATGGGCTTCACCTTAACCGGGATGGAACCAGGCTGCTGGCATTAACCTTTAAAAAGGAGATAGAGCAGCTTTTAAACTAGATAATAGGGGAAAGCCGACAGTCGCCCAAGAGCGTATGGTTTGGAAGAATGTATCCTTGAAGGATAATACTAAAAGCAGAGAGGTTCCAAAAAAGAGTAAAGTAGCCCAAATGCCCCTGAGTATGGATCAGACAGAGCTTAAAGATCCCAAATTACCCATGTCTACCAATAGCCAAATTAATATGAATAAAATAAAGTCTCTAAAATGCTTCTATGCAAATGTCAGAAGTCTAAAAAATAAGATGGGAGAGTTAGAAGGTTGCGCTCTATGTTAGAGAGGGCATTGAGTCAGAAAGGATTAAAGTTTTGCAGGAAACAAAATTTGCTGTAGAATCTCTATGGATTGAAATTCCATGTAAAAAGGGGAAGGTGATGGCAGTGGGGGTGTACTATCGACCGCCTGGCCATAATGAAAAGTTACAGTGCAGTAATGGGTGATTTCAATTATCCGGTATCGATTGGGTCAGTGTCACGTCAGGACATGCTAGGGAGATAAAGTTCCTAGATGAAATAAATGACTGCTTCTTGGAGCAGCTTGTTCATGAACCAACCAGAGAAGAAGCTATATTAGACCTAGTCCTTAGTGGAACACCAGATCTAGTGCAAGAGATAAGGGTGTTGGGGCCACTTGGCAATAGTGATCATAGCATGATCGCCTCTGATTTAATTAGTGGAGGAGGGATAGTAAGGAAAATCCACAGTACTACCTTTTAACTTTCGAAAGGGAGACTGTGATAAAATGATGAAAATAGTTAGGAAAAATCTAAAAGGAGCAATTGCAAAGGTTAAAGACTTACATCAAGCTTGGCTGTTGTTGAAAAATAGTATCTTAGAAGCCCAGGCCAGCTGTATTCCATGCTTCAAGAAAAGTGGAAGGAAGTCCAAAAAACTGCCGGCATGGTTTAAAGGTGAGGTCAGAGAGGCTGTTGCCAAAAAAGCATCTTTCAGGAAATGGAAAAAACAGCCAAACGACGAAACCTGGAAACTGCACAAGCACTGGCAAGTCAAATGCAAGGCATTGATAAGGCAAGCAAAGGGAGAATTTGAGAAGAAGTTTGCTGCGGAAGCAAAAGCGGGAAATAAAGACTTTTTCAAGTACATTCGTAGCAAAAAAACCTGTGAGAGAGTCAGTTGGTCCATTAGATGATAGAGGGGTTAAAGGGGCACTAAGAGACGACAAGGCGATAGCGGTGAGACTGAATGAATGCTTTGCTTTGGTCTATACTGAGGAAGATGTAGGGATGTTACCCATGACTAAAGTGGTATTTAAAGGTGCGGAAGAATTGAAGGAAATATCGATACATCGGGAAGATGTATTACAACTATTAGATAAACTGAAGAGTAGCATATCACCTGGGCCGGATGGTATACATCCAAGGGTGTTAAAGGAACTGAAATATGAGATTGCAGACCTGCTATTAGTAATCTGTGAACTATCATTAAAATCATCTCTAATACCTGCAGATTGGAGGATCGCCAATGTAACACTAATTTTTAAAAAGGGTTTCAGGGGTGATCCGGGAAACTACAGACCAGTGAGCCTGACGTCAGTACCGGAAAAAATGGTAGAAACCATCATAAAGAATAAAATTACTCAGCATGTAGATAGTCATGGCCTAATGGGAGACAGCCAACAAGGCTTTAGACAAGGAAGATCTTGTCTTACTAATATGTTATGTTTTTTTGAAGGTGTGAATAAACAGGTGGACAAAGGTGAGTCGGTTGATATAGTGTATCTGGACTTTCAGAAAGCCTTTGACAAGGTCCCTCATCAGAGACTTTTGGCAAAACTAAAGAGTCATGGGATAGGAGGCAGTGTACTACTGTGGATCAGGTACTGGTTAAAAGATAGAAAGCAGAGGGTAGGGCTAAATGGCCAATTTTCCCAATGGAGAAAGGTGAATAGTGGTGTAGCCCAGGGATCTGTGCTGGGTCCGCTGCTTTTTGACATATTCATAAACGACCAGGAAAGTGGAATAACGAGTGAGGTTATCAAATTTGCAGATGAGACAAAACTATTTAATGTTGTTAAAACCCATGAGGATTGTGGAAAATTGCAAGAGGATCTTGATAAATCGGAAGACTGGGCATCAAAATCGCAGATGAAATTTAATGTGGACAAGTGCAAAGTTATGCACCTAGGGAAGAACAACCCAAACCTCAGAAAACACCCACAAATAGGAACAGAAGCGAGGGACATCTTGAACAATTTTCAGAAGACTGTGTTCATGAGAAACTAGCTCAACTTAAATTAGACAAAGCGATGGGACCGGATGGGATACACCCTAGAATACTGAGGGAACTTGGGGACGTTCTAGCAACTCCACTGACTGACCTTTTCAATGCCTCGTTGGAGTCGGGAGTGGTGCCGAGGGACTGGAGAGAGGCTCATGTGGTGCCTTTACACAAAAGCAGAAGTAAGGATGTGGTTGAAAACTACAGGCCGGTTAGTTTTAACTTCGGTGGTGAGTAAATTATTGAAACGCTGTTGAAAGAGAAAATAGTAAGGTTTCTGGAGTCCAGCGGATTACAGGATCCGAGGCAGCATGGGTTCACCAGAGGGCAGGTCTTGTTGGACAAATCTGATTGATTTCTTTGACTGGGTGACCAGGGAGTTGGACTGAGGGAGAGCTCTAGATGTGGTGTATTTAGATTTTGGTAAAACCTTTGACACTGTTCCTCACAGGCGACTTATAAACAAGCTGAGCACCCTAGGGATGGACCCTAAAGTTACTTCTTGGGTTAGAAATTGGTTGGGTGGGAGGCGACAGAGTATAAGTAAATGGAGCTCACTCTGAGGAGAAGGATGTTACCAGTGGTGTGCCCCAGGGATCTGTCCTTGGTCCAATTCTTTTTAACATCTTTGTTAGTGATATAGCCTACAAATTGTATATATTGTATATTTTATGGTTGTACATAGTTACCCTGTTAGCCAAGTTGATTATCCTGTTCATATGTAAACACAAAGTACTATTGGAAATGTGTATGTTCACTGTTTATTGTAAACCGCGCTGATGCTGAATAGCGCGGTATAAAAGAGACTTTAAATAAATAAATAAATAAATAAATAAAAATAAATAGCGGAAGGGCTGTCGGGTAAGGTTTGCCTCTTTGCGGATGATACCAAAATCTGCAATACAGTAGACACCCAGGAAGGTGTAGATAACATGAGGAGGAGTTATTTAGCTAAGCTTGAAGAATGGTCTAGAATTTGGCAGCTGGGATTTAATGTTAAAAAAATGTAAGGTCATGCATTTGGGCTGAAGCAATCCAAGGGAACAATATAGTATAGGGGGTGAAGTACTTTTGTCCACTAAAGAAGAGCGGGACCTAGGCATGGTTGTGTCTGATGATCTTAAAGTAGCTAAACAGGTAGAAAAGGCGATGGCAAAAGCTAGAAGGATGCTTGGTGCATACGGAGAAGAATGGCTAGCAGAAAAAAGGAGGCGATAATGCCTCTCTATAAGTGTTTGGTGCGACCTCATTTGGAGTATAGTGTGCAATTCTGGAGACCGCACCTTCAAAAGTATGTGAACAGGATGGAGTCTGTGCAGAGGGTGGCTACTAAAATGATTAGTGGTCTTCATTATAAAGCATATGAGGACAGACTGAAGGATCTTAATATGTACACCGTAGAGGAATGGCGGGATAGAGGTGATATGATTGAGATGTTTAAATACCTCCGTGGCATAAATGTTCAGGGAGAGAGCCTCTTTCAATTGAAAGCAAGTTCTGCTACGAGGGGACATGGGATGAGGGTGAAGGGAGATAGATTCAGGAGTGATATGCGGAAATATTTCTTTATGGAAAGAGTAGTGGATCCGTGGAATAGTCTCCCAGTGGAGGTGGTAGAGATGAGGACAGTAACTGAATTCAAAAAAGCATGGGACAAACACAGACGATCTTTAAAGGTAAAAAGGGGACTGTTGTAGTTGTTGATATGGAAGGACAGACTAGATAGGCCATGTGGTCTTTTTCTGTCATCATATTTCTATGTTAAACTATAGTTACACGATGCAAGGTTCCACATTAGGAACCACCACCCAGGAAAAAGATTTAGGCGTCATTGTGGACAACATATTAAAACCCTCCGCTCAGTGTGCAGCAGCAGCCAAGAGAGCAAATAGAATACTAGGTATCATAAGGAAAGGAATGGAAAATAAAACAAAAGATATTATAATGCCTCTATATCGTTCCATGGTGAGACCACACCTTGAATATTGTGTGCAGTTCTGGTCGCCGTATCTTAAAAAGGATATAGCGATATTAGAAAAGGTTCAGAGAAGAGCCACCAAAATGGTAAAGGGGATGGAAGGATACTCCTATGAAGAAAGGCTAAAAGGGTTAGGGCTCTTTAACCTGGAAAAGAGACGACTGAGGGGAGATATGATAGAAGTCTATAAATTAATGAACGGAGTGGAACGGGTAAACCTAGATCGATTGTTTACGTTATCAGAATATAGAAAGACTAGGGGACATGCAATGAAGCTACAGGGCAAACTATTTAAGACTAATAAAAGAAAATATTTTTTCACTCAACGTGTAATCAAACTCTGGAATTTGCTACCGGAGGATGTAGTAAAGGCTGTTAGTGTAGCTGGGTTTAAAAAAGGTTTGGACAAGTTCCTGGAGGAAAGGTCCATAAACCATTATTAAGAAGGGACCCAGGATATCAATGCTTGACCCAATACAAGCATTGTGGAACCTGTGTCTTTTGGGGAAACTGCTAGGTACTGTCAGGTGCCCCCAGTGGCTGTAAGGGCATGCTGAGCTTTTTTATTATTTTGAGGAGCAATGGCTCTTTAAGGCCAAGTGCAGTTTGGTCCTTGGAGTTTTAGCTCCTTGTGAGAACAAATTATATAAGCCAAGAGTGGAGGGTAATAAGGCTTTTATTTCCCCTTTAACGCAAGGGTTCACTAAGACATAAGAAAATAAAGATAGTCCTTCTTTATAAAGGGTTCCACCAAATAAGCAGGCAAACAACTGTTATAAGCTTCACAATTGATTGCAGGGTTTAACTGAGGATTCCTTCATTCCAAAGCAAATTAAACAAGCAGGCAAACAAACCGTTATAAGCCTCACAATTGATTGCAGGGTTTCTTTTATATTTACAATTCTACTAAGGACTCAAGACTAGTAGTAGCACAAAAAGTACAATCCATGGATTCATCCTGAGGAATGGGAATAGTATTCTCAAACTCTTATTTCCATGGACTCTGCGTCACTGGCTTCTCCCTCTGAATAAGTGCTTTCCCTTGCGGCTACAAATTTAGAGAGTCTGTCTCTGTTTCTTTGCTTCCAGTAAGACTTTTCTGTTAAGCCCTTAGGTATTGTTTTGAAAAGTTCTGCTTTGTTCCCCCTTCTCATATACTGAGCGTCTGCTTTATCAGAGTTTCTAGGAGCAAGGCTTTCTTTTAAAATTAAAGAGCCACCATACCTTGGCTTCCTGCAGCTGCTACACCTGGAGCTCTCTCTGACGTACCTCTCTCTGGAGACAGGTTTTCTTGTGCAATGCTTTGCCTTCCTGAAGCCCAGGAAAACCTGGTGAGGATTCCCAACCTCTGTGCTTCTGTGTAAAGGTAACTTTGCTATAGGAACCTCTCCTCCTTGTACCTTGTAATCCTGGTCCAGCGAACTCAGGTGAATGTAGGCTTCTCTTAAAGCTTGGCTCCTTGGTTTTCTGTGCTCTTCTTTCAGCTGTTGCTGCTCTTGTTGTGCTGCTTGATCCAGCTACGTTACTTGGGCTGGGAGTGTCACGCCTTCCAGCCAAACTGCTTCTGGCAGCCTCTCTCTGGACTCCGTCTCTCTGTGCTCTGCCCCTCTGGACTCTATCCCTCTGGATAGTCTCCGTCTGGATCTGTCCCTCTGGGCTTGCTCCGTGTGGACTTCTCCACACTCCTTCTCCTTCCTTCTGGCTGAACTGCTGCCGGCTGAGTTCCCTCCGAATGGATTCCTCCTGACTGGATTCCTCCTCCACACTTCTTCCTTCTGGCTGTCTTTCCTTTATAAAGGCATTTCACCTTTGAAACTCCCGGGCTTGCCTTCAGGTGCAGCTGGTTAACACTCCTACAATCAGTGGCTGGGCATGTTGACTCAGCCTCTGTAGGATTACTCCTGCCCCCTCTAGCTGTGCTACGAGGTAATTGCATCTTCTGCACATCCACAGCTCTATGAAAGACAGGGTTTTTTTCTAAACCTGCACCTTGCGTGGCTCCAGCCTCATGACAGTACGTATGACCTAGATTGGCCACTGTTGGAAACAGGATACTGGGCTTGATGGACCTTGGTCTGACCCAGTATGGCAAATCTTATGTTCTTATGAATTCAGATACTGTCCTCATCTCTATCCCCTCCACTGGGAGACTATTCCACGGATCCATCACTCTTTCCGTAAATAAGTATTTCCGCATATCACTCCTGAATCTATCTCGTTTCACCCTCATCTCATATCCCCTCATAGCAGAACTTGCTTTCAATCGAAAGAGACTCTGCCCCTATGCATTTATGCCATGGAGGTATTTAAACATCTCAATCATTTCACCTCTCTTGCCTTTCCTTTAAGATGTGCTCAGGCCCCAGGAGGTTAGTGTTCCTAGATGTCTGATGTTTTTCAGCATTCTATAGATTTTTGCATACAGCCTGAAAGCCAGAATGGTGGCTAAAGTGTTCTGATATTTTCAGAGTTTGAAACTTTCCCCTGCAACTTTCCCTTTCTCCTTGATGCCCAAGTGGGCTATGAGCTTTCCCTGCCTAGCAGGAAAGACAGTGGTAAGATGTAGCCAATGGGGAGACTGTGGGGGTGGAGCATGGGAAGGTTGTACTAATCACCAAGGGATATGAGAAGCCGGGGGGATACTGCAGAAAATCTGGACTGGAGTGGAGAAGTCCACTTGTGAACAGACTAAGCGGAAGGAAGTTTTGGTCTATGGAATTTAACCACTTAACTATTTAGTTACTTGGGCAAATTCCTTTGAAACTGTCCTAATACTGCCTCCACTACATCTAAACTCTTTTAGAAATACCAAAGGCAACTAAACATTTTATTTTACTGCTTTAATTTGTGAAGCTTTTTAATAAGTAAAATTTTCTAAATTGATATTTCAGACACATCATCCATAAGTCTCACTTTGGAGAGGTGTATTCTGGGTATCTCTGGTTTGCTCCAGAGGCAATGGGAGGGTGACAATGTCTTAGCCAGCTTCTCGGCTCGCTGCTGTATGCACAAGGCCACACAGTCCTCATCTCACTCACAGCCTGCTGCTGCTGTCACATCCAGAACTAGGCCCTGCAGCTTTCCTCATTTTACTTCTGGAGAAGTGATGTGTGGAAGCCTGAGGAGGCCATGAACAAAAAGCTCAAGAGGCTGGACAGAAAAAGAGTAAATGTGACTTTGAGCGTGTGTCTGACCATCACCTGCTAAGTTTCACTCTTCATCACCCCCCACCTCAGCCTTATCCAATCTCCTCCAACCTCTTTAGGAATCTTCATACTATCGACCCATCGGCTCTCTCTACTACTGTCTCATCTCTTCATACCTCCACTATGTCACTAAGTCTGTTGATGAGGCCATATCTTCCTATAACACTGTACTCTCCTCTGCTCTGGATGCTCTAGATCCTCCTACTTCATGTCCTGTGAAGCGTACTGTACCTCAGCCTTGGCTGTCCTCTAAAACCTGCTACCTACGTTCCTGTGTCTGCTCAGCTGAGCACCTTTGGTTCAAATCCTGCACCCTTGCAGACTTCATACAGTTCAGTGCATAAGAACATAAGATATGCCATACTGGGTCAGACCAAGGGTCCATCAAGCTCAGTATCCTGTTTTCAACAATCTGTCAGGTTCCCAGAAGGTACACAGATTCTATGCTGCTTGTTCGATGGGTAAGCAGTGGATTTCCGCAGTCCTCTTTAATAATAGTTTATGGACTTTTTCTCCAGGAACTCATCTAAAATTCTTGGAAATCCAGCTACACTAACAGCTTTTATTACATCTTCTGGTAACTAATTCCAGAGTTTGATTACACATTGAGTGAAAAATATTTTCTCTTTTTTTTGTCTTAAATCTGCTACGTTATAGCATCATTGCATATCCCCTAGTCTTTCTACTTTTTGAAGAAGTAAACAACCAAACTACATTTACCCATTCTATTCCACCTCTTTTCCAAGTTGAAGAGCCCTAACCTTTTAAGCCTTCCCTCAGGGATATCCTTCCATCCCCTTTACCATTTCTGTTGCTCTTTCCTGTACCTTTTCTAAATCTGCTATACCCTTTTTATGATATGGCGACCAGACTTGCACACAATATTCAAAGTATGGTCACACCATGGAGTTATACAGAGGCATTATAGTATCGTTTGTTTTATTCTCCACGTCTTTCTTGAAGATTCCTAGCATTCTGTTTGATTTCTTGGCCGCCGCTGCACTCTGGACAGAAGGTTTCAAAGTATTATCCATGATGATGCCTAAATCCTTTTCCTGGGTAGTGAACCCTAATGTGGAACCTTGTATCATGTAGCCATAGTTTGGTTGTTCTTCTGTAAGTGCATACCTTTGCAGTTGTCCACATTAAATGTCTTCAGCCTTTGAACTTATCAAGGTTCTCTTGCAATATTTTACAATCCTCTTGTGTTTTAACAACTTTGAATAACTTTGTGCCATCTGCAAATTTAATCACTTCACTCATTATTCCCATTTTCAGGTCATTTATAAATATGTTAAAAAGCAGCGGGCCCAGCACAGATCCCTGAGGTACTCCCCTATTCACAGTTTTTAATTGAGAAAATTGGCCGTTTAGCCCTATTCTCTGTTTTTTGTCTTTCAACCAGTTCCCAATCCATAACAGTACATTGCCTCCTATCCCATGGCTTTTTGATTTCCCCAAGAGTTTCTCATGAGGGACTTTATGAAAGGATTTCTGAAAATGAAAATGCACTACATCAACTGGCTCACATTTACCTACCTGTTTATTTACATCTTCAAAGAAATGTAAGAGATTGAGACAAGACTTTCCTTGACTAAATCCATGTTGACTTTGCCATTTATTTATTTAAAATTTTTATATACCGTCCTTCTACAATTCAAGACGGTTTACATGGAACCTAAAAATAACAGTGTAGTTATAGCTGTTGCACATGGAACAAAAAACCAGAAAGAACTTATCTAAGGTAAACTGATAAAGCTAACAGTTAAGGTCGCCACGAAATGCAACCTTAACTGTTACCAAAATGCCATGAAACCATTTACCATTTTGCCTGTTACTGCCTTCATTATCTCTGGTCTGTCAGTTTCCTGGATCACCCCTGAAACCCTTTATAAATATTGGCATTATAGTGATCACTCTCCAATCTTCGGGTACTACAGAAGACTTTAATGATAGATCATAGATTACTAATAGTAGTTCTACAATCTCATATTTCAGTTCTTTCAGCACCCTGGGATGTATCCCATCCAGTCCAGGTGATTTGCTGCTCTTTAGTTTATCAATTAACTCTATTACATCTTTCTGGTTTGTGAAGATTTATTTCAGTTCCTCTGATACAACACCTTTAAATATCATTTCCGGCATAGGCAAGTTTCCTACATCTTCTTCAGTAAAGCCCGAAGCAAAAAATTAATTTAGTCTCTGTGCTATGGCCTTGTCCTCTCTCAGTGCATCTTTTACCCCTCTCTCACATGTGTTTTTGCTACGAATGTACTTGAAAAAGTTTTTATTATGCAATTTTGCTTCCATGGCAAGATTCTTTTCAATTTTCTCTTTGCTTGCCTTATCAATGCTGTGCATTTAACTTACCCGTACTTATGATGTTTCCTGTTTTTGTCATTTGGATCTTTATTCCATTTTGTGAAGGATTTTCTCTTGGCTATAACAGCCTCTCTGACCTCACCGTTAAGCCATGCTGGCTGTCATTTGGCCTTCCTTCCACCTTTGATAAAGCATGGAATATATCTGGTCTTGGCTTCCAAGACAGTATTTTTAAATAACACCCAGGTCTGATGTAAATCTTAACCTTTACAGTTGCTGCTTTTAATTTTTTTTCTTAACATTTTCCTCATTTTATTATAGTCACTTTTTTGAAAGTGAAATGCTAGCACAGTAAATTTTCTTGCTATCCTCCCTCCATTTATTAAATCAAATGTGATCATGTTATGATCGCTATTGCCAAATGGCAACAAAACAGTTACCTCTTGCACTAGATTGTGTGTTCCACAGAGGCAAAAAGCAAAGTGTGCCTTTGAGTCAATGCTGACTCTTGGTGATGACGGAAGTAGATTGCCAGGCCTTTCTTCCGAGGCAATGGAGGGTTAAGTGACTTGCCCAAGGCCACAAGGAGTGCTAGTGAGAATTGAACCCTGGTTGCTTGGTCACCAAGCCAATGTTCTAACCACTAGGTTGCTACTCCTCCACTCCACTGAGGAGTAGATCTAAAATAGTGTCCCTTAGTATGTTTACTAAAGGGCATTAAGGGAGGAAGAACATCTGCTATCGGCACCCTTGATCCTTAACACTATGATAACACTGCATTAATGAGCATTAAAGGCTCCCGCAATGTTAAGGGAACAGGAGGTGGAGAGTGAGCATTAATGGGGTAGAGAGTGAGTGTTGGCAGCAGGTGCTCCCTTAATGCCTGTTGCATAATGTGTGTCAAAGCCCTTTAATGCTGGGAACCCTAACGCCAAGTAAAACCTCACGGAAAGGGGGGATATTTTGAGGGGAGAGAACCTATTTCAATGTCTGCAATGTGATGCACAGACAGGGGAGCCCAAGATAGTTATGATAGTGCTCCATTAGTAGTAACAGCATAGTGCCCAAGTATGAAAGGACACTATGTTGATGGTGCTAATGGGGCAAAGGGGGTGGCATGTGGGTCATGCAGTGGGGGTTGCTGGTGCGCAAGGTACACCAGGCAGCTGCCCAGGTTGTATGTCTGTTATGTCTGCCATGATCCCATAGTGACAGTGTTGGCACACAAACATGCTGCTGTTGCAAAAGGTGATGCACAACATGGAGCAGTCCAAGGGTCCCTGGCACCCTAGGCAGAGACTCCAGCTGGCTCCTCCCTGCTGCTGCTGATGCCAGCTATGGAGGAAGAGGCTGGTAGCGCCATCAGCTGTAGCTCTACAGGAGCTACAAAAAGCAGCCACCCAGGGAAATACCACTGCTGTAGCTGTCTGCCTCCCCCTGAGACATATCTGTGGCTGGTGGGGATGGGGTTACACCAGCTGCAGTTGTTTGGGGGGAACAGCGTGTCCACCCATTTGTGCCTATGCCCCACATCCAGAACTGATGCCCCAGGCACACGCCTAAGTTGCATGGTGGATGGGTCGGGACTGCACACCACCCCCACTGACAGCATGCTGGCATGTCAGCATGGTGTGTGGGTGTTGGTACCGGGTGCAGCAGCACCCGCCTGCAGCAGACAAAACCCATGTCCTGGCCCTGTGTGCCATTCACATTGCAACATGTGCCAAGGTCTATCTGATGGGAAACATGTCAGCCCCAGAGATTGCAGTAGCCCAACAGTTGTAGCTCAATGCACAAAACCAGATTGTATGTGAGTGGCAGGTCACAGGTTCAAGACCTGCCTGAGGATCATGTCTTGCATGTTCCTGTGGGTAGACTTTAGCTCACAGTGCAAGTACAGGACCAGCATGTGTAACCCCCAGTGAATTGGCCAGCAAGCCACACAAACAGGCTCCACTATCCACAGCTGGATGGAAAGGCAGGCTGATAGAACAAGCACACTGAGTGGGCATTAACAAAGGGGCTAGATCTCAGAGCGTGCTACTGCCCAATTAGCAGAGCGTGCTACTGCCCAATTAGCACACGTTAACAATGCTTGAGCTGATATGGAGACCAAAGTGGCAGGCAAGAATGCTAACCATCCCCACTTTCGCACAGCGCAGCAATGTGATTATCGGTGTGTATGTGTATATCTCTACAGAGTTCTGTGGCTTTCTGCACTGCACTTTTCCTCACATTGCCTAGGCTGTTCCCAGCATTAGTCTGCAAATGTGCATGATGAGGAGCAGAGGACTGTGGATATGGCCTGAAACAGAGCGGTTTGCCCAGGATGTATCTGCATCAGAGGTAGGGTCAGTGGCTGAGACTTTGTAGTGCACAGCTGCAATGTGCATGGCATGGTTGGACACAACAGCTCATGCTGTGAGAGCACTCTTACTCTGACTAAGCTGTGACCATGGCATGGCCATGTATCCACATTGTGCTATATAGTGTCCAACTCCAGTGATGTGGGTGTTGTCCCTGTCCTGGGAGTCCAATCACCAAGCCAAACTCCAGCTGACCATGCTGTTTGTCCCAAGCCAGGGTGTACATGGTCGCTCTGTGAACATGCATTGTGTGTTGACTGCCCACAGTTGGTATGTGCATGGCTGAAACAACTCTGTGGTGGGTAGCAGGTACAGCCTGACTATGCTTGCTGTGGTGGATTGGTTGTCCCAGATGGTTGGGACAGCAGTTGTTCCTGGCCTGCTCACTGTGTGCATGGCAAGACCAACAGGATGGTGTCAGCAGCTCCCCCCCCCCCATGCAAGCTTAGAAGCCCCAACTGCATTTGTTGTCCATGGCATCAGCTGCTGCAACATTGGGCACTGTTCTATGAGGGTCCCTGTCCAACAGAGACAGGATATAGGGCCCAGATGTGACAAACACCTACAGCATGCTGCAATTGTGTAGGAAACAGGGTGACTAGCATAACACACTGGCAATGATGTGGATCTCTAACACTGCAAACTCTGGGGACCAGATGCTGGGTGCCCATCCTCATCCTCAGGGTGACCGCTGAAAATGCTCAGTGGCACAGTTTGTAGCTGTTATGTGCTTGTAGCACACACTGTAAGTGCGTCTTACTGAGCTGATGTGCTGGATCAGTGCATTCTCCATTTGGTGATCAGCTGCAGACTGCTGTTCCTAGATGAAATAAATGACTGCTTCTTAGAGCAGCTGGTTCATGAACCGACCAGAGGGGAAGCCATATTGGACCTAGTCCTTAGTGGAACACCAGATCTGGTGCAAGAGATAAGGGTGTTGGGGCCACTTGGCAATAGTGATGATAGCATGATCGCATTTGATTTAATTAGTGGAGGAAGGATAGTAAGGAAATCTACAGTACTACCTTTTAACTTTCGAAAGGGAGACTATGATAAAATGAGGAAAATAGTTAAGAAAAAACTAAAAGGAGCAGTTGCAAAGGTTAAAGACTTACATCAAATTTGGGTGGTGTTGAAAAATACTATCTTGATAGCCCAGACCAGCTGTATTCCACGCTTTAAGGAAAGTGGAAGGAAGTCCAAAAAACTACCAGCATGGTTTAAAGGTGAGGTCAGAGAGGCTGTTGTTGCCAAAAAAGCATCTTTCAGGAAATGGAAAAAAGAGCCAAACGATGAAACCTGGAAACAGCACAAGTACTGACAGGTTAAATGCAAGGCATTGATAAGGCAGGCAAAGGGAGAATTTGAGAAGAAGCTTGCTGTGGAAGCAAAAACGCGTAATAAAGACTTTTTCAAGTACATTCGTAGCAAAAAACCTGTGAGAGAGTCAGTTGGTCCATTAGATGATAGAGGGGTTAAAGGGGCACTAAGAGGCAACAAGCCGATAGCAGAGAGACTGAATGAATTCTTTGCTTTGGTCTTTACTGAGGAAGATGTAGGGATGTTACCCATAACTGAAGTGGTATTTAAAGGTGTGGAAGAAATGAAGGAAATATCGATACATCGGGAAGATGTATTACAACTAATAGCTAAACTAAAGAGTAGCAAATCACCTGGGCCGGATGATATACATCCAAGGGTGCTGAAAGAACTGAAATGTGAGATTGCAGACCTGCTATTAGTAATCTGTGAACTATCATTAAAATCATCTAATACCTGAAGACTGGAAGATGGCAAACATAACACCAATTTTTAAAAAGGTTTCCAGCGGTGATCCGGTGAAAAATGGTAGAAACCATCATAAAGAACAAAATTGCTGAACATGTAGATAGTCATGGCTTAATGGGATAAAGCCAACATGGCTTTAGACAAGGAAGATCTTGTCTTACTAATCTGTTATGTTTTTTGAAGGTGTGAATAAACTGGTAGACAAAGGTGAGTCGGTTGATTATAGTGTATTTGGACTTTCAGAAAGCCTTTGACAAGGTCCCTCATCAGAGACTTTTGGCAAAACTAAAGACTCATGGGATAGGAGGCAGTGTACTATTATAGATCAGGAACTGGTTAAAAGACAGAAAGCAGAGGGTAGGGCTAAATGGCCAGTTTTCCCAATGGAAAAAGGTAAATAGTGGTGTACCCCAGGGATCTGGGCTGGGTCCGCTGCTTTTTGACATATTCATAAATGACCTGGAAAAGGGAATAACGAGTGAGGCTATCAAATTTGCAGATGAGACAAAACTATTTAAAGTTGTTAAAACCCAAGAGGATTGTGGAAAATTACAAGAGGATCTTGATAAATTGAAAGACTGGGCATCAAAATGGCAGATGAAATTTAATGTGGACAAGTGCAAAGTTATGCATCTAGGGAAGAACAACCCAAACTATGGTTACACGATGCAAGGTTCCACATTAGGAACCACCAACGAGGAAAAAGATTTAGGTGTCATTGTGGATAACATGTTAAAACCCTCGGTCCAGTGTGCAGCAGCAGCCAAGAGAGCAAATAGAATGCTAGGTATCATAAGGAAAGGAATGGAAAATAAAACAAAGGATATTATAATGCCTCTGTATCGTTCCATGGTGAGACTGCACCTTGAATATTGTGTGCAGTTCTGGTCGCCGTATCTTAAAAAGGATATAGCGTTATTAGAAAAGGTTCAGAGAAGAGCCACCAAAATGGTAAAGGGGATGGAAGGATACCCCTATGAAGAAAGGCTAAAAAAGTTAGGTTTCTTTAACCTGGAAAAGAGACGGCTGAGGGAAGATATGATAGAAGTCTATAAATTAATGAACGGAGTGGAACGGGTAAACGTAGATCAATTGTTTATGTTATCAGAATATAGAAAGACTAGGGGACATGCAATGAAGCTACAGGGTAAACTATTTAAGACTAATAAAAGAAAATGTTCAGTGAAAAAATGTGTAATCAATCTCTGGAATTTGTTACCGGAAGATGTAGTAAAGGCTGCTAGTGTAGCCAGGTTTAAAAAAGGTTTGGACAAGTTCCTGGAGGAAAGGTCCATAAACCATTAAGAAGGGACCCAGGATATCAATGCTTGACCCAATATAAGCATTGTGGAACCTATGTCTTTTGGGGAAACTGCTAGGTACGTATGACCTAGATTGGCCACTGTTGGAAACAGGATACTGGACTTGATGGACCTTGGTCTGACCCAGTATGGCATTATCTTATGTTCCACGTGTGAAGTGCGTCATGGGTACTGGCATGGCTAACTTATACTGGCACACACAGCAGACATTTTAGGCCGTGACCTGCAATCTCTTTTAATCCAGATATTGCTGTGTAGAGAGGTATGGAGGTGTAATTTACTGATTAGTACAATGTCCATAAATAGAAGACAATGGTTTGATTCACACTTGTTAATTTTGGCCCTGTGGTTACACAGGTAATTTCTCTGCCTGTAACTGTCTAGACTCTGCTGTGACTTGCAGACACACATCCTTCTACTTTGTTATGCGTTCTGGCCACACTGTGGGTCAGCAAACATGCTATTCCCCCTCATGCTCTTCTGGGAGTATGGTTTTATTAGTTTTGCTGCAGCCCATTGCAGTGGGTCAGACATGTTCGCCCTGCAGATGTCAAGCATCTGCTTAGAGGCATGGCATAATGGTCGTGGCAATGGCTTGAGGATAAAGATATCAGGGTTTGAAGCCCACAAGCACTTCCTATGTGACATTTCATAATGTGTTTCTGTCACATTTTATGTCAGCCGCAACCTTCATGGACTGACAACATCTCCTTGTGACCCTGAGCAGGTCACAAGGAGATGTAGGTCCATACAGTCCCTGTATATCATCAGACATTACCAATTCATCGATAAGATGTATCCTGATGTGACTGCACTGATACAGCGGTATACTAACAGGCAGTTATGCATACATGAATATATTTTTCAAGCTAAAAATGGTGTAACATCTCCGACCCCTACTGGAAAACTAAAATTTCAGATCTGTTCTGCAAGCCCTAATAACACCCCACTTCGATTACTGTAATAACATTTTGTTCGGTTTACCCAAAAAAAACATCCACCAACTTCAACTAGCACAAAACCTAGTTGCCCAAATCTTACACAAGGCCCATTACACAGATCATATCACGCTACGTCTCCACGCCCTTCACTGGCTATCCATTGCATCAAGGACTAAATACAAATATCTTATGATAGTATTCAAAATCTATAGCAAAGTAGCCCCTTCATACCTATGCTCCCTCCTTAACCTACCCAGTGCCACAAGAATCAGAAGAAACTGTTCCCAGAATACTCTTGCCATTCTGACTCACTTCCGCAATGCCAATAAAAGTACCAGTGCCAGAGCATTCATCTATGTTGCCCCATCGATCTGGAATGCTCTTCCTGATTACTTAAGGAACATCAAAGACCTACAAACCTTCTGCAAAGAACTTAAGACGTACCTTTTTATAGAGCATTATGGTTCCACCTCCATCTACCAGCAATGACAAACAACGTAACTCCTTCCGCTCAGCATGTCCTGATGTAACATTGACCCAGCCAATACTGGAGTAAATAAATCTCCCATTATTGTTTTGTAAACTTTGCTAGCTTCCCTGGTTTCTGTTAACATTTTTTCATCTGTCTGTTCATTTTGTCCAGGCACACGATAGTACACCCCCAATCAGGGGCGGCCCAAGGGGGGTGCGGGGCCATGTGCGGAGACTCGGTGTGGGGCCTCATTTGCATAAATATTTGCATAATGTTACCATACACTAACTTTTAGTAAACATGCCTCTTAATGAGCATATGAATAAAGAAAGACTAAAATATTTCTACATTACTATAATCCAGTGCCAACTGCCAGACACATTAGGAACTACTACAAACACTGCCCATTTAAACCCCACAGCAAACCCGCCGTATCGTAACAGCACTACCAGGACTCATAAAGCACCAGACCCTACCTATCAAAAGGCAACACGGCAAATATTAAACCAATACATTTCACAGAATAACAATACATGACCTACTGGGGAAAGAGAACAAGTGGCAATGTCAAATACGAATTACATAAACAGAATACCTCAGCTCACTTACACATGCAGAACATAGACCATCACCAAACAAGAAATCACAATTTAGAAACAGGAAGACAATAATTAAACTGGGAACCCCAAAAGCCAAACTTGGAATGTACAACAACACTGTAGAAATAAAACTATAAATTAATTTCCTCTTGTACTAAATAAAGCGCAGATAAGGCGGTTTAGAAATACTGTTAAATAAATAAAATGATTCACATTTCCCAGAGCTGACATATTCCAGTTAATAAATTCAAAATAAAGACATATTTTTCTACCTTTTGTGCATTTTTTTTCAGTTGCAATTGCTGCAGCCACTTTCTTCTGGTTTCTTCGTGTCTTCTGCTAACTCTCCATCAACTGCTGTCCATTTGTCCTTTCATCTCTCATCTAGTTTTTTTCCATTCTCTCTCTCTACATCTGCTTTAACATATTAATCTTTCTCCTTTTGCTCTTTCCTCATTCCTATTTCATCCACTCCAATTTTACCCCTCCATCCTCAATCCCCACTTACTCTCCCAATATCCAGCCAATTGAAGATTTTTCTTTCCTCCCACACTAAATAATTTTCCCCTCTCCATTTCACTCTCCCAGCCCCATCCCATTCTAATCCTCCCCCAACATCAGCTCCCTTCTAGTTCCAGCCCTACCCAGCATCCGCTCCCTTCTAGTCCCCGCATCAGCCCATTTCCAGTCCTAGCCTCCCATCAGCCCATTTCCAGTCCTATCCTAGCCCCACTATCAGCCCATTTCCAGTCCTAGCTCCCCCATCTATTTCCAGTCCTATCCGAGTCCCTCCATCAGCTCATTTCCAATCCCAGCCCCCCATCAGCCGATTTCTAGTCTTTTCCTAGCCCCACCATCAGCCCATGTCAAATCCTAGCTCCCCTCCACTCAGTCCATTTCCAATCCAAGCCCCCAATGAGCCTACTTCCAGTTCTAGCCCCTCCATGAGTTCATTTCATTCCAAGCCCCCACCACAGCCCATTTCCAGTCCTATCCTAGCACCTCCATCAGCTCATTTCCTGTCCTAGCTCCCCCCTACTCAGCCCATTTCCATTCCAAGCCCCCTCCCCATCAGTTATTTACAGTTCAAGCCCCCCTTCCACTCAGCCCATTACCAGTCCTAGACCCCCATAGCCCATTTCCAGTCCTAGCCCCCCCATAGCCCATTTCTAGTTCCTAACCCCCTCATCAGCCCATTTCCAGTCTTAGCCTCCCCCATAGCCAGTCCTAACCCCCCATCAGCCCATTACCAGTCCTAACCCCCCATCAGCCCATTTCCAGTCTTAGCCTCCCCCATAGCCCATTACCAGTCCTAACCCCCCCATCAGCCCACCTCCAGTCCTAACCCCCCATCAGCTCATTTCCAGTTTTAGCCCCCCATAGCCCACCTCCAGTCCTAGCATCCCCATCAGCCCACCTCCAGTCCTAACCCCACATCAGCCCACCTCCAGTCCTAACCCCACCATCAGCCCATTTCCAGTCCTAGCCTCCCCCATAGCCCATTACCAGTCCTAACCCCCCATCAGCCCATTACCAGTCCTAACCCCCATCAGCCCACCTCCAGCCCTAACCCTCCATCAGCCCATTTCCAGTCCTAGCCCCCCCATAGTCCATTGCCAGTCCTAACCCCCCCATCAGCCCATTTCCAGTCCTAGACCTCACCCCCCCCCAGCCTATTACCAGTCCTAACCCCCCCCCCCCTTCAGCCCAGGGAAACTTTAAAATAAAAAACAAACTTGCTGCTGCTGCTGCCACTCTAGCAGCGGCAGAATCAAGGGTCTCCCGTGGGCCCCTCACCCGCCCAACAGAGCCCTCCTTCCTGTCCGGCAGAGCCCTCCCTCGATCACTCTCCTGCGGTTTTCAGAGCCGCGAAAGGGACTCTTTCCCTCTGGCGGCTCTGTTAAGCCCGCTGGGGCTGATGGGAAACAGGCATTTCCTGTTTCCCATCAGCCCTGGCCAGCTTAACAGAACCGCGAGAGGGAAACCCTCCCTTCGCGTCTCTGAAAGTCGCACCGAGGAGAATGATCGAGGGAGGGCTCTGCCGGACAGGAGGGAGGGCTCTGTTGGGCAGGCGGGGGCCCTGCAGGAGACTCTTGATTCTGCCGCTGCCAGGGTGGCAGCAGCAGCAGCACGTTAGCTTTTTCTTTTAAAATTTTCCTGGGCTGATGGGCAGAATGTTGTTTGCGCGGGGCCCCCTTAAATGTGGGGCCCTGTGCAAACAACATTCTTGCTCAATGGACGGGCCGGCCCTGCCCTGCCCCCAATGCCATTCCCTTCCCCTTTTTACATGGAATTTCTCTTCATAGAGATTCTACAGTGTATTTTGTTTCCTGTAAAACCTTTATCCTGTTTGACTTCATGTCTTTAGCATATAGAGAAAACCCTCCATCAATGTGATTACTGTATCATTGCAATATAATTTGTAGCCTGGTATCACAGTGTCCCATTGGTTATCCTCCTTCAACCAGATGTCTGAAATGCTGATTATATTTAACCTTTTATTTATTGCTATATATTCTAACTCTTCCATCTCAGTTTTTAGACTTCTATAATTTGCATACAGGCATTTCAAAGTTTGCTTTTTGCTAATATTAGCAGTCTGGCTATTTGATGACAAGATTAATTTGGAATCTTTCAATTCTGTTTGATTTTTGCTTAAAGATGCCTGGGTTACTTTTACCTTTATTGGAACATCTCTGTCGGGATGCCCTGACTTTCCTGTTTTGCAAGTATTCTTCAACGATGCATCATTCTAAACCATGCATTCTCGGGTGACTGTCTGCTTTCCTCCATTATCTAGTTTAAAATCTGCCTGGTTCCACCCTGGTTAAGATGGAGCCTATCTTTTTGGAAAATCCTCCCCCCACCCCTCTTTCCCAGAATGTTGCCCAGTTCATAACAAATCCATAACTCTCTAACTTGCACCATCTTCTCATCCATGCATTGAGACTCTGGAGCTCTGCCTGCCTCTTAGGTCCTGTGCATGGAACAAGAAGCATTTCTGAGAACGCTACCCTGGAAGTTCTAGATTTCAGCTTTCTACCTAAAAACTACAACAGAACCACTCTCTCACCTTCATCCAAGCAATGTCAGCAATAGATCTCACACAACTAGTGAATACTTCCACGCACATGAAAAGAAACACCCTGGACCTAATCATCTTCAACAACCATACAACTCAAATGGGCCCCCAGTACCCTGGTCAGATCACAAACTAATCCATTTCTCCCTCCTACATAATCTCATCAACAAAAATCACAACCCATATTCATCAATACGGAGATTCAAAGCTTTCAATAAAGACAACTTCATTCAAGACACCCTTGCACGCATTCATAATGGATCTATGGACCCCGATATCCTCATTGAGAACTGGAACACCATCACAAGGGAAGCAGCCATTGCCCCCAATTCCACCATGTCCAAGCACAAGAAAAAACTAAGTGGTACACCCCAGTCCTCTGAAATAAAAAACAACTCCTCAAACATGAACGAAAGTGGCAAAAAAACAAAAAGCAATGAAGATAGACCAAAATACTTTTGACTTCTAAATGACTACCTCACTGCAACATACAGCACAAGAAGGGAACACCACACCAAACTACTCAACTCCACAATCAATCAGCCAAGAGAGCTCTTCGACATTGTAAGACATCTAACAAAAGCACCAACTACCAAAAACACTGAAATAACGCTCACCTCACAACAGTTGGCTAAACACTACAAGCACCCCCAACTTGAAACCCCTCACTCACCCCCTCTCAAATACAATCACACCGTCATAGACCCCTGGATCTCCTTTGCAGATACCACAAAGCGACAAATAGAAAACACCATCGCATCTCTAAACACAACAACCTCCCCTCTGGATCCCTTCCCTATTTCATGAATTAAGGCACCCAAGAAAGAACTAAGTGGAGCACTTACCAAAATCATAAATGCAATACTGCAACAAGGTACTATGCCCACAAGCCTGAAAACATCCTCCATATGCCTAACTTAAAAAAAAACAACCATGGGCCCATCCGACCCTTCATCATACAGACCCTTCACAGCCTACCCTTCGCAGTCAAGATCGTGGAGAAAACATCCAGCATCAATTTCAAGACCATATTGACCAACACAACCTCCTAGACCCTCAACAATACGGATTCTGTCCATCCTACAGAGTGGAAACTCTATTGACCACTTGCAAACACTCTAGTTCAAGGAATACAGCACATCAATCATGGCTTCCTGCTAATCTTCTTAGACATCTCGTTGGCATTTTAAACTGTAAACCACAATATCCTTCTGCAACATCTCTGCACCTATGGAATCCAAGGCATAGTAGTCAAATGGTTCACCTCCTACCTCACAGATCGGCACCAGCAAATAAAGATCGGACAAAACACCTTCACCCCATACAAACAGACCCAAGAAGTTCCCCAAGGATCCACCCTCTCTACTCTTCTCTTCAACCTCTATCTTCGACCACTCTGCACAATCATAAGATGACATAACCTATACATCCACATCTATGCTGAAGATATCATGATCTATGGACAAATCAGCATACACCAACCCTCAGTATCTGCCCACACAGAATCAACTATAACAAAACAGAGGCTTTCTACATAGCTAAAGATACCACCTTTGTCCCCCCCACTCCCCACTATAACACTGAACAACACAACAATCAAAGTGATACGGTACCTAGGGATCAACCTTGATCAACATCTCACTTTCAAAACCCACATCAGCAAAATCACCAAGACAATTTTCTTCAAAATGAAAACGCTACAACGCCTATGACCACTCCTTGAACTAACAGATTTCTGGACTGTACTACAAGCATCTATAATACCCCGCTTGGATTTCTACAATGCTGTATACCAAGGTCTTCCACGATCCGCACTCCTCCCACTGCAAATGGCTCTCTACTCAACTGCAAGGACCCTACAAGCAGCCACAAGACATGAACATATCACCCCTATACTCAAACAGCTCCACTGGCTCCCACTACAAAGCTGAATAAAATTCTAAACTCTCATCCTAACCCATATAGCAATTCAATCTGAGCCCACCCCCACACACCTACGCACTTTTCTTCAGACCGCCAAGCAACTCAGATCTAAATGGACCTCTACTATGAATACCCTGGTTATCCCCCACCTCAGAATGAAATCTAACAAAAAAGCATGTAAACGAGCCTTCCAACTTGTCAGACGGCTGCCTGGGTGAAAATGTTCACAGTCTTGGCAAGTGCATATATCAATATGATTTGCAAGGGATTGTGGGCAATGCAGTCCATTCACACCAGACACAGCTGCTCACAATAATTTAGTTGTGCTCAAGTGTAAAGCCAATAAGATATTTATTTATGGGGTTATTTCTCCCAACATAGATATGCTTGGTAGCACATAAATCAGGTTACTTGCTTTCAGTGTTAAACTTGGAAAAACAAAAATCAAGAAAACAACAGTTGAACTTATCAGGCAATCAAAGCAAAAGAAATAAGACCTGGTTGATAACAAACTGGTCTTTTCTGTAGGCTTTAGCTAGTATTTTCTTAGCATGTATCAAACAACAAACAAAATCCACAAAGAAAGGAAAAACTGTTCTTTTCAGGTTAACTTCTTATATCTTCACACACAGATTCAGAAGTGATTCCCTCAGAGCTCACAAGCAATTAGGTAAGGCTCAATTGCTAGCAGTTACCCAGCTGAAACCCCTTAGCTGGCTTGCTTTCTACTGCGTGGCTAGAAATCCTACTCAGGAGCTTTTCTGAGTAGATTAAAGAACAAGTTTGTATTTCTTTGTGATGGTTGCTGTACTTTGTAACAGAAAATTACCAAAGGAGTTTAGACAGAGAGCAAACCATGTAAACACATTCTTCATCTGCAATCCCTCCCCCTTCTTCAACAATCATGGGTTCAATATCATGGATTGGCACAGATGAATTTCTCAATGGAGCACTTTCAGGAGAATACTTGTTTCCTTGCTGTCTTTCAAGGTTATAGCTAGGGCATAGATCAGTGTTCATACCTGAGCTCCCATTGCTGTTAGAGTTCCTCTCTATATAGCCTGGCCAGTATGTAGTCCAGTTCTTATGTCCAGCCTTCCAATCCAGATCCCTGGACACTGGATCTCTCTTCACATACCTTCTGGCACGGGTCTTAGGGTCCCTTCCACGTGCAGCCGTCTCCCTCACAGGTACCGTCTGGAGATTCCTAGCTCTGCAGCACCATTCCTCTGGCTTTCCCCAGTCCAATGGTGTATGCTGGCCCTTGGAATGCCTTCCAGTATACATACTGCTATGAACTCCTTTAGACCTCCCAAAGGCTTTTCTCTTCTTTCTTCCAAAGGGTTTCTTCTCCTCTCTGTCCGTCCGGTTTGGCTTCTGCTTCTGATGATCCTCCAGATGAAACTGAGGATAATTCTGAAGATGAGGATGAGGATCCTCTGTAGAATAAACTCTACCTTTATTCTGCCTAGATGAGTGCTCCACCTTATCACAGCGCAGCTGTGCTGAATCAGGCCCTGCCCTTTGAGAGGAGTGCTTGGGGATTACCTCATAGCCCTCCTGATTGAACACACGTTTCCCCACTTCAGCTCCTCTAATGGCTGTTGGAAACCTGGTGCATTCTGGGACTGGTAGTCTTTTATGGGAAAATTCTGTTTTCTTATTTCTACCAGAACTGACAGGTTGCTTGTTCAGAGTCACTTCACCTTTTCTATAGCTCCTTCCTGAGCTATGATAAGCTTCCTTATCACATACCCCCCTGCTTAAGTTATTACGGACTGGTGTAACTGGTGAAACTTCTTCTCTACAGTCCGTAATAAGGGAAAGGGCATCCGCATTCTTGTGTAACTTCCCAGCACAATGTTCCACTTGAAAATCAAATGCCTGTAAGGCCATGTACCAGCGTGTCAACCTGGCATTGTGGTTCTTCATTTGCTGCAACCACTTAAGTGGGGCATGGTCTGTGACCAACTGGAACTTTCTCCCTTTAAGGTAAAACCTTAACGCCTTCACTGACCACTTAATAGCTAAACATTCTTTTTCTATTGTGGAATACTTTTGTTCAGCCGGTGACAACTTCCTGCTCAGGTACATCACAGGATGCTCCTCCCCATCATGACACTGGGATAGAACCGCTCCTAGCCCTACATCCGATGCATCTGTTTGAACCAGAAAGGGTTTCCTGAAGTCCACCCCTTTCAGTACCGGTCCTGTACACAATTTTCCTTTTAGGACTGAAAACGCTTTTTCAGCTTCAGGTGTCCACTTTAGCTGGTTTGGACAATTCTTCCGCAGCATATCCGTGAAAATTGCACTTTTCTCTGCAAATTGCGGTATAAATCTGCGGTAGTATCCAATAAGTCCCAAGAAACTTCTTAGTTGTTTCTTTGTTGTTGGAGGAGGAAAATTCCTGATGCTATCTACTTTACTCATTAGAGGTTTAATTTTTCCTCTTCCCACTAGGTGGCCCAGGTATTTTACCTCCCTATTTGCAAAGGCACACTTCTTCGGGTTTAAAGTGATTCCCGCTTGCTTCATGGAGCACAAGACTGCCCTGATCCTCTTTAGATGCTCCGCCCAGGTGTTACTATGGATTATGACATCATCCATATATGCAAAAGCATAATTTTGGTGGGGTCGAAGTACCTGATCCACTAACCTTTGGCAGGTAGCCGCTGCTCCATGCAGTCCGAAAGGCATCCTCTTGAACTGGAAAAGGCCAACGGGGGTGCTGAACGCAGTCTTTGGCTTCGACTCCCTGGTGAGAGGGATTTGCCAATATCCTTTTGTCATATCAAGGGTGGTTAAGTATTGAGCCTGTCCCAGCTGGTCCAACAGCTCTTCAATTCTTGGCATTGGATATGCATCAAAAACTGATATTGCGTTTACCTGCCGGAAGTCAATACAAAATCTTAAAGATCCATCAGGCTTCGGCACCAGGACTATGGGGCTATTCCAGGGACTCTTTGACTCCTCTATTACTCCCATGTCCAACATCTCCTGGACTTGTGCCACTACTTCCTGTCTCTTGGCTTCAGGCAAGCGGTATGGCCTTTGACGAACTAATTTCCCAGGTGGAGTTATTATTTCATGGGCAACCAAATGTGTCTCCCCAGGTATGGGTGTCAACACATCTGGAAACTCTTTGAGCAATTTCCTAATTTCTTCCTGTTGTACCACTGTCAGGTCCTCACCTATTTGGGGCTCTGATTTTTCTTTACAATCAGATACCTGGGGTCCCAAATCTTCCTCTTCATTCACCTCCCTCTCTCGGGCACAGGTGGCAGCTAGGCTTTTAACCCCTTTGACGTCAGTAGAACCAAAGCCTTTGGTTCCACGCTCAGAATTTTCCAGGGATGTGACCTCCTCCACAGGTGGAAAACCCAGCCTCTCACAGATCAATTGGGCAATTCTGTCTCCTGTCTTCACGTGATAATCATTCTGTCCAAAGTTAAATAACAGAACTTTAATATTGCCCCTGTAATCGGGATCAATTACTCCCGCACCCACATCGATGAAATATTTAAGGGCTAATCTGGACCTTGGGGCTACTCTCCCATAGCATCCAATAGGTATTTCCACTTGGAGACCGGTGTCCACCAGGGCTCTCCCTTGGCTAGGTACAGTCACATTTTCTATGCTGCACAGGTCAAACCCAGCAGCTTGAGGGGTTGCCCGCTTAGGAGCTTGGGCCTTCTCTGTGACCCTATGGTACTTTAGGACGAATGTCTGCTTTGGGGTAGCTTGGTCTTCTGGACGCTTAACCATCTTTTTAGCTGGGGTCTGAGGACTTCCAAATAAAGGCCCGGGAGCTATTACCATTAAACCTTCTCCCTCCTTCTTTCCTAGTCCTTCCACTAGACCCTGCTTAAATCTTGGCCAGTCTCTTCCTAGAACCAAATCAAAGGGTAGCCTAGGCACCACTGCTAACAGGACTTCCTCTTGTTCCCCCAGGCACTTAACCTTTAGCCTATAGGTGGGATATGATGTTGCAGCACCATGAATGCATCTGATGTGAACTTGGCTTTCAGGGGTTCTAGGCACAAATCCTTCTTGGGCCTCTATACTCTTCCAAAGCCTTTTTGACATCATACTCTGGTCTGCCCCAGAGTCTAACAAAGCATTTGTGGTAATTCCTTGCACATCAACCATCAAAAGAAATCCTTCTTTGGGCTGTTTTAAATCCACACCCATTAAGCTAGTGTGTGTCTGGCATCCCTTTTCTAAATGTCCCCATTTTCCACACTTGAAACATTTCTTTCTACTCCACTGTGTCATCTGATTTGGCACAGTACATTTATTTTCAGAAACATTTTTAATTATTTTCTTTTCTGATACAGCACAGCTTGCCTCAGCACCCATCTTCAGAGGGCCACCCATTCTATGGCAAGCCTGCGTGGCTTCCAAGAATCTCTCTGCTAGCATGGTTGCCTCTCCAAGATTTTGGCAATTTTGCTGTATAAGGAAAGTGTGCAAATCTTTAGGGACCGCAGACATAAATTGTTCAAGCATAACAATGTCTAATAACATTTCTACCGTCTTTTGCTCAGGCTCCAACCATTTTACAGCTAATCCTCTGATTCTCTGACTCAGAGCCCTGGGTTTTCACCCACTCTCAATGTAGTAGCTCTAAACATTCGCCTATACTCTGAAATAGACAACCCTAGGCGATCTCTAATAGCAGCCTTTACATCCTTATAATTCAAAGCCTGGGCTGCTGGCATTGCTCTATACGCTGCAAGCGCCTCTCCAGTTAATGAGGCTGCCAGCCTTACTGCCCACTGGGTCTCTGGCCATGCTAATGCTTGTGCCACTCTTTCAAAAGACTCTAGAAAATCATCAACATTATCATCTGGAGTTAGCTTCCCAAAACTAAATGCCCCAATTCCTTGATTGAGTCCCACACTGTCCACATGTGGTGTACCAGTATTTACTGCTGGTCTTGCATCTGTTCCACTTTGGTTCTGCAGTTGAACTAGGGCTTGCACCAGATCAAGCACTGGCCTCTGCTGGTCCATTAAGGCTTTCATAGCAGTGTCCTGAGCCTGCTGTGCTATCTCCTGCTGCCTGCTAAACTGGGCTACCATCCACTGAGGTAGTTCCTTTGGATCCATCTTGATCCCTGCAAGAAACAAAGAAAAAAACCAAAGTGCACCACCTTCCAAACAGGTGTTTGTTTGTTTTTTACTTTTTTTTTTTTCCAATTACCCCTGTGCCTTACTCCCATCCACCACTAGACATGCCCAGGTACTTGTTACCTTATGCCAGTGATGAATCCAGCTCTGCACAGGGTCTTTTCCTCCTGGGACAGCTATCTGGAGCATCCACTTCTCCTCCAAAGTGCAGTTGAGGGAAAATCTTTTTCTCTAGCTTTAAACTTGAACTTTAGTTGTAATCCTTAGCAAGTAAATCCCTTTGTGCAAAAGCAATCCGAAAAACTACGCCATTTGTCAGACGGCTGCCTGGGTGAGAATGTTCACAGTCTTGGCAAGTGCATATATCAATATGACTTGCAAGGGATTGTGGGCAATGCAGTCCATTCACACCAGACACAGCTGCTCACAATAATTTAGTTGTGCTCAAGTGTAAAGCCAATAAGATATTTATTTATGGGGTTATTTCTCCCAACACAGATATGCTTGGTAGCACATAAATCAGGTTACTTGCTTTCAGTGTTAAACTTGGAAAAACAAAAATCAGGAAAACAACAGTTGAACTTGTCAGGCAATCAAAGCAAAATAAATAAGACCTGGTTGATAACAAACTGGTCTTTTCTGTAGGCTTTAGCTAATATTTTCTTAGCATGTATCAAACAACAAACAAAATCCACAAAGAAAGGAAAAACTGTTCTTTTCAGGTTAACTTCTTATATCTTCACACATAGATTCAGAAGTGATTCCCTCAGAGCTCACAAGCAATTAGGTAAGGCTCAATTGCTAGCAGTTACCCAGCTGAAACCCCTTAGCTGGCTTGCTTTCTACTGCGTGGCTAGAAATCCTACTCAGGAGCTTTTCTGAGTAGATTAAAGAACAAGTTTGTATTTCTTTGTGATGGTTGCTGTACTTTGTAACAGAAAATTACCAAAGGAGTTTAGACAGAGAGCAGTCCATGTAAACAGATTCTTCATCTGCAATCCCTCCCCCTTCTTCAACAATCATGGGTTCAATATCATGGATTGGCACAGATGAATTTCTCAATGGAGCACTTTCAGGAGAATACTTGTTTCCTTGCTGTCTTTCAAGGTTATAGCTAGGGCATATACCAGTGTTCATACCTGAGCTCCCATTGCTGTTAGAGTTCTTCTCTATATAGCCTGGCCAGTATGTAGTCCAGTTCTTATGTCCAGCCTTCCAATCCATATCCCTGGACACTGGATCTCTCTTCACATACCTTCTGGCACGGGTCTTAGGGTCCCTTCCACGTGCAGCCATCTCCCTCACTGGTACCGTCTGGAGATTCCTAGCTCTGCAGCACCATTCCTCTGGCTTTCCCCAGTCCAATGGTGTATGCTGGCCCTTGGAATGCCTTCCAGTATACGTACTGCTATGAACTCCTTTAGACCTCCCAAAGACTTTTCTCTTCTTTCTTCCAAAGGGTTTCTTCTCCTCTCTGTCCGTCCGGTTTGGCTTCTGCTTCTGATGAGCCTCCAGATGAAACTGAGGATAATTCTGAAGATGAGGATGAGGATCCTCTGTAGAATAAACTCTACCTTTATTCTGCCTAGATGAGTGCTCCACCTTATCACAGCGCAGCTGTGCTGAATCAGGCTCTGCCCTTTGAGATGAGTGCTTGGGGATTACCTCATAGCCCTCCTGATTGAACACACTTTTCCCCACTTCAGCTCCTCTAATGGCTGTTGGAAACCTGGTGCATTCTGGGCTGGTAGTCTTTTATGGGAAAATTCTGTTTTCTTATTTCTACCAGAACTGACAGGTTGCTTGTTCAGAGTCACTTCACCTTTTCTATAGCTCCTTCCTGAGCTATGATAAGCTTCCTTATCACAAACTGTATGCACCTTCTATATGGAACACTCTCCCAGACCAGATTAGGACCTTCAGAAAATATCTGAAAACACACCATAAGCCAGCTGATTGCACCTACACATAGTCTGTCTGAAAAGTGTACATAGTTTGACTGTATATAGTTATAAACTCTCTTGTATCAACTGCATGTTGTATATAATTGACAATGTTGTTACAATGTATTTTCCCTCTTGTTCTATGTAAACCACTTTGACCTGGTGAAAGGCAGTATATAAATACAGCTAAATAAATAAATAAATAAAAGCATACATTTGGCTTCCAGAATCTCACTTCCACACTTTCCTATGTCACTGGTACCAACATGTACCAAGACAGCAGGCTTCTCCCCAGCAATAATTAAAAGCTTGTCTAGGTGGCATATGAGGTCCACTATCTTCTCACCAGGCAGATATGTTAATAGGCGATCCTCACATCCACCAGCCACGCATCTATCTACATGCCTAATGATCAAATTACCAACTTTAATGGCCATCCTAACGCTTGTCTCATGACCACATGGCCCTGGAGACATATCCTCGGTGTGTGAGGATATTACATCACCTAGAGGAGGGGTCCTAGCTACAGGATCACTTCCTGCCACACCAAGGTGATGCTCTCCTTTCTCATGACCTCTCTCCTCCATGGCAGTAGAAAGACAGCCAGAATGGAGATGGGACTTCTCTACTACATCCCTGTAGGTCTCATCTATATACCTCTCTGTCTGCTTCAGCTCCTCCAACACTCTAGCTGTCAGAGATCAGACTCATTCTCTGAGAGCAAAGAGATCTTTGCACTTAGTGCACACATAAGACCTCTCAACAGCTGGGAAAAAATCATACATACAATACTCAGTGCAAAAGAATGGATAGCCCCCATCTCATTTCTGGACTGCTGTCTGCATCTTAAATGTAAAGATTTCTTTTAGCTATTTAAAGTTCTTACGTTACTGAAGTTGCAAGGGGAATTGGGATACTTGAATCAATACAATTATGCCTAATATGTATAAAGAACTTTTAGTGGTCACCTCAAGGTGAACTGCAAGGCTTAATTAATCTATTCCTATGTCCTAATAAGGTGTGGAGGAGTAGCCTAGTGGTTAGACACTGGCTTGGTAACAAAGCAACTAGGGTTCAATTCCCACTAGCACTCCTTTTGGCCTTGGGCAAGTCACTTAACTCTCCATTGCCTTGGAAGAAAGGCCTGGCAATCTACTTCCAGTGACACTGCCAAGAAAACCCAGGAGCTTCTGGGTTGCCAGGAGTCAGGACTGACTCAAAGGCACACATTGCATTTGCAAGGCCTAATAACTTGCTGATGCAAATACTCAGTTAAACCTGACAGTGAGTAAGATCACCCCCTTCCCCTTAACTGGTTTAGGAGCATTAAATCTCAGCTGCCAATTCTAGATCAAGCTTAGCTAGATCCCTCCTCATGTTATCTACTTCTTCCTGGGTGTCTACTCTATTGCAGATTTTGGTATCATCTACAAAGAAGCAAACCTTACCCGACAGCCCTTCCACAATATCACTAACAAAGATGTTAAAAATAATCAGACCAAGGACAGATCCCTGCAGCAAACCACTGGTAGCCTCCTTCTACTTAGAGTAAGCTCCATGTACCTGTACCCTTTGCCACCTCCCACTTAACCAAATTTTAACCCAATCAATAACTTTAGGGTCCATCCCCAGGGCACTCGGTTGTTTATAAATCGCCTGTGCGGAATGGTGTCAAAGACTACTAAAATCTAAGTACACCACATCTAGGGCTCTCTTTCAGTCCAACTCCTTAGTCACCCAGTCAAAGAAATCAGATTTGTCCGACAAGACCTGCCTCTGGTAAATCCATGCTGCCTCGGATCCTGCAATCCATTGGACTCCAGAAACCTCACTATTCCCTCTTTTAGCAGCTTTTCCAATAATTTACTCACTACAGAGGTTAGAATAACCAACCTGCAGTTTTCAACCTCATTGTTACTTCCGCTTTTGTGTAAAGGGACCACATTTGCCTTTCTCCAGTCATCTGGGACCACCCCTGACTCCAAAGAAGCATTGAAAAGGTCAGTCAAGTGAGCCATTAGAACGTCCCCAAGTTCCTTCAGTATTCTCAGATGTATCCCATCCGGTCCCATCACTTTGTCTACTTTTAGTTTAGCTAGTTCCTCACGAACAGTGTCTTCTGAAAATCATTTGAGGTCCCCGTCACTTCTCTTCCTATTTGTGGGTGTTTCCTGAGGTCCTGCTTCTGGCCCTTCATCTGTGAACACAGAACATATTCCTCCCCTTCATCCTTGAGTCTGACAATACCACTTTTGTCCTTCCTTCTCTCCCCCCATTTTATTGCACTGGTTATTTCTTCCTCTGAAATAAATTACTGCTTCTTGGAGCAGTTGGTTCATGAACCGACAAGAGGGGAAGCTATTGTGGATCTAATCCTTAGTGGAACACAGGATCTGGTGCAAAGATAAGGGTTTCGGGGACCATCTGGCAATAGTGATCATAGCATGATCACATTTGATTTAATAAATGGAAGAAAGACAGCAAGGAAATCCATAGTAGTACCTTTTAACTTTCAAAAGGGAGACTATGACAAAATGAGGAAAATAGTTAAGAAAAAACTAAAAGGAGCACCTGCAAAGGTTAAAGATTTCATCAAGCATGGGCTTTGTTTAAAAGTACTATCTTGGAAGCCCAGACCAAATGTATTCCACACTTAAAGAAAAATGGAAGGAAGGCTAAAAAACTGCCAACATGGTTTAAAGTCGAGGTCAAAGAGGCTGTTGTTGCCAAAAAAGCTTCCTTTAGGAAATGGAAAAAGGAGCCCAATGACAAACCCTGGAAACAACAACAGCATCTGCAAATTAGATACAAACCATTGCTAAGGCAGGCAAAGAGAGAATTTGAAAAGAAGCTTACCGTGGAAGGGAAAACGCATAATAAAAACTGTATATTCATAGCAAAAAATCTACATGTGTACTCTCTGTTTTTGTACCTAATGCACGTGTAAGCCCAAAATTCTCCACATCAGGATTTACACCTATTCCCTGCCATATGTAGGTTTTTAAATAGTATGGGCCCAATATTCCAAGGCATTTACACAATTTACAGAGCTGTAAACCATGTAAATGCTGCTGAATGGGACATTCAACAGTACTAACACGGTTAGTACTGCTAAATATCCCCAATTAGCGCTGCTATACGCCCTGATGCTAACCATTTAGCATCGGGGTGTGTCGTGGGCATCACGGGGCATGTTGTGAGTGGCGACAGTCGCTAACCGGGTAGTGTCAATATTGCTGAGGGTCCACTGGGCTTGTCACTTATGTAGGCGGGCCTCCAGGATTACGTGAACTGTCGAGGCCATGTGTCCCAATCAGGGCCGGCCCGTCCATTGAGCAAGAATGTTCTTTGGACAGGGCCCCGTGTTTCAGGGGGCCCCGCGCAAAGAACATTCTGCTTTTTTAAAAAAAATATATATAAAAAAAAAAAAGCTGGCTCTTGCTGCTGCCGCGGCCTCCGCGGCAAAATGGAGTGTCCCGCGGGGCCCCCTCTCCTCGCTGAGCCTCTCTGCAAGGGCTTTCAGATTCGCGAAGGGAGAGTGTCTGTCTCCCTCGCGTCTCTGTTAAGCCCGCAGGGGCTAATGGGAAATTTCCCATCTGCCCCTTTAGACGCGAGGGGCTGATGGGAAATTTCCCATTAGCCCCTGCGGGCTTAACAGAGACGCGAGGGAGACACTCTCCCTTCGCGAATCTGAAAGCCCTTGCAGAGAGGCTCAGCGAGGAGAGGGGGCCCCGCGGGACACTCCATTCTGCTGCTGCCGCGGCGGCAGCAGCAGCAGCCAGAGCCAGTTTTTTTTTAAAATTTTAAATTTGCCATAAGCCGATATGGGGGGGGGGGGGAGTGTGTGTTAAGACTGGGGCTGGGCTGGGCTGGGCTGGGGGGGGTGTTAATACTGGTGCGGGGCTGGGCTGGGCTGGCCTGGGGGGGTGTTAAGACTGGTGCGGTGCTGTGCTGTGCTGGGCTGGGCTGGGGGGGTGTTAAGGCTGGGCTGGGCTGGGCTGGGCTGGGCTGGGGGGGTGTTAAGACTGGTGCTGGGCTGGGCTGGGCTGGGCTGGGGGGGTGTTAAGACTGGTAATGGGCTGGGCTGGGCTGGGCTGGGGTGGTGTTAAGGCTGGGCTGGGCTGGGGGGGTGTTAAGACTGGTAATGGGCTGGGGGGTTAAGTCTGGTAATGGGCTGTGGGCTGATGGGGGCTGTCTGGAAATGGGGTGATGGGGGGTTAAGACTGGTAATGGACTGGGGGGGCTAGGACAGATAATGGGCTGGGGGGGGCTAGGACTGGTAATGGGCTGTGAGCTGTTGGGGGGGTTAGGACTGGTAATGGGCTAGGGGGGGGTTAAGACTGGTAATGGGCTGTGGGCTGATGGGGGCTGTATGTAAATGGGGTGATGGGGGGTTAGGACTGGTAATGGGCTAGGGGGGGGTTAAGACTGGTAATGGGCTGTGGGCTGATGGGGGCTGTCTGGAAATGGGGTGATGGGGGGTTAGGACTGGTAATGGGCTGGGGGGGTTAAGACTGGTAATGGGCTGTGGGCTGATGGGGGCTGTCTGGAAATGGGGTGATGGGGGGTTAGGACTGGTAATGGGCTATGGGGGGATTAGGACTGATAATGGGCTATGGGGGGGGCTAGGACAGGACATGGGCTGATGGGGAGGGGTTAGGACTTGAGGTGGGCTGATGTGGTTAGGACTGGTAATGGGCTGTAGGCTGATGGGGAAGGGGGTTAGGACTGGCAGTGGGCTATGGGGGGCTGACTGGAAATGGACTGATGGGGTTAAGACTGGAAGTGGGCTGATGGGGGGTTAGGACTGGTAATGGGTTATAGGGGGGGCTTAAACTGAAAATGGGGTGATGGGGGTTAGGACTGGAAGTGGGTTGATGGGGGGCTAGGACTGGTGCTGGAAATGGGCTGTTGGGGGGAGCTAAGATTGGAAATGGGCTGTGGTGGGGGCTTGAATTGAAATGGACTCATGGAGGGGCTAGAACTGGAAGTAGGCTCATGGGGGGGCTTGGACTGGAATTGGGCTGAGTGGAGGGGAGCTAGGATTTGACATGGGCTGATGGTGGGGCTAGGAAATGACTAGAAATGGGCTGATGGGGGGCTAGGATTGGAAATGAGCTGATGAAGGGACTCAGACTGAAAATGGATGGGGGAGCTAGGACCGGAAATGGGTTTATGGGGGTTAGGACTGGAAATGGGCTGATGCAGGGACTAGAAGGGAATGGATGCTGGGTGAGACTGGAACTAGAAGGGAGCTGATGTTGGGGGAGGATTAGAATGGGATGGGGCTGGGAGAGTAAAATGGAGAGGGGAAAAATATTTTGTGTGGGAGGGATGAAAAATCTACAATTGGCCGGTTATTGGGAGAGTAAGTGGGGATTGAGGATGGAGGGGTAAAATTTGTGTGGATGAAATAGGAATGAGGAAAGAGCAAAAGGAGAAAGATTAGTATGTTAAAGCAGATGTAGAGAGAGAGAATGGAAAAAAAACTAGAAGAGAGAAGAAAGAACAAATGGACAGCAGACGATGGAGAGTTAGCAGAAAACATGAAGAAACCAGAAGAAAGTGGCTGGAGCAATTGCAACTGAAAAAAAATGCACAAAAGGTAGAAAGATATCTCTTTATTTTGAATTTATTAACTGGAATATGAAAGCTCTGGGAAATGTGCATCATTAACGTCTGCGCTTTGGTACAAGAGGAAATTAATTTATAGTTTTATTTCTACAGTGTTGTACATTCCAAGTTTAGCTTTTGGGGTTCCCAGTTTAATTATTGCCTTCCTGTTTCTAAATTGTGATTCCTTGTTTGATGATGGTCTATGTTCTGCATGTGTAACTGAGCTGAGGTATTCTGTTTATGTAATTCCTATTTGACATTGCCACTTGTTCTCTTTCCCCAGTATTCTCTGAAATGTATTGGTTTAATATTTGCAGTGTTGCCTTTTGATAGGTAGGGTATGGTGCTTTGTGAGTCCTGGTAATGCTGTCAGGATATGGCGGGTTTGCTATGGGTTCTAAATGGGCAGCGTTTGTAGTAGTTCCTAATGTGCCTGGCGGTTGGCACTGGATTATAGTAATGTAGAAATCTTTTAGTCTTTCTTTATCCATACCCTCATTAAGAGACATGTTTACAAAAAGTTAGTGTATGGTAAGATTATGCAAATATTTATGCAAATAAGGTCACTTATGCAAATGAGGCCCCGCACCGAGTCTCCGCACATGGCCCCGCACCCCCCTTGGGCCGCCCCTGGTCCCAATAGGCACAGCAGGAGACAGGGCGGACACCGTTGAGTGACCCTGCACCTCTTTTGCTAGAGTTGTCAGATGTTGAGCCCAGTCCAGAGGAGGAAGGCCTTGGCTTGAGTTGAGACCAGAAGGGCTCCTATAAACTCCAGGCACTGGGTCAGCTACAGATGAGACTTGGGGAAGTTGATAATGAACTGCAGATTCTGCAGCATCCCGATGGTTCGATAGGCCATGTGATGGACCTCCACTGGCGAACTGCCCTTTAGGAGCCAGTTGTCCAGATAAGGGAAGACAAAGACTCCCAGCAAGGAGAGGTGAGCAGCGATTTACCGCCAGGCACTTGGTGAACACCCTGGGGGTGAGGAGAGGATGAAGGGGAGCACCCTGTATTGGTAATGGCACCCTCCAATGATGAAGCAGAGGTACTAATGGTACCGGGGGTGGATCAGGATATGAGTATAGGCATCTTTGAGATCCAAGTAGCATAGCCAATCTCCCCACTGGACGTAGGGCAGCAATGTTCCAAAGGATAGCATCTTGAACGTCTCTTTGACCAGAAAGTGGTTTAGGTCCCACAGATCCAGGATGGGCCAAAAGCCCCCTATCTTTTTTGGGATGAGGGAGTATCAGGAGTAGAACCGTGCCCCAGAGGAGCAAGGACTCGAGTTCCTGCTGCAGGAGTTCTCTGTGCAGGGAAGTTATGGGAAGTTCTTCTGGAAAGAAGGGAGGAGGCATGTGGTCGAAATGCAGAAAGTAACCTTCCCGCACCACCTGCAGCACCCAGGCATTGGTGGTGATGCCTGGCCAGCGGTAAGCAAAGTAAACCAGACATCCTCCCATGTACCTTAGGCCCTGGTCCTCAAGGGGAAGAAGGGCTATGCACAAGGAGTCAAAAGCCTCCCCAGGCTGTGGCTAGGGTGCTGTTTGGGGCTTGGGGACTTCTGTCATTTGGGGGCTGTGCCCCTGGCCGTTGGCCTGCTGACTCTGTTGGGGAACCTGATAGGCCAGAAACTGGGGGCATTTTCCATAAGCTTTTTTCACCTTCGGGTTGAAGGGATTTTTCCCAAAGACTTCTGGTGGGAAGGATCAACGGTCTTCCAGGACAGCCTAGTCCTGGTCAGAAACTCTGACTCCAACTCGGCAGCCTTGTTGGTCATGGGTTTGCTGAAGAAGTTCTCTCCTTGTTAGGGGACATTGGCCAGTTTGTCCTGTACCCATTGCTCCAAGTCCAAGGACTGTATCCAAGCCAGGCAGCGGGCACTAATATCCACTGCAGCCATTTGAGCCACAGATTCAAAGCCATCATAGGCTGCTCGAGTCTGGAATTTGGAGCATTCCTTGACTGAGGATATGAGGGTCTGGAAGTGCTCGAGAGGTTCACCTACTAGTCCAGCTGAGAACCCAGTGAGCTCCTTCGTCAGGTCCCTAATGTACACACTCATGTACAGCTGGTAAGCCTGGATGTGGGCCACGAGCATCGAGTCCTGATAGCACTTTCTGCCAAAACCGTCCATGGTGCGAGCCTCCCTACCAGAGTGCACCGAGGAATGTGACTTCTGACTCTTTTTGTGATGCATCACTGACTCCGCCATCATGGAGTTGTGAGGCAGCTGTGTCTTTGTAAAGTCCAAGCTCTTGCCAACTCGATACTTGGAATAGAGTCACCAGCTCATTATTGACAGCATCAAGGGGCTCTCCCACATCCTGAACAGCAAGCGCACCAGGATGGGAGGTATCGGCACCATCAGTGCCTCCCTCAGAAGGGCCTTATACTGGAGGATCTCCAAGTCCTCAGTACAAGGCTCGTCCTCTAGCTCCGCTACAAAGGCCAGGGCTTTTGAATTCCCCGGACAAACTCGAAGAACGCGAGGTCCTCTGGCAGGGACCTCCAGCATTCCTGACGGGGAGATGGGTCAGAGGGGATATTTCTGTATATCCAGCTGTTGGGCGACTCGTCATCAGTCTCCCAGTCCAGCTTGGAACTTATTTACTTAGACAGTTTTTGTATACCGCCTGTGATAAGGAAGCTTATCATAGCTCAGGAAGGAGCTATAGAAAAGGTGAAGTGACTCTGAACAAGCAACCTGTCAGTTCCGGTAGAAATAAGAAAACAGAATTTTCCCATAAAAGACTACCAGTCCCAGAATGCACTAGGTTTCCAACAGCCATTAGAGGAGCTGAAGTGGGGAAACGTGTGTTCAATCAGGAGGGCTATGAGGTAATCCCTAAGCACTCATCTCAAAGGGCAGGGCCTGATTCAGCACAGCTGCGCTGTATTAGGGAGGAGCACTCATTTAAGCAGAATAAGAGTAGAGTTTATTCTACAGATGACCATCTTCATGATCACCTTGGATATCCAGAGAATTGTCCTCAGTAACCTGAGAATCAGCTTGAGTTTGATCATCAGTTTCATCTGAAGGATCATCAGAAGCAGAAGCCAAACCGGACGGACAGAGAGGGAAAGAGACCCTTTGGAAGAAGGAAGAGAAAAGCCTTTGAGAGGTCTAGAAGAGTCCAAAGCAGTACATATACTGGGAGGTATTCCAAGGGCCAGCATACACCATTGGACTGGGGAAAGCCAGAGGAATGGTGCTGCAGAGCTAGGAATCACCAGAGGCTACCTGTGAGGGAGACGGCTGCACGTGGAAGGGACCCTAAGACCTGTGCCAGAAGGTATGTGAAGAGAGATCCAGTGTCCAGGGATCTGGATTGGAAGGCTGGACATAAGAACTGGACTACATACTGGCCAGGCTATATAGAGAGGAACTCTAGCAGCAATGGAAGCTCAGGTATGAACACTGATCTATGCCCTAGCTATAACCTTGAAAGACAGCAGGGAAACAAGTATTCTCCTGAAAATGCTCCATTGAGAGATTCATCTGTGCCAATCCATGATATTGAACCCATGCTTGTTGAACAAGGGGGAATAATAGCAGATGAGGATCCTGTTTATATGGACTGCTCTCTATCTAAACTCCGTTGGTAACTTTCTGTTATAAAGTACAGCAACCATCACAAAGAAATACAAATTTGTTCTTTAATCTACTCAGAAAAGCTCCTGAAGCAGGATTTGACCCACACAGTGGAAGGCAAGCCAGTTAAGAGGTTTCAGCTGGTAACTGCTAGCAATTAAGCCTTACCTAATTGCTTGTGAGCTAGGAGAGAATCACTTCTGTATCTATGTGGGAAGTAATCAGAAATTAACCTGAAAAGAACAGTTTGTTTCTTGCTTTGTGACTTTTCATTTGTTGTTTTCCTGATTTTAACTTTGTTTTTCCAAGTTAACACTGAAAGCAAGTAACCTAATTTATGTGCTACCAAGTATATCTGTGTTGGGAGAAATAACCCCATAAATAAATATCTTATTGGCTTTACCCAAGAGCACAACTAAATTATTGTCAGCAGCTGTGTCTGGTGTGAATGAACTACATTGCCCACAATACCTTGCAAATCATATAGAAATATGCACTTGCCAAGAGTGTGAAGATTCTCACCCAGGCAGCCGTCTGACATGCCTTATCCTTCAATCAAAGCGGTCACCACACAATTGGGGGATACATTTAACACGCGGGGATATGAGATACATACACTAATACTTACAGGGAACATGGGCTATGGAGGGTTAAGTGGCTTGCCCAAGACCACAAGGAGCATCTGTGGGACTAGAAACCCCAGTCCTTCCGGCCCAAGGTTGCTGTCCTCTAGTGGAATTTGAACCCCCGACCTTCCGGCCTGAAGTACCTTGCCCCAACCACTAGGCTTCTCCTGGACAAGACCTCGAACCCTCAACAGTCATCAGAGCGATGAGCAGCTGGCATCGAGGGGGAATGAGGTGCCTGACGAGGTCCTCGCAGTGGAGGGTCCTGACATCGGCACTGATGACACCGAGGCTCCAGGCATTGGGCCCCGCTGTGCCTCGAGGAAGGCAGCCAGGCTGTGTTCCAAGGCTGCTATCCTGGCTTCGATGCCAGTAGGCTCCACAGTGACTGGTTTAGGCTTTGAAAGAATTGAGCCCGAAGCTGGCTCCCTCAATGGGGAATCACCAGTGGTGATCATGTCGGAGGACGGAGTCCGATCCCCTGATGCATTGGGAGTCTTCCCCTACCGGGGCAGATTTGAGGGCTGCTCCTGGCCATTGCCCTCGGTGTCAGGTCGACACTCATCCTAAAATCCCTCCACTGGATACCCATCACTTCCAGGATCAAATTTAAAGTCCTCACCATCATACGCAAAGCTCAGAATGGCTTTACCACCCAGCACCTCCAGCTGTCAATCAGCTCCCCCAGCTCCACCAGGCCCTGCAAAAAGAGCCTGCTAAACCTGCTCAGCCTCCCAATGAAGATTCGCAAGAGCACCCAGTATGCCTTCCTGAGATCCTTCCCATTATAGCCCCCACATTCTGAAACTCTCTGCCATCCACCCTAAGAAATATTCAGGCAGCAAAAGACTTTAGCAAGCGCCTAAAGACCCACCTTTTCCACAAGCATTACGGCACAGGCTAGCCCTCTAAAGAACTACCAAACGAACTCCTGCACCCAACCTTTTGATCCTTTTGTACCCACCAATGATGGACCCCACTACCCCTTCACCCTGTCTTTCTACTGTTAATTGTTCACCATTTTGACTGGAAGAAAAACAGTATACCAAAATCAGTTAAATAAATAAACTGTGATGATCTGTGATGGACATAGTACGGGAGCATTTGCCACATTGCTTAAATCTGCTGACCAAAGACATAACGGGGAATATGGCACCCATGAGCTCAAACTCAGACATCTTGGTCAGGCTGGGCACGAGAAAAAACCTGCACACCAGATAAAGAAAAAGGACCTGAGAAAAACATGACACCGAGGCGAGGGCGGATTCGGGTGGCGAGAAGGTGATCGGGAACTGACCTGCAAAAAGAACAGCAAAAAAACGCTAAAAGTAAGGGTAGAAAAAAATTGACTTTTACCAGGGATGACAGACAGGATGTCTGCAGGGCTCTGTGGAAAAAATAAGACTGAGATAACATGGCACCTTTGGGTGGGAAGATGACCGCGCATGCGCAGCCTAATTCCCAAAGATTTTCTTTGAAAGCTGGGAAGTGATTACCGCACGGGCTCCATCGATGCTGATGTCATCCATTTGTGAAGACTTACTTCCTGACTATTCCTGGAGAATGCACACTACCCAGTTAGCGACCTGTGGATAAAACTAGGCACAACAAAAGCTGGCCTAGTTTTACCCACAGGAGCTAATTGGGTAGTGGTGCAATATCACCACTAGCTTCTGCGGCGTCAGTGGCTGTGCAGTGAGCCCATATATTCAATCAATGCTGGGGCCGCATATGACCCTGGCATTGAATATCTGGGGTTAGAGGTCAGTGGCGACGGCTATATGCCATAGAGGTGCAAAGCGATATCAGTACAATATCGGGCCCTATGTGCTTTGGCCAGGCCTTTATAGAGGCCTGGCCAAAGCACACCTTGTTTACTTCCCCTTCGAAATTGAAGTGAGTTAAAGATAGCACCCTCTGTAAACTACCAGCATCTACATGTTTAAGAAATGTCTCATATTGTGACGCCTTCCAACGCTCTCACCGCACTGCCCCTAGAGGTGGCACGGCAGATTGTCTCTGTTTGGACACTTATAGTGCTACTTGGTATAGACACCTGCCTGATGAGAGACAGTGGATCACCTCCTTAATTGTAGTTGTGGTTTGCTTTTGTTAGCAGTCCGAATAGAAGGAGCACAGGACAATTTATAACATAAATTGCTTTTATTTTGATTTTCTGTAAGGAAATCATTTGTGGAAAAATTCCAGTAAGGTAAAACACATTCAACCAAAGGTATAGGATTCTTCTCCAAAAATGTGCAAGGTGAATTTCTTCCATAAACTTCTCAACCTTGATAGCAGTATTTTCTAGTATTTACAAATGCAGTAGAAATATCTTTGTGCATTACTCACAAACTTTGGCCATAAGAAAAGCTTTACTTTCCTTGCTGACTTCAAGTTTAAAACATTACTCAGAGTGCTACCTCTTAGCTTTTAAACCACTAGCTTTTTCAACTGACGTTACAGCAGAAATAAAACTAGCTAGGCTTTCACATGAGGTTTTTCTTATCCACTTGTCTGCTTTCCAAGCATACAATGATATCTGAACTCCTGACGTCTTCTTACTTGTTTCATACAGCATAAAGGAAAAGCTTTATACATTAGACACACAGAGACTGCAATCCATCGATTCAGCAGAGGACATTGATTTATCAGAGAGACAGTCTACGTCCATTTCTGTTGGGGAATTGTAGGGCTCTGAACTTGGGGTAATCTCTGGTTTAACCTGTTGTATGTTCTTCAGAAGCTTACAAAGGTTTCTCCACTTTAGCTCACGGTTCCCCTCTGTAACTGGGTTGGAACCTTTTGCTTTTCTCCCCCTTAATAGTTTCTCATCAGGAAATGCAAAAGCTTCTTGACTAGCAGTAACTCTCCTCCTAACAGGCTTCCTATAATATCTGTGTGGAGGTTCAAGACTAGAACTGCTATATTCTGATTCAGAGGTAAAATCCAGGCTTCTCTGCCGGTTCTTTCTATGCCCACACCCTTTGCACTTGCCTTGTAAGTAGTGGTCAGTCCTTCTGGGCTTAGCAGAATTAACAGCTTTGAAATCCTGCTTCCTTCCCTGGTTTACTGGCCTTTTCCTTTGGCTCCTAGCCTGCAACCGGTCCTGCCTTTGAACAGACCTTCTTTGCAGTCTTTCTGGTGTCTGAGCACATACCGTTTGATCAGTACCTGATTCCTCCTCCCACTCAGCTGATTCTTCAAAGAAACTTTGTCCTCGGGGTTTTGCTAGTTTCCCTTTAGCATTGCAATTTCCTTTGCACCATCCTGTGCCTAGTCCTCGTGTGTGTGAAGCTCTGGAATCAACTCTCAGCTGATTCTCCAGCTCCCGTTCCTCTCTCTCCCCACTTCCTGTGTGACGCAGCTTATACGTTCTGTGAACTGTTTGCTTCTCTGACCCCACCCTCTCTCTGCTTGCAGCTGTCCTAGAGGTTGGGTGTGGCTTCAAGCTAACCCTGCTTCTATGTGCCTTGGTTTCATTCTCTCTGTGGGAAATGTGCTTCTGTGATCCCATCCCCCGCTTGTGGGAACAAATCTCAGAGTTTTTTCCACTTTCAAAGGGCTCTGCAGCCTTCACATCATCACAATATGCATGTGGAAGTTTCAATATTTACATGTGCAAGTTGGAAATATAGCACTTGCGTGTATAAATTCCTGGGTTTGCTCTGCTGACTTTCCCCACATATAAATATGTAAAATGATTCCTCCCATTCCACATGGATATAAATCCACATGCATTCTTGCACTTTTTTCCCTGTATTTTAGAAACAGCTCTGTTTAGCACAGCCTTTTCTAAAATACCATCGGAACTGAGTATGCCCTGACCTTGATGTCTCAATTCTGATCTCTGCGTTCTATCTCAAATCTGCCATAAATGATGGCAGAAAAAGACCATAGAACCTATCCAGTCTGACCAACTATACCAGCTACAAAGCTCTACAGTCCCCTTCCCCTCCCTTGGAGATCTCCTGTGCTTGTCATATTTCCTTGAATTCAGATAAGTCCTCTTTTCCACTATCTCCACTGGGACGCTATTCCACATCTCTACCACCCTTTTCATAAAGAAATATTTTCTCAGTTTAATCCTGAGTCTGTCACCTTCCATCTTTATCCTGTACTCCTTCATTCCAGAGCTTATTTCAATTTACATAGAAACATGACAGCAGAAAAAGACAGCATGGCTTATCCAGTCTACCCTTCCATATCAACTACAATAGTCCCCTTTTTACCTTTAGAGATTCTCTGTGTTTGTCTCATGCTTTTTGAATTCAGATACTGTCCTCATCTCTACAACCTCCACTGAGAGACTATTCCACACATCTACCACCCTTTCCGTAAAGAAGTATTTCCGCACATTACTCCTGAAATATTTCCGCATATTACTCTATCCTCTTTTACTCTTATCATTATGTCCCCTCATGGAAGAGCTTGCTTTCAATCGAAAGAGACTCTCCTTCTGTGCATTTATGCCACAGAGATATTTAGACCTCTCGATCATATTTCCTCTATCCCGCCTTTCCTCTAAAGTATACATATTAAGATGTTTAAGTCTGCACTCATGCTTTATAACGAAGACCACTAACCATTTTAGTAGCCACCGTCTGCACCAACTCCAACCTGGTTTTTTTTTTTTTGCCTCTCTCTGCTCTGGGAAGAGCAGTGCCCTCACAGTGCTCTGCTAGAGAGGTGGATATTTAACTCCTGTGACAACTTTGCTGTGAGTTCTAGCTGTCTATTTAATTATTTATTGTCTTTATTGGTGTGCTACTTCACTTCCCTGATCCCTTTTAGTTTTGCACTTCAGCTTTCTCAGCTGTATAACTTACCTTGACTCTCTCAACTAACTGGCCTTTGTGTGGTAGCCAGGTTAACTGTTACTTTAAATTAAATATCTCCCTGCTCTGTCCCCAGAACCTGCTACATTTTAAACTTTTTTTCCTGCTCTAGCCTACCTGAGGGACTAACCCCCTCCCCACCCTGCTGAGGGTACAGGACAGTGTACCTTGTAACAGCCCTCTTTTAATAGGTCTTATTTCCCTCCCTCCCTTCCCAATACCCACCCGCCCCTGGGGTAATTGTAGCATTATAGGTACTTACACGTCTTAGAGGAAAGGGGCTGCTCTCAGGTGCAGCTCTTTATCCAAACCAGTCATAAATTGAGGACCTGAGGTTAATTAAGCTTCAGGTGAACAAGGTATATTAGAGGTATTAGATAAAAACTTTTATTAGTATAAGCATCTACACCAACCCTTAGTAAATACAGAATTTAAAGACCTAAACACAAGCTTTAAAAGAGATGCAGACAACAGTCCAGCAGCGAGATGGGGGCTTTCCAGTCTTTTGCATTGAGTGTCACATGTATGATTTTCTCTCAGTTGGTGAGAGGTCTTACGTATGCACTAAGTGCAAGGAGCTCTTTGCTCTCAGGGAACAAGTCCGTTCTCTAGAGGCTAGAATAGCAGACCTGGAAGACATAAGAAAGACAGAGAAGTACATGGACAAGACCTACAGGGATATAGTCCTGAAGTCCCACCTCCAGTCTGGCAGCATCCCTGTTGCCATGGAGGAGAGAGGTCACGTGACAGGAGAGCATCACCCTGGTGTGGCAGGATGTGATCCTGTAACTAGGACCTGTCCTCCTTGTGATGTAAAACCCTCTCGCACCGAGGAAGTTTCTCCAGGGCCATGTGCCCATGAGGGGAGGGTTAGGACAGCTGTTATAGTTGGTGATTCAATCATTAGGCATGTAGATAGCTGGGTGGCTGGTGGACGTGAGGATCGCCTGGTAACATGCCTGCCTGGTGCGAAGGTAGCGTACCTCACGCACCGCCTAGATAGGATCTTAGATAGTGCTGGGGAGGAGTCTGCTGTCTTGGTACATGTTGGTACCAATGACATAGGAAAATGTGGGAGGGAAGTTCTGGAGGCTAAATTTAAGCTTTTAGGTAGGAAGTTGAAATCCAGAACTTCCAGGGTAGCGTTCTCTGAAATGCTTCCCGTTCCACATGCAGGACCCAAAAGGCAGGCAGAGCTCCAGAGTCTCAATGCGTGGATAAGACGATGGTGCAAGGATGAGGGTTTTGGATTTGTTAGGAACTGGGGAACATTCTGGGGAAAGGAGGGGGGCTCTTCCGAAGGGATTGGCTTCACCTTAACCCGGATGGAACCAGACTGCTGGCATTAACCTTTAAAAAGGAGATAGAGAAGCTTTTAAACTAGAAAATAGGTGAAAGCCGACAGTCGCCCAAGAGCGCATGGTTCGGAAGAAGGTATTCTTGAAGGATACTACCAAAAGCAGTGAGGTTCCAAAAAAGAGTAAAGTAGCCCAAATGCCCTTAAGTATGGTGCAGACAGAGCGTAAAGATTCCAAATTACGCATGCCTACCAATAGCCAGATTAATATGAATAAAATACAGTCTCTAAAATGCTTGTATGCAAATGCTAGAAGTCTAAACAATAAGATGGGAGAGATAGAATATATAGCACTAAATGAGAGGTTAGATATGATTGCAATCTCAGAGACATGGTGGAAGGAGGATAACCAGTGGGACACTGTGATACATGGATACAAACTATATTGTAATGATAGAACTGATCAAATTGGTGGAGGGGTTGTGCTCTATGTTAGAGAGGGCATTGAGTCAGAAAGGATTAAAGTTTGCAAGAAACTAAATTTGCTGTAGAATCTTTATGAATTGAAATTCCATGTATGAAGGGGAAGGTGATGGCAGTGGGGGTGTACTATCGACTGCCTGGCCAGAATGAACAAATGGATGATGAAATGCTCAAAGAAATCAAGGAAGCTAGCAAAAGTCACAGCAGAGTAGTAATAATGGGTGATTTCAATTACCCCGGTATCGACTGGGTCATTGTCATGGCAGGACATGCTAGGGAGATAAAATTTCTAGATGAAATAAATGACTGCTTCTTGGAGCAGCTGGTTCATGAATCGACCAGAGGGGAAGCCATACTGGACCTAGTCCTTAGTGGAACACCAGATCTGGTACAAGATATAAGGGTGTTGGGACCACTTGGCAATAGTGATCATAGCATGATCGTGTTTGATTTAATTAGTGGAGGAGGGATAGTAAAGAAATCCACAGTACTACCTTTTAACTTTCGAAAGGGAGACTCTGATAAGATGAGGACTATAGTTAAGAGAAAACTAAAAGGAGCGGTTGCAAAGGTTAAAGACTTACATCAAGCTTGGGTGTTGTTTAAAAATATTATTCTGGAAGCCCAGACCAGCTGTATTCCACGCATTAAGAAAAGTGGAAGAAAGTCCAAAAAACTGCCAGCATGGTTTAAAGGTGAGGTCAATGAGGCTGTTGCTGCCAAAAAGGCATCTTTCAGGAAATGGAAAAAAGAGCCAAACGACGAAAACTGGAAACAGCACAAGCACTGGCAAGTTTAATGCAAAGCATTGATAAGGCAGGCAAAGCGAGAATTTGAGAAGGAACTTGCTACGGAAGCAAAAACACGAAATAAAGACTTTTTCAAGTACATTCGTAGCAAAAGGCCTGTGAGAGAGTCAATTGGACCATTAAATGATAGAGGGGTAAAAGGGACAGTAAGAGGAGACAAGGCTATAGTAGAAAGACTGAATGAATTCTTTGCTTCAGTCTTTACTGAGGAAGATGTAGGGATGTTACCCAAGACTGAAGTGGTATTTAAAGGTGATACTGCAGAGGAATTGAGAGAAATATCGCTACACCGGGAAGATGTATTACAACTATTTGATAAACTGAATAGTAGCAAATCACTTGGACCGGATGGTATACATCCAAGAGTGTTCAAAGAACTGAAATATGAGATTACAGACCTGCTATTAGTAATCTGTGAACTTTCATTAAAATCATCTGTAATACCTGAAGAATGGAGGGTCGCCAATGTAACACCAACTTTTAGAAAGAGTTCCAGGGGTGATCCGGGAAATTATAGACCGTTGAGCCTGACGTCAGTACTGGGGAAAATGGTAGAAACCATCATAAAGAACAAAATTACACAGCATGTAGATAGTCATGGCCTAATGGGAGACAGCCAACATGGCTTTAGACAAGAAGATCTTGTCTTACTAATCTGATATGTTTTTTTGAAGGTGTGAATAAACAGGTAGACAAAGGTGAGTTAGTTGATATAGTGTATATGGACTTACAGAAAGCCTTTGACAAGGTCCCTCATCAGAGACTTTTAGCAAAACTAAAAAGTCATTGGATAGGAGGCAGTGTACTTTTATGGATCGGGAACTGGTTAAAAGATAGAAAGCAGAGGGTAGGGCTAAATGGCCAATTTGCCCAATGGAAAAAGGTGAATAGTGGAGTACCCCAGGGATCTGTATTGGGTCCGCTACTTTTTGACATATTCATAAATGACCTGGAAAAGGGAATAACTAGTGAGGTTATCAAATTTGCAGATGACACAAAACTGTTTAAAGTTGTTAAAACCCAAGAGGACTGTGGAAAACTGCAGGAGAATCTGGATAAACTGGAAGACTGGGCATCCAAATGGCAGATGAAATTTAATGTGGACAAGTGCAAAGTTATGCACCTAGGAAAGAACAACCCACACTATGGTTACACGATGCAAGGTTCCACATTGGGAACCATCACCCAGGAGAAAGATTTAGGAGTCATCGTGGATAACGTTAAAACTCTCTGCCCAGTGTGCAGCAGCAGCCAAGAAAGCAAATTGAATGCTAGGTATCATAAGGAAAGGAATGGAAAATAAAACAAAGAATATTATAATGCCTCTGTATCGTTCCATGGTACGACTGCACCTTGAATATTGTGTGCAATTCTGGTCGCCGTATCTTAAAAAGGCTATAGCGTTATTAGAAAAGGTACAGAGAAGAGCCACCAAAATGGTAAAGGGGATGGAAGGCTACTCCTATGAAGAGAGGCTACAAAGGTTAGGGCTCTTCAACCTGAAAAAGAGACGCCTGAGGGGAGATATGATAGAGGTCTATAAATTAATGAATGGAGTGGAACGGGTAAACGTAGATCGATTGTTTACGCTATCAGAATATAGAAAGACTAAGGGACATGTAATGAAGCTACAGGGTAAACTATTTAAGACAAATAAGAGAAAATATTTTTTCACTCAACGTGTAATCAAACTCTGGAATTTGTTACTGGAGGATGTAGTAAGAGCTGTTAGTGTAGCCTAGTTTAAAAAAGGTTTGGGCAAGTTCCTAGAGGAAAGGTCCATAAACCATTATTAAAAAGGGACCCAGGATATCAGTGCTTGAACCAATACAAGCATTGTGGAATCTGTGTCTTTTGGGGATACTGCTAGGTACGTATGACCTAGATTGGCCATTGTTGGAAACAGGATACTGGGCTTGATGGACCTTGGTCTGACCCAGTATGGCATATCTTATGTTTTTTTGTTCGTATGTTTATATCTTTTTGAAGGTGTGGTCTCCAGAATTGCACACAATATTCCAAATGAGGTCACACCAGAGACTTATACAGAGGCACTATCGCCTCCTTTTTTTTTGTCTGCCCACTCCTCTCCCTATGCACCTAAGCATCCTTCTGGCCTTCACTGTCACATTTTCTACCTGTTTAGCTACTTTAAGATCATAAGATACGATTATGCACAGGTCCCACTCTTCTTTTGTGGACAGAAGTACTTCACCCTGTACACTGTACACTTGGATGTGCATACCAAATGCATGACCCTGCATTTTTTAGCATTAAATCTCAGCTGTCAAATTCTAGGCCATTCTTCAAGCTTAGCTAGATCCCTCCCATGTTATCTACTCCTTCCTGGGTGTCTAGTGCCGATTTTGAATCACCAGCAAACAAGCAAACCTGACAGCCTGACAGCCCTTGCGCAATATCATTAACAAAGATGTTAAAAAGAATCAGACCAAGGACAGATCCCTGCGGCACACCACTGGTAACTTCCTTTCCTCAGAGTGAGCTCCATTTAGCTGTAACCTTTGCTGCCTCCCACTCAATCAATTTCTAACCCAACCAGTAATTTTAGGGTCCATCGCTAGGGTGCTCAGTTTGTTTATAAGTCACTTGTGTGGAACAGTGTCAAAGGCTTTACTGAAATCTAAGTACATCACATCTAGTGCTCTCCCTCAGTCCAACTTCCTGGTCACACTGTCAAAGAAATCAATCAGATTTGTCTACAAAGACTATCTCGTACATGTCTGTGTAGCGCTGCGTACGATTTGTTGTGCTATATAAATGCTTAGTAGTAGTAGTAGTAGTAGTAAACCCATGCTGCCTTGGATCCTGCAATCCATTGGACTCCAGAAATTTAAAGAGGTATGCCTCCTGTGCATTTATGCCACAGAGGCATTTAAATGATTCTATCATATCTCCTCTCTCTTGCCTTTCTTCCAAAGTATATATATTGAGATCTTTAAATCTCTTCATAAGCTTTAAGATGTAAGTTTTTGACCATTTTAGTAGACACCTTCTGGGCCTTCTCTATCCTTATATCACTTTGAAGGCACAGTTTCCAGAACTGCACATCCTACTCTAAATATGGTCCCAACACAGATTTATATAAAGGCACTATCACATAAGAACATAAGATATGCCGTACTGGGTCAGACCAAGGTCCATCAAGCCCAGTATCCTGTTTCCAACAGTGGCCAATCTAGGCTATAAGTACCTTCTTTTTCCTTCTGGCCATTCCTCTCTCTATGCACCCAAGCCTCTTTCTAGCTTTACTGCTGCTCTACTGTTTCCGTATTGTGTTTTCCCAGTGCAGTATTGTACAGTTAGCTAAACCAGTTCAGCATCCAAGAAAGTTTCCATCTCTTTATTTACATATATTTATTACAAGAAAAGGAAGTTACCGTGACAATTGAACCAACAATGTAGCACATAAAATAAATAAATAAATGCTCTGGTACAATGCAGCAGAATAAGTTTGAATTAACTGCATCAGTTGATCAATTACAGATATGGTTAGTTGTGAAATTAAATGGATATTGGGATTCTGGAAAACTAGGGCTGACGTAGATGCTTGGAGTTGAATGCTGAACCCTTGAGTGACTGTGGCTGGACACTAAACAAATGCTGAATGTTGAACGACTGACAGGAATGTAGCTGGGAGCTGAGTCAAAGATTGCCTGCTAAACTGCTAAAAAGATGCTGGAAAGCCAGAGCGCAGCAGAGGGAGGGGTTATGGGGCCATACTTTCTGTGCCCCAAGAAGGAGATTTCTGCACTGGAGAGGGGGACAGAGGATTACCCAAAGGTTAGCAGGCTCTGTAGTTGACCAATAGGGTCAAAGATTGTACTTTGGGTTAAGGCATGAGCAAAGCAGGTTTCAAAGAGACTGGAGAAATGGGTCACATGGAATATTTAACCTATAGGACTAATGATTACATGAACCTAGCAGGAGCCTGCCTGTGATACCTGGGTACAAACTATATCGTAATGATAGAGCTGATCAAATTGGTGGAGGGGTAGCGCTCTATGTTAGAGAGGGCATTGTATTACTAATTAAAGATTTATTTGGATCAGCAAGGAATATTGAACTTGGCAAGGAAATTCAACTCTTGAGCCATTCTGCTTTGAGCCATTCTGCCTGTGAGAAATCAGGCTGACCCAGCTTGCTAGCGCAGAGACCAAAGCTGTATTTGCAATCTGGTGAGAAACTGCTTACACATCAAGCCTGAGGGATACTGAAAGACTAGGGAGGAGTTCTTCTAATGAAGATCCATTAAAGAGAACAATTCACCTAGCCTTCGAAACAATTCTCTTAGCCAATATAGAAACATTTACCTAGCCAATGTAGACAGGATAAAAATTAATCAATTATAATGTAGATGTTTTGAGCTGCTTCTAAAACCATGGGGGGTGTCTCCCTTGAGCATTCTCAGATGTCTGACCAGTGTCTTGATTGTGTAAGTTTTGAGCTTCTAAAACCATGGGGGGTGAGCATTGTCAGAAGCCTGCCCGGAAATCAAAGGCTGGGAGCAAACAAAGGCTGGAGAGGGACTGGTCAAGCAAAGGTGGATGGGGTGGGGAATATCTATAGGGAAAAGCTCATGTGTGAGAGCTAGCTGCAACACATTTGTGCCTATATAAGTACAGAGAAAATCCAGAACAGAGAGAGCGTAGATCTGCTTGGCCAGGCGCATGCCATGCATGAAGAATCCCAGACTTTCTCTAGCCTTCGCTGAGCTCTCCCAGCTGATGTGTAAAGGGCTGCCATGATACAGTTTGTTGAAGTATGATTCTTTGTAAATAGCTTCACTATCTCATAACTCTTTCAGTGAAGTATTATTCTTCTGTAATTAAGTGCTTTTAGTTATTATTCTAATTGCTTTCTAGTTATCTTTTCTAACTACTCATGTGTAACTAAGGGAATTACTTGCCTTTCTGAATAAGTATCCTTGCTTTGTTTGTAAATAAACTGCACGTCTGTGTGTTAGCCTTTGATGTAGTAAGACAGGCATTGAGTCACAAAGGATTCAAGCTTTGCAGGAAACAAAATTTGCTGTAGAATCTCTATGGATTGAAATTCCATGTAAGAAGGCGAAGGCGATGGCAGTGGGGGGTGTACTACCAACCGCCTGGCCAGAATGAACAAATGGATGATGAAATGCTCAAAGAAATCAGGGAAGCTAACAAATGTTACAGCACAGTAATAATAATGGGTGATTTCAATTACCCCGGTATTGACTGGGTCAGTGTCACGGCAGGACATGCTAGGGAGATAAAGTTTCTAGATGAAATAAATGACTGCTTCTTGGTGCAGCTGGTTCATGAAGTGACCAGAGAGGAAGCCATTTTGGACCTAGTCCTTAGTGGAACACAAGATCTGGTGCAAAAGATAAGGATGTTGGGGCCATTTGGCAACAGTGATCATAGCATGATCGCGTTTGATTTAATTTATGGAGGAGGGATGGTAAGGAAATCCACAGTACTACCTTTTAACTTTCAAAAGGGAGACTATGATAAAATAAGGAAAATAGTTAAGAAAAAACTAAAAGGAGCAGTTGCAAAGGTCAAAGACTTACATTAGGCTTGGGTGTTGTTTAAAAAGACTGTCTTGGAAACCCAGGTCAGCTGTATTCCATGCTTTAAGAAAACTGGAAGGAAGTCCAAAAAACTGCCAGCATGGTTGTGTGGAAGCAAAAACGCGTAATAAAGACTTTTTCAAGTACATTCATAGCTAAAAACCTGTGAGAGAGTCAGTTGGACCTTTAGATGATAGAGGGGTAAAGGGGGAAGTAAGAGTGGACAAGGCTATAGCGGAGAGACTGAATGAATTCTTTGCTTCGGTCTTTACTGAGGAAGATGTATGGATGTTACCCATGACTGAAGTGGTATTTAAAGGTGATACTGTGGAAGAATTGAAAGAAATATCGATACCCCAGGAAGATGTTTCCCCAGGAAGATAAACTGAAGAGTAACAAATCACCTGTACCAGATGGTATACATCCAAGGGTGTTGAAAGAACTGAAATATGAGATTGCAAACCTGCTATTAGTAATCTGTGAACCATCACTTAAATCATCTGTAATACCTGAAGATTGGAGGATCACCCTTGTAACGCCAATTTTTAAAAAGGGTACCAGGGTTGATCTGGGAAACTACAGACCGGTGAGCCTGACGTCAGTACTGGGAAAAATGGTAGAAAACCATCATAAAGAACAAAATTACTGATCATGTAGGTAGCCATAGCTTAATGGGAGACAGCCAGCATGGCTTTAGACAAGGAAGATCTTGTCTTACTAATCCTGTAATGTTTTTTTGAAGGTGTGAATAAACAGGTAGATAAAGGTGAGTCGGTTGATATTGTGTTTCTAGGCTTTCAGAAATCCTTTGACAAGGTCCCTCATCAGAGACGTTTGGCAAAACTAAAAAGTCATGGGATAGGAGGCAGTGTACTATTGAGGATCAGGAACTGGTTAAAAGATAGAAACAGAGGGTAGGGCTAAATGGCCAATTTGCCCAATGGAAAAAGGTGAATAGTGGAGTACCACAGGGATCTGTGCTGGGTCCGCTGCTTTTTGACATATCATAAATGACCTGGAAAAGGGAATAACGAGTGAGATTATCAAATTTGCAGACGACACAAAACTATTTAAAGTTGTTAAAACCCAAGAGGATTTTGGAAATTTTCAAGAGTATCTTGATAAATTGGAAGACTGGGCATCCAAATGGCAGATGAAATTTAATGTGGACAACTGCAAAGCTATGCACCTAGGAAAGAACAACCCAAACTATGGTTACATGATGCAAGGTTCCACATTGGGGACCACCACCCATGAAAAAGATTTAGGCGTCATCATGGATAATATGTTAAAAACCTCCACCCAGTATGCAGCGGCGGCAAAGAGAGCAAATAGAATGCTAGGTATCATGAGGAAAGGAATGGAAAATAAAACAAAGGATATTATAATGCCTCAGTATCGCTCCATGGTGCAACCGCACCTTGAATATTGTTTGCAGTACGGGTAAACATAGATCGATTGTTTACATTATCAGAATATAGAAAGACTAGGGGACATGCAATGAAGCTACAGGGTAACCTATTTAAGACTAATAAGAGAAAATATTTTTTCACTCAGCGTGTATTCAAATTATGGAATTTGTTACCGGAGGATGTAGTGAAAGCTGTTAGTGTAGGTGGGTTTAAAAAAGGTTTGGAGAAGTTCCTGGAGGAAAGATTCATAAACCATTATTAAAAGGGACCCAGGATATCACTGCATGACCCAATACAAGCATTGAGGAATCTGTGTCTTTTGGGGAGACTGCTAGTTACTTATGACCTAGATTGGCCACTGTTGGAAATGGGATACTAAGCTTTTTTTTTTTTTTTTTTTTAATTGAATTTTCAATTTGTTACATCCAATGAATATACATAAAAAAGAACAAGCGATATGAGCCTAAATTTGACACACAATCAAGAAAAAGGATTTTTACAAAAACATACCACTTCTCCACCCACATCAAGGAGGAGAGAACAGCTTAGAGAGAAAAACCGGGGCATAAATTATAAGGCTACAACACCCAACCAACCACATTCCATAATCCAATCAGTGCAAATATAATATCACTCAAGCCTGTAGAGAAACCAGAAGAGATTCCAACAAGGAAGGATCAAAATATACATAACTAATCCCTTGAATAGTCACCAAACACTTACATGGCCAAAAGATTTGCATTTTCCCGGACGTCTCCAGACAGACGCAGGCCCGGAGAAGGTCCTTCCTGCAGCTGAAATCTAGGGTTTTGGCTGGAGGGATACTAAGCTTGATGGACCTTGGTCTGACCCAGTATGGCATATCTTATGTTCTTAAGTGCAGGAGAGAGAGAGCTCACGCAGACATTCAAGTGAGGAAGAGAGAGAGCTAACGCAGATATTCATGTGTGGGAGAGAGCTCAGGTAGATATTCAAGTGCGGGAGAGAGGGAGATCATGCAGATATTCAAGTGTGGGAGAGAGAAAGCTCACACAGTAATTCAAGAGGGGGAGAGAGACAGCTCACGCAGATACTCAAGTGTTGGAGAGAGGAAGCTCACGCAGATATTCAACAGGGGGAGAGAGAGAGCTCACGCAGATATTCAAGTGCAGGAGAGAGAGAAAGCTCATGCAGATTTTCAAGTGTGGGACACAGAGAGCCCAAGCAGATATTCCAGTGCTGTAGAGAGAGAGCTCATGCAGATATTCAAGTGTGGGAGAGTGAGAGAGAGAGCTCACGCAGATATTCCAGTGCTGGAGAGAAGAGAGCTCATGCAGATATTCAAGTGTGGGAGAGAGAGAGAGAGAGAGCTCATGCAGAGAGAAAGCTTGCGTAGATATTCCAGTGCTGGAGAGAGAGAGCTTACGCAGATATTCCAGTGCTGGAGAGAAAGAGCTCATGCAGATATTCAAGTGGGGGAGAGAACTCACGCAGATATTCAAGTGCAGGAGAGAGAGAAAGCTCACGCAGATTTTCAAGTATGGGGCAAAGAGAACCCAAGCAGATATTCCAGTGCTGTAGAGAGAGAGCTCATGCAGATATTCAAGTGTGGGAGAGAGAGAGAGAGAGAGCTCATGCAGATATTCCAGTGCTGGAGAGAGAGAGCTAACGCAGATATTCAAGTGTGGGAGAGAGAGAGAGCTCACGCAGATATTCCACTGCTGGAGAGAGAGAGCTACATAGATATTCAAGTGCAGGAGAGAGAAAGCTTGCGTAGATATTCCAGTGCTGGAGAGAGCGAGCTCACACAGATATTCAAGTGTGGGAGAGAGAGCTCACGCAGATATTCCAGTGCTGGATAGAGAGAGCTCACGGAGATATTCAAGTGCAGGAGAGAGAGAGCTCACACAGATATTCCAGTGCTGGAGAGAGCAAGCTCACACAGATATTCAAGTGTGGGAGAGAGAGCTCACGCAGATATTCCAGTGCTGGATAGAGAGAGCTCACGGAGATATTCAAGTGTGGGAGAGAGAGAGCTCACGCAGATATTCCAGTGCTGGAGAGAGAGAGCTCATGCAGATATTCAAGTGCAGGAGAGAGAGAGCTCACACAGATATTCCAGTGCTGGAGAGGAGAGCACATGAAGATATTCAAGTGCGGGAGAGAGAGAGCTCACACAGATATTCCAGTGCTGGAAAGAGAGAGCTCATGCAGATATTCAAGTGTGGGAGAGAGAGAGCTCACACAGATATTCCAGTGCTGGAGAGGAGAGCTCATGCAGATATTCCATTGCTGGAGAGGAGAGCTCATGCAGATATTCAAGTGCGGGAGAGAGAGCTCACACAGAGATTCCAGTGCTGGAGAGGAGAGCTCATGCAGATATTCCAGTGCTGGAGAGAGAGAGAGCTCACAAAGATATTCAATGCAGGAGAGAGAAAGCTCATATAGATATTCCAGTGCTGGAGAGAGAGAGAGCTAACCCAGATATTCAAGTGCGGGAGAGAGAGAGCTCACGCAGATATTCCAGTGCTGGAAAGAGAGAGCTCACGCAGATATTCCAGTGCTGGAGAGAGAGAGAGCTCACACAGATATTCAAGTGCGGGAGAGAGAGAGCTCACGCAGATATTCCAGTGCTGGAGAGAGAGAGCTCAGGCAGATATTCAAGTACTAGAGAGAGCTCATGCTGATTATGGCTGTGCCACTGAAATGCTTGTTAGGCAATTGTATGGGTTAAGTTGGAAAGAACAGAAAAGAAATGTTTTGAAAGCTGTGCTGAAATAAGGCATGTGGTATTGTTTGCTTAGGACTTTTGAGAGTCATGTGTGGGAAATAAAGCAGTGAGTGGCTGTTTTAAAAGATTTTTTTGGTTATTTCTCTCACTGGTTTAAAAGTGTGAGAGTGAAGCATTCAGTTTTGGCTGTCATTTTTAAAAAAGTAAAAAAACAAACTTTAGTTCCTGCTTTTATAAATCTATAGGAATTTGATTGCTCTTAAATTAGAAAATCTGACTGCTCTGGGCTCGTGATGTACTGGAAAGTGCTGTCAGACAGAGAAAAGGAAAACTGGAACTTGTTTTAGGAAAGAACCAGCTGAGCTTATAAAGAGATGCCATGATGTTGATTTTCCATATTTATCTTGAATATCACAATATGCTTGAGTTTTAAAACCAAAACTGAAACTGTAGGGGAGAGAGAGAACTGCATGTGCTTGGATAGAGATCTGTTGGCACATGGATCTGAATGACTTATTCCTATTCGTCTCTCCGAGCCAGTCCAGGACCTTAGGGTAGTCGCTAATCCCCTCCAGCAGCTGAGGACTGATCACTGAAAATTCTTGCTGACAGCCCACCTCGCACCCCCTGGTGTCAGAGAGACAGTCTTTCAGTCCTCAGCAGCTGAACAGGACGTGCGGCTGACAGGCTCCCCAGAGAAGCAAATAGGAAAAGGACTTTATTTTCTTTATTTCCACAGTAAAAACAACAAAAAAAAAAAAAGTGGAGTAAGACTGAAATAGCCTGTCTGGTTTGTTCTAGCAGGGCAAACAGTACAGGAAGTTTCTGTTTATTCTCTTTTTTTCTTTCCTCTGGAAGGAAGGGGAATAATTATATCATTCTAAAAGAGACAAGGAAGCTCTGCCAGATTTCTGGTGCCTGCTTGGCAATTCGGTCTGATTAGGGCAGAGCCTGACTATTCTTTCAGACGTGGGTGCTTCGCGGTGTTGGGAAAGAGGTCTGGGAGCCCCAGAGTCTTCTCCCCCGCCTGTAATTGTCTTAGTTCCGGCTTCCCGCTGGCAGCGGGAGAGCGGACGGCGACGGTCTCAGCCTCTCCGGGAGTTCAGGTAGGAGCTTGGGTTGTTAAGTTTCTCTTCGCTATAGCATCTCAGCAGAAGTGTGTTTGGTCAGTGTTTAGAGAGGTTGATTTTGGCTACCGCCGTTTTTAATGCCAGTTCGCCGCGTGTTTTCATTCGCGCTGATTTGGGATCGGCGGCAGCGGTCACAGGGTGCAGTGGTGATATTTTAGCATGTCTTAGTTTTTAAAAGTGATGGAAAGTCACACGGGCCCCGAGGATGATGGCGTTAGCAGGCCTCAGTCCATTTCCGAAAGAGCGGGAACGGCAGCCATTTTAACTGAGCCGGCCGTTTCTCCCGCGCTGCACAAAAAGGAGGGAAAAAGAAAATCCAAAACACTCAAGTCTCCCTCTGCTGAGGGTCCACAGCCACAGCCTGCTTCAGCGGAACAGGCTTCTTGGCACTCCTTGTTCTCTCCGGAGTTTATTTTAGCGCTGCACAGTGCTTATTTGTTAAAAAGCTCTCAGGTTCCTCTATCTCCTGCTAAGGGCAGCATGCCAGCTTCTGCAAAGCTCGATCTCCCCGGAGCTGATTCTGGAGAAGGGGTCTCTCCTATGTCTAAAGGGCTGGAGTCAGCATTAGAGGGAGCTAGGTCTCAGAGTACGAAGGAGCTCTTGCAAGAGGAAGGAGAATGTCCTTCGGAATCCGGTTTGGAAGCATGGCCGAGAGAGTTGGAGGAGGGGGAGTTAGGGCCCGGCGAGGATCCGAACATGTTTAGAGTTTTTAGGAAGGAAGAGCTCGGGGCATTGATTACTCATTCTCTGGCAGCGTTAAATATGGCGCTTCCTGCGGTTCAGCAGGAGCCGCTGGAGGATCCTTTGTTACAGGGGTTTAAATCGGAGCAGCTCTGTTTCCCCATCCACAGAGTCATTAAACAAATGATTGAATCTGAATGGGAGTGTCCTGAGGCGACGCTACAGGGGGGCCGCGCTATGGCGCGTCTCTACCCCGTACCCCAGGAGGAAAAGGACTTGTTGCGAATGCCTAAGGTGGATATGCTGGTGTCAGCGGTCACCAAAAAGACCACAATTCCGGTGGAAGGAGGGACAGCTCTGAAGTATTTTCAGGATCGTAGGTTAGAAGTGCTTTTGAAGCAGGCTTTTGATTCCAGTGCTCTGGCTCTGCAAGCATCGGTTTGTGGGGCTTATGTCTCCAGGGCTTCTATCCGGTGGCTGCAAGGGGACATAAATCCGGATAAAGAGGAGGAGTCTTCAGCGGAAGGAGCGAAGCTAGAGTCGGCAGCGGCCTATCTAGCAGATGCCTTTTATGATTTGATGAGGATTTCAGCGAAGTCAATGGCTTCTGTGATTGTGGCTCGGCAATTTCTCTGGCTGCGGAACTGGGCAGCAGATGCATCATCGAAAGCTCGTCTCAGTAAGCTTCCGTATAAAGGCAAGTTGCTCTTTGGAAAGGCCTTAGAAAATATTGTAAAAGATTTCGGCGATTCTAAAGGGGGTCGCCTTCCGGAAGACCGTCCGAGGACGGCGAAGTTTGGCCCCTTGCAGAGGGGGCAGGGGCGAGACTTTCGCAGGTTCTGCAGATCGCGATTTACTCCTTATCAATGAGGCTGGTTTGTGGCAAGAGGCCAGTCCTTTCAAGGAGCTAGGGGGTTCAGTAGGGGTCATTTCAATGCCCAACAGAACTCAGCTAAGAAACCTACTACTACCTACTATTAATTTATAGTTTTATTTCTACAGTGTTGTACATTCCAAGTTTAGCTTTTGGGGTTCCCAGTTTAATTATTGCCTTCCTGTTTCTAAATTGTGATTCCTTGTTTGATGATGGTCTATGTTCTGCATGTGTAACTGAGCTGAGGTATTCTGTTTATGTAATTCCTATTTGACATTGCCACTTGTTCTCTTTCCCCAGTATTCTCTGAAATGTATTGGTTTAATATTTGCAGTGTTGCCTTTTGATAGGTAGGGTATGGTGCTTTGTGAGTCCTGGTAATGCTGTCAGGATATGGCGGGTTTGCTATGGGTTCTAAATGGGCAGCGTTTGTAGTAGTTCCTAATGTGCCTGGCGGTTGGCACTGGATTATAGTAATGTAGAAATCTTTTAGTCTTTCTTTATCCATACCCTCATTAAGAGACATGTTTACAAAAAGTTAGTGTATGGTAAGATTATGCAAATATTTATGCAAATAAGGTCACTTATGCAAATGAGGCCCCGCACCGAGTCTCCGCACATGGCCCCGCACCCCCCTTGGGCCGCCCCTGGTCCCAATAGGCACAGCAGGAGACAGGGCGGACACCGTTGAGTGACCCTGCACCTCTTTTGCTAGAGTTGTCAGATGTTGAGCCCAGTCCAGAGGAGGAAGGCCTTGGCTTGAGTTGAGACCAGAAGGGCTCCTATAAACTCCAGGCACTGGGTCAGCTACAGATGAGACTTGGGGAAGTTGATAATGAACTGCAGATTCTGCAGCATCCCGATGGTTCGATAGGCCATGTGATGGACCTCCACTGGCGAACTGCCCTTTAGGAGCCAGTTGTCCAGATAAGGGAAGACAAAGACTCCCAGCAAGGAGAGGTGAGCAGCGATTTACCGCCAGGCACTTGGTGAACACCCTGGGGGTGAGGAGAGGATGAAGGGGAGCACCCTGTATTGGTAATGGCACCCTCCAATGATGAAGCAGAGGTACTAATGGTACCGGGGGTGGATCAGGATATGAGTATAGGCATCTTTGAGATCCAAGTAGCATAGCCAATCTCCCCACTGGACGTAGGGCAGCAATGTTCCAAAGGATAGCATCTTGAACGTCTCTTTGACCAGAAAGTGGTTTAGGTCCCACAGATCCAGGATGGGCCAAAAGCCCCCTATCTTTTTTGGGATGAGGGAGTATCAGGAGTAGAACCGTGCCCCAGAGGAGCAAGGACTCGAGTTCCTGCTGCAGGAGTTCTCTGTGCAGGGAAGTTATGGGAAGTTCTTCTGGAAAGAAGGGAGGAGGCATGTGGTCGAAATGCAGAAAGTAACCTTCCCGCACCACCTGCAGCACCCAGGCATTGGTGGTGATGCCTGGCCAGCGGTAAGCAAAGTAAACCAGACATCCTCCCATGTACCTTAGGCCCTGGTCCTCAAGGGGAAGAAGGGCTATGCACAAGGAGTCAAAAGCCTCCCCAGGCTGTGGCTAGGGTGCTGTTTGGGGCTTGGGGACTTCTGTCATTTGGGGGCTGTGCCCCTGGCCGTTGGCCTGCTGACTCTGTTGGGGAACCTGATAGGCCAGAAACTGGGGGCATTTTCCATAAGCTTTTTTCACCTTCGGGTTGAAGGGATTTTTCCCAAAGACTTCTGGTGGGAAGGATCAACGGTCTTCCAGGACAGCCTAGTCCTGGTCAGAAACTCTGACTCCAACTCGGCAGCCTTGTTGGTCATGGGTTTGCTGAAGAAGTTCTCTCCTTGTTAGGGGACATTGGCCAGTTTGTCCTGTACCCATTGCTCCAAGTCCAAGGACTGTATCCAAGCCAGGCAGCGGGCACTAATATCCACTGCAGCCATTTGAGCCACAGATTCAAAGCCATCATAGGCTGCTCGAGTCTGGAATTTGGAGCATTCCTTGACTGAGGATATGAGGGTCTGGAAGTGCTCGAGAGGTTCACCTACTAGTCCAGCTGAGAACCCAGTGAGCTCCTTCGTCAGGTCCCTAATGTACACACTCATGTACAGCTGGTAAGCCTGGATGTGGGCCACGAGCATCGAGTCCTGATAGCACTTTCTGCCAAAACCGTCCATGGTGCGAGCCTCCCTACCAGAGTGCACCGAGGAATGTGACTTCTGACTCTTTTTGTGATGCATCACTGACTCCGCCATCATGGAGTTGTGAGGCAGCTGTGTCTTTGTAAAGTCCAAGCTCTTGCCAACTCGATACTTGGAATAGAGTCACCAGCTCATTATTGACAGCATCAAGGGGCTCTCCCACATCCTGAACAGCAAGCGCACCAGGATGGGAGGTATCGGCACCATCAGTGCCTCCCTCAGAAGGGCCTTATACTGGAGGATCTCCAAGTCCTCAGTACAAGGCTCGTCCTCTAGCTCCGCTACAAAGGCCAGGGCTTTTGAATTCCCCGGACAAACTCGAAGAACGCGAGGTCCTCTGGCAGGGACCTCCAGCATTCCTGACGGGGAGATGGGTCAGAGGGGATATTTCTGTATATCCAGCTGTTGGGCGACTCGTCATCAGTCTCCCAGTCCAGCTTGGAACTTATTTACTTAGACAGTTTTTGTATACCGCCTGTGATAAGGAAGCTTATCATAGCTCAGGAAGGAGCTATAGAAAAGGTGAAGTGACTCTGAACAAGCAACCTGTCAGTTCCGGTAGAAATAAGAAAACAGAATTTTCCCATAAAAGACTACCAGTCCCAGAATGCACTAGGTTTCCAACAGCCATTAGAGGAGCTGAAGTGGGGAAACGTGTGTTCAATCAGGAGGGCTATGAGGTAATCCCTAAGCACTCATCTCAAAGGGCAGGGCCTGATTCAGCACAGCTGCGCTGTATTAGGGAGGAGCACTCATTTAAGCAGAATAAGAGTAGAGTTTATTCTACAGATGACCATCTTCATGATCACCTTGGATATCCAGAGAATTGTCCTCAGTAACCTGAGAATCAGCTTGAGTTTGATCATCAGTTTCATCTGAAGGATCATCAGAAGCAGAAGCCAAACCGGACGGACAGAGAGGGAAAGAGACCCTTTGGAAGAAGGAAGAGAAAAGCCTTTGAGAGGTCTAGAAGAGTCCAAAGCAGTACATATACTGGGAGGTATTCCAAGGGCCAGCATACACCATTGGACTGGGGAAAGCCAGAGGAATGGTGCTGCAGAGCTAGGAATCACCAGAGGCTACCTGTGAGGGAGACGGCTGCACGTGGAAGGGACCCTAAGACCTGTGCCAGAAGGTATGTGAAGAGAGATCCAGTGTCCAGGGATCTGGATTGGAAGGCTGGACATAAGAACTGGACTACATACTGGCCAGGCTATATAGAGAGGAACTCTAGCAGCAATGGAAGCTCAGGTATGAACACTGATCTATGCCCTAGCTATAACCTTGAAAGACAGCAGGGAAACAAGTATTCTCCTGAAAATGCTCCATTGAGAGATTCATCTGTGCCAATCCATGATATTGAACCCATGCTTGTTGAACAAGGGGGAATAATAGCAGATGAGGATCCTGTTTATATGGACTGCTCTCTATCTAAACTCCGTTGGTAACTTTCTGTTATAAAGTACAGCAACCATCACAAAGAAATACAAATTTGTTCTTTAATCTACTCAGAAAAGCTCCTGAAGCAGGATTTGACCCACACAGTGGAAGGCAAGCCAGTTAAGAGGTTTCAGCTGGTAACTGCTAGCAATTAAGCCTTACCTAATTGCTTGTGAGCTAGGAGAGAATCACTTCTGTATCTATGTGGGAAGTAATCAGAAATTAACCTGAAAAGAACAGTTTGTTTCTTGCTTTGTGACTTTTCATTTGTTGTTTTCCTGATTTTAACTTTGTTTTTTCCAAGTTAACACTGAAAGCAAGTAACCTAATTTATGTGCTACCAAGTATATCTGTGTTGGGAGAAATAACCCCATAAATAAATATCTTATTGGCTTTACCCAAGAGCACAACTAAATTATTGTCAGCAGCTGTGTCTGGTGTGAATGAACTACATTGCCCACAATACCTTGCAAATCATATAGAAATATGCACTTGCCAAGAGTGTGAAGATTCTCACCCAGGCAGCCGTCTGACATGCCTTATCCTTCAATCAAAGCGGTCACCACACAATTGGGGGATACATTTAACACGCGGGGATATGAGATACATACACTAATACTTACAGGGAACATGGGCTATGGAGGGTTAAGTGGCTTGCCCAAGACCACAAGGAGCATCTGTGGGACTAGAAACCCCAGTCCTTCCGGCCCAAGGTTGCTGTCCTCTAGTGGAATTTGAACCCCCGACCTTCCGGCCTGAAGTACCTTGCCCCAACCACTAGGCTTCTCCTGGACAAGACCTCGAACCCTCAACAGTCATCAGAGCGATGAGCAGCTGGCATCGAGGGGGAATGAGGTGCCTGACGAGGTCCTCGCAGTGGAGGGTCCTGACATCGGCACTGATGACACCGAGGCTCCAGGCATTGGGCCCCGCTGTGCCTCGAGGAAGGCAGCCAGGCTGTGTTCCAAGGCTGCTATCCTGGCTTCGATGCCAGTAGGCTCCACAGTGACTGGTTTAGGCTTTGAAAGAATTGAGCCCGAAGCTGGCTCCCTCAATGGGGAATCACCAGTGGTGATCATGTCGGAGGACGGAGTCCGATCCCCTGATGCATTGGGAGTCTTCCCCTACCGGGGCAGATTTGAGGGCTGCTCCTGGCCATTGCCCTCGGTGTCAGGTCGACACTCATCCTAAAATCCCTCCACTGGATACCCATCACTTCCAGGATCAAATTTAAAGTCCTCACCATCATACGCAAAGCTCAGAATGGCTTTACCACCCAGCACCTCCAGCTGTCAATCAGCTCCCCCAGCTCCACCAGGCCCTGCAAAAAGAGCCTGCTAAACCTGCTCAGCCTCCCAATGAAGATTCGCAAGAGCACCCAGTATGCCTTCCTGAGATCCTTCCCATTATAGCCCCCACATTCTGAAACTCTCTGCCATCCACCCTAAGAAATATTCAGGCAGCAAAAGACTTTAGCAAGCGCCTAAAGACCCACCTTTTCCACAAGCATTACGGCACAGGCTAGCCCTCTAAAGAACTACCAAACGAACTCCTGCACCCAACCTTTTGATCCTTTTGTACCCACCAATGATGGACCCCACTACCCCTTCACCCTGTCTTTCTACTGTTAATTGTTCACCATTTTGACTGGAAGAAAAACAGTATACCAAAATCAGTTAAATAAATAAACTGTGATGATCTGTGATGGACATAGTACGGGAGCATTTGCCACATTGCTTAAATCTGCTGACCAAAGACATAACGGGGAATATGGCACCCATGAGCTCAAACTCAGACATCTTGGTCAGGCTGGGCACGAGAAAAAACCTGCACACCAGATAAAGAAAAAGGACCTGAGAAAAACATGACACCGAGGCGAGGGCGGATTCGGGTGGCGAGAAGGTGATCGGGAACTGACCTGCAAAAAGAACAGCAAAAAAACGCTAAAAGTAAGGGTAGAAAAAAATTGACTTTTACCAGGGATGACAGACAGGATGTCTGCAGGGCTCTGTGGAAAAAATAAGACTGAGATAACATGGCACCTTTGGGTGGGAAGATGACCGCGCATGCGCAGCCTAATTCCCAAAGATTTTCTTTGAAAGCTGGGAAGTGATTACCGCACGGGCTCCATCGATGCTGATGTCATCCATTTGTGAAGACTTACTTCCTGACTATTCCTGGAGAATGCACACTACCCAGTTAGCGACCTGTGGATAAAACTAGGCACAACAAAAGCTGGCCTAGTTTTACCCACAGGAGCTAATTGGGTAGTGGTGCAATATCACCACTAGCTTCTGCGGCGTCAGTGGCTGTGCAGTGAGCCCATATATTCAATCAATGCTGGGGCCGCATATGACCCTGGCATTGAATATCTGGGGTTAGAGGTCAGTGGCGACGGCTATATGCCATAGAGGTGCAAAGCGATATCAGTACAATATCGGGCCCTATGTGCTTTGGCCAGGCCTTTATAGAGGCCTGGCCAAAGCACACCTTGTTTACTTCCCCTTCGAAATTGAAGTGAGTTAAAGATAGCACCCTCTGTAAACTACCAGCATCTACATGTTTAAGAAATGTCTCATATTGTGACGCCTTCCAACGCTCTCACCGCACTGCCCCTAGAGGTGGCACGGCAGATTGTCTCTGTTTGGACACTTATAGTGCTACTTGGTATAGACACCTGCCTGATGAGAGACAGTGGATCACCTCCTTAATTGTAGTTGTGGTTTGCTTTTGTTAGCAGTCCGAATAGAAGGAGCACAGGACAATTTATAACATAAATTGCTTTTATTTTGATTTTCTGTAAGGAAATCATTTGTGGAAAAATTCCAGTAAGGTAAAACACATTCAACCAAAGGTATAGGATTCTTCTCCAAAAATGTGCAAGGTGAATTTCTTCCATAAACTTCTCAACCTTGATAGCAGTATTTTCTAGTATTTACAAATGCAGTAGAAATATCTTTGTGCATTACTCACAAACTTTGGCCATAAGAAAAGCTTTACTTTCCTTGCTGACTTCAAGTTTAAAACATTACTCAGAGTGCTACCTCTTAGCTTTTAAACCACTAGCTTTTTCAACTGACGTTACAGCAGAAATAAAACTAGCTAGGCTTTCACATGAGGTTTTTCTTATCCACTTGTCTGCTTTCCAAGCATACAATGATATCTGAACTCCTGACGTCTTCTTACTTGTTTCATACAGCATAAAGGAAAAGCTTTATACATTAGACACACAGAGACTGCAATCCATCGATTCAGCAGAGGACATTGATTTATCAGAGAGACAGTCTACGTCCATTTCTGTTGGGGAATTGTAGGGCTCTGAACTTGGGGTAATCTCTGGTTTAACCTGTTGTATGTTCTTCAGAAGCTTACAAAGGTTTCTCCACTTTAGCTCACGGTTCCCCTCTGTAACTGGGTTGGAACCTTTTGCTTTTCTCCCCCTTAATAGTTTCTCATCAGGAAATGCAAAAGCTTCTTGACTAGCAGTAACTCTCCTCCTAACAGGCTTCCTATAATATCTGTGTGGAGGTTCAAGACTAGAACTGCTATATTCTGATTCAGAGGTAAAATCCAGGCTTCTCTGCCGGTTCTTTCTATGCCCACACCCTTTGCACTTGCCTTGTAAGTAGTGGTCAGTCCTTCTGGGCTTAGCAGAATTAACAGCTTTGAAATCCTGCTTCCTTCCCTGGTTTACTGGCCTTTTCCTTTGGCTCCTAGCCTGCAACCGGTCCTGCCTTTGAACAGACCTTCTTTGCAGTCTTTCTGGTGTCTGAGCACATACCGTTTGATCAGTACCTGATTCCTCCTCCCACTCAGCTGATTCTTCAAAGAAACTTTGTCCTCGGGGTTTTGCTAGTTTCCCTTTAGCATTGCAATTTCCTTTGCACCATCCTGTGCCTAGTCCTCGTGTGTGTGAAGCTCTGGAATCAACTCTCAGCTGATTCTCCAGCTCCCGTTCCTCTCTCTCCCCACTTCCTGTGTGACGCAGCTTATACGTTCTGTGAACTGTTTGCTTCTCTGACCCCACCCTCTCTCTGCTTGCAGCTGTCCTAGAGGTTGGGTGTGGCTTCAAGCTAACCCTGCTTCTATGTGCCTTGGTTTCATTCTCTCTGTGGGAAATGTGCTTCTGTGATCCCATCCCCCGCTTGTGGGAACAAATCTCAGAGTTTTTTCCACTTTCAAAGGGCTCTGCAGCCTTCACATCATCACAATATGCATGTGGAAGTTTCAATATTTACATGTGCAAGTTGGAAATATAGCACTTGCGTGTATAAATTCCTGGGTTTGCTCTGCTGACTTTCCCCACATATAAATATGTAAAATGATTCCTCCCATTCCACATGGATATAAATCCACATGCATTCTTGCACTTTTTTCCCTGTATTTTAGAAACAGCTCTGTTTAGCACAGCCTTTTCTAAAATACCATCGGAACTGAGTATGCCCTGACCTTGATGTCTCAATTCTGATCTCTGCGTTCTATCTCAAATCTGCCATAAATGATGGCAGAAAAAGACCATAGAACCTATCCAGTCTGACCAACTATACCAGCTACAAAGCTCTACAGTCCCCTTCCCCTCCCTTGGAGATCTCCTGTGCTTGTCATATTTCCTTGAATTCAGATAAGTCCTCTTTTCCACTATCTCCACTGGGACGCTATTCCACATCTCTACCACCCTTTTCATAAAGAAATATTTTCTCAGTTTAATCCTGAGTCTGTCACCTTCCATCTTTATCCTGTACTCCTTCATTCCAGAGCTTATTTCAATTTACATAGAAACATGACAGCAGAAAAAGACAGCATGGCTTATCCAGTCTACCCTTCCATATCAACTACAATAGTCCCCTTTTTACCTTTAGAGATTCTCTGTGTTTGTCTCATGCTTTTTGAATTCAGATACTGTCCTCATCTCTACAACCTCCACTGAGAGACTATTCCACACATCTACCACCCTTTCCGTAAAGAAGTATTTCCGCACATTACTCCTGAAATATTTCCGCATATTACTCTATCCTCTTTTACTCTTATCATTATGTCCCCTCATGGAAGAGCTTGCTTTCAATCGAAAGAGACTCTCCTTCTGTGCATTTATGCCACAGAGATATTTAGACCTCTCGATCATATTTCCTCTATCCCGCCTTTCCTCTAAAGTATACATATTAAGATGTTTAAGTCTGCACTCATGCTTTATAACGAAGACCACTAACCATTTTAGTAGCCACCGTCTGCACCAACTCCAACCTGGTTTTTTTTTTTTTTGCCTCTCTCTGCTCTGGGAAGAGCAGTGCCCTCACAGTGCTCTGCTAGAGAGGTGGATATTTAACTCCTGTGACAACTTTGCTGTGAGTTCTAGCTGTCTATTTAATTATTTATTGTCTTTATTGGTGTGCTACTTCACTTCCCTGATCCCTTTTAGTTTTGCACTTCAGCTTTCTCAGCTGTATAACTTACCTTGACTCTCTCAACTAACTGGCCTTTGTGTGGTAGCCAGGTTAACTGTTACTTTAAATTAAATATCTCTCCCTGCTCTGTCCCCAGAACCTGCTACATTTTAAACTTTTTTTCCTGCTCTAGCCTACCTGAGGGACTAACCCCCTCCCCACCCTGCTGAGGGTACAGGACAGTGTACCTTGTAACAGCCCTCTTTTAATAGGTCTTATTTCCCTCCCTCCCTTCCCAATACCCACCCGCCCCTGGGGTAATTGTAGCATTATAGGTACTTACACGTCTTAGAGGAAAGGGGCTGCTCTCAGGTGCAGCTCTTTATCCAAACCAGTCATAAATTGAGGACCTGAGGTTAATTAAGCTTCAGGTGAACAAGGTATATTAGAGGTATTAGATAAAAACTTTTATTAGTATAAGCATCTACACCAACCCTTAGTAAATACAGAATTTAAAGACCTAAACACAAGCTTTAAAAGAGATGCAGACAACAGTCCAGCAGCGAGATGGGGGCTTTCCAGTCTTTTGCATTGAGTGTCACATGTATGATTTTCTCTCAGTTGGTGAGAGGTCTTACGTATGCACTAAGTGCAAGGAGCTTTGCTCTCAGGGAACAAGTCCGTTCTCTAGAGGCTAGAATAGCAGACCTGGAAGACATAAGAAAGACAGAGAAGTACATGGACAAGACCTACAGGGATATAGTCCTGAAGTCCCACCTCCAGTCTGGCAGCATCCCTGTTGCCATGGAGGAGAGAGGTCACGTGACAGGAGAGCATCACCCTGGTGTGGCAGGATGTGATCCTGTAACTAGGACCTGTCCTCCTTGTGATGTAAAACCCTCTCGCACCGAGGAAGTTTCTCCAGGGCCATGTGCCCATGAGGGGAGGGTTAGGACAGCTGTTATAGTTGGTGATTCAATCATTAGGCATGTAGATAGCTGGGTGGCTGGTGGACGTGAGAATCGCCTGGTAACATGCCTGCCTGGTGCGAAGGTAGCGTACCTCACGCACCGCCTAGATAGGATCTTAGATAGTGCTGGGGAGGAGTCTGCTGTCTTGGTACATGTTGGTACCAATGACATAGGAAAATGTGGGAGGGAAGTTCTGGAGGCTAAATTTAAGCTTTTAGGTAGGAAGTTGAAATCCAGAACTTCCAGGGTAGCGTTCTCTGAAATGCTTCCCGTTCCACATGCAGGACCCAAAAGGCAGGCAGAGCTCCAGAGTCTCAATGCGTGGATAAGACGATGGTGCAAGGATGAGGGTTTTGGATTTGTTAGGAACTGGGGAACATTCTGGGGAAAGGAGGGGGGCTCTTCCGAAGGGATTGGCTTCACCTTAACCCGGATGGAACCAGACTGCTGGCATTAACCTTTAAAAAGGAGATAGAGAAGCTTTTAAACTAGAAAATAGGTGAAAGCCGACAGTCGCCCAAGAGCGCATGGTTCGGAAGAAGGTATTCTTGAAGGATACTACCAAAAGCAGTGAGGTTCCAAAAAAGAGTAAAGTAGCCCAAATGCCCTTAAGTATGGTGCAGACAGAGCGTAAAGATTCCAAATTACGCATGCCTACCAATAGCCAGATTAATATGAATAAAATACAGTCTCTAAAATGCTTGTATGCAAATGCTAGAAGTCTAAACAATAAGATGGGAGAGATAGAATATATAGCACTAAATGAGAGGTTAGATATGATTGCAATCTCAGAGACATGGTGGAAGGAGGATAACCAGTGGGACACTGTGATACATGGATACAAACTATATTGTAATGATAGAACTGATCAAATTGGTGGAGGGGTTGTGCTCTATGTTAGAGAGGGCATTGAGTCAGAAAGGATTAAAGTTTGCAAGAAACTAAATTTGCTGTAGAATCTTTATGAATTGAAATTCCATGTATGAAGGGGAAGGTGATGGCAGTGGGGGTGTACTATCGACTGCCTGGCCAGAATGAACAAATGGATGATGAAATGCTCAAAGAAATCAAGGAAGCTAGCAAAAGTCACAGCAGAGTAGTAATAATGGGTGATTTCAATTACCCCGGTATCGACTGGGTCATTGTCATGGCAGGACATGCTAGGGAGATAAAATTTCTAGATGAAATAAATGACTGCTTCTTGGAGCAGCTGGTTCATGAATCGACCAGAGGGGAAGCCATACTGGACCTAGTCCTTAGTGGAACACCAGATCTGGTACAAGATATAAGGGTGTTGGGACCACTTGGCAATAGTGATCATAGCATGATCGTGTTTGATTTAATTAGTGGAGGAGGGATAGTAAAGAAATCCACAGTACTACCTTTTAACTTTCGAAAGGGAGACTCTGATAAGATGAGGACTATAGTTAAGAGAAAACTAAAAGGAGCGGTTGCAAAGGTTAAAGACTTACATCAAGCTTGGGTGTTGTTTAAAAATATTATTCTGGAAGCCCAGACCAGCTGTATTCCACGCATTAAGAAAAGTGGAAGAAAGTCCAAAAAACTGCCAGCATGGTTTAAAGGTGAGGTCAATGAGGCTGTTGCTGCCAAAAAGGCATCTTTCAGGAAATGGAAAAAAGAGCCAAACGACGAAAACTGGAAACAGCACAAGCACTGGCAAGTTTAATGCAAAGCATTGATAAGGCAGGCAAAGCGAGAATTTGAGAAGGAACTTGCTACGGAAGCAAAAACACGAAATAAAGACTTTTTCAAGTACATTCGTAGCAAAAGGCCTGTGAGAGAGTCAATTGGACCATTAAATGATAGAGGGGTAAAAGGGACAGTAAGAGGAGACAAGGCTATAGTAGAAAGACTGAATGAATTCTTTGCTTCAGTCTTTACTGAGGAAGATGTAGGGATGTTACCCAAGACTGAAGTGGTATTTAAAGGTGATACTGCAGAGGAATTGAGAGAAATATCGCTACACCGGGAAGATGTATTACAACTATTTGATAAACTGAATAGTAGCAAATCACTTGGACCGGATGGTATACATCCAAGAGTGTTCAAAGAACTGAAATATGAGATTACAGACCTGCTATTAGTAATCTGTGAACTTTCATTAAAATCATCTGTAATACCTGAAGAATGGAGGGTCGCCAATGTAACACCAACTTTTAGAAAGAGTTCCAGGGGTGATCCGGGAAATTATAGACCGTTGAGCCTGACGTCAGTACTGGGGAAAATGGTAGAAACCATCATAAAGAACAAAATTACACAGCATGTAGATAGTCATGGCCTAATGGGAGACAGCCAACATGGCTTTAGACAAGAAGATCTTGTCTTACTAATCTGATATGTTTTTTTGAAGGTGTGAATAAACAGGTAGACAAAGGTGAGTTAGTTGATATAGTGTATATGGACTTACAGAAAGCCTTTGACAAGGTCCCTCATCAGAGACTTTTAGCAAAACTAAAAAGTCATTGGATAGGAGGCAGTGTACTTTTATGGATCGGGAACTGGTTAAAAGATAGAAAGCAGAGGGTAGGGCTAAATGGCCAATTTGCCCAATGGAAAAAGGTGAATAGTGGAGTACCCCAGGGATCTGTATTGGGTCCGCTACTTTTTGACATATTCATAAATGACCTGGAAAAGGGAATAACTAGTGAGGTTATCAAATTTGCAGATGACACAAAACTGTTTAAAGTTGTTAAAACCCAAGAGGACTGTGGAAAACTGCAGGAGAATCTGGATAAACTGGAAGACTGGGCATCCAAATGGCAGATGAAATTTAATGTGGACAAGTGCAAAGTTATGCACCTAGGAAAGAACAACCCACACTATGGTTACACGATGCAAGGTTCCACATTGGGAACCATCACCCAGGAGAAAGATTTAGGAGTCATCGTGGATAACGTTAAAACTCTCTGCCCAGTGTGCAGCAGCAGCCAAGAAAGCAAATTGAATGCTAGGTATCATAAGGAAAGGAATGGAAAATAAAACAAAGAATATTATAATGCCTCTGTATCGTTCCATGGTACGACTGCACCTTGAATATTGTGTGCAATTCTGGTCGCCGTATCTTAAAAAGGCTATAGCGTTATTAGAAAAGGTACAGAGAAGAGCCACCAAAATGGTAAAGGGGATGGAAGGCTACTCCTATGAAGAGAGGCTACAAAGGTTAGGGCTCTTCAACCTGAAAAAGAGACGCCTGAGGGGAGATATGATAGAGGTCTATAAATTAATGAATGGAGTGGAACGGGTAAACGTAGATCGATTGTTTACGCTATCAGAATATAGAAAGACTAAGGGACATGTAATGAAGCTACAGGGTAAACTATTTAAGACAAATAAGAGAAAATATTTTTTCACTCAACGTGTAATCAAACTCTGGAATTTGTTACTGGAGGATGTAGTAAGAGCTGTTAGTGTAGCCTAGTTTAAAAAAGGTTTGGGCAAGTTCCTAGAGGAAAGGTCCATAAACCATTATTAAAAAGGGACCCAGGATATCAGTGCTTGAACCAATACAAGCATTGTGGAATCTGTGTCTTTTGGGGATACTGCTAGGTACGTATGACCTAGATTGGCCATTGTTGGAAACAGGATACTGGGCTTGATGGACCTTGGTCTGACCCAGTATGGCATATCTTATGTTTTTTTGTTCGTATGTTTATATCTTTTTGAAGGTGTGGTCTCCAGAATTGCACACAATATTCCAAATGAGGTCACACCAGAGACTTATACAGAGGCACTATCGCCTCCTTTTTTTTTGTCTGCCCACTCCTCTCCCTATGCACCTAAGCATCCTTCTGGCCTTCACTGTCACATTTTCTACCTGTTTAGCTACTTTAAGATCATAAGATACGATTATGCACAGGTCCCACTCTTCTTTTGTGGACAGAAGTACTTCACCCTGTACACTGTACACTTGGATGTGCATACCAAATGCATGACCCTGCATTTTTTAGCATTAAATCTCAGCTGTCAAATTCTAGGCCATTCTTCAAGCTTAGCTAGATCCCTCCCATGTTATCTACTCCTTCCTGGGTGTCTAGTGCCGATTTTGAATCACCAGCAAACAAGCAAACCTGACAGCCTGACAGCCCTTGCGCAATATCATTAACAAAGATGTTAAAAAGAATCAGACCAAGGACAGATCCCTGCGGCACACCACTGGTAACTTCCTTTCCTCAGAGTGAGCTCCATTTAGCTGTAACCTTTGCTGCCTCCCACTCAATCAATTTCTAACCCAACCAGTAATTTTAGGGTCCATCGCTAGGGTGCTCAGTTTGTTTATAAGTCACTTGTGTGGAACAGTGTCAAAGGCTTTACTGAAATCTAAGTACATCACATCTAGTGCTCTCCCTCAGTCCAACTTCCTGGTCACACTGTCAAAGAAATCAATCAGATTTGTCTACAAAGACTATCTCGTACATGTCTGTGTAGCGCTGCGTACGATTTGTTGTGCTATATAAATGCTTAGTAGTAGTAGTAGTAGTAAACCCATGCTGCCTTGGATCCTGCAATCCATTGGACTCCAGAAATTTAAAGAGGTATGCCTCCTGTGCATTTATGCCACAGAGGCATTTAAATGATTCTATCATATCTCCTCTCTCTTGCCTTTCTTCCAAAGTATATATATTGAGATCTTTAAATCTCTTCATAAGCTTTAAGATGTAAGTTTTTGACCATTTTAGTAGACACCTTCTGGGCCTTCTCTATCCTTATATCACTTTGAAGGCACAGTTTCCAGAACTGCACATCCTACTCTAAATATGGTCCCAACACAGATTTATATAAAGGCACTATCACATAAGAACATAAGATATGCCGTACTGGGTCAGACCAAGGTCCATCAAGCCCAGTATCCTGTTTCCAACAGTGGCCAATCTAGGCTATAAGTACCTTCTTTTTCCTTCTGGCCATTCCTCTCTCTATGCACCCAAGCCTCTTTCTAGCTTTACTGCTGCTCTACTGTTTCCGTATTGTGTTTTCCCAGTGCAGTATTGTACAGTTAGCTAAACCAGTTCAGCATCCAAGAAAGTTTCCATCTCTTTATTTACATATATTTATTACAAGAAAAGGAAGTTACCGTGACAATTGAACCAACAATGTAGCACATAAAATAAATAAATAAATGCTCTGGTACAATGCAGCAGAATAAGTTTGAATTAACTGCATCAGTTGATCAATTACAGATATGGTTAGTTGTGAAATTAAATGGATATTGGGATTCTGGAAAACTAGGGCTGACGTAGATGCTTGGAGTTGAATGCTGAACCCTTGAGTGACTGTGGCTGGACACTAAACAAATGCTGAATGTTGAACGACTGACAGGAATGTAGCTGGGAGCTGAGTCAAAGATTGCCTGCTAAACTGCTAAAAAGATGCTGGAAAGCCAGAGCGCAGCAGAGGGAGGGGTTATGGGGCCATACTTTCTGTGCCCCAAGAAGGAGATTTCTGCACTGGAGAGGGGGACAGAGGATTACCCAAAGGTTAGCAGGCTCTGTAGTTGACCAATAGGGTCAAAGATTGTACTTTGGGTTAAGGCATGAGCAAAGCAGGTTTCAAAGAGACTGGAGAAATGGGTCACATGGAATATTTAACCTATAGGACTAATGATTACATGAACCTAGCAGGAGCCTGCCTGTGATACCTGGGTACAAACTATATCGTAATGATAGAGCTGATCAAATTGGTGGAGGGGTAGCGCTCTATGTTAGAGAGGGCATTGTATTACTAATTAAAGATTTATTTGGATCAGCAAGGAATATTGAACTTGGCAAGGAAATTCAACTCTTGAGCCATTCTGCTTTGAGCCATTCTGCCTGTGAGAAATCAGGCTGACCCAGCTTGCTAGCGCAGAGACCAAAGCTGTATTTGCAATCTGGTGAGAAACTGCTTACACATCAAGCCTGAGGGATACTGAAAGACTAGGGAGGAGTTCTTCTAATGAAGATCCATTAAAGAGAACAATTCACCTAGCCTTCGAAACAATTCTCTTAGCCAATATAGAAACATTTACCTAGCCAATGTAGACAGGATAAAAATTAATCAATTATAATGTAGATGTTTTGAGCTGCTTCTAAAACCATGGGGGGTGTCTCCCTTGAGCATTCTCAGATGTCTGACCAGTGTCTTGATTGTGTAAGTTTTGAGCTTCTAAAACCATGGGGGGTGAGCATTGTCAGAAGCCTGCCCGGAAATCAAAGGCTGGGAGCAAACAAAGGCTGGAGAGGGACTGGTCAAGCAAAGGTGGATGGGGTGGGGAATATCTATAGGGAAAAGCTCATGTGTGAGAGCTAGCTGCAACACATTTGTGCCTATATAAGTACAGAGAAAATCCAGAACAGAGAGAGCGTAGATCTGCTTGGCCAGGCGCATGCCATGCATGAAGAATCCCAGACTTTCTCTAGCCTTCGCTGAGCTCTCCCAGCTGATGTGTAAAGGGCTGCCATGATACAGTTTGTTGAAGTATGATTCTTTGTAAATAGCTTCACTATCTCATAACTCTTTCAGTGAAGTATTATTCTTCTGTAATTAAGTGCTTTTAGTTATTATTCTAATTGCTTTCTAGTTATCTTTTCTAACTACTCATGTGTAACTAAGGGAATTACTTGCCTTTCTGAATAAGTATCCTTGCTTTGTTTGTAAATAAACTGCACGTCTGTGTGTTAGCCTTTGATGTAGTAAGACAGGCATTGAGTCACAAAGGATTCAAGCTTTGCAGGAAACAAAATTTGCTGTAGAATCTCTATGGATTGAAATTCCATGTAAGAAGGCGAAGGCGATGGCAGTGGGGGTGTACTACCAACCGCCTGGCCAGAATGAACAAATGGATGATGAAATGCTCAAAGAAATCAGGGAAGCTAACAAATGTTACAGCACAGTAATAATAATGGGTGATTTCAATTACCCCGGTATTGACTGGGTCAGTGTCACGGCAGGACATGCTAGGGAGATAAAGTTTCTAGATGAAATAAATGACTGCTTCTTGGTGCAGCTGGTTCATGAAGTGACCAGAGAGGAAGCCATTTTGGACCTAGTCCTTAGTGGAACACAAGATCTGGTGCAAAAGATAAGGATGTTGGGGCCATTTGGCAACAGTGATCATAGCATGATCGCGTTTGATTTAATTTATGGAGGAGGGATGGTAAGGAAATCCACAGTACTACCTTTTAACTTTCAAAAGGGAGACTATGATAAAATAAGGAAAATAGTTAAGAAAAAACTAAAAGGAGCAGTTGCAAAGGTCAAAGACTTACATTAGGCTTGGGTGTTGTTTAAAAAGACTGTCTTGGAAACCCAGGTCAGCTGTATTCCATGCTTTAAGAAAACTGGAAGGAAGTCCAAAAAACTGCCAGCATGGTTGTGTGGAAGCAAAAACGCGTAATAAAGACTTTTTCAAGTACATTCATAGCTAAAAACCTGTGAGAGAGTCAGTTGGACCTTTAGATGATAGAGGGGTAAAGGGGGAAGTAAGAGTGGACAAGGCTATAGCGGAGAGACTGAATGAATTCTTTGCTTCGGTCTTTACTGAGGAAGATGTATGGATGTTACCCATGACTGAAGTGGTATTTAAAGGTGATACTGTGGAAGAATTGAAAGAAATATCGATACCCCAGGAAGATGTTTCCCCAGGAAGATAAACTGAAGAGTAACAAATCACCTGTACCAGATGGTATACATCCAAGGGTGTTGAAAGAACTGAAATATGAGATTGCAAACCTGCTATTAGTAATCTGTGAACCATCACTTAAATCATCTGTAATACCTGAAGATTGGAGGATCACCCTTGTAACGCCAATTTTTAAAAAGGGTACCAGGGTTGATCTGGGAAACTACAGACCGGTGAGCCTGACGTCAGTACTGGGAAAAATGGTAGAAACCATCATAAAGAACAAAATTACTGATCATGTAGGTAGCCATAGCTTAATGGGAGACAGCCAGCATGGCTTTAGACAAGGAAGATCTTGTCTTACTAATCCTGTAATGTTTTTTTGAAGGTGTGAATAAACAGGTAGATAAAGGTGAGTCGGTTGATATTGTGTTTCTAGGCTTTCAGAAATCCTTTGACAAGGTCCCTCATCAGAGACGTTTGGCAAAACTAAAAAGTCATGGGATAGGAGGCAGTGTACTATTGAGGATCAGGAACTGGTTAAAAGATAGAAACAGAGGGTAGGGCTAAATGGCCAATTTGCCCAATGGAAAAAGGTGAATAGTGGAGTACCACAGGGATCTGTGCTGGGTCCGCTGCTTTTTGACATATCATAAATGACCTGGAAAAGGGAATAACGAGTGAGATTATCAAATTTGCAGACGACACAAAACTATTTAAAGTTGTTAAAACCCAAGAGGATTTTGGAAATTTTCAAGAGTATCTTGATAAATTGGAAGACTGGGCATCCAAATGGCAGATGAAATTTAATGTGGACAACTGCAAAGCTATGCACCTAGGAAAGAACAACCCAAACTATGGTTACATGATGCAAGGTTCCACATTGGGGACCACCACCCATGAAAAAGATTTAGGCGTCATCATGGATAATATGTTAAAAACCTCCACCCAGTATGCAGCGGCGGCAAAGAGAGCAAATAGAATGCTAGGTATCATGAGGAAAGGAATGGAAAATAAAACAAAGGATATTATAATGCCTCAGTATCGCTCCATGGTGCAACCGCACCTTGAATATTGTTTGCAGTACGGGTAAACATAGATCGATTGTTTACATTATCAGAATATAGAAAGACTAGGGGACATGCAATGAAGCTACAGGGTAACCTATTTAAGACTAATAAGAGAAAATATTTTTTCACTCAGCGTGTATTCAAATTATGGAATTTGTTACCGGAGGATGTAGTGAAAGCTGTTAGTGTAGGTGGGTTTAAAAAAGGTTTGGAGAAGTTCCTGGAGGAAAGATTCATAAACCATTATTAAAAGGGACCCAGGATATCACTGCATGACCCAATACAAGCATTGAGGAATCTGTGTCTTTTGGGGAGACTGCTAGTTACTTATGACCTAGATTGGCCACTGTTGGAAATGGGATACTAAGCTTTTTTTTTTTTTTTTTTTTAATTGAATTTTCAATTTGTTACATCCAATGAATATACATAAAAAAGAACAAGCGATATGAGCCTAAATTTGACACACAATCAAGAAAAAGGATTTTTACAAAAACATACCACTTCTCCACCCACATCAAGGAGAGAACAGCTTAGAGAGAAAAACCGGGGCATAAATTATAAGGCTACAACACCCAACCAACCACATTCCATAATCCAATCAGTGCAAATATAATATCACTCAAGCCTGTAGAGAAACCAGAAGAGATTCCAACAAGGAAGGATCAAAATATACATAACTAATCCCTTGAATAGTCACCAAACACTTACATGGCCAAAAGATTTGCATTTTCCCGGACGTCTCCAGACAGACGCAGGCCCGGAGAAGGTCCTTCCTGCAGCTGAAATCTAGGGTTTTGGCTGGAGGGATACTAAGCTTGATGGACCTTGGTCTGACCCAGTATGGCATATCTTATGTTCTTAAGTGCAGGAGAGAGAGAGCTCACGCAGACATTCAAGTGAGGAAGAGAGAGAGCTAACGCAGATATTCATGTGTGGGAGAGAGCTCAGGTAGATATTCAAGTGCGGGAGAGAGGGAGATCATGCAGATATTCAAGTGTGGGAGAGAGAAAGCTCACACAGTAATTCAAGAGGGGGAGAGAGACAGCTCACGCAGATACTCAAGTGTTGGAGAGAGGAAGCTCACGCAGATATTCAACAGGGGGAGAGAGAGAGAGCTCACGCAGATATTCAAGTGCAGGAGAGAGAGAAAGCTCATGCAGATTTTCAAGTGTGGGACAAAGAGAGCCCAAGCAGATATTCCAGTGCTGTAGAGAGAGAGCTCATGCAGATATTCAAGTGTGGGAGAGAGAGAGAGAGCTCACGCAGATATTCCAGTGCTGGAGAGAAGAGAGCTCATGCAGATATTCAAGTGTGGGAGAGAGAGAGAGCTCATGCAGAGAGAAAGCTTGCGTAGATATTCCAGTGCTGGAGAGAGAGAGCTTACGCAGATATTCCAGTGCTGGAGAGAAAGAGCTCATGCAGATATTCAAGTGGGGGAGAGAACTCACGCAGATATTCAAGTGCAGGAGAGAGAGAAAGCTCACGCAGATTTTCAAGTATGGGGCAAAGAGAACCCAAGCAGATATTCCAGTGCTGTAGAGAGAGAGCTCATGCAGATATTCAAGTGTGGGAGAGAGAGAGAGAGAGAGCTCATGCAGATATTCCAGTGCTGGAGAGAGAGAGAGCTAACGCAGATATTCAAGTGTGGGAGAGAGAGAGAGCTCACGCAGATATTCCACTGCTGGAGAGAGAGAGCTACATAGATATTCAAGTGCAGGAGAGAGAAAGCTTGCGTAGATATTCCAGTGCTGGAGAGAGCGAGCTCACACAGATATTCAAGTGTGGGAGAGAGAGCTCACGCAGATATTCCAGTGCTGGATAGAGAGAGCTCACGGAGATATTCAAGTGCAGGAGAGAGAGAGCTCACACAGATATTCCAGTGCTGGAGAGAGCAAGCTCACACAGATATTCAAGTGTGGGAGAGAGAGCTCACGCAGATATTCCAGTGCTGGATAGAGAGAGCTCACGGAGATATTCAAGTGTGGGAGAGAGAGAGCTCACGCAGATATTCCAGTGCTGGAGAGAGAGAGCTCATGCAGATATTCAAGTGCAGGAGAGAGAGAGCTCACACAGATATTCCAGTGCTGGAGAGGAGAGCCCATGAAGATATTCAAGTGCGGGAGAGAGAGAGAGCTCACACAGATATTCCAGTGCTGGAAAGAGAGAGCTCATGCAGATATTCAAGTGTGGGAGAGAGAGAGCTCACACAGATATTCCAGTGCTGGAGAGGAGAGCTCATGCAGATATTCCATTGCTGGAGAGGAGAGCTCATGCAGATATTCAAGTGCGGGAGAGAGAGAGCTCACACAGATATTCCAGTGCTGGAGAGGAGAGCTCATGCAGATATTCCAGTGCTGGAGAGAGAGAGAGCTCACAAAGATATTCAATGCAGGAGAGAGAAAGCTCATATAGATATTCCAGTGCTGGAGAGAGAGAGCTCACACAGATATTCAAGTGCGGGAGAGAGAGAGCTCACGCAGATATTCCAGTGCTGGAAAGAGAGAGCTCACGCAGATATTCCAGTGCTGGAGAGAGAGAGAGCTCACACAGATATTCAAGTGCGGGAGAGAGAGAGCTCACGCAGATATTCCAGTGCTGGAGAGAGAGAGCTCAGGCAGATATTCAAGTACTAGAGAGAGCTCATGCTGATTATGGCTGTGCCACTGAAATGCTTGTTAGGCAATTGTATGGGTTAAGTTGGAAAGAACAGAAAAGAAATGTTTTGAAAGCTGTGCTGAAATAAGGCATGTGGTATTGTTTGCTTAGGACTTTTGAGAGTCATGTGTGGGAAATAAAGCAGTGAGTGGCTGTTTTAAAAGATTTTTTTTGGTTATTTCTCTCACTGGTTTAAAAGTGTGAGAGTGAAGCATTCAGTTTTGGCTGTCATTTTTAAAAAAGTAAAAAAACAAACTTTAGTTCCTGCTTTTATAAATCTATAGGAATTTGATTGCTCTTAAATTAGAAATCTGACTGCTCTGGGCTCGTGATGTACTGGAAAGTGCTGTCAGACAGAGAAAAGGAAAACTGGAACTTGTTTTAGGAAAGAACCAGCTGAGCTTATAAAGAGATGCCATGATGTTGATTTTCCATATTTATCTTGAATATCACAATATGCTTGAGTTTTAAAACCAAAACTGAAACTGTAGGGGAGAGAGAGAACTGCATGTGCTTGGATAGAGATCTGTTGGCACATGGATCTGAATGACTTATTCCTATTCGTCTCTCCGAGCCAGTCCAGGACCTTAGGGTAGTCGCTAATCCCCTCCAGCAGCTGAGGACTGATCACTGAAAATTCTTGCTGACAGCCCACCTCGCACCCCCTGGTGTCAGAGAGACAGTCTTTCAGTCCTCAGCAGCTGAACAGGACGTGCGGCTGACAGGCTCCCCAGAGAAGCAAATAGGAAAAGGACTTTATTTTCTTTATTTCCACAGTAAAAACAACAAAAAAAAAAAAAAGTGGAGTAAGACTGAAATAGCCTGTCTGGTTTGTTCTAGCAGGGCAAACAGTACAGGAAGTTTCTGTTTATTCTCTTTTTTTCTTTCCTCTGGAAGGAAGGGGAATAATTATATCATTCTAAAAGAGACAAGGAAGCTCTGCCAGATTTCTGGTGCCTGCTTGGCAATTCGGTCTGATTAGGGCAGAGCCTGACTATTCTTTCAGACGTGGGTGCTTCGCGGTGTTGGGAAAGAGGTCTGGGAGCCCCAGAGTCTTCTCCCCCGCCTGTAATTGTCTTAGTTCCGGCTTCCCGCTGGCAGCGGGAGAGCGGACGGCGACGGTCTCAGCCTCTCCGGGAGTTCAGGTAGGAGCTTGGGTTGTTAAGTTTCTTCGCTATAGCATCTCAGCAGAAGTGTGTTTGGTCAGTGTTTAGAGAGGTTGATTTTGGCTACCGCCGTTTTTAATGCCAGTTCGCCGCGTGTTTTCATTCGCGCTGATTTGGGATCGGCGGCAGCGGTCACAGGGTGCAGTGGTGATATTTTAGCATGTCTTAGTTTTTAAAAGTGATGGAAAGTCACACGGGCCCCGAGGATGATGGCGTTAGCAGGCCTCAGTCCATTTCCGAAAGAGCGGGAACGGCAGCCATTTTAACTGAGCCGGCCGTTTCTCCCGCGCTGCACAAAAAGGAGGGAAAAAGAAAATCCAAAACACTCAAGTCTCCCTCTGCTGAGGGTCCACAGCCACAGCCTGCTTCAGCGGAACAGGCTTCTTGGCACTCCTTGTTCTCTCCGGAGTTTATTTTAGCGCTGCACAGTGCTTATTTGTTAAAAAGCTCTCAGGTTCCTCTATCTCCTGCTAAGGGCAGCATGCCAGCTTCTGCAAAGCTCGATCTCCCCGGAGCTGATTCTGGAGAAGGGGTCTCTCCTATGTCTAAAGGGCTGGAGTCAGCATTAGAGGGAGCTAGGTCTCAGAGTACGAAGGAGCTCTTGCAAGAGGAAGGAGAATGTCCTTCGGAATCCGGTTTGGAAGCATGGCCGAGAGAGTTGGAGGAGGGGGAGTTAGGGCCCGGCGAGGATCCGAACATGTTTAGAGTTTTTAGGAAGGAAGAGCTCGGGGCATTGATTACTCATTCTCTGGCAGCGTTAAATATGGCGCTTCCTGCGGTTCAGCAGGAGCCGCTGGAGGATCCTTTGTTACAGGGGTTTAAATCGGAGCAGCTCTGTTTCCCCATCCACAGAGTCATTAAACAAATGATTGAATCTGAATGGGAGTGTCCTGAGGCGACGCTACAGGGGGGCCGCGCTATGGCGCGTCTCTACCCCGTACCCCAGGAGGAAAAGGACTTGTTGCGAATGCCTAAGGTGGATATGCTGGTGTCAGCGGTCACCAAAAAGACCACAATTCCGGTGGAAGGAGGGACAGCTCTGAAGTATTTTCAGGATCGTAGGTTAGAAGTGCTTTTGAAGCAGGCTTTTGATTCCAGTGCTCTGGCTCTGCAAGCATCGGTTTGTGGGGCTTATGTCTCCAGGGCTTCTATCCGGTGGCTGCAAGGGGACATAAATCCGATAAAGAGGAGGAGTCTTCAGCGGAAGGAGCGAAGCTAGAGTCGGCAGCGGCCTATCTAGCAGATGCCTTTTATGATTTGATGAGGATTTCAGCGAAGTCAATGGCTTCTGTGATTGTGGCTCGGCAATTTCTCTGGCTGCGGAACTGGGCAGCAGATGCATCATCGAAAGCTCGTCTCAGTAAGCTTCCGTATAAAGGCAAGTTGCTCTTTGGAAAGGCCTTAGAAAATATTGTAAAAGATTTCGGCGATTCTAAAGGGGGTCGCCTTCCGGAAGACCGTCCGAGGACGGCGAAGTTTGGCCCCTTGCAGAGGGGGCAGGGGCGAGACTTTCGCAGGTTCTGCAGATCGCGATTTACTCCTTATCAATGAGGCTGGTTTGTGGCAAGAGGCCAGTCCTTTCAAGGAGCTAGGGGGTTCAGTAGGGGTCATTTCAATGCCCAACAGAACTCAGCTAAGAAACCGCAATGAAGGGGCGCTGGTCCAGGTGGAGACTCCTGTCGGAGGGCGGTTGCAGGGGTTTCTCTCCGCCTGGGCCAGAATAACTACGGACCAGTGGGTTCTCGAAATCATCAGGGAAGGCTATGCCCTGGAGTTCGCTCACCCACTGGTAGACGCGTTTGTGTTCTCTCCGTGCGGGCCTCAGCCGAAAAGGGAGGCGATCAACGATACGTTGTCGCGTTTGTTGCGTCTTCAAGCAGTGGTGCCGGTCCCGGCAGACCAGTGCGGCTTAGGTCGATACTTGATTTATTTCGTGGTGCCCAAAAAGGAAGGTTCTTTTCGGCCAATACTGGACCTCAAACACATGGAAACTTTGAGGTCCGTGATTCGGGCGGTACGCCAAGGGGAATTTCTTTCTTCCATAGATTTGACGGAGGCGTATCTGCACATACCGATCAGGAAGGAGCATCAGAGGTTTCTGAGGTTTGCGGTGCCCATGGGGCATTTTCAGTTCTGAGCATTGCCGTTCTGTCTGGCTACAGCACCACAGACCTTCACCAAGGTGATGGTGGTGGCAGCGGCGGCGCTATGGAAGGAGGGAGTTCAAGTGCATCCATATCTGGATGACTGGTTGATCCGAGCACCATCTCTAGCGGATGCCACCTCGGCAACCGCACGAGTGGTGCAGTTTCTCGAAGAGCTAGGTTGGGTCATCAACCGCGCGAAGAGTCATTTGCAACCGGCGAGGCAGCTCACTTATCTGGGAGCTTTCTTCGACACAGAGAAGGGCGCAGTTTTCCTTCCGGCGGACAGAGTGCAAAAGATTTTGCGGCAGGTAGCGGAGTTCTTACGAGAGAAGGCTCCGATGGCTTGGAAATATTTACAGTTGTTGGGCTCAATGGCGGCGGCCTTGGACCTGCTGCCGTGGGCCAGGGCGCATATGCGGCCGCTTCAGCAGGCGTTGCTGTCCAGATGGTCTCCGCAGGATCATCCTCTCTCTCGCAGGTTACTGTGTCCGGAGGAGGTGCGTGTCAGTCTGCAGTGGTGGTTGGTTCCAGAGCATCTTCAAGCGGGAGTTCCGCTGGCGCTGCCAGACTGGATTTTGCTAACAACAGATGCCAGCATTTCCGGTTGGGGGGCCCATTGTTTGACACAGGTAGCGCAAGGCTTCTGGATGGAAGCAAAGAGTGTTTGGTACATCAGTCGCTTGGAGTTGAGGGCGGTGCATCTGGCGTTGGTGCACTTTGTAGGTCTGCTCGAAGGGAAAGCAGTTCGGGTGTTCTCCGACAACTTGGTAACGGTTTCATACATCAACAGACAAGGAGGTATGGGCAGTACGGTGCTGTTAGAGGAGAATCATTTGTTTCAATGGGCAGAGGTCCATCTCTTGGCAATTTCGGCAGCACATGTGGCAGGCAAAGACAACGTTCAAGCAGATTATCTCCGCCGTCATGTTCTAGATCCTGGAGAGTGGGAACTGAACTTGGCAGTCTTTCACGAGATCACAGTACGGTGGGGTTAGCCAGTCATGGATCTCATGGCCACATTAGCGAATGCCAAGGCATCTCGTTTTTTTCAGCAGATGCAGAGAGCACATGTCGGAGGGTCTCGACGCTCTGGCTCAGCCCTGGCCGGGGGGGGGGGGGGGGCAAGCTTCTTTACGTATTCCCTCCGTGGTCGATGTTAGGATGAGTTATTCAGAGGATAGCGAAGTACAACGGGATGGTGGTCTTAATTGCGCCAGATTGGCCCAGGCGTCCATGGTATGCAGATCTGATGCGCTTATTGGTGGAACCGCCTTGGCGGCTGCCCGCACAGATCAACCTATTGTGCCAAGGGCCCGTGGTGATGCCACAGGTGGATCGGTTCTCGCTTACGGCTTGGCTCTTGAGAGAGAGCATTTGCGCCATAGAGGATACTCGGGATCAGTGATAGCCACTATACTGCGATCCAGACGGCGGTCGACTTCCTTAGCGTACATTCGTGTTTGGCGTATTTTTGAAGTGTGGTGTAAAGATAGGCAGGTCAGGCCCTTGGGAGCGAAGCTACCAGATATCTTGGCATTCCTTCAGGCTGGTCTAGAAAAGGGGTTAGCCCTTAGTACTCTGAAGGTGCAGTTGGCGGCGCTCGCTTGTTATAGAGGTAAGGTGCAGAGGGGGTCACTCTCCTCGCATCCAGATGTGCGGCGTTTCCTGAAGGCCGCCAACATTATGCGGCCTCCGGTTCGGCCAGTGGTTCCTCCGTGGGATTTGAATTTAGTTTTAGAAGCCATGACGGGGCCGCCATTTGAGGCCGGAGCTCCTGGAAATATCAGGGAGTTCACCTGGAAGACGGTTTTCTTAGTGGCCTTGTGCTCGGCGCGTAGAGTTTCGGACCTGCAAGCGTTCTCATGTAGGGAGTTATACATTCAATTTTCGGAGGAGAGAGTCGTTTTGAGGCCGGTGCCGGCTTTTCTCCCGAAGGTGGTTTCCAGCTTTCATATGAATCAGGTCGTGTCCCTTCCCACCTTTGTTACTCGGGAGGGGAGGGAGCGGGATCGTACCCTACGGAGGCTAGATTTAGGTCAAGTGCTACGTAGATACCTGCAGAAAACGGAGCCGTTTCAGAGGTCCGACAGATTGTTCGTGCTGTTTGGGGGTTCAGCTAAAGGTAACGCAGCTACCAAGGCTTCTATTGCACGTTGGGTGAAGCATGCCATTCGAGCGGCATATGAGTCGAAAGGCTTGACGGCTCCGGTTGGCCTTAGGGCTCATTCAAATAGAGGCCAGGCAACCTCGTGGACTGAGTATGCGTTAGTGCCACCGGTGGATATCTGTCGAGTGGTGACATGGTCTTCTCTTCATTCGTTTGCCAAACACTATCGGCGACATGGTCTTCTCTTCATTCGTTTGCCAAACACTATCGGTTAGATGTACAAGCCAGGGACGATGCTAGAGTGGGGGCCTCGGCTATTGTTGCGGGGCTCGCAGGTCCCTCCCGGGCATAGGTACTGCTTTGGTACTGCCCTAAGGTCCTGGACTGGCCCGGAGAGACGAATAGGAAGGAGAAATTAGACCTTACCTGCTAATTGTCTTTCCTGGAGTTCTCTCTGGGCCAGTCCAGGGCCCGCCCGATATAGTCTGTGAGCGTTGGAGAGTTTTTGGTCCTTGGCTAGTGTTTCAGAAATTGTTAAGGTTGCCAAGCTGGTGGCCGGAGCTGGGGGTTTTTGGATGATATATTCAAAGAGAAATGTGGCGAGTTCCTCTTCGGTGGAGGAGGTTTGGTTTTTTTTTCGTCAGGTACACAAGTTAAAAGCAAACGAAAAGAAAAAAAAATATTAAAGAAACAAAGAGAAGTGTTAACCGAGGCTTCCTGTTATTGACCGGGATGGTCTTTTCTTATTTTTCTTAGTTCCAGTTTTGCTAGTTAGAGTTCCACGGCTTTGATACCTTAAGACTGTCTCTCTGACACCAGGGGGGGAGCGAGGTAGGCTGTCAGCAACAGTTTTCAGTGACCAGTCCTCAGCTGCTGGAGGGGATAGGCAACTACCCTAAGGTCCTGGACTGGCCCGGAGAGAACTCAAGGAAAGACAATTAGCAGGTGAGGTCTAATTTCTCCATTTCTTAAGTCACCCAAAAAGATCTAGAAGAAATCTTGATTATTTTTATATTTGGGAGTTGGCTGAAAGGATTTTAAACATTGCAGCAACTCTGAAAAAATTACTGGCAAGATGGTTGAGTGTGTGTGATGTGTGAAACTGAGCCAGTGTGGCTGCAAGAAAATCAGACGGGGCGTCTCAAGTATGTTACTTTCCAAATTAGTTGTTTTTAAATATATTTTACAGTATAGCTACTAAGTCTAAAAAGAAAAGTCTAAACTTGTTAGAGAGACAGGTTTATTTTTCATTTGATTTTGTGATGATAGGATAGAAGGTATCCTGCTCCTGAATGAGAAACTTCCAGCGCCTGATCCAGTTCTGAAGGAAGGCTCAGCATCTCAGCTCGGCTCCATTGCAAGAGAGTAACCTGGAAGAGAGAGGTATATTAAATTGTATTAATATGTCTTAAGAAAAAGAAACTTATCTGAACTACTCGTCCAATAATGTCTAACAACCTGTGAGTGAAAGCAAAGTGCAAGTTAGCTACAAAGAAGAAGAAAATGTTAAGAGAGGCACATTAAAAATACTTATTTTTGAAAGAAATCCATCCTTGGATATTGGTGTAGTTTGCGTTCGTATTTTGGGGAGGGGCAAAGTGTAAGGAAGTCATACTGATAGTATCAGATCACATTAGTGCCTGCAACATTTGGGGGTGCTACTGCCCCCATGGCCCCTCAAACTATGCCTATGTGCTTGGGATAAGTATCTGAAAAAGTATTAAAAGTAAGGAAATTGATTTAAAGATTAAGGGCCCGATATTCAGCGGCAGTGGTAGCGCTATTACAGCAGCTAGCAGCCACTGCTGAAGTCTAAAATCAGATATTCAATGCCAGAGCCATATCTGCCCAGTGGCATTGAGGAAGCTCAGCCGCTGCCCGATTATCTCTGGGTGCCTCCCGCTGAACACCTCCCGGAATGCTCTGATGCTGACCGGCTAGCACCATGGGGTGGCACTCGCAGATATTCGGTGACACTAACCGTTTTAGTGCTGCTGAATATGCCGTTCACCGCCATTAATGCGGTTAGCAGCACTGCTGACAGTGTGAATGGCTTTGAATATCGGGCCCTAAAAATAGAACTTGCTTAGTCAGAGCACATATTATTAGAATTATGTACTTACTTGATTAGTTTTGAACATCAAAAGAAAATTATTCTGTAAAATAAGACAACTTTAAAGAAGGGTTAAAACAAACCAAAGGAGCAAAAAAAAAAAGTTGAAGAACCATGAATATTCAAAACACCAATTATAAGTATTATAATTATCCAGATTTTTGGTAATTGTACATTGTATTCTGAATAATAGTTTAAAGAAAAATTGTAGGGACGATATTCAGTGCTGGCGGCTAGTGCTGCTAATGTGGTTAGCTGTCGGCGCTGAAAATTAAATCCAGATATTCAGTGCTGGGGTCATATCCAGCTTTGGCATTGAATATCCATACTCACCACATTTGCTGCCCCCTCCGCGTCACCCCAGAATGCCCCTTATACGCCCTGATGCTAACTGCGCAGCGACACTATTGAGTTCCGCCTCCGCTCCCCCCGAATGCCCCTTATACGCCCTGATGCTAACCGTGCAGCGACACTATTGAGTTCCGCCTCCGCTCCCCCCCCCCCGAATGCCCCTTTTACGCCCTGATGCTAACCGGTTAGAGGCAACAGCTGCAGCTATTTAACAGCACTAACCATGTTAGTGCTACTGAATATCCAGTCAGCAGCATTTACACAGTTTGCAGACCTGCCGCTGATTATTTTTTATTGTAAAAGTTGTTTCCTTTTCAGGGTTTATCAATATATCTTAGTTTCCCTAAAGTCTAAGACCCTCACTTTTGAATCAACTTTTTCAGCCCTAGTCCTAATACTGAAGCAGCACTTCAGTATTAACAATAATTTCAGTTAGGATTCCTCTTCTTTTAATGCAAACTGAGGTCAACGATAAGGAAAGCACACCTATTTCTCAAAGCACTTATCTGTAGAACAACGTATAGCTTTCAGCTTACCCTGTTTATCATACCCAACTCTCTGTGGTTCTGATTGACACATACTGTACCACTCGACATTCCTTTAAGCCGGGGGTTTCACTATTGGATGTACACAGTTATTATTTTTGTCATAAGTGGCCTTGTTAACGCAAACTTTCCAATAGACGAAAACCCTGATCTTATGGATTCGAGAGAGTGTTTCAGCAAAGGTTTTGAAATTATACTTAATTTTTAAATTCAGCTTTTTCAAGATGGGACAATGCCTCAAGGAGTTGTTAGCAGGATAGGAACATCTGGGGGATGTAGAAAAGCAGTGGACGAAACTGAACGGCGGTATTTTAAGGGCAACAAACTTTTTTGTTAGAAAGGTAAATAAATGTACAGTAAAAGGAAAAGGAGGTCACTATGGTTTTCAAAAGAAGTAGATGAAAAGATGAAGAAAAAGAGGGAGGTCTTCAGGAAATACAAGAGATCACAGAAAAAGAAAGACAGACATCAATATTTGGAAAAACTTAGAGAAGCCAGGAGCAGGACTTCAGAAAACACCCACAAATAGGAACAGAAGTGAAAGGGATCTTGAATGATTTTCAGAAGACTGTGTTCATGAGGAACTAGCTAAACTAAAAGTAGACAAAACAATGGGGCCAGATGCGGTACATCCAAGAGTATTGAAGGAACTTGGGAAAGTTCTAGCGGCTCCACTGTCTGACCTTTACAATGCTTCTTTAGAGCCGGGAATGGTCCCAGAGGACTGGAGAAAGGCGCATGTGGTCCCTTTATACAAAATCAGAAGTCAGGTTGAGGTTGAGAATTACATGCTGGTTAGTCTGACCTCTGTGGTGAGTAAAATTAATGGAAACGCTGCTAAAGCAGAGGATAGTGAGATTTATGGATTGCAGGATCTGAGGCAGCATGGGTTTACCAGAGGCAGGTCTTGTCAGACAAATCTGATTGATTGATTGATTTCTTTGACTGGGTGACTTGAGAGTTAGATCGAGGGAGAGTCCTAGATGTGGTGTATTTAGATTTCAGTAAAGCCTTTGACACCGTTCTGCACAGGTGACTGATAAATAAATTGTGCACCTTAGCGATGGACCCTAAAGTAACTGACTGGGTTATAAATTAGTTTAGTGGGAGGCATTAAAGGGTACTGTTAAATGGAGCTCACTCCGAGGAGAAAGATATTACCAGTGGTGTGCCACAGGGATCTGGCTTGGTCGGATTCTTTTTAGCATCTTTGTTCCTTATCATCCCTCCAGTCCAGTCCCACACCTCTGGGTAGTCAACCTCCTCCAGAAGCTTGGAGATTGAGCATGTCGTCTTTTGATAACATCAGTGTACTAAGGCAGCTAGCGCCTCCCACCAGCCCCAGTAAGCTCAGTCTCCAAGCAGCTGGAGGAGATGGTGATCCAGAGGGCTGGACTCACTGCAGGGACAGCCAAGGAGTGGTTAGGTAGAGTTAGGGCATTGATATATTGCTTCTTTGCTTTTGCAGTTTGAAATTTAAGTGGAAAAAATATATGCGTATATAATAGAGAAGGATTGAGGGCCTTGGAAGTCATGTAAAAAAATAAAATAAAATAAAGTACCTCAATAGATTCCAGACCCTGTTAAAGTCCGTCGCAGAGTGCTCAAAGTATCTCTCCCATGCTGCCTACGATGGTTTCGAGTCCTCTGCTCGAGTGGAGGCCGCCGGCATCGGGGCCCATCACCAGGTATGGCTCCAATCCTTAAATTTGGAGCAGTGGGTACAAGAGAAGCTCCTGGATGTACCCTGCCTCGGTGAGCAGCTCTTTGGCAAACCGGTGGAGGATGAGGCCGCTGAGATAGAGATGGAGTTCCTTGCCCGAACTTGTCTCTCGCGCAAGACCTCCACCCTTCCTCAAAAGAAGCAGCAAACCAAAAAGCCTTTCTTTCCTAGGAAGGGCCTACCCTACCGGGGCTACCCACCATACCCACCCACTCCCACGCTGACCACTGTGGCACAAGAGAAGTCTAGGCCCCAGGGTTACCACAAGCCGAAAGGGCCCAAGGCCCAAACCCCGGCACCACCTCAACCCATGCAGGGGTTTTGACGCCAGCTGCATAGCCTTTGACCCCTCGGCAACACAGCAGCTGGTGTGGGGATGCCTGTCCGCCTTTGCCCCTCGGTGGACTTCCATCACCTCAGACACCTGGGTCCTCCAGGTAATCCGGGATGGCTATCGCCTCCGCCTGGACAGGCTTCCCCCTCCCTTCTCCCTGGAAGAGCCTCCTTGACTCCCCACACATCAGGTCTTCCTGCATCAGGAATTAGTGAACCTCCTCGCCCAGCGGGCAGTTGAGAGGGTGCCGTCTCACCTCCGAGGTCGGGGCTTCTATTCCCAGTACTTCCTCGTCCCGAAGAAGACGGGGGATCCTGTGACCCATCCTCAACCTCCGAAAGTGAAACAAATTCTTGGTGCGGGATAAGTTCAAGATGTTATCCCTCTGCATCCTGCTGCCCTTCCTCCTGCAGACTGGCTATGCTCCTTAGATCTAAAAGACGCTTGCGCCCACATTTTGATCAACCCCCAGCACAGGCAGTATCTGTGTTTCAGGGTGCAGGGGGAGCACTTCCAGTACAGGGTGCTTCCCTTCGGCCTCAATTCTGCCCCATGGGTCTTCACGAAGTGCCTCTTTGCGGTTACCGCCTCCCTCAGGCATCAGGGCATACCGGTCTTCCCCTACCTCGATGACTAGCTTGTTACGAGATCCTCGGTCGAGGAAACCCGCCTGGCAGCATCGCACACGATTCTCCTGCTCGAGCACCTGGGCTTCTTGGTCAACTATCCCAAGTCCCACCTCGAACCGGTGCAGGCCTTAGAATTCATTGTGCACATCTCGACACTCAGCAGGTGACCGCTTTTCTGCCAGCGGACCATGCCGACCGCCTCTGAGCCCTGGCAGCCCAGGTCCAGAGCACCCCTCGGGTCACGACCCGTACTATGCTGTGGGTCCTGGGCCACATGGCCTCCACCGTCCATGTGGTTCCCCATGCCCGCCTGCACATGCGGACAGCCTAGTGGTGCCTCAGTGCCCAGTGGAGCCCATCCATCGGCCACCTCAGAGACCCTGTCCAGGTCTCCCACAGCCTTCGCCTGTCCCTGGGCTGGTGGCAGAACCCCCACAACCTCCTCTGAGGATTGCCTTTCCAGGCTCCGCAGCATGAGCTGATGCTGACAACAGATGCCTCCCTGCTGGGGTGGGAAGCCCACTGCTGTACATTGTGCACACAGGGGCAATGGTCGCCCGAGGAATCTCAACAGCAAATAAACTTGCTCGAGCTCCGGGTGGTTCGGTGGGCCCTGAGGGCCTTTGAGGATCACTTCAGAGGGAAGTCAGTGCTCGTGCAGACCGACAATCGTGTGGTGATGTTCTACATCAACAAGAGGGGGTACGGGTTCATGGCCCTTTTGCCGGGAAGCAGTCCTCCTCTACTCCTTCGCCTTCAATCGGGGGATGACCCTCAGAGTGGTCTACCTCCTGGGCCAGGAGAATGTCCTTGCTGACAAACTCAGCAGAATCCTCCGTCCTCACAAGTGGCGGCTGGACCCGGGGGTGGCTGGCTGGCTGTTCCAGCGGTGGGGAACTCCGACCATGGACCTCTTTGCCAGCCCATCAAACGCACATCTTCCCCGCTTCTGCGGCCCAGTACTGCATCCGCACAGGGAGAGCCCGGATGCGTTCCTTTTGAGCTGGTCCTCCGGCCTGCTCTATGCATTCCCTCACACTCCTCTCATTGCGAGGACCCTCCACAAGGCTCAGCAGGAACGAGCATCGATGATCCTCATAGTCCCCTCGTGGCCTCGACAGCCTTTATTTTTTATTTATTTTTTATTTAACTATTTCTTTTATACCGCCCCTTCCAGAGATCAAGGGCGGTTTACATATAACAGATTAACAGTCTTGTACACAATTTGTATACATTTTACATAGAACAGTAGAAATCAACTATTTACATTGAACAGTAAATATAAACTTTGTAGGTATTGTAACAAAAACAACTTGAAGGTATTAAAGCAAAATCTTTGTAGGTATTAAAGCAAACATATCAAACTTTGTACAAAAGTATATTTACATCGTGTAGTGTGTGTGGTGTATGGGGTAGAAATTGGCGTAGGTGCTGGAATTTAGTTCCTTTTATTTTTGTCATCTTTGGGGCGTGTGTGGGGGGGACAGGCTTGTGGTTACATTGTTGGGGTTAAGGGAGTTTGTGCATGGGTGCCCACATTTGTAGTAGAGCTGGCTTTGGGGGAGTAGGGGATTTCGAAGTGTTCAGTGAACAGGTAGGTCTTTAATTCTTTTCTGAATTGGATGAGGTCTCTTATGGTGCGCAGTTCAATAGGGAGGTCGTTCCAGAGTGTAGGAGCAGTGAATGAGAATGCTCTAGAGCTAGTGGTATTCTTGGTTTTACAGATGGCTTTAGGTATGATGAGGGAGTGGGCTGCGTTTTGTCTGAGGGTCCTTGTCGATGTTGGAGATTGCAGTAATGTGGTTAAGTGTGAGGGGGCTATGTCGTTTATGAGTTTATAGGTTGTTAGGATAATTTTGTATTTGATTCGGCTGTTTATAGGAAGCCAGTGGAGTTCCAGCAGTATTGGGGTTACGTGGTCTGTTAGGCGGGCTTTAGCAATTACTTTTGCACAGATGTTTTGTGCTCTTTGTAGAAGGTATGTGCTTTTTTGAGGGAGGCCTATTAGGAGACTATTGCAATAGTCGAAGTGAGGGGTGATCAGTGTACTTACTACGGATCTAAAGTCTTGTGTTTCAAGGAGTGGCCTTAGGTGCTGAATAGTTTTGAGTTTGTAGAAAATGGTTTTTACTGTTTGTTTTATGTGTGGCAGCATGGATAGGGTGTGGTCTATTATTACCCCTAAGTATTTTACCTGTTTTCTGACAGGTATTGAAGTTTTGTTGATTGTGATTGTTTCCGGGTAAGTGTTCTCAGTCATAGAAGATCTTGTTACAAACATTGCCTCCGTTTTTTTGAGATTTATGCTGAGGTAGTTCGTTTCCATCCAGGAGGAGGTCTCGGCCATGCATTTGGATAGAGAGTCATATGTATGGTTTTTAGTGGTTATGGGGATAGCTAGCATGATGTCATCAGCATATATAAAATGGTTAATCCTGTGTTTTTTAAATATGTTTGTTATCGGTTGCAGATACAAGTTAAATAGGAGGGCTGAAAGGGCTGATCCTTGGGGTATTCCTTGTCCTTGGGGAATGTTTCTGATGTTTGTTGATCAATTTGGACACGTATTAATCTATGTGAGATGTAGGATTTGAACCAGTTAAGGACAATCCCGCCTATTCCTATGTTTTCTAATCTGTTGATCAGTGTCTGGTGATTAATGTTATCAAAAGCAGCAGAGATATCTATAAATAGGAGTAAGAAGCCTTGGTGTTTGTCATCTGTGCCCTTGATGAGGAAGTCCATAAGGGTGATTAGGAGGGTTTCTACTCCGTGGAAAGGGCGGAAACCAAATTGGTGTGAGTCAAGTGGTTTGTGTTCATCAATGTGTTCCTGTAACTGAATTTGAATTGTTTTCTCTATTATTTTAGCTATGAATGGAATGCTGGCTATGGGTCTGTATGAGTTTGGGTCTTTTGAGTCGAGCTTATTATTCTTTATTATTGGTCGGAGTGTTGTGAGTTTTAGGGCATCAGGCATGATGCCCTGTGAAAGGGATTGGTTAACTATGTGTTGTAGATTTACCGCTAGTTCATCTTTCACACACTTAATCCATGAAACGGGGCATGGGTCGAGTGGGGAGGTGGTGGTGTTTGTTATGATTTTGAGAAGTTGCTTTTGTTCTACCAACTGGAAGCTTGTCCATTCATGTGTGGTTTTCGTGTTTGATAATAGCGGGGTTGGGGTAGTGGTCTTGTTTTTTAGTTTTTCTGCAAAATGTTTTGCTAGAGTTTGTATGTTTATTGCTTGTTGTTTAGGTTCGGTGTTACTAGTTTTGGTTAATGTTTTTACTATCGCGAATAACTCCCTAGGGCGGTTGATGGATGAGTTTATTACTTTTGAGTGGTAGTCTCTTTTTGATTTGTTAATTGCGTTTTTGTATTCTATGAGTAGGAGCATGTATTGTGATTTGTTTTCATCAGATTTAAGTTTTCTCCATCTCTTTTCTTGTTTCCTTAGTTGTTTTTTTAGTTTTGTCAGCTCTTTCGTGAACCATTTTTCTGTCTTTTTTGTTTGTTTGTGTAAGACTTGTGTTTGGACAGCTGCTTTTTGAATAGTAAGATTCCAATGTGCTATGGTTGAGTTGATGTCTGGTGATCTTGTGTCTAGTTTGGGTAGTACTTTGTCGAGGAATGTGTCTTTGTCAAAGCGTATGAAGCGTGATGTATGTGAGGTTGTGTTCCCATTGTTTCTTGGGACTTGTGCTGGTAACTGGATTGTGATTAGATGGTGGTCTGACCAGGGTACTTCGGTTATACTCGGGGTGGAATGTAGTGAGTGACTGTAGAGTGTGGCTGGGAGGAAAATTACGTCAAGTATGTTACCTTTTTTGTGTGTAGGAGCGTGTATTATCTGTGTGAACCCCATTTGTGACATAGCATCTATGAAGTTATCTGATTGTGAGTGGTTCAGTGATGGAAGATTCAAGTCACCAAGAAGTATAAGTGGTTTGCTTCGTGGCGCTGTGCATGCGAGTTCTAGGATAGGGGTGAGGTTTTTCTGATCGGATGAAGGGGGTCTGTAGATGAGGGTGAGAGCCATGGTTTTATTTTCTATGTTAACAATGTCCATTCCATCTATATTATTTAGGTTTGTTAGGGTGAATTTTAGGTCATTTTTGGTGAGAATCAGTACACCCCCTCCTCTTTTTATATTCCGTTGGCAATTGAATATGTCATATTGATTTGTGGTAAGTTGGTTTAGTAGTATAGTGTCTGAGGGTGAGAGCCATGTTTCAGTAATACAGATAATGTCAGGGGATGTATCTTTAATTATGTCATTAATTATTGGTATTTTGTTTCTTATGGATCGGATGTTTATTAGGATGAGTTGTAATTTGGTGATTGTATTGTCATTTTGGTCAATTTTATCACTTATGGGTTGGTGCTTTATTTGGATGAGACGGTGCTGGCGTTTGTGTGAGGTGTGGCGCGAATGGTGATTGTGAGAGTTTGAGTATGTAGAGCTATATATTGGGTTTTGGTACTGATTGTATGTGATTGGAAGATTATTATAAGGGTTCCGGTTATAATTGTGGATGATTGGAATGTTTTTGTATGGACATTGATTGGTTTTGTAAGTGTATATGTGTTGAGTTAGGAGGGTTATTAAGAAGAGAGTGAAAAGGAGATTTATAATCTTGGTAGGAGATATTGTTTCCATTATGATGTAAAGGGTAGAGTGGGAGAGGAGTAGTTGGGGGGAGGGAGATTATTACTGGTAACAGTATCTCAAGTTAACAGTGCAGAGGGGGTATTTACTACTGTCAACAGTATCTTACAATAGTTAAAACTGGCAATGGTAACTTACTATAATTACTACTGGCAACAGTATCTCAGAATAGCAGTGCAAGAAGGGGTAATTACCACTGGCAGCAATGGGAAAATACTACTGGCCACAGTATCTCACAATAATTAATACTGGCAATGGTATTTCACAATAATTACTACTGGCAACAGTATCTCAGATTAGTAGTGCAAGAAGAGGTAATTACCACTGGCAGCAGTGGGAAAATACTACTGACAATATTATCTAACAAAGATCACTACTGGCAACAGTATCTCACAATAGTTATTATTGGCTGTGATATCCCACAATAGTTACTACTGGCTACAGTATCTCACAATAATTATTATTGGCTGTGATATCCCACAATAATTACTACTGGCAACAGTATCTCAGAATAGCAGTGCAAGAAGAGATAATTATCACTGGCAGCAGTGGGAAAATACTATTGGTAACAGTATCTCACAATGACTGGCTGTAGTGGGAAAATACTACTGGCAACAGTATCTCACAATAATTACTACTGGCAATGGTATCTCACAATAAAGGTGTAGGAGGGTAATTATTACTGGCTATATAATATTGAAGTTAATATCTAACTACATTTAATATAGGCTTTAAGGGAGTGGGTTTTTTTTGTTTTTTTTTTGGTTATTGTATACTTGCTATGAGATTACATTCCTTATATGCCTCCATCAGGCCTCAACATACGGCCACTCAAGAAGAACCATGAAAATCCATGCAGGCAGCCCCGATTGGGTGAATATTGCTGGTGCTGTTATCCTACTGCCGGAGGCTCTTTCCCCGACTGGGGAGAGCTGCTAATGATGGCAAGGGTTCTTCTGATGCTCCTTCTTTCGGTCCACGCCTAAGGGCCACGCCAAAGGGCCCTCTGGCGAGGCCCTCAGGTGCGGGCGCGCCCGACGGCGTGCTGCCTTTAAAGGCTAGATCTTTGTCCCGATTGGGCCTCGTGGGCTGCAGGCTCCTCCTGCCGGCGATGGCTCGATCCCCAGGGAAGGGGAGAGCTGTTGCTGGTGGCGGGGCTCAAAGGGACGGCTCCCGACGGCGTGCTGCCTTTAAAGGCTAGATCTTTGTCCCGATTGGGCCTCGTGGGCTGCAGGCTCCTCCTGCCGGCGATGGCTCGATCCCCAGGGAAGGGGAGAGCTGTTGCTGGTGGCGGGGCTCAAAGGGACGGCTCCTGACGGCGTGCTGCCTTTAAAGGCTAGATCTTTGTCTCGATTGGGCCTCGTGGGCTGCAGACTCCTCCTGCCGGCGATGGCTCGATCCCCAGGGAAGGGGAGAGCTGTTGCTGGTGGCGGGGCTCAAAGGGACGGCTCCCGACGGCGTGCTGCCTTTAAAGGCTAGATCTTTGTCCCGATTGGGCCTCGTGGGCTGCAGGCTCCTCCTGCCGGCGATGGCTCGATCCCCAGGGAAGGGGAGAGCTGTTGCTGGTGGCGGGGCTCAAAGGGACGGCTCCCGACAGCGTGCTGCCTTTAAAGGCTAGATCTTTGTCCCGATTGGGCCTCATGGGCTGCAGGCTCCTCCTGCCGGTGATGGCTCGATCCCCAGGGAAGGGGAGAGCTGTTGCTGTGGCGGGGCTCAAAGGGACGGCTCCCGACGGCGTGCTGCCTTTAAAGGCTAGATCTTTGTCCCGATTGGGCCTCGTGGGCTGCAGGCTCCTCCTGCCGGCGATGGCTCGATCCCCAGGGAAGGGGAGAGCTGTTGCTGGTGGCGGGGCCTTGGCCTTGGCTCCTGCTCCTGTTCCAGCTCTTGGCAGAGCTTCCAATCCCCCTGGGCTGTGCCCTGGACCTGCTAACACAGAAGGAGGGGCGGGTAGTACACCCAAAGCTGGCCTCATTATCCCTCACAGCCTGGTGGCTGAACGGGTCTCCCTAGCCCCGCTGGACCTCCCCGAGGAGGTTGAGGAGATCCTCCTCATGTCGAGGAAAAACTCAACTAGGCGAGCTTACACTTTCAAGTGGTGCTGCTTCTCGGTCTGGTGCTCCGAGCTCCAGATCGACCCATTCTCTTGCTCCACTCAGTGGGTCCTTCAGCACCTCCTCCATCTCTCGAAGGAAGGCCTGAAGTCGAACTCCGTCAGGGTGCACCTGAGCGCCATCTCGGCGAATCATCTCCCTGTCGAGGGAAAACCCCTCTCGGGGCATCCCTTGGTCTCCTGCTTTATGCGGGGTCTTTTGCTTTCCAAGCCTCCCATCCGGCCTCCCCCGGCGGAATGGGACCTGAACATAGTGCTCATACAGCTTATGTGTTCACCCTTTGAGCCGATGGTGACGTGCTCGCTTCGGCACCTATCCTAGAAGGTAGTCTTCCTGGTGGCTTTAACCTTGGCATGCCGAGTCATGAGCTCCAGACTCATGGCTGAAGCCCCTTACACTAGATTTTATAGGAATAGGGTGGTCCTCCGTACCCACCCCAAGTTCCTACCGAAAGTTGTCTCGGATTTTCATCTAAATCAGGAGATAGTCTTACCGATGCTCTTTTCGAGACCCCATGCTGACTGGGCATCGGCGGCTTTGCATACTCTTGACTGCAAAAGGGCTCTTGCCTTCTATCTGCAGCGCACCCAGGCGCATCGCAAGTCTGGCTGATTCTTTGTAACCTACGATCCTAATCGACTGGGACAGGCAGTCACTAAATGCACCCTCTCCATTTGGGTGGTGGACTGCATTGCCTGCCTCGTTAGATCGACGGGTCACCGCACACGGTGTCCGGGCCAAAGCAGCATTGGTAGCCTCGCTGCGTTCAGTGCCCCTGTTGGACATCTGCCGAGCGGTGACCTGGTCTTCAGCGAACACCTTCGCTGCACACTACTGCCTGGAGAGGGAGTCCTGTCAGGACAGCGCCTTCGGCCAGGCTGTACTCCATAATCTGTTTGGGGTATAAGCAACTCCTGCCCTCCAAACCTTCTTCACGGCTACCGAGGGCTTCGCCCCGAGGACTTGATGACTCGGGCTCCTTCGGGCACTGGCTTCTGCTCATGACCTCGCGGAGGTGTTTTTTGGTTACAGGTTCAGTAGCCTGTACAGTAGCTGGGGAGTCCCGTAAGTGAGGACTAACTTCCTGCTTGTTCCTGAAGAAAGCGTAGTTACTTACCAGTGTTCTCCAGGGACAGCAGGAATAAGTCCTCACTACCCTCCCACCTCCCCTGATGAGTTGCTGGATTTTTATCCTTCCCTTGCCATCTGCTTGGTAGGGCTCGAGATAAGTGATCTGACTGAGCAAGATGGCACCCTTGGGCGGGAAGAGGACCACGCATGGGTGGCAGCAATCCAAAGGCTTTCTTTGAAAGCTGGGGAATTGCTCCACGCAGGCTCCGTCGGTGCTGATGTCACCCATAAGTGAGGACTGATTCCTGCTGTCCCTGAAGAACACCTGTTACAGGTGAGTAACTACAATGTAGCAGTGCGAGAAGGGTAATTTTTAACCTCCCTCTATCTCATGGTAGCGTATTTACACATTCTTATCCGACCAGAATATCAGCAATTTCTCTTGTTTATGGTGCCCATGGGGCATTTTCAGTTCCAGATCTTGCCTTTTGGGCTAGTGACAGCTCCTCGCACCTTCACCAAGGTCATGGTCGTGGTGGTGGCGGCAGTGCTCCATCAAGAAGGAGTTCTGGTGCACCCTTACCTCGATGACTTGCTCATTCGGGCAAAATCAAGGAGCGAAAGCGAACGACCAACAGCACGAGTGGTGGAATTCTTGCATAGCCTCGGCTGGGTGATCAACGTGTCCAAGAGTGGCTTGGTGCCATCCCAGAAGCTCAAGTACCTGGGAGCATACTTCAATACCCACAGCGGGAAGGTGTTTCTTCCCAGGCAGCAGGCGCAGGGGCCGCAACAGCTAGTGCATCAATTTCTGCAGAGGACAGATCTGACATCTGGGCATTATCTGCATCTGCTAGGAACCATGGCAGCAACATTTGATCTCGTGCCATGGGTAAGAGCGCATATGGGTCCATTGCAGAAAGCACTGCCCCACAGATGGTCGCACCAGCGACATCCCTTGTCGCAGCAGTTGCCCTGCCCGGCGGAGGCCAGGAAAGCGCTCCGGTGGTGACGCTGATCCAAGAGCTTGGCAGCGGAGATGCCCCTCGAGTCGCCATGCTGGGTCTTGCTGACAGTGACTGCCAGTCTGTCGGGCAGGGGGGCCCACTGTGAAGGACACCTGGTTCAAGGGCAGTGGACACCATAGGAATCCAGTTGGTCCATAAATAAGCTAGATATGTGCGCAGTTGTCCTGGCACTACAGATGTTCTGTCTTTGGCTGCAAGAGAAGGCTGTTCATGTCTTCTCAGACAGTGCAACCACAGTGGCCTATATTATTTATTTATTTACATTCTCTTATATACCACGCTATTCTGCATCAGTGCGGTTTACATTGAACAAACTGAAATTACATTGAACAGGGCATTATAACTTGGAGATAACTATTTTACAGGGAACATGGGCTATGGAGTGTTAAGTGGCTTGCCCAAGACCACAAGGAGCACCTGTGGGACTAGAAACCCCAGTCCTTCCAGCCCAAGGTTGCTGTCCTCTAGTGGGATTTGAACCCACGACTTTCCGGCCTGAAGTACCTTGCCCCAACCACTAGGCCACTCCTCCACTAATTGGCAGGGAGGCACGGGCAGCATGTGCTTCGAAGCAGAGTCTAAGGCTTTTAACATGGGAAGAGGAACATCCTCAAGCGCTGTCAGCAGCACGCTTTCCTGGAACAGACAACATGACAGCGGACTACCTCAGCTGGGTTCACATGGACCCCAGAGAATGGACACTCTGCCAAGAGGTCTTCTTTCAGGTGGTGAGCAGATGGGGCACGCCCATCATGGATCTTATGGCGACATTTGCAAGGCCAAAGTGAGCCGATTTTTCAACCGAATGAGAGAAAGGATGTCAGAGGGGTCTGGACGCCCTAGTGCAGAGGTGGCCCACAGAGGGCAACCTATACGTTTTTCCCCTGTGGGCTCTCATAGGCTGCGTCGTACAATAAATCGAGGTGCACCAGGGCATGGTGAACTTAATTGCCCCAGACAGGCCAAGACACCTAGGGTATGCCGACCTGGTGAGACTAATGGTGGGCCAGCCCTGGCAGCTGCCAGTCAGAGGGGACCTCTTGATCCAGGGACCACTGCAGATGCCTCAGGTAGATCGATCCTCGCTTATGGCATGGCTATTGAAAGGACTCTGTTGAGGAGACGTGGCTATTCCTGTCTGATAATAGCAACTTTGCTAAAGGCCTGGAAGAAGTCCACTTCTCTGTCCTATATCCACATCTGGCGCGTTTTGGAGGCAAGGTGTGAAGAAAGGCGGTGTCAACCATTTCTGGTTTCCATACCAGATGTGTTAGCTTTTTTGCAAGCAGAATTTGAGAAGGACCTAGTCTTGAGTTCATTGAGGGTGCAAGTGGCAGCCATTTGTTGTTATTAGGGCAAAATCCAAGGCGTGTCCTTGGGAATGCACCAGGACGTGTTGCAGTTCCTGAAGGCAGTAAAGCAGCTTTAGCCACCCATGCAGTCATTCCTTCCTCCTTGTGATATCATTTTGATGTTGGTGGCACTGGCAAAGGAGCCATTTGAGCCAGTGAGCAGTTCCTCGTTGAAAGATTTGACTCTCAAAACAATGTTTCTCATGGCGATTTGCTCAGCATGTAGAATTTTGGAACTTCAAGCTCTCTCGTGCAGGGAACCCTTCCTCTCCATTTCAAAGGAGAAGATAGTTCTCCGGCCAGTACCTTCCCTTTTTGCCTAAGGTCATGTTGGCCTTTCACTTGAATCAATCAGTTTCCCTACCGGTGCTCTCTGGAGGTCAGAGGGAGATGTAGATTTGCAGTTTCGTCTGCTAGATGTACGGAGGATATTGCAGCATTATTTGAAGAGAACGGTGCTGTTTTGTAAGTCCGATCGCTTATTTGTGCTGTTTAGTGGTCCATGCATGGGGGAGGCAGTGGCCAAGGTCTCCATTTCCAGGTGAATTAGAGAAGCTATTGTGTTGGTGTATGTGTTGAAGGGGAAGTCAATGCCAGCGGGGCTACGGGTGCATTCAACGAGGGCGCAGGCCGCCTCTTGGGCAGAGTATAGTATGATACCACTGGCTGACATTTATAGGGCAGCCACTTGGTCCTCCCTTCACACTTTTGCGAAACATTATCGTCTGGATGTGCAGGCGGCGGGGGACACCAGAGTCAGGGCAGCAGTAATTCAGGCCAGAATTGCGGGCCCATCCCATCAGTAGAACTGCTCTGTTACATCCCAAAAGTGTGGGACTGGACTGGAGGGACGATAAGGAAAGTTAAATTAGGCCTTACCTGCTAATTGGCATTCCAATTCAATCCCGGAACCCTCCCTGTTTGGTTGTAGTATACAGCACTGCGACCCCGAGCCTGAAGAATTTTACCGTGGTGTTTTGCTGTCAGGGGAAGTACAGCGCAACAGTGTTGGCATTGAGGGGCATAGGTTCTGACAGGAGCACTGCCTGTCATTTTTTCCTTGCACTCTAAGATAAGATTCTCAGTTGCCATTTTGGTGGCAGAGTCATGTCTAGGACCGTCTGGTCTTTCAGCTATGCAGGCCACAGGTAAGTCTCCTCGTTCAGTGAGGGGGGGGGGGTGAAGTGGGATCCCTACAGGGGTTGGGGGCCTGAAGTTATGGAGAGTTTGGTTTATATTGATGGCTACATTTGTTTATCCTGGGAGTCTGCTTTGTCAATAGGTTACTGGGGCTGGTGGGAAGTGCCAGCTGCCTTAGATATGCTCAGTCTCAAAGCTGCTGGACAAGGTTGACTACTCAGAGGTACGGGGCTGGACTGGAGTTTCTCAAGGAACGCTAATTAGCAGCTAAGGCCTAATTTAACTTTAGTGATATTGCAGAATGGCTGTCAGGTAAGGTTTGCTTCTTTACAGATGATACCACAATCTGCAATAGAGTAGACACCCAGGAAGGAGTAGATGACATGAGGAGGCATCTAACTAAGCTTGAAGAATGGTCTAAAATTTGGCAGCTGAGATTTAACACTAAAAAATGTAGGGTCATGCATTTGGGCTGCAAAAATCCAAAGGAGTGGAACAGTATAGGGGATGAAGTACTTCTGTCCATGAAAGAAGAGCGGGACCTGAGTGTGATTGTTTCTGATAATCTTAAAGTGGCTAAACAGTTAGAAAAGGTTATGGCGAAAGCCAGAAGGATGCTTGGGTGCATAGGGAGAGGAATGGCCAGCAGAAAAAGGAGTTGATAGTGCCTCTGTATAAGTCTTTGGTGAGACCTTATTTGGAGTATTGTGTGCAGTTCTAAAGACCACACTTTCAAAAGGACATAAACAGGATGGAGTCGGTGCATAGGGTAGCTATCAAAACTAGATAATGGGGAAAAGCCGACAGTTGTCCAAGAGCACATGGTTCAGAATGATATATTCATAAATGATATTAGCAAAACATGATAGTTAGGGCATCCCGATAGAGAGGTTCCAATAAAGGTAAAAGTAACCTAGGTGGCTTTAAGTAAAAGGTGGAGAGAGCTGAAAGATTCCAAATTATCCCCTGTCATCTGATGATAAGATGGTTAATATGAACGAAAAACAAACTTTGAAATGCCTATATACAAATTCTAGAAGTCTAAAATACACGGCCAGCGCAAGGAGATGTGAACCTCATCCCTTGTGCCTCACCTTCCCCCTTTGGTGTCCATTGCTGCTGCTGCCACCCCTCTCTGGGATGTGCAGCAGCGGCAGTAGGCACAAATAGCCCCGTGGCACTTACCTTAAGTCTGCGGTGCCATGATGCTGTTTACTTCTGCCCCCTTTCCATCGCCCGATGCGAACTTTCTCTTTGCAGTAGAAAGTCGTCATCGGGCATTGGAGGGGCGGAAGCCCCATTGTGCCAAAGTTTAAAGGTAAGTGCCGCAGGGCTGTTTGTGCCATTGCTGCTGCTGCCTGTCATGAGAGGACAATAGTGGCAGCAATGGGCACCCTGGAGGATCGACGCTTTAGGAGACCACCTAATTCACATAATGGTAGCACCGACCCTGCTAAAATACAAGACAGGAGAATATATAGCACTGAATGGAAGGTTATATATAATTGGCATCTTAGGGGTTTGTTTACTAAACCGTCTTAATGTTACCGGTGCTAGTTGCAGCGTTAATGTGAAGAATGCCATATAAGGTAGTGGGTGTTCCGGCGGCAAGGTAGCAAGAATCTGTATCGCTTGATAGAGGGCGTCTTGTCTCATTTACGCGCGGTAACCTTAGGTCCATGCCAGTGCTGTGTTAGAAGCTATAGAGATGTAGCCCACTGGTTATGACAATGACTGTGGAGGCAGAGGTCATGAGTTCAGTCCCCCAGTGGTGTTATTTAATAAGGATGTCTGAGGGATTTCCTTTTAATTTCAATCAGTGCTGCCAACAAAAACACCCTCACAGTGCTGTAACCTAAGGTGCCTCATAAGGTGCCCTATAGGGCACATTATAAAGTGCCCTGTCCGCCAAGGCACCTTATAATGTGCCCTATAGCACCTTAAGGTTACGGCACTGTGAGGGTGGTTTTGCTGGCAGCACTGATGTAAATTAAAAGGAAACCCCTCAGAGAGCCTTAATAAAGAACACCACTGTGGGATTGAACCCATGACCCCTGCCTCCACAGTCATTGTAGTAACCAGTGGGCTACAGTGTCTAACATAGCACTGGCTGGCTACAGAAAGACTGCAGGTCACCGCACAAACTGTCTGCTGTGGTTACCAGGCTAGGGTATACTCACCCGTACCCATGATGCACTGTACATGCAGATCAGCAGTCTACATCTGATCACAAGATGGGGTATGTGCCTCCACAGCACCTTGGCCTGGTATGTGGAACTGACCTTGTGTGTTACTGGCACAGAGTAGCTACAGACCGTGACATTGTGCGGTTCCTGTGCTCACCCTGAGGGTGAGGTGGGGCGCCCAGCACCTGGCTTGGCTGAAATAGGCTGTGCTGCAGGTCCCCATCAGTGCCAGTGTGTGACAGGTAGCCCTTGCAGACACACCTATAATACACCTGTGTCCATCTGTATTTCCCAGTCACGTCTAGTCCTTGTGGACTATGATGCACCCAGAATAGTGCATAACCTGTGTGGTTGCCATGGTCACATGTTATAGGAAAAGGATGTTGTATGGACCCAAAAACGGATTATGTAGCACTACCCAACCTGCCCTCTCTGGGTCAGGGTGGGGGACAGGATCTCCCACAAGAGATCCACACTTTACATCGGAGGCAGTAGAGGGGACCACCACCCCAGACCTGCTGGGGAATAGGCATCCTCTAGGGCAGTCAATGCAGATGTGTACATATTTCATAGGGCACTGGCAGACAGGCAGTAGGCCTGGAAAAGCTCAGCTGCTCCCCACCACAATCTGACATTCACCAGCAGAGGGCACAGTCAGTCTCCACCCTGCAAGGTGTTCCAGCCATACACACGCTAACTGCAGACAGTCTGCTAGCTAGTACATAATGCATGTTCCTGAAGGAACTGTGTGCCCCCAAAAGTGGGATGTAAGCACACACACCAAGCAAGTATATCAGTGATTGGACCCCAAAAAAGGGAACTCATAAATATCACTTGAGAGAAACACTGTATAGCACTATGGGGGAACCTAGCCATGCCATGGTCACTGCTCAGTCAGGGTGAGAGTGACCTCACAGCATGACATGCTGTGGCCACCCTGTCCGTGCAGGTGGTGGTCAGGCACTACAAAGTCCCAGCCATTGCCCTATGCCCTGTGCAGATGCATCCTGCCCAGACCGCCATGTCCAGGCCATACCCACAATACCTTGCTCCTCATTATGCACATTGGCAGGCTAACACTGGAAACAGTGCAAGCATTGGGGGGCTCAGTAAGGTGTAGGCAGCCACAAAACATTGGATAAATATACACACACTCCCACACCTATTTCAGCATTGTGCAAAAATAGTGGTGGTTGGCAGCCCTGGCCGCCACACCAGTCCTGGGCACAGTGCAGGCATTGCTAAGGTATGCAGGTGCTAGTATTGGTAGCTGTTGCTCTGCGCAGGGCCCAACAGCCTGACTCTCCATGAGGCTTTGGATAGTGGAGCCTGTGAGTGTGGGTGTTGGTGCCCCTGTTGGCTGATACTCTAGGGCAGTGGTTCCCAACTCCGATCCTGGAGGGCCAAACACCATTCAGATTTTCAGGCTGTCCCTAATGAATATGCATGAAATACATTTGCATTCAATGGGGGCACTGCATAGTAATGCATCTCATGCATATTTATTAGGGATAGCATGAACTGAATGGTGTTTGGCCCTCCAGGACTGCAGTTGGCAACCTCTGCTCTAGGGACTGCACATGTTTATGGTGTATGTGTGCTGTAGGGTAAAATATAGGGACATGGTCTGTGGGAGCAACAGCTGGGACTTGAACCTGTGACCTTCTGCCCCTGAACACACTGGCTGTGTGTACTGCAACAAACTGTTGCCACAGAGGCAGGTTATTCCCTGGGGATACCATTACTGTTCATCAGACAGCCCTTGTTTGTTGCACTGCATGCCACCCACCTGTACAGGGCTTGGCCTTGGTGTGCTGTGGGCAGGTGCCACTGCTCCCTCCACCACTAGCACCCCTCTGCCACCATGCTGACATGCCCTTATGCCGGTGGTGTGCAGTCCCAGGCCATCCAGTGTGCCGGTAGGCGGCTGCCTATGGTGTGGGATCTGGGGTAGGGGTCCCTACATAAACATCCGCGCTTCCCCCCAGCACCGCCTGTCAATGTTATGTGCCCTTTGGGGTACCTGCCGGGTACTGTCCCTTGGGACACTGTGGGACACACACTCATGGGCATGTTTGACCTTGGTCAGTTGCTGTCTTGCTGATTTTCAGTTTCTGCATTCCTATGTGCCACCTAGGCATCTGCCTAGTCCACCCTGTGCCCCAGCTGTCCCACTGCATGTCCCACCTTCAGCCCCCTGTACCCCATTTGCAGCCTCACCGTCGTGCCCTTTCATACTTGGGCACTATGCTGTTGCTGCACATGTATCACTACTATCACTTTCTTGATTTCCCTGCCTTTGCTGTACATTGCTGACTGAAATGGTTTCTCTCTCCTGCAAATGTGCCTCTAACGCGAGGTTTTCACTGGCGTTAATTTTCAGACCTTCATTTCACAGTGTTAGTGTGCCTGGAGCCTTTCCCCGCCCACTCTCCGCCCATTTACCCCTTCTCTCCGCCCTCTGGAGAGACGTCCTCCACCCTCTGTGCGCCTTAATGCTGCCAGAGACGTTATCACGTGATAAGTAACGTTATCGCGCAGTAATTTTTATCGCCGCTGCGACGTTAGCGCTGTTTAGTAAACATGGTGGAAGGAAGACAACCAATAGGACACTGATACTAGAGTACAAATTATATTACAATGATAAAGTAGATCAAATTATTGGAAGGGTGGTGCTATGTATTTAAGAAGACATTGATTTAAACAGGTTAAAAGTTTTGCAGGAAGCAAAATACACAACAGAATCTCTATAATAAAAATTCCATGTAAAAAGAGGAAGGCAATGGGAATTGGGGTGTACTGCCATCCGCAGGTCAGAATGAACAGATGATGATGAAATACTAACAGAAATTAGGGCAGTTAACAAAGTTTACCTCACAGTAAAAATGGGTGATTTCAATTCCCCTAGTATCGACTGAGTCATGTCACATCAGGACATGCTAGGGAGATAAAGGGCTCGATATTCAGTGGCAGTGGCTAGCTACTGCCACTGAACTTTAGACCCAGGTAATCAATGCCAAAGCAATATCTGGGCTCCAGCATTGAATATCTGGGTTATCCAAATTCCAATGAAGCTAACTGGGCAGCGGCGATATTCAGTTGCTATCTGGTTTCAGCGCAGAAAGTTAGGCCACTCTTTACTGTGCCTGACTTTTGCCATATTGTGATAACCGGATGGTGGCTCAATATCACTACTACTACTACTACTATTAATAATTTATATCACCGGCTGCCACCCCCAGAACACCCCCAAGGTAATTGGTTAGCATTGGGGTATGCAGCAGTGGCACCTGCAGATATTCAGTGGCACTAACCGTGTTAGTGCTGCTGAATATCGCAGCCAAGGGGACTAACACAGTTTATCAGAGGGGATTAACACAGTTTATCAGGTCTTCTAACCTCATTAATCCCTTTGAATATTGGGCACAAAGTTTCTAGATGAAATAAGTGACTGCTTCATGGAGCAGTTGGTTCAGGAATTGACAGGAGGGAAAGCTATTTTAGATGTAGTCCTTGGTGGAACGCAGGATCTGGTGGTATTGTTCTACTTAGCAATAGTGATGATAACACGATCACATGTGATTTAATAAATGAAGGAAGGAAATCCACTGCACTAGCATTTAACTTTCCAAAGGGGGACTATGATACAATGAGGAAGACAGTGAAGAAAAAACTAAAGGATCAACTGCAAAGGTTAAGAGTTTACATCATGTCTGGGCGTTATTTAAAAATACAACTTGAAAGCCAAGAACAGATGTATTCCATAGTTTAGAAAAGGTGGAAGGAAATCAAGCAATTGTTGTCATGGTTTAAAGGTGAGATCAGAGAGGCTATTATAGCCAAAAAAGCAGTTTTCAAAAAATGGAAAAAGGAGCCAAATGACAAACAGGAAACAACAATTTGCAAGTTAGATGCAAGATATTCATAAGGCGGGCAAAGAGAGAATTTGAAAAGAAGCTTTCTATGGAATCAAAAATGCATAATAAACTTTTCAAGTACATTTGTAGAAAAAACCTTTGAAAGTATTTTGGACCATTAGATGATAGATGAATAAAAGGGACATTAAGGAAAAACAAGGCCATAGCTGAGAGACTGAATGAATTCTTTGCTTCTATCTTTACTGAAGAAGATGTAGAGAAATTACCCATGCCAGAAATTATATTTAAATATGATGTATTGGAGGAATTGAAACAAATCTTGATAAACCAGGAAGATGTAATATTGCAATTTGATAACCCGAAGAATAGCCAATCACCTGAACCAGATGGGTTATGAAAGAACTAAAAAAAATAATTGCAGACCAACTATTAGAAATTTGTAAACTATCAGTACTACCTGAAAATTGGAGAGTGGCCAACAAATACCAATTTTTAAAAAGGGTTCCAAGAGCGATCCTGGAAGCTACAAACTGGTGAGCAGGGCCGGCACAAGAAGATGAGGTTCCCTAGAAAATTTCAGTCCTTGCCCTCCTTCCCACTTTCTGGAACCCCTTGCTGCTGCTGCTCCTGTCTGGGACCTGCAGCGGCAGCAATGACCGCAAACAGTCCCATGGGCTTACCTTAACATTTTGGTGCCGCGGGGCTGTTTGCTTCTACCCCCTCCAATGCTGACTTCCTGTTTCCAGCAGCTCAATCCCCATTCCTCCAATGCCTTAAATGAGCTGGAGTAAAGATTCAGTTTACAAGGAAGAGTAAAAAAACGGTTCGATTTTAGTGCAGTTTTTTTACATCAGAAGCAATTATATATTCTGTCAGTTGATTGCAGTTTGCATACCCACTGCTCTAAGCTTTTGCACAGTGATTTTGCTCAGAATTTTCCTATGCTAGAACTCTTTCTACATTGGGAGATAAGACTAAGGGGCTTGTTTACAAAGCCGCGGTAGTGGTTCGCGATCGCGATCGCAGCCGCGGCCCCATTGAAATCAATGGGGCCGCGGCTCCGATTACGATCGCAAACCGCTACCGCGGCTTTGTAAACAAGCCCCTAAGAAAGGACAATCTTGAGCAAACTGTAAAGTATAGTGCAGTTTACTATATTGGCTTTCACAGCATGCCATGCTTCTAGAACATGGGCTTAGTTTGGGTGGGAAGGGGGCCATTGCAGGATGGAGTGGCTCCATCCCTCTCCCCTAAGTAATCCTGTATCTGCCCCTCCTGCTGCTCCCCCCCCCCCCCTCGTTTCATCCCCTCGCCTACAGGCACTAGTATAAGAGGCTTGGGAGGTTAAGTCTTCCCAGCCTCAAGCACTGCTCTTCTCTTCCTTGGTGCCTCTACTGCTGACTTGCAGCAGTCAGATAACTGAGGCATTACTCTATGAGAGATCACTGACTTATTGCATGAACAGACTGCCAGCCAGGTCAGTTGAGAGTCTGTCCCCTAGTACTTCTCACTGTGAAAGTGCCATATAACTGACAGCAAGTATAGCTGATGTGAAAAGAAAGCATGCGACCTTGTGCTCGAGGGCTGCCAGGGCCCCACCCATTCTTTTTTTTTTAATTCTTTATTTTCGTTTTATAACAACAAAGGAAAGGAAGACATACAGCTAAAAGACAGATACATACATAGAATGAGATACATACACCAAAGTAAACCCCTACCACCCCCCTCCCCCCTGCTTCTTCTCTAGAAAACTAATCATTCCCGAAACGGGCGTGTACTGACATTATTGTGTTACAAAACCAAACGGTGATCTGAAACATGATGAGTGTACATTAAACAGACATGTCGGAGCAATGAGCAGATTGTACATAATCATTGAGCATCTGCCATTTAGACAAGCGAGAGTGAGTTTGGGTATGGGGAATAGCTCTCCGAGATATCTGCTCATATTTACTATATAGGCAGACAAGGTTCCACCATTCATTGACAGTAAGTCGAGAGCTATCCTTCCAATTCCTCGTGATTAAACATATAGCTATACCCAGCATGAAATCAAGGAGAAAGCGACCCTTCTTAGGAAGAGAGGGGACCTCCGCCACTGAGCGGAGTCCCACAATCTTCCAAGAAAGAGGCTCGTGGAGGTGTAAGATAAGTTGAATACGACCCCAGACCCGCCCCCAGTAAACCTGTAGTTGAGGACATTCATAAATAACATGAGCGAGGGTTCCCACAGCAGTATGGCAAGACCAACACTGGTCCCTAGCAGTTGTGTTCCATTTGGCTATTTTTTCTGGAGTATAAAAGCATCTATGTGCAAAAAAGAAGAGAGTTTGGGTAACTGAGGCAGATCGGGAAACCCGCACTACTTTGCTCCAGAAGACGCTCCATTGCACAGGGGTTAAAGTGGTTTGCAATTCGCGCTCCCAGGCTTGTTGGGCTCTACAAGTAGCAGTATCTGTACCCTGACATAATAGTTTATAAAAGTTAGAGGCTACCCCATGTGTACTACTAATAGAGTGAATTAGGTCTAATAGCCCGTCCTCAGTAGAGACAGAGGGTGGCAGGATTCGAGCACTTTTGAGGCAGTGTTGAAGCTGCATCAATTGAAAGTAATGTTTCGCTGGTAATGCAAATTCCTTTTGTAAATCAGAAAAGGTTTTCCAACGAGCTGCAGAGAAGAGCTGTTGGGGTGTCCAGATCCCCCTAGAGTACCAGGGTTTCCATGCTATCGTTCTATTTAGGACTTGAATTCTGGGGTTATTCCACAGCGGGAGTCCGTCCTGAGGACATACGTTTGGGCCCAGTGATAGAATGAGAGTATTAAAGGCCGCAAGATTATCAACAATCATTGGGGGATGGCGGGTGTCTACTTGATGGGACATACCGGGGAGATGGATCAACGGAATTGGGTTACTAAGCTCCTCTTCTATGTCAAGCCAAACTGGTCTGCTGTCTGTCGAGGCATCTAGCCATCGGGCACCTTGTTTAAGTAAGAAGGCTTGATGATATTTGAGAAAATCAGGAAAGCGGGTACCCCCTAGTTCCTTCGCAGACTGTAGTTTTTGCTTAGCTATCCTTGGTGGTTTGCCCTGCCAGAGATAGCGGACGAGAAGGCCCTCAATATCTTTGTAGGTGTGTAGCGGGAGTAAGCATGGCAGCATTTCTAAAATATAGTTCACCTTGGGGACTATCATCATTTTCACAGTTTCTAGGCGGCCCCACCATGTAAGGGATAAGGGAGACCAACGATTTGTGAGCTCACGGACTTTGGAGACTACCTCTTTGGCATTAAAACTAATAGTGTCTTCTAAAGGAGAACAGTAATGGACCCCAAGATATTTCACCATGCGGGATTGCCAAAGGAAAGGAAAGGCCTGCATGTCAGCCTCATGTACCCAGCGGTTCAGTGGGAATGCTACGGATTTGGTCCAGTTTATTTTATAGCCCGATAATTGCGAGTATCCATCAATCAGATCCAAAACAGCTGGAACCGAATCAAGGGATACGAAGAGCATAAGGTCATCTGCATATGCAGAGAGTTTAATCTCTCTGTGACTGAAGGGGACACCACGAATACGTGCAGACTGTCTAATAAGGAGGGCGAGGGGTTCGAGAGCAAGATCAAAGAGCATTGGTGATAGGCGGCAACCTTGACGCGTGCCTCTTTGGAGATTAAAAGGCTGAGACTTAATAGCATTTACACAAATACTGGCAACGGGTTGAGTGTACATGACTTGGAGGTATCGGAGGAAGCCCTCCCCAAAGCCATACCATCGGAGAACTGCAAATAAAAAGGGCCATTCTAGGCGATCAAAGGGTTTTTCAGCATCTAGGGAAAGACCCACCCAGGGGTGGTCCAAGTTGGCAGCACTGGATAGCACATGGCACAAGGTCCGAGCATTGTCAGCGGTGGATCGGCCGGGTATAAAACCGCATTGGTCGGGATGGATTAAGGTGGCCATCCTGTCAGACAGCCGGGAGGCCAAGATCGTTGCGAAGATCTTATAATCGGCATTAAGTAGGGAGATTGGACGATAGTTGGCGGTTAGCAGCGGGTCTCTGCCTTCTTTCTCAAATACTACCACATTAGCTGCAGAAAAGGATCCCAAAGAGGATGTATCTACCGCAAGGGCAGTAAAATAGAGTTTTAAGTAGGGTACTAAATCTGCACTGAACGTTTTGTAGAATTCGATCGGGAGACCATCAGGCCCGGCGGCTTGACCCGAGGCTGTGCGTTTTAGGGCAAATTGGATCTCTGAAGTAGAGAAAGGTTCATCTAGCGCATCCCTATCAGCTTCAGAAAGGGTCGGCCGCTGAATATCAGAAAACAATCGCTCGAAGGTCTCTGATGAGAAATCACATTCAGATTGATAGAGACGGGTATAGAAATCCCGAAAGAGTTCTACGATATCGGAGTCTGTGGTCAGTATGCCCCCTCCCTGTGGGGCTCGAAGGGCCGCTACGCGTTTGGCTTCTTTTTGACCTTTCAAGGCGTTGGCTAAAAGTCGACCGGCTCGGTTGCTTTCACGGTAGTATGTCCCTCGTTGAAGCTCAATACTCTTAGAAGCTGCAGTTGAGAGGATTGCATTATATTGAAAACGGAGACCCTGTAAGCGAACTAAGACGCATGGATCAGTACGGGAAGTTAGAACTCGTTCGCCTGCTTTGATTTGTTGGTCTAGTATAAGTAGCTGCTGTTTGCGTTGTTTCCGCAGGCGAATTTGATAACTAGTGATCGTTGCACGAATGGCCGCCTTGAAACCCTCCCACCAAGCCCAATTTGCAGTATCCTGGGGTAAATTAAAATGGAAGTAATCCTGTATGGCTGCTCGAATTTCTAACTGGAACTCTGGCTGAGTTAATAGGGCTCTATCAAAGAACCAGGCCCCCGAATTCCCTTGGGGTGCAGTAGTGTGTAATTGAAAAGAGATAGCAGCATGATCTGAAATATGTTGGGAGTGAATCTTTGCAGTGTCCACCTGAGGGACTAACAGTTTTGATATGAGAAAGAAATCTATACGAGACCGGGATTTATGAGGGGAAGAAAAGAAGGTAAAGTCAAGCTCATTGGGGTGTAGTAACCTCCATAGATCGACTAAAGCAAGATCTTTGATCACAGAGGTAAGCGTGGTATGACTCTTGGGGGGACCACTTGTCCTAGGCGGCTGTTTGTCAATTAGGGGATCAAGAACTAAATTGAAATCCCCCCCTATTATCAATGAAGTATTAGCAGAGGCCTGCGCAACCTGAGCAATGGTAGCAAAAAAGGCAGGGTCATCCACATTAGGAGCATAAAGGCATATACATGTAACTTCAAGGTTACCTATCTTGAGGTGAGCTCTGGACCATCTACCTGCTATATCTGAGCTAGTCGCAATAATAGTAGCATGCAGAGATTTCCTAACCAGTATGGCAACCCCACATTTCTTAGAAACGGCTGGAGAATAGGCGGCCACCATGTAAGGTTTAATATTGAGTTTAAGAGTTTCCTTCGAATTTAAATGCGTTTCTTGGAGGAAAATCAGATCCGCAGCTTCATGACTTAGATAGCTTAGGATTTTCTTCCGTTTTATCGGATTATTGATTCCTTTTACGTTCAATGATAAAATCTTACATGGTGCCATCGATCAGTAATAGACATTTTAGATAAGGGCGCTGGAAAACATACAACATAATCAGAAACTGTACAAAAATGATATAATCACCGAGTCTGCTGACTAATACACCCCATATTGAAAAGTATGTACCAAAGTAACTTAGAGAAGAAGCAAAACCCCCAATGAAAATGGCGACCATATGTCTGCGGGAGGAGGCCCTAGAGAGGAAGATAGAGACATAAAAAAAAGAAAAAAAACACACCAGAGTCCATAATTAACACTGTCTCTGATACTCATCGAGGCTACGATGGGTAGATGGAGTCGGGTCACAGATATCATCAAGATAAGGCAACAAACCGCCCTCGGCAGACTTTTGCTGAGCCGCGGCAAATCCAATATGGCAGGCACAGCGGATATGAGAATACTGGCAGGAATATTCTGGAAGTCAACGCATCAAGTCGGCTTCTTTAGCATCCAAAAACTCCGCTAGTAGATCAGGGTCCTCAAATGTTCTTGTCTGATTGTGAAGCGTGACTCGGAGCTTGGCCGGGTACATCAGGCCATAGCGTGCTTGTAGTTGTTGAAGCCTCGGCCGGAATTCCAGAAAGCGCTTTCGGCGGTCGACCGTGGGTTTAGCCAAGTCAGGATAGAAGGAGATCTTATGGCTCTCAAACTCCATATGGCCCTTTGCCCGAGAGGCACTGAGAATTTGCTCCACATGTTGATATCTCAAAAGTCGAAAGATAATAGGCCGCGGGGTCTTCCTGTTGAGCGTTATGTTTGTGGGTACACGATGAGCACGATCGATCTCCAATTCTTTGGTAAAGGTGATTTGGAGCAAGGAAGGGAGGATTTTATATAAAAACTGCTTCATGTCTCCCGATTCCGCTCCCTCCGGTATGCCCACGAGTCGTAGGTTGTTGCGGCGCGCTCTATTATTGCCATCTTCCACTTCTTTCTGTAAGGCCCGCACCTGACGTTCAACTTTGTCGAGTTTGGACAACCGGACCGCGTGGGAGTCTAATACGCTCTCCATTTTGTCCTGACGCGAAGAGAGCCCCTCTAGCCTGCCTTGTAACACACCAAGATCTTCCCGCAGCGCTCGGAGTGCTTCACCGTTTGACTGCACGAGGTCCTTAACCCCTCTGATCTCTGCGAGGATTTCCTGCTGCATCTCGGGGCCCTCGCGCAAAGCCAGCCCCTTCTGCGGGGACGGGGGTTCAGTTTTGGAGCGTTTGCCGTGAGAAGCCGCTGGAGATCCAAATTCCAGGCGTGTAGGTTTGGTCCCCGCCATCTCACCAATGTGCCCCGGCAAGATCAGAGCAGAAATTCAAGTATGTCCGGTGTTTATTCAGGATTCTGAGTAGGCCTCTCGGGAGCCTCAGCGTTATGCGACCATCCCGCTGGACATCGGGCTCCGCCCCCCAGGGCCCCACCCATTCTAACACAAACTTCTTGTTATGGAGTAGATGGTAGCTTGGCAGCCTTCCAGCAAGATGCAGACTGAAAGGTCCTACACTTCCTTTCTGTATTAGCTATACTTGTCGCTGATGAACATAGCACTGGCTCCCGACTGCAGCGTACAAGACAGCGAATGGGTAGTGGAAAAGGGGAGATGCTAGATTATAATATGGAGATGATAGGGGGCATGGAGATGCTGGACTATGGTAGCAACCCGGATGTGGGAAGGAAAAGAGAGAGAGAAGAATGGGAGATGCTGGCCCACTGGGAATACAGAAGGTTACTGGAGTATTTGGAGGGGAGAGAGGGATGGGGAGATCTTGGACTGCATGGGGGAAGGTGTTGAGAGGCTGGACTACTGAGAGGGAGAGGAAGGTGCTGGACTGCAGAGGGAGGGACATTAGAAAGGGGAGATGTTAGACTGGGGCAGAGGACTGAGAGAATAGGGGGATGCTGAACTATGGGGGTGAATGGAAAGGGAGAGGATATGGAGAGGTGTGCTAGACTAGGAAGGGGAAGATGAGGGAGAAGTCAATGAGGTCAGCAAGGAGATAAATGAAAAGAGGATGGAACTAGAACTGGGAATGTAGTAAAAAGGGAAAATTGAAAACTGGGTGAGGATAAAGGACAGGCAAAGGGGAGTGGAGGGGATGGACCACCAGGGAAGGAGCTGAGGCTGATAATAGAATGATAGACAGAAGAAAGTAGATGAGAGCTGGGGGCAGTGGTGAGTACAGAGCATTGAAATGTGGCAGTGAGGAGTGTGTAAAAGACAGAAGGGAATAAGATGCTGAAGAAATAGTGAGACAGAGGAAAAGGGAAGGGTAAGGAAAGTGTGACTGCTGGGATGAGCTGGGAAGGAACTGAGAAAAGGAAGTGGAAAGTTGATAGGTATGTGTAAAGTAAAAAGAGAGATTAATAGCTAGAAGGTTCTACAGATCAACCAACAGTAAGGATTTATTTTATTATATTAAATTGCTAGCTCTCTGACTGGGAGCTCTTTAAAGGTTTTTTTGTATATTTTTAAAGCAAGGTTACTTTATTTTTGGTGCTTTAGTGGAACTTTCCTTGAGCACAGTAGGTTGCTGAACTCTAGTAACCTCCTCAGTTTTGGGAACTGCTAACACCTAATCAGGTGTTAGTTCCCTCCCTACCCCCCGACTCCCACCCACCCCTAGTGAGCAGTCTTGCTTTATAGGGCACCTCCCCATTTAACAAATCACAGAGAATTGGACCAGCACATTTTGAATATAATTAAAGAGATTTAACTGCTTTTTCTCTGAAAGGACAGCTGGGAAACCGGCTGGTACTTGGTAGATCTCTCTCTTTTGCTTTAACAGATACCTAAGCTCCACGAACAGAACAATGGCTGGGAAAAATCGTATCGCTAAAGCTGTTTCCCCCGTTACAGCTTCTGCCTCGGTCCAGACAGAGGTCCTAATGCCAGTTGAAGGACCGGTTCCACGTGCAGGGTGCCTGCATGCTGAAGCTCTGAGGAAACAAGTGGAAGAACTCAGAGAGGAGGTGGCGAGGCTGAGGAGCATTCAAGACAGTGAGAAGTACATTGATGAGATGCTTCTTGCAGCAACCAAGCTCTCCAGCAGAGGAGAAGATGGGTGCCAACAGAATGTCGATGGTTGGACACAAGTCACCAGGGCCTGCAAAATCACCAATCTAACTTCTCCAGCCCTTGAATTGAAGAACCATTATGCAGCCCTGGAAGTGGAGGAGGTGAAAGCATCCCTGGAAAGGGAAGAACCAGAGCTCAAGTATCCCAAAGTTGCAGAATCAGTGACCACAAGGAAACGAAGGGTAGTGGTGGTTGGAGATTCTCTTCTGAGGAGTACTGAGGCGTCCATCTGCCGACCAGACTTGATTTCCAGAGAGGTATGCTGTCTGCCTGGTGCCAAAATTCAAGATGTTACGGAGAGTTTGCCAAGACTCTTCAAGCCCACTGACTATTACGCAATGTTGCTAATCCATGTTGGAACAAATGATACTGCCAGGTATACCTCGGAACGTATCAAAAGTGACTTCATGACTCTGGGACAGAGGGTGAAGCAGTTAGGTGCACAGGTGGTGTTCTCTTCAATCCTCCCTGTTGAGGGTAAAGGCCAAGGTAGAGAGGCTCACATCCTAGAGATGAATGCATGGCTGCATGGATGGTGTCATCGAGAGCGTTTTGGTTTCCTAGACCATCGGATGCTGTTCCAAGGGTTGCAGAGCAGAGATGGCATCCATCTGTCCAAGAAAGGTCAACGCGTCTTCGGTAGTAGACTGGATAATCTACTGAAGAGGGCTTTAAACTAGATTCGTTTGGGATGTGTGAAGAAAGCCCCCAGGTAGGTGAAAGCCCCCAGGTAGGTGATACATTAAATACCTTTATGGAAATGGGTAACAGTGTGTATAAATGCCCGTAGCATGGGAAATAAAATTCCTGATGTTGAAGCTTTGGTGGGAGTGGCTGACTTGGATTTAGTGGCAGTTACAGAAACATGGTTCACAAAAAAACATGATTGGGATGTAACTATACTTTATTCAGAAAGGACAGGGTAGGAAGAAGGGGAGGAAGAGTGGCACTATATGTAAAAACTACTATTAAAGCTTTGGAATTACAGAGCTTAAACGAGAGAGAGGAGGCATTGTGGGTTAAACTAGAAAGAGGGAAAGAGAAATCTATTCGCATTGGTGTGATATACAGACCTCCCTCACAAGAGGAAGAGGTGGACAGAGAGTTAATTGAAGACATACGCAGCATTGCTAGGAAAGGGGAAGTGCTACTGATAGGAGATTTCAATATGCCAGATGTTGATTGGCACATTCCTGCTGCAGTATCATCTAGAAGTAAGGAGATCCTGGATTCTCTACAGGGAGAACTATTCAGGCAATTAGTAACAGACCCCACACGTGAAGGGGCCATACTGGACTTGGTGCTTACCAATGGTGAAAGTGTTTCTGATGTAGTGGGAGATCATTTTGCATCCAGTGATCACCAGATGATGTGGTTCAGTATTAGGACTAGGGCTGTTAGAATCCATTCAAAGGTGATGATCTTAGACTTTAGGAAGACTATCTTTGCGAAGATGGGCCAATACCTCAGGGAGTCATTAATGGGATGGGAACAGCTGGGGGATGTAGAAAAACAGCTATAAGATAGTTATGCTTTTATCCTATTGCTATAAAGGGATCCACTGTGTCTGTCCCATGCCATTTTGAATGGATCCACTGTGTCTGTCCCATGCCATTTTGAATTCGGTCACTGTTTGCCCCCACCACTTCCATCCGGAGGGCATTCCAAGCTTCCACCACCATTTCGGTGAACATAAAAACATAAGAACATAAGACATGCATACTGGGTCATACCAAGGTCCATCAAGCCCAGTATCCTGTTTCCAACAGTGGCCAATCTAGGTCATATATACCTAGCAGTTTCCCCAAAAGACACAGGTTCCACAATGCATGTATTGGGTCAAGCATTGATATCCTGGGTCCCTTTTTAGTAATGCTTTATGGACCTTTCCTCCAGGAACTTGCCCAAACCTTTTTTAAACTGAGCTACACTAACAGCCTTTACTACATCCTCCGATAACAAATTCCAGAGTTTGATTACACGAGTGAAAAAATATTTCCTCTTATTTGTCTTAAATAGTTTACCCTGTAGCTTCATTGCATGTCCCCTAGTCTTTCTATATTCTGATAACGTAAACAATCAGTCTACATATATCCATTCCACTCTGTTCATTAATTTATTGACTTCTATCATATCTCCCTTCAGCTGTCTCTTTTCCAGGTTGAAGAGCCCTAACCTTTTTAGCCTTTCTTCATAGGGGTATCCTTCCATCCCCTTTACCATTTTGGTGGCTCTTCTCTGAACCTTTTCTAATAACGCTATATCATTTTTAAGATACGGTGACCAGAATTGCACACAATATTCAAGGTGCGGTCGCACCATGGAACGATACAGAGGCATCATAATATCCTTTGTTTTATTTTCCATTCCTTTCCTTATGATACCTAGCATTCTATTTGCTCTCTTGGCTGCTGCTGCACACTGAGCGGAGGGTTTTAACATGTTGTCCACTATGACGCCTAAATCTTTTTCCTGGGTGGTTGTTCCTAATGTGGAACCTTGCATTGTGTAACCATAGATTGGGTTGTTCCTCCCTGGATGCATAACTTTGCACTTGTCCACATTAAATTTCATCAGCCAAATTGATGTCCAGTCTTCCAATTTATCAAGATCCTCTTGCAATTTTCCACAATCCTCTTGGTTTTTAACAACTTTAAATAGTTTTGTGTCATCTGCAAATTTGATAACCTCACTCGTTATTCCACTTTCCAGGTCATTTATGAATATGTCAAAAAGCAGCGGACCCAGCACAGATTCCTGGGGTACACCACTATTCACCTTTCTCCATTGGGAAAATTGGCCATTTAGCCCTAATGTCTGCATTCTATCTTTTAAACAGTTCCTGATCCACAATAATACAATGCCTCCTATCACATGACTCTATACCTTGTCAAAGGCTTTCTGAAAGTCCAAATAGACTATATCAACCGACTCACCTTTGTCTACCTGTTTATTCACACCTTCAAAAACACATTACAGATTAGTAAGACAAGATCTTCCTTGTCTAAAGCCATGTTGACTGTCTCCCATTAAGCCATGACTATCTACATGTTCAGCAATTTTGTTCTTTATGATGGTTTCTACCATTTTTCCCGGTACTGATGTCAGGCTCACCGGTCTGTAGTTTCCCAGATCACCCCTGGAACCCTTTTTAAAAATTGGCATTACGTTGGCCATCCTCCAATCTTCAGGTATTACAGATGATTTTAATGATAGCTCACAGATTACTAATAGCAGGTCTGCAATCTCATATTTCAGTTCTTTCAACACCCTTGGATGTATATAATCCGGTCCAGGTGATTTGCTTCTCTTCAGTTTATCAAATAGTTTTAATACATGTTCCCGATGTATCCATATTTCCTTCAATTCTTCCGCACCTTTAAATACCACTTCAGTCATGGGTAACATTCCTACATCTTCCTCAGTAAAGACCGAAGCAAATAATTCATTCAGTCTCTCCGCTATCGCCTTGTCGCCTCCTAGTGTCCTTTAACCCCTCTATTATCTAATGGACCAACTGACTCTCTCACAGGTTTTTTGCTACGAATGTACTTGAAAAAGTCTTTATTACGCTTTTTTGCTTCCGCAGCAAGCTTGGTTTGCAGCTTGTAGTGCTGTGAGGGCTTGTGTGCATCAGTGATGCTGAGAGCTAAACTATCGGTAGTTTATCTACTGGCAGGGTCTCCCAAGATGGACAGGTCTCAGCTGAGGTGCCAGACCAAGACAAACCACCCATCTGGGCAGCAGCAGAATGGGATAGTGTTGACAGTGGATGATCACATTTCTGTGACAACGGCAACAACACCAAACTTAAACTGCGCGGAAGAAAGGCCTGGCAATCTACTAATGTATCTTGCCATGAAAACCCAATGGATAGTTACAGCAAAACAAATTGTTCTATAGTGTTGGAAGATGAGACCCCCAAGTCGTAAGGCACTCAACTAGCTACTGGGGAAGAGCTGAAGACTTTTCAGAGTAAAGCCAGCATTTATGATGTGGTTGGATCAAAGCCCTCAGAATGTCTGACTGCTGATGTAGCTGCACATGAAAGGAGTCAGAAGCTGTAAAGATGTCTTACGCATTGGAACATGCAACGTATGAAGCATGAACCAAAGGAAGTTGGAGGTGGTCAAGAATGAAATGGAATGTGTACAACTTGATCTGTTGGGTGTCAGCGAACTGAAATGGCATCGGGCACTTTGCATCAGATCACATGGTCTACTATGCTGGAAATGAAAGACAAAGAAGAAATGGTGTTGCATTTATAATAAAGAAGAAACTTGCAAGAAATGTAATGAAATACAATGCAGTCAGCAAACGCTTAATCTCTATTCGTCTACGAGGAATGCCTATCAACACAACTATAATTCAAATATATGCCCCAACAACAGCTGCAGAAGAGACTGAAATTGAAGAGTTGTATGAACAAGTACAAGCTGAAATTGACAGAACATGCAAACAGGATATCCTGATAGTCATGGGTGACTGGAACGCAAAAGTTGGCAACAAAGAAGAAGGCAAAGTAGTTGGAAAATATGGACTTAGCAACAGAAATGAAGCTGGAGAAAGACTGATAGAATTCTGCAAGACCAACGATCTATTTATCTCAAACATCTTCTTCCATCAACACAAGCGGCGACTGTACACATGGACTGAACCCAATGGATTGTATAAAAATCAAATTGACTACATCTGTGGAAGTCAACAATGGAAAAGTTCTATAACATCAACAAAGACAAAACCTGGAGCTGACTGTGGTACAGATCATCGACTACTAGCATGCAAACTCAAGTTAAAGTTGAAAAAGAGCAAACCACTCATGAATTCAGCAAAATATGACCTTGAGAATATACCACTGGAATTTAAAGACTGCCTGCAAAATCGATTTGCTGCTTTAGATACAAATGACAGAGCTCCAGAAGAGTTATGGAATGACATCAAGAAGGTTGTGATGGAAGAAAGCGAGAAGTCTCTACAAAAGGTGAAAAAGCAAAAACGGCCAAAATGGATGACGGAAGAAACTCTGAAAATTGCCCAGAAACGCAGAAAAGCTAAAGCCAGAGGAGAAAGAAAGACAATAACAGAACTCAACAGAGATTTCCAACGTGCAGCAAGACAGGACAAGGAAAAGTACTACAACGACGCATGCAAGGAAATAGAAGCAGAAACTATTACAGGAAGAACAAGATCGGTTTTCCTAAAGCTACAAGAGTTAAAGAAAAAGTTCCAGCCTCGAATTGGAATGTTACAAGATGCTCAAGGTTCTATGTTGAATGAGAAGATCCAGAAAAGGTGGAAGGAATATACAGAGTTTTTATATGATAAAAATCAAGTGGACCAACAGCCATTTCGACCTGTACCTTATGATCGGGAAGAAGAAGTTGAAGAAGCATTTAAAGCCTTATCTAAGAACAAAGCATCAGGCATTGATAGCATTCCCATAGAAGTAGTACCGCAATGTGATGCAGCTGTTACCGTACTTACAAGGCTCTGCCAAGAAATATGGAAGACAACTGACTGGAAAAGATCTGTGTTTATACCAATACTAAAGAAAGGTTATCCAACTGACTGTGGAAATTATCGCACAATCGCTCTGATACCATATGCCAGGAAGATTCTACTGAAGATTATTCAAAAGAGACTACAACCATACCTGGAACAAGAACTACCTGAAGTGCAAGCAGGGTTCAGGAAAGGGCGAGGAACGAGAGACATCATTGTGGATGTGAGATGGATCCTTGAAAAGACTAAAGAATACCAAAAGGATATCTATTTGTGCTTTATCAACTATAGCAAGGCTTTTGACTGTGTAAACCATGAGAAACTCTGGGCCACATTAAGAAGCATGGGTATTGGGTATACCAGAACACCTGATCGTACTCTTGCACAATCTGGACATTGATCAAGAAGCAACAGTTCGAACAGAACAAGGAAAAACAGAATGGTTTAAAATAAGCAAAGGTGTAAGACAAGGCTGCATACTTTCCCCCTACCTGTTTAATTTATATGCAGAACAAATCATCGGAGAAGCAGGATTTATGAAGACAACAGAGGTGTGAAGATTGGTGGAAGACTCATCAACAACCTTCGCTATGCTGCTGATACTACATTACTGGCTGAAAGTGAAGATGATCTGAAACATTTGCTTCTCACAATCAAAGAACCTAGTCTGAAAATGGGCCTGCACCTTAATGTAAAGAAGACAAAGATCATGACAACTGGCATAATCAACAGGTTCATCGTTGAAGGAGAAGAAATTGAAATCGTGAACAACTTTAACCTACTTGGATCAACTATCAATAAAGAAGCAACAAGCAGTCAAGAAATCAGATGACGCATTGATCTTGGCAGAATGGCTATGAAAGACCTAGATAAGATTCTCAAGAGCAGAGATGTCTCTCTCCATACAAAGATTTGACTTGTTCAAGCCATGGTATTTTTCAATAACATCATATGGATGTGAAAGCTGGACAGTGAAAAAGATAGACAGGAAGAAAATTGATGCCTTTGAATTATGGTGCTGGCGGCGAATACTGTGTATACCATGGACTGCGAAGAACAAACCAGTCGGTACTAGAGGAGATCAAACCTAAGCTTTCTTTAGAAGCTCAGATGACAGGACTTCGACTTTCATACTTTGGACACATCATGCGAAGAGAAAGATCATTAGAGGAAGACATCATGCTTGGCAAGATAGAAGGTCAACGCAAAAGAGGAAGGGCAGCAATGAAATGGATCGATAGAATAACAGCAGCTACGGGTACCAGTCTGTCAACAATGAGCCGCCTGACTCAAGACCGAACACATTTTAGGATAGCTATCTAGAGGGTCGCCATGAGTCGACTCCGAGTCGATGGCACTTAACAACAATAGCAAGCTTCTTCTCAAATTCTCCCTTTGCCTGCCTTATCAATGCCTTGCATTTAACTTGCCAGTGCTTGTGCTATTTCCAGTTTTCGTCATTTGCCTCTTTTTTCCATTTCCTGAAAGATGCTTTTTTTGGCAACAACAGCCTCTCTGACCTCACCTTTAAACCATGCTGGCAGTTTTTTGGACTTCCTTCTGTCAGCATATATTTCATGCAGCTGTGGACTCTGGTGAATTCAGTCTCCAAAACTTAAACTCTGACCCCCTGGTGATGTCAGTCTCTAGGACCTGTCTGCAGCCCCTCCTTGCTAAATCAAGAAGGGCAGACCTCAAAGGGAGTGGCCAAAGACAATAGCAGACCTCAAGGGGAAGTGCTGGAAAGGATTCAGTCCACTATAAAGGACAGACACACTTCCTGTCTCTCTCTCTCTCCCACCATCCAGTGGACATGATGGACAGGAGGCTCGGATAATCAATTCCCTTCACCCCTCACCCTCTCTCTCTCTCTCTCTCTCTCCATGAGGCTCTGAGCCACATGTTCGGGCCTATCTCTCTCACACTTCACACATGCACACACAGATTCATTGATGCACACTGAAACAGCTCTGTAACAATCACTATATACCTCTGTTCAATACCTATGTATTAAGCCTATTTTTACATAAAAACCTTTCTCCAAGCCACGCCTGTTGGGTTGTCTTATTATAAGCCCTCCTGCGTCTGTGAAGTGAAATGAACCCAGGACCTACAGAAGAATAACTGACCAAAACTGACATCTTTATGGGGACTCGTCTCTCGGATTTCACAGCAGATCTCCAGTTGGGTAAGTAATAATTTTGTATAATACATTAAGTAGATTTCAGACAGAGTGAGACAGAATCGAAAGTCCATGTGACCATTTACAATTTTGTTTTGTTTTGTGGGTTAGACAAGGTGAGATTTTTATTATCAAAAGGCTCTGTAAGAATCTAGAATTTTAAGGACATCACACAGAGTGGCTTTCAATTGTCTTATTTTGATGTATAGGCTTGCTAAAGATTTTTCTATAGTATTTGAGCTGCTAAGAAAATACAGAGTTACACAGTTAAATATTCCCTCATAGAGTACAATATACATCTTTCCTGGTAACACTAATTTACCTCTTGTCTGTTTGACTTTTTTTTCTCTCTCCTGTCAGTATATATCTTGGTGTGAGCAGGAATATCTGACAATTCTGTTAATCTCCTGTCCCTTAACTTTTATTTCTCTGTCTCCTGTCAGTAACTATCTTAGTGAGAGCAGGCTTAGAGCTGGCTGCAATTGATACAATTCTGTTAATCTACTAACACCCTTCTTACTATAACTTCACCCTAAAACTTCCACCCTGTTAAATAGGTGAGAAGCACTTTTTAAGTTAGCATTCCTCCTTCTAAGGTTACACATTTTAGATAGTCCAACTACAGCCTTTCTGCAGTATCAAATATGGAAGCATTTGATTTTAAAGAACTTAAAGAAATTATAATTTCATACTGTAAGAGAAAAGGAGGTCCATTTGAAGGGGAATTCCCTGACTCATCATGGTATAATATTCAAAGACAAATGTTAAACCATGATCAAGAATTCAAAAAGAAAACAAATAAAAAAAATGCCTTTTTATCCAAGGCATGTGCAGGGGACTCATTAGCATGAAAAAAGACAACTCTGAACTGACTTCTCAGTGCACACAATTGACCAAAGACCTTGAGGAGGCACAAATTTGCATCTCTATACAAAGAACTCAAGTGATACAAGCCACAAATTCTTTTATAACTGTTAGTGAACAATTAGAAGCACTTAAACTTGAATTGAGGCACGTTAAAGATCAATTGGCCTATGCAAGAAAGCCAACACCCACCCCTCCCTCAGCACCTTATGCCTATGACACACCTTATCAGCAACAAAAGAATACAGAAGTATGCATAGTTGGACTTAGGAATGGGAAGAACACAGATGAATCACAGCAGGAAAATCATGATAGTTTATCTCTGCCAGATCCCAGCAATAATCAGGATCTCTGTCTGGAGCATAATTCAGATGACTTAAACATGGTACCCAGTACTGAACTCAAAGCACCAGTTAAAGTAATGTTGCATGAACATTTAAAAGATAAAGATATTGAAAAAATAGTTGAGAAAATTGGTACTATGCCTCTTAATGTAAATCAGTGGGTTAAATGGGCGATTGATATTCTGATTCACTGGGGTCTAGGGAAATACAGAAGAAAGCAATCAGACTTTGATAGACTTATGCATCTGGCTCTGGGCCCACACTATTACAGAGTTGGTTCTCTCACTCACCCATACCAGTTGGTTAAAAGGGGTACTGAGAAACTATTTCACTGTTCCCCAATGCAAGTATTTAAAATTATTTCACCTTTACCAAATGATACACTGAAACAGTTTGCATATAGAGCCTGGATTTTAAAAGCAGTTCTTAATGAGCAGGAGTCCTGGCCCAAAGCAGAAGATTATGGGGAGAGCATGCATAAGGAATTTTTATTAGAATTGCTATCCCCTGAGATTACAAAACACCTTCTGTTATTTTCTGAAGACCCTGAAGCAACCCCTTTTGATACTTTAATGCTCAGAATTGGGTCTGTTTGGAAGACCCAGCCCTCGCAGGTCATTACAGTATCAGAAGCACGGAAGTGGCAGGCCGAAGAATCCTCTCAGTACATAAGAAACACAGACAGAGGACACACACCTAAGTGGCAAGCCGAGGGATCCTCTCAGTACACAAGAAACACAGACAGAGGACACACACCTTGGAGAGCACATGGCAGAGGTACTTTTAGAAACTCCTCAGGTTACATTCCTTTTCAGGAGCTCAAAGCACAGAGAGAAGGGCTAGAAAAGCAGAAAACTAAATGGGAACAAGACAAACATATACTGCAGATAGAAATAGATAAATTAAAACAGGATTTACAAGCAGCTCAGGACAAACACAAGGCTAGTGCATAGGGATGTCCTGACCTCTTGAGTTCAGATATCAAAATGTCTCAAGCCTTCATAGCCCAGCCTGCCTCCTTTATCTCAGCAGAGGACTCAATTCCAGAGCCTCTGGATGATGAAATGGACACAGGCCCAGGACACAATTTAAGGCTTGTTAACACCCTTGATACTGGACTCTTGTGCACGCCCCAATGTTATCAGTAGAGTAGGGGGTCAGGATAAACTAGCTTTGATTGACACAGGGGCTGGAATTAGTTTTACTAACAGAGCTTCTCCCACTGCAGATCAGAAAAATATGGAAATTTATGAAATTCAAGGAATTAATGACACAGCTTCCAAATGTGTGGCTATCCCAGTTAAATGGGGTATCCCTGTGCACAGTGAACAAAATAAGGAAATGTTGGAAACCACTGCCTCCACTATAGTGAACACACCAAAAGAAATAATTGGAATTGATGTTCTCAACCAGTTAAATTTGGTGGTGGATATGGCTAATCTTAAATTGTGGCAGTATTCAAGAACTTCAAGTGCTTCTAAAACTTTAGTGCATGAAGTCATTCCCATGCAGTTAGCAACTCAGTGCACTAAGGCAGCTCAACAGTATGATCTGTGTGTAATTCCCTCAGAAGTGGCTGATATTCCAGTCTGGGCTCAAGACAAGTTAGATTGTGGGAAAATGCATACAGAAATACTGTTGGAAGGCGAGGATCCTCCACCACAGAAACAATACCCAGTACCTCATCAGGCTATAGAACCAGTGACTAAAATTGTGAAGATACTGGAGGAGAGGGGTCTGATTAGACCTATTTCTTCCACATGCAATTCACCAGCCTGGCCGATAAACCGGGGGGTTCCTTTAGGCTCACTATGGACTTCCGTGCCCTGAATCAAGTTTCTAAATCTGTAGTGCCTGTGGTAGCCTCATACCCTGAAATGATCTCTAAACTGAATCCCAAATGTAAAATTTTCTCTGTTTTAGACATATCCAATGGGTTTTGGAGTCTGCCACTGGCCCTTGAATGCCAGTACAAAACAGCCTTTCAGTGGCTGAATAAACAATATGCATGGACTGTGCTTCCACAGGGATATAAGGATTCCCCCTCAATATTTCATAAATATATGCAGGAAGCCCTATCACTATTGTCTTGCAGAGATAATATAATTCAGTATGTAGATGACATTCTGATTCAGTCTGAGAATGAAGCCGTACACTGGAATTTTATTTATTTATTTATTTATTTATTTAACAGTTATTTATATACCGCTCTTTCCCTAGTATCAAGTGCGGTTTACATGGAACAGTAGGTTAATTGGTATGTAATATACCAAGTCAGTTTACATAGAACAGATAATTATAATTTACAAGGAATGTTGTAACATTAAAGGTATAACATATTAGAACATATATACATTGTTAGTTTAAATCTATAATCATCATGTGAATGAGAGTGTGGTATGGTTAATAGTGTATTAGTGATATTTATTTTGAAAATAGAGTATGTAATAATAATGTATAAATGTTAGTCTGTATCTATTTGAGTATTCTGTTCTGAGGGTGTATTGTAGTGTAATATGAATAAGTGAGTTTTTAATTTTTTTCTAAATTCTTTTATATCAGACAGCAGGCGAATGTTGTCAGGTAGATTGTTCCAAAGAATTGGAGCAGAGTGTGAGAAAGCTCTCTTATTTGTTTGTTTTCTGGCTTTTGTGAAATCTTTTGGTATTGTTAAGGTATTTAAGTTTCTGCTTCTTTGGGATCGTTTATCAATGTCTATATTAATCAGTGTATTGAGTGCCGATGGTGCAAGATTATTTATAAGTTTAAATGTAGTGACAAGAATTTTATATTTGATTCGGGAGTAAATAGGTAGCCAATGAAGTTCAGCCAAAATTGGTGTAACATGTTCAAGTGGGCTTATATTCATAATCATCCTGGCAGCTATGTTCTGAATTATTTGTATCTTTTTAATATTTTGTTTTGAAATGCCATTAAGTATTGTGTTTGCAAAATCAAAATGTGGGGTGATGATAGCATGAATTATATTAATAAAGTCTTGTAGATGAATCAATGGTCTTAATTGTTTTAGTGTTTTGAGTTTGTAATGTATTTTTTAGTTAGATATTTTATATGTGAATCCATATTTAGATTATTGTCAAGTATCACACCTAAATATTTTATTTCTTTTTTTGTATTTATTTCATGAGTATCTAGTGTGATCGTGTTTGGGGGTATGTATGTTTGATTTTTAGTGATGAATAATATATCAGTTTTAGTAAAGTTGATAAGTAGATTTTGTTCTTTGAGCCATTCAGTTAGTTCATTGAAACATTCTGTTATTTTTTGAAGAGGTGGGTGTGGGATTTCAAATGGGAGGTAGAACATTATATCATCAGCGTAGATATGATAATAAACATTGTGACGTTTAAAGATGTTACAAACTGGTTGTAAGTAAATATTAAATAATAGCGCAGATAATGCAGAACCCTGCGGGAGACCCTGAGTTTGTTTGAAGGTGTTAGAAATTTGGGTGTGGATTCTTACTGTTTGAGTTCTGTTTGATAGATATGATTTGAACCAATTATAAACAGTAGATGTAATTCCAATTTGTTGAAGTCTGTTTAACATTGTTAAGTGATTAACACTGTCAAATGCAGCTGATATGTCAAGGAAAACAAGAATAAAGGCTTGTTTAGGATTATCAATACCTCTTAATATTGTGTCATAAAGGATCGTTAGCAAGGTTTCTACTCCATGGAAGGGTCTAAAGCCATATTGATGTTCATCAAGGAGGTTTAATGTGTCAATAAAGTCTTGTAGTTGAATTTGTACAATTTTTTCAATAAGTTTGGCCATAAAAGGAATACTTGATATGGGTCTGTATGATTTTGGGGATAATTTATCTAATGTGTTATTTTTAAGTATAGGTCGTATTTGAACGTGTTTGAGAGATGGTGGTAAGTAGCCTTTTTGTAAGGATAGGTTCACTAAGGGTAGAATGAAAGAAGAGAGTATTGAGAAAGTCTTCTTTATCCAATCAACTGGGCATGGATCAAGGTATGAGGTTGTTGTATTAATGTTAGTTATTGTAGTTTTGAGAGTAGATTTTGATATTAAGTTGAAGTTGGTCCAGTTATCAAATGTAGCTTGCTTTGTTTGTGTTTGAATTTGTGGTTGACTAATATGTAGAGGTGTTATTTGTAGCTTTGTTTTATTGATATAGTATTGAGCTAATTCTTGTGGGGAGATATCAATTGATATTTCATCAGAATTTAGTGTTTTGTTTGTTAGTTTTTGTACTATACAGAATAGTTCTTTTGGGCGATTAGTGGCTCTTGAGATTATATTAGAATAATAATTTTGTTTGGAGTTGTTTATTGTTTGTTTATAAATTTGTAGTGTATTAGTGTAGTTCTCATGATTTATTAATGATTTTGATTGTCTCCATTTCCTTTCCTCTTTTCTTAGTTGTCTTTTTAATGTTTTGATAGATATATTAAACCATGGAGCATGTCTTTTTTCAATTTTATTGTTGTTTATATTTTGGTGTGATTGTTTTGGATTACTTTCAGCTGCTTTAGAGATTATATTGTTCCAGTTTTTGATAGATTCTTCAAGATTTGTGGGTGTTTGTGTTAGTTGTGGTATTATTTGATCTAGAAATTCTTCTTCATTGAATTTTCTGAATCTATTAGTTTGAGGACGTTGTGGTCTTTTAGTTTGATTGTTGTAGGTGATGGTTATATTGAATTTTAGAAGATAGTGGTCAGACCAGGGGACTGGAATGTTTGAGAGGGATTCAGAGTTATATAGGTTGTGTAGAGAGTTTGGTAGGAAGACCATGTCAAGAGTTTTTCCTTTATTGTGTGTTTGTTCAGTTATTATTTGGTGAAAGTCCAAATTATTTATCATTTCTAAGAATTGATTAGAGTGATTGTTGGGTATTGAAGGAAGATTAAAGTCTCCCATAAGTATTACAGGATTTGTATCTGTGGATGATGCTAGTAATTCAATTAAATTGTAAATTTTATCTATGTTGTATTCTGGCGGTCGATATATTAATGATATAGTTATGTTTTTAATTTTTATGGTGAGTATGTCAACATTATCTATATTATTAGATGATATTAATTTTGCATTGAGGTTTTTCTTTATTATTATAAGTACTCCTCCTCCTTTTTTTAGTGTTCTGTGAGTATGGAAGATCTCATATTCAGGTGTCTTTAATTGGTTTAAGAATACTGAGTCAGTATCTTTGAGCCAGGTCTCTGTTATACAAAGGATATCAGGTTTATCATCATTGATAATGTCTACAAAAATTGGTAGTTTGTTTTTCATAGATCTTGCATTAATGAGTTGGCAGGTGAGAATTGTGCATTTCTGTGTCTGAGGTGAGTGTGGTGTGTTGCCTATTTTTGTTGTTGTTATATATAAAAGTCTAGATTGTCTAGATCTAAGGTTGGTTCCTATTATGAATGGGAATTATGAATCACGTAAGAGAAGTTTTAAAAGCCCTCTTACAAGCTGGTCTTAAAGTCAATCCTGCCAAGGCTCAACTGTGCAAATCACAGGTTTCCTTTTTAGGGGTTACTATTGGCCAGGATGGTAAATCTGTAGATTCTCAGAGGATAGAGCTGATACAGAAACTTCTACTTCCTACAGATCAGAAATCACTCCAGTCATTTCTAGGGCTCACTGGTTTCTGTCGTGACTTCATGCACAATTATGCTGAAGTGGCAGCTCCACTTTACTCCCTGCTAAAAAGTAAAAGTTATGTCTGGGAGGAAGAACATACCGAAGCTATAACTAAATTAAAACACATTCTGACTTCTGCTCCTGTTCTTGCACACCCAGATCACACACAACATTTTTTCCTGTACCCTGTAGTTGGAGAGAACAGTATAGGTGCAGCTCTAACACAACGCTTAGGAGGAGTAGATCGCCCTATCGCTTTCTGTTCCAGACTTCTCACTTCTCCTGAACTCAAAATGGGAAACTGTGAAAAACATGTACTGGCTTCCTATGCTGCTATGCAGAAATTTACATACATCATTGGTGCTCAAACCACATACATATGCAGCCATCACACCCCCTCAAATTCATTGTAGAAGGAAAGTTAGCATGTAGCAAGATTAGGACTGAGAGAATAGTCCAGTGGACTCTCATGTTGCAAGCACAGAATGTAAAGTTTGAATTGTTGAAAGAACCTAACGTGCAAGTGGCTGGAATCTTGCTGGAGGGGCAACCTCATGACTGTCAGTCCTCACCCAGTGCCCCTAATCACATGATCTTTAGGGAACTAGGACTAGACAAAATTTCACCTTTCCTTCCTACTGTATATATTGATGGTAGTAGCCAATGTGAAGGAGGCAGGCGACTAGCAGGTTTTGCAATTGTACAATTGGACCCAAATAACCAAGTGGTACTGCAAAGACAGTATTCCTGTGGGTCAGCGTCAGCACAGTACTGTGAGCTGGCTGCTTTTGTAGCTTGTATGCAACAATATCAGGATTCACACCCAGAGATACAAATCATTTTAGATTCTGATTATGTCTTTAAAAGTGCCATTGCCCTGTTACCCTGGTGGCTGGCAAATGAATTTAAATCTACAGATGGGTCCACAGTGAAAAATTCATCACTGTGGACTATGGCACAAGAACTGAGTGAGCAGTTTCAGAGAGTACATTTAGTTAAAGTAAAGGCACATAGGAAGAAAGGCCCTTTGGTGAAAGGAAACACATTAGCAGACTCACTAGCCAAGGAAGCATGCCATGTAGGCCTCATATGGCCCTGGTATGAGCAGACACGCATGGTTGCTATTGCTACACATTCCACAGATTATGATCAGATAATACCACCAGATTACTTCGTAGCACTGCAGACAAAGGACCCTGAGCGTTCCAATTTGAGGAAGCTTGTGCAGGACGTCCCAGATAACCTATACCAGCACACACCCTTTCTCACACTCGCTATAGAGAAAGACATTCTATGTGCAGAAAGAGAGGGAGGCTTGGTTATAGCTATCTGCAGAGCTCGAGGTAAAGAGTGGATGCATTGGGTTCATGGTGCAGGTCCTATGGGACACCCTAAAGCAGAAGAAATGCAGACTATCCTCAATAGGTTGGTATGGTGGCCAGAAATGAAACATGATATACAGGATCATGTTTCCTCCTGTGTAATCTGTGCTTCATTTGGGAGGCAACCTAAAAAGAGAAGGGGACAGTTAATGAGAGTACCTCCTCGTGGCCCATTTGAAAGATTGCAAATAGATCATGTGGGCCCTCTCCCATTGACTGCTAGGAAGAATAGATTTTTACTGACTGTTGTTGATTCCTTTTCTCATTGGGTAGAAGCATTCCCTGTCCCAGATCAAACTGCTAGAACCACTGCAGAAGTCCTAACTATGCAATTTTTTACACGCTGGGGCATTCCCAAAACAATTGATTCTGATAATGGTCCTGCATTTGTTTCTCATGTGATCAAGGAATTGTTTGATTTTCTAGGCATAGAACAACAACTCCACATTCCGTACCATCCACAGGCAGCAGGGCAGGTAGAAAGGATGAATCAAACAATTAAGGCCCACCTCAGCCCTATGCTTAATCTGACCGGGAAAAATTGGGATCTGGTGCTCCCTTTAGTCCTTATGCGTATCAGAGCTAATGTCTGTAAATCCACAGGTTTTGCACCCTATGAAGCCTTAATGGGAAGGCCAATGCAACGGTGGGAAAATATGCTGAGTCCTTTTCTTCCAGAGGACCAGACCGTAATTCTCACCAATGAGTGGATGAAATCCCTGCAAGAACATCTAAAAGAAATTCAGACCACTGTGCTAGCTAACACAGAAAAAGCTAGAGATTATTTGCAGGAGGTACATGCAAAAGGTTCTGATTTAAGGCCCCTCAAGGTTGGGAGTAAAGTGATGATTCTGAGACCTAGACCAAACCTCCCCTTTGGAACTGCAAAGTGGGAGGGACCGTACTTAGTTACTGATACCTTAGGCCCAAGCCTATACCAGATCCTAATGCACGACAACCAGCAGTACTGGAAACACATCACCCTGTTAAAACCATATGGGTAATATGTGTTTTATCAGTCTTTGTTTTCAGCTACCACCTGAAGACAGCACGGACAGCTGATTTAGGAAGACAGCACGGACAGCTGCTTTCTGAACAAAAGTCGCTTGAGGACGGTAGCTATGTGCTTCTGCTGTATAGTTAACATGTGTTTAATAGCCATGTAAATAAGTAGTAAAAAAATTTTTTTGTTTCTTTTGTTGTTACATAGTATAAGTGGGGAGCATTAGTTTACTCCCTAGTAGAGTGAAACAAGTTTGCTTTTATTATGTCTCGGTTTCCTGTTGTTCTTGTATCTGCTCTCTTCTACTCAAGTCTCATTACAGGAACTATAATCCGAATATGCATGATTGGCTGGGCTAACTCCACAAGTGGGGTATATCGTTATCAAGAAATACCCCCACCGTTCCCGGAAGGAAAGGATCTGGTCATCCTGAGTTTCTGTTCAGTACAGGACAAGCCAGTGTTCTATTCATTAAACATCACTCAAGTACAGTGGGAGCCACCAGTTTCCACTTCTCTAGAAAGGACACAAGAATTGAGGGCACGCCCAGAACGTTACTTTCTAGGTCCTCCTGCTTTGATTTTGTACAATATTTCCTGTCAGGACAGAGGTACCTGGAAAATCACTTATACATGGGTTGTGAGTGATCATCAGCACATCACTGAGACTTCATTCCTTTTGGATGTATCTTGTTTACCTACCACCCCTCATCCCACCCCTCCCACCACTTCTGCTCCTCCTGTACTCTACCTTTCTGATATCCACCCATTTCAGGAAGGATATCCATTTCAGATTAAATATGATGCACCACACGATGTTTTATATGATGTGGAATACCATTTTCTTACTTGGCATCTATTTCCCAAATTGTTTCTAGTTACTCACAAATATCCAAATTGCTCTCAGTTTGTTGCCAACCACATACAAATGCTCAATACTTGGTTTGATATGCAGTCAGTAACACCCCGAGCCAAACAATTTCTACACAAGCGTGAATTAATTGATACAATTTTAGGTGGCACAGGGACTGCACTGGGTGCCCTTAATATAATTGATATAGAGGTGCTCCGTAATAAAATGGGATCCACTGCTCAGCATGCTGCTGATGGTTTTACCTCACAACATATTATTAATGAAGCTTCCTCTAAACTGTCCAATGTAGTTGTAGATACCTTTGCTCTTTTATCTCCCATTATAGAACAAAAAATTGTTACCTTAGCACATGCAGAATATAGATTGGGAAAGAATATTTCCTGGGCTCTTGCCTGTGATCAAGTACAGATCGAGCTTATTACTATACTAAAGGAAATTCTGATCACTGCTAAGTTAGGACACTGGCCACCATCTCTCACTCATATGGCTAGTACCAAAATACCGGAATTTGCTATAGCTCACCTTGATTGGTGGACAGTTAATGTTCCCATTTGTTCACCACAAGGCTGCTCTATCTGTACTTTGATCCCATGGTCAGGACAACACACAGTTATTTATCCTGTTGTTAATATTGGGGTGCAGTTTGATAATATGCTTATGTATCCTGTGGACCATCTCACCTGGGTGCAGCCACTGGACGACACCTGGACTTCATTCAAGCCGATGGACCCCAGTTTGTGCGAGCAGACTACATTTCAGTTCAAGTGTCAACCTCACCAGTTTAAAGAGGCTGACACCTCCTGCTGGAACAATTCTTCCTCTTGCTCCCTGACTATTAAGCTCTCATATTCCCTGACTACCTCACACAGTTTGTATTACCTTGGAGCTGGACACTTTTGTTTTCGGTTCTTTCCCCAGAATGTTTCTTTTTCGATTGCTCCCAGAATGCATGACATTCGCCTTCCCAAGAACACTTTGTTGTACAGTTCAAACTATTTACTAAACATTACCTGGTGCAGTCATACACCACTGATCTCCTTCACCATTAATGGGACAACTTATTCCACACCGCTGGTTACCAATGACTCTATGGACATTCCAGACTTTATCTTATATGCTGTGCATCCATTACCACTTGGCATGGGAGAAGAGACACTACATAAACTGCTCAACTTTACAGAACTCCATGCCTATATTGATCACCTTAAAACAACATCCACTGAAGTGAATCCACAGACACACAAACAAAAAAACCCGCAGAAACACAATTAACTGAACACACACAACTCCTCTTCTAACAGCTCCCCAAAGACACCCCAAACAACCCACGAAAAAAATGGAAATAAATTCCATCACACACAAACCCACTCACACACACACACAAACACACGCACACTTATACACACACACACTCACACACACATACACACACACACACCTGAATAGCGAATCATGTATCCTTGTAAATAATCCCTATAAATAGCAATGTCAGCTCGCTGACATTCCCCTGTAAATTCAGCAGTATACGAAAGTATACACCCTGTAAATAGTTCTGACAATTTGCTGTTCTGTTATATGTAAAAAGTTAAGAAGTTCTTGTTCTATGTAATGTTATGCAAATGTATGCAACTGTTCCATGTAACCCGCCCCTGATCTCTGGAAGGGGCGGTATAGAAGAAATAGATAAATAAATAAAAATAAATAAATAAAATAAATCACACCATCGCTTATGAGAATGGACACATTCAACAAATTGTTGGACACTTGCTACAAGATGCTCATGTGTCTGTGTGGGAATTGTTATTTGGTTACTCACCTACTGCTGATCATGTCTTTAATGTTTTTATTCACCCTATTATTATTTTAACTGCTGTACAAATATTGCTATGCATTATCGTAATTTTCCTGTGCTGTAAGATGAAAAAAATGTACATTTCCTTGCAGCGCATGTCATACAGAACAACAACATTTTAAGGTAGTTACACTGAACTTCTCCAGCATCCACTACTACATCCAGGCTAATTTGGCTAATTTGGCATTTCCTATTACACTGAATACCAGAGTCAGCTGCAGTCTAGTATTGCTTCCTATCCTCACTCATAGCATCCTGGTACCGTTTGGTTTTAGCCTCCTTAAAAATTCCTGCAGACCTTATGCACTGTTCACTCTCTCTAAGACGGGCACGTAAGTGGCATATTGGGTTCCCCCCCCAGTAGTGGCTGCTCTACCTAAGACACGAAGTTTGGACTCATAAGGAGACTTGTTTATCTCTAGAACACTAGAGACAGTACTAGAGACAGTACTGTGCAGGACAGGGGACTTGCTGGACATAGCAAGTTATTTAATACAGGAGATATTAGACAAGCTGCCTACTATCAGGTAATGGCAGCTGGGACAGGTACCACAGGCTTGCTTCCACCATTTCCACGCACAAATAATAAAGAAAAATAAAAAAGGTGTGGGAGATGTCAGCATACATTTCATGCAGCTGTGGACTCTGGTGAATTCAGTCCCCAAAACTTAAACTCTGACCCCCTGGTGATGTCAGTCTCTAGGACCTGTCTGCAGCCCCTCCTTGCTAAACCAAGAAGGGCAGACCTCAAAGGGAGTGGCCAAAGATAATAGCAGACCTCAAGGGGAAATGCTAGAAAGGATTCAGTCCACTATAAAGGACAGACACACTTCCTGTCTCTCTCTCTCTCCCACCATCCAGTGGACATGAAGGACAGGAGGCTCGGATAATCAATTCCCTTCACCCCTCCCCCTCCCCCTCTCTCTCTCTCTCTCTCTCTCTCTCTCCCCATGAGGCTCTGAGCCACATGTTCGGGCCTATCTCTCTCATACTTCACACATGCACACACAGATTCATTGATGCACACTGAAACAGCTCTGTAACAATCACTATATACCTCTGTTCAATACCTATGTATTAAGCCTATTTTTACATAAAAACCTTTCTCCAAGCCACACCTGTTGGGTTGTCTTATTATAAACCCTCCTGTGTCTGTGAAGTGAAATGAACCCAGGACCTACAGAAGAATAACTGACCAAAACTGACATCTTCCACTTTTTTTAAAGTGTGGAATACAGCTGGTCTGGGCTTCCAAGTTAGTATTTTTCAACAACATCCAACCGTGATGTACGTCTTTAACCTTTGCAACTGCTCCTTTTAGTTTTTTCTTTACTATTTTCCTCATTTTATCATAGTCTCCCTTTCGAAAGTTAAAAGGTAGTACTGTGGATTTCCTTACCATCCCTCCTCCACTAATTAAATCAAATGCAATCATGCTATTGCCAAGTGGCCCCAACACCGTTATGTCTTGCACAAGATCTGGTGTTTCACTAAGGACTAAGTCCAATATGGCTTTCCCTCTGGTCGGTTCATGAACCAGCTACTCCATGAAGCAGTCATTTATTTCATCTAGGAACTTTATCTCCCTAGCATGTCCTGCCGTGACACTGACTCAGTCGATATCAGGGTAATTGAAATCACCCATTATTATTACTGTGCTGTAATGTTTGTTAGCTTCCTTGATTTCTTTGAGCATTTCATCATCCATTGGTTCATTCTGGCCATGTGGTCGATAGTACACCCCCACTGCTATCGCCTTTCCCTTTTTACATGAAAGTTCAATCCATAGAGATTCTACAGCAAATTTTGTTTCCTGCAAAACTTTAATCCTTTCTGACTCAATGCCCTCTCTAACATAGAGCGCAACCCCTCCACTAATTTGTTCAGCTCTATCATTACGATATAGTTTGTACCCAGGTATCACAGTGTCCCACTGGTTGTCCTCCTTCCACCATGTCTATGAGATTCCAATCATATCTAACCTCTCATTTAGTGCTATATATTACCATCTTATTTTTTAGACTTCTAGCATTTGCATACAAGCATTTTAGAGACTGTATTTTATTCATATTAATCTGGCTATAGGTAGGCATCGGTAACTTGGAATCTTTAAGCTCTGTCTGCTTCATACTCAAGGGCATTTGGGCTACTTTACTCTTTTTTGGAACCTCTCTGCTTTTGGTAGTATCCTTCAAGGATACATTCTTCAGAACCATGTGCTCTTGGGCGACTGTCGGCTTTCCCCTGTTTAAAAGCTGCTCTATCTCCTTTTTAAAGGTTAATGCCAGCAGCCTGGTTCCATCCCGGTTAAGGTGAAGCCCATCCCTTCGGAAGAGCCCCTCCTTTCCCCAGAATGTTCCCCAGTTCCTAACAAATCCAAAACACTTATCCTTGCACCATCGTCTCATCCACGTATTGAGACTCCGGAGCTCTGCCTGCCTTTTGGGTCCTGCGCGTGGAACGGGAAGCATTTTGGAGAGCACTACCCTGGAAGTTCTGGATTTCAACTTCCTACCTAAAAGCCTAAATTTGGCCTCCAGAACCTCCTTACCACATTTTCCTATGTCATTGGTACTGACATGTACCAAGACAGCAGACTCCTCCCCAGCACTATCTAAGACCTTATCTAGGTGGCGCATGAGGTCCGCTACCTTCGCACCAGGCGATCCTCTCATCCACCAGCCACCCAGCTATCTACATGCCTAATGATTTAATCACCAACTATAACGGCTGTCCTAACCCTTCCCTCATGGGCACACGGCCCTGGAGAAACTTCCTCGGTGCGAGAGGGTTTTACATCACCTGGAGGAGAGGTCCTAGTTACAGGATAACTTTCTGTCACACCAGGGTGATGCTCTCCTGTCACATGACCTCTCTCCTCCATGGCAACAGGGATGCTGCCAAACTGGATGTGGGACTTCAGGACTATATCCCTGTAGGTCTCATCTATGTACTTCTCTGTCTTTCTTATGTCTTCGAAGTCTGCTACTCTAGCCTCTAGAGAACGGACTCATTCCCTGAGAGCAAAGAGCTCCTTGCACCTAGTGCACATGTAAGATCTCTCACCAACTGGGAGAAAATCATACATGTGACACTCAATGCAAAAGACTGGAAAGCCCCCATATCGCTGCTGGACTGCTTTCTGCATCTTAGTTTTAAGCTTGTGTTCAGATTTTTAAGTTCTTTACTTACTAAGGGTTGCTGTGGATATTTATACTAATAAAAGTGAAAAAGTATTTCCTGACATTGCCTTTCAGTTTACCCCCTTGCAGCGTCATGTTATGCCCTCTAGTTTTACAGCTTCCTCGTCTTTGGAAGAGGTTTGTTTGTCCATTAATACTCTTTAAGTATGTAAAGGTCAGAATCATATCTCCCCTGTCCCTCCTCTCCTCCAGAGTGTACATATTTAGGTCTTACAGTCTCTTCTCATAAGTCTTATGACACAGGCTCCAAATCATTTTGGTCACCTTCCTCTGAACCACTTCCAGCCTTTTTATATCCTTTGCGAGATACAGTCTCCAAAACTGAAAAACAATATTCCAAGTGAGGCCTCACCAGCGACTTGTACAGTGGCATTAGTATCTCCTCCTTTCTGCTGGTAATTCCTCTCTGTATGCATCCCAGCATCCTTCTGGCTTTTGTCACCGCATTGTCACACTGTTTCGCCACCTTGAGATCGTCAGAAACAATCACACCGAGGTCTTTCTCCTGGTCCGTGCACATCAATCTCTCGCCCCCTATCGCATACAATTCCCTTGCATTTCTGCTTCCCAAGTACATGACACTGCACTTGTTCACATTAAATCTTAATTGCCAAGTATTAGACCATTCTTCCAGCTTTTGTAGATCTTTCCTCATGTTCTTCACTCGCTGAGGGAAGTCCACTCTGTTGCAAATTTTCGTGTCATCTGCAAAAAGACAGACTTTTCTATTCAGCCCTTCGGCAATATCACTTATGAATATATTGAACAGTACCGGCCCCAAGACTGAACCCTGGGGCAGACCGCTAATCACCTTCCTGCCTGTTTCTCCTTGCGTTGGGCTGTCTGCTTTTTCCTGTCGACTCTGCTTTTTCATTTCTGCTGCCCACTGTAATCTCCGACTTGGTCTGGCCCGATCATTGTGCTGTTCTGTTCTGCTCCTCAGATACTGGCGTGGACTTGCCTATGCCAGGCTGCTGCTGCACCAGATTGCTGCCGTGGATTGCCTGGTCCCTGCTCCTTTGGCAATCATCTTGCCTGCCTGGAGATTTGTCTGCTTTCTGCTCCTTGCTTGCTGAATAGCTTGGCTGCTCCTTCCTCCCCCTCTCCGATCCTCGTCCCGACGGCCCCTTACTGCTTCCCATGGGACTGCTCCCTTCTTCACCGAGGGAGGGATGGCCTGGTGGTCATTGCAGCAGCCATGTCTGGAGGTAGAGGGAGATTTATTCCCTGGAGAACAGCGCGGGGCGGGAAAGGAACCCTCTGGCCTGCTTGCAGGTGGTAGGCTTTTCAGCACATGGAGGAGCTTATAAGGGAGGAGCAACCTACTGGCCAAGCCCTGCACCTTCAAGGGGAAGTGGACTAAGCAGTTGCAGCTGTCAGCAGGCCATTGTTATATTTGTCATCACCTTCTCGACCAGCTGGACAATTACCCTGACACCGTCGAACAACATGCCTCTCAATCCAGTGTGGACCTGAACACTGCAGGTAGAGTAGTGAGCCGCTCCCAAAGATTCATGAAGCTCCCAACGAGATATGCCAGCACCCCCGACACCCTGGTGACTTGGAAGGGGGCGGCTGCAGCACGAAGGATAGCCCCAGCCATACACCACCCACCCTTGACTCCTGGACAGAGCTCTGAGGACACTGGACTAGATGCAACAAATGCTCCTACCCCAGTTCGCCCAACCACAGACTCTGGTAAGGATCCTTTGGTGACTCTTCCTCCCATACATGATACCGGCAAATCAGAACTTGAGCACAACACACTGCAATGGTCACTAACCCATCTGTGCTGTCCAATCCTCAGAAATGTCCTCAATCCCACAGCACCTATTCTCCTGGGGCATCCAGATGGTGAGACTGACATACCAGCACACCCCAGACACCTTCCAGATGGAGGAGGAGATGTCACTCTACATCCTTGAGTGCAAACAGCTGGAGTTGGAGCTCATTGAGCTCTGCGCAGAGCCAGTGTCGCCACAGATAATCACACAGGCGGAGTTGCTGCTCACATTGTCAACACTGCAGGGGAGGGCACCGCTCCTCGCACAGTAGTTCTTTGGGTCGACCCCCCCCCCCCAGCAGCTCGTGATGGCAAAGACGCCACCATTGCCACTCACTTTGGAAGGGGGCAACCTCCCCTAATGCAGTCCTTCAATAGCCTGTGTCTGAGCAACGATCACACTCCAAGATCCAGCCACTGCATTCAATGAACAGAACTCAGCCCACACAGTCACAGCAATCTTCACCACTGAGTGCATCTGGGGCAGTTCCGATGGGGCTAAGAGGACCCATGGTGATGGAGGCGTCAGGTGAGACTATTTCCATTAATACTCCCTCTATTCCCCTGGTGAGTGCCTATAATGCCCAGCTCGCCCCAAACCCTCAAACAAACATAAGAAAAGGTGGTGGTCACGCTCATCTTCTTCTTCCAGTTCCTCATCCTTCTTATCTTCCCCCTCCTCTTCCTACCTCGAGGCTGAGAAAGCCAGGACTGCCAGCACCTTGTCGCCAGCACCTTGCCGCCTAGCATAATGGAATTGTGGGAGACTGTACAGTGTTCAAGAAATTGTTAGTGGCTTTACAACTACGACCCAGCCTATTTGGAATGCACTCCTGGATTGGGGCTTGAAGGGATAATTGGAATAAAGGGATAATCAGCTCAGATCTGCTTTATATGTTTGTCTTATGATTGCATATATGTCTGCCTTATAACTGCACTCTGGCCTGTTTGAAACAGACACAGCAACATATGGTTGGCACAAAACAGGTGGGCAACAGGAAAAGAGTACATGCAGCTTACTACTGTTATAAAGCCTAAAAAAAGCTATACTTTGGACAGAAGTGTCCAAGGATATAAGCCTAGGTTCAAACAGGTCAAGCCAGGAATTCAACTAATGCTCTTGCCCTGAAGGTTTCAATTGGTGCCAGCAGATGGAAAAACACAGGAGGAGGCAGAGGGCTATGATTGATTGCATAGATAGGCAAGCCTTGATCAGCAGATCCAACTGCATAAACATAGAAGGCCCCGGGAATGAGCTTTGCATTTGCTGAAACTATTTAGAATTTGAAGCAGAGAGGTATATATAAGACAGCAATTTTAGAGGGTCTTGGGGCAGTTCTTTTCACCCCTTGCAGAGAGAAGTCTGCCCCGATGTCCCTCAGACAGGCACTTGCTATCTGCATCTATAACCATTTGTTTGCTGTGCCAAATAAAATGTTTCTTTGTAGCTGAGCAACTGTCATCTGAACTGTTTATTGGTAATTGGGGAGGCTTTGTAGGTGGACCCGGCCTACAAATTGGCGCCCGAACAGGGACCTCTAAACTGAGTTTAGACACTCATAAATTTTTCTAAATTGCCCAAGGACTCCTCTGACTGCAGTTTTATTTGTCAGAGGGACTACCTCCTGTTTTTCACAGGAAAAAAAAAACAGGGCATGAGAATACCTTCTCATTAGGAGAAGAGGATTCCTTCTGCTAGTACAGAAGATGGGAATACTGCTCTGAGTGACGTCGAGAGAGATTTTGATACCCTAGGACAGCGATGGCGAACCTATGGCACGCGTGCCAGCTGTGGCACGCGAAAGCCTTGCAGCTGGCACGCGGGAAGGTCCGCAAAAAAGAAAAAGCTGGCTCTGACTGCTGCCGCGGACGCGGCAAGGGCAGAATGCAATGTCCCGCGGGGCCCCCTCCGCTCGCTAAGCCCCTCTGCAAGGGCTTTCAGATTCGCGAGGGGGAGCGTCTCCCTCGCGTCTCTGTTAAGCCCGCAGGGGCTAATGGGAAATTTCCCATCAGCCCCTTCGAGGGACTGATGGGAAATTTCCCATTAGCCCCTGCGGGCTTAACAGAGACGCGAGGGAGACGCTCTCCCTCGCGAATCTGAAAGCCCTTGCAGAGGGGGCCCCGCGGGACATTGCATTCTGCCGCGGCAGCAGCCAGAGCCAGCTTTTTTTTTTTTTTTTTAATTTGCCAGGGGGGGGGGGTTAGGACTGCTAATGGGCTAGGGGGGGTTAGGACTGCGAATGGGCTGGGGGGGGGGGGTAGGACTGCTAATGGGGGCGGGGGGGGGGTAGGACTGCTAATGGGCTAGGGGGGGTTAGGACTGCTAATGGGCTAGGGGGGGTTAGGACTGCTAATGGGCGGGCGGGGGGTAGGACTGCTAATGGGCTGGGGGGAGTAGGACTGCTAATGGGCTGTGGGCTGATGGGGGCTGTCTGGAAATGGGGTGATGGCGGTTAGGACTGGTAATGGGCTATGGGGGGGTTAGGACTGCTAATGGGCGGGCGGGCGGGCGGTAGGACTGCTAATGGGCTGGGGGGGTTAGGACTGCTAATAGGCTGGGGGGGGGGTAGGACTGCTAATGGGCTGTGGGCTGATGGGGCTGTCTGGAAATGGGGTGAAGGGGGGTTAGGACTGGTAATGGGCTATGGGGGGTTAGGACTGCTAATGGGTGGGCGGGCGGTAGGACTGCTAATGGGCTGGAGGGGTTAGGACTGCTAATGGGCGGGCGGGCGGGGGGGGGTAGGACTGCTAAGGGGCTGGGGGGGTAGGACTGCTAATGGGCTGTGGGCTGATGGGGGCTGTCTGGAAATGGGGTGATGGGGGGTTAGGACTGGTAATGGGCTATGGGGGGGGTTAGGACTGCTAATGGGCTATGGGGGTGTTAGGACTGCTAATGGGCTAGGGGGGGTTAGGACTGGTAATGGGCTGTGGGCTGATGGGGGCTGTCTGGAAATGGGGTGATGAGGGGTTAGGACTGGTAATGGGCTATGGGGGGGTTAGGACTGGTAATGGGCTTTGGGCTGATGGGGGCTGTCTGGAAATGGGGTGATGGGGGGTTAGGACTGGTAATGGGTTATAGGGGGGGCTTAAACTGAAAATGGGGTGATGGGGGTTTAGGACTGGAAGTGGGTTGATGGGGGGGCTAGGACTGGTATTGGGTTGGGGGGTTGCTAGGACTGGAAATGGGCTGATGGGGGGCTAGGACTGGAAATGGGCTGATGCAGGGACTAGAAGGGAATGGATGCTGGGTGAGGCTGGAACTAGAAGGGAGCTGATGTTGGGGGAGGATTAGAATGGGATGGGGCTGGGAGAGTAAAATGGAGAGGGGAAAAATATTTTGTGTGGGAGGGATAAAAAATCTACAATTGGCCGGGTATTGGGAGAGTAAGTGGGGATTGAGGATGGAGGGGTAAAATTTGAGTGGATGAAATAGGAACGAGGAAAGAGCAAAAGGAGAAAGATTAGTATGTTAAAGCGGATGTAGAGAGAGAGAATGGAAAAAAAAAACTAGAAGAGAGAAGAAAGGACAAATGGACAGCAGATGATGGAGAGTTAGCAGAAAACATGAAGAAACCAGAAGAAAGTGGCTGGAGCAATTGCAACTGTGTAACTGAGCTGAGGTATTCTGTTTATGTAATTCCTTTTTGACATTGCCACTTGTTCTCTTTCCCCAGTAGGTCATGTATTGTTATTCTCTGAAATGTATTGGTTTAATATTTGCAGTGTTGCCTTTTGATAGGTATGGTATGGTGCTTTGTGAGTCCTGGTAGTGCTGTTAGGATATGGCGGGTTTGCTATTGGTTCTAAATGGGCAGTGTTTGTAGTAGTTCCTAATGTGCCTGGCGGTTGGCACTGGATTATAGTAATGTAGAAATCTTTTAGTCTGTCTTTATCCATACACTCATTAAGAGACATGTTTACTAAAAGTTAGTGTATGTTAGCATTATGCAAATATTTATGCAAATTGACGTGCTGGCACTTTGAGGAAATTCTTTGGTTTTGTGCGGCAGTTTGGGCACTCGGGCTCAAAAAGGTTAGCCATCACTGCCCTAGGATGACTCTATTGGTGAGTGTTCAGTTTCCCTGTCTGTATGAAAGGACAGAAGACTTGCCCGGGTTCGAGTGGTGGGTAAGTATGTAATTAATATTTTGTTATGTAAGAAAACTGTTAGAGTGTCTCTGTATTTAGTTGTAACATTAGGGAATGATTAGGGAAAGGAAGTTTTGCCCAGACATTAGGTCTCTTTTTATTTTCCAGGATTGATTGGTGTACGCTTGAGACTGTACATATCATTGATATGAAGCGAGTGTGCATCTTTATCCACGTTTCCATACCCCCGCGAGGGGATTGGCTGGGTTTGGATGAAGCGCAAGAGTTGTATGTTTTGTATGAGTCCTGGATAAGTAACTTCTCACCTTTGTAAATAAAAAGGTTTGAATTTTCCATCTGTAAAAGCGAAGTTACCCCCCCTTGTGAATAAAGAGGGGTTTGCCCCTGTTCCCGAACAGTGAAAACACCAGGTTTACAGATTTTAGAAAGAGGGACAGCTAAGGAGAATATTTATAGAAAAACAGGGATGATCACCTTATCTGGGGTGCTCACAGACCAGAGAGGGTGACAATTAGATCTATTGAAGAATAGCTTTCTAAGTATCTTTTTGAAATAAATTACTTTACAAGTTCCAGATCAAAGTGAATGAAGGAGCTGACTGCAGCTGAATTAAATAACCAAGGGGGAGTGGGTCTAGTTCAGTTTCAGTATTCTGATCAGATAGGCTGTTAGGTATAATGCATTTAACTCTGTCCTGTGTTTTTAGTTTTAGTCTTTAGTAAACACTGTCCTTTCATTACTGGCTACTTCAGTAGATTTTATGGTCCCTGGAGCTGAACTGATTAGAATTCTTTGGGAATTCCTGGAGAGCGTATCTGTTTGCTTTTATTTTCTTCCACAATACCTATGTGCTTGTAAGACATCCCAGTCTCTGGAGAGGGTAAAACCGTTGGCCCGGAGTCCCTTGAACGCAAGTGACAAGTGGTGTTTGTTTATCTGTCTCTATTCTTCCAAGTCTTTCCTGTCTTCTTTAGAACATTGAAAACAACGAAAAATCTTCCAGGGTCTGCTGTAGTAATTGATGTGCTGAGACAGCTAGTTTTTTTTCCTCCTTTCTGAGTTTGTATTGTAACATGGAATGGATTTTCTGGGTTACTGGATTGGGATCTGAATGTATTGTACACTGAAGTGAGAATCTTAGAAGCAGACCGCACAGATAATTGACAGTGTTTTATTCTGAACTGCCAGCTATTGTGTGCAGTGATCTGACTGGTAGAAAAACAAAGAAAAATAGTTTATAGTTACAAGTACAGCCTGAAAATGTCAAATTGTTTCTTTTTCCCCTGTGCATATTTGTGTGCAGTGAATAAGTCTGATCCATATGTGTAAGTTTTATTTTTTAGATTTGGGATCTGAGTATATCCTGGTTAAGAAACATTTGTCTGCTGTTTTCTGTGTGTCAGGAGATTAAATAGCTCTGCCTGGGTCTGTGATAGGTCATAGGGCAGTTGTACACAATGCGGAACGAATTCCTATGTATGTGTTACTTTTTGAGAAGCTTATTTTGATTTTTCTAACAAATGTGGAAGATCCTAATTAACAAGAGATTAATAAAAAAATTGTTGTGATGCTAAGAAATTCTGTTTGATTAGTTTTGACTCAGTGATACAAGATCAGCTTTGTTATGTTCTTATGACTTTACAAATTTAAGATCAAGCTGATAAAGGAAAAAGATTACAGCTGGATTTTGCAACCAAGGAAAATAGCTCTAAAAGAAAATCCGTTTAAGAAAATATGTAACCATGTGATGCAAAGATGTTTAGTTAGTATTACATTGTTGGAGAAAATCCTTATATAAGATTATGAAGAAAATACTTTTTACTTGTTTTTTTAAGATTCATGAGTTTCTCAAGCTGAAAGGTATGCTGCTTTTCGGGATTGCCCAGGGGGGGTGGTTTGGCGAGGTCTCTCAGGGAAGCCTCTCTATTCTAATCAGATGGGCTGCTGTACTTAATGACTGATAGCTTTGTATTTAGCTGTCAGCTGTTCGAGTGCCCCTAGATGTTAGATCAAACAATCAAGGCATGAAATTGGAGAATCTGCTTCTGTTGTCCTTTGACCTTAAGAGTGGAGATTGAAAGCCCTAACAGGACAATGGGGAGGGCAGAATGCAACTGGGAAATGATTTAAACCCCGAGTGAATGAAAAGTTATATGTTTGGTTTAGATCGAGCAAAATTAAAAGTAGAACAGAATTTTATATATTGTTGCAAGTATTTCATAGAGGACATGCTTATTGTTCATAAATTACAGAAACCCAAAAGAGCTGTAACTAAGTTTTATTTTAACTTTTGTTTAAAGGACAGAAAGAGAGATCTACTGTTTAGTTTGCAGTTCCATTTGACACCAGTCTCATTCAATTTAAATGTGAAAAGGGAGTGTTTATATTCTTAAGCTCAGTGCTAATGACTAATGACTAAGGACAGTAACACGGGAGTTGCTGAATTTTAGGATAAATTCATCTGTTTTTCTGTATTTGAATTTTATATGTTGGGGTCCAGAGAAAACAGTGTACTTTGTTTTGAAAGATTTTTTAAAAAATTTCAATTTTAGGAATACACTATATTGTAGCACTATGACATACAAATTTACTTTAGTTTACACACTTGCAGAACAAATTTGGTGAAAAATGGAGCTTAGTTCCCAGAAAAATATGTGAATATTTGTAAAGTTATTTACACATAAAACAATAACATTAAGGGGGATGTTTACTAAAAACCAGAAATGTGCGCGCCGCAAAATAGCGCACGGAAACGCGGCACTGAAACACTAATAAACGCGTTTAAACGCCCCGCACAAGTGCGTGTCACCCCCGCAAAGGTGCGCGGCACACTAACGGGCCCCGTACAAGTGCGGGCCCGCAAATGTCCGATAGAGGCGTGGAATGGTTAAAGGAGGGCGGAGGAAGGCTCCGGAGGGGCGGAGGGGCGGGGTCAATGGGTGGAGAGTGGGAGGGGAGAGGCACAGTATCGGGCTCGAATTTGCATGTAAAAACTACCGCGAGGGAAACCCTCGCGGTAGAAAGCATTTAAAGGGAAGAGAAACCATTTCCGTCAGCAATGCACAGGAAAACCGGTGAAACCAGCAAAACGTGAGCAGTGTGATACATGTGCACAGCACAAAAGTGCAAATAAAAATAGAAAATGACCACAACAGAACTATTAAAAATAGTAATTCAGCTGGGGAACAGTTATAGTGATGGGAAAATACAGAAAACACACCCAGAAAAGCTCCAGAAAAAAGAAATGAATTTTGGAAGGGTTTACGGAGCGGAGACTCTTCCAAAAAACATTTCCTTTTGTGGAGCTTTCCTGGGAGTGTTTGCTATGGTTGCCCATTAATATCACTGTTGCCCAGACACCCCTGTATTGCAGGGGACATAAGCATGGGGAAAACACCCATATTTTACCCAACAACGCACACACACCACAACAATGGGCATTACCCACAGCCAAGTACCCCAAATGCAGTCCCGTACTGCCACATTCCAATCAGGTCACCTGCCTTTTATGGGAGAAGCTCATGCCAGCTTGTTGGCGGATGAGTACATGTGATGCAGGGGGCAGTGGCTGCTAGCGACAGAAGACAGAGGCCTAGCCATGTGCAGGCTGGCACAGTCCACAGCAACAGACAGGCCCTGCCGGATCCACAGTCATGGACTATCCAGGGAATTCAGCCAAGCTGTGGCTACACGGTGGTGCAGTGCACACAGACAATGCATGCAAGAACAGAAGGTCACAGGTTCAAAGACCAGCTGGGGCTACCAGCAATCCTGCCCACATATTTTCCCCACAAATAAACAGTGACAGTAAGGACACACCTTTCGTGACGAGGACATATGCAATGGTAATACGTCTATCTTTTACCCCGCTGAGCACAGACACCATGAACAGGGGCAGAACCTACAGCAGAATCCCCCAAATGCAGTCCTGGTGGGCCACACACCAGTCAGGTTCCATGCTGCCACTCATACAAATGCCTGTGCTGTATATCTATGCACGGTATGTAGATGTAGCTCATGCATATTCATGAGGGACAGCAGGAAGACCCGAACAGTGTGATGCAAAACTGGGCTGGAGTGGGGAAGCGCTGCCGTAAAGCAGCAGCCAACAGGGGCAGACACACCCACACCCACAGGCCCCATTGGCCAATGTCTCCTGTAGAGGCAGAACATTGGACCCTGCGTGCATCTCCCAATACCAGCACCTGCATACCTTAGCAATGTCACCCTACACCTGAGGTACACAGCTCTGAAACATTTGCTAAGAGTACAGGCTGATAGATATCCCTACGTTACGCACATACTGCTAGTTGACCCCATCCGAACAATCTGTTTGGTGTCTGCAGTGCGTGCTCCAGGCCTGGCCTCTGATGGTGTTCACCACCCTGGGGAGTGACCCCCAGCAGTACTGCGTACCATATCCATGCCTGTGCCGTGCCCAGGACCGGTGTGGTGGCCAAGGCTAATCACCCCCTCAATAGTAGCACAATGCTGGCATAGGTGTGGGAGTGTGTGTCTGTCTATACAGTGTGTGTTGGCTGCAAACACCTTCTCCAACCCACACTGCCAGCACTACTGCCAGTATTGGCCTGCCAATGTGCATAATGACAGCAAGGTACCATGGGTATAGGTCAGACATGGTGGGCTGGCCAGGATGCATCTGCACAGGGCATAGGGCACTGGCTGTGACATTGTAGTGCCAGGCCACCACCTACACAGACAGGGTGACCTCTGTATGTGCTGCTGGGGGAGCACTCTCACCCTGAGTGTGCAGTGATGACAGCATGGCTAGGCACCCCCATAGTGCTGTATTGTGTTTCTCTCTTGTGATATATATGGGTTTCCTGTTGGGGTCTCCTCACAGAACTCTCTGCTTGTGTGTGCTGCCACCCCAGTTTTGGGTGCATGCATTTCCATCAGGGCTAACCAGCAGACTGTTCACAGCTGGTATGTGTCTTGATGGAGTGCCTTGCAGGGTGCAGCGGCTGATGGCTTGCTGCAGGTGAATATCTGATAGTGCTGGGGTGCATCTTTGGATATCCAGGCCTAAAGTCTGTCTGATATTGTGTTATGGATGTGTGTGGAGCTGCTTGGACTGCCCTGTAGGGTGTCTGTTCCCCAGCAGGACTGGGGTTTGATGGTGCACTCTACTGCCATGGGGGGGGGGGGTGGGGATCTGTTGGTGGGGGGCCCTGTTTTCCACCCTGGGGGGGGGGTCCATGGGGGTTTCCACTAACTGAGACAGACAGAGATATCCAACATGTTTCTGCAGCACCTTCCTATCTCACAGGTTAGTACTGTTTTGGAGCTCTGTCATGGCCTCATCCAGCCATGGCTGGTGTTGTGGACCTGGTCCTGGCCGCCACATCACACCCTCAGGGTGAGCACAGTACCCGCACAATGTGACGGTGTGTAGCTACTCTTTGCTGGTAGTCCACCCGCTCAGGACCCCCTACCAGGCCGAGGTGCTGTGTGGGTGCACATGGACAATTCCCCCTACCAGGCCGGGTAGCTGTTGGGGTGCATTCCCCATCTTGTGTGCATCTGTGGACAGTTGATTTGCATGTGCAGTGCATCATGGGTACGGGTGGCCTAACCCTATCCTGTCTACAACAGCAGACTGTCTGTGGGATGACGTGCAGGCTCTCTGCAGCCAGCCAGGGGCTTGCTATTAGCTATAGAGCTATAGCCCAATGGTTACATCACTCCATGTACAGCCAGAGGTCATGGGTTCAAACCCACAGTGGGGCCCTTTGATAGGGCCGTCCACAGCTTGTGATAAGGAAGCTTATCATAGCTCAGGTAGGAGCTATAGAAAAGATGATGTGACTCTGAACAAGCAACCTGTCAGTTCTGGTAGAAGCAAGAAAACAGAGTTTTCACATAAAAGACTACCAGTCCCAGAATGCACCAGGTTTCCAGCAGCCATGAGAGGGGCTGAAGTGAGAGAATGTGTGTGCAATCAAGAGAGCTATGAGGTAATCCCTAAGCACTCATCTCAAAGGGCAGGGCCTGATTCAACACAGCTGCGCTGTGTTAGGGAGCAGCACACATTAGGACAGAATAAGAATAGAGCTTATTCTTCAGATAACGGCTACAGAGGGAGGAAGAGATACAGAGACAGCAACGGCTACAAGCACCAGTATCACCTGGAGAAACAGAAGCCAAGCCAAGCAGATAGAGAGAGAAGGAACTCTCTGGAAGGAAGAGAAGAAAGGCCATTGGAAGGTCTGGGAGATTCCAAGGCAGTACTCATACTGGGAGGTATTCCAAAAGCCAGCAGAGTCCATTGGACTGGATTCAGCCAGAGGAATGGAGTGGCAGAGATAGGAATCACCAGTGGCTACCTGGAAGAGAGAAGACTGCATGTGGAAGGGACTTTCAGACCAAGGCCAGAAGGTATGTGAGAGAAGATCCAGCGTCCAGGGATCAAGATTGGAAGGCTGGACATCAGAATTGGATTACATATTGGCCAGGCTATACAGAGAGAAATAATGATAGCAGGAGAGGCTCAGGTATGAACACTGATCCAGACCCTATCTATAATAGAGAATGGCAGCAAGGGAATAAGCATTCTCATGATAGTGCCTTAATGAAAGACTCGTCTGTGCCAATGTATGATAGTGACCATATGCTGATTGATACAGCAGATGAAAATACAGTTTACATGGACTGTTTTCTATCTAAATGCTATTGCTAGTTTTCTGTGAGCAAACACATCAGCCATCACAAAGAAACCTAACTTTGTTCTTTATTTCCACTGCAAACAGCTCTTAAAGCAGGATTTGGGCTCACACAGTAGCAGCCAGCCAGCTAAAGGCTTTCAGCTGGTCCATTGATAGTAATTAGGGCTGCACCTGATTGTGTGTGTGAGCAAGGGAGAATCACTGCTGAGATCGGCGTGGAAAATAAGCAGAAGTTAACCTAACCAGCAAAGTTTATTCTTTACTTTCTGCCTTTGTATTTGGTAATTATTTGCTAAGAAAACATTAGCTAATTGCCTGAGAAGCTGAAGGTTGTTTTCTGGTTTACTTTATGACTTTTTGTTATCCATTTAAACACTGCAAGCAAGTAACCTCATTTATAGTGCTATCAAGCATACATGTGCTGGGTAAATTAAACCCCATCAATAAAAGAAGTATTTTATTGATCTTACCACTTGGTTTCACAACTCAAATTATTGTCATCAGCTGTGTTTGGGAGTGAATGAACTACAATACCCACAATACCTTGCAAGAATCATATGAATATATGCATCGTCAAGATTGTGTAAGTTCTCACCCTAGGCAGCCGTCTGACAAATGGCGTAGTCGGCAGGATTGCTCTTGCACCAAGAGGATTTACTTGTTGTGGATTACAAATAAAAGTCAAGTTTAAAGCTGTAAGAAGATTTCTTTCCCTCATCTGCACTTTGGAAGAAAAGTGGTTGTTCCAGGAAGCTGTCCCAGAGGAAAAGACCCTGTGCAAAGCTGGATTCATCACTGAGACAAGGTAATATGTACCTGGGCATGTCTAGTGGTGGATGTGTGTAAGCACAGGGGGTAATTGAAAAAAAAAAAAAAGTTGAAAAAAAAAACCACACCTGGTTGGAAGGTGCTGCTCTTTGGGTTTTTTTTTTTCTCTTTTCTTGCAGGGGTCAAGATGGATCCGACGGAGATGGCTCAGTGGATGGCAGCCCAATTCAGCAAGCAGCAGGAGCTATCACAGCAGGCCCAGGACACTGCTATGAAGGCCTTAATGGAACAGCAGAAACCAGTGCTTGATCTGGTGCAAGCTCTAGTTCAGCTGCAGAGCCAAAGTGGAACAGATGCAAGACCAGCAGTTAGTACTGGTGCACCAAATGTGGACACTGTGGGACTCAATCAAGGGATTGGGGCATTTAATTTTGGGAAATTAACTCCAGAAGATAATGTTGATGATTTTCTAGAGTCTTTTGAAAGAATGGCACAGGCTTTAGCATGGCCAGAGACCCAGTGGGCAGTAAGGCTGGCAGCCTCATTAACTGGTGAGGCACTAGCAGCTTACAGAGCAATGCCAGCAGCCCAGGCTTTGATTTATAAGGATGTAAAGGCAGCTATTAGAGATCGCCTAGGGTTGTCTATTTCAGAGTATAGGCGAATGTTTAGAGCTGTTACATTGAAAGTGGGTGAGACACCCAGGGCTCTGAGTCAGAGAATCAGAAGTTTAGCTGTAAAATGGTTGGAGCCTGAGCAAAAGACAGTAGAAATGTTATTAGATATTATAATGCTGGAACAATTTATGCTTGGGGTACCTAAAGATTTGAATGTTTTTCTTATACAGCAAAATTGCCAAAATCTTGGAGAGGCAACCATGCTAGCAGAGAGATTCTTGGAAGCCACGCAGGCTTGCCATAGAATGGGTGGCCCTCTAAAGATGGATGCTGAGGCTAGATGTGCTGTATCAGAAAAAGGAATAATTAAGAATGTTTCTGAAAATGAATGTACTGTATCAAACCAGATGACACAGTGGAATAGAAAGAAATGTTTCAAGTGTGGAAAAGTGGGACACTTAGAGAAGAGATGCCAGACACACACTAGTTAAATGGGTCTGGATTTAAAACAGCCCAAGGAAGGATTTCTTTTGATGGTGGATGTGCAAGGAATTACCACAAATGCATTATTAGACTCTGGGGCAGACCAGAGTATGATGTCAAAAAGGCTTTGGAAGAGGATAGAGGCCCAAGAAAGATTTGTGCCTAGAATCCCTGAAAGCCAAGTTCACATCAGATGCATTCATGGTGCTGCATCATCATATCCCACCTATAGGCTAAAGGTTAAGTGCCTAGAGAAACAAGAGGACGTCCTGTTAGCAGTGGTGCCTAGGCTACCCTTTGATTTGGTTCTAGGAAGAGACTGGCCAAGATTTAAGCAGGGTCTAGTGGAAGGACTAGGAAAAAAGGAGGGAGAAGGTTTAATGGTAGTAGCTCCCGGGCCTTTATTTGGAAGTCCTCAGACCCCAGCTAAAAAGATGGTTAAGCGTCCAGAAGACCAAGCTACCCCAAAGCAGATATTCGTCCTAAAGTACCATAAGGTCTCTGAGAAGGCCCAAGCTCCTAGGCGGGCAACCCCTCAGTCTGCTGGGTTTGACCTGTGCAGCATAGAAAATGTGATTGTACCTAGCCAAGGGAGAGCCCTGGTTGACACCGGTCTCCAAGTGGAAATACCAATTGGATGTTATGGGAGAGTAGCCCCAAGGTCCAGATTAGCCCTTAAATATTTCATCGATGTGGGTGCGGGAGTAATTGATCCCGATTACAGGGGCAATATTAAAGTTCTGTTGTTTAACTTTGGACAGAATGAATATCATGTGAAGACAGGAGACAAAATTGCCCAATTGATCTGTGAGAGGCTGGGTTTTCCACCTGTGGAGGAGGTCACATCCCTAGAGAATTCTGAACGTGGAGCCAAAGGCTTTGGTTCTACTGATGTCAAAGGGGTTAAAAGCTTAGCTGCCACCTGTGCCCGAGAGAGGGAGGTGAGTGAAGAGGAAGATTTGGGACCCCAGGTATCTGATTGTAAAGAAAAATCAGAGCCCCAAATAGGTGAGGACCTGACAATGGTACAACAGGAAGAAATTAGGAAGTTGCTTAAGGAATTCCCAGATGTGTTGACACCCATACCTGGGGAGACCCATTTGGTGGCCCATGAAATAATAACTCCACCTGGGAAATTGGTTCGTCAAAGGCCATACCGCTTGCCTGAAGCCAAAAGACAGGAGGTAGTGGCACAAGTCCAGGAGATGTTGGACATGGGGGTAATAGAGGAGTCAAAGAGTCCCTGGAATAGCCCCATAGTCCTGGTGCCGAAGCCTGATGGATCCTTAAGATTTTGTATTGACTTCCGGCAGTTAAACGCCATATCAGTTTTTGATGCATATCCAATGCCAAGAATTGAGGAGCTGCTAGACCAGCTGGGACAGGCTCAATACTTAACCACCCTTGATATGACAAAAGGATATTGGCAAATCCCGCTCACCAGGGAGTCGAAGCCGAAAACTGCGTTCAGCACCCCCGTTGGCCTTTTCCAGTTCAAGAGGATGCCTTTCGGACTGCATGGAGCAGCGGCTACCTGCCAAAGGTTAGTGGATCAGGTACTTCGACCCCACCAAAGTTATGCTTTTGCATACATGGATGATGTCATAATCCATAGTAACACCTGGGCGGAGCATTTGAAGAGGATCAGGGCAGTCTTGTGCTCTATGAAGCAAGCGGGAATCACTTTAAACCCGAAGAAGTGTGCCTTTGCAAATAGGGAGGTAAAATACCTAGGCCACCTAGTGGGAAGAGGAAAAATTAAACCTCTATTAAGCAAAATAGATAGCATCAGGAATTTTCCTCCTCCAACAACCAAGAAACAACTAAGAAGTTTCTTAGGACTTATTGGATACTACCGCCGGTTTATACCGCAATTCGCAGAGAAAAGTGCCATTTTCACGGATATGCTGCGAAAGAATTGTCCAAACCAGATAAAGTGGACACCAGAAGCTGAAAAAGCGTTTTCAGTATTAAAAGAAAAATTGTGTACAGGACCGGTACTGAAAGGAGTAGACTTCAAGAAACCCTTTCTGGTTCAAACTGATGCATCGGATGTAGGGCTAGGAGCAGTCCTATCCCAGTGCCATGATGGAGAGGAGCATCCTGTGATGTACCTGAGCAGGAAGTTGTCACTGGCTGAACAAAAGTATTCCACGATAGAAAAAGAGTGTTTGGCTATCAAGTGGTCAGTGGAGGCGTTAAGGTTTTACCTTACAGGGAGAAAGTTCCAGTTGGTCACGGACCATGCCCCACTTAAGTGGTTGCAGCAAATGAAGAACCACAATGCCAGGTTGACACGCTGGTACATGGCCTTACAGGCGTTTGATTTTCAGGTTGAACATCGTTGCCGGGAAGTTACACAAGAATGCGGATGCACTTTCCCGTATTACGGACTGTAGAGAAGAAGTTTTACCAGTAAAACCAGTCCGTAATAACTTAAGCAGGGGCGTATGTGATAAGGAAGCTTATCATAGCTCAGGTAGGAGCTATAGAAAAGATGATGTGACTCTGAACAAGCAACCTGCCAGTTCTGGTAGAAGCAAGAAAACAGAGTTTTCACATAAAAGACTACCAGTCCCAGAATGCACCAGGTTTCCAGCAGCCATGAGAGGGGCTGAAGTGAGAGAATGTGTGTGCAATCAAAAGAGCTATGAGGTAATCCCTAAGCACTCATCTCAAAGGGCAGGGCCTGATTCAACACAGCTGCGCTGTGTTAGGGAGCAGCACACATTAGGACAGAATAAGAATAGAGCTTATTCTTCAGATAACGGCTACAGAGGGAGGAAGAGATACAGAGACAGCAACGGCTACAAGCACCAGTATCACCTGGAGAAACAGAAGCCAAGCCAAGCAGATAGAGAGAGAAGGAAACTCTCTGGAAGGAAGAGAAGAAAGGCCATTGGAAGGTCTGGGAGATTCCAAGGCAGTACTCATACTGGGAGGTATTCCAAGTGCCAGCAGAGTCCATTGGACTGGATTCAGCCAGAGGAATGGAGTGGCAGAGATAGGAATCACCAGTGGCTACCTGGAAGAGAGAAGACTGCATGTGGAAGGGACTTTCAGACCAAGGCCAGAAGGTATGTGAGAGAAGATCCAGCGTCCAGGGATCAAGATTGGAAGGCTGGACATCAGAATTGGATTACATATTGGCCAGGCTTTACAGAGAGAAATAATGATAGCAGGAGAGGCTCAGGTATGAACACTGATCCAGACCCTATCTATAATAGAGAATGGCAGCAAGGGAAAAAGCATTCTCATGATAGTGCCTTAATGAAAGACTCGTCTGTGCCAATGTATGATAGTGACCATATGCTGATTGATACAGCAGATGAAAATACAGTTTACATGGACTGTTTTCTATCTAAATGCTATTGCTAGTTTTCTGTGAGCAAACACATCAGCCATCACAAAGAAACCTAACTTTGTTCTTTATTTCCACTGCAAACAGCTCTTAAAGCAGGATTTGGGCTCACACAGTAGCAGCCAGCCAGCTAAAGGCTTTCAGCTGGTCCATTGATAGTAATTAGGGCTGCACCTGATTGTGTGTGTGAGCAAGGGAGAATCACTGCTGAGATCGGCGTGGAAAATAAGCAGAAGTTAACCTAACCAGCAAAGTTTATTCTTTACTTTCTGCCTTTGTATTTGGTAATTATTTGCTAAGAAAACATTAGCTAATTGCCTGAGAAGCTGAAGGTTGTTTTCTGGTTTACTTTATGACTTTTTGTTATCCATTTAAACACTGCAAGCAAGTAACCTCATTTATAGTGCTATCAAGCATACATGTGCTGGGTAAATTAAACCCCATCAATAAAAGAAGTATTTTATTGATCTTACCACTTGGTTTCACAACTCAAATTATTGTCATCAGCTGTGTTTGGGAGTGAATGAACTACAATACCCACAATACCTTGCAAGAATCATATGAATATATGCATCGTCAAGATTGTGTAAGTTCTCACCCTAGGCAGCCGTCTGACAAGCTTTATTTTTATTTACTGTACATATGTCTATGCCGGCAAAACTACACACAGCTTACTATTCCCATTAGGTGCCTCTGAGGGTGCTTTATAGGGCGCCCTATAGGCCACCTTATGGTTGCCATCCATATAGGGTGCACTATATATTATCCTGTGTCGCAACATACATGATGCCCTATAGGGGACATTCTAGGGTGCCTTGGCGGACAGTGCACTGTAACATGTGCCTTACGGGCATCCATATGTTAACACACTGTGAGAGCGGGTTTACTTGTGGTGGGAAATAAAATATAAATGGAAGGCCTCCTACAGCACTCCTCACCATGATACATACTGCTCCAGCCAGCCTTGTTCACTGGGCACTGTGAGGGGTTGAACCCCTGGCCCCTGCACCATTGGTTAGTGTCTTAACCATTGTGCTGTGGCTCTGTTCCTGTGTTTGTACATCCGCGCGCAGCCTTGTAGCCATCAGTGCGCCATCTTGTGGCACACTAAATTAACAGCGCACCGCCTTATGCTGCACAACATGGAAATGCCCCTAAAATAATGCCTCAGCCAGCTGTCTTCAATGGGCACTGTGGGGAATTGAACCCATGATCTCTGCACGAGTGGTCAGTGTCTTAACCATTGTGCTATGGCTCCGTTCCTGTTATTTGCACATCAGCGCGCCACTTATCCCTCCCACTATTGGACTGCCCCCTCACACATCAGCGCGCCGCCTTCTGCCCACCGGCTCGCCGCCTTCTGTTGCCCACATTTATCAGCGCACCGCCTTCTGCCACCCAAACTTAACAATGCGCCGCCATCTGCCGCCCACACTAAACAGTGCGCCGCTTCATGCCGTAATAAAAATAACAGTGCGCCGCCTTCTGCTGCCCAAAATTAATATGCCTCCTAACCACTTTTGCCCATAAATGTTGGTGCCTCAGCTGGTCTTTTTTGTTGAGCGCAATGGGGGTTTGAACCCCTGGCCCCTGCACCATTGGTCGGTGTCTTCACCGTTGTACTACGGTGCTGTTGTTTGGTTTTGCAGCAGCGCCCCACTTAGCCTTCCCACGCACTAATGTGGGCCCTGCACATTAGTGCAACGCACACACGTACGGTCCGGTTTTTTGCTTTTTTCTGCCTGGCCCGCCCACTCCTTATATGGCACCAGCACACTAACGGGAACCCGCACAGCAACGGTGTTTAGTAAACATGCCCCTAAGTTGAATTGATTAGACAAAGTCTCCTACAGCACAGAGGTTTGTTTTTTTTTAACATGTCTGTCTAGTTCTGTTGTCCATTTGCATTTCTTGAGATAGCATGCTGGTAAGGTGAAGCTAGCCCAAGCACTGCTTTGAAGTCTCCCTTGACATGCAAAAGTATTAGTGTAATGAAAGACTCAGGATAATTATTTTGCCTTGTTCAGTACTCTCACTGAGAACAGTGTATACAATGGATTCTAGTCATACGTGAGAGAGAGACATGTGGCTGTCTTGTTAAAAACCATACTTTGTCCTAATGGGATCACCGTTATAAATATGTTACAAAAATAGTTTTATACTGTAGGGAATTTATTCAGATTGTTTAAGACAATTGCTATTTTGAATGAGCACATATGTCCATTTTTGAACCATACCAATTAAGTTGGTGAGAAAAAAAGGACACTGTTTACTCATGTTGTTATATTTATTAAGAAGAATTCAAATTTATATTTTCTATATACCATTTGTTTACCACAATACTAAGTTTTTAACAATTTTTTGATGATCTTAGCATGCCAATTAAGAGGTGGTACTCTGATGGACATTAAACTGATGAAGGTTATTTAAAGTGACATATTTGCCTAATGAATATGTAAGCAAATTTTATTTAACTATGCTGTCTCCAGAATCTTTAATTCAGGAAGTCATTTAAGCCCCAACACATACTCAACAATTGGAAATAGACACCTGGAGACAGGCTAGGTGCATTTTGCACCATGATATGCTTTGGAACATCCACACTGGCCATGTGGTACTTCCAGATGCTTTTTGCCTCGTTTTGCCTTTGTATGTCCTGGCCAGACATGCATGGGTAAAAAGAGGGATGATTTGATGACAAATTTTCACAAATAAAAATTGGAGTAATTCTGAAACTTGCCAAACTTGCAGAATACGTGTGTGCAACTTGTCTAATCTATTAATATGTAAAGATCAGTTAAGGGCATGGTGGAGTATTTCCTACCAGCAAATGAATCTCCAGTGATGGAGAGACAAGAAGTTTATCAAACTGAGAGACACAGATAATACCATATGAGATAGTTATGATCTTAAGTAAATGTGGATGAAATGATGTTTATCACATTGCATTGTCTCATTGTAAAATCTAATCTAGAATATTTTAGTCTTTTCATTTAATATTGGATGCTGCTCTTCTGAATGGGACCTGGAACCATGTCACCAATTGCAATTCAGAGATTCCAGCAGAGAGAATTGGCCATAATCCAGATGGAACAGTCCACCCCAAGACCTCTGAACTAAACCACACTTAAACTTCAGAGACAGGTGAAGCGCACGACGCAGTCCTGAAAAACTGCTGGGAAGCAGGCCCAAATTATCTGAAAATAAAGACTATTAAGACTGATTGGGACTTTTGGGAAAATTGACAAGCCATTTGGGCTACAGCAATTGCAATACGAACACCAGCTCAAGTTTTGCTGTAACATTTTCAAAGCTTTCTTCATCACTTTGTTGAATATTTGATGTGTTCAGTATTATTGCATGCTGTATTTTTCTGTTTTATTAGGATGCTGTAAGAAAATTATGCTGCAAAGCACTAAAACCATGTACATTGTATCTATGGAACAGTACCAGCGGTTGCCTCTCAATGATCCCTCTCTGTCTCAAATGGTTGTTATCCATGCCCCTTAGTGGGATTACTTTTGCTTCTCTCCACATAAAAAAAGAAAAAGGAAAAGAAAAAAGTGGGGAATGAAGGGATAATTGGAATAAAGGGATAATCAGCTCAGATCTGCTTTACATGTTTGCCTTATGATTGCATATATGTCTGCCTTATAACTGCACTCTGGCCTTTTTGAAACAGACACAGCAACATATGGTTGGCACAAAACAGGTGGGAAACAGGAAAAGAGTACATGCAGCTTACTACTGTTATAAAGCCTAAAAAAAGCTATACTTTGGACAGAAGTGTCCAAGGATATAAGCCTAGGTTCAAACAGGTCAAGCCAGGAATTCAACTAATGCTCTTGCCCTGAAGGTTTCAATTGGTGCCAGCAGATGGAAAAACACAGGAGGAGGCAGAGGGCTATGATTGATTGCATAGATAGGAAAGCCTTGATCAGCAGATCCAACTGCATAAACATAGAAGGCCCTGGGAATGAGCTTTGCATTTGCTGAAACTATTTAGAATTTGAAGCAGAGAGGTGTATATAAGACAGCAATTTTAGAGGGTCTTGGGGCAGTTCTTTTCTCCCCTTGCAGAGAGAAGTCTGCCCCGATGTCCCTCAGACAGGCACTTGCTATCTGCATCTATAACCATTTGTTTGCTGTGCCAAATAAAAAGTTTCTTTGTAGCTGAGCAACTGTCGTCTGAACTGTTTATTGGTAATTGGGGAGGCTTTGTAGGTGGACCCGGCCTACAGGCTGCAACAGCAGCAGCAGAGAGAGGCCTTTCAATACAAGTGATCAAAGTGCTGGGGCACTGGCGGTCCCACGCTTACTCGTCATATATTCACCTGGACCCAACTGGCACTACCGATTGACTGTTTGCCTTCATTAACCTTGCCCCCCTCCTCTTTTGCAGAACATGTAGTTTGGATAGTGGGTCACTTCTTCGTCCATGGGCAGCTGAAATGGTGTCCATGCAGCCGCTGGGGACCCACTTTGGACTTTTCAATCGTGGTGTGCACCTCCTATGGCTGGATTTCCATTTACCTGTCTTTAGCAATTGGCCAGCCCCTCCCCCTCTGCTGAGCTTTGTTCAAAAGCTTACGTCTCTTAGCACCTGAGCTACCGACCTTCCATTTGGAGAGTCCTGCTTGGTGAGAGCACCCTCATTACAAGCCTCTGCTAACGTTTATGCTCTATCCAGGCATTTTCTTGTGCCTGTTTAGAATTTAGCATGTTATTTATTTATATATTGTTCTTTCTTTCTGTATTTTCAGTGTCTATCCTTTACCCAACTCCTGCCCTCTGCAGTGCTGTCTCTCCCTTCTTAACACTTTATTACCCACCCACCCCTGTCTTAACATTCTTTCATAATCTTCCTCTGATCATTGATGCAATTACTCAGGTGCACCTGAACCCACCAGGACTTCTGTCCTCACTCTCTATTTGTATCTCCTCTGATATGCATTCTCTTCTCTTCTCCCTCTCCTATGCCTCCACATCACTTGTGTTCTTGATGTTAACTCTTCCTAATCTTTTCCCCTCATTCTAACAGTTCCATGGCCCTACTTCTCAATACCCACTCCTTACTCTTTCCACCTCCCCTGCCCTTTTTTCTTCTACGTTATCATCTGCTCTTGAGCTTCACCATTTTCTTCCTCTCATTCAGCCATCTCACTCTCATTGAGAGAACCTCACCCTCGCTTCCATCATGCCTCCTCCTCTCTCCCTCGTTCTCTCCTGCTTCTTCTACTTCTCTCATCTGTAAATATCAATCCCTTGTCCTAACCACTAGGAGTGGCCTAGTGGTTAGGACAAGGTACTTCAGGCCAGAGGGCCGGGGGCTCAAGTCCCACCTGGGGACAGCAATCTCAGGCTGGAGGGACTGGGATTTCTAGTCCTATAGGCACTCCTTGTGGTCTTGGGCAAGCCACTTAACCCTTCATTGCCCAGGTTCCCTGTAAGTATTAGCGTATGTGTGTCATATCCCCTCGTGTTAAATGTATCTCCCAATTGACCGCTTTGACCCGGTGAAAAGCAGGATATAAATACAGCTAAATAAATAAATAAACCCTGGCCCCCCTCGACTTTTTTCACATTCCCAAGACAGATCAATGTGTAACCTCTCAAATCTGGTTCATATCCCTTTCCTTTCTCCCTCTTCTCTCCCTTTTTCATGCACCTTGTGGAATGCACATTCTGTCTCCAGTAAACTTGCCTTCATTCATGACCTCCTTATCTCTAATACTCTGCATCTCCTGCCTCTTACTGAAACTTGGCTACTCCCTGAAGACTCTATTTCAGTCACTGCCCTCTGTCTGGAGGCTACGTATTTTCCCATACACCTTGGCCCAATGGTCATGGTGGCAGTATTGGGTCTCTACTTTCTCAGTCCTACCAACTTCAGCCCCTTCTTCTGCTTCCATCTAATTCCTTTGCTTCCTTTGAAGTCCACGCCATCTGCCTATTTACTCCATTACCTCTCTGGGTAGCTGTCATATCTTCAGGAACAAGCAGGAATGTAGTCTTCACATATGGGTATCGTCGGTACCGACGGAGCCTGTGCGGGAACGCTCCCCAGCGTCCAATAGGAAAGCTTTTGGGAGCATCCTACATTGCCTGTGTGCTGCCTTCCCGCCTTTCCCAACTGTCCCTCTCCAGTTCTTCATTTTCCGCAGAGCCGACAGGTCGCACATCCTGTCACCGCAGAAAAATTCCCCTCTTATACTTCTTTTTTTGTGGTCGCGTCTGCCTTCCCTCGACGCTATACCAGTACCGCCGCTTCTTCTTTTCTTTTTTCTAAAAAAACCCCTTTGTTTCTGAAGTCTTTCTCCAGTAATTTTCTTCTCGGGTAACACGCGCCATTTTGGGCACTAGGCCCAACTTTTTCCCTCAGAATGGAAAAACCTGCTTCGGGTTTTAAAAAGTGTTCTAAGTGTGGCGGTACCATCTCCGTCACCGACACTCATGAGTGGTGCCTCAAATGTTTAGGTCCTGACCACTCTATTTCAGAGTGTGTTGCCTGTGGAATGATGTCAAAAAGGGGCAGGAAAAACCGAGCTGCTAAGCTCAGCAACCTTTTCCCTCCGATGCAGCCTCCGTGGCATCAATGTCCTCCAGGGCTTCATCCTCCTCCCATGGATCTCAGATAACTAAACATAAATCTAGCCAGTCCTCAAAAGGTAGATCTCCTTCTAAACATCGAAATGCCTCTGGCATTGCCCTTGAGGGACTTTCACTGGCAAAATTGCGCCGGCGGGAGGCGTCGGCTTCTCGAGGCTTCAACCTCGGCAGAACTACTGGTGCCATGCTCTGGGGTTCCGGCTGCTTTAACCGGCACCAATACTCAAGCATCGGGAGCATCTATAGACCATAAGAACATAAGAACATAAGATATGCCATACTGGGTCAGACCAAGGTCCATCAAGCCCAGTATTCTGTTTCCAACAGTGGCCAAACTAGGTCATATGTACCTAGCAGTTTCCCCAAGAGACACAAGTTCCACAATGCTTGTACTGGTTCAAGCATTGATATCTTCGGTCACTTCTTAATAATGGTTTATGGACCTTTCCTCCAGGAACTTGTCCAAACCTTTTTTAAACCCAGCTACACTAACAGCCTTTACTACATCCTCCGGTAACAAATTCCAGAGTTTGATTACACGTTGAGTGAAAAAATATTTTCTTTTATTGGTCTTAAATAGTTTACCTTGTAGCTTCATTGCATGTCCCCTAGTCTTTCTATATTCTGATAACGTAAACAATCGATCTACGTTTACCCGTTCCATTCCGTTCATTAATTTATAGACTTCTATCATATCTCCCCTCAGCCGTCTCTTTTCCAGTTTAAAGAGCCCTAACGTTTTTAGCCTTTCTTCATAGGAGTATCCTTCCATCCCCTTTACCATTTTGGTGGCTCTTCTCTGAACCTTTTCTAAAATCGCTATATCCTTTTTAAGATACGGCGACTAGAATTGCACACAATATTCAAGGTGCGGTCTCACCATGGAACGATATAGAGGCATTATAATATCTTTTGTTTTATTTTCCATTCCTTTCCTTATCATACCTAGCATTCTATTTGCTCTCTTGGCCGCCGCTGCACACTGGGCCGAGGGTTTTAACATGGTATCCACAATGACGCCTAAATCTTTTTCCTGGGTGGTGGTTCCTAATGTGGAACCTTGCATCGTGTAACCATAGTTTGGGTTGTTCTTCCCTAGGTGCATAACCTTGCACTTGTCCACATTAAATTTCATCTGCCATTTTGATGCCCAGTCTTCCAATTTATCAAGATCCTCTTGCAATTTTTCACAATCCTCTTGGGTTTTAACAACTTTAAATAGTTTTGTGTCATCTGCAAATTTGATAACCTCACTCGTTATTCCACTTTCCAGGTCATTTATGAATATGTCAAAAAGCAGCGGACCCAGCACAGATCCCTGGGGTACACCACTATTCACCTTTCTCCATTGGGAAAATTGGCCATTTAGCCCTACCCTCTGCTTTCTATCTTTTAACCAGTTCCTGATCCACAATAGTACACTGCCTCCTATCCCATGACTCTTTAGTTTTGCCAAAAGTCTCTGATGAGGGACCTTGTCAAAGGCTTTCTTAAAGTCCAGATACACAATATCAACCGACTCACCTTTGTCCACCTGTTTATTCACTCCTTCAAAAAAACATAACAGATTAGTAAGACAAGATCTTCCTTGTCTAAAGCCATGTTGGCTGTCTCCCATTAGGTTGTGACTTATCTACATGCTGAGTAATCTTATTCTTTATGATGGTTTCTACCATTTTTCCCGGTACTGACGTCAGACTCACCGGTCTGTAGTTTCCCGGATCACCCCTGGAACCCTTTTTAAAAATTGGTGTTACATTGGCGATCCTCCAATCTTCAGGTATTAGAGATGATTTTAATGATAGTTCACAGATTACTGATAGCAAGTCTGCAATCTCATATTTCAGTTCTTTCAACACCTTTGGATGTATACCATCCGGCCCAGGTGATTTGCTACTCTTCAGTTTATCTAATAGTTGTAAGACATCTTCCCGATGTATCGATATTTCCTTCAATTCTTCCACACCTTTAAATACCACTTCCGTCATGGGTAACATCCCTACATCTTCCTCAGTAAAGACCGAAGCAAAGAATTCATTCAGTCTCTCTGCTATCGCCTTGTCGCCTCTTAGTGCTCCTTTAACCCCTTTATCATCTAATGGACCAACTGACTCTCTCACAGGTTTTTTGCTACGAATGTACTTGAAAAGGTCTTTATTTCGTGTTTTTGCTTCCGCAGCAAGCTTCTTCTCAAATTCTTTCTTTGCCTGCTTTATCAATGCCTTGCATTTGACTTGCCAGTGCTTGTGCTGTTTCCAGGTTTCGTCGTTTGGCTTTTTCCATTTCCTGAAAGTTGCTTTTTTGGCAACAACAGCCTCTCTGACCTCACCTTTAAACCATGCTGGCAGTTTTTTGGACTTCCTTCCACTTTTCTTAAAGCGTGGAATACAGCTGGTCTGGGCTTCCAAGATAGTATTTTTCAACAACACCCAAGCTTGATGTACGTCTTTAACCTTTGCAACTGCTCCTTTTAGTTTTTTCTTAACTGTTTTCCTCATTTTATCATAGTCTCCCTTTCGAAAGTTAAAAGGTAGTACTGTGGATTTCCTTACTATCCCTCCTCCACTAATTAAATCAAAGGTGATCATGCTATGATCACTATTGCCAAGTGGCCCCAACACCCTTATCTCTTGCACTAGATCTGGTGTTCCACTAAGGACTAGGTCTAATATGGCTTCCCCTCTGGTCGGTTCATGAACCAGCTGCTCCAAGAAGCAGTCATTTATTTCATCCAGGAACTTTATCTCCCTAGCATGTCCTGACGTGACACTGACCCAGTCGATACCAGGGTAATTGAAATCACCCATTATTATTACTGCACTGTAACGTTTGTTAGCTTCCTTGATTTCTTTGAGCATTTCATCATCCATTTGGTCATTCTGGCCAGGCGCTCGATAGTACACCCCCACTGCCATTGCCTTCCCCCTTTTATATGGAATTTCAATCCATACAGATTCTACAGCAGATTTTGTTTCCTATTGAACGCAATCTGGTGGCTCTTCTCACGGCCTCGATGCCCCTGAAACTGCTTCAGACAATTCAACCGGTACCGGCACCGACTCTGGCACCGGCACCGACTGCATCGACATCGGCAGGTATTCTACCGGGACCGAGTCATGTGTGTCTATTCGGCATTGACAAGTCGGTACAAGATCACTCCGATGCCGACTTCGATCGGTACCGGTACCATGCCTTGCACGATCACCCGGATCGGAGATACTTCGAATCCTCGGATGAGTCTGAAGACTCCGAAGGCTTTGCCGATACCAGAGTACTTCTTCTCAAGGATTCCTCTTCTCTTCAGCGTAGGATGTCTTCACCAGAGGATATGTCCTTTCAGGATTTTATCCGAGATGTGGCCCAAGGTCTTTCCATCACAGTGGCTCCTGAAAAAGAGCCTAGGGCAAAGGAATTAGAAATCCTACAATACCCTAAAGCTCCCAAGGAGGCAGCTACCTTACCTCAGGGCCGGCCCGTCCATTGAGCAAGAATGTTTTTTGCACAGGGCCCCGCGATTCAGGGGGCCCCGCGCAAAAAACATTCTTCAGCATCCCAAGTTTAAAATCGGCGGGATTAACAGAGCCGCGAGAAAGGAAACTCTCGCGGCTCTGAAAGAAGCCCGCGTTTTGGGACTTGAAGAAAGCTGATGATGCAGGGAGGCTCTGCCGGGCAGGGGGGGCCCGCGGCAGAGCTCTTGATGCTGCCGCGGCAGAAGCAGCCGGTTTGGGTTTTTTTTTTTGTTTTAATTTGGGATGATAGGGGGGAAGGGGGTTTAGGACTGGTAATGGGCTATGGGAGGGGGGAGGCTAAACTGGAAGTGGGCTGATGGGGGGGGGGTGGTTAGGACTGGTAATGGGCCATGGGGGGGTGGTTAGGACTGGTAATGGGCCATGGGGGGTGGTTAGGACTGGTAATGGGCCATGGGGGGGGGAGGCTAAGACTGGAAGTGGGCTGATGGGGGGGGTTAGGACTGGTAATGGGCCATGGGGGGGGGTTAGGACTGGTAATGGGCCATGGGGGGGGTTAGGACTGGTAATGGGCTGATGGGGGGGTTAGGACTGGTAATGGGCTATAGGGGGGCTAAGTGGGCTGATGGGGGGGGTTAGTACTGGTAATGGGCTATGGGGAGGGGGCTAAGGCTGGAAGTGGGGTGGTGGTGGTGGTGGTGGGGGGGGTTAGGACTGGAAATGGGCTGATGGGGGGGTAGGACTGGTAATTGGCTATGGGGGGAGCTAAGACTGGAAATAGGCTGATGGGGGGCTAGGACTGGAAATAGGGTGATGGGGGGGTTAGGACTGGTAATGGGCTATGGGGGGGCTAAGACTGGAAATGGTCTGATGGGGGGGGAATGACTAGTAATTGGCTAAGGGGGGGGGGCTAAGACTGGAAATAGGCTGATGGGGGGCTAGGACTGGAAATAGGGTGATGGGGGGGTTAGGACTGTTAATGGGCTATGGGGGGGCTAAGACTGGAAATAGGCTGATGGGGGGGTTAGGAATATTAATGGGCTATGGGGGGGCTAAGACTTGAAATGGGCTGATGGGGGGGTAGGACTGGTAATTGGCTATGGGGGGGGCTAAGACTGGAAATAAGCTTATGGGGGGGCTAGGACTGGAAATAGGGTGATGGGGGGGTTGGGCGTAATGGGCTGATGGGGGGTTAGGACTAGTAATGGGCTATGAGGAGGCTAGGACTGGAAATGGGCTGAGTGGAAGGAGGGCTTGAACTGCAAATAGCTGATGGGGACGGGGGCTTGGAATGGAAATGGGTTGTGAGGGGGAGGGAGCTAGGACTGGAAATGGGTGAGTGGGGGGGCTAGGACAGGAAATGGGCTGATGGAGGGGCTAGAATAGGACTGGAAATTGGCTGTTGGGGGGTGCTAAGATTGGAAATGGGCTGTGGTGGGGGTTTGGATTGAAATGGACTCATGAAGGGGCTAGAACTGGAAGTAGGCTCATGGGGGGCTTGGATTGGAAATGGGCTGAGTGGAGGGGAGCTAGGATTTGACATGGGCTGATGGTGGGGCTAGGAAAGGACTAGAAATGGGCTCATGGGGGGCTGGGATTGGAAATGAGCTGATGGAGGGACTCGGATGGGACTGCAAATAGATGGGGGAGCTAGGACTGGAAATGGGCTTATGGGGGGCTAGGACTGGAAATGGGCTGATGCGGGGACTAGAAGGGAGCGGATGCTGGGTGGGACTGGAACTAGAATGGAGCTGATGTTGGGGGAGGATTAGAATGGGATGGAGCTGGGAGAGTGAAATGGAGAGGGAAAAAATATTTTGTGTGGGAGGGAAGACAAATCTACAATTGTCCGGATATTGGGAGAGTAAGTGGGGATTGAGGATGGAGGGGTAAAATTTGAGTGGATGAAATAGGAATGAGGAAAGAGCAAAAGGAGAAAGATTAGTATGTTAAAGCAGATGTAGAGAGAGAATGGAAAAAAACTAGAAGAGAGAAGAAAAGACAAATGGACAGCAGACGATGAAGAGTTAGCGGAAGACACGAAGAAACCAGAAGAAAGTGCTGGAGCAATTGCAGCTGAAAAAAAATGCACAAAAGGTAGAAAAATATCTCTTTATTTTGAATTTATTAATTGGAATATGTCAGCTCTGGGAAATGTGCATCATTAACGTCTGCGCTTTGTTTAGTACAAGAGCAAATTAATGTATAGTTTTATTTCTACAGTGTTGTACATTCCAAGTTTGGCTTTTGGGATTCCCAGTTTAATTATTGTCTTCCTGTTTCTAAATTGTGATTCCTTGTTTAGTGATGGTCTATGTTCTGCATGTGTAACTGAGCTGAGGTATTCTGTTTATGTAATTTCTATTTGACATTGCCACTTGTTCTCTTTCCCCAGTAGGTCATGTATTGTTGTTCTCTGAAATGTATTGGTTTAATATTTGCAGCGTTTCCTTTTGATAGTTAGGGTATGGTGCTTTATGAGTCCTGGTAGTGCTGTTAGGATACGGCGGGTTTGCTATGGGTTCTAAATGGGCAGTGTTTGTAGTAGTTCCTAATGTGTCTGGCGGTTGGCACTGGATTATAGTAATGTAGAAGTCTTTTAGTCTTTCTTTATTCATACACTCATTAAGAGGCATGTTTACTAAAAGTTCGTGTATGGTAACATTATGCAAATATTTATGCAAATGAGGCCCCTTATGCAAATGAGGCCCCGCACCGAGTCTCCGCACATGGCCCCGCACCCCCCTTGGGCCGCCCCTGCCTTACCTATTCATGAGATCTTACATGATGTTATGTTAAGGATGTGGGAAACACATCTAACCACATCTCCTCATTCTCGAAGACTCGACACCATGTATCGAGTTCCTCCTTGTCCTGGGTTTCAGAAAACTCAATTACCACACCACTCCATGGTGGTGGAATCAGCCATTAGATGGATGAAGAGTGCAAAAAGGCATGCATCTGATTCTCCAGGACGTGAGTGTAGGACTCTTGACGCCTTTGGACGTCGATCCTTCCAGGCTTCCATGCTTTCTGCTAGGATCAGTTCCTATATCTTGTATATGGGAATGTATAGAAATGGACAGATAAAGGGGATACTAGAATCCCCAATATGTAATTAAAGATAGATGAATTTCTTGATGCAGATCACTAAAATGTGCTCAGAATTTTATCCTTTTACTTACTTCCTCTTAAATAGAATAGGATATCATGATCATGAGTTCTGTGTAACTGTCTTTTAAAATAGTTTGGGAACATTGTTAACGCAAGCATAAAGAGTAAACATAGGCTATGAACTGCGCAACCATAGTTCACTGTACAGTCAACTATAGGTCCCTGCTGACACAGCGTAATTTTTGCAACTTTGCAATTATAAATAATTCTGTCATAATCAAGTAAATTTCATCTAATACAATGTAATCAGCTCTTACTCTGTAGAAAGAACTCTAACGACACCTTGGGGTATGTTTACTTAACTGCGTTAGTTTGATTCGCGTTAGGAGCCGCGTTAGTGGAAGAAATGCCAAAAAAGGACATGGGCGGTACATCGTTACCGATAACGCGCGTTATAAGGCGCCATGCAGCAACGATCATTACAGGGCGCATTACTGCGCGTTAAGCTTAAGAAGGCGCGCAGACACCCAAATACAGAAATAGAGCTGTAGCACAATGGTTACTACACAGACTGATGGTGCAAGGGTCATGGGTTTGATTCCCCAGTGTGTTTAATGAACAAGGCTGGCTGAGGCATCATGTATAACACTTTGAAGGCCTACTATAATATTTTAATCCACATTCTGCTGCCGGGTTAATGTTTGCATATGTCAGGAAAATTGTACCCGTCTTATTCAATATGTTCCAATAGCGACGTTCCCTCTGCCATGGTCATGTATTATATACCATTTGATAGGAATATTTAGGCAGAAGTTTGGATCCCGAAAGTTTTGGGCTTGGCCTGGAAAGGGTTAAGTATTGGGCTGTGAGGAAGTTTAGTTGTACTTTAATAGTGCTGCCAGCAAACACACCCTCACAGTGGCGTAACCTAAGGTGCCACATAAGGCACCCTAGAAGGCACTCCATAGGGCACATTATAAAGTGCTCTGTCTGCCAAGGCACCCTATAATGTCCCCTATAGGTGACAGTACCCTGAGGGTGGTTCTGCTGGCAGCACTAATATACAATAAAAATAGACAATGCCTAAGACAGCCCTATTGATGAACTCCACTGTGGGTTTTGAACCCATGACCTCTGTCTCCACAGGCAGTGAAGTAACCAGTGGGCTAGAGCTGCTAATAAACACCTAGCTGGCTACAGGAGGACTGCATGGCACCACACCCACATTCTGCTGTGGTTACCAGGATAGGTCCGTGCTCTCTCAACCTTCTGCGGTGTTTTACCGCTCCACGGGGCATTACGATCGTTAGCGCATCATAACGCGTATTATGTAATGTTAACGATCGTTAACGTTACATAACGCGCGTTATCTACGATTACCGCAGTTTAGTAAACATTCCCCCTTGTGTTATTTATTTTATTTTATTTATTTATTTAATTGGATTTCTATACCGCCTTATCATACAATCAAAGTGGTCTTACAAACAAAGATATTAAGAGTATTAGTGAGAAAATGTAAAGAAATAAAAGTTAAAGTTATGGTATAATGTGTTAGAGTGAGTTGCATTATCTACATAGTGAGCTATACTATAATGTGAGCTATTATACAATATGTATATGATTTACATTCCAGACAAATTAAGTTAGTTAATTGCATGACCGTAGTGTTCTATAAACAAAGATGTTTTCAGTTGCTTTCTAAAGTCATTGATGTCCTGAGCTGCTCTCAGCTCATTAGGTAGAGAGTTCCAGATGGAAGGTGCAGCAAAAGAGAAAGCCCTTTCAGAGGTGTCTTTACGTGTTTTTCTGACATCATTTGATAAGCTGATTCTGTTGTCAGATCCTCTTCTTCTAGGTCTGTTGCTAATATCTGACTGTATGAGATATGTCAGGCTTTCTGCAGAATATTGTTGTTTTATCTTGAAAATATAAATTATAGTTTTATATTTTACACGTGAAGCTATAGGTAACCAGTGAAGCTCTTTCAAGATGGGAGTTATATGTTCTCTACTTGATAGACCAAAAATTATACGTGCAGCAGTATTCTGCGCCAGTTGTAAAGGCTTAAGTGCTTGCTTAGATAAACCCAGATATATTGGATTACAGAAGTCAAGTAATGGAGTAATCAATGCTTGACAAACATTTCTGAAGTGAACAGTATCAAGAAGCGGCCTTAGTCTTTTGATGAGCTTCATTCTGTAATAAGCGCTTTTAATTGTCTTATTTATGTGTGATCTGAGATTCAACTCATTATCCAGAGTAACTCCAAGATATTTCACTTCTGATTTAATAGGAATAGTTGAGTTATCTATTTTGATGTCAGGAGGATGCGCAAAATTATGGTTACGAGAAATAAATAACGCCTCTGTTTTGCTAAAATTAATTTCCATGTTGTTTGTTTTACACCAGTTGGACATTTCTGAGAGACATTCTGTAATGCCCGAGAAATCAGGGTTCTCAATAGTGATAGTTGTGAAAATCATAATATCATCAGCATAGATTGTATACTTAATTCCACTTTTCAAAGGAATTTTGCATATTGGTTGCATATAAATATTGAAAAGGAGCAATGAAAGTGCAGATCCTTGTGGCACACCTTGTATTACTCTTATGGGCATATTTATTTATTTATTTATTTTATTTATTTACATTCTCTTATATACTGTGCTATTCTGCTTCAGTGTGGTTTACATTGAACAAACTGAAATTACATTGAACAGGGCATTATAACTTGGAGATAACTATTTTACAGGGAATATGGGCTATGGAGGGTTAAGTGGCTTGCCCAAGACCACAAGGAGCACCTGTGGGACTAGAAACCCCAGTCCTTCCGGCCCAAGGTTGCTGTCCTCTAGTGGGATTTGAACCCCTGACCTTCTGGCCTGAAGTACCGTGCCCCAACCACTAGGCCACTCCTCCACTCCAGAGGTTTTTTTCCCCTATCTTTACTTGTAAAAATCTCTCTGTCAAATAGGAATGGAACCATTTTAAAGTGACCCCATGTAGACCAATCTCCTCTAATCTATTTAATAATCTATTGTGATTTACTGAGTCGAATGCTGCAGAGATGTCTATAAAAATCATTATAATACCTTTCTTAATGTCATCAATGGTGCGGAGTATGCAGTCAAAAAGATAAATCATTAAAGTTTCAACTCCATGGTTTGGGCGAAAACCATGTTGGTTAATATCTAGGGGTGCATGAACATCAATGTGTTCTTGAAGTTGAAGTTGCACTATCTTCTCTATGATCTTTGCTAAAAAGGGTATGCTGGAAATTGGCCGGTAGGCTGCTGGATTATTCTTGTCTAGCGTTGTTTTCTTCGGAATTGGTCTAACAGTTGCAAGCTTAAGTTGCTCTGGTAAAATACCTTGAGAGAGGGAATTTTGCACAATGTTTTGTATGATGTGAATAAAATTTGACTTTGTAGACTTGATCCACGATACAGGACATGGGTCAGTGGGAGAAGTGCATGTGTTTATAGAAGAAATAATGTGCAAGAGTTGCTCCTTTGATGGAAAGGAGAATTTTTCCCAAACCCTGGAATTTGAGACTGATTTTAAGTTAAGTCTTTCTGTAGCTTTTGTCTTAGAGTGGAATTTTTCCTTAATATAGTCCGCATACTTTTGCGGTTCAATTTGAGCTTCCCCTTCTGTTTTTTGCTCCTTTGTTAAAGATTAATGACTGTTACTTCCCTTTTTTCTTTAATAAAAAGAGCTTTTCAGGAAGAAGAATTTGAATCCAACAGATGTGGAACTGTGCTGCGTCCATAGACCGTCTGTTGTTTTCCCTCTGAGCTCAAAGAAAGTAGCACTTTGTGTGTGATTGTGTTCTGTGTTACTCTCTGCTTATTTCTCACTGCTTGAGGGACCAGAGACCAAAAGAGCCGTGGCATTGTGGCCAAATCACGGGGTTTTCTTCAGTTGGTGCCGTTCTTGGATCACTGTGTCCTTCAGCAGTTGGAAACAGCAGACAAGTCTCCAGGATACGTGTGGCAGGTTTTCTGCGTGAGTATTAAAAGGCAGTTTTTCTGTCGTGAATATTAAGAGGCAGGTTTCTGTCGTGTGTTTTGAAATGGGAAATAACGCCGGTAAAATTAAACAGAGTACTCTGTTATATGAATAGGGCAGTAAAAGCTCGTAATATAGGGTAGAGAAAGCTCGTAGTATAGGGCTGAAAAAGGGAAGTCCGAATTATGAAATGAGGCACAAGTTTGGTGATAGCGCCCTTATGTTGGCAGTTAACATTCGATGACTGCCAGTAACCTCAGTTTGCAGTTCCCCTTGGGGTGGAACTTTTCAGGAGGACAAACTGTGTTGGTTACAGTATGAGATGGCCCTTAATGATTTGGGGTATCCTCATACCAGTCACGAATGGGTCGTGTATGGTTGGTGGCAGTTTAAGGCTGCTGAAAAAGTGCAGCAAGCCACTGACTCTGTGTTTGAAAAATTTAAAAATCAAGTGTTTAGGATGGATATGTATTTTAACTAAACAGACAGAAACTGAAATTAATGCTAGTAATTGTGAATGTGCACAATATCAGCTAAGGCTGAAGGCGAAGATTGAAGATTTTAATCAGTAATTAGTTTGAGTGGTTGGAAGGATAGTATAAATATAAAAGAAACTAAAACTTGCAGGGTAAAATTTACAGCTTGGCATGACTGTATATTTTTTGCAGGAAGAAAGTCTTGAGCAACTGTGGTAAGATTTTTTTTGTGTTAGACTAACCATAAGCCTTATTGGGGAAGTTAAAAAAAAACTCTCCAAATGTGATTAACCATTTGTTTACTTGTGTATATATAGTAAATAAGTTTTGTTTTCTGGGTCATGGATCTGAACTTATTTTGGTTATGAGACTTTGGGGTATGTTTACTAAAACTCCTTTATGGTGCGTGGCGCGCTAGTGTGCGAATGCCATATAAGGAGTGGGCTTTTCAGGCTGAAAAAAGCAAAACCGGGATTAATCATGTGCTAATGTGCGCGGCGCTCAAGTGTGCCCCGCACATTAGCGCATGAGAAAGTTGCGCGGGAAGCAGAAGCGGCGTGCTGATGCACAAGCACAGGAACAGAGCCACAGTACAATGGTTAAGACACTGACCAATGGTGCAAGGATCATGGGTTCAATCTCCCACTGTGCCCAATGAAGAAGGCTGGCTGAGGCATTACCTATTATGGGGAAGATTGCTTTAGGAGACATTTTATTTTTATTTTAATTACTACTACTAGCAAACGCACTCTCAAAGCATGTTAACATAAGGCGCCCCATAAGGCACATTTTAAAGTGCACTGTCCGCCAAGGCACCCTAGAATGTTGCTTATAGGGCGCTTTATAGGGTGCCGTATGAGGTACTGCAAGGTCACAGCACTGTTTTTGATGGCAGCACTGTGCAGTTTAAGGAATGAAAAGCATAAGTAGGTGCGCTGACATACAAGAAGGAGCAGCAGTGGAGCACAATGGTTAAGACACTGACCAATGATGCAGGAGTCATGGGTTCAATCCCCCACTGTGCCTAATGAAGAAGGCTGGCTGAGGCATTACCTGTTATAGGTAATATTGCTGTAGGGGGCATTTTAGTTTTATTTTAATTAGTGCTGCCAGCAAACACACCCTCAAAGTATTGTAACATAAGGTGCTGCATAAGGCGCCTCATAGGGTACCCCAGAGGGCACATTTTAAAGTGCACTGTCCGCCACGGCACCCTACAATGTTGCTGAAAGGGTGGCCTATAGTGCGCCATGTAGGGTGCCCTATGAGGCACAGCAAGGTCAGCAGCACTGTGCATTTAAACGAATGGAAATCCTAAGTAGGTGCGCTGACATGCAAGGAGGAACAGCAGTGTAGCACAATGGTTAAGGCACTGACTGCTGATACAGAGGTCATGAGTTTGCTCCCCAGTGTGCCTAATATGTAAGGCTGCCTGAGGCATCAGCTTTGCAATGTATGTATTGTTTCCTGCAGCACTTTATTTGTATTTTATTAATTGCTGCCAGCAAACATGCCCTCACGTGCCGTAATTGAAGGTGCCGCATAAGGCACTCCATAGGGCACATTATAAAGTGCACTGTCCGCCACGTCACTCTAAAATGTCCCCTATAGGGCACCCTATAAGTTGCTCCACAGGATAACGTATAGTGCACCTTATATGGACGGTAACCATAAGGTGACCTATAGGGCGCCCTATAAAGCGCCCTCTGAGGCACCTTATGGGTACAGTATGATGAGGGTGTTTTTGCTGGCAGCAATAATGTACATTAAAAATAAGCACTGCTTTGGGCAACCCTATCAAATAACCCCACTGTGGGTTTGAACCCACAACCTCTGACTCCACAGGCACTGAAGTAACCATTGTGCTAAAGCTCTACAGCTGCTAGCAAGTCCCTGGTTGGCTGCAGAGGGAATGCATGTCACCACGCAGACAGTCTGCTGTGGTCACCAGGATAGGGTTAGCACACCCGTACCCATGATGCACTGCACATGCAAATCAGCTGTCCACAGATAAACACAAGATGGGGTATGCACCCCCACAGCACCTCGGCCTGGTAGGGGGAACTGACCATGTGTACCCCCACAGCACCTCGGCCTGGTAGGGGGTACTGACCGTGTGTTTTACTGGCACAGAGTAGCTACACACCGTCACATTGTGCGGGTACTGTGCTCACCCTGAGGGTGCGGTGAGGCGCCCAGCACCAGGTCCACAGCACCTGCCATGGCAGAAATAGGCCATGCTGGAGGTCCAAAGCAGTGTTAATGTGTGAGATTGGTAGTTTCTGTAGAAACACCTTGGATATATCTGTCTGTCTCAGTCAGGTGTGACCCTTAGGAGGATTATGTACCACCACCCTCCTCCTCCAGGGCTGAGGGTGGCAAACAGGGTCTCCCATCAACAGATCCACATTCTATCTCCCTGTAATGGTGGCATTAAAGGGGACCATCAACCCCAGTCCTGCTGGGGAACAGACACCCTACAGGGCAGTCAATGCAGCTCTGTACACATCCATAACACAATAGCAGACAGACATTAGGCCTGGATATGCTAAGCTGCACCCCACCACTATCTGATATTCTCCTGCAGCAAGCCTTCAGCCGCTGCACCCTGCAAGGCACTCCATCAAGACACATACCAGCTGCAAACAGTCTGCTAGCTAGTCCATAGTGCATGTTTCTGGTAGAAATGCATGCACCCAGACCTGAGATGTCAGCATACACAACAAGCAGATAAATCAGTGACTAGACCCCCAAAAGAAAACCCATAAATATCACATGAGAGAAAAACTATGTAGCACTATGGGGGTGCCTAGCCATGCTGTCATCACTGCACAGTCAGGGTGAGAGTGATCTCCCAGCAGGACATACTGAGGTCACCCTGTCTGTGTAGGTGGTGGCCAGGCACTAAAATGTCCCAGCCAGTGCCCTATGCCCTGTGCAGGTGCATCCTGGCCAGGCCACCCTGTCTGGACTGTACCCATGGTACCTTGCTCCTCATTATGCACATTGGCAGGCCAATACTGGCAACAGTGCTGGCAGTGTGGGCTGTGGAAGGTGTTTGCAGCCACCACACACTGTATAGACCAGTGTTTCCCAACCCAGTCCTACGGGGCACACCGGCCAGTCAGGTTTTCGGGATATCCCTAATGACTATGCATGAGATATATATGCATTAGAGATATCCTGCCAACCTGACTGGTTTGTGGCCCTCCAGGGCTGGATTTGGAGACCCCTGCCTTACACCTCTGTCATTTAAGATTGTGAGTGGGCAAGGTGCAGATGTCCTAGACATCGAAAGGGTATATAGAATGTGACACATTCCTCCTCGATTCTCACCACCACCAAAATATTGTCTATTAGACAACTTTTTGGTGGTAGTGAGAATCGAGGAGGAATGTGTCACATTCTATATACCCTTTCGATGTCTAGGACATCTGCACCTTGCCCACTCACAATCTTAAATGACAGAGGTGTAAGGCAGGGGTCTCCAAATCCAGCCCTGGAGGGCCACAAACCAGTCAGGTTGGCAGGATATCTCTAATGCATATATATCTCATGCATAGTCATTAGGGATATCCCGAAAACCTGACTGGCCGGTGTGCCCCGTAGGACTGGGTTGGGAAACACTGGTATAGACAGAGACACACTCCCACACCAATGCTAGCATTGTGCTACTATAGAGGAGTTTAGCAGCCCTGCCCACCACACCAGTCCTGGGCACAGTACAGGCATGGATATGGTACGCAATACTGTTGGGGGTCACTCCCCAGGGTGGTAAACACTGTCAGAGACCAGACCTGAAGCACACACCGCAGACATCAGAAAGATTGTTATGATGGAGCTCAATGAGCAAACTGTGCTTAACGTAGGACTTGCTATCTGCCAGTAATCATAGGAAACGTTTGATAGCTGTGTACCGTGTACCCAGGTGTAGGGTGGCATTGCTAAGGTATGCAAGTGCTAGTATTGGGAGATGCACGCAGGGCCCAATGTCCTGCCTCTCCAGGAGGCATTGGCCAATGGGGCCTGTGGGTGTAGGTGTGGGTGTGTCTGCCCCTGTTGGCTGCTGCTTTACGGCAGAGTTTCCCAACTCCAGTCCTGGTGTGCCAAATACTGTTTGGGTTTTCATGCTGTCCCTCATGAATATGCATGAGATATATCTGCATACCATGGGGGTGGTACATAGATATGCAGCACAGGCATCTTTATTAGAGGCAGCATGGAACCTGAATGGTGTTTGGCCCTCCAGGACTGCATTTGGGAGACTCTACTCTAGGTAATGTGCCTGTTTATGGTGTCTGTGCTCGGTGGGGTAAAATATAGGCGTATTAACCATGCGTATGCTCTCAGCAATAAAGGTTTGTCCTTACTATCACGGTTTAGTTGTGGGAAAAATATGTGGACTGGATTGGCAGGAGCCCCAGCTGGGCTTTGAACCTGTGACCTTCTGTTCTTGCACACACTGTCTGTGTGCACTGCACCACCGTGTTGCCACAGAAACAGTGCATTCCCTGATGATACCATTACTGTTTGTCCATCACGGCTTGTCTGTTGCAGTGCATTGCACCCACCTACACAGGGCTAGGCCATGGTCTGATCTGGGCAGCTGCCACTGCCCCCCTCCACCTCCAGTACCCCTGTGCCACCATGCTGACATGCCCTTCTGCTGGTGGTGCTGGTGGTACGCAGTCTCAGGCCATCCTGTGTGCGGGTAGGCGGCTGCCTATGGTTCAGGTTCTGGGGTAGGGGTGCCTGCATATCTGTCCGCACGTCCCCCAATCACCGCCTGCCAATGTTTCGTGCCCTTGGGGGTACTTGCTGGGTACTATCCCCTGTGACACTGTGCTAAACACTCTCGTGCCCATGTTGGGCACTCATCAGTTGCTGTCTGGCTGCTGTTCAGTTTCAGCATTCCTAGGTGCCATCTAGGCATCTGCCTAGCCCGCACTGTGCCCCAGCTGCACCACAGCATGTACCGCCTGCAGCCCTCTGTATCCCCTTTCCCAGCATCTGTCCAATTGCCCATTCCGACCTGCCCACCCTGCTGTTGTGGAAATGTGCATGCCATAGGTAACCTGTCCAATGGAGAGGGAAACCCTGATCAGTGCTATTTCACTGTGGGATCATTCACCTTGTATGGGGACGGAGCGTAGACCCTTCTAAAATTCATATTTATTTTTTGGGGGTTTT